>OY776112.1:87834986-89256236 GCA_963675035.1 Allygus modestus | reverse complement strand
GTTTCACGAAGGCAGCTGATATGGTATTAAATATTCTTTGGTATAAATCTGCTTATATATATATAGTTCAAGGTCATTCAAAACTTGTGTAAAAAAAGGGGAAACACAGCTTAACATTGCTGTGTTTCCCCTTTTTTTACGGAAAGGAAAAGGATAAAGGATCTAGGACGATGAAAAGGTTACTCGTCAATAGGGTTGAGGGAGTAGTGGCCGAATGGCAATGTGTTGATTTTGTCTGGAAGGGTTTGTCTTTTGTCGTCATTACAGGATAGCGCCTTTTTAACTTCAGTCACGCTGTACAGCTGATGGTTAAAACTTCTGATGGTGTTGAATTTAGCTGTAATGATGTTATCCTCAAATAAGCATTGCTTGTAGTGTTCAAAATGCACTTTCTTCTTTAAATATAAACCCTTTACACCTTTAGCTTTCTTAATATAGCTATTCTTCTTTTCTTCTTCTTCTTCTTTTTCATTATAGAGTTTCAAAGAATATAGTTTAGACATCAGTGCAACAATCTCTTCAAGTAGAACACCATTAGCCTCATCCTTGAATTTGCCTAGTACTTTTTTGTGTCTGCCATTGTCGTAGTTTGGATGATCTTTTGGATAATCGGAGAAATCAAAGTCGTTCATGTAAATAAATGTACGTAAGTCTTTATACATGTCCAATGTTACTATGCGATATATGAAAGCGTCAGTGTCCATTTATGTAATAGATATATTTTCTCTTCCGTAGAACGCCACCATTTTGTTGTAGTGAAAGTCGTACATGTGTGTTTTTGAGATGTCCAAGATTGACATGCCTATATACAAAGGACGATCCATCTTCACACTCGTCTTCTTCATGGACACTGCTACAGGTTTTTCATTAATAATTATAGATGTTCCAAAATTTGGCTGCTGTACTAGTTTCTGTAATTTTTTTGCGTCGGTAACAAGTTTAACATTTTTATGTCTTCTTTTGTTTTCCAATGTTTTTCCAAATATCGCATTATTCATTAATTTAAAGAAATCTTTTTGAAAGTCTGATGTAGCTGCTGCTCTTCTGATGGTATTTGAATCAATGTAGGGTTTCAACCAGCATGATTGAGAAAATTCCAAAACTCTATTAATTTTGGTTAGACGCAGTCCTAATTCGATAGCTTGTTGAACCACCCAAAAGTGAGCCACGTAGCGTTGTTTATTATTTAATGTCATCATTAATTTGGGGTGTTTTCCAATTGGTGAAATTTCTGTTTTAGGAAGAAGTGGAAGGTCATAATGAAGATCATGTAAATTTTCTGGGTATTCAAAATCGCAATCCAAAATATATCCAGTGTCACCATGTTTCGGAATTTGTAAAATATCGCCAATAGAGTCGGGATTAATCCATTTAACGTTATCAAAAGGAAGTGGGTTTGACATTGCCCATCCGTACAGGTTATTTGCATCGAAATATCCTAAATAGGTTGACGGTTTGGTTTCATCGTAATCGGGAAGGTATTTGTTGTTGGCTTTAACATGTCTGGTAACACTTTGGGTCAATCCGCCTCTTACTCCAGCTTCAACCATTAAAACCATGTCAATGTCTGTTAAAAGTTGGAGTTTGCATTTTGTTTCTTTTAACATGGCTTGCCAAGCTAATCCTGGTGAAGTATACGAATGTAGAGGGTCCAAACCGTATGCAGCAAAACAGGTGTTTCGGAATTCTTCCATTACATCACAAAGAAGAGTTACATCTAGTTTGACATAAAAGTCCGAGTAATCTCCTAAGGTCTTCATATCTAACTCGTTCCATACTCGACGTGCGTGTTGATAGTCCTCAAGTGATATTTCCGAATCATTAAGTTTGTTTTTGAAGTGTTCTGGTGGAGGTAGCGATGTTTCATCAAATCTATGCAGTCCATCGATGTAATCATAGGGGAAGACTCCTTTTCGAAGAACCAAATCCATTTTACTATTGGGTACGATTTTGCTTGTTTCTATCAGATCTGTTCTTCTTAGATTTTCAGATAATTTCATGAGGCTTGAAGGCATAAATCTAAATGAATTAACAAACCTTAATTTAATTTTACCCACCTTTTTTGAAAAGCTTATAAATTTTTCCATTGTCGTAGCCAAAACGTCTATTGCTCCATTATCTCTTCCTAGTTCGGGGATTATAAAGTGCGAATCATAACCACTCAGATTGTGCAGAACTACGGGGATGAAATATGGCAGTTTGTAGTTCAAGTTGCAAGCGTTACAGGCTGCACCTCTGTACGCTCCCGTAAGATGATCGTGGTCACGAACTTTAACGTTATCCAGTGTAAAGGTGTTATTACACAGATAACACGTTGTTGTTGAATCATAATGTTGAAGCTCTTCTTCTTCCATAGGTGACATGGGTACCTTTTTTCCATACAGTTCTTCTACCTTTGCAGCTATGTCATACAGATCATCGACAAAGTATTTGGCTGCTTCTTCACCGCGATAAATCTTTGGAGAAGATGATAGTCCATATTTTTGAAGATGGTCTTCAGTCAACGTGGATTTAATTAGTATGCAATAACTGTTTGGTGAATGAAGTTGGTATTTGCTTCTTCTTGTAACGTCCTCTTCTTGTTGTTCAAGTGGATGTAAAGAAGACTCGAAATCAGCGTAAACAGCAACAGGTACACGGTATTGTTGTATTACTTTGTCAAATTTTATCTGCGCTCTGCTAGGATGCGGCAATTTAATTCTTACTTCATAGTTTCCATTACATAATCGCTGGTGTTCTACTAGCCAATCTGACCCTCCCCTTCTTAGTTCTTTGTTCACGTGACAAAAACATCTTTTGCATATTGTCATTTTTTTTCATGATTGGATAATTGTTTAGAAACAAGACTTTCACATTTTTTGATATACACAAAGTGTGAAATATCGCCTTTAGTAATCAATAACAAATCGGTATGATCTCTGCGCTCATTTGGTGTTATACGTAAGGGGTACACATTGTTTGACGAATCCAATCCGAATAGGTTGACAGAAGCTGAAGGATTTTGTTTTTCAAATTTTGAAACGTCTGTTATAGCAACAGGGTAAGTTATCCCTTGAAAATTATATCTATGTTGTACTTCTTCATAATGGTGACTTGGTCTTACCGGATGGTCTGTTACATATTTGGCCAACATAGCATACTTAAAACACTCAGTATCTTGATTTTGTACGTTGACGCAGGATAAGGTATTTCTAATCTTTGTTGGTAGAGGGATGTAGCTACTTCCTCGAATTCCATAGCCGTGTTTGTGTACTCTTAAGTCTAGCCCTGTGATGCTTAACAAACTCCATCCAGAGCCTCTTCCTTCATGTTCTTGTATTTTCACCATTAGCTCATCAAAACATTCAGATACAGTTGAATCAATATCTGACGAGAACATAATAGTTCGGTTTTTTGTTAAGAAACCTCTCGGTGAGGTTTCATTTTGAATGTTTGTAAATAAAGTATCCAGTAATAGTCCAAATTTAATAAAAATTAATCTTTTTAATTCATTTTTCAGAGTTTTACTAACCAATCCTTTTGCGTTATTTAAAAATTCTTCAAGTTTCAATTTTGTATTGTCAATTTTAAAGTGGGTTACAACATTACCCGAAAGTGCTCGGGCGTGTAGTTCCACATTTACTGATGGTCCAGGCGCATAATGAATGACACTTGGTCTTGAAACTTCATTTTCTTCTTTTTCTTCATTTTCTTCTTTTTCTTCGTTGTGTTCTTCTTCATTTTGTTCTTCTTGATGTTTTGCTAATTGTTGGTCGATTGAATCTAATTCTTCTTCATTTGGTTCTTCTGTATTTGTATTGGTGTTATGTTTCAATTCATTATGAATGGTTAAAAGCCATTCATCTCTGAAAGAAGCTTTACAAATATCGCAGTGATTCATAATGTAGGCGTGCTCTTCACAAGGGTCAACGCAATAATGAAAAAACACTGCAAATGCACCTCTATTTATACCCTAGAAAAAGTGGTGGGGGTACGTTTTAGGTTAAGTTTAAGTTTGTAGCTGGAGGCTACAAAATTCTGTATTTGGGTCAAGGACATTGAGCATATTTGCCAAAACGGGGAATAGAGCAGTAAATGATTTCATTTTAAACTATAAACTGATCTATTCCCCGCTTTGTATTTAACAAGGACAATTTTCTAGCAACAGGAAAATTTAATATATTTTAAACTGGTAAATATTTTCTGTCTTGTAACTGGGTCAAGGTTATACAACGATATTACCAAAACGGGGAATAGAGCAGTAAGTAGTTCTCACTTTGACTACAAACTGATCTATTCCCCGCTCTGTATTTAAAGTTTGACAGTTGAATAGAAAAAAACAACACTTAATCAGACTCATTTGATGAATCGGAATCAGTTGTATCAGAAGCATCGGAAAGAAATAGTCGTCGACGAATATGATATACCCCTCGTGCGCTATCTAAAAATAACCCATCCAAACTACTACTACTAGTGGTTGGAGTTTCATCATGTATTTCTTCAGAACAGAGAAGATGCAGATAGATTCTATAGGTTTCAGATTCCACGTCACTTAACGGATCAATTTGTTCCATATATCCTGCTTCAAGATCATCACTGTCCATATCACTTAATAATTCAAGATCTTCCATTGCATCCATATTACTTAATAATTCAACATCTCCCAATTCGTCTTCATTTTCATCCTCACTTTCAATCACAATATGTTTTATATTTTCCACAATTGATTTTGCAGAAGGAAATATATTATCCTTTGGTGACATAGCTGCTATATATCCTAGTGCTAACACAAGTAGCAGAATGAGATAAGCACTGATGAAAAACCTCTTTTATACCCCCCGATTTAAGTGGTGGGGGTAATTAGTGATAGGGATGGGGTATTATTGTAAAAATATATGAACAATTTAATACTAACAGAGTATAAAGTTTTGTAAGTGGGTCAAGGCCACCTTAAACTATTACCAGAACGGGGAATAGAGCAGTAAGTGATTCTCACTTTGACCACAAACTGATCTATTCCCCGTTCTGTCTTCCGCTGTTCAGTATTTCCAAAGACTCTTAGTTAGTTGAAGAAAGTTTTTCAATTTCTATTGCTAGCAATTCTTCAGGCAGTTGAAATGAAGTATTTTGTGACAACATTTCCAACATTTCAATGTATTTTATGGCGTGTGTTATAATAGAAAGTCTTGAAGCTTTTGGTTCAAGAAAAGGTACTTTTGTTCGTAATAAATTATAGGCTTCATTCAATATTGCAATCCTTCTTCTCTCTCTAGCACACCTTCTTTTCTCTCTATCATTCTCCTCCTTGCCTTTAGCATCTAAGGTAGACGATCCTCCTGGGCTATCCATAGTTGAATAATAACTATACCCTGAAGCCGACTGCCTTATATCTGTTTACCCCCACCCTTTTACCCCCACCCTTTTACAATGAATATAGCTGGTTCGATGTCTTGTTCGGGAAAAGTCGCTAACTTAACGTGTAGTGTAATAAAGACACAAGACAAACCCCTATTGCAATAATCGGTAAATCTCTCTCTTCAAAAGGATTGGTGATGACCTCTAGCCTATGTGACCCTAGTTTTATTGTAGGAAATAAATATATCTTCCAATATCTTACCAAACAAAAATTTTCTAAGTCCCGAAACCCGCGCCTATCTAGGTCAAGGTCGTTTTAAGATTATAAAAAAAAGTGTGGACAACCTATTTACCTTCTGCAGCATGCTACAGAATTTAAATAGGTTGTCCACACTTTTTTTTTAATTTGGAAAAGAAACAAATATTTACTTAAATTTGGAAGATAGGTTTTTGAACTTTGATTTTACGGTAATGATTTCCACACAGTGACTCCCTTTTCGTTTCGAATTAAATAGTCTCGTCTGGTAGGGTTTTCAGGGTGGAACATACCCTTAGGTAATGCTAAATAGAACAGTTGGTATGCGCATTTTAGAATCACCTTTAGAAAACCTTTCTTTTTAACAAAAAAGTAACGTTCGTTTTTACGAAGCCTATTAATTCGAAGTTTTTTGGGGTTCACTGTTGATATTGGTGAAGATCGAGAAACGCTAGTCTTATGTTTCAGTTTTAAATGATACCCGCATATTTCGTCATTTGAAACACAAGACCTGTGACAGCGTTCACCTTTCTTCGGACCTTTTTTGAAGATATATATACATTGGCATTTTAATTGTTTTAAATTCTCAGAAGGAGATTGCGGGTTATTAAAAATTACAGACGGACGTGTAGAAGAGCCTGATGTAGAAGGTGGGTTCTCATCTCTGATTGGCTTCGGCTCCAGTGGAAGAATGTCTGCCAGCGCCTGCTGAAGAATGGAAGGAGCTGGTGAAGCCAGAGATGAAGTAAGTGGTAATTGTCCAACCTTCCTCGGCGATGTAGATAATTTGGAAGAACTTGAACTAGCCGGAGAAGGTGGGCGAGAAGTAGCCGGAGAGGATGAAGAAGATGACGATGAAGACGATGAAGAAGATGAAGACGATGAAGAAGATGAAGAAGCAGACGGGGGAGCAACAGGGTTTGATTGAAGTGGTGGCGATACGTCAAGAGCTGGCATCGAACGTGGTGCTGGCTCCGCAGGAACAACGCATGCCAGCATCAACGCCTGCCGAAGGATGGAAGGAGCTGGCGGAGCAGATGGAGAATGTTCAACCTTCCTCGGTGAAGATTGTTTCCTACGGCTGGACATGTCGGAAACTGAACTGCGCTCGGAAAGTGTAAGCGGTTGGAGCTATAGTTAACAAGGCGATTGATTTATTACCTGTGGAATTACATTTACCTGGAGGATATCAATATTGTGGTCCTGGAACCAAATTAGAGAAACGTCTTGCTAGAGGAGATCCTGGAATAAATAAGCTCGATCAGGCTTGTAAACAGCACGATATAGCGTATTCCAAATTTGGTGATACTAAAAATAGATCAATAGCGGATAAAGCACTTGCTGAGAAAGCTTGGCAAAGAGTAAAATCTAGTGACGCGAGTATTGGTGAAAAAGCAGCGTCTTTAGCAGTAACAGCAGCAATGAAAGCAAAAACTACGTTTGGAGGAGGAAAGAGAAGAAGGCGTGGGAAAAAACCCGCTAAAAACAAGGAGGTAATATCAGAAGAAAACGTCGATCTACCAGTGGTAAAGCTAAAAAGAAACCAACAATATGGTCAATGATAAAAAAGGGAGGAGGATTATACCTAAGACCGTATCGTGTGTATTAAATAAGAAAGAGCAATTAATAATTAAAAACAAAGAATTGACCAATGAAGAACTGATTACATATGCTTCTTGTTTGAAAATCCCATTTTTTAGAGGAGTATTTATGAAAGATGAGTTACCGGTTAAAATGTGGAAAAATAAGACTGGTATTGTAAATTTGGATAATAGTGAAGGATTAGGCACTCATTGGGTGTGTTACAAGAAACTTGGTAAAACCATTTATTATTTCGACAGTTTTGGAGACCTTCCACCACCGAAAGAACTTCAACAATACTTTCGTGCGGCAGAAAATGTTTTTTACAATCATACAAGAAAACAACCTGATGATACATCCATTTGCGGTCATTTATGTTTAGACTTTTTAGCTAAAAGTGTTAGTCAACTTTAAGATGTCCTCGTATACAGTGTCATTAACCGGTAACTCATGTACTTTGCGCAGTATTCTGTTTCCAGCGCTACGTTTGCAAAAAGGAAGACTATGGGAAGCCGCATTATTGGATTTAACAACATATAACTCTATTTCAAACGTTAGTGAAGGAATTAATAACAAAATACATTATTACAAGACAAAAGATGTTAAAGGAAAGTATTCAGCTTTGGAAGAATTCAGTTTACCAACAGGAGCTTATGAAATTGATAATATAAATGAAGTTATACAAAAACATATGGGAAAAGAAAATATAACGATAAAAGGCAATAACAATACAATTAAAGCCGAAATTACGTCTAAGTATTATATTGATTTTAGTCAAGAACATTCAATTGGTAGTTTATTGGGGTTTTCTAAGGAAACAAAAGTATTAGAACCTAATAAAACTCATTCTGGGAATAAAACTGTGACGATCATCAAAGTTAATAGCATAGACATTACATGTAACATTATACAAGGATCCTACAGAGATGGAGAGAATCGTCATATATTACACACATTCTACCCATCAGTTGCACCGGGTTTCAAGATAGTAGAAAAGCCTCAAAACCTTGTGTACCTACCGTTAAACACCAGTTTCATTTCAGACATCGTGCTGAACATAGTGGATCAAGACGGAAACCTTATTGACTTTAGAGGAGAAGCTATTACTGTAAGAATACATATAAAATCATCCGCTTAGACAATGGGGTTATCATTTAAAAAGAGAGAGCCAACAAGCAAAGAGGTCAGTAGCTCATCAGCTGTAGAAGGGTTAACAAGTGACAACATTCGTTTTCTAGAAGAAATTGGATTAAAAGTCATTAACAATGGATATACTGGATATAGCGCAGGGTCCAACATTCGACGAGACCTTATGGGAAAAGGAATATCACACGCACAACCCTTACGCTTCGTCCAAATTAAACAATAACGATGAAATTAGGATTCCTATACAACAACAAGACATTTATACTCTTCCATGCGAAAGTTATTTATATATTGAAGGAAAAGTAACAAAAAACGATGGTACTGCTGGAACCACTGTTCCGTTCATAAATAATCCTATGGCATTTTTGTTTGACGAGATTAGATATGAAATTTCAGGAGTTACAGTCGATTCAACAAAAAAGGTTGGAATTTCCAGTACATTGAAAGGATTAGCGTCTTTAACACCAAATGAGAAGAATCTGTTAGCTGTTGCAGGATGGGTTGCACCAGACAAAAGTACAATCGCTCCTGACTCTTCGGGAAACTTTGATTTCTACGTACCTTTAAGATTACTCCTAGGATTTGCTGAAGACTACAGAAGAATAATAACAAATGTAAAACAAGAACTAGTTTTATTAAGATCATCAAACGATAAAGATATTATTAAAGCAGCTACTGGAACAACTGATGCCAATTTAGACTGGAAATTAACATTAGACAAGATTGTTTGGAGAGTACCACATGTGCGACTAAATGATGAACACAGGATTACATTATTAAGAAAGTTAAAATCAGATCGAGACATTGTAATGCCATTCAGAAGCTGGGAGTTTCATGAATACCCCGTTTTACCTACAACACAACGGCATACATGGACTGTAAAAACTTCTACTCATTTGGAAAAAGCGAGATATGTAATATTTGGATTACAAACGAAGAAGAAAAGTATAATAACTGAAAATGCTGGTGAATTTGACCATTGTAAATTAACAAACTGTAAAGTGTTCCTGAATTCACAATTCTTTCCCTACGACAACTTTAATATTTCTTTTGATAAGAAAATATACAGTGTTTTATACGACATGTACGCTAGGTTCCAAAATTCATATTACGGCAAAACAAATACACCTCTACTATCTCCCGTTCAGTTTGAATCGAAAGCTCCGATTGTTGTAATTGATTGTTCCAAACAAAATGAATCTGTAAAATCGTCTAGTGTTGATATAAAAATAGAAATGGAATTTCAAGAAAACGTACCTGCAAATACATCTGCGTATTGTTTAATTTTGCACGATAAAATTGTTACATACACACCGTTGACCGGTATTGTAAAGACAGTATTGTAAAACGTTGTACCACCACCGGCACCGCCACTGTCGCTAACCTATAAATAGCGGAGCAGCAATGCAGGTCTTCAGTTGATCGTCTATCGGCGCATGGGTAACATCTTCTACAAAATGAGTTCTCCATCTGTTGTACAAGGTGATGCAGAGGTAGCACCGTTATTGGAACGTGATAATACTAGTGAAGCAGAAATCATCAAGGAAATAACTGCATTTTTAAAGTTTGGTAAAAGAGATAGAGAGGAGGAAATTAATGCAGACCCATCAAAGGTAGTACCAAAGAGGAAGAAGAAAGTTGAAGAAAATATTCCTCCTCACATTTTAACTGAAGTTTTTCTGCGAATCTTTTACCCCATCTCAGCATGCATCAGTAAAAGTGTATCAGTTGGATTGATGAAATCATTGGATTATTCCCCTACAGTAATACTACACCATGGAACAAAAAAGGTTTTATTTTCGCAAAATGCTTGGGAGTCATTTTTGAAACATGTACATTTAATAGAATGTTATTTAACTAACAGTTTGTGTGGAAGGAAAACACATATTCGACTTTTGGATTGTGACAATGAAATCGATATTGTTAAACATCGCGGACAACTACAAGTGCGAATTAGAGACTTGACTCAACATGAAAATAAGATTCTACTGTCACGTGAAGAATTCTACGTTTTAAACTACGCAACAGAACCTATTACAAGGTACATGAGACAATTGGTATTTGCAAGCGCTATTATTAAAGAATATTTGGTCGATACTTTGGAAAAACAACCTGATAGCACCATCGTGTACGGACCTGTGGATACATCTATTTTTAATAGAATACCTCATGAAGTTTGCATGTGGAGAAAGTTAAAGGATTTTGAACTACTTGTAGAAATCGCTACAGAAGCTACAGAAGAAACAACACAGGAAGAAGAAGAAACGGAGAAACAAGAAGAAGAAGAAAACGAAACACAAGAAGAAGAAGTTAAAAAAGACTAAATTTTGACTTAGTAAAGAAGAACACACGTGGGGTAGGCCTATTGGGGACGGTGCCCACGTTAAATATACACCAACGCGCCTGCAACTGTACGGCCTGGTATTTAACCTACCGTGGTGTGGAAAACAGTTTAGTTGATCGCTAGGTGCCATGATGAGCGGAGGGGATGAAGAAGTGAGTGTAAAGCCTTGTGTAATAGAATTTCAAGCATTTCGAAATAATGACGATAGGTTTATTATCAAGGAATTAGTAATTTTAGACTTGCTTACATTTGTAGCCTACCCATTCACGTTTGAAGCTCCTTTTTCTTTTAACAAACTTAACACCAAAGCAAAAAGTACAAACAAATGGATAACAAACTACTTTCATCACATACATTGGTATGAAGGATTTATAAGCTACAGTAATCTGCACAGTATTATGTTTAACTTTTGCAAACAATATTCACATATATACACAAGAGGATTAGAAAATACCCCCCGTCGCAGCAAACCTGCGTACTCACGAATTTCCAATGCATTGATATGTTTCTCACTAGTACATAAAGCCACTCGCCAAGTTTGACAAAAATACATTCATAAATAAGTGATTTATTACATTTTATTTATTCCCCATAAGAATAACATTAGGACTGAGTACGCAGGTTTGCTGCAACGAGGAAGATAAGAAATGAGTTTTTATGCAATTATCAATGTAACTGAAAAAGGTGAAGCTACTTACCATGTTTTATTAATTTATGTTCATAATTAAGGGAGATATAAAACTTTACTTATTCTCCATAAGAATAACATTAGGGCTGAGTATGCAGGTTAGCTGCTACGGAGACAATCAACAAAACATTTATTTTTTGTGCAATTATCAATATACCAGTACAACATGAAGCCACATACCAAATTTCATCAATATACATTCATAAATAATCAAGATATCAAATTTTATTTATTCTCCATAAGGATAACATTGGACAACGTACTGTGTTTAGCACTTTGAATATATCTGCAACGGTTTGACGTAGAATCACAATTTAAACACCAAAATGATTGTTTTGTGGAGCTGAAGTGATTGGTAAAAGAAAATGTGAAGTTTAAAGTAAAATTAACTGAGGAAAAGCCAAAAACCTTTTTCCCATAAGATTAACATGGGAGATTTTATGAGCATGTTTTTTTGGATTTTTTCCGCAACCACTTAACCTAGGTTAATAATTCAAAATACCATATTATTTGTTTTTTAAGCTCTATAACATGGTCTAAACCTAAATTAAGTGTTTTAAAAAATTTTGGGTAAAAAATGCAAAAAACTGATTTTTGGAAAATTTAAAACCCCCATAAACCCCCCTTCCCATAGTCCGATTCTTCTGGTTTTCGAACTTAAAGTCATAAATGTCAGTTTACACATTTGAGCCAAATTTCATCGAAATCGGACGTTTTTTACTCAAGTTATCGCATTCACGGACACACACACATATATATATATATATATATATATATATATATATATATATATGTATATATATATATATATATATATATACATATATATAAATTTTAACGAATAGTGTTTTGGACATCTGGGGACCTCAAAACAAAAAGTTATCATGGTCTCGGGCTTAAGTCTTACCATGAGACCTACGGTAATAGCTTCTTCCCTATAGGGGAAATTCGCTAAAAAGAACTGGATACAAAAGTATACGCACGGTAATGTTTTCGATATAACTATCAGTAAGGACTTTAACATTAATCTCGGTAATATTTGTGTCGCTGCAAAAGATCTTAAACACGGTCAAACAAACTGTGCATTGTACAACGCATATCGTTTGGCTGCTTACTTGAAACAAACGCAGGAATGTGGTGGGGGTAGCGGAGAACAGAAATGTGGTGGGGGTAGCGGGGCCTATAAATACGAGGAGACAACACCGCTTCAGCACGAGTATTATTCGAGACTCCGAAGAGGCAACATCACAGAAGACACCACCACTGACGAAGATGGCATCACAACAATATCTACAAACATTGGTTGATCAATTCAACACTCACTCAAAATCGAACCTTCTGCTAACTAAAAAATGTTCAGAACTAAAATAACAAAGACATTACATTATTCATAGCATCAAGAAAGTGGAAACCACACATGGAGAAGCAATTCTAGTATCATTGTGCGAAGGACCTATGACTCCAGGAGATGAGCCGAAGTTTCAAGTATTTCTTCCAAAACGATTTGTTCAACTGCTACAAAATGAAGACTTGCGAGATATTCAACCGGGGACGTTGTATTTGGTATCACACGGTGTAAGCGGCAACAACTCGACGGAACTCACTCTGCACATCATGCATCATTGTACATAATGTCTCTATTTGTTTTTCTCTGTTTGTATTTCTAGTCATCAATGTTAGACTTAAGCTTATTGTATTGTAAAATGTTTGTTTAATAAAGAAAGAAAAATAAAAAAGAATAACATTAAAAGAAAAAAAAACAGCAACATAGCAGTATATTATTTTATATACTGCTGTGTTGCTTTTTTTTAAATTCAAATGGATGACCTTGAACTTTCATTCAGGGTTAACTTATGAAGGGGTATAAAAGAGAGGGAGCAGTGAAGTTAGTCTCAGTCTTGTCTAACACACGCTGCAGCTAACATGTCGGTGCCACCGATGAACAATTTATTTTTCGATAACAATTTGAAGACATATTGTTGCGAGTTGCAATGTTTTAAAATACCAGGCGATCAAGTTGACGGGAAAGCTTGTCGTAAGTGCAGGTGTTTCAGCTATTGCATATGTAGATGTAAAACATATCAAATGAACCGTCAAGATAAAATACAAGAATTACGGCGACGGCTTGCATTACTTTGGCGGCGAATGGAGTAGCAACCATCTGCCGCGCACTTGCCACCTGCCGCCTACCATCTGCCGCCTGCCATCTGCCGTCCGCCATCTGCTCCGCCCCACCACACTTTTACCCCCACCATTTAGTACGATTACAACGCTAGCTTGTGAATAGCCAGTACACCTCCGGCTCTCGACCGGTGAACATCGAGCTGCTCGTCCCGACTGTGTGTTCCCTGCGGTCACATAAATAGGCAAGGAACACACAGTCGGGATGGGCCGATTGGACAAACAAGCGCAACACTTGAAAACTGCGTCTGACGGCTGCGACTCCGGATCAACAACATCGATGACGACAAACAACGGGGAACTATTGTAAACATAAATTATTGTAAACATGAATTATTGTAAATAAAATAAAGTAATATTTGTAATAGTACTACCTCGCACTCGTATCGTCCGATTGCTTCATTCGATTGTTTCATTCGATATTTCTTATCGATTAAACTATCGAATCACAATCAGATTTTACGCGTGCGAGGTAGTACTTTTTTAAAATTACCTCCCCGTGACCTTGAACTTTAAACTTTCCCCCATTACGTCACAAAACCGCCTACGTCACTGGCTCAGCCTCAGATGACGTCTTTCATGACTCAGCGCATCCGGTCACGTGACCGGATGACGTCACTTCCGGTCCAAAACCGGCAAACCCACACTACTTCTTTTCACGCTAAAATCAATTATATAAATAAAATTAAAATCCGTTGATCCTAAAAAATTTTGGACTAAAACGTCAAGTATGTTTGAACTATTATAATGAATAAATTTATTACTTAAGAAATGTTTTAATACGTGTTTCTGAAATATATTCTCTAAGACCCAGATGTTTTATTAGAAACTTTAAATTGATATGGTCTTTTTAAGGTGAGATATCCTTTTGTAATACTAATAAACACAAATTTGTATTTTTCTAATTTTAATACTTAAATTATTACCTAAATTTATGTTTATTAGTATTACAAAACGATTTCTCACCTTAAAAATACCATATTAATTTAAAATTTGTAATAAAACATATGGGTCTTGGGTATATATTTCTAAAACACGCACTAAAACATTTCTTAAGTTATAACTACACTCATTATGATTGTTCAAGCATAATTTACATTTTTGGCCACCATTTATTTTAGGATCAACGGATTTTTATTATATTTATATAATTGATTTTGCCGTGAAAAGACCTATTAAATGAGGGGTCACTATTAAAAAAATATTAAAAAAACCCCACCCCCTTAGGTAGTTAAAACATTTTTTTTTATGTAAAAAATCCCGGAATCTTTGTTAACAATCAATGCCACGATCAAAAAATGTCTACCTATTTTTGTTTAAAAAGTACATTATTGTTTCAATACTTAATTAAACTTTATATCACTTTGAACGACCCCCAAAACGTGTTCAGGGGGTCACGTAAGAGCTATGGCGGTACCGGGCTTAAGTTTCACCGTGCTAATACTTCACTTTTCCATAGGAAATTCACTAAAAAACAGTAAAGGGGCGGATGATGGCAATTCATTGTCATCCTGTATGTTACGGATAACGTATTCTGAACGGATAACTTAACGTAAATGGTGTAGATATTTTCTCATTATTTAGACTGATGCACACATTCGGCAAACTATATAAGTATGTTGCATGTAATAATATACTTAGCTCCAGAGGGCCGTATTACATACAGGGTAAATGCGTTAGTGTATTTACTTTGATGTGGGGAGTAGTTATGTAAGTGTAAGGTTTCATGGTTCTTTGACATTTATGTTAAATATATTTGTGATTGAAATTTCGTCTCTTAGTGAACTGGTGGCTGGTATGGGTGTTTGAACTATTCAGTGAACGAGTCACTGTGGTTGGGGGGTTAGTTATTGAATGGGTGGGTGTAAAGGGTGTTATTAAGGTTTACATTGGCTAATGGTGGAATATGAATATGACAAGGTTATGGTAATGGTTACTTGGTGGTATATATTGAACAAATTCACTAGATATTGTGGAGGATAATGGACAGTTCACATTATTCTAACGTGTATACACTCATTGTTCATTTATATTTGCCAATATAACATCTAGGTGATAATCTATATATTTTAATGTGTATAAAATATAACTGGTTTTATATGGGCTGTGAACCCCTTATTGTATCCGTTTGTATCCGTTTGTATCCGTTTGTATCCGTTTGTATCCGTTTGTATGATGTTTTTGGGGTCAACGTTTTTGAAACGGCCGATAGCAGTTGAATTTCTAACTTGTGGGCTACCTTGGATTCAACACCAAGCGAAACCCGCGGGTGACGGCAGGTGGCAGGTGGCGGGTTTGGTTTGTGTTGGGTTTCGCGAAACCTGCGGGTCACTTTGGCATTAAAACTTGTTTGAAAGTGGTTTTATAACAACCAGACGCTTCGTTTGGAGATCCTGGAGTCAAACATATTATTCGTTCAAGATTGTATATTTTTACAAAATAATATTGGGGGTTTATATATATATGTGTGTGTGTGTGTCTGTGAATGCAATAGTAAATACAGTACGTGTATTACAAGACTATATATTTTGAAAACGTGGACAATTAGTTATTAATTCTCAAATTTAAGTATTTATCTAATTTGCTTAGTTTTCTTAAGTTTGTAATACAGTATCATTATACATTTATACTATACCGGGGTTTAAATAAAATCGAATACAGTATACAGCAGCAAACCTGCGTACTCAGGGAATTTCCAATGCATATAAATGTATCTTAATACCAAATAAAGCCACATACCAAGTTTCATCAATATACATTCATAAACAAAATATGACATTTTAATTATTCTCCATTAGAATAACATGGCGACCGATTATGCGGGTTTGCTGAAGGAAGGGACACAAAAATTGGGGTTTTATACAAATATCAATATAACAACTAGGCAAAGCCACATACCAAATTTCATTGCTTTATTTTCATAATTAAGGGAGATAACACGTTACTTGTCCGCCATAAGAATAACATGGGGCTGAGTACGCAGGTTTGCTGCATACCAGTTTTTATTCATTTATGTTCATAATTAAGGGAGACATAGCATTTAATTATTCTCCATAAGAATGGGCTGAGTACGCAGGTTTGCTGCAACAAGGAATAGAAAAAATGGATTTCTATGCTAATATCAATAGAACTTAACTAGGTAAAGTCGTATACCAGTTTTTATTCGTTTATGTTCATAATTAAGGGAGACATAGCATTTAATTATTCTCCATAAGAATGGGCTGAGTACGCAGGTTTGCTGCAACAAGGAATAGAAAAAATGGATTTCTATGCTAATATCAATAGAAATTAACTAGGTAAAGTCGTATACCAGTTTTTATTCATTTATGTTCATAATTAAGGGAGACATAGCATTTAATTATTCTCCATAAGAATGGGCTGAGTACGCAGGTTTGCTGCTACGGGAGCCTTTGTCAAAAAAATTTTTTTTGAGGAAATATCAATGGTCCACAACCAGATTAAGCCGTATACCAAGTTTCGTCAGTATACGTTCATAAATAAGCGAGATATAAAAATTTTCTTTTCCTCCATAAGAATAACATTAGACAACGTACTGTGTTTAGCACTTTAAATATCTCGGTAACCAATTGACGTAGAGGAATGATCGAAATACCAAATTGTGTGTTTTTTTAAGCTGAATCGAATGGGGAAAACTAATATTTGACTACTTCAAAAATGATATGTCAAAAATTCAAAATACCCATTGTTGGGGTACAAAACCCCCCCAAAATACCCCTTTGGATAGAGCGATCTGGCTGGTTTTCGAACTTAAAATCATAAATGTTGCTTTACACGTTTATACCAAATTTCATAAAACTCGGATCATTTTCACGAGAGTTATCGTGCTAACGGACACACATATATATATTATACACACAGTTTCGAACGACTGGTGTTTTTGGGGTCTGGGGACCTCAAAACGAAAAGTTATCATGGTCCCGGGTCTTACAATGCCGACTACGGTAATAGCTTCTTCCCTATAGGGGAAATTCGCTAAAATTATAATTTTGTATATATTTTTTATATATTATACTATGTAGTATCGCATTGGGGAAACGCTTTTAACTGACACAACTTTAATTCGTCATATTAAACCTTAAATATGTTTTTAGTATTAAAGTAATTAGTTTGCAAATTATTCATTAAAGTTACTGTGGCCTGTTACGGCCACCTACCAAGTTTCATCAATATACATTCACAAATAAACAAAATATGACATTTTAATTATTCTCCATAAGAATAACATGGCGGCTGAGTATGCAGGTATACTGTTATTTTTCCAAATACTGGTATACTGTTATAATACTGTTATAATACTGTTATACTGTTTTTAAAATTAAGGTATAAGCATATTATGTTTCAGCCGTATTTTAAATGTTAATAGCTAATCATTGAAATATTAAAAACTCTGTTTAGAACTTAATAATTGTAAGCTGACACAGAAATTGATATAGGTTAGATATATTTATTTTAACCCGAGAGGTACGTGTGCATAGACATGACAGCAATATATTACTCCTAAAAGTATATAAATGAGTCCACCGCTTGTATGAATATTTTAAAATTATTCGAGTCAACTTAGTTGTAAACTACTCTAATAAGTTGGGGGTTGGACGATTTAATACCACGTTTTGAAGGTAAGTTATCATATAATTACCAGCTTCCTTTTATGATTAAAGTTATTTGATCCAAACAATTAATTAATTTACAATCCTAGTACATGGAGGTCTTTGTAAAAAATTTCTTTTGAATCATTCATTTCGTCCTCATAAAACTGTTAGGCCCCCCTTTCTCATGAATGCATAATCCTTGATCTAGACGGAACGTAGAACCCAGCAACTTTGCCTATTCTTCCAAGAGCTAAGTTAAGCCTGGGGTTCTAGGACTGTCTGGGTTAAGCATTGAGCCTAACAACTAAATGAATATGGGTTGTAACAAACTACTTTGAAAATTGAGGATTTGGTTAATTTAACCAGTCAAGCCGTTTGGTCAACTTAGACAATATAGGTTTTAACAACTACATTTGTGATTAATCCAACTACTTTGAAACAAATTAGTTATTTTAACCAATGAATTTATTGGTTAACTTGACTTATAAAATTGTTTGTTCCAACATATATTTTTTAACTCTCTGAGCTTAGTTAATTGAACTCATACAAATAGTTGTCCAACCTCTGAAATTGGTTGAACTAACTTATAAAAAAACTTGGATTAAAACTTGGATTAACCAATCATTCTCCTCTGTGAACGATCTGGTTTTTGAACTCAAAGTCATAAATGTTACTCTCAACACTTGTGCCAAATTGTATCAAAATCGGGCGCTTCTTTCAAAAGTTATCGCGGTAACGGACACACACATATATATAAATTTGAACAAATGCCGCTTTTGGCATCCCGGGACCCTAAAACGGTTATCGTGGTCTCGGGCTTAAGTCTTACCGCGAGACCTGCGGTAATAGCTTCTTCCGCGGGGGGGGGGCGGTTTCCGAGCGGGGGGTTTAAAAGCCGGACTCCGTTCTTACGCTAGTTAGTAGCCGAAGCCGATCGTCTGAGGACACCAAGCAACGGGCGCGCCCAGACTGACTGACGAGATTGCGGAGCTCCACCGAACATCAACGTGGCACCCAGACTGATAAATAAGGTGGGTGTACAGTTTATTTTTAGATACGAGGCCGCTTATACTGAAACTTTGATTTTGAAACTGAAACTTATACTGTAACCGTTTGATTTTGAATAAATTTAGTATGAACATATGAGACGGTATTTATTATATTAATTATATTTGCAATTATTATATTAATATCCCTATAGATATAAATGTATGATGCGAGTTTAAAGTTTGAGATACCTCTATTATACTATTATAATCATAACTTCAATTGTTATATACATAACACCAAAACCCTCTGGCATTGACTATTGTTTGATTTCAAATGAGTAGTTGTACAGTATCAATACAGTTTAACAAGCTGAACGCCGTTTTTATAGATAGGAGACATGATGTAAGTTGTTTTATTGATAGTATCGTATGCTTATTAGGCTAATTTTATACTAAAACTGTTATTATCCTGGGTGACACAAAACAACAGTTGTTTCTCGAGTTCTATTATTCCAACCTCTTCGATGGTTTAGGCATTGTATAGTTTTCGGTCTTACAAATGATGGTTTTCTATTGTGCAGTGTATTGGAAATATATAGTAACTTCCTCTCCTTGATTTGTACTGGTGATTCTCCCTCCACGTGGCATCTTACGGGTCACTGGTAAATTACATTCTGAATGTACTGGCTTACCAATGTTTTAATATCCGGTTCTTTAAACGCCCCTTTGGAACTGGTTTAAAACCAGCAAGTGCTCTTATTGCCTACTTACGTAGGATAAAAAGTGTATTTTTTTGTTCTGTTATACCACCCCACAGTCCAGTAGAATACAGCAAAATCCCCCCCCTCCAGCTTCCTACTCGAGAGTGTTGGTCCTACATATTTAGTCCAGAACCGGAAAAATATTTAAACGACCAAAAATACTTATCACTTAGTTAACTTTTATGACTATTAGTTATTTTACCACGTCCAACCAATTTTAATTAAACTCCCCAAAACTGCTACTGCCCAAAAACATAAACAGTGCGTTATATTGAAATAACCATGCTAACATATTTTTACATTACAATGTTACATTTGGATTAGTTTGCATTTACAAAGAAACCAAAATTGATAAACTCTAAAAAGTTATTTGATTAATAATAAAACAGGAGCCCAACTGCTGCAGTATAATCCAATTACATTTATTCGGCTACCAAGCCGCCACGGCATTGTTGGATGTTGTTGACAATTTGGCCACAGTTATGGCCTATTACCTGGGTTTATTAGGGATTCAAACATCGGTTTGTAAATAAGGCTAAGTTACAACCTTAGCTCGTAGCGCCTAATGGACGCTTGACAGCACTACCGCGGGTCTGCATGACAACAAGACGAGGGGGCGAGGTGGGGAGGGGGGATATATATGGGAGATGCGGGGAGAGCGCCCGAGGGGCTTCGCGTGCGGGGCGACCGGCGACTCCCGCCATCGTCACTACCAGCTGTGCCACAGGGGTCAACGGTCAGACAACAAAGAGTAAGACGTGTGCGTGACCTCTGCGCTCTGTGCTGATCCGCGACTGCTGACGCTGTCGCAGCAAACCTGCGCACTCAGCGAATTTCCAATGAATATATAACATAACACATTAAGCCTCTTACTAGAATTCATAAGAAATATATTCATAGATAAGCGATATTTAAAATATTAATTATTCTCTATAAGAATAACATTTGGGATGAGTGGGCCTACGTAGGTTTGCTGCAACAAGGCACACAAAATAATGGTTTTTTATGCAAATATCATTAGAACTCATCTAAGTGAAGTCACATACCAAGTTTCATCCATATACCTTTATAAATAAGTGATTTATAACATCTTTATTATTCTCCATAAGAATAACATGGGGACCAAATACCTAGGTTTGCTGCAACAAGGCACACAAAATAATGGTTTTTTATGCAAATATCATTAGAACTCATCTAAGTGAAGTCACATACCAAGTTTCATCCATATACCTTTATAAATAAGTGATTTATAACATCTTTATTATTCTCCATAAGAATAACATGGGGACCAAATACCTAGGTTTGCTGCAACAAGGCACACAAAATAATGGGTTTTTATGCAAATATCAATAGAACTCATCTAAGTGAAGTCACATACCAAGTTTCATCCATATACCTTCATAAATAAGTGATTTATAACATCTTTATTATTCTCCATAAGAATAACATGGGGACCAAATACCTAGGTTTGCTGCTACGGGAACCATGGGTGAAAAATTAGTTTTTTGTTCAAACAATAACAAACCACAACCAGATGAAGGGATATACCTAGTTTCGTCAATTTATGTTCATAAATAACCGAGATATCAAATTTTTCTTTTTCTCCATAAGAATAACATTAGACAACGTACTGTGTTTAGCACTTTCAATATCTCGGTAACTAATTGACGTAGAGCAATGATCAAGATACCAAATTGTTTGTTTTTTTATGCTGAATTCAATGGTATAAATTAAAATTTGATTTAAATTAAAATTACATGTGAAAACCCCAAAAAAACCATTTTTGGGGTACAAAACCCCCCAAAAATCCCCCTCTGGATGGTGCGATTCGTCTGGTTTTCGAACTCGTTCAACTAAATGGTACTTTACACATTTGTACCAAATTTCATTAAGATTGGACCTTTTTTACGAGAGTTATCGTGCTTACGGACACATTTATATATATAAAAATTTGAACGAATAGTGTTTTTGGCATCTGGGGACCCCAAAACAAAAAGTTATCATGGTTTAGGGCTTAAGTCTTACCATGAGACCTACGGTAATAGCTTCTTTTATTTTTTTATAAATTGCAGGATATATAAGATCCGCTATAGATCTATATATCTCTAAATAATTCAATTATAATTTAATTAATTATTTTAAATTACTTGTCTTCTGGAGTAGTTCTCCCATTTGTATAATTCAAGTTACAAACCCAACACGTCAACCGCTGAGGAAGCTATTTACAATCGCCACTATGGAAAATTAAAAAAATCACATTGGGCTTTTGTAGATTAAAATAAAAGCAAAAGAGTCATAACAGCTGTTCAAAATCTTTCAGCGAACTCTTAAAGTTATACTCATATAGTTTAAGTACTACCTGGGACTGAGCTTTGCTAGGGAAAGGTCAATCTTGTTTGTGACTTGGAGTAGTTTTTCACCATGTAACTAACGAGCATTTTTGAGGTCACAACAGTTGTTATTATAATGTACCTTTGAGTCATTCTGGATATGACCACTCTACATGTAATCTTCATTCAAAGGTTTTATTATCTGATTTTATGGAACCACATGGAACTCATGTTGTTTATGATTATTAACATGTGGTTTCCTGAGAGCAGAGATTAAAAGATTTGAGAGAAGATTACATATAGAGTAGTAAAATAAATCAAAGGGATATTGAGCTATAAATAACAACTGGAGTGACCGTAAAAATGTAGAACAGAGGCAAATGAGTTATACAATTCTGATTATCAGTAGGGGGAGGTGGTGAAATATGCTCCAAGTCATCTAAACAAACTGACTGGCCTTCCCCCGAGCAAAGCTTGGCCCCCGGGTATCATATACTCTAATATGAGTAAGGTTTGCTTGCTTGCGACACTGATCTCAAAAACGGCTCCAACGATTTCCCCCAAACGTTCAAAATAACTAATTTCTGGGATAAAAATAAGTTCTAGACAGGCCTCATTCCCGGGAAAAATCAAATAATGTAAAAAAACTAAAATGAAAAGTTAAAAAAATTAACATTGGGCTTAAGGAGTTTTAAATCAACACAAAAGAATTTTAACAGCTGTTCATAATCAACCAGGGAACTGTCAAAGTAATACTCATGTTTTTGTTGTAATCTTAAAGCCTAACCACTAATATATCCCTCGTAAAAAATGTATAGAGAAACTTTAGAACGTTATACACAATCGTGTATTTATTAGTTTTTATCTTCTTCAAGTTTTGAGTAATTTTCCATACTGGTACCCAAAGTTTGGAATATGATATATAGTAGAGGGGGAGCCTGGGGTTGATAAAGGTCCACAATTTTAAACAATTTAAATTAAAAATAGGGTTTGTCAAACACGACTGGCCAGAAATGCTTTCGGTTGAACGGTTGCATTGTTTTAATATGTTCGGCTCCCAGAGCCAGAAGCGGGTCTGCAGTGAAAGTTATCTGCCCGTATACTAATTAAAGATAGGGTGACAGCCAATGCTACAGCCACGGAGAGGCGTGTTGAGGCTTATCAATCAGCCGTTTGTTATCACTCTTATCACGTCCAGCTTCGTCGGAAGTGCGGAACAAGTTCAAACATTCCCCCGCCCCTCGCGTGCCCTTCACATTGGGTTTGGCGAGGTGAACTCATCGTAATGGTTTTTGTAAAACCTCATAGCATTGTTTGTATATAGTGCCCATAAAATTCATATTTTTATTGTTACATTGTTATTGTCACCTTAGCTAAATACCCAAGTAATGAATAGGCAGAGGTTTGTACAGTGGGGCAATCACTGTCTAATTAACCGGCACTGAGAGTGGGGCGAATACTGGAATATAGTCCCGGCCGTTCATACATCCAGTCTCGTGGGAAACGCCGCTGTTTTGTGATTCGTCAGACCGAAATAATTAAATTCGCCAGTGCCAACCTGATTCGCTGCCGTGCTCGGCAGCCATTGTTGGGCAGGTGGAGTGAGAGGGGAGAGAGAGACAGCTAGGCGGGTGTCGGCACGGGTCCAGAAACAAAGGGGAGTTTTTTCTATACCCCCATCTTGTCGAAACGTCGCCGCCAGGTCCGGTCCCCCATATTCTGGAATGGGCGCTTTTGTAACCAGTAACCATTGATGTGGGATGTGGGACTGCTGCTCTTAAGAGTGATTTAGTTCCTTCTGTCTTCAACGCCGTTCAAGAAATCCCGTGTTGAGAATCAATATTAAACGTGTTATTACTGTAGGCATATAGAAAAAGAGCGTAATGGAATATGGTGCACTAATTAAATTTGATTTATCTCAACCAACCTCATATTAAACCATTCCTAATTAAAAAGTCCACTTTTAGTAAGTACGGTACTTTAAACGTTTGGTGTATGTTTTATAAATTTAAATATAAAAAACCGGCACAGTGTTCGGTACATGTTGGGTAATGAGGGGTATTTTATTCCCATATAAATAACGTAAGGGGGCCATACACATGTTACGTAACACATTTTATCGTCATTTAAGACCCCCCCCATGTTATGCACCACAACGCTTGACCACACCCCCCCCCCCCCACACTATGAGTTACGCGCAAGATTTAAGCATGTATTGTTGATTTTGGTACGTTTTCTGAAAATTAAAGTGATCACGATTTGTCTAAACTCTGTGAATAAGGTCTTAAATAACCTTTGGAGTATTCCGTAAATGTTAATACTCTTCGCAAAAATGGCCGCCACTTTGAAACGGTTAGAGATAAGTCAGTCCTGTTTTCACCACGATGTTTGTCTGTTAAAGAGCTTTAAAATGGTATAACGTGACCCATGTTGACACTTGAAAATTCCGAGATTCGAACTAGTGACCCCCAGTTTTTGGTACACACCGTATTTTAAACAAGTTAAAACTATTTTTACGTTATTCCTTGGGGTCTATTTAGTGGGAAATAATTTTATTTCATCCTTCTAGGTTAAGTGGTTCGTCTGTAATTGGTTTGAGACACCTTACGTAAGACCCCCCGTATTTAACGTACGTTAAAGCTAGATTCGGAAATGCTTAATCTACACAATAGCTATAATAATATCCTAAATTTAGCGAATAATAATTACTAACTCAATATACTAGAGACGTAAAATCAAGCAAATTTGCGGAAATAAACAAAAATACCCCCGTCGCAGCAAACCCGCGTACTCAGCGAATTTCCAATGCATAATATTTGTCTGAATTCCACATAAAGCCGCGTACCAAGTTTCATAAAAATATATTCACATATACGCGATTTTAATTATTCTCCATAAGAATAACATTGGTAATGAGTACGTAGGTTTGCTGAAGCAAGACATAAACAATTGTTTTTTATGCTAATATAATTTAACTAGGCGAAGCCACATACCAAGTTTAATCAATATTCAATCATAAATAAGCGCTATATAACATTTTAGTTATTCTCTATAAGAATAACATGGGGGCTGAGTACGCAGGTTTGCTGCTACAGGAATAACCAACAAAATATCAATTTTTTGTGCAAATATCAATATACCAGTACTATATGAAGCCACATACCAAGTTTCATCAATATACATTCATTAATAATCGAGATATTTTATTTATTCTCCATAAGGATAACATTGGACAACGTACTGTGTTTAGCACTTTGAATATCTCTGCAACGGTTGGGCGTAGAATCACAATTTAAACACCAAAATGATTGTTTTGTGGAGCTGAATTGGTTGGTAAAAGCAAATGTGAAGTTTACATTAGAATTAACATAGGAAATACCCTTTCCCCATAAGATTAACACGGGTGATTTTATGAGTAGATTCTTTTGGATTTTCTCCGCAACCACTGATTCAAAATATTAAATTATTTGTTTTTTTAAGCTCTATAACACGGTCAAAATCAAAATTAAGTTTTTAAAATATTGTAGGGTGAAAAACGCAAAAAAACTGATTTTTGGAAAGTTTAAAACCCCCATAAACCCCCCTTCCCATAGCCCGATTTTTCTGGTTTTCGAACTTAAAGTCATGAATGTCATTTTACACATTTGAGCCAAATTTCATCAAAATCGGACGTTTTTTACTCAAGTTATCGCATTCGCGGACACATATATATATATATAAATTTGAACGAATAGTGTTTTTGTCATCTGGGGACCTCAAAAAATTATCACGATCTCGGACTTAAGTCTTACCATGAGACCCACGGTAATAGCTTCTTCCCCATAGGGGAAATTCGCTAAAAACTGAGTTTTACTGCACAGCAATTTAAGAAATGAATTAAAATTTAGGCCACGTTATCCTTTGAGGCGGCCAGTTCTACGCAATGGAACTTACAAGTAATGAAATCCACTTTACACAAATATGGATCGAGGACATATTTTTAACTCCTCAATCATCAAAATAAGTTAAAAAATAGTGGAAGAATTATGTTTATATAAAGTGCCTTAGCATATTACATATATAGATACCCCCGTCACAGCAAACCCGCGTACTCAGCGAATTTCCAATGCATAATATATGTCTTAATACCATATAAAGCCGCATACCAAGTTTCATAAAAATATATTCATATATAAGTGATATTTTAATTATTCTCCATAAGAATAGCATTGGTGATGAGTACGTAGGTTTGCTGAAATAAAGAAACAAACAATTGGTTTTGATGCTAATATAATTTAACTAGGCGAAGCCACATACCAAGTTTCATCAATATTCAATCATAGGTAGGCACTATATAACATTTTGTTTATTCTCTATAAGAATAACGCGGGAGCTGAGTAGGCAGGTTTGCTGAAACAAGGAACACAAACGGTTGATCTTTATGCTAATATAATTTAACTAGGAGAAGCCACATACCAAGTTTCATCAATATTCAATCATAGGTAGGCACTATATAACATTTTGTTTATTCTCTATAAGAATAACGCGGGAGCTGAGTAGGCAGGTTTGCTGAAACAAGGAACACAAACGGTTGTTCTTTGTGCTAATATAATTTAACTAGGATAAGCCACATACCAAGTTTCATCAATATTCAATCATAGGTAGGCACTATATAACATTTTGTTTATTCTCTATAAGAATAACGCGGGAGCTGAGTAGGCAGGTTTGCTGAAACAAGGAACACAAACGGTTGATCTTTATGCTAATATAATTTAACTAGGAGAAGCCACATACCAAGTTTAATCAATATTCAATCATAGGTAGGCGCTATATAACACTTTAGTTATTCTCCATAAGAATAACATGGGGGCTGAGTACGCAGGTTTGCTGCTACGGGAATAATCAACAAAAAATCAGTTTGTTGTGCAAATATCAATATATCAGTACTACGTGAAGCCACATACCAAGTTTCATCAACATACATTTATAAATAATCGAGATATTTTATTTATTCTCCATAAGGATAACATTGGACAACGTGCTGTGTTTAGCACTTTGAATATCTCAGCAACGGTTGGACGCAGAATCACAATTTAAACACCAAAATGATTGTTTTGTGGAACTGAGTTGGTTGGTAAAAGCAAATGTGAAGTTTACATTAAAGTAAACTAAGGAAATACCCCTTCCCCATAAGATTAACACGGGTGATTTTATGAGTAGATTTTTTTGGATTTTCTCCGCAACCACTTAACCTAGCTTAATAATTCAAAATACCATATTATTTTTTTTTTTAAGCTCTATAACGTGGTCATAATCAAAATTAAGTTTTTAAAATATTGTAGGGTGAAAAATGCAAAAAACGATTTTTGGAAAATTTAAAACCCCATAAACCCCCCCTCCCATAGCCCGATTTTTCTGGTTTTCGAACTTAAAGTCATGAATGTCATTTTACACATTTGAGCCAAATTTCATCGAAATCGGACGTTTTTTACTCAAGTTATGGCATTCACGGACACACACATATATATAAATTTGAACGAATAGTGTTTTTGTCATCTGGGGACCTAAAAAACGTTTTCATGGTCTCGGGCTCAAGTCTTACCATGAGACCTACGGTAATAGCTTCTTCCCTATAGGGGAAATTCGCTAAAACTAAACATATTTGATTTTAGTCCCCCCAGATCGTGAACACATCACACTGTGCGACGGTGCGAGCGGGGAGATTGGCCGCGCGGCGTGACCAGCTGGCCCGGTTGTGTGCATCTCATTACCGCCCTCTGGTGGCTGCCGCGCCTCTGGACTGAGATTGCTGTCACTTCCCCGTTTGGTCGGCGGCGAGTCGTAGTAGACTTATATTTAACGGACAATGCCGGGTTATGCCTCACGTTAAGGTTTTGAAATTTTTAGAATAATCTTTGTAAATAAACTGATCAAATAACCCGCTCACCAGATGAGGCCATTTGCTCATTGATGCTCCACAACAGTATTAACCAAACTACGGGTAATAGCGCTACACATTGCTAACGATCATTGGTTGGTAGTGGTAGAATCAGAAACACGATGTATTAGCGTTACTGATTGGAGCCGCGCGATCACCCGACCCGTCTGAGCGTTGCGCAGTGGCACTACGAACACGCCTAAGAAAAGATGCACCAATTGGTCCCAAAACAAGATATGCAGTATAAGACCCCATGAAACTAATAACACTGTTTGAATTAATTAAGAAACTGTCGTAATTAGATTTATTACTCATTATTACTTCGTTTATCACCAATCTTGTTATCATAGAAGCGGTATATTTTCCGTTTAAATCTAAACACATCTTTAAGCTTGACTGAAAATAATAACGTGAATAAAATGTGTAATACGTCTGGTTGTTTAAGCAAACTGAATCTGTATTGAATTATTTGTAACTCATTCGGATATTGACCATTTTAATATTGTGCTTTTGACAAGATTCTACATAGAGTAAATCGCACCCCTCACTCCGTCATAGCAATGACTACATATACAATAAGACGCGCAAGCGCCAAGCGGTAACTCTGCGACCCGCCGCTCACAGCGCTGCATGTATCAAAACGGTCCGGCTAGTCGCTAGGGCACGGCAAAACTGAGTAATCCCGAGCGGTGAACGCGTTGTCGTTTACACGCTCATGTACATTCTAATAATAATAAAACTACAATGAAACATATATTCCTTTTCTGCATGAGTTTCCGCATCCAACAGTATAAATATATTTTAGTTTAAAATTATGTGTAATTTTTAATAATGAAAATATTAGAGAGTTGTAACAGGATGACATGAAAAATCAGTAAGCCATAACTTTTATTATTTTTGAGGTAGAAAAAAAATTCCACCGAGAAAGTTGTAGCTAATTAGATGGTGTTAAATTTTCATTCAAAACAATTTTCGATATAATTTATAGTTTGTTCAATAATCCGATGTAAATAACCGCCATGTTCAGTTCTACGCGCACCGCCGCCCTGGACCACATCCAGCATAGTTAAGTGCTCCTCATTTGATT
This sequence comes from Allygus modestus, assembly GCA_963675035.1. Lineage (NCBI taxonomy): Eukaryota > Metazoa > Arthropoda > Insecta > Hemiptera > Cicadellidae > Allygus > Allygus modestus. The sequence goes on along the minus strand of OY776112.1, from coordinate 89,227,012 downwards.
TATATCTTCACCTATAAACTTGAATACGAAGGATACTTAAATATAAATTAAATTAAATGGAATAAACGTTTTTATGTCAAAACTCAAAACCAAGCCTCTCCAAGCACCTGTGTAGACCTAACTTATGAACTCGGTGTCTTCATCAAAATTATTCCGAATAAGATGTACAATTGACTTAAGCTATAGAACAGGCTTTCCGCGACCCTTAATGGTTAAGGTACCGTATTTGAAATGACCACTTTACTCACACTATAAGCGAATGACGAGGCCGTTGACTGTAATTATTGACTGTTGACCGTACGGGGCCTAAGATAATAAACTTTAAAATATATTTCTGCACCTCAGGTTATATTCCACTCGGTTTCTGTTGTAAACTGGCCAAGTCCAAAATTTTTAATGCAAGTATAGTGTATTATTTATTTATATTTTAAAGAAATGTTTTTCCTGATTAAATTAATACCTCATAACAGCCATTCCAAGTGCCGCATGGGACATTTTAACCTTGTTTTCATCATTATATAGGGTTTAAAACTATTGGAGATTATCCTGGATTTGTAAACGTACAATAAGCTCGATACCATGCCTACTACTTGACACGAAAGGACCGTGCCGGGTCTAGATTTTTGTATTTTAGGAGATTTGAATGTTTATTTTAAATCAAAATTTAATTTAAAACAATATTCTTATTTTTTCCTTTATAATTCAAATCAACATTCTGAGGATAAATAATTTACGCAATATTTGAGCTAATAAATTTTAAATGATGTATCTATAATTAGTCATTATTTGTATTTAATTTAGGTACCTTTTGTTGTAACTAAAATAATTATGTTATATACATATACACTTCCACCCCGCCATCCTTATACTCTATAGGGATAGCCAGATTTGATAGCTTAGGCACAGAAGGTAAACATCAGAACTCATATTTATTGGAGGTTATCTGCCTGTTGACATACACCTGAATAATGCCCGTATCCATTTCATGCATACACGCTTACTGCCCACTGCCATGCCGCTGGTACGGCGAAATAGAGAGAGAGAGAGAGAGGGTACTCGTACAGTCCGCGCCAAGAGATCAGTAGTACAGTCAACGCCCGTCGCCACTAGCGCCAACTGGCGGCGGGTCGCTGAAGCAGTCTCTCCGACTTCTCAACCGGCGCTGAGTTATTTCCATATGGCTTGCCTGTCTTATTGTATATGTAGTCATTGGTCATAGCGCTCATGGGGATTGACCGTGACTCCAGAACGAAGAACCTTCAATATTTGCTTACCTCGTGTTTTTACGTTTTACAACATTTAAATAGGATTTTCTCAACACAATGTAAGTCATACTTTGGCTCGCACTTTCGTTGACGGGTATTTTTTAGAATGAAAACTATAGCCAGGCTAACATTGCCACTCCAAATTCAGAGGCATTTTAAGTTGCTTGAAAGAGGAAACTACTGGGGCATTTCACCATTTCTGCTATTATTAAATTGAATACAGATAAAGCAGTAGTAATGTTTGCTATAGGTACTAATCTATGATAACTTATCTCCAGTTGTTTATTTTTTATTTTCAAGGACAATTCCCCCGAAAACCGCAAAAAACACAAAGTAAACGTTTTTCAGAAACATATTTAATTAAAATTTGGTGGTTATAGTGATTCGGGTCAAATGTTTTGAATTATTGTTATTTCATTTGAAATATAAAAAATAAACAATAGGCAGTCATATAAAGTGAATATTATCTGTAATAATTATTGTGATGTCACGAGGAAAATCCAAAACCCCTTTCCCATAAGATTAACATGGACAACTTTATGGACGCGTTTTTTACTTTTCTCTACAACCACTAAAATGATTCAAAATACTAAAGTATTTGTTTTTTTAAGTTCTAATTATTTTATTGTATCAATATTAATTTAATATTTTTTATTTGTTTGGTTATTTTCCTAGGAATTACATTAAAGCAGTTCCAGCTGCAGCGACACGCCTCTAGTGTGTTTAACAACATGGAACCCCCCAAACAGCAACTTGGTAAGCGTGAATTATTATCTCGAGTGTTGTAATTTAATGCTATAACTTCACCCCGTATTTCATTGCTTTAAGCCAGTGACTCTTCTTACCTAACAAAAAGAGTGTATTAGTTGTTCCACTACACTTTTTTATAGGGAAAATGTTAATTCTGGGTAGATGCCCACAAAAAAGCTATCACTTGGCCACCGCATTTTGGAAAACTAAATTTTTTAAATTGTATCACACGGTTCTCAATAATGTCAGTCACAGCCATATGTTTCTGAAGTTCTTGTAGACACCGTCACTTGTTTTAAACGCTTGTACTATATCAAATTGAATTTGGAATGAGATCAATTTTGAAAAATAAATAAAATAAAATAATTTGAAGCAGTTTACATGAATGAATATTACAAGCAATAAATTACAAGTATAATAAAGGTTTATTAACATTTTAAAACTACGATATTGTGTTTTAATGTCATTTAAGAATATTTATGTAATAAATACTTTTGTGATAAAATCAACAAACAATGAAGATAATAATAGTTAATACTAGCAATGGCCGATAGCAGTAAATACTATCCAAAACACATTTGGACATTTTTATCTCTTGCTCTTCCTCGGTTTGATGGAAAGATTGGTTTTCAGTCCCCCCCCTCCCCAAGGAAGGCCGGGTTGTGCCAGAGGCTGGTGCACAATCAAAGAAGAAGAAGAAGAAGAGTAAACACAGATCTTCGTCTCGGTCACCCAAGAGGAAGGGGTCTAGTTCATCTACCGGCTCCCGGTCTCTCTCCCCAGTGGCCCGGCAGAGGGGGTGAGTAGTATTGTTTACTGTCCACCTAGCAATGCAGGGATTCCGTTGTAACGGGTGTTACACTTTGGACACTTTAATTGTAAATTACATACAAAAAGAATGATTGAATCTGAATTATTAAACTGGCTCTAATAAGAACCAATCAATCTACATTATATTTGATATTAACAATTTTTTGTTCCTTGTTGGTTAGCCTAAAATATAGAAAAAAGAAGCGTACTATAATAGTAGAGATAACATATTATTGTTAACTTTTTTAGGTGTTATTACCAAAATTAATAAACTCTCAATAGAGCTATGTATTTAAATTCTAGTTAAAATTAATATAAATATACCAAAAACTGAATGGTTGTGGGTTGTGTTGATTGTAACACACGTTACATTAAATTATGTAACCCCCGTTACACAAATTACTCCTTAAATTATAAAACTAAAATTCAAACAATAATACCAGAGCATTAGGGAAACCCATAATCTCACTTTTACAGTAAAACTATTTTTAAAAAGGGTTTGTTCATTTTGTAATACTAACTTTTGTTAAAAAAGTGTAACGGGTGTCCGTAAGTGAACAGCTTGCTCTACATTCCTTATTTCTTCATTCATTTGGAGTTATGTTTTGTGAACAATTGATCAGCTACATTGTAGGGGTTTTATATATGATAACACCTTAAAATTTTTTTTAGCTTTTTATCCCATTTGACTCCATATGCTTAAGGCCTTAAAATATAAGTGTATCCCTAAAGCCAAAAATCACTGCCTCTTGTAAATGCCTATGGTTACTAGACACTAAAACTATATCTCCTCATTTGAATGTCTAGAAAAATGTGATATGTCTGTTTTAAAATAAAACACATATTTTTTGGAACAGTGGTGCATTTACAATAGTTTCAGAGCTCTTTCGTGGGATCCATAGGAAAAAGCAATAGGCAGAGATCCTTGGCTAAAGGTATATTGCATATTTAAACTATAAATTGTCACTTTCGTTATCGTTATACTCCTTAAACCAAGAATGGGCTGGGGTAGTGTTCAGTTATAAGTTATATTCTATTAAGAATTTGAGTTAGCACTTAAGGAAAACGGTCCAAAACAAGATTTTTAAATAATTTGTTATTTGCAAATTTTAAAAATATATAACAAATAAATCTGTATTTAAAGCACTGATTTTGGAATCATATGGGAACCCCACTGTGCCAAATTTGAAAGTGGTATCGTGGTATCGTGGTAAAACTCCAAAATGTTTTTATGATTTATATATCTGTCAACATTCAGGAAAATCTCAATTTCCCCCATTGGTATTAAAAGTTCCAATTTTTATTTTGCAGATATGGTTTGGTCAAGTGATTGTAAATCTAAACATGTAAGCATGTGCTAGCCGTAAGTTCATCACTTCCTCCACAAATTTTTCTCCCACTCTATGAATTTTCTCAGTGTAACTAATAACGTTGAAGTTCTATTATTTTTTTGTATTTTCACTAAAAATAAAATGCTTTTGTCTTAACTTTAGTGTGAATTTTTCATAAAAGTGTTTGTTAATAAACTAATAAAAGGGGGGAAATAGATGTGGTAATATTTCAGTATCATATATCTTTAAGAAGTTTTTTTTTAGTAAAAGGTTTTTTTAGTAAACAATAAAAATTATCTAGTACATAATTGGAGCACAGCAAATGTTTCCGAAATCCGTGGGCATAGTTAATTTGGAATGTAATGAAATTGATAAATGTTGATGAAGAAGACAAGTGTAAGGCTATAAATATACTCTCTAAAGGGGGGTGTATCGATACACCCCCCTTTAACTTCCAATATCAGTCTAACTTCATCAATGAATCTGGTTTGTATTCTCTTATTTTATTTGCCTAGGATTATTAAAATTATCCCCTAAATTGGGTTTATTATCAAATGATTATGTACATGTTCAACATAACTGTAGAAATACAGTTTTCAACGTTTTATTCCTACCCATCTTACAAAAGCCATTGTTTGCGAAAACTTGTGTAGCAAATCGAGATGTTGTATCTTAGATCTGATCTGATCAGCGAGAAATGCACTTTAGAGGTAGGAATATTTGGCATCATTAATGTGGGAAGGGAGCATATTTCGGCCAATTATGTAGTGGCAATGTGTTGCAAGCCTGCGGGGATAGACTTAACCATGTCCTACAATTTTCAATGCAGAATGGTTCTAATGATGATCATATCTCCCGATTCACCAAACATGGTTTCAATTAGTGATATGAAGCATGCACTGTGTTGATAATCAGTTATCAATTTCATCAGTCGTTTACCACGTACCTATTACCTAAGATGGGAGGAAAACGCTATGTCCATGTTACTCTTATCGGCAAGTTCAATAATGGTTTCATTGGAATGCACGATCTGTGCTGACCACAAATATATTAGTTGGGATAACTGCTGATAGAACAAGGCTTGAAACAAATTTAATTTTCTAGTATGCCTTTAATGTATCATATTATGCTCCTATTTTGTTGATAATCTATAAAATCTATTGACAGTAATATTCTTGTTATGACTGTCACAAGTCATTAAGATGCTGCAAGAAGGAAGTTGTAAAAGACCTCTAGGCTTTATAATGTTCATTTTGAAACATGTTTTAAAAATGTAAAATAAATTATATTTATAACGAGAATTCTTTGGTTTCAATTTAAAGATTATAACTTATCATGTTTGGTAGTGTAAAGTGTATAACATGAAGATTTGTTAACACTTTTACAATTTTTTTACAGTAATGGGGTAGATTTTAAGATTTTAAACATTTTAACATGAGTTAAATTTGTTACCCAAATTTCCCCGGGTTCATAAAAATTTTAACACGTACATATTGCAAATATATGTGACAGGCTGAACAACCCTTCAGGCGAGAATTACGGGAATTCTGCAATTACTTTCTGGAACAATTTTATTTATCACTCTCTTATAACGAATCAACAAAAATGCTATACAAAAATATAAATGAACAAAAGTTTGGTTTCGTTTGCTCTCTTATAGTTAAAAGGTATCCAGATTATAAGAGAAGGATCACGATTTTGGATTTGCATCATACTGATCTGACTATGTTTTGCAGCCTACATATCCAGCCTACATATTGTTCTCCCCGGTACTGTTCCTTACTATCGAGACACCAGTCAGATATCTCATCAAGTATATGGTTACAGGTAAATGTGCATAATGTTTCATTTACTGTCAGATGTAGTTTACTGGAGAGAAAGTTATAAATGTTCAAAAACCCTTCAGGACATAGTGTAGTATAAAGGGGGGTTGAGTACGAAGTTTTGCTGCAACAAGGAACACAAATTATGGATTTTTATACAAATATTAATGTAACTCGACTAGATGAAGCTACATACCAAGTTATATTAATTTATGTTCACGATTAAGTGATGCATAACATTTTTCTTATCCTCCATAAGAATAACATGGGCTTTGAGTATGCAGGTTTGCTGCTACGGGAACCATGAGAAAAATATTGGTTTTTTTGGAAAATTATCAATAGACCACAACGAAATGAAGCCATATACCAAGTTTAAAAAATAATCGAGATATAGAGATTTATCTCTATAAGGATAACATTGGACAATGTACTGTGTTTAGCACTTTGAATATCTCTGCAACGGTTTGACATAGAATCACAATGATTGTTTTTTAGAGCTGAATTGATTGGTAAAAGCAAATGTGAAGTTTACATTAAAATGAAGAGAGGAAAATCCAAAACCCCCTTTCCCATAAGATTAACATGAGAGATTTTATGAGCAGGTGTTTTGGATTTTCTCGGCAACCACTTAACCTAGGTTAATAATTTAAAATACTAAATCATTTGTTTTTTTAAGCTCTATAAAATGTTCAAAACCAAGATTGGGTGTTTTGAAATGATTATCTTCCTCGTTGCAGCAAACCTGCGTCCTCAACCCCAATGTTATTCTTATAGAGAATAAACAAAATGCTATATATAATTTATGGATGTATTTTTGTGAAACTTAGTATGTGGCTTCGCCTAGTTGAATTCTATTTATATTAGCATAAAAACCAATTGTTTCTGTTCCTTGTTTCAGCAAACCTACGTACTCATCACCAATGCTATTCTTATGGAGAATAATTAAAATTGTATATATCGCTTATATATGAATATATTTTTATGAAACTTGGTATGCGGCTTTATGTGGTATTAAGTCATATATTATCTGATGTACTGATGTACTTATGTACCTGGTTCGATCCTGCCTTGAAAATATTGTTAAGCTTTGCCACCATTGTTGTAAGTAGTTTGCCACCTCACATAATTAGTCTATTGTATATTATTTTTCAAAAAAAATACAAACATCTCTGTGACACCTCACGTCCTGTTGTTGTAGGTCCGGCGTCCTCTGATGTCCTCAGAAGATGGACCCAGAAGATGTCCTCCTTCTGATCGGCCCACGGGGTAATGGGCGTGTGGGTGACCGTAAGTTATTTTATCAGCATGCTTGGATCGTGGGGATTGTTTGATTTTCTTAACGAAAACAGCCGAAGTCGCGGGCTGCCTTTGTGTCGGATGTCGGATGCCATCATGCCATAACACCCCGGCCATCACAGCTGGCTCCAGTGTTGCAACAGATGACAATACGCACTCTGCATCGACAATCACTCGGGGGAAAGCCGCTTGCCCAACGTGCAACATGTTCCACAGATTTTATCGATGTTGCACAACGCACTGGGGGCTCTCCACTCTGAAGTGCGAGTACTCTCGCCCACGGGGTGAGGTAATGGAGCGGCCAGTGACCTTGGCACCGATCAGTCCGAACAGTTCGTACCGGCCGATATCAGCGATTGTTTGTTTTATCAATCCCGTGGGAGCGTAATGATTTGATTCGATTTGTCTCTGCTTTAATAATTATTATTTTAGAGTAAAGGGAGTAATTATGTTTTAAATTTTATTCTATAATTTCTTTAATTAATTATATACATTTGCAAGGTACTACTTGCAAATAGGGATTGACGAACCTAAGTTTCATCCGCAAACTATTTACTTAAGAAATTGTTTGATATGTTAAATACCCCCCGCGTACTCAGAGAATTTCTAATGCATATATATGTGACTCACTACGAAATAGAGCTATTTACCAAGTTTCACAAAAATACATCCATAAATAAGTGATATATAGCATGTTATTTATTCTCCATAAGAATAACATTGGGGTTGAGGACGGAAGTTTGCTGCAACGAGGAAGATAATCATTTTTTGCAATTATCAATATAACTGAACCAGGTAAATCTACATACCAAGTTCTCTTAACCCTAGCAGTGGCCTAATGTTGAAGTGGGAAATGGCCAAGCAGATTTGGCGATTTTGCAGACCCCTTTTTGAAAATTTGTATAAATTCAGCCGTACAAGTAAACCTAGCCAACCCCATATTCATTTTGACCAGAAAGAACAGGAAAATCTATATATACTAAAATAATAAAGATTCAGGAAAATAATTTTTCGATAAAGTGAAAAAATAAATAAATAAATAAATTGTTTTTATAAATTTCAAAAACAGCCTCAGTGAAATTTTTTCTACGGATTTTTTATGGAAAATTCATTATATACATTTTGTAGACAATCTAATTCCCTACATAGAAATATATAACATGTTGGGAAAAGAATTTTTTTTTCTAAGTATTAGGGGCATAATATAATAATAAACGGAAAACCGAAAAAAGCATAAACTGTACAGTGTTATACTGTGTTGTAAATAAGTCATATAATATATGTATATACTAATATATATATACACATATTTGTAAAGCTAATGAAATAAGAAATCCAAAAAAGTCATATAGTTGATGGTAAAAAATTATTATCATTTATAAATACGTGTAAATAAAAGAATGTTTCGCTATTTTTACGTTTTTTGTAAACAAATATTTCACAATATTTCACAATATTTAGTATATAACCCTTTTACCAAATTGTTTACCCCTAAACTATTATAAACATGTTGTAGTACATTCAATTCCCTAAATATAAATGTATAATACCTAGGGTAAAGGTATTATTTGTATATGTGTTATGTAGCAACAAACAAACAGTCGCAGACTTGGCAAATTTGTGAAAAGTAGTATTTTTCAATGAGATCTTTGTAATTTGTATAAACATAAATAATGTCATATTATATCTATTTATTATTACTACAGGTATTTATAAACAATCAAATATATAAAAGAGGGGGATAACAATATAATCTCTGTAAAAGAGGGGGATTTTTCATTTTGATCAATAACAGGATTAGGCTCCTCTACAGCTTCGGGCTCGTCTACAGCCTCCTCATTCTCACTAAAAGGTTCTAAATCAAATGTTGGGAGAACTCAAGTCCATCTCCAATAAGTTCTGGATATAGTCATCATTATCTCGAGACAACGGATACACAACACTTTATAACACAAATTTCTAACACTTCAGTAATATTTATGCATAAAGATTACTGTTATATACACACAAACACTTCACTAACACTAAAACTCTGAAATAATACCTAATTCATAAATGATTCGCAGATATAAATCATCTAATGCTTAGAAATGCATATACGAATACCGCAATGGCGAACAACTGATCAAAACATATGACGAATTGTTGAGTATCTGACAGGTGTTCTGCTAGGAACAGTGCCGCCAACGGCAAAACTAAATTACTCTACATTTCTTCCTCTTCAAAATAACATATTATTTGACTAGTAACTATATCATACAATGCATATAAACACGATTTTATAGTTCGACCAATTTGGTTGAATTGGTTGAATTGGCCATAACACAAAAAAACCAAAAACACCTGTTTTCAGAAAATCATATAACCTGTCCAATCAATATTTAATTCTAAAAATTAATACCAACATAAAGCGCAACTCTTCAGCTGTGCATTGGTACCAACCGCATCTTCCTGCGAGAAACATTGCCCGATCTGCGTAATTTCAAAAATATCGTGTTTTGCCAATGTCAGAGCGTCGGCTGCAGCAATTGCGTGGTGCCAAAACTTCATTCAATTTCTAATCGTCGTAACATTGTTATGCAGCTGCTACACGGTTCATTTATGTAATAAAATGAAAGTTCAGAATGTGATCTTTTGAATGATATATATATTGATGACTTTTGAGTTTATTATTGTTGGTTTATTAACGTTACAAAAATTTTTGTAGAGTTCGACCAATTTGGTTGATGGCCAAAACAGACGACATAAAAGTTCGACCAATTTGGTTGATGGCCAAAACAGACGACATTCGACCAATTTGGTTGATGGCCAAAACAGACGACATAAAAGTTCGACCAATTTGGTTGATGGCCAAAACAGACGACATAAAAGTTCGACCAATTTGGTTGAATGGCCACGGCTAGGGTTAATTTAGGTTCACAGTTAAGGGAGATATACAACTTTACTTATTGTCCATATGAACAACACGGGGGCCGAGTATGCGGGTCTGCTGCTACGGGGACTATCAACAAAACCCCCTTACCCCTTGTTTTTATTTTGTTTTTTTTTATAATTACGCTTGTTATGACAGTTCTCTTACTATGGAATTTACAAACAATGAAAAACTTGACATGGTCGAAGTGTATTTTCTGTGTAACAGAAACTGTAGTGCAGCAAATATCGCACATCAAGAGGGGTATCCTGATAGGCGAGTACCGAATTGTAGGTATTTCAAACAACTTATTGTAAACTTGACAGCCAATGGTTCTTTTGCAAAGCCGCGTCAGAGAGTAAGCACAGTTGTTACTGATGAATTTCAAATTGGTGTTTTAACATACTTTGAGGCTTTTCCTAATGCTTCTATTAGAGAAGTTGCATCCATTTTGCAAACTTAAACCCCCTCAATTTTTAAAGTACTAAAAACAAACAAGTACCACGCTTATAAGTATGCGAAAGTTCAAGCTTTGATGCCGGGTGATGAAAATAGGAGGCTAAAGTTTTGTGGATGGTTAGCTAGGGGGGCTGTAAATACACCAGGGTTTTTATCGAACATTATATGGATTTATGAAACTAACTTTTCAAATAGGGGAATGTGGAATAGGAAGAACAGTTGGGCTAAAGTAAATCCGTTAGTAGTGAGAGAAGGACACGACCAAGTTCGATTCTCGATAAACTGTTGGTGTGTTGTGTTGAATAATGCAGCAATAGCACTACACTTTTATGGGGGGAATTGAAAAGACATATGTATTTACAGTTTTTAGAGAACATTTTGTTGAACTCAATTGAGGGTGTATCTTTAAATGTAAGAACCCGGTTGATATACCAACAAGACGGTGCCCCGGCGCATAACAGTGAAGTGGTAGTGCAGTTCTTGAACATTCACTTTCCCGGAAAGTGGCTTGGTACAAATGGCCCATTACCACGGCCAGCGGGGTCCCCAGACCCGACACCAATGGATTTCTTTGTTTGGGGTTATTTAAAAAACAATTTGTACAAATCCCGATACAACACTGTTGCAGATGGAGTTCACCACAACACAATCAATAAGGCCGTGAATGGTGTTTTAAAAAGGGCAACTGCTTGTATTTATACAGATGGTGGCCACTTTGAACACCCGTTGTAAATATATTTCTTGTATCAAAAATGAAATTGTTATAATTAAAAGAAATCTTTTATGTGTGTCCTGTAGATAATTTTAATTATTTTCTTATTATAAGCAACAAGTAAAATATGAATAAGCCACTAGCTCACTTGAAACTAATACACCTAGGCCCGCTTGAATTAAATTTTTATCTCTCTGAATCTCATAAACGGTTGAGTATATCAGAAATTACTCTAGAATAAAAAACTCTTAGATTCTCATTTGCTAACCGAAATTACCATAAAATACGGGGTGTGCCATAAGAAAAAATGAGGTTGACCGCCATATTGAAAAGTGGCGGCCATTTACAAAAGTTTTATCTACTTATTTTTAAACCTCTTTAAAAACGGGGGAATGTTCCCCATTTAAAGTTTACTGTATGATGTACAGTTTACAAGATCCCAATGGTGGCACAGTTAAAAAAAAAAAACAAAAATGATTTACCTTTATCTCACGGTTGAGTATATCAGAAATTACTCAAGAATAAAAAAGTCTTAGATTCTCATTTGCTAACCGAAATCACCATAAAATACGGGGTATGCCATAAGAAAAAATGAAGTTGGGCGCCATATTGGAAAGTGGCGGCCATTCTCCTATTGGCTTACCCAGGCCCGAAAGCGTGTATAATTAGTATACAAACCAATAAATCAGTGTTTTGAAAGATCATAATTAATCAGATTAAAGTAGTTTTACGAATATGAATAAAAAAGCAATCAAGTCTTTCAGGTCGATGCATTAACAAAGGAGCTCTTCAATTATTTAATTAATCCAACGTGGGAAAACTGAGCAAGAGGGGGGGACAATGTAAGCAATTGTCCAACTTAGCAACGTAGGCCCAGCATTATTAATCTCCCGAAAAACAATAGCTTCGTGTACAACTTTTATATATTAGTCTGTTCTATATTTTAACGTTCCAAAAATGTCTTAACAGAATAGAATATTTTTATTTTCTCATAATACATAACAAAAATACATAGTTGTAACTTTATTTTTAATTACACAGCTTGTAACACACAACTCAAATAAAGTTTTGATTTATTTAAAAATACAACAATGAATTCAAGTCTGGAACAGTTAATTAGCAGAAATTTAAAATATTTAACTCCTCAGAGTATAGTAGATGAATTAAATTATGTAAACAAAATTTACAACTTGTATTTATTCGAGGTTGATTATTATATAAATTCGATTGACAATACAATAAGAGAAGTGGATATGTTTTATAAACATATATACAATTTGTGTTTGCAAAACATTAACGGATTCACATTTTTATCAAACGTGGGTTATATATTTATATTCATTATTAGGTATTTGGAATATTTAAAACAATTATGGCACTTTTACGTGTTAAGATTTAAAATATTCTTTAATACCATTAACAAATATACTTCACAATTTATTTTAAAAGTAAATTTAGATAATTGAAAACAAAAATTTCAATACGATCAGATAGATCCAGATAGGTCCGAATAGGTCCAAATAGGTCCAAATAGGTCCAAATAGGTCCAATGACCTAAATGAGAGCCTTTATGACCTAAATTTACCTTTTTGAGAGCCTATTTAGAGCCCGTTGAGGTACCAAAAAATTTACCAAAAAATGTACCAAAAATAACCTAAAATTAACCTAAAATTTTCCAGTCGATCCAAATCCTTTTTCGTTTCTTTCGGTGAAATCAAGTGACAAAGCCTGTTTTAAAACTGGAAATTCCACCTTTTCACAAATCAATTGAACGAATCGTTGTCCCTCTCGTATTATGATGTGATTTGGTCCTGAATTTTTCAAAACGACAACAACATTGCCCCTAAAGTCTGGGTCTATCACCCCGCCTAGAACTTCTAGGCCGTACTTCGCCAAACTGGACCTCATTGCCAGTCTACCATACGTTGATGGTGGGAATTTAAATGCCAAATTTGTAGGAATAGTTATAATTGATTTCGGTGGTAGTTCGTAATTGGCTGGACTGTGTAAATCAAACCCTACACTATTTCGGCTACCTTTAAAGGGACTCCGAGCGGATTCACTAAGTTTTACGTAGAAAAGACACGCGTCTGACATGTTTTAAACACTAACAAAATGCTTGATTAGTCGCTTTATATAGAGGTGAAAAGTGATTTTTTAAAATTTAAACCCGCGTGTTTTTTTTTTTAAATTTTAATGAAACCTTTTAACTATCCCAATGTCCCGGTTAAATCATATCTATAAACAACTATTAAACAACTATAAAAAACTATTAAAAACTATCGGATGTGAGTCGCGTATTATTTCAAAAATCAAATAAGTTTTATAACAAGAATTGATAAAACTATTAATCCTAGAGCGATTCTGTAAAATAAACTCAATTTATCCGAGAAAGTATAAACACTAAACACAATTAAGAATATAAACACATATTTTAAAGACTGAATAAAAAAATTACCTAAAGTATTTGAAAATTGTTTAGTGACAACACTGACGACGTCATACCAATGTAACTGAACACAGACGTACTTAAATTTGTCTGTCGTACGTTTCATACAATTCTCACCACAAATATCCGGTAGACAAGGTTCGTCACAGAATACTTTATTAATTGAGGAATGTTTTTCAATATTAAAACCGCAATCGTTGACTTTACAGAGCAATTTGTATTTTCCAGAGGGTGTGATTTGATATCTATAACAACCGGAAAGATTTTTAGCCGCCTGGAATAAGTAATTTCCTGCTGAACCTAGTGTCAGGGTAATTAACGATAACTTTATTTTATGTTTATTTATTAATTTTATAAATGATTGTATTTTATTTTTTAAATCGCCATTTGTCTTTATTAATTCGTTCAGTTCATCAGCGTCCTTGGGTAAAACGTCCAGTTTCAAAGTCTCCAGTATGTCGGATTTATTTATATAATCTTGAACAACCATAACTTCAGCGATGCCCTTAGATTTCGTCAGCTCATTTTGAAACAGTTTAATTTCAGAATCTGAAAGGTTTGTTTCAGTTATTAGTTTTCTTAAAGCACTATCAAAGCTTTTACCACTTTCAAGATCTAGAATAAAGTGTCTAACGCTATTTTCACTCAAACTTTCTTTAGATAAAATTTCATGAAAATTTGGACTTAATATTTTCAATTCTGGAGAAGAGGACCCCCTGAGAGATTTTACGAAGGCTCTAAGCATTGTTAATTTGTTTTTCTATTAAGTAAATAATAGTTAATCTTGATGTGATTGTATAAAATAAACAACTCCATTCCGGTCAGAATACAGAGTACAAGCACTCTGGCAGCAGAACATTCATACAAACCCACTATTATTAAGTGAATTATTAAGTGAATTATAAAGTATAATAAGAATAATATCGCTAACTGCATTTTTAATATTTTTTAATATGATAATATTAATTGTGGAAACAGTTTCAAAAATAACCAATCCATCTATAGCTTTAGATAACTATTTTGGTTCAAATCAATATGAATTAAAAACTTGGCTGAAAAAACTTGCATACTCGTACTTTATGTCAAAAGAGGATTTCCAAAAAATCGGGATACAGAAAACAGATTCCACGGTGCATTTAGTTCTCGTAGGAGTCAACTCACTATATCTTGAGAATATTAACGCAATTGTGTATCCCTTTGACAAATCTAGTATTGTAAAAAACGAACTTATAAAAGAGATTTTATCCAACCAATTGTCACTCCATGACTAACAGTGCCATGATATATAAACATATACAACAATTTAATAACGACTTTAACAAAGAGATTCCTAGAATTATTGAAAATATTAAGTACCAATATAGTTTTAATAATCTTAACTATAAACTTGATGAATCCATCGCGGTTTCAAATATTTTAAATGATATAAATATAATAATCGGCAGTAAAAAAAAAACTCGTCGAGGATAATACTGTTTACATAAACATAAATCCATTGTCTCTAAGTACCGGTGACTGTTCTTTTTATGAGACAATTGTAATAAATATGATTAATAAACATATTTGGGTTTTGTTTTATAAATACTATGAAAGGTTAATAATTGATTTATGTGTAAGTAATATTAAAAAGATTACCGTGCAAGATAATTATGTTTGCAAACAGTTTTACAAAAGAATTAAACATTTACCCGTAATGGGTGCACGCAAACCCATTTTTTAAAGAACACAACGGATGTTGAATATTTTTATTCATATACCATTTTGCTGTGGGTTTGAAGTTTAAAGACGTGTTCAGCGGCACACACGAAACCGTTAAATCTATGAACAACACTTACCATATTATGGGCCTAGCTGTATCGTGTTTTCATAATAAAAATGAATAAAAATGTTGGATAAAATGTTAACAGAAGTTTTACAAAATTTAATTTACTCAACGGTTTTATGGTGCCAATTTCATAAAAACTTACAGCAAATATTCACTGCTATATTTTCAAATATGACAAAACTGAAAAAACATCTTACAGAAAAATTTACTGAGAACAAACATTTCACGTATGAAACAAGAGGTGGCTTGGAATATTTACTATGGATTGTTACTTTAATATTTAATAGTACAGAGTGTATGATTAAATATGAAAGTCGCCTTTTAAACTATATCTCAACATTAACAAACAACATTAATCAAATTCCTCAACATATTACTGGGGTTAGATTTGTTTGGAAACCAGAGAGGAGTAAACATTTATTTGACATATTGGATGTTTGTCATGACATAAAACAATTTATATTAAAATACTAATCTAAGATGTCATCAGCGTCTTCCTCCTGGTCAAGTGAAAAAGGGGTTGATATTTCTGAAACGTTGCTCAGCAAGTGTGATGATTGGATAATGCACCACAATTTCATCGTATCGCTCAGAACAGAATCGTCTTTGATGTATACGCCAGTAATAAGGATGTTTACAAGCCCGGATAACTTGTTTGAGTATAGTAGGTAGATGTTCTCGTCGGGGTGGATTCTTGGAAAATGGTTAATTGTGAATTTTCGTTCATTCGATTCCTCATGATTGTACATAGTATATTTCCCCGTAGTCTCGTCACAGTAATATTTTATTTTGTTAAAGTCTTTGTGATCGTGTACAAAATTGTTATACAAACAGGGGACTAAGAGTGAATTTGGCTTATTAACACACAGTTGAGTAGAATAAACATCTTCAAACAGTTTCTTGGCCTGAGAGCACTTCAAATGTATGCTTTGATATTTAGAGCCATCCTGATTTCCCGCACAGGTGCTTATTCCTCCAAATCTGAGGACCAATCTACAATCTTCTGTGAAAAGGTGCTTTTTTAAAGTTTCATATAAGCTGGATTTAATTTTTTGAGTAAGCACGTCTCTTAAATTGTCATTCTGAATATCAGCATGGCCCCGAAAATTACATTTCACCACGCTGGAACTATCTGTCCCGTAATTCCTTTCGAAAAAAGACATATTTTCAACATAAATACCGTTTATAGTATTGCTGTTAAATCGCTGAAAACCGAATATCAATCCGTTTTTTACATTTGCCGATGGGCGGTTATTGAATTTGAATAAGCGCCCGGAAACGTCATTGGCCAACAATTCCTGGTATTCAAGACTGGTGGAAGACATTATTATGAAGTTAACGTAGGAATTGCTCACATATATATGCAAAACTATGTAAATATATAAAAAATGGAAAAGGTTGTTAAATACTGTCAAAGAACAGCAATATGTAATCAAATTATCAATTTAAAAAATGCAAATCATTTTTATTTTAAAAACGTGATAGTTACAAAAAAGCCATGGAATTATTTAGAATATGGTGGACCCCCTACAAAGAGTTTCTTGAAACATTATCCAAACGATTATACGTTTTCATTTGATGAAAATGGATGCAAAAATATCGCAGCGTTTTGTGTGGAGGGTGTTGTAAGATCCCATTGCCAGTTTCCCCATTTGGATGGTAATTTAATATGTAAATCAAATTTTAACGAAAGGGTTCAAGTGGACTTTTGTCAAGATAATTGTTTTAAAGCGAATGAGCCACTGGACGTGTATTTTGATAAGAACTTAAAATGTTGTAGGTTAATCAACTTACCTAAGAAAATATTTTGTTTAAAGCCCAGTGATGATAAATCCATCCCCCCCTTGCTTTGGGATCAGAATTTGAATAAATGTTTTATGTCGCCAGAGTACTGTCAATATTTTGGTTTATCATTTAACGCTCAAAATAACGAATGTTTTCTTCCCAGCGTGCAAAGTTTTTTCGAAAAATATATGTTTGGTAAAACTTTGATACGTTCACTATTACACCCAAGTTTGATATTCAATCATGAAATAACTGATCACGTCATATCTCCGTACTCTTGTAATAAAAAAAGTTCGGAATACAATATTTCCAAAGTTGAAAGGAAACTTGTCGAATTTACAAAAGACTTTATAGTGGGTTCAACGCCAGAAATCTCCCTTTATGTTAGTAACCTGTCTATTCAATACCTTTACAAGTTTACGAATAACCTAAATCAGCACATATCTAAAAGTATAATTTTACTAGAAATAAACAATATAGTCACCGATTTGTTAATACTAAATACTTTGAAAGTTCTCACTGTATGTGCAAGAGTAGCTGGAAACTGGGAATTGTTTATAATATATTTTTTAGGTACGGTATTAGATATTGTGGATACGTTAAAGTTAAACAAAGCACTGACTTCCCTAGAGTTTAATACTTTGATGAATAAGTTTGATACAACTTTTAATGATAAAATCAAAGTACAGACTATCACTCCCGAAACAATTTTAAATTTGGAAGTAATGAAGTTAAAATTAAAAAAGAAAATTTCTAATGCATATGATTTGAAATATGGGGGCATAAAAAACCTTCTTGATATAATAAAATGTTATATGGAAGATTTATCAAACGAAAAGGTCGACATTTCTTATAATAAGATATTTTCCCACATTAAAACTGCGGATCGAAGCCCAGAAATAATTAAATATGTGTTTATTACTTTGATAATAGTAATTCCATTAGTAAATATTTCACTAACTCTTGTCCTTATTATATTTCTTGTAATGTTTATATTTTTGTATATAAAGCTAAATCTTAATAACCGTACAGCCTGATGTAATTTAAAATCTCATTTACCGTGTTTTGGTTATCAAACATATTCTTGGCATCTTCAATCGAATTCTTATCGTATTCTCCATTGACTGTAATTAGCGGCACTCGAAGAGTGGTAACACTTTTTTCATACAAATCTTCAAGAGACTGTAAATACGATTGGTCAACTGAATCAATCTCTTCGGGTCTCGCCCTTTCTTTTAACCTCTTGTAACAAATATCAGAAGTTGTTCTGATGTAAATGTAGAGGATTTTATTATAATAATCTATTATACTTGAATATTTAGTTTTAAAATCCTCAATTATAGCAGATTCTGCTGAATTAAACACGTTTTCCCTCAAGTACTTGCAAAATATTTCAAAAATGCTAAACGAAGATCGCTCCATGATAACAATTGAATTGTTTAAAGAATGTATTACCGCACTTTTTTCAATATCTGCAACACTTAACAGCGCGTTAATTTGAAATGTTAGAGCCCATCTTTTGGAGTCGTTGTAAAATAATTCCAACAAATTTAAACCCCCCACATTCCGCCACTTGTCTAGAGGTTCTGTAAATAGTTTAACATTATAGCCTCGTGTTGTTAATAAATCACAAAGACTTTCAGTAAAAGTAGACTTGCCGCTAGCAATATTACCATCAACGCATAAAATCATAAATAAAAATGCGTGAAACGGTCGAGTCTCTTATATTAAAAGCCGTTCTTGATAAACAAAATAAAAAGGCCAAGTCTTTGTTTAGTAAATTGTTAAAAGATGTATACAACAACCTCTACTTAATTGAACCGAAGAAGGTACCCCAAATTGATTTGTTTACAATAATAACCGATGCAATATTCTACATGTTGACAAATCAAAATAGCTACTTTACATGGACGTCCTACACTACAGAATTGCAAGAATGTTTAAATGATATAAAGTTTCCCAACAGGCTAAAGAGTATGGTCACCACTATACGTGGTTATCATGACACATCGCCTATAATGACTAGACACTCGAACGAGAAACTGTTATTTAAAATTGTACAACAATTATTAAATCTGCTCCATCCGCAAAACATGGAAATCGATTTCACACAAGACGAAGACTGTCGAAATAAATTAGAAGCATTAAAATCTTTTACACATCTAAACGTTGATTCGAGCCTGGACGATTTTAAAGAATTTGCCACTAGGTTTAACGATAGCTTGGTAGTTTTAAACGAAATTGGATCATATTTTTCAACAAGCCGTCAAGATGATTTGAGGCAGCATTTGGAACAGATAAAATCTAAGATTGAATCGATATTTAATTTAGTGGGAATAACTTCGTTTAGTGAACTAACGTTGATAACAAAACGGGTTTATGAAACGTTAAGAATAAAAAAACTAGGTGACCTAATACTTCTTGAACAGGATTTTCAAATCGTGGTAATATTCAAACAACTACTTTCCAGTAACAAAATTACCGAAGTTGGTAATCTGTCGGCAGAACAATATATTCAATTATATTCCCGAATATATTTTACATCACATTTAAAACTTCCCGGATCAATAGACGTATACAATGAATGGACCTGTTTTCAGTCGATTCAAAATTATATTGATTCTAAACAAAACAATAATGAATTAATACAGTTTAAAGTGGACACTCTAACCTTGATTGGAGCAGAGGATTTAGGAATCCTGACCCAACACTTAGCAGATTTTGGTTCATTAAATATTGTGCAGGCGTCGCGGCAGCTTAAAACGTTATACAACAATTGTGGAGAATCAAGCATAACAGTTTTAAATAGTAAGCTATCAATATACAACGAACGTTTCAACAACACTATGATTAACGTGTTTGAAGAGGCGGAATCCCTAGTCAATATGTTTGGAGTAAATTCATTAAATCAAGTTTCCGGATTTTTAAAACGAATATATGACTTTACCGGCGTGACAAATTTTCAAGATTTTCAAAGCCAGATTGATACGTTAAGCCGCACTTATAGTGAATCGTTTGATGGAAAATTCTCACTAAATGATATAACGACACTAATTACCTCACTAAAAGAAGTTCAAGCAAATTTAGAATTTGTATATGGCGACACTTTCAATGAAAAAATAAAATTCCTCAATGAGCATTTAATGACCAAGCTAAATAGCTTATGTCCTAATATTTCTTTTGATAATTTGGTAAATTTTTTAATTGAAATCTCAAAAAACAGCGGGCAACTAAATGAAACATCGATGCAAAATATTTTGGACAAAATTAAAAATTACAGTACTCTTAAGTCGCAGGTTGAAACTCTTAAAGAAACCAATTCTTCAATAACACAAGAACTGAATGAGTGCGAAGAACGGGGGTTGAATTATTCGCGGGAAATTGAAACTCTTAAAAAAATTAACGAGTCGTTATTAGAAACAAACGACAAACTTAAAAATAAATTATATGACTTTGAAATTAGTGACACAGATCGCGCAACAGAGATTGAAAAATTAAAAACACAGTTTAATGAGTTACACAATGATCACAATAGTTTAGAAGAAAAATATAATAAATTATTAGTAGATTATAATGAGGCTGTAACTACTAAACGAGTAGGGATCACACTCCCGCGGGTTAAACGGGTCCGCGTAGAATCACCACCAACTAAATCACCACCAAAAAGGCAAAGGGGTGACGAATCAGATTAAGGTGATATCAGTGGATATCGGGTGATACCCACTCTGGGGTGAAAATAATCAAATTGTATTTAAATTAAAATTGTATATAATTGTAAACCTTTGGTGCGGTAAGATTTAAAACAGATCTCAAAGTTAACAATCGCGTGATCCCAAATCGGTAACCCGCAACTTGATAACTCAGTCAAACCAGAATGCCAGCGTGAAAGTATTATGAAAATTTTGTAGAATGGTCCCAGTACTCACCTTTTGAAAACCAACACGGTGGTGATACAACTTCACTCTCATAAATAAACTAATCCACTCTCTCTACACAGCCCGCATTTTACACCAATTAATTTGGAACACTTGTGGCATATAATGTGTCCACACTGTATATGAGTTAAGATGTTATACTCTAAACAAATTGGGCAATTTCCTTTAATATGATTTGCAAAAGTTATCTGTATTAATTCGTTCAAACGATAATTTTTAAAACAAATCAAACCAAATATTCGTTTTTTTAACATTTGTTTTTTATTTTAATTTGGTTTAGGATAAATAATAACAAGTAATGAGTTGTTTCAGATGCTATATTATCAAGACATACATTTTAAAAATGTGTAAATTACAAAAAATCAAACTTGAGAAACGCAAATTTAATAACTCCTTCTAGTATTGGCGAGTACGTTTACGCTTATGTTCCTCCATTGTCCAAGACGTGCTCAACTATATTTACAAAATTGTGAGAAGTTAGGATGTTGTTGTATGCAGAGTTAAAGTGCATACCACTACTCTTCATTAATTCTTTCGCTTTGTTAAGTACATTAATCCCATTAGGAACAGGAGACTTGATGAAACAAGGTACGAAACCTTCATTTTTGGCTTTATTGAGAGCTTGGTTAAATTTTCTTTTTTGTATGCGAATACATTTGTACTCGCAGACCCCGTAGAGTTCCAGAAGAGTTTCTTTAATAAGGACACATAAAACATGATTTAGTCCATCGCCGCCCGACATCACAGCAACCCTCGGTGCCTGTTCAGTCAACAACTCATTCAGTGACCGGTTCTCTTTACACAATATGTCGTTTTTAGTTTTAAATTCTGAGTTAATTTGAGTGAGCTGTTGGTTAGTTTCCAGTGATTTTGTAAGTGATTGTAACAACTGATTATTTTCTTGTTGAATTTTATACATTCCATTCTTTCTAATGGAAGGCAGGACTTCTTCAAAAACCCAGTATTTAAATGTTTTAGCAACTGGTAGTTTAGAGGAAAAAATCAACTCGTATAAACCCGGTTCTGATATAAAAACTACTTTAGAATCATGATAATTGAGTTGGGACCCATTTTGGGTCCCAACTACTTCCGGTTGAGTTGATTTGTATATTTCACTGATATGTGCTAGAAGAGCTTTTTTAGGGTTAGAGTAGCCCAGGATTTGAGCAACATCTTTTCCTTTGAACCAAGGATTATTTTCTCCGTCAAACAGTACAGCAACGGCCTGGTTATTAAATATATAAGAGGTTAAGTTAGACATTTTATATCAAGTATCGTGCAATAGAACAGATCAGAGCAACGTAAGGTCTTACCTCAAAAGTGACCGAGGTAGAGTGAAGTTAACGTTTAAGAATAAAGAGCGCTAAAAGTATCGTCAAAATAAATGTTATATTCTAATTCATCGTGGAGAATTTAGCTACTTTTTTTATAACCATTTCTTTAGAGAATCCGCTATTTAGCATAGCCTTACCGCTCAAAAATTCAACTTCTATCCCGTCAAAGTCTGCATTTGATTTTAAGTTCAATTTTAATGACTTTCCTTCGAACGGGTCTTCCCTCACAAAATAGATTTATAAAAATCCAACCAATATCTTGTTCCCAAACTTCCTCCCCCTCCATTTCAACGGGTACAGCAAACAAATTTTGTAATAGCACAGATCAGAGCTACGTAAGGACGTCAACAACTCATTCAGTGACCGGTTCTCTTTACACAATATGTCGTTTTTAGTTTTAAATTCTGAGTTAATTTGAGCTAGCTTTTGGTTGTTTTCCAGAGACTTTGTAAGTGATTGTAACAACTGATTATTTTCTTGTTGGATTTTATACATTCCACACTTTCTAATGGAAGGCAGGACTTCTTCAAAAACCCAGTCTTGAAACTTCTCAGCTATGGGCAATTTGGATTTTAAAATTAGTGAATAAAGACCGGGCTCGTTTAGAAAGATTGTTTGGGAATGAAAGTACAAGGGGGGCGTTTCGCCCCCCTGTACTTCCAGTATAGTTTTGCGGTGTTTTTCTCTAACATGGGTACGGATTGCATGCTTTGTATCTTGATAGTTTAGGATTTGAGCAACATCTTTTGCTTTGAACCAAGGATTATTTTCTCCGTCAAACAGTACAGCAACGGCCTGGTTATTAAATATATAAGAGGTTAAGTTAGACATTTTATATAAAGTATTGTGAAATAGTACCTAGTTCTTACCTCGGCAGGAGCAGTGGCAAAAGTGACCGAGGCAGAGTGAAGTTAACGTTTAAGAATAAAGAGCGCTAAAAGTATCGTCAAAATAAATGTTATATTCTAATTCATCGTGGAGAATGTCAACAACTCATTCAGTGACCGGTTCTCTTTACACAATATGTAGTTTTTAGTTTTAAATTCTGAGTTAATTTGAGCTAGCTTTTGGTTGTCTTCCAGTGATTTTGTAATTTCAGCCAAGAGTTGAGAGTTTTGATTTTTTAACTGATTATTTTCATGTTTGATTTTATACACTCCATACTTTCTAATGGAAGGCAAGAGTTCACTTGTAACCCATCTTTTGAATGCTTTAGCTTCTGGTTTCAATGAGCGCAAAATAAGAGAATACAAACCAGATTCATTGATGAAGTTAGACTGATATTGGAAGTTAAAGGGGGGTGTATCGATACACCCCCCTTTAGAGAGTATATTTATAGCCTTACACTTGTCTTCTTCATCAACATTTATCCGCAATGCCTGTTTTGAATCTTGATAGCCCAGGATTTTAACAACATCCTTTCCTTTGAACCAAGGATTATTTTCACTGTCAAACAGTACAGTAACAGATTGATCATTAAATATATAAGAGGTTAAGTTAGACATTTTATATCAAGTATCGTGCAATAGAACAGATCAGAGCAACGTAAGGTCTTACCTCAAAAGTGACCGAGGTAGAGTGAAGTTAACGTTTAAGAATAAAGAGCGCTAAAAGTATCGTCAAAATAAATGTTATATTCTAATTCATCGTGGAGAATTTAGCTACTTTTTTTATAACCATTTCTTTAGAGAATCCGCTATTTAGCATAGCCTTACCGCTCAAAAATTCAACTTCTATCCCGTCAAAGTCTGCATTTGATTTTAAGTTCAATTTTAATGACTTTCCTTCGAACGGGTCTTCCCTCACAAAATAGATTTATAAAAATCCAACCAATATCTTGTTCCCAAACTTCCTCCCCCTCCATTTCAACGGGTACAGCAAACAAATTTTGTAATAGCACAGATCAGAGCTACGTAAGGACGTCAACAACTCATTCAGTGACCGGTTCTCTTTACACAATATGTCGTTTTTAGTTTTAAATTCTGAGTTAATTTGAGCTAGCTTTTGGTTGTTTTCCAGAGACTTTGTAAGTGATTGTAACAACTGATTATTTTCTTGTTGGATTTTATACATTCCACACTTTCTAATGGAAGGCAGGACTTCTTCAAAAACCCAGTCTTGAAACTTCTCAGCTATGGGCAATTTGGATTTTAAAATTAATGAATATAGCCCCGGCTCATTGATGTATACCGCATGAAATTGAAAATTCAAGGGGAGGAACTTTTCGTTCCTCCCTTCTTCGGGCATTGTTTTACGATATTTTTCTCTGACGTGATCTCTGATTGCTTTTCTTGGGTTAGAGTAGCCCAAGATTTTAGCAATCTCTTTTGCTTTAAACCAAGGATTATTTTCTCTGTCAAACAGGACAGTAACAGATTGATCATTAAATATATAAGAGGTTAATTGAGACATTTTATATAAAGTATTGTGAAATAGTACCTAGTTCTTACCTTGGCAGGAGCAGTGGCAAAAGTGACCGAGGCAGAGTGAAGTTAACGTTTAAGAATAAAGAGCGCTAAAAGTATCGCCACAAAAACCCAGTATTTAAATGTTTTAGCAACTGGTAGTTTAGAGGAAAAAATCAACTCGTATAAACCCGGTTCTGATATAAAAACTACTTTAGAATCATGATAATTGAGTTGGGACCCATTTTGGGTCCCAACTACTTCCGGTTGAGTTGATTTGTATATTTCACTGATATGTGCTAGAAGAGCCTTTTTAGGGTTAGAGTAGCCCAGGATTTGAGCCACTTCTTTTCCGTCCTATTTGATAGCGAAAATAATCCTTGGTTCAAAAGAAATAGTATCCCTCTAAGTTACATAAAGCTCTTTCAACGCATGTAAGTGAAAAATATAAGAAAACTCAACCGGAAGTAGGTCTACCCCAAAGTGGGGTAGACCTATCCTACAATGATTCGCACAATACTTAAAATGTCTCACTTAACTTCTTATATATTTAATAAACAGGCCGTTGCTGTCCTGTTTGACAGTAAAAATACTCCTTAGTTCAAAGCAAAAGAGATTGCTCAAATCCTGGGCTACTCTAACCCACGAAAAGCAACCAGAGATCATGTCAAAAACTCATTCAGTGACTGGTTCTCTTTACACATTGTGTCGTTTTTAGTTTTAAATTCTAAGTTAATTTGAGTGAGCTGTTGGTTAGTTTTCATAACGTTTGTAATTTCTCGCATGAGTTGAGAGTTTTCATTCTTTAACTGATACATTCCATATTTTCTAATGGAGGGTAAGACATCTTCAAAAACACAGTCTTGATACTTCTCAGCAATGGGCAATTTGGATTTTAAAATTAATGAATATAGCCCCGGCTCATTGATGTATACCGCATGAAATTGAAAATTCAAGGGGAGGGGGGCTTTTCGTTCCTCCCTTCTTCGGGCATTGTTTTACGATATTTTTCTCTGACGTCCTTACGTAGCTCTGATATGTGCTATTGCAATTTGTTTGCTGTACCTGTTGAAATGGGGGGGGGGGGGGGTTGTGAACAAAATATTGGTTGGATCTTTATAAATCTATTTTGTGACGGAAGACCTGTTCGAAAAATAAAATTGGACTTAAAATCAAATGCAGACTTTGACTCTGCCTTGGTCACTTTTGCCACTCCTCCTGCCCGAAGAAGGGAGGAACTTTTCGTTCCTCCCTTTGAATTGTTGATGAAGAAGATACGTGTAAGGCTATAAATATACTCTCTGAAAGGGGGTCTATCCGCGCCTTGGACAATGGAGGAACACAAGCGTAAACGTACTCACCAATGCTAGAAGGAGTTATTAAATTTGCGTTTCTCAAGTTTGATTTTTTGTAATTTACACAGTGTGTCTGTGAGATGGAGTTTTAGGGTGTAGTGTTGGGGCGGGGGAGCCCGGGGTCCAGGGCCGGTTAGGTCTCGGATCCAAGTAAGTTTTATAGTCAATAGTCTTTTTCTAAATTAATATTTATACTTTCCAGGCTACTCGCCCTTGAATCTGGATAATTAGTTTTAATATATTAAAGTATTTTCATTGTCATCACATTGATATTTTACGATTTAAATGTGATAACTACTTACTTTGAAAAATATATTTTTACTAAACTCTAAAAACAACTTAGGATCAAGACTTTCTTAGGCGAGTTGAGTTGTTGAACTGACTTCGGCCTCTTCAGAGACTAAATAGACTATCTGCTATCTCTTTCCAAAAGATTTTAAAATTGTTTTTATTAAAAATACTAAAAAGTATATAATAAGTATAATCAGAGACAATATCAAAATTGGAAATTCAAGAAATGCAACAAAAACAACCTCCATTTTTAAATATTTATGTACCCGGTAGCTCCGGGTCCTCGATTGTGTAGTTTCGGTCCCTTGGATTTTATAATCTATTACTTATAAAGAAATTAATAAATTGCATTTACATTTGTAACTATGTTATTCAAAGGGATACCCGAGGGGAAGGTTGGGGGGGGTTAGTCAAAATAGAATCATTTCCCCTTCCTTAAGCAAAGGCGCTTGAGAGTTTGGTTTGGAAAATGAACAATAGTCAAAGAAACAATACCTCCGGTGTACATTTCCTAACAGTTTTTGTTCTAAACTCTAAGGCTTGGGCTGATTCTGTGAATCCACAAACATAGTATTGTACAAGAGAATTTATCCAACCAATTATCACTCCATAACTAACATTGCAATGATATATAAACACGTAAGGCAATTTAATAACGAGATTCCTAGAATTATTGAAAATATTAATTACCAATACAGTTTTTATAATCATTACTATAATCTTGATGCAAGATAATTAAGTTTGGGTGCACGCATTAAAGAACACAATAGACATTTAATATTTTTATTCATACCCTCTTTGCTCCAAGTAGGTTTGAATCTTATAAATATTTTCAAGAGCGCACATGAAACCGTTAAATCTATGATAATAACAAAAATTATTTAGATACTTAGATTTTAATTTTTTAAGTGATGAGATGTCGTCCAAATTTTCAACTTTGGCGTTCTTAAAAAGTCTTTGAAGGAACACTTGTTTTTCTTGACCTTTTACGTAGACGGTGTTTTGTGATAACAGCGCGGCCAGTTGTCTCTTGACGTAGTTGAAGGACGTGGTTCCCTCCTGCCATGGAATTCCGTGGTAATAGTTTGCATTGAAGATCGCCTGTCTTCTGTAGTCCGGAGATAGTTTGTCAAAATTGTACGGCGATTTTACAAACCAGTGTCTCAGAAACCAATTGCCGCTGGTTTTTGTAAGTGCAATTTCTTTAATAATAAAATTATTGTTATTGTCTTTGAATCCTTGAAAATCGATAATATAAGCGTGGTCAGCCATTGAGATGTCCTTAGATATCGGAATCAGCGAGGTAAATAGAGCTCTTTTCGGTTCCGAATCACAAACTCTGAACAAAACACTAGACCAAACACTAGTGCAGGAGTTTGGCAACTACTGGTATATTAGGGGAACCGTTCCTTTATAAAGCCTCGGAATTTGTATTATGCCCTTATTTCAAATGTTGTTTTACATGCCAAAGTTTTCACATTTCTTGTTAATTCTCAAATACTGACTTTGGGTTAAGAAAATAAAATGCTACACCCTTTGAATGTTAGTTTTATTTACATTCTAAAGGGTAAAACTTCTCTATAAATATACAGGACGGGTTAAATTTCTTATGTTCTAAGAAAGGAATGTCACCCCTTTTCCAAAACCCAATTTCAATCCCACAATAAGCGCATCTAACATAATCATTAACACGCAAATAATAAAAACCAGCTTTGGATAAATCTTTGGGGCTTAAAAATGTAACTGGCCACTCCTTAAAACTATGAAGTCTTTCGGTCTCGTAATGAAATCTAGGAGTGTTTGTTTCTTTCGTAAAATTATAATTTAATCCCACAGACACTGGCGAATGGTACATTTTAATACCACAACACGGGCTAGCGCGATCCGAGTCTTTCTTCTTTCTGAGAGATGCACCATCTCCCCGGCCGCCGTATTCCACACCGAGCGTGGTGTTGTATTCTGTAGAGAAGGCTGTGAAGTTTTTACATTTACAAATGCAATAACCAAAATGGTGACATTTCCTACAAGCCCTCCCATCAACCTGGTCACCAGGAATTTTAAAACATCTCTGCTCGCAACAATACTCCATAGTTGATCATATGCTGTAAATCTCAACACTGACTTAAATTGCCTCTTCGGGAGTTAAATAGACCCCCTTCTTTTCAAAAGATTTAATTTTTTTTAATTGCTTTAATTATAAATACTAAAATACTAAGTTGTGAGGGAAAAAATTCCCCCTAATTTGCCCCTATAAAGCGGATGCTTTAATACCCCGAAGACGAGAAACGTCTCAATAAAAAGTTTTGAATATGGGTAATCTAAAATGGTTTGCATTTCCTACAATTTAACCCATTTGTGGTTTTGTAAATCTCAAATCTGCAAAATCTGCTCATAATAAAATTGAACAACAAATGCCAGAATAATATAATAATCATTGAATTGAGTATTTAAACTTGAAAGGTTTTTTATTTAAATGAGTACTTAAACTTGAAAAGGTTTAAAAGTTAAATGTCAAGACCACAGTATCCGTGAAAACGCTTTGTAATTAAAATATTATTGAAATCACCTTCAATACAAATGACACAAGTAGAATAATTTATTTTATGGTTTCCAAAAATAGAAAACAAAAGAATTGGTTATTTGAATAACTTCTTGATTATTACAAATGTTTGGAAGATTTTAAAGAAAAAAACAACAATAAGAGTTAAATTATTTATTACGTGATATATATGATACATATGATACAATTGTATATGACTAAGTACTTGATGATACAAGATTCACAAATATTTTAAATACTTGAATAAACATGTCAACATTATAATATTTTCTTCTGATCAGATGAAGACGCTGGTATTTGCAGGTAGTTTTAGAGATTTTCTCTTCCATCTCTGATATGTTGTTGGGGTGCACCGCAGGAAGTAGTATAAATTTCGGACGATTGGTGTATCTTAATCCTTCAATCACACAGCTGTGCGAATTTCGTCCTAAACACAAAATAGGAATCGGTGATTCAAAGTCGTTTGCACTTGCACGCATTATTATTTTAAAAATGTGCCCAATGACGGGATGAAAAGCTGTAATCAACTCTCGAGTCTTCTGTTTATCAAAACTGGCAATCATCGGGATGCGA
Organism: Allygus modestus; assembly: GCA_963675035.1. Lineage (NCBI taxonomy): Eukaryota > Metazoa > Arthropoda > Insecta > Hemiptera > Cicadellidae > Allygus > Allygus modestus. The sequence continues at coordinate 89,197,143 of OY776112.1, read as the reverse complement.
ATCCAAAGAATATTTTTGTTTTCAGATATTGTAGATAAGTTATGTATCATTTCTCTTCTTAACTCAGACTTGCTCGTTTTATGTCCGGTGCTAAGGTACAGATCTTTAGTTTTTCTTGACGGAGAATTGATCAGGCCCACGACAATCCCGCGAACCGCACACGGAGTTGTTTTCAATAATTCTGTGTCAAACACGTTTATAACTTGTTTGTAGAATCCTGGAGACTTGTCTGCGGTGATTTCTTGTACTTTCTTCAAATATTCACCAAATACCCCGTCCATTTTAAGATTTTTAGAACCGTCGGTGGTAGACTGATTGCTCGGGAGCGCTGGTCACTGTTTTATAGCAAGGAGCCAGTATTCGTAAATTACGTAAATTATTTTGATAATTTATAAGTTGATATAAGCACCAATTTGTATGTTTGCAAAATGGGTGCTTGCAATCATAAATAATCAGGCTGGAGTCCCAACTTTCGGACATTGACCCGCTTCCTTGTTCCGTCGTTTAACGTTATACGTATTGTCCTCCGTTTTATCCGCGGGTTTCTAACGAGTCCATGTGGTTCGTTTTCCCCTGAATATCCGGCGGAGTTCTGGTAGAGTCCGGTGCTTGTTGAGTTTTTGGAGGGTTGAATTAAACGCGGAGGTGGGGGGCAGAGTGGTGGACGGTCATATGCGACAGGTGTTGCTTCTGCGACAGGTGTTGCTTCTGCGACGGGTGTTGCATCTGCGACGGGTGTTGCTTCTATCCTCTCCTCCCCTTCTATAGAGCCCGTGGTCTTATTATCTTGATCCCCAATGGCGTCCGTCGCTCCCGCACTCTCGTACACTTCCGACTCGTCCCGCCCGGTGTTCACATCCATAGAGATTTCTCCTCTGTCCAACACGAATTCCACGCTGGGGTAGGTTGGTGATTCTTGGGGCGTATCAGCATAATCCTGTAGTACCATAAATTTTGGACGATTGGCGCATCTTAGTGCTTCAATCACAAAGCTGTGCGAATGTTTATCTAAACACTGAACCGGAATCTGTGATTCAAAATCCTTTTCGCTTGCACGCATTATTATTTTAAAAATATGCACAATGACGGGATGAAAAGCTGTAATCAACTGTTGAATCTTCTGTTTATCAAAACTGGCAATTATCGGGATGTGAATCCAAAGAATATTTCTTTTTTCAGATATTGTTGACAATTTCTGTATTATTTCTCTTCTTAAGTCAGACTTGCTCGTTTCATGTCCGGTGGGACAATCAGTCAGGCTTACGATAATCCCGCGAACCGTACTTGGAGTTGTTTTCAATAATTCTGAATCAAACGGGTTTTTAACATGTTTGTAGAATCCTGGAGACTTGTCTGCTGTGATTTCTTGCACCTTCTTCAAATATTCACTAAATATCCCGTCCATTTTAAGATTTTTAGAACTGTCGGTGGTAGACTGATTGCTCAGGAACGCTGGTCACTGTTTTATAGCAAGGAGCCAGTATTTGTAAATTACGTAAATTATAAATTGATAAATAAGGTAATTGTTCTTCGGTGTATCCTCAGCTTCTAGCAGACCACTTTCAACAATATATCGGGTGGTAAATTATATCATCTGGGTTGGAGGTCGTCCCTAATTCTCACGAAGGAGCCGTCAATTAGGAAGATTCTCTTCCTTTTTGCTCTGTAGCGTCTTTGGCGAGGCTGGTACTGTCGAGGCAGATGTTGGTGTTGTGGAGTTCTGGTAGAGTCCGGTGCTGGGGTGGAAAGCGGCTCCATTGGGTGGTCTTGATGAATTGCTTCTATCTTATTATCTTGATCCCCAGTGGCGTCCGTCGCTCCCGCACTCTCGTGCACTTCCGACTCGTCCCGCCCGGTGTTCACATCCATGGAGACTTCTCCTCCGTCCAACACGAATTCCACGTTGGGGTGGGTTGGTGATTTTGGGGGGGTATCAGCATAATCAATTGGCTGAAGCGCTCCAACCATATCCCCCATCATACCATGTATAGCTCTCTGCAACTCCTCTTCGGTGTAGGTTGGAGTATGCCCTGGAAATAGGTTTTCTCGGTTGGCCTCAAGGAATTCATCGAGGGGTTCTGCTCCCTCTTGTCGCAATACCCGGGAGATGAGTTTCCTCAGGTCCACGCTTGATGGTAATTTGACAGTTGAGGGGTTTATGCCCCTGGCAATACAACCAGCGTATAAGCATAAACAGAAACCACAGTCAACCGTATTGGTCTGAAGCTTAAGACCACTAGGATTCCCCTTTAAGGACCACTCTTCCCAGTTGATTTTTACACCCAACCGGCCCATTTCCCACTCGATATACTTTAGACATTCTTTTAATCTATCTGGGTACTCATTTCCCAGTGAGTCGTAGCTCCGCACAAGCCCATCTTTTAAAAAGGCGGCAATCAGGTACCAGTGCGATACACCGGGCTTCCCATCCTTCCGGATTGGTGCGGGGATGTGTACTGGGAACAGTAAGATGTCATAATCATAAATTTTTATTTTATTGGTCCACCTTTCCACCCGCAGGAAACCGCCCTGGTCAATTGCCGTGAAAAACACTGTCGGGAAAGCATATAATTTCAATCCGTCAGCGCGTTCTTCATTTTTTTTACATAAAATAGAAATGAAGTCTTCAATGATCCCTTCGCCACACAAACCCTCCGGGGTGATACGGTGTGGCCCCATTCTTCTTCTTGTATCCACGATCCAGCCTATAATACTTCCTACTATATGATGTGTATATGTTTTATCTTTAAAAAATTGAAAATCACAAGGACGTGAAACTATGCAATAAATAGTCTGTGATGCCCCTAGATATCCCGGGTGGCAATATTCAAATCATATATATATATTCGCCAGAGCCCCGTTTGTTCAAAGCCCCATTACCGGCGCCAAGGTTGGGGTTGACTTGACTGGGAGAAGCTTTAAGTTCCGCATCCACAGTCCTTAATAGGGTCCCTAACTTACTAACTAAATATATTCTAAGTTTTTTTTTGACCTTTGGGGGTGCCCCGTCTAAGTTGTCAGAAAAGTCAGTCGTTATGTCAGTATTTCACTAAAGTGGATAGTGTGTCCGCAGCTTACGAACTTAGAGCTTCAGAACCGTGTCCGTATTTCACGTACTTGATCGGTTCTGTATCCGTATTTCACGAACCAAGCTCTCACTACCGTGGCCATATTTTTAGTCAGTAGTATGTCAGTATTTTATGAAAATTCCCCCATCTACAACTTACCCAAGCTCTATGTAACCCACCTAACATATGCATAACTTAAAACTACCCACCCGAGTGGTAAAACATTCCCCCTATCTAACTTAAAAACTAAGTTGTCAGAAAAGTCAGTCGTTATGTCAGTATTTCACTAAAGTAGATAGTGTGTCCGCAGCTTACGAACTTAGAGCTTCAGAACCGTGTCCGTATTTCACGTACATCATCGGTTCTGTATCCGTATTTCACGAACCAAGCTCTCACTACTAAACTATTCTAAGCTACGGGTGAGGGAAATTGGGAAATTGGAAGGAAACCCTCTGCGTGGATTGTAACCGCCAGCGCAAAGAGCCATAAAGGAAAGGAGGTTTGGAGGGGTTTAGGATATGAAAAGTTTTGGTGCTGGAAGGGAATTGCTCTTCGTTAACACCGCAAGGCAACCGGAGCAATTCGATAGGACTTATAACTACGAAGAGAGGACTTACCCAACCTCTGTGTAACCTACCTAACATATGCATGCCTTAAAACTACCTATACCACTCAGTAGATAGTGTGTCCGCAGCTTACGAACTTAGAGCTTCAGAACCGTGTCCGTATTTCACGTACTTGATCGGTTCTGTATCCGTATTTCACGAACCAAGCTCTCACTACCGTGGCCATATTTTTAGTCAGTAGTATGTCAGTATTTTATGAAAATTCCCCCATCTACAACTTACCCAAGCTCTATGTAACCCACCTAACATATGCATAACTTAAAACTACCCACCCGAGTGGTAAAACATTCCCCCTATCTAACTTAAAAACTAAGTTGTCAGAAAAGTCAGTCGTTATGTCAGTATTTCACTAAAGTGGATAGTGTGTCCGCAGCTTACGAACTTAGAGCTTCAGAACCGTGTCCGTATTTCACGTACTTGATCGGTTCTGTATCCGTATTTCACGAACCAAGCTCTCACTACTAAACTATTCTAAGCTACGGGTGAGGGAAATTGGGAAATTGGAAGGAGACCCTCTGCGTGGATTGTAACCGCCAGCGCAAAGAGCCATAAAGGAAAGGAGGTTTGGAGGGGTTTTTGGGAATGAAAAGGTGCTGGAAGGGAATTGCTCTTCGTTAACACCGCAAGGCAACCGGAGCAATTCGATAGGACTTATAACTACGAAGAGAGGACTTACCCAACCTCTGTGTAACCTACCTAACATATGCATGCCTTAAAACTACCTATACCACTCAGTAGATAGTGTGTCCGCAGCTTACGAACTTAGAGCTTCAGAACCGTGTCCGTATTTCACGTACTTGATCGGTTCTGTATCCGTATTTCACGAACCAAGCTCTCACTACCGTGGCCATATTTTTAGTCAGTAGTATGTCAGTATTTTATGAAAATTCCCCCATCTACAACTTACCCAAGCTCTATGTAACCCACCTAACCCACCCAACAGACGCATAACTTAAAACTACCCACCCGAGTGGTAAAACATTCCCCCTATCTAACTTAAAAACTAAGTTGTCAGAAAAGTCAGTCGTTATGTCAGTATTTCACTAAAGTAGATAGTGTGTCCGCAGCTTACGAACTTAGAGCTTCAGAACCGTGTCCGTATTTCACGTACATCATCGGTTCTGTATCCGTATTTCACGAACCAAGCTCTCACTACTAAACTATTCTAAGCTACGGGTGAGGGAAATTGGGAAATTGGAAGGAGACCCTCTGCGTGGATTGTAACCGCCAGCGCAAAGAGCCATAAAGGAAAGGAGGTTTGGAGGGGTTTAGGATATGAAAAGTTTTGGTGCTGGAAGGGAATTGCTCTTCGTTAACACCGCAAGGCAACCGGAGCAATTCGATAGGACTTATAACTACGAAGAGAGGACTTACCCAACCTCTGTGTAACCTACCTAACATATGCATGCCTTAAAACTACCTATACCACTCAGTAGATAGTGTGTCCGCAGCTTACGAACTTAGAGCTTCAGAACCGTGTCCGTATTTCACGTACTTGATCGGTTCTGTATCCGTATTTCACGAACCAAGCTCTCACTACCGTGGCCATATTTTTAGTCAGTAGTATGTCAGTATTTTATGAAAATTCCCCCATCTACAACTTACCCAAGCTCTATGTAACCCACCTAACCCACCCAACAGACGCATAACTTAAAACTACCCACCCGAGTGGTAAAACATTCCCCCTATCTAACTTAAAAACTAAGTTGTCAGAAAAGTCAGTCTGTTATGTCAGTATTTCACTAAAGTAGATAGTGTGTCCGCAGCTTACGAACTTAGAGCTTCAGAACCGTGTCCGTATTTCACGTACTTGATCGGTTCTGTATCCGTATTTCACGAACCAAGCTCTCACTACTAAACTATTCTAAGCTACGGGTGAGGGAAATTGGGAAATTGGAAGGAGACCCTCTGCGTGGATTGTAACCGCCAGCGCAAAGAGCCATAAAGGAAAGGAGGTTTGGAGGGGTTTTTGGGAATGAAAAGGTGCTGGAAGGGAATTGCTCTTCGTTAACACCGCAAGGCAACCGGAGCAATTCGATAGGACTTATAACTACGAAGAGAGGACTTACCCAACCTCTGTGTAACCTACCTAACATATGCATGCCTTAAAACTACCTATACCACTCAATTATTAAATTACTAAGAGAGAACAAACCTAACAAACTCCTACATACTACTTAACCTACTTCGCCAGAGCCCCGTATGTGTAAAGCCTCGTACACCACGTCACGGTAGGGGTTGACTTGACCAGGAGAGGCTATGTTTTGCGCCGTTGCCTTGGTCCTTGTACAAGGTTCGCGGTCCTGGACTTAATGCCCAGGATCGGGCTGACATCCTATTTATAACCGGTATATTCTTTTTTAACCATACATTTAAAATTAAATTAAAGTTTGACAAATTCAAAATTACCTTTACAGAGCCATTTATCAAAGACTTCAAATACAGAAATAGCAAAAAGAATTTAACATTGTTACTTTTGGTGATTTCCCCTAAGGTATTGTAATATTTTATGTTGAAACACTGAACAAATTCTTATGTTTTTCTAAAGGAGACAAAATGAGTTTTATAACCAAGAAGTCTTAATGGACTCGTTTTTCAAAGGGTTTTCTGGTAAATTATATCACGCGAAAAAACCTCAATATTGCCAATGTTAATTAAAATATACTGATTGTCTTTAAACCACACTGCACAACATTCAAATAGACTAATGATTAACCTCTAGAGACCGGGTCTGTTTTAAGTCATGTAAATAAAAACACAATTTGAAATTTTTAAATATGATTTATTTTTCACAAGTTTTACAAATGAGTACAAATATGTGCAAATATGTGCGGCGAGTTCTATTTTATACCCAACAGTAGCCTGGCAAGTGAATTTTAATCCTACAAAGAGGACATGATTTATTTACTTTAAGCCATTTAAATATACACGTTGTACAAAATATGTGTTGACAATCATTAAGACTGATACAATCTTTTTTTTTAGTGTCAAGGCAAACCGGACAATCGGTTTCAGATTCTACTTTTGTAAATGGATTGGGCAGATTCCTCTTCACAAAATCAGAAATTTGTAAACCTCGCGACGTATATGTTTGAAAATCGATTAATTTGCAATATTTTATTATATCTTCATCTCTGAGTGTTTGATGTTTTGAGACAGACCACCAGCACAAAATATTTTTAAACGTATCCAGAAGAAAAGAATCAAGAGTTTGGTGTTTACTTATTAGTGAGCCAAACAGTAGTTTTAAAAGATCGATTTGATTACCCACTTTCGAGAAGTAAATGTAGCATAATACATTTTTACTTAATGATTGGTGTTTTATGAGATATGGCCACAGAACTGTTTTATAATACTCTTCTTCGTCTGTATTGTGAAATCTACACTGCGGATTGACCCCATCCACCATCCACAACATAAAATCTTGAGTCAGCTTCTGTGATTTTATTATGACAATTGGATCAATCTTATGGTAAAACTGTCTAAGAATCCACTCCGGGACATTTTGGTGTTCCACAACTGCATTCCAGTCGAACTTGTGATTGAATGTGACCAACACTGCTTCAGAGAGATTTTGGTACTTAACCAAAAGCGAAAAGTTAATTTTTGATTGAAAACTTTCTATATCTTTAGTCGTCAGTCTTTGGTGGATGACAATTTCGTTAAAATTTAGAATCTCTTGAAACTTCAACATGAACCCATGCGTGAACTGTTCTCTCCGGTATAGTATTCTCCAAAGGTTGACTGGGAGTTGATGAATTTTTTCCGTAATTTTTTCCAATTTAGTGAAGTGTAGGAATTGACTGCTGTTATCTAACGTCTCCTCTTCCAATGAAGTATACAAACTGTACAAGTCAGAAGGATCCGTAAGTTTGTCTATAAAGGCGGTAACACCATCAGCGCTTTTAATAGAATTTAAAATCTTCCACAAAATCTTTTTCCTAGTTAGGTGGGTTGACTTGATACCCATACTTTGGCAAATAGCTTTGAGTTCGTAAAATGTAATTCTCTCCACCATGGTTCTAGTTACCTATCACAAATCAACTCAAAAACAAACAACAACTTTACCGAACACGCAGGAGTTCATTACAGGAACTACTGGTATGTGTGGAGAACCGTTCCCTTATAAACCCTCAGAAAATAGAATTCGCAAAGTATTTGTGCATTTATTTCAAATGTTGACGGGGGTGGGGGAATTTGTTGAAACCGTTTTTTTGAATTTTATACGCGCGGGTGTGTGTAGAAATGAAGCGTATTCTGTTGGTGTTTGCGTGCGGCGGGGGACTGAGTCTGAGTGGAACGATCACATCACCAATAATCTAAAATTATTAAAATTAAAGCAATTAGAGTTCAATTCATAAATGGAACTTTGAACAAAACAGTTTTAACTGTTGTAGTTAAATTTAACTTAGTTTTTGATTTAGCGAAATAACATTGTTGACTCGGATAGTACTCATGGAGACTTGTCGGTTAACACTAGTTAAAAATCACAAGTGCCGAGCCGAAAAATAAGATAAAATTTAAAAATCCCGATTCACAGAATTAACCCAAGTCTTGGTCTAAATGTTAGGAAACACTGACCCAAGAGGGTGTTGTCGTGCTAAAATCTCGCGGCGTTGTGGCGCGGGTGTGTGGTGGGTTCTGGGCACGGGTTAGTCTTGATAATTGCAACATTCTCATTTGCAAATAATAATATTTCAAAAGATAATTTTAAAATTGAATTTTGAATTGTGTCGCCTTGATGAGACAGACACTAGAATCAGTTGTTAGTTAAATAGCGGCGAGTGCGAATGTTTACAGGTGTTAGTACTCCGCGATTCCCGTTAAATATTACAAGTCCCGAGAGTCAAAAATCCACATAATTCAAAATATTTCAAAATAATTTAAAGTCCCCAGATTAAAAGTTTGAAAAAATCACAAGTGCCGAGCCGAAAAATAAGATAAAATTTAAAAATCCCGATTCACAGAATTAACCCAAGTCTTGGTCTAAATGTTAGGAAACACTGACCCAAGAGGGTGTTGTCGTGCTAAAATCTCGCGGCGTTGTGGCGCGGGTGTGTGGTGGGTTCTGGGCACGGGTTAGTCTTGAGAATGTTTCATTTGCAAATAATAATATTTCAAAAGATAATTTTAAAATTGAATTTTTAATTGCGTTGCCTTGATGAGACAGACACTAGAATCAGTTGTTAGTTAAATAGCGGCGAGTGCGAATGTTTATAGGTGTTAGTACTCCGCGATTCCCGTTAAATATTACAAGTCCCGAGAGTCAAAAATCCACATAATTCAAAATATTTCAAAATAATTTAAAGTCCCCAGATTAAAAGTTTGAAAAAATCACAAGTGCCGAGCCGAAAAATAAGATAAAATTTAAAAATCCCGATTCACAGAATTAACCCAAGTCTTGGTCTAAATGTTAGGAAACACTGACCCAAGAGGGTGTTGTCGTGCTAAAATCTCGCGGCGTTGTGGCGCGGGTGTGTGGTGGGTTCTAGGCACGTGGTAACCTTGAGAATGTTTCATTTGCAAATAATAATATTTCAAAAGATAATTTTAAAATTGAATTTTGAATTGTGTCGCCTTGATGAGACAGACACTAGAATCAGTTGTTAGTTAAATAGCGGCGAGTGCGAATGTTTATAGGTGTTAGTACTCCGCGATTCCCGTTAAATATTACAAGTCCCGAGAGTCAAAAATCCACATAATTCAAAATATTTCAAAATAATTTAAAGTCCCCAGATTAAAAGTTTGAAAAAATCACAAGTGCCGAGCCGAAAAATAAGATAAAATTTAAAAATCCCGATTCACAGAATTAACCCAAGTCTTGGTCTAAATGTTAGGAAACACTGACCCAAGAGGGTGTTGTCGTGCTAAAATCTCGCGGCGTTGTGGCGCGGGTGTGTGGTGGGTTCTAGGCACGTGGTAACCTTGAGAATGTTTCATTTGCAAATAATAATATTTCAAAAGATAATTTTAAAATTGAATTTTTAATTGTGTCGCCTTGATGAGACAGACACTAGAATCAGTTGTTAGTTAAATAGCGGCGAGTGCGAATGTTTATAGGTGTTAGTCTCCAGATTAAATGTTTAGAGCCCAATAGTTGGTTTCTAAGTGTTGGGAAATCACTGTGTTGGTTTCTAAGTGTTGGGAAATCACTGTAAAATTTTACAAGTCCAGAGCCCTAAAATTAAATAAAATTAACTCATTGTAGAATCGTACAAGTCCCGAATCTGCCTAAATCTTAATAATTTAAAACCCCAGAATCGGTATAAGTAATACAGGAACACTGACCCAAGAGGACGTTGTCGTGCTAAAATCTCGCGGCGTTGTGGCGCGGATGCGTGGTAGTTTCTAGGCACATGGTAACCCTGAGAATGTTTCATTTGCAAATAATAATATTTCAAAAGATAATTTTAAAATTGAATTTTGAATTGTGTCGCCTTGATAAGACAGACACTAGAATCAGTTGTTAGTTAAATCGCGGCGAGTGAACTTGTGCGAGTGTTTATAGGTGTTAGTCCCCAGGTTAAAAGTTTAGAGCCCAATAGTTGGTTTCTAAGTGTTGGGAAATCACTGTAAAATTTTACAAGTCCAGAGCCCTAAAATTAAACAAAATTAACTCATTGTAGAATCGTACAAGTCCCGAATCTGCCTAAATAATAATAATTTAAAACCCCAATTTTAAAATTGCATTTTGAATTGTGTCGCCTTGATGAGACAGACACTAGAATCAGTTGTTAGTTAAATAGCGGCGAGTGCGAATGTTTATAGGTGTTAGTCCCCAGATTAAAAGTTTAGAGCCCAATAGTTGGTTTCTAAGTGTTGGGAAATCGCTGTAAAATTTTACAAGTCCAGAGCCCTAAAATTAAATAAAATTAACTCATTGTAGAATCGTACAAGTCCCGAATCTGCCTAAATAATAATAATTTTAAACCCCAATTTTAAAATTGCATTTTGAATTGTGTCGCCTTGATGAGACAGACACTAGAATCAGTTGTTAGTTAAATAGCGGCGAGTGCGAATGTTTATAGGTGTTAGTCCCCAGATTAAATGTTTAGAGCCCAATAGTTGGTTTCTAAGTGTTGGGAAATCGCTGTAAAATTTTACAAGTCCAGAGCCCTAAAATTAAACAAAATTAACTCATTGTAGAATCGTACAAGTCCCGAATCTGCCTAAATAATAATAATTTAAAACCCCAATTTTAAAATTGCATTTTGAATTGTGTCGCCTTGATAAGACAGACACTAGAATCAGTTGTTAGTTAAATAGCGGCGAGTGCGAATGTTTATAGGTGTTAGTCCCCAGATTAAATGTTTAGAGCCCAATAGTTGGTTTCTAAGTGTTGGGAAATCGCTGTAAAATTTTACAAGTCCAGAGCCCTAAAATTAAATAAAATTAACTCATTGTAGAATCGTACAAGTCCCGAATCTGCCTAAATCTTAATACTTTAAAACCCCAGAATCGGTATAAGTGATACAGGAACACTGACCCAAGAGGACGTTGTCGTGCTAAAATCTCGCGGCTTTTTAAAGTTTTTGAGTTAGCGAATTAACCCACAAGACGGTTTTACTTCTCCATTTTAATACTACTCCTCAACATGAATAATATGGGGACTTTTAAGACCCGTAGGACGGGGCCGTGATATTTTATCGGGCCGAAACCTTGCACCTGGCGTGCGATTTGGCAACCTTGGACAAGAACGCTCGGTTTGGCAACGCCCGCGCGCCCCGGATGCGAACATTCCACGTAGCCCACTTTCAAATTTTGGTAACAAATGACGCATGCGTGGAGGCCTCTCAAAAGGTGGAAACGGGAGTGGTCCGATTTCACCATATTTCTGTCTCACTCGCACACCTCTTTACTCTCTCACACTAAACTGCATCGGCCCGCCACGCCGACTGATTCAATCGTATTTTATACTGGATCTTGTTAAAAACCGTTATCATATGAACTGTATTAATTCAATTTTTGTAAACAAATATTTTGATTAAAATTATCTGTTGTTTAATTTAAATAAAAAATACTAAAAAATACTAAAAAATACTCTTTTCAGTTATTTAAAGTGATCATATTTTAGCGAAACTTTGGTATGTGAATTGACCCAATTCTGGCCTATTTATATGCTTTGCGAGCGAATGTTAAAACTTAAATCTGTTAAAATACATTCTGGAACATACTAATAAATTATATCAAAAATAATTAAAAATAATTATGATATATGAGTTGAGCTAGGCACATTTTAGTTGTATATTTGTGTTTATTATTCCTCATTTGATAATGTGTAAAATATAATACAACAAGTGGGACAATTTAACTTTAAATCTTACTATTAAACAGGAACAACTTTACAAGTTAAAATACAATCATAAAAAATACCCTTAAAAATGATTTGAGCTACAACGTAATAAAATATTTCGTATAAATATTCATAACACTTAAATTTCCACCGACAAGACCACATCACAAATAATTCTCAGAACACCATACGTAACAACACAAGCACATTATACTTTAGAGTTCATTTCAGCTGATCGCGGTTGAGGTATTTTTCAAATCGTGACATAGTTTGAAGACTCATCTTTTGATACCGACGAATAAGATTCCAATAATGGTTTTTTAATGAATTGCTTGTATATTTAACTCTGGTATTGTAAATTATAGAAATTAATCTCTCCGACATATCTTGTGTTTGGCAAATTAAAGGCCAATATGATATGTTTAAGTAAGATTCTATATCAATATATGAAATATAACACAGCTCTAATTCACTGGGCGTCGAAATCAAAAACAATAATAAGTCTTCGGATAAATTCTGCATACGTAGAAGTTGTTGTATGTTGATTGCAGTATACTTTTTAAAAATTATATCTTCTGGTATGAAATAGCCCCTTTTTACAATAATGTCCAAATCCAGATAATCTTGAAACCTGTACAGAATATCAGCTGTTAACCTAATGTTTTGAGAAAGAATTACCCAGTTAATTTTTTGTCGGAATTCCATCAAAAATGGCGTTTTCAAATTATTTGAAAGAGAAATCATGTTCCAACTGTCGGTTGGGAAGTTTAATAGTTTGTTTCTCAATATTTCCAGCACAGATTCATTTCTTACTTTGATGTATAAATGTAGCACTTCTACGGTTGATAGATTCGATAAATTCCCGTACACATTATTGTTTTGCTCTAATAATGCAATTAATTTGTTCATCTTCTCCATATTTAGTTATATTTTAAAACTTACCAGGAAAAACTATTATTTTCACTAAATAAAAAGTATAAAATTACTAGCCACATCTAAACTGTAACAACAATACATACGTGCACGCGGATAACAAAAGGCCACCGCGGCTTCCTGTGTTTGTTTATATACCACTTCCTTGAGAATTTTAAAATTCTCGAGGTTGCGAAGGCTAATGTAGTTCTGTTGTACAATTGCGTGTTGCGCAACTGGGTCACGGTGTGAGTACAATTGCGTGTTGCGCAACTGGGTCACGGTGTGAGTCGCCGGTCACTATTTACACAAGATCCCCGAGCGAGTTTCCGTGTTCTGCAACCGGATTTCCGGGCTGGTTTGTCCCCGAGAGAGTGTCTAGAATCGTTTCTTGGTTCGAAGTCAGTCAGTTCAACAACTCAACTCGCCCAAGAGAGTTCTTATGATCCTAAGTTGTTTTTAGAGTTTAGTAAAAATATATTTTTCAAAGTAAGTAGTTATCACATTTAAATCACATTTAAATCACATTTAAATCACATTTAAATCACATTTAAATATATCATACAACTGAAAGTGTAAACAAATGACTTTTAGACATCTTTAAAAATTTAAAAGTAAATAACTAATTTCACTTAAATATATCGTGAACTTGCAAACGCGTCATTTTGAAATGGAGAGCGTGTATACACCCCAGCAAAAGAAGATTGTTACACGCATTCTAAGATTTCTGATCATGCAATCCAAATTCACCCTATTGCAAGAAGATTATCATCACGAATTCCAACATTTAATAAACAGATTATTATTTAAATTTCCGCCCGACGAACAACAATCAATTATACACAAGGTTTCTCAAAAGCGACAATATCGCAAAAAAAACTCAAAACCACCTTCAGTAGATAATAACATACAGCAGTGTTCCGCCACGAATCAAGAGACGACAGAAGTGCGTAACGACTCAGATAGTTTGAACTTTGCAGAAGAAGGAAATTTAATTGGATTAATTCAAGTTAGACAAGCGGATGAAGAATCTATTGTTGGTGTCACAGATGACTGTATACTATTTCCGGAAAATCCTAACAGGATGGTGATCGCGGCCCCAGAACTATCGTTAGAAGAACAAGAATATTTATCGACGTTATCGACGTTTTAAAACGGCTTGACAGAAAACAGGTTTTAAAATGTGTATAATTAAATAGTATATAAAAATATCTCTATAGTCCTCAGCAACCTGGCACCTACAACCTGGCCTTACTAGACCTTCTTCCAACCCTATAATAGTATAAGGCATAGTCTTTTGGGGTAATACCCATGAGTCATATACTAAACCATTATATTTGCAGCAGAAACATATTTTAAGATTGATTTTATACAAAACCAGATATGAATGATCAAAACCCCTTTTCATAAGTCAGAGAATTTTTTCGTTTAAATATATTTATGTTTATAAAGTTCTAAAACTAAAACTTTTCTAAAACTTTTCTACAATAAAAGTGGAAATATGCCCCAAAATGAGAATGAGTATAGAAAAAAATTAAGGAAAGCTAACCAGTTTTTTATTCCCAAGCCAACCAATACATTTTTTACAAAAACTTTCAATTTTATAGCTCCGAAACTGTTTAATAAACTTCCTGAAAATGTTAAGATTGCATTTAATATTAATTTTTTTTTATGTAGATTAAGGAAATGGTTATTTCAACTAGAGAATACTGATTGTTATTTCAAATTCAGCAATAGTTTTATTTTTGATATTATAGCTGAGGGTTCACACGGGGACTATGCATTGCATGCAATGAGCTTCGACGGCACCTGGGGAGACCAACCCCAGAGGCAAGTCTCTGGAGAGGTGCCATAAGCCGCCTGAAAGAGTAAACCTTAGAATATTATAATACGTGTATAATTTATATGATAGACTATATGAATCTACAAATACAGTTTTATTTATTTTCTGTAATTAGTTTTTATGCACTGAGCACACGCTGAATTTCAGTGTTCATGAGAGAAATAAGGCGCGTCAAATATTTAATTTTGTATTTTTCTTAACGTTTAATTTTAACGCTAAATTTACGTTTAATTTTTGTTTAATTTTTGTATACACATGGGTTGTCTGAGACAATTGTGTTTATTATATTTCGATCATTTCTGTTCGCCTACTTTACATTATTTTTAATTTAAGTGATGGAACCCTATAGCAGGCTTTGTCTTAAGAGGACCTATTGTTTTTTCATTATTTTATTTTTATTTTTATGCCAGCCCGACAAGTAAAATGTACATTATTATTTATTTAAGTTACAAACAAGCTGTGTAATTAAAAATAAAGTTAATACGGGTTGAGTTGTGTGTTTTTTGTGTGTTTTTTGTTATAATTTTGAATTTTTAAAATTATTATTCTGAAACCAATATTACCCCGATTGTAGAGTGCGCCCCGGGGAAATTTAAAGTAAATAATCTCAAACGAAGAACTAATATTTCTAATCACTCCCCCATTTATATATAGAATTCCTTGCAGCATTCTAATACTTCTAGAAGATGGTTGGCACCACCGTGCGGATTTTCTAGTGATCAACGTTGGAGGAACACATCGCAACTGGGGTAATCTCTATGATTGTAGTGCATGATCAGTGCATGATCAGTGCATAATCACTCGAGAGTTTATTATTTTTACATATTTTTTTGTTATAAATAAAATCATGAAAAAGTCTAAGAAATCTCAAACCGCTGTGTGCACTTGTATGAATATTAAGAGAAAAAAACGTCCCACTATTGGTTATTTTAAATATTCTACCGCAAAAGGACCAAAATCTTTTACCAAGCTTAGAAATAAATGCCCCAAAAGGTCTAGATCGCGGTCTAGAACTAGACGATCTAGGTCGCGAAGTCGTTCTCGGTCGAGAAGTAAATAAAATTATATAAAAAATGTCTGATTGTATTTTCATAAAGTACAGAGACGTATTGAAATTTGAAGATTTTCATTTAAACCACCCTGCTACTTATTTGCCCTTTGTTGTTTATAACTGGTTAGCTCTTGGAATACTGCCGAAAATCTACAGTCACGAGGAATGGGGTTTTGAAAATAGCAGAAAAGAGATTTTACAAAATAAAAATCACCTCTTGGATGTTTTGGTTGTAATTATCAATTGTGTTTTGGGAATCAAAATAAAACTTAATGATGAATTGTACAGAAAAAATGTGGAATACTTGAAAGGGGTTGAACATCTTTCAAAAGACGTTGTTCTTCCGTTTATTACAATTGAGAATTACATGTCTATTAAGGACTCCAAGTTATTTATTGATAGCATTTCAAAATTCTTTCCGGTAGGGTCCATTGAGAAATCAACAGACGCTATACCGTGTTCTAGGCTTTATGAAATAGTTAGTGGAATGATCGCTTGGGGTAGTTCGTACTGGGTAGTAATACATTTCACAACATTGGTTATAGATAAAATGGAGGAATCTAAACTTAAAGAAGAATATCAAGAAGCTTTATGCAGTTTAACGGGATTTTTTGATCTTTTATTACCATGTTCGATATGCAGATATCACTATTCAAGTTTGTTTGAGTTCAACGAAGAAGAAGATTTTGCCCGGCCGTTTCAGTTAACTCTTCCATTTGAATCAATGATGTACGCCAAGAATAACGAACTCTTTGAGTTTTATAGTATACTTCACGACAACTGTAAACCCATGGACAGGAGGGAAAGATTAGGTGTGGAATATCATAAAAAACAATATGAAAAATTTTACAATATTGTTTTTTATCCGCGACTGTCCAAGGAGGAGGGAATACATCAAAAATCACCAAGAGACTAAGTGTTTCTCAGTCTAGATTTTTCCTCTTCTAAATTACTTTGAATCTACATATTCCATTTTTGTATTAGTGGAAAACGCTCTGTGTTACAAAATTTAATCTAAATTTTATTTTTTTTTTCTTCTTTTCTCAAATATTAATGCAATTTTGTTATTTTTTTTACATTAATTGAATTAATAAATAAACATTAACTTTAAACTTTGCTTTAACGAAACCTGAATTTTCCCCTCTGATATGATAAAAAGATAGTCTATTTAGTCTCTGAAGCGGCCGAGGTAAGTTCAACAACTCAACTCGCCTAAGAAAATCTTGATCCTAAGTTGTTTTTAGAGTTTAGTGAAAATATATTTTTTAAAGTAAGTAGTTATCACATTTTTACTGGAGTGCAACATAAAGAGAATAATTTAGTGTGAAAGAAACCTATATGACGGAAGACCCGTTCGAAAAATAAAATTTGATGGAAAGCCATTAAAATTGGACTTAAAATCAAATGCAGACTTTGACAGGATAGGGGTTGAATTTTTGAGCAGTAGGGCTGTGCTAAATAGTGGATTCTCTAGAGAAAGGATTATAAAAAAAGTAGCTAAATTCTCCACGATGAATTAGAATATAACATTTATTTTGACGATACTTTTAGCGCTCTTTATTCTTAAACGTTAACAGACAAAAACACCGCAAAACAAGACTGGAAGTACGAGGGGGGTGAAACGCCCCCCTAACCCATAATGAGAAACATACAATCTTTCTTAGCGAGCCAGGTCTTTATGTTTTTGTGGGTTAGTCAAATGACGAAATATTTTAACAAGATAGTGATAACTTGTACAACATTAAAGATTTTAAGTTTTGAAGTTGGTAAACTAAAACCTTAAAATAATAATAGTTGATAAACTCTGAAACAATGCCGCTTGTGTGTGAACGCTTATGATAACATCCATAGTCCTAAGCTACCCTCTTCCTCTTTTAATCCAAACTTCTCGTATTTTTTTTCAATCTCCTCCCCCGTCCAACTTGCAAGTCGATTGCAAACTCGATCCTCTCCTCTCCCTCCTCATCTGAAGAGTCATCATACTTTGGGTTTCTAAATTTAATGACCACGTAATCTACCTCTTCTTGTTTAAATTCTCCAAACTCTTTGAGGCTAGTATATGGACGATCTGTTTCATCACAATCATCCTCAATCCAAAATGATTCGCGCTCATGCCATTTGTCTTTGGTATAAATGTGGACGTCCAATTTGTTATACTTTGAAAAAAAATCTGCTTTTTGAATAATCTGCTTCTCTGAGAACCCGCTAAGGGACATGGCCTTAGTATCTATAAATTCGAATTCTATTCTGTCAAAATTTCCATTAGATTTTACTTCCAATTTCAAAAGTTCCCCGTTGAAATCTATTTTGCGAACGAGTCTCCCGTCCTTCATCAAATTTATAATGATCCAGCCAACTCCACTGTCCTCCGACGCGCCCGCGCCCTGAGCGCGTTGGTGGCGACATGCTTGGCAAATGCTTTCGCCTAGGTAACAGACATCATCATCATCACACGAATCGCTTTCGCTTAGGTACGAGACATCATCACACGGATCCATGTTGAAGACTATGTAGGAGTTTGAAACTACAGTATGTATGTAAATGGTAGGTATGTTTTGTTTCACACGGAGAAACTATTATATTCCCCTGCTTTCAACAAATTCTCCCACCCCCGTCAACATTTGAAATAAGGGCATAATACAAATTCCGAGGCTTTATAAAGGAACGGGTCCCCCCAAATATACCAGTAGTTGCTGAACTCCTGCACTGGTGTTTGGTCTGATAGAGAACCGAAAAGAGCTCTATTTACCTCGCTGATTCCGATATCTAAGGACGTCTCAACATGGCTAAACATGCTTATATTATCGATTTTCAAGGATTTAAAGACAACAAAAACAATTTTATTATTAAAGAAATTGCACTTACAAAAACCAGCGGTAATTGGTTTCTGAGACACTGGTTTGTAAAATCGCCGTACGATTTTGACAAACTATCTCCGGACTACAGAAGACAGGCGATCTTCAACGCAAACTATTACCACGGAATTCCATGGCAGGAAGGAACCACGTCCTTCAATTACGTCAAGAGACAACTGGCGGAGCTGTTATCACAAAACAACACCGTCTACGTAAAGGGTCAAGAGAAACAAGTGTTCCTTCAAAGACTTTTTAAGAACGCCAAAGTTGAAAATTTGGACGACATGCCATCACTTAAAAAACTAAAATCTAAGTATCTAAATAATTATTGTTATTATCATAGATTTAATAGTTTCATGTGCGCTCTTGAAAATATTTATAAGATTCAAACCTACTTGGAACAAAGAGGGTATGAATAAAAATATTAAATGTCTATTGTGTTCTTTATTGCGGGTAAATGCCTAATTCTTTTGTAAATCTGTTTGCAAATATCTTGCATCAGGATTATAATAATGTTTATAAAAACTGTATTGGTACTTAATATTTTCAATAATTCTAGGAATCTCGTTGTTAAATTGCCTTATGTGTTTATATATCATTGCAATGTTAGTCATGGAGTGGTAATTGGTTGGATAAATTCTCTTTTATAAGTTTTTTTTACAATACTATGTTTGTAGATTCACAGAATCAGCCCAAGTCTTATTTAGTACTTAAAATAATTTCGGCTAAAATATGATTTTTTTACTCTGAACTTAGAAAAATTTAGTGATTAAAATAATTTCGGCTAAAATAAAGTTTAGAACAAAAACGTAAGTGTTCAATCGAGGACCCGGAGCTACCGGGTACATAAATATTCAAAAATGGAGATTGTTTTTGTTGCATTTCTTGAATTTCCAATTTTTATATTGTCTCTGATTATACTTAATACCTTTTAGTATTTTTAATTAAAACAATTTTAAAAATCTTTTGGAAAGAGAGAGCGATAAAATTCCCCAAAAAATTCCCCAAAAATTTCCAAATCAAAGTCTACACGTAAAATCCTAGCGTGAAGATATTATATTTTGTGCTATTTTGTACCAGCACCTTGGGAGATGTTTACAAATAAAATACAAATCAAAACACTTACAATAAATGAAATTAAATTTGAGCTTGTCCTGAATGGGATATTCCCTTTATTTGAGTAGTATACTAAATCAAATGCGTATTTGGAAAATATTGTATGTTTAGTAACCCTTTTCAGTTGAAAATTGTATTCAAATGTTACGTTACTCGGATTTTGAAATTCGTGGTCTGCCACCTTATAACACATCGGAATCCAATATATAAGGTGAGGGTTTTGGAATAATAAATTTAATCCATATCTCTCACCCTCAACAACAGCACTGGGACCGTCAAAACGACGTGTCAACATTTTTATTATAAAAATGAGTGTGAGATTTTATGATTTGGTTTACGTCATAGATTGCGGATCTAATTCAAATGTTACATTTTTAAAAGATAAATTAGATGATAGGTCTCTGTTACAGAGAAGAGCCGACAGGGAGAGATTCAGAAGAAATAAGATAGACGCGTATAGTGAAAAACTGAATAAAGTCATAACACACAAATTACAAGATTTCTATGAGAGGGAAAACTGTTTGAATAAACTCTGGCAAATGTTTCGAATTTCTAGTTTGCCCGAGGACAAAAAGGATTTTTTGAGGATAGTGAAATTTTTTGAACTCTACGAATTAATAAAAAATATAAATCTGTATAAAAAAAAAGAAATTAATAAGGAATACTTTTTAAAGGCTTTAGATTTGTTGAAGAGTTTAGAATCTTAAAATAAAAAGTATGCAGCTCATTACGGGTATTGAATTATTACAAAGTGAAAAAATAACAAATAACCATTCTGTAATTGATAGGTTTAAATTGTTTCATAATAATATATTATTTGATGAAGTTGAAGACTTAAAATATTTACTTTATTGTTTAGAACTCAGAAAAGTATTTTATTGGTAAACCATTCATTCAACAAACTTTTTGTACATCATATATAGTAATACGCCTATGACAATACCTACTGCCGCTCCGAGACCCAATGACATAATATCGACCATGTTTTGTATTTTTTATAAATGAAAAAAACGTGTAAGATATACAATCGCCCGTGTTATTTTATTAATGTGTTATTATCCACTTTGTCCTGATTTTTTATTTCCACTCCCCCCGCCACCCGCCGGAGGAGTGCCTCCGCCACCCGCGGGAGGAGTGCCCCCGCCACCCGCGGGAGGAGTGCCTCCGCCACTCACTGGAGTAGTCCCTCCGCCACCCGCTGATCCACCTTTAGCTTGTTTGCTCTCACTTTTGTCCTTTGAATCATCACCCTTCTTTGATTTATATTTTTTGTAGAAGTAATACACGCCGGCGCCTAATAAAATTACCACAAAAATAATTGCGTATAATGCCATGTAGTTTATCATTGGTTATTTTTATTATAATAAAAATATGATTTTCAACAAAACATTCATATTTACATCGGTTGGATTTATTTTACTTTTCATAATGTATAATAGAAAAAAGTCTCCAACCACTCACGATTATGATAAAAATAATCTATCAGTTTTAGACGAGATTTTACATAGTGAACATAAATATGAACTTTCAGATTGTTTAAGAAAGAAATTTAACTGTAATACTGATAAAGAATGTTTAGACATTTGCAATAAGGGATTACCCTGGATCTGTTTGGAAAGTCAATGCACTGTTAATACCGATACTTTAAAACCAAATTGTATTTTTGGTAAATTAACGGCTATATACGATTCCAATAAAAAAGAGGTGAAATATCAATGTGTTTGTAGTTCACTTTATTATGGCAAAGATTGTTCAAAAACGATACATTTTTGCGACGATGTCAAAGAAAACAAATGTGTTTGTAATAGCAACAGTGTGTTATTTAAGTATTACGACGAGTTTGATGTGTGTATTCCTCTGATTCACCGTATACTGTTCTCAAGTCAAGATAATTTTAAACAAGTATGAAGTCTAAACGGTACGGGATAATACTTGTAGATAGAAATTTAAAAAATACACTAGTCCTAAGTAGAATTAACTACGCGCTTTATAACCGATTGAATAACAACATTATACCCTATGAAAATGCTAGCACCGACATGGCTCTTAGCATGTATTTTGGTTGTAATACGATTTACGAATTTCCAAGGGGTGTACGAGAGAAATCTGAAACGCCTTTTAACTGTGCCGTAAGAGAATTCTTTGAAGAAACTGGTATTTGTTTGAATGCAAATTCAGTCAATATTTTGTCAAACATTGACTACACTTATACCGCTAAAAACAATAAAACATACTCGTGCTTTTACTATGTAGTTGATATTCCAATTTCCAGATACTCAACGACAATTTTAAAAACACCAGATTTGCCACTTGTAAGTGACAATTTTAATATTGTAATATGTACTTGTTGGTACAAAATCAGAAATTACTTCCTGAACATAAATCTTTTTGAATTGGTTGCGAAATTGGACGAAGTCTTTGCATAAAATTGTATAAAATTGTATAAAATTGTATAAAAGGACACTCGCATGGCTAAACCAGACAGTTGCACGATGATTGCATCCAATATTACTGCCTGGAGTTTAATATCTCAAGAGCCGAGGTTCCCGGAAGGAGTGTTGACAGATAGTTTTGTTCAACGGTTTGATAGTTATATGGATTGGGAACAACTTTCCATACATTATTTTTTTACGGTGACCATGTTAAGAATGTATTTTCATCAAGTTAACTGGATCCATATTCTACAAAGACAACAGTTTTCTGAAGACTTTCTTGTGGAGATGACATCAAATTTTAATAACTGTTGGGAAGTAGTAAGCAAATATCAAAATCTATCTGAGAATTTCATCGACAGGTTTAAAGATAAGCTGGATTGGGAAGTGTTATTCGAACATCAACGGTTAACTGGCAAGTTCATAAGGGAACATAATAACTACTTGAGTTTTGTCCACTTTTATGACGACAACACCACCAGTGCTGACATATCGGGGGCGTCTTCAATTACAGCTTATATCTCTTTTTACTACTTTTATTTAATATGTCTGTTAGTGCACAATCCATTGTTTTATTTATTTGAAAAATATATAGAATATATTTGTTCGTAATATAACAGTTTTTTTATTTAACATGTTATTCCGGAACGATAACGACCCAATCATCGTAAAGTGTGATACTAATAGAGAGAACCTACCCACACGCCATTTAATTACGACTCTAAAAGTTGATAACATATACTACGGGTTTTACTTGAATGAAAAAGATATTGAGCAGTCCAAAGGTACGCTTTACATTGGCAAACATGTCGAATTTCCCGAGTCATGTGGACAACAGTTTAATTTATTACGAAACATCCGCAAACTTCCTGCTCGGAAAGGAATGATTGCAAAGGTTGCAGGGGTTGCAGGTGGGATGAGGAATACTATGGTAAAAGAATATTTTAAAACCGAAGATGATATTTTTAAGACGTGTTGCGTTTTTCACACCGATAAAAACCCAAGCATGAGTGTAAATTTGAAAATTGGTGTTTTTTATTGTTTTAGCTGTAAATCGGGAGGCTCGATTACAAAACTTTTGAATCGAATTCGCAATTAATTCACAATTAATTCAAATTAATTTGCAATTAATTCGCAATTAATTGGCAATTAATTTTCAATTAAACTACAACATTCTCTTTTGGAATCCAGGAATTCCACCGTTCCGAGTCAAACCCAAGCCATTTCACGTAAAGGTGAGGTTTATTCCGAATTTTCTTCTGTTTGATTACTTTTTCGACAACATAAGTTAAGCCGTGCACGGCTAATTTTAACTCTTGTTCATAAAACGTTCCCTTGATGGGTTCCCTACTACCCTCTGTGTCTCTGAGTCTATAAGTCACGGGATTGTCCTCTAACACTACTTTTCGTACTTGAAATACCAGCGGTGTAAAATTAAAAGTAGATTTTTCAAAAACGTGCTTGGATTTCGATATATGAACATAATCACCAACTTTAAATTTAGGTTTCCCTCTCTTGGGGTGTTTTTTCGGAGCCAGTCGTCTGAGGATAATTTTTTCATTCGAAAATGACACCTCAGAGGGTTTGAATTTAGTTACGCTGTGAATTGTGTTGTTGTATCTATCTAAGACATCTTGTAAAAAATCAATCCATTTGGGGGAGTTTCTCTTGTAAGTCTCCTTTACAAGCATTTTCCTAAATGTTCTATGAAACCTTTCAATAAATGATGCTTTGATTTCCGTATAGACAGAATACATGTTAATGTTATATTTTTTCATCAGGGCTTTAAACTTATCGTTGTAAAACTCCCCACCGTGATCTACTTGTAGGTTTCTAACCATCGGAAAAACTCGTAGTAATATTCTACTCATGGCGCTTGTTACTTCGTCACCCGTTTTTGTTTTTAATGGCTCTATATATGCAAATTTTGTAAAACAGTTAATTGCGGTCAGTATATAGATATAACCATCGTTGAATTCTTCGTATTTTTTTAAATCCATAATGTCCCCCTGAATTAGATCATTTATACCCTTCAACACGTAACGACGTCTAGGAAACCGCTTTCTCACATCAGCAAAATAAGTATCAATCAAGTCGTTTTTTACAGATGATTCCATTTTGTTTTATTATACATAATAAATCACATCAAAAAACCCGTAATCACATATCAACGGTTTACGTAGTAAAGGAGTGTCCATATCAAGGCAAATATCATTATCACAATATATTTTATCCATAGTTTCTAATAAACACATTAAACATAACTTTCTGTTTATTTTGATGTCTTTTAAAAAATTATAATTATAATACAAATTACACTTTTTACAAAAATAAATCATTTTTATTTAAGAATATATTTTAACAATTTTGACATCATGTTCTTTCGATGCGACATACTCCTCCCCATCGGGACATTCTATTAAATAATTTGAAACCACGTCTTTTAAATAAGAATCCTTGTTGTAACAATTTATTATAAAGGGGGCGTTTTGATGAGTGCTCCGATGGCTCAAAACACAAGGCGTAGTCTTGTCACCACCGTCCAAGTTTCGAGTACCGTTAGTGCATTCACATAGGCCCGTGATGAAATTATAACCGCTGGCCGGATTGTTGGGTGTGTTGTTTAAACAATAATCCTTTACGCAAAAAGATACCCCGCGATTCAGAGTTGCTTTAACAAGTTTATTCCCATACTCATCGTATAACCCAGTACAATCGACTTTGTACTGTGAAGGATCATTATAATCCACGTTTTTTGCAATACTGTTGGCTTTTGAATATGGATATTTGCCCACTATCTGGTCCCCGGACGTTGTAAAAACACCGGGATACTTCGGGAGACATTTCCAAGTTCCATCAAAATCATAAGTCCCGTAATCCTGTTTACAGCCAAAGTAGTAATGGGGAATGTAGCAGTAATAGTTTTCATCTGTTTTCAAAATTTTGGCATCTTTACTTTTGCAATAGTTTTTACAGTCACATTTAATCACACCCTGTGGACATTTTTTGGGTTGAAACCTACAATCTGTTTCAATAGATTTCATTGGTAAATTTGAAAGGTTAAAATGTTTTGTTCTTTTCAAAATAATTCTAAGGAATACAAAAAAACAAACAACAACAAATATTATGAAATTCATATTTTATTTATGTTTGTAATATTTTATAAAACGTGTCACAAAAAAAGGAATCAAACACTTCGGGGTTTAATACTCCAACGCAGAGAATCTTCCCCTCTCAAATATACAGTCAGCATAGTGCATGAAGTATAATGAAGTATAAAAAATCTTTGGGCCAAGTACATCTAAATTTTGTAGATACTGTAAAAACAACGTTTTTCAGTTCCTTGGATTATTTTTCTCAGTGTTTCAACCGATTTGAGTCTCATCACACGGGAACGACAAAGTTTTGTATTTGATTTTCCAAATCCTCGATGTATCTGTTTCTTTCTATGTTGTATTGTTCAGCTAAGACAAGAGCGTTCTTGAACTGTTCGTGTTCCTTTTCCAACAGCGCCAATTGCTCGGAGCTCTGTTCATTTTCTAGCCTTAAATCTTGAATAATCTGTTCGCGCTCTGATAGTTTTTGATTGCAATACATGTTATCGGTTTTTAACTTTTGGTAATCTGACAATTCTTTTTCCAAATTGGTGACCTCAGCAGAAAGGCGTATGTTTTCGGATTTCAACTGAACACTTTCTTTTCTGACCTCCTCAAATAAAACTATTCGCCTTTGACAACTATTGAGGAAATTCTTTACATCTACGTTGAGCGGTTTTTGTTTATAAACACTATCTAGGAAATCCACGATATATGCAAGGTCTACACCCATTTCATTTTCCAAAACCAGAAATGGTTTTACATCTACATATAACCGGTTATAGGCGATAATTTTATTAGAGAGTTGATTCTTTATTGATTCCATATCCACAGTCAAAGATTTCAACTGTTTTAACATAATCCCAATATTTTCTAAAGAAAACAAACTGTTGAAATCACAATCTAAAAATGTTTTGTGTAATTCTTTAAATTCTTTACCAAATTTAATCAGGGTTGAGTTGTTGTTAAGATATAACAGGTTGCTGATAATTTCTTGTATGAGTTTATAATTTGTTTGATTTATATTTAGAGTCTTAACTAATTTATGTTGCTCTTCCAACATACCAAACAGCACATATTCATCGTCAACATTGAATAGATGAAATATTTTTTCAATCACCTGATTAATAGTCTGTATTTTTGTAACAGCAACCCGTGGTTCTAAAACTTTCAATTCGTCTAATATAATTGAAAATAATTCACACAAGTCTGTATATTTCAAATACATACATTTGATATCTGCCTCTGAGATATTTTCTGAAGATACCGTTTTCTTTAATCTGCTACGAACAAATTCATTTAAAATAGAGTTAATTTTACTGTAGGTTAATGTTTGGAAGTCAACATCTGTTAGACCTAAAATATCTACAACCGTCTCGGCAAACAATATTTTACCGTCATCGATGATTAAATCGTCAGTCTGTAAGGCTTTACTGAATTTTAGAGGCGTTTCTGTTGTTGTGTGTTTATCAGACATTTTTTCAACAAAATTATAAGGAGCTTCTAAACTTTTCCATTTAAACTCCCTACCGCCGAAAGTATTTACAACATACTCGATTCCGGCCTTTAGTTTAGATAGTGTAAAAGAATTTGTTTTAGACAGTATATCTTCAAATATACTTATTACATTCGATGGTGAAAAATTATCTTGTGCGCCGATAACAGTTAATCTTTTATTAAGATCTTGTAATAACATAATTTTTTTGTCAATTTTACAGCTTATCAATATATCCAAAACATCACTTCCACTTTTTAAAAAGGTTTCAAGCTCCGCGTCATCGTTAAAAACTAACTGATAACAGTTTAAAAACTCAAACATATTTGCACTTAAAAAACGGAGCATGTCTTTATATTGAGCTCTATAGTTTTCAAAATGTTCGTCATACTGGGCCTTGTGCAGTTTTGTAGATTTCTTTGAAAGTAAACTAAATATCAACGAACTTATACAGTCTTCGCTCGATTTCAACACTAAAACATTTTCACCCTGCTGAGACTGAAGAGTTTGTAAAAGGGGTTTTAAAAAAGATGACAGGAGTTTTTTAGCTTTTGAATATTGATAAGATTTTATGTAAAGTAAAACGTCGGTTTCACTAATCTCCATTATTTTTATTTTAAATTTTATCTACAAACCGCTTCAAGACGCGGTTATAAAACCTATTGTACATAACGCCATACGTACGATTTGTCATATACATTGAATTGTTAATCATAAGGTCAACTCCTTTTCTGTATGCTGGCAATAAATCCACATGCGCCCTTTGACGAATCGTTTCAATTTCAGTTCGGACGTTTTGATTAAACTGGTTAAATCCCATTTCTAACATAACAGCATACAAACCAAGTTCAATTCTATTTATCAAACTAAAATCTGAGAGTTGAAGCAGGTTTGAGAATTGATTGGTATCTATCGGGTCTACGAAAACAACTTTTCGTCTCGCGTTTTCACTTCCTTTAAATGTGACTTTGATACCATCATTTCCATAGTAATTTTCATTTCCTGGTGCGTTTTCGTTTATTTCTCTCATAATGTGGTAAATTTGAATAGTTAATTTGTCAATTAAATCATAATTTTGTGTATATTCTAACAAAAATTCTTTAATATTTTTTTGAAAATCTTCCTCATTAACTATTCCATCCAAGCGAGCAATTATTAATCCAGACAATCTAAAAAATAACGTCTTTTGTAAAGACTTAAAGTGTTTGGACTTTAGCTGTGATAATAAGTCTATCTGTTCCTCCCGTTCCTCCATATAGTCCCCAATCTGGTCTTCTTCAGCCCATAGATTAATTATATCGCCGGTTGATTGTTCGCTTTCCATTCTTATGAATGCTCCACGTCAGGGAACTCCTTTTATTAGACCCGATTGCTATTTTATTTTCCAAAAGTAGAATTTCAGTTGCAAATAGCCCGAATTTGTAAATTTTATTATATGACAAAGGAGAGAGGTTATAAATATCGGTAACGCACTCTTTCAAAGTCATTTTATCTTATGAATGATCTCATAGCACTTATATACAACTTTTACCAACTAAGAAATTTGCCTGGATTTTTAACAAAATCGGATGCAGATTACAAATGCGTCTCTAAATCTGATATTGTTTTAAAAATTCAATCGTTTATTTTTAAATGTAACGCTTGTATTTTAAAGCATTATAATCATGAAGTTATAGATTATATTTTATCTTTGTTAAATAGGAATATTGACTATTGTATATGCGTTAATTTAAACCATTTGGAGTTCCATCACGTTGTGATTGATGTAGATTTTAAGAAACTTCAAAATATAGATAGGACAATTGTAAAGGAGTTTTGTGATGATTTTTCAAAAGCCGTTAAAAGTATTTTAAACAATTTAATAAATGACCAAGAGTTTGAATTGACTTTGATGGTAAAAAAAAATCTAAACTTCCTAGACAACAAAGATATTTTCGAGAGCGCAACAAACGGTGTCCATTTTGAAATTAAAGATTTAGTCTTATACAGAGGAGATAATATCTGGTTTATTGAGGTGTTAAAGAAGCTTTTAATCGGTAAATACCCACACTTTATTAAAAACAACGTAATCGACCAACCCATCAACTGGAATTTACCCCTATCGAAAAAACAAAATAAAGACATTTATCTACCAGTTGGGTCCTATAATTTAACCGAAAACATTGAATTTTGGGAGTCTGGAAGGGAGTTATTGATAAATAATGAATTTGATAATTCATTTGTAAAAAACTATTCGGTGATAAAAAATTATGATCCAGACAGCGTACAAGCTTATTTCCCTTTGGATTTACTCAAACAATTTCAAGGATGTTACTTTGGTAATTGCAATAATGTAAAAGTCTACAAACATTCACAACTTGCGCTATTGGGTGATGACTTGGAGGGTGTGATAACAATAAACAAAAACGTACTTCCATATGCTGATTTTGCCGTGTCGCGGTTTTACAAAAATAATTGCTTAATAGTACTAGGCGAATCCCAAATTGAAAAGTCGCTTTCTCCTTTCAGTCTGTCCTATTTAAGGGAGGAACTCTTGGTTTTTTATACAGACCTAACAACTGGCGACACCGGAGGTAAGTCTCGAGCTATATTTAATATATTCGTGTTCTTAATAGCACTATATGATAGAATTTGTGAATCCAACACATCCTTTGCAGAAGAAATACTGTGTGAAATTCAAAACTCAGACCTTGTGAACTATTTCACTAACATTTCGAGTAAGATTGTGCAGTTAGTCAAGGAAACTGTAAAATTGTGTGAAGATTCTGAAAAGTCATTTCGTAAACTAAACCCGTTGCTATTTTTAAAATGCCTCTTTGTTCAATCGTATACAGAGTCAAATAAAGTGGAATTAATTTTTGACGACTCTACTGATGAAAGCGTCTTCATATCGTCAAACATTTTATCGCTTGTCAACAAAAAGTCTTTATCTATTTTAGAACTAGTAAAGTTGATGTATCCCATATATGCAACTCAGAAGGACGGTTCCATATTTTATTACGAAAAGAACTCTTGGTGTATGTCCTTAAACAGGTTAGAGCACGTGTTTTTACCTTTGAAAATATTACATAAATACGGTTGTGATGATATAGAATTGGAAACCGAAAGTGGTTTGAAAAAGAGGCGAAAAAAAAATAAACCCGAAGAAAGCCTTCCCAAGATTTACACTTATTTAATCCAGTTCTGGGGCAGAGTAATCACGATTGAGTTTCCAACAAATGTTGTATCTTTTAAGGACGGTTTCGTGTTAATCAGTAACGAGTATCTTGTTTTTTCACACACACCTCTATTTAGAGGATATCCGTGCAGACTCAGTTGGAAGGGGATGAGGGAAAAGATTCAACACATCAGCAACCGTTCTTGCACGTATCAAAAAGTTTTCGATACTCTTAATGAAAACATCGGTGCAAAGTGCGAAAGTTCACTTTGTCCCGACGGAGTTATTGATTACTTCCGCTACAATTATTCAAAAGAAAATGGTCCCGAGCTTTGTATCAATGATTTAGAGAAGTGCAACAGCGAGGGGGAATGTCCGGTGTATAATTGTTTGCGCTATTTTCTTACATTGTTTTCAAAAGATGTAGAGCTGGTATTTTTCATGCTGTGGACGCTGCGATTTGTCCTATTAGGATTGAGCATCAAGAGAGCATTCATATTCTATGGCCAAGGCCAGAACGGAAAAAGCTCTTTGAGTTGTGTTATGTACGCGTTATTTGGTAAAGCCATGAGTTTCATTGGCACTGATACGATTCGTGGAAAAATATCAACTCTCGCTCCCGATTTATATAACGCAAAAGACGCAAAGATAGTATACGCAGACGATTTACAAAAGATAAACCCCACTACTCTAAAACAAATTGTTTCCGGAGCCCACATGTACCTGAGGACTTTGTACAATTGCGGAACCGATATTCAAATGAAGTGGCTGTTTACGGGCAGTTGTAATTCCTTGAGGTTGAACGCGGATTTCGCCACGATGAAAAGAATTTTGATGATTCCGTTTTTAAACTTTTTCCCAGATAATTCTGACTACTACTGTAACCAAAACACTTTTAAAATTATAGCAAGCGATATTTTAGCAACAATATTTTGGTTGGAAAAATACTATTTAGAAACAAATATTTTCTACAACGATAAATATGATATAGTTTACCCCCCAAAATCGGTGAAGTGGTACTCTCACGAGTTGATCTGGAAAAATGATTTGACGAGTGGTATCTTAAATGCTTTTAATATAATAGAATCTCCAAATCTATTCATAAGGATAAATGATCTGATTGCGGAAATTAATGCAATAAGGGTTTCAAATAAATGTTCTAAATTTCAAATGAGTTTTTTCAATGAAGATATAGAAACTATATTAAATTTATTGAAACACCGGTATTCTGTAGGCACGTGCCTCAACAAATCTAAGAAGATATATGAACAGGTTATTGTAGGTATATCCATAGACCGCTTTAAGATGTTATATGAGGAAGCGTTCGAATTGATATAATATTATTTGGAATTATTTAAAATTATTTAAAATTATTTAAAATTATTTAATAAAAATGACTGAAGATCCGTCTGAGAGCGTTTATCCGGTTGAGTTTATCACGACAACTAAAAAGAGTAGTCAGTTAAACGACTCTATCCTTCTTACTACGGTTGAATATTTATTGGGGTTGAATTGGCCGATTTGTCCACGGCCACCTCCAGCCATTGACATCGGTACTTCAATAGAAAACTTTCTAACAAATATAATTAATAAAAATAAATTAAACATTCAAACTGAGGAATTAGATCCTAGGTGTAAATTACCGGAGCATTTAGAGCAACCATTAAAATCGGGTCTAGACTACAACGAATTTCTTAAAATATTACAAAGAGTATTAGATCAATCAAAAACGAAGCCGGATTAGGTTGTAGATGGCATATTGTCTTAGAATATTCAATGGGTAGACGGGAGTATATAATCTTCTAAAATTCTGATAAGCTATTTGATCAATGCCGTAGTATACAATACCATCATTATCATAATACAGTTCGGGCAAGACGTAACTGAGTTTGTGCGTGGAATAACCCATCATTTCCACTCCCGACTTTGACAGAATGGACCGACTATTGAAAGATTCTTTCAAATATTCAATTTTATTTAAACCCCTCAAACACTTAATCATCAAGTGAAGATGTTGCTTTTTAAAACGGTTACTATTTGAAGTCATGTATCGGTTGAACAAAGTGTTTTTTGTAATGTCATTAGTCTCCCAAATGTTACAAAAATCCTCCTCGTCATAGCTGTGTAGCAAAAACAGTTTTAAAATGTTGTAAAATTCATGATAAGAAACTGTCGGTTTTACGATACAATTAAGTTTCATCAAGACACTTCTTAGCTTTTCAAAAATATTTAGTGCTGTATGAGAATCATACAATAAATATTTTGCATAAAGCCAATTATAGAGGTTTTGCTTCTTTATTTTAAAAAACGTAAACATAGTCTCCAATTGTTCGTGAGTCAGATTGGGCCTGATTTCCCCCATCGCCACGAAAGAGAATTCGGGATTTAATAAAAAGTAGCATTCCGAAATAGACATACAACTATTAAGGGCATAAAAACTCAAAGTGTCCCCGTCAAAATCCAAATTGTTTTTTTCCGTGATCGAGGTGGGTAGGCCTACTACTGGTGCATTCCACGTACTTTTAACTCTATGGAAAGTAAACGCCCTGGTATCTAAAACTGGATACCTTATAGCCAAAACATATTTTGGATAGTTCATACAAGCCCAAATTTTTCTGTTTAGGATGATTTCGTTGGTTTTACAGTTTGGGGCGGGTGTGACGACACTACGTGCCGAGTAGTAGGATTTTTTACTTAAAAGAATTTTCCTAAAACAATTATTCTTACCCTGTCCAATGAATGTTAGGGGGTCTGGTTTTATGTTTACTTGTGACTTTTGTGTTGGGTCGTAAGTCTTATTGTTCCTTAGGAGTTTGATTATTAAATCACATAGAGTGCTATTTGTGTTCCAAAGAAAAGCTGGAGGGTATGTACAATTTCCCACTTGAATTCGAAATTTAAAATTTTCAATCGGATTCTCTGTATTTTTTTCAAATAATTTTAACTTATTTTTGTACGAATGCTTATAATTCAATAAAATACGTTCCATTTTATTTTTACATATCTTACAGCGAGATAAAATTTCATTTTTTATAATTTTTTTTAAAATAGCAATAAACTGTTCTCTTTGTACTATATAACGCGTTTTACAATTGTTGCAAAAATTGCTAGATATGTTACACGTACACTGTAAAAAGTAACAGTTTGGACAAATTTTGCTTAGCCTTAACGCCAAAGACTTTGGGATTTTTTTATAATTGGAGAGTTTAATTTTTTTACATTTTGCATAAGATTCAAGACAATCTTTGGTCACACAGATTGGGGCCAATCCATACACATTTTCGTTTGATTGTCCGGATTTAGATAGGAAACAAGTGTTGATAGTACCATGTTTCATATCGAAATAATGGTTATTCTTCAAACAGCTTATTCTTAACCGTGGATTTTTAAATGTTTATTTAAAACTGTTTAAAACTATTTAAAACTATTTAAAACCATTAAAAACTATTTTCATCGTGATAAATATCAGTTGTTAACCGTGAACGGTATAAACATGGTGGATGTTACAGGATTAAAAAAATTCAAATGGAGGCTAATAGAAGAACCCTGCAATTGTTCCGGTAATGAAACTGTTTCAAATTTTGAATGGAATGTTCGTGAGTCTTTGACAAGAATTTTACGAGTAGAAGGTGAACAATTTGACTGTATTTTTAATAAATTTCCAAGTCTCGTATTCTATCCTACGACTAAAAGCGTAGCATGTGCCATTAATAAACGCGAAACGGTGGGTGTGTATACATACTATTTCGGTCACCAACTGTTTAACTGCCCCATTTTAGTGGGAAGTAAAATGTTTTTTTTACTTTCAAACTACAATCAAATCGGTTTTAAATTATGGAGTGATATTTACTGGAAGGATTCGTTGAAATGTTTACTCTGTGGATACTGTGACGAGATGAAGCCAACAACGTTTGTTATTAAAGGTAAGTGTTATACGTTGGGACTGCTGGCGTGGACAAACTACGATAAAGTAGTTTGTCTCAGGAAAAAAAGAGGTATAACGCTGTTCAAAAAAAGGCCAAACATAACAATTACCGCTGAAGAGTTTCCAATTCTGAACGATTTTAATGACATCAAGCACTTGTTGGAATGTTGTATCGGGAATCGCAGGATTTTCCATGGAGGTTATATTTTTACGGAAATGTTGAAGCAAACATTAGTTGATGTGAATAAGGTTTTGAAATTACCCAAAAAGAATCTATTTATCAAGCAAATAAATAAAACACAAACAAAACGCGTTAATATGGGCGTTATTGATGCGATTATTGGTAGAAATACGGTTTTCAATATGCAGGACTGTCTGGACTCGTCCGGCACTAATCCGAAATACTATAGCAATAATATCGGCAGGTACAAAGTATTGACAAAATTAGACGTTACAACATATTCAAAAACCTTGCAGTTAGATATACTGACTACGTTGTATTCAAAAAAAATACCTATCGACTTTAAAATCGAAGATTGTGGATTTATTTGTATTACATCATCAAGTGAGAATTCCCCGGGTATGAACGGACTGGAATCTGTTATTGGGACATTCATCTCCTCGGAAAAGGACTGTATGCCCCAAGATCATATAAAGGAGGTGTTGAGCAAATATGTAGATTTGAATTTAATTTCAACCGATTTACAAGATTTACAAGATTGCTGGTGGTACGTAATCATCAACCAATCTATATACAAACACTCCCCGAGAGATGTAAACATTGAACAGTGGACTAATTTTTTAAGACGTGTATTAAAATCAATATATCCGTGTATTGAGGTTTATCACATAAGTAGTAGACTGTATACAATATACTCCTTCCCGTTAACCATGTATAAGATATTACCAGACGGCTGTGCTTATTCTGCCATGGAAGTTTCTCGGTCAGAAAAATTAATGACGGAAATAATCTCCGAGGAATGTAACTTGCACGGTCCAACGTCTCTGTTGATTTTCAATCTAAACAGTAATAACTTGGTAAGGAATACAATGATCACACATGCGATAAAACAGTGTGTCAGCGGTGTAACGGCTTGGCCCTTTTTAAACAATGAAAGATTGCTACTGAAAAAAAACAGATATCAACTAATTAAAGGTGTTCCTTTTTATTGTTTGAAGGCGAATATTTTAATACTACCTCTGGAATACAACATAGAAGACTCGTGTGTCTTAAACGCAAATTCTGTATATAAAAAGAAACTATTCACAACTGACAATATAGTGACTGTAACTTTGCATTTACAACAGGTTTCATTAATTCAAGTTTTGGTAAATGAATTTCCCGTTCTAATCAAACCCTATTTAGTTCTTTTAAAATTTAAAAGCGATAAAGTTATTCATTTGGGTAAAAATCTATCTATTAATCCCGACCCGCTGAACAAAGAAGTCATGAATTTAATTTGGACCCCAAATCCAGATTTGATAAAAACTAAAAAGATATTTCTAAATAGGATTCATCTTAATTACGATGACAATACAAATTTGTACTGTGACGTTTCAATTTCCTACCAACAAGACGGGTGTTTGGGAACAAAACTCTTTATACTGAACGGCGCACAAAAATCCGTTGTTGGGCACATACTCAAAGCGAAATCTATGCCAAAATTACACAATACTTTATCGCTGGATGACGTCGCAGATCGCGATATTGATATAATTCAGCACCCGTTTTCACTTAAAAGGTTAGCATTTAATTTTCTTTTTACTCCCGAAATATCAGCGTTATACAATGAATGTTTTCGGGTTACACCTTATGACAAATTAAAAGTTTTGCAAAGTAAAAAGGACTACTTTGTAAGCGATCCCGCCACAAAAAGTTTTTACGTCAACGGTAAAGACGGAAGCCCCGTTAAAGCAATTTTGTATGAGGGTTTTGTGGTTATAATGGGAAAACAGAACCCTTACGGATTAATACATAGTGCAGAAGCAGATTCGACACCCACGTCGGCTTTAACTGGACAACCGGAAGTAAGTTATCAAAAATATAGCAATAGAAATAATCACGCATTCGGGCTATCTGAGAGCGAACGAGAGGTTTTGATCGCACTTGGGCTGAACAGTTTCGTTGAGGAAATGTACGATTTGAGTGATTCAACAAACATAACCCTAGAAAATAATAGGGGCGAAAGGGTAAACATTCCATATTCAACCTCGGCTGCAAGGGTTCTGGACATGTTGTCACTAGTCGGAGTTGATGTTAATTTTTCCGTTGACATTGAATCTAATTAATTTCAAAGTTTTCTTTGAACCACACGTACAAGGCATCTAAATATTCGTTGAACGTGTCATAAGTAACGCAATATTCGTTGACGTTTATTTCTCTGTTGTCATTTAAATCGTAAATCTTTTCAACAAGGTCATTGAAAATCAGTTCTATTCCGTCAGCGTATTTCAATGTCGGTGCCAGCATATTAGTATTGAAATTGTCATTCTCTATTACTGAAATTATTTCTTTTATCCAGTCCGGGCATATTATATTTGTATTTACAAATACAACAAGTATAATATTTACAATAATTTTTTTATCAATATCTTTATTCGATATGTAGTGTAAAAACTCATTAATCTCATCAACAAATAGTAAATTATCAATGTCCTCATCGCTGATAAACATTTTTATTTAATATTTTAAAATTCTCCATCCATAAATTTTACAATTACTGTGGCGATATACGAAAATATAAACCACAGGAGTAACAGTATTATGTTAGTAAACGGCGAACTGCTCTTCAGAGGAGTGCTAAAATCCATTCCGAGGAAGTTTGTGCTTGATTTCGCTGTCATTTTTTTCTCATTTTTTCTTAAATGGGTTTCACGTTTTTGCATAGATATATTTTTGGAGACCAAGTAATATATCCGTTACAGAGTCATCCTAGAGAAAACAACAAGTGCAGCAGAATTTATTTTGATTGTACGGGTTTGTTGTATCAAATATCCTACGCCATACCCACCGGGGTTATAGTCGAAAACACTGATACTTTGTTAAATTTAATGGTGGAGAATTTAGTATATTATATTAAAATTGTCAAAGAACTATCACTAAATCCCACATCCATTTATTTGTTTTTCGATGGAAAATCTCCAGATCAAAAATTAAGCCTACAAAAGAAACGAGATGAAAGAATTCAACGGGCATTAACTGCTGGAAAAAAACTCTTTGGTCTGAGTTTAATTACAGATCGTAATAGAAGAAGTTCCATAATTTCATATATTGCCAATAATATTGTATGTAAAATTGGTCAGGAATGTGAAAATATCCAATTGTTTTCTACGGACCAACCCGGTGAAGCGGATATTAAAATTGTAAGAGCGGTTTTGAACTCAATAAATTCGACTGAAGTTATTGAAGTTATAATAACCGCCGATACAGACATTTTCATCTCTCTTAATTCGCTGAGATATAAAAATATCCTTATAGTAATTAGATTACCTAACGTGGGTTTACAGTGCCTTACGTCTTCTTCATTGAATAATTGGTTAAATAGCAATTCATTATGCTACAAGAGGTTATTATTTTATTTCGTATTTTTTTGTGGGAACGATTACGAATGCCCCATAGTTTCTGGCACAAAAAATCAAATTTCTCAGATATACGACTTTGGAAAAAAACACAGTTTTAAAGTATCCATTGCAAACTTACTTAGACTCTGGTCAACGTTAAACATCAAACCATCAAAGTCGGTCGTCATTACGGGCTTATCACTCCGGGTTTTGTGTCGAATAACGCGCCTCAAAATGGAGTCTGTTACACAAACCATTAGATATTATAGTTTTGGATATGATTTACCAGATATAATGCTGCTGCCGATATATGATCAATGGAGATCTTTATTTAAAAATATAAACCCCAAAGATATTAGCAAGTATTTAAGACAAATGCATAATAGCGAGACAGGACAGTTGAGACATGATAGACGAATACAGCAATAAGTATTTTACAGTGTGAAAATTAGATTCTGAATAATCCAGCAAGCAGTAGCACGATATTGTAATACAACTTATGTATAAAAGGAATTTAACCAATAATTTGTAAATCAACTTTCTTTTTAAAATCGTTTTCAGATCAGGGGTTTTTGTAGATTGCGGTTTATAGCGCAACATATTTTTTATATAAATAAAGAAGGAGAGTAAGCCAGCTCCTCATTCGTAATGAACACTTTACACGGTTTAAAGTTTGACCAACACATTTATAAGTATAATGGCGTTCCCGTAAATATTACAGAGAACGACACCTCCTACATATTTAAAAACATTGAAACTGATGAAATGGTATTCTTTATTGATTATAGCCAGCTGTTGTATAGAGTCGACAAAGAGGATATTATAAGGATAGCTTTGATGTCCCAAGATAAACAAGTGGTACCAACTGTGCTTTTGATGCCAGAAAATCTGGACATGTTTGTCCACACAAATGTAAAGTCTAGTTTGACGTCGTTAAAACAGCTCTATGCTTGGGTAAAGCTTATAATTGGAAAAATAAATGGAACAGATGTGGAATTTAAACCCTTTAATCAATTACAAATAGAGCAGATTTTTAAAAACTTAAATGTAAATGATATATCAGAAGAAAATAGAAAATGTTTTACAGACTCTGTGAATTTATTTGATTTCAACAGTAACATTAAGAAAATATTTTGGTTTAACGAGGTCATAGAAAAATACGCGATAATCATTCCTACTCTTGAAACCCTGTATAAAATTCATCCTCGTGACGTGTTTATGTTAGCCAACAACTTAATGAGATATATCTGCGTTTGGGAAGCGGCTGATAAAAACATTGAATATGTCATAGCCAGTAATATAATATTTATTCAATTTCTACAAGATACAAATTCTTCTACAAACAACTACTCTGCTCTACTGCCCTTTATGTGTGCCTTGGCAGTCACGTCTACTATACCGACTTCAATACCCCAAGAAATATCCAGAGATCTAAATAATAAAGCGAAAACGTTGTTCAACAGGGCTAAATTTAATAGAGACGACAATTATGGATGGTACAGGTTTCAAATGAAAGTAAAAAATGCCCAGAACGTTTGTAGTCGCGAAGACTGTTTGGATATTTTACAATATCTGTTTTTTCAATTTAATATCTTCAAGGATCACGAGTTTGACGTAGTTTTAGCTTACATGAGAAAAGTATTCAACTTTTATAAAAAACCAGAACTTTATATTTACATTATAATATTTGGATTAAGCCTTTCGAGCTTACGCATTGCAAAACCAATTAAAAATATAACTGGGACAAAAAATTTGGCTAATTTTAATATAGAAAACATCGGTATTCGAAACGTTACCACCGAGTTGCGTCAGAATCTTTATAAAGAAATGAAAAATGACGTGGCGGTGATTTTTAATTTTGTTGATCCCTATAAAAAATATATGTTGAATTTACAAGAGAAAAACCCCTGTTTTAAAATAAACAACCTCACGGATGAGGTTTTGTTTTATTTTATGAAAACCGACCACTCCTTTTCTGAATTAGTAAACTATATATTAAAAACAATACTGCCACTGATTACTTCACAGCTAATTTAGATTCTCAAGGTAGCACTGCAAATCGTTTACATGTTTTATAAATTCAGTATAAAGAAATTTATTTTTTTTTAAATTAATTGGTAAATTCACAAGATCTACACAAACGTAATTGTGAATCATTGTTTTTAAATTAACATTTGTATGATTTTTAGAATGTGAACATAGACCAACACACTTTTGATTTTTCTTTGCACCCAGTGTCCAGTGTTTTTGTAATTTCCACAGGGTTCCAATTGTTGAAAAATAATATATAATAGAGCTTAGAAGGTAAACTCGGTCATTCGCTGCGCTTCTCTCTATTACTCGAGTACAGATTTGTTTCATTTTTGAGGGATTGTACAAGCCGGTGTTGGCAACGTTATTTTTTAGTTTTAAAGTTTTCATATGTTTTGAAACGCTGGGGTGTAATTTGTTTTTGAAAACCGTAAACAATTCTTCGGGAATAGGATGGGCGAGAGAAACTATATAATTATAAGATGGCAACAATATTTCTTC
This sequence comes from Allygus modestus, assembly GCA_963675035.1. Taxonomy (NCBI): domain Eukaryota; kingdom Metazoa; phylum Arthropoda; class Insecta; order Hemiptera; family Cicadellidae; genus Allygus; species Allygus modestus. Next base: position 89,157,182 of record OY776112.1, on the reverse strand, counting down.
ATTGTTTCTATCTACCAATAGTAGGTTTTCTGAAAAACAAAATATACTTAAATGATATTTTAACAAATTTTTCAAACCATCTAAGAACCCGCAAATTATTTTAGGATTGTAAGTTTCAACTCTCATGTATTCAGATAGAGTCAGTAGACTATCCCCGTGTTTAAACTCATTAAAGTATAAACCGCTGTAAGAAAACATAGAAATGGTTAATTCTTTTGGAAACAGATGTTTTAGGTACTTTTCATACTTTTGACTCCAGGGTTTGCCGTCTTGGTAATTTAAAACGTAGATTTTATTTGTTATGTACAGTATCTTTTTCCCATCGTCCGTGATATATAACGTTGTGATATTATTTTTACTCTTGTTGCTGTACAAGCTTACGAAATTACATTTTTCAATCCATTCGGGATTTATCTGATCAACTAAACACCTTATATAACAGGATTGAATGTTAGTATCTATCATTCCTTTTTTACATGGCGGAAAAAATAGTAATATTTAAGAAACAAACTTTACACATTCTAAACTACAAGTTGGAAATATTACCACCACTAATTCCTAATAAGTTTGTCTTGTTTCGATACAACAGGGTTGTAAATTTTCACGATTCAAACGTCATAGCGGATATTGACATGACAAAGAGTCATAGATGGAGTCCCGACGAGTTGTTTGAGCTCTTGATAGTGTCTATGAAAAGATTAAATTTAGAATTTGTGATAGTGGATGATTTTTATACGATGAAAGACTTTGGGGGTTTTAAAAAAATAAAATCTTGTGTTGTTAGGAATTACATGAAGAAATGCCCAATGTGGGCTTTGAATCACGAAACAGTTTTAAAAATACCAAAGGAACTAGAACAAGACATTTTAAATACAAGATTCAAATCTAAAGAAGAATATATATCAAAGCTTGTGGAGGTATCTTATAACATTAGAGTATTTTTATTGGACAATGCACGGTGGGAGTGTTAAATTAACAGATAAGTTGTATTTAGTCGGTGTTGACTTATATGGAGAGGAGGTTTTTAATGAAATGATAAATGAGGAGATTAAAAGAGTAAGCGCCAAAATGTGTGGTTTTCCGACTGGAAGGACTAACATCACGATTAATATGATAAAAAAATACCAACAGGTTCCAACACAAGAGAAATTAGATTCTGTGCACATTTTAAAGACGGAAAAGGTAAATTTTTATAACGAACACGATCTGCGCGATATCAATTTGTACAAACAATTGAGCGATTTTATTGACCTTTTAAAGCCGAAAAATATCGTGGTTATCAAATTTGACGGAGAACCGAATCCAATATTTTGTCAGTATAGAAAAACTCAAACGCAACAACTCCCTTGGCTCCGGACGTGGTACGATGATTTCCCCGAATGTTGTATTGAATATTGCACTGACATTCATAGCTATCTACGTATAATGGGCCCCCTCTGTTCTATGATTAACATTTCAAACCTTTTAAATAGAATCGAATCTAATGAGATTAATTACACTTTAATACTCTTAGCACTGGCAATATTTCCTAAAAGTGATATTTCTCCCATAACTAGGAACGCGACCATAGAAAGAAAAGAAATCCTCAAATCGGTTATGTACGAAGATGTTCAAAGAAAGATTTTACGGATTGATAACGAGGAAGATAGGTTAGTTTATTCGCGTAGTCGAAATATGTTTAATTTACCTGCACTATCTGGGACAAATATTTTTACTTAGATTGCATTAGATTGCATTAGATTGCATTAGATTGTTTTTCCACCGCCCCTATTTAGCAACGCAGTGATTGTGGCGACTATTTTCTTTTCAAGCGCATTAAATTGAGAGTCTACTGCTGTTATTAATAGATGATAATGTTCAAAATATGTCTGCTTATCTAATAAAGTCTCAACGGTTCCGATTCTGAGCTTCTCGACAATTTTTTGAATTTGAACGTCAATTTTCTTGTCCAATAAATTGATTATGTCTTTAAATGTATAATCGGCGTTCCAGGGAATGTTTAAATATTTTTTAAATTCCTTGTTGAACTCGTGACTCTTAAATATAATATCGATTACCGAAAACATTTCAACATCAGAATAGTTGTTTAATATATGATCCGCAGCTATAGCAACAGGTTTTGGAATCTTGTTTTCCCCTAATTTTTTTATGATAGTTTCTAAATCTTTGGGTATTTTATTTACAATACTTATCTGCTCGTGTACGGCACTTTTCATCTTCCTAGTAATTGCGTCGACGCTATGTTTGTGAACCAGGGTTTCTAAGATAATGTGTTCTATGTTACTAGGGTTGGTAGCTTTGTAGTGTTTTAAAAATATCGGACCATCAACCCTAGGAAATCCTAGTAATTCGCGAATGGGATTATCCATATGGAACCCCTGCGAATACTCCACTTCTACTAGACCATTTACCAATTGAATTTTAAACTTTTCTTGGTCTTTGGTTAAGGATTTCCTAATTTCACTTTCCAATTCCCCTATCCTATAAGCTGCGATTTTAATGTGAACAGAGTAATCTTGGTTTTGATCATCTTTGAAAATCAAAACACCGTCTCGCAGTAGATTACGCGCTCCTGGTTTTAAAGTTTTAATGACTCTTTCAAACGCAGCATGTAGTTGAGAAATATTATCTTTGACTTCTTGTAAAGGGGTCAAATCAAGAGTTTCAATTTTACTTTTAATGTCAGCTAGACTAAGATTTACTCGATTTACAAGTTCTTTATTCGCTAATACGTCTGTTTTAACGGCTTGCAAATTAGTGTTTATTGTTGAAGAGGTTTTTACCACATCAGAAATTTTGTTTATTTGATTTAATGGTATTTTTTCAATAAGCTCCTTAACATCCTTTAAACTTTTAACGACACTATCGACTCTACCTAGCGTTTTTGATAGTTCTTGCCAGTGAGAATTTATTTTACTTTCAATATCGTGAAGATTTGGACTGCATTTTAGAGATTCAATAAAGGGTTTTAAATCATCAACACTCGTTTTAATTTCGGCGCTGGTTTTTAAAATTCCAGGAAGGGGCTTTAGATTGTTTTCTATTTTGGAGACTTCATCGGAAATGTTTAATTTTTCTATTTTCGTTAGTATTTTTATAACTTCTTTAACATCTTCGCTAGTCTTTCCTAAAGACTTTTGAAATTCTGTAATCTGACCTTTCAAAACTACCATTTCAGATTCTGGCAATTTGAGGGTAGAAATAAGCGACTTTAACGATTCAATACTCGTTCCTAATTCTGTTATTTTATTTGAAACATCTTCATTATTCATGATTTTTAATCCTTCCAATTCTTTTTGCATATTCGTGATTAGTGTGGACAACTGTTGATTTTCCAACTGCGTAACTGAGTTGCTAATTGTTTCCAATAGCGTTTTTAATTTCAACAACTCGTTTAATGGTGTATCCAATTTATCGCAACGTTCTTTAATGTCTTTAAGTATACCTAAAGAATTTTGAAAGTCCATAATCTGACCCTTTAAAACTACCATTTCAGATTCTGGCAATTTGAGTGCAGAAATGAGAGACTTTAATGATTCAATGCTCTTTCCTAATTCTGTTATTTTATTTGAAACATCTTCATTATTTATGATTTTTAATCCTTGCAACTCTATTTGCATATTCGTGATTAGTGTGGACAACTGTTGATTTTCCAACCGTGTAATTGAGTTGCTAATTGTTTCCAAGTTTGATTTTAATTTCGAAAATTCATTTAATGGTGTATCCAGTTTATCGTAATGTTCTTTAAGGGTTTTAAGTAAACTCAACATTGTATTTATATTTTCGGTAGGCCCCCTCATATAACCCCTGAAATCTTCCAAATTGTCCACTTTAATAAGGGACAGTTTATCTAAAATTTGTTTTAAATCATCTTTGTCCTCTATTTGAGGTTTTTCGGCCCTTTCGGTTTTTTCGGGGCTTGCAGTTTTTGCGTAATACACCGAGTAAGTGGAAAGGCATATGATTAATATTAAAGCTAGATATACGTAAACCATCTATTTTATTTATAGTTTGAATAAAAATGAACTTGATTTTGGAATTGCTCGGGTATACAAATCATAATGTTGTAAGATGTATTTACAACAAAAGTCCGTTAGAATTCTATGCTAATATCAAGGATGAGGACATACTAAACCAACAATTACAAATTTTAAAATGTGCTTGGCCGAAAATAACAAGAAAAATATTTTTAGAAGACGTTTGCTCCTCAACTTTAGAAAAAAGAATTTGGTTAAATAGACGAGAATTGATATTGAAACATCGCCTTGTGTTGTTTATACAAAGTGTCGACGTTAGTGATATAAATAATATTCTAGAATACAGTATGATAAATAAATCGTTCAACAATATAAATGAGGCAGACGATTTTTTACAGTCTAAAATAACCTATCCAACAATTGCTATAGATTTTTTTCCTCTAATATTAAAGAAATGTGATCCGTACGCAGCCGGCTTGCAAAGCAACACACTGTACTACTTATCCAAAGCGCCTACATTTAAAACACCCTGATAAAATGTGCTAAAATGTGCAATTTATTCTGAAATAAAAATGTTGAAGATAATAAAATCCAAAAGAGTTGTTTTAGGAAAATTAAAATTCAATTCTCAGTGGGAACGTTCGATATACAAAAAGATTTATAAAATTCTTCCAAAATACTACCACCCAATAAAAATAAATCAAAGAATTGAGGGGTTTCGTTTTGAACTAGATATATACATTCCAAAACTAAAATTGGCTTTTGAATTGCAGGGTCCTTTCCATTTCCAATGTTTAAGAGTTATAAACCGCGATCTAGTTAAAGCTAGTATTTGTAAAAAAAATAACATAGATATTGTATATTTGTTTTATAACAAGAATTATAGTAATATTTTTTTACAAAAGATAATTTCGGCTAAACTGTATAAATACAAGCAAAATATGACCACCACTCATTATACTACGATGGGATACGACAGTGAACATTCCCTAGAACCGAGAGACCAGCAAACTACAATGCAGGAATTTGACAGCGATACCGCCTCAGAACATTCCCTGGCATTGAGTGACTCTTGTGAAAAGCCACCCCAAAAAACTAAAAGAGTTTCAACTAAACAGAATCAAGAACAATTAAGAATACATCGAGAAGAATTACAGAACCATTATAAATTCATTGATTCTATCAAAACTGAAATTTATCAACCTATTAGTATTGCAATCAAAGCTTTCAGAGACCAATGCCCCAGTATAACCGTCCACGACTCATCTATAAAGCGACACATAATCAAAAATTACACAGATATACTTGACTGCAAGAAGGTGAACAATAGGTGGATGTGCAGCTGTGAAAAAGTAAACCAAATAAAATTCGACTTAACAAGATATAAAAAATATATGTAAATGGACAACAAAAGATGAAAAAAGAAACTGTGCGCAGACTTGTAGCATACATAAAATATTTTGCGTGAAAAGCCACAAAAAAACTAAAAGAGTTTCAACCAAACAGAATCAAGAATGCATCGAGAGGAATTACAGAAACGTTATAAATTCAGCAATCAAAGCTTTCAGAGACAAAACTCCCAGACTCCACGACTCATCAAACACAGATAACACTGCGGGTGGATGTGCAGTTGTGAAAGAGTAAAGGAAATTCGACTTAACAAGATATAAAAAATATATGTAAATGGACAACAAAGAAGTTCTTCTGTACAACGATTTGAAAAAAGAATATGAGTTTTGTGCGCAGACTTGTAAAATTATTCTTAGAGCAAATCAGTTAAACATAAACGGTTTTGTATTTTATAGATATATTGATTTTGAAAGTATATTTCTACTAAGAGAAAAAAATAAATCGTTAAAAACAATCAAGTTAATAAATTTGATACACCCCTCATCAAAAGAATACTCTGAACGCCCCTATGAATCCCTTTGGATAGACAGTAATAATCCGACTACATTAAATATCGTGACGTCTTTTGCAATAGTTTACATTTCAAACAAGGTGTACATACACACGCTTCCGGCGTGGCAATCCTTTTTACGAAAGCTCATCAGATTGTTTAGGGGTATCAGAGTTAATAATGTCCGGTTTTGATTCGATCTCTTTTTCTTTAGCGGTAATTTGGCGATTTCTTTTGAGAAATTTATTTTTCTTAGAATTGCATTTAACGCACAAAGCTTTCAAGTGATGTGTTTCACGTTTAACCACCATCGGATCTTTGTTTGCTGTGAAATTTGTACATTTTATACAATAAATAGGAGTATCAAAACCATTAATAGGATTTGTATTTTCCATCCTTTTTTATTTATATATAAAAAAAAACATGAATAGTAAGAATTTGTACAATCAGTGGCAGCGATTTTGTGCGGCTTCGAATGTACCAAAAGATGAGGTCAAACGACTATATGATTCTTATAAAAGTGAAATAAAGACAACAAACCCGACACTGTGGTTTAACTTTTTAAAGAAAACTCCATTACAAGAAAGAAACAATTCCGATATTACAGAGGAAGCAACAACTGATACATCTGAAAAAACCCCCTACGAACAGATGATTAAAGATGTCTACGTTACTCTTACCGAGATTAAATCGTTTTTAATCTTTTTAGTGTCAGAACCGAGCAGACATGTAAAATCTTTTATTGATTTGGAGGAAAAGACCGACGTTAATATTATAAAAAAGTGGACCGAAGGAATATCTGCCATAATGAATAAGCTTAAAAACTCTGAAGAGTATAATAATAACAATTACATAATAGACTTGAAACAGGTTTATTCTTTAATCAGCGAACACCTGTTTTTGATACCTAAAATAGAAAAGATGGGCCAAGTGTCGTTTCTCAATGTTACTTATGAAAGTGACCTTAAAATAAAATTGCTCTTTGAATCTAAAAGAAAAAAATACACAAACGAATTTATCATTCCCGTTATTATTAAAAATGCTGTAGTTTTTTTTTACAATTCTAAAGAGTTATTGAATTTAATAGACAATAGATACAGATCAGAGATTTTGTACAACAACGATTACATAACCACCTCTCAAAATAAATCTGTGGAGGTAGAATTTTTTGTAACCCATATGGTATATGCCGTTTTACACGCCATGTTGCATCTATACTGTAGCGTTACATTCAATAACTCTTATATGAATCATGAAGATCATAATTATTATAAAACCGTTGAGAACATCATTCCAAGACCACTATTTAAATACTTTTTGACGCCCAGTCTGTGATTATTCCAAATCTATTATGTTTGCTAAAATTTTATAAATTGATTCGATATTACAGACGGTTTTATGGTGTCTATAATGCCACAGAATTTCTTTTATTCTTGGTATAAAAGAATTATCTAGCGGTAATCTCAAGTATTTAGACAGTTTATCTTGCAATTCAAGAGTCTCAGTCAAAGTTGACTTTATATTGTATAACTTGTATTCAGAACAACAATATCTCTTGTAATGTTTTATCATAATAGAGAAGAACTTCCAAGGCTCACACAATTCTTCTTCATTCTCGTTTGGTATTACATGTTCCATTATACTCTGGGGTGGTAGAGAAATGATATCTAACAAATACCAAATAATAATGAAATATTTTAAAAACAAACTTTCTATGTCTCCAAATTTCTTAAATGCAAATTTTACATGCTTCAAAATATACTCCTCGTGATACTGAGTATTTTCAAGATTTTCATAAATATCATTATCACTATAGCTTATATACTCATCATCGTCATAGTCAATTCCACTCGTGCTTATATCACCACAACTGTTGTAATTATTATCACCGGAGCTGTACATTTGGTAAGAATTTACACTTCCTGACATTACAAACAAAACAGCGAGCTTTTAACTGCAACCTCTTATTCCCCCTAATATATATCAAAACCTTTTTTATATTTTCCGATTTGGTATATTTTTTACACTTTAAACAGAATAACCTCATCTTTTATTATAAATGAAATTTATACAATTGGACTTGTTGGTGTTGGAACAGATCATTCCAAGTTATTTAAATTTAAAAGACAAAGTAAACTATTTTAGAGCACTTTACTGGTCAACCCCCTTTCGTTTTTTTATTGAACATGTGAAAAAAACTGAAAAACAATTTAACAAGAAAAGACTGTTTCACGAACTATATTTTATCAAACACAACTTTAAAAATATGAGCAATGAATGTATGCGGTTTTTGACATATCAGCATTGGCTATATATCTCGGCGCGTATGCCGATGAAAAGAGATTTTATACTTGAGCATAGGGACAAACTGATCATACCGGCGTTAGTTAATAATAAAAACTGTTTTAGGGAAATCAACTTATGGTTAGTAGACAGGAGGAGTTCAGACACTTCGTTCAAAGTTTTTAATTGTTGGATGTGTGATAAAAAATTTACAACGTATAGAAGCAGGAGAATAAAAACACAATACTATGCACATTATTGTTACATTTATTATTTTCAATACTCTGATATTATTAACATTAAAGAGTTTTATATTATGTATATCTTATCCCACCGCCAAAGAAGACTTTTAAAACACTATGGAGTTTGAGTGCGAAATCCGGAGAAAGAGTCCTCTCGCGGTAGAGGTGATAAAAAAATCTCTAAAACCAATAGAGACTAATTTTATAATTTACTGGAACAATCTCAGAGCATACACGAACTGTAAAAATCCTCGCATAGAGAAAAAAACTCTCCTGAAAACTAAACCGATATTTTTAAATTGGACTACGTTGGAAATTTGCTACGAGTCGCAAGAAGAAATTATGCCAAGCTCGCTGTTATATGATATTATTAAAAACGGTCTTTTGGTAAAAAAAAACATCTATTTAAAAGAGGGGGGTTTTATTCTGTACACTTTAGAAAATCTCGAGGTAAATATATACAGTCTCCAAAACAAATGTGTAATAGAGCTTGAAAACCCGTTGAGTGCGGACGAGAACTCGAGGAATTTGTATTTACAAACCGCTCTTACTTACGGTTTGCATATAGATGAACAGTACCTTACTTGTTCCATTGAAAATGTATCCCAAAATCCATTTATTACACCCACTAATGAATACCCAAAGGTTGACGGGGAAAGGGGTTTAGTGAACTTTTATTCCAACTATGAAATCTTTACAAGCAATACTACAAGCTTTACTTTAAAACCTCCCCTTTACAAACAATGGGGACGGGAATATAGTTTTTACTTAAAAAACATAACATTCGTGGCGGAACTGGTGGGGAATGTTTTAATTTTTATAGACCTCGCTCACTCGAAACACTTTGGCGCTAGTGTGAGAATGGAGTTTATAGAACGCCTAGCAGAAAAGATTCGCAAAACTCATTCACCCAATAATAGTACAATTCTATTTCAAAGTTTTGATGCGGAATATATCAAATCTAATATAAAAACCGACGGAAGTATCTTTATACACGGTGAAAGACTTTACAAAACAAAATACCAGTCTACCGTCGACTTGAAATTTACATCGAGCGAAATGGCCGATAGAAACGGCATTTGTTACAAGATATGCACACCAAGCGATAATTTAACTACCAACACCATATACGAGTGTTTGCTCGACAAAGATCAACGGGTTGTGAGTATCGTGAAGCCGCGCCGTGATAAATTTTTTCCCAACACAAGGAAAGTGGTTTTATATACCCTTACGGTAGAACCCCCCCCAAAAAATGCAAATTCAGCGCATTAATATCGTTTTTAAATATTGAATCGTTTTTAATTTTAAAAGTGTTTAAAGATAAATCTCTATAAGATAAATCTTTTAGAATTTTCTTCTTTTTACAATCTATTGGAATATTGTAGTATGGGTGAACTCGATATTTTTTTAAATTTTTACAGAATTTATCTATTTTTATATTATTTTGGAGGATGTATTGTAAACGTCCCGTTTTTGAACAGAAACTTAAATCAAAATCATTCGTTATACCAACACCGGGTGATTTCAGAGGAATTAACCCGTCTGCATTAACACACTCGATGTTTTCCACACACGTGGGTATAAACTTATGGAGATGACCCTCGCAGATATGAATGTTGTGTTTTTTATCGGTGTAGGAGTTTTCTCCAAAAAAACCACGCCCCCAAAAACTAGGATTTTCATTTTGATCAACAACGAGTTTATTTACGGGTTTGCCGCATCTACACGAAAGAATTACATTGGAATACGCTACTGTTAACAGTCCCAAAAATTCACCGTTCGTATATTCTTGGTATTGTGAAAGACATTCCTCTTTGTCTCGGTCATTATAGTTGTCATTTTCGTGAAGGTTGGGTATCGATTCTTTTTTCTTTGTAATTGAATTGTATACCACCGTGGGTAGAACATTACTGTGATCTAACATGAAAATGTCATTATACAGTAGAGGTATTTTACCGTTTTTATAATGTCGTGCATAATCAAAGGGAACACAATTCTGGACGTTCTCATCAAACACCGATACATCTAAATTTAGTGGACGATACAAGATTCCATCATCTAAAACATCTCTGATTTCCTCCAAAATTTTCGAGTAATTGGTGTTCTCAACCTTGGGACAGAATTTGAAATTCCAAAATGCGTCTACGCACTGCTTATACATGTCAGAGGAAGTCCACATGTCTGGTACGTTCACTGGGACGGCTTTATGTGAATCACAATTTCCCCCGAGTTTATTCGTCACATCCTCCTTTGGTTTCAATGGTTTCAATGGTTTCAATAGTTTCACACCATATGCCGAGATTATGTCTCTTACTCCGTTGTGACCATTGCATTTGTATAACATATTTTTATTCCGACTATCTGCTACTATTTCACCATCCCGCCTGTCTTGACATGCGTTTGTTTTGGAACAACCATTTTTTGTATAGTAAAATCCATTCAAACACTTTCTACTGATTATTAATTTATTATCTAAATATATTTTAAATCCGTCAGCATTCCACCCCCTTACCTCCAAAAGTACTTTCTTTGGTTTAATTAATTTGAAACTGTCAATCGTCAACGTATTGTCAAAATCGTAAATTGATTTGAATTTAATTTCTTTTGTATTTACGTTATTGGATATTCCAAGTATTTCGTTCAACTTTTCATTGACAAAATATCTATAAACAGTTTCAATTGATATTTTAAACAGAATAAATATTGATAAGAAAATAAATAACAGAGAAATCAGTTTAAAACTTTCATTCATTTTTAATTTTAACAGTTAATATATTAGTCATCGATTCATAAAACCCCAAGGCTTTGTCATAGTCGTCACCAGAGGAGTCGATCTTAACCCCCCTAGAAAATAAATCTTTCAGCCAGTCTCCGTGACTTTGCTCTATGGCCAGCATAAAAGCTCCACTGTCACCGTTAATATCGCTTATGCGTTTTGCAAATCTGGGACCGAGTGCTGACAGTGGGTACAAATGCGATATCTTCCGGCCATTTCCAGACTTCTCTAATAGAATTATGTGATTTGTAGACCACGCCCTTCCTCTGAGCACTTTTGTACAGCCGATTGTGCCGTTAACTAAAGCAATGGGGGCATAACCGTTTTCAAAATCGCACTTGCATGTGGTGGGTGATATAGCGTGTTGGTCAATTTTTTCCAGAGGGTTTAAAATGTCCCAGGAACAGAGTTTTTTCAAGCAGGTTTTATATTTATCATCAAAATAATATCCATCTTCGCACCTTTCCGGGATGCTCAACCTCATATTTAACTTTCTCAAAACACATTTACGACTCGAAACATCATAAGAATAGTATTTGCCACAGTCACAGAAACCCTCAGTGTAAGGATCTTGGATATTGAAGTTCAATAACTTTCCCCCCGAGTTGAATATTTTTATACATTTAATATCGACAACCCTATCGCAATTTCCGTTATAGTGGTTGTTTGTTATGAAATCTGGATGTTTACAAGTGCAATCTTCCCCGTCCCACGATCCTGTGAATTTGTCACAAAACTTTTTGTAATCATACTTTGGAAATGAGATTTGAATTGAATCTGGCTTTAACATTACAATTGTAACAATAATAAATAATACAAATATTTCAAACATTTTTTATTATATATAGGTTTTTTATAGGTTCGCCTCAGTCCGGACTAGTGTTCGAAGAGGGAGATCATTTTATTACAAAGTGGACGAGCACCGAGGGTGATTACGTTGGATTTGACTTCAATTGTAATTTTATATGTGGAAAATTAAATTTAAATAGTGATAATTGTTATTATTTGCAATTATTAATTCATAAAAAGAAGAAGGAAGATTTTGAAAAAAAAGCTCACGATTTCTTTGGTAAACATATATATAAAATCACATACAATGACAGTTTGGCGAATCTGAGAACTCAGTCTCAAATAACCGTGGAAGATGTGGTTTACATAGATAGTGTTAGGGGTTTGTCAGCGTTTGTTCACGTTAATAGTGTTCACATCCTACCAGGTCTTGAAAAGTTTTTAACCTTCAACAAGTCGCTCTTTCATATTTTCGATATCAACTTCACCCCCTCTTCTCTGCAGAGATACTTTGAATTTGAAAAACGTAAAAACAAAGATTTTCTTTACTATGGAGTTTTTAAAAATACATTACAAGAATTATATGGTTTCGAGACAGTCCCAAATCAAAGGGTGTGTTCGTTCGACATAGAGGTGGTGAAAGGTAGAGAGTATGATGTTATACCCAATGGGGCAGCTCCCGATGAAAAGATTGTTTCGGTTTCTTTCGTTATAGGTACCGTCAGCGGTAAGAGATTTGATAAAGAGTTGGAAATAATTTATTTATTACTGCCCAATCCGAACATAAAAATAGACTCTACAGACGATAAGAGAATTTATAAGTGTTTTGTAGAAGAAAAGAAACTTGTAGCAGCACTATGTGACTTTTTTAGAATTGAATTAAAAGCGTCGTTTTTAATCGGATACAATATATTGGAATTTGATTTTCCTGTTATTTTAAATAGAATGATAATTTTAGGATTGGCGAGAAACTATTATTCAGTAGAAGAAATAAACAAAATGTTAATAGGAATTAAAAGTCCCTTGGTATGTTGTGAGCGTTTTCAAATCATCGACGTAATGGCTTATCTCAAACGCATGCACTCCAACGAATACAATTCATTTTCATTAAAAAACATAGCCAAAGTAGAACTGGGCAAAAATAAATTAGACATGTCTTTCATGAAACTAAACCAATACTATGCAGAGAGTGGGCAAGATTTAGAATTTCTTCAACAAATGTGCGATTACGTTGCACGCGATTCTGAACTGACAGTAGAAATATATGCGAAAAAGGAAATAATTCACCACTTACTACCTTTGGTAAGTATATGTTTTTGTGATACGGTTGACTACATGAGCAAAGCGACGTCCAAGATTATAAGTAAGTTCACGTCGATAATGTACCCCGCACAGGGCATGTGTGTACCATTTAAACTTGTAGAGGATCGTACATTTTCCGGAGATATGTTTGAGTCCATAGTTAACAAACAGTATCGCGGTGCAACGGTATTGAAAGCTCAAAGAACCGTCTATGTTAACAGACCAATTTCGGTAGTCGATTTTACTTCTTTGTATCCCAGTATTATTAGGGAATTTAATATAAGTTCCAATTACGTCATCGATAATCTAAATCAGAATTCTCCCCTTGCTAAAGAATTCCTGAGACGAACTAATAAAATGGACAGATTTTATACAATCAAAAGACAGTTTTTAAAAGCTCCGCTGTCTGTTATAGTGGAATATTTAATTGAGCAGAGGAAAAAAACAAAAAATGTCTATCTAAACAAGGCATACAAACTCATAGCCAACTCCATTTATGGGTTATTGGCGTCAAAGGGACGGATGCGTGACCTCCCCTGTGCGGCACTTGTAACGTCATACGGAAGAAAGATTCACTCATTAATCAAATCCTATATAGAAAAACAACTAAAGATGACTGTTGTTTACGGAGATACAGATTCTCTTTTTATTTTACAAGAGAATTTTGATATCGATGTGGCTAACGTCTTGAATAAGTACATAAAAGAGGGTTTGGGTTTAGAGACTATCTCTTTAACCCTAGATTATGAAGCAAAAACGACAATGTTTTTAGCAGAGAAGAAAAACTACATAATGAAGCTTAAGAGTGGGTGTTTAAAAATAGTGGGGGTGGCTAGAAGAATAAATCCAAAGTTTAAAGATTTTGTTGAACTCTTCTTTCGCCAATTTTTAGAAATGATTGAAAATTATTATGATAAGAGGGAAGAATTCAACCCACGTTATAACACTTTTATTGAGACGTTTTTTAAATATGTTTTGGAGAATACCTCAATAAACGATTACGCGTTTGTTTGTAACTCGAGGGTTTTTTATGAATATACAAATTTGAATTCCTTTAACGCCACATGCAGTTATAGGCGAAACGTTCTCGGAGTTGATGAAAATTTTTCAACAAATGGTGAACTACTGCTGTCTTACGTTTTGCCAGTCTTTGATAAATTTTATAAAGACAAAAAAAGAAAAAAAAGAGATTCTGTAGAGTTCTATGAGAGGATAAATAAAGTTGGATTACCAATTGATAGAACGGAGGTGATAAAAAAAGTCTTTAATTTCATTTCCACAATAGAAAAATATATTTTAAATACAAACAATATTTTTACACGCTATTTAGATTCTATAAAGTGTAACGAAATAGATCGGTTTATTTTACCCTTCAAAGTCAATATTTGGATGCCAAAATATACAAAGAATATAATATTTTATTACGATGATTTATTTAAACGGCTATCAGAATACAGCATCCATTTTTGGGATTCCAGAGACGTAAAAAAGTCATATCAGACTATTATAGAAGTAAAAAACTGTGGCCGTTTAGGTCACATGAACGGGGACTATAGCGTCAGCGATTTAAATGAATTCCTAAAAACACATAAAAGCGTTCGAAAACTCAACATTTTACTCTTTCCAGTCGCAGATTTCGTGGTCAACAACGCGGACAGTTTAATTTGGTTTCTCGATTTGCTGTACAACAGGCCAACTAATTTCATCAGAAATACCAACTTTCATTACATACCAGATAAAAAATTGTTAATGGTCAACGAGTGTGGGGAAATTGAAATCAACGTCGCCTAACGCGGATGGGGCTTCCTCAAACACGCTTCTTACAACGTTTTCAGAAATAAAACATTTCGAGATGAACCTATTATTAACTCCTTTTATTTCAAACACCGAATCATACTTTCCACCACACTCTGTTAATGAATCTTTGTCATATATATACGGAATGCCATTGTAAATTACACCAGTTATACCCATAGGTATTTCTTTGAAATACATATATTTATTGTTGTATTTAAATATCTCAAAGGTTCTACTGGGGCGTTTGTAAATTACCATTATGATAACAAGTATAAAAATATAATAATATGAATATAAAAAATTCATTATTTTTATTATCAGTCTTATTTTTTATTGTATTTTCGATTATATTTCAGCCCTATAATATCGAAAGGTTATCATTCATTATTAAATATTTTCAACTATGATTATTTCAGATTCACGCCATAAACCAATTGTGGTCAAAGAGTTGGTTTCTAAATTTATAGGAAACATTTGATTGCATTGTATAGGTGTATATCTGGACCGGAGTTTGGATTTTTATACGGCACAATATTAATTTTAAAATCGTACTCATTTGTTGTTTCGTTTTTTGAAGCTAAATCATCAATCAATATAAATTGTATATTGTACATTTCACTTTCCCTTTTCAATAAATTCTTTATAAAAAAACAAGATTTATTTTCACCGTATAGTTTGAAAGAAACCTCGCAGTCTTCTCTGCTAAGAACCTTTTTAAAATAATGACTCCAATTTAGTCTTATAAGTATGTTATGAACATACGTAAAATCAGCAGCCGACCATAAAATTAGCATATTACTCTGTGTTTTATTTAATGCTTGTAGAATAGATTCTGAGTACGGCCTGACAAAAATATCCTTTCCTTGTACGTAAACCAAAGTTTCATCCAAGTCAAACACAAAACATTGCATAAAAATCATTTTTTTCTTTATAAAAAATGAACACTATTTTAAATAACCCTCCCACCTTTTTAAATGCAGAGGATTTCACTTTACAGCGAGATATACCCAACCCGGAAATGTTAGATATATTCGCTGATTTAAATTGGATGGATGATAATAATAATAATAATAATAATAATAATAATAATAACAGCAACAGCAATTCCCAACCACAGATAGTTCCATCACCAACACTCCCCCCGCCGCGGACACCGCCTCCCTCATCAATATCGTCCTCTGACTCGTTAAAGAAAGACATTATTAAATACTTGTACAACACGGGATCCTGCGCCTACTTACAGAGTTGTTTTGCAAAGCTAGAGGACATTGACGGTGTTAATGACAATATACTTTATAAAAAGTTTAAAATTGGACTCATAATTGATTCTGTTTTGGGTAAAAACAGTTCAGATAAAAACATGGCGAATTACGTGTTTACATTTTTTGAGGTATTACTGACCGAGGCAAAAAAGTTTACCCCTCCGGATATTCAAAAGTACATAGAAGTGTTTTCAACGTCCCTACAAAAGGATAAAATAACCATTTTAAATGATTCTGGATCGAACATCATCGCTAGAATATTAGGAGCCAAAGACGTCGACGAAATTCTCAGATCGGTTCAGGATAACGATTCGCCTTCATTGAAGGCGTTAAAATCGAGCCTGCAGAACATATCCCTTCTGGTCAGTCTTACACTAACGAAGAGGTTGTTTTCACCATATGTGGCATCGCTTTTTAAAAATGAGGAAGAACCACCAGCTAAGAAATTGAAAATGCAATAATAAAATTAATTATCGGTTTTTTTTGGTAAATAAAAAAGAAAATGACAACCGGAATTTATACAACGCGAATAAAAAACTGTGTTGTTCCACACTACAAGAAAACTGGAGGAGATTCGGAGGAGTTGTTTAAAAATTTCATTATGAATACCGTTTTCGAGCGTGAAATTTACATGTATAATAAGTATGGCAATAAAATCAGCTCGGCTATTTCCGGGGTGTGTATTAGCGACTTATTCACACAATATGGTCTTACACAGCGGGATGATTATGTAAAGACTTTGTTCAGCACCATCTCGTGTTATCAAGGAAAAGATAGTGTTATTTCGTATTTAATTGCTACCAGACCGTATAGAATCACACCAATTTCAGAAAATAGTTGCCCCGATAATATCGTATTTGATAAAAACACTCTTATAGTACCCAGAGGAGAGATATTATGGTCTCTATTGGGAATACCGGGCGATAAAATTGGCGTTAGTAGTGACCCGAATAATTTTAAAATATTCATACAAGCGGTGGACGATGGAAACAATATCCCAACGGTGAGTACTGCTGGGGATGAGTTTAAAACCCATAGGGAACATTTAAAGATAACAAAAATTGAGCCCTACACAGCAACAGATGCATCAAAACCAGGACTATATTATGTTACGTTAAACCCCTACATTTATACAAGGATAAAAGCGTATCGTTGTATAGATACAGAAGGTAGAAACTTGGATGAACAGTATTTTATGTTGCATAAAATGAACCTTCTCTACTCGCAATCCATTGGCGCACTATCTGTTATACCAGTAGAAGCTAAGCGGCTTTTGCAATATCCGCCCGGTACAAGAGAAAGTATTTGTTGTAAGGAAGATACTCTTAATATCGGAGTGCCAAAGACGTATTGTGGTGATATAAGCAAATGGGCTTATAAAGATGACGATAAGAAGGGTCAAGCCTTCAAGTACACGGGAGATCTTCCAAAAAACACTATCGCATTTCCAGAATCTCATAGTTCGGACGTTTGTAAAAATAACCGCGACGGGTTCCATAACTTCATTCAACAATACGAAAACTCTCACATAGTGAAGATTAGAGAAGAATATTCCGATATTAAACCAGATGAAACTATTCTGGACTGCTTCGACGATAGCCACAAAGCCTACTGGTATAAGTTTATCAGAAATACCTACCCAACAGAATTGAAGTTTAAAAACGAAGCCGTGTCATCGTTTACTCCAAACTGCAAACTTACGCCCATCGGTGTAGTTTCAATAAGGCGAATATGCGAAGGCGACCCCCTAATTTTCGAAGGTAATAGTTTGGAAATAGATCAAATTCACTCTCCTCATACGAAATCTCTGTGGGATTGTGCAATTGAACAATTGGAAATTCCTGAATATAAGAAATTGGCAGACGAAGAGAAATCTGGAGAAAGTAGGAGTACAACCGCCAGGGTTTCTGCCAACCCCTTGAGTTATTCGGGAAGCGCTTTTGTGACGTCATTAGGAACCAACATCACAATTCTTCCGAGACATTAAATGGAGTTTAGATGCATCATGAGCTTAGAAAAGGCTATAGTTTTTAAAAAATATCCAGAACTTCTCATACAGTTCTTAGAGCTCAAGCATAGAAATAAAATCAACATTTTAAATGTTTACTACAAGAGAAGTGATAAAAACTTGAAAATGAAATCTGTATTATTTTGTATAGAATATAATATTAATTAGAATTTTTTAAAATTAGAATTATAACAGAAATTATGAACAGTAATATAAGTAATGCGTTAATAATTCCGACTTTTACGGCTGATATTGAAAAAATTATCGTAAAAACTACTCCAAGAAGTGTCACCGTCATCAGTGAAGGTTTGCCATTCATTTCATTTTTTTCGATTCTATGGGAAGGACTATTTTGAATGAATTCCTTTAATCTTGTTAAAAAAATATTTTGTATTTTAGATTTTGGTTTTTCATTTTCGACCTCAACAATTTCCATTAAATATTTTTTATATATAATTATTTCATTTAAAATTTTTCAAATGTTTATTGTTTATAGTTTTCACTTGTTATTTTTGTCAGAACAAGACGAGTGCAACAGTCAGACAGTGGGTTTTTCAATTTCAAATATATATCATATGTTTTATTATCTGACAAATTAAATAATTTTTGAAGGCTCCTATCGATTCTCAAACATCCCAGACATTCTATATTGTTATGGTGAAATACAACTACATATGTTCGTATTGTTTCCTCAGTCTTTTGGGATATAAATTCCTGAAGGCTATCGCAGTTCTTCATTCAAATGACTGCAACCAACCAAACACCTCCTTTAAATAGATTAAAACTTTACTATGTAGACAATCTTCCAATAGATATAGAATTAAAAAAAGTTGAAGATTTTCTAAACCCTTACGATTGCGATGTCATACAAAGTATTTTAGAAAAAAATGACTATACTGACACAGCATTAATTTATACTCAACAAGATTTAGATGTAAAAGATGTCTATATTGAAAACGCATATGAGGTAACATATCCACACGCACTATTATTACTCTATAAGTTCCCCAAAGCGGGGTTGAATATGTTTATAACAAAAAATTCACCAAAACCACTCGTACCCAGTATAATTGATACCCACTTCCAAATTCTTAATGTTGAGGATTTAAGAATGATAAAAGTTCCAACTTCAAAAAAAAGAAAATTTGATGATTCTATAAGTTACATCGATGCAAAACAAATACTTGATAAATATATAACAGAAGTTGAAGACCACGAACTATGGAGAAATAAGTCTCAAACCAAATATTAAATATAAAAAAGAATATAAAACAGTTTACAAGACAGGATCATATTGAGTTTTGGAGTAAAAAGAAATGTAAAATTTTAAAATTTTCCCAAAGGTATTTAATCCGCAATCAATCCCCATTTCCTCATTTTTCACGATGGACGTGCTATGTGAAGTATGTGGCGTTTTATATCCCGAACTTGACACGCACGAACACGTCACTTCATTTGAAAACCATTTCGTTCAAATTGAATCGGCTGCAAGGTGCAGACTCGTTACACTGAAGGCTGACAACCCCCTCGGGTTTTCTTGTGTTAAAACTTACATGGAGTGGTTGAGGGGGAATGTTATTTATTTATTGAAACACTACCAACAAATGCACGATAGCATAAAGTATAATATGTTGTTGGAGTGTAAGTTTTCAAAATCTAACGACGAATTGCAAACAAAAAGTTTTAAAACTCAAAATTTGACAGTTTTCAGTTTAACTGATTTAAATCAGCAGTACTCTTCCAGTATAAATAAATTATTATTAGAAAAATCCACTTTGGAGTTACGAGGTTCGGGTTGGGCTATATACACGATTGTCAAACTAGAGCTCCGTATCAACAGATACGAACCAGTCTGGGGTTCATCTACCAGATTCAAACTACCCCCCTTTCTTAGAGGAAAAAAATCTCTTGTAAATCCATTCCGCGGTAAGGGTAGTAGAAGAACGTGTTGCAACGATATCTGTTTCAAAATCGCCATAATGGGAAAAATTTTGGCTGATTCGGGAAAGAATTATCACAATATATTAAATTACTTCAAATACGTGCATTTGAACGATAAGTATAAATGGTCGTGCGTGTCTTTTCCCGTAAAACTAGACGAAATACAAACATTTGAAAACGTAAATAACATCTCCATAAACGTTTACTCTATAGAAGATAGAAATAGAAAAATCACTCCATTAAAAGTAACACCTCATAGAAAACCCGATCACAGAGATATACTGTTTTATAAAAACCACTATATGTGGATTAAAAACTTTGACGCATTTATCGGTAGACAACTGGTCAAAACAACTACTAGGTTATACGTTTGTCGGCAGTGTTTCAAACACTTTTATAAACAAGACCGACTCCTCATTCACGAACTCGACTGTAACAGTCACTCAATACCAACCGTCACCTTTCCAAAAGAAGGAAACAAGTTTTTGTTCTTTAAAAACTACAACAGACAGTTGAAAATACCGTTTGTCATATACTGCGACATAGAACAACAGCTAAACAAAGAAGATACTTGTGAACCAGATCCAAACACTTCTTTCGTTCATTGTATAGGCACATTCACTATAAAAAGTCTCACATACAATATCGTCAATGAAAATAGTAAAATAATTAGAACTAGAAATTTTTCAGACATTACAGCTTTTATGAACTCTTTAGAAAGAGAGTGTGAACTAATCGGTAGATTGTACAAGAGAAATATACCTCCAAAGGAATTTCCACATCCACCCATAGAAGGTTCTCCCTGTCACATCTGTGGTAAAGGTATGTTCAACGATTACGTTCTCGATCACAATCACTTAAACGGATCAATAAGAGGTTACGCCCACTCTACTTGTAATATAAACTACCGATTACCATACTTTGTCCCAATAATTATAAAAGATCTAGGAATAGAACTGTTAAACTACTTCACTAGCGTCAATGCCAATATAAAATTCATACCTTTCAAGGGTCAAATAGAAAAGTTCCTATGCATTTCAAAGAGAATTAAAAATACTACAATGAAGTTTTTAGACTCTTCTCAATTCTATCCAGAAATTGATAAATTAGAAACTATAAGATCAATCTGTATTGAAAACTATAAACTCGACATGTTCTACTACCTGACAATAGGAGCTTACAGTTTCGACGTCATGCTCAAGATTACAAACACTCGCATAGAACTTTTAAACGATGATAAAATGTATAATATGATAATGAAAGGTATAAGAGGTGGATTTACACGTGCAGTAAAGAAATACGCAAGTTCCAACCACCCCTCACTCCCCAATTACGATCCCACTAAACCCGACTCACTAATTTTTTTTTATGACATTATCGGTCTTTACTCCGCTGTAATGTTGAAATGTCCACTTCCTCTGGACGGTTTCAAGTGGGTATCTCCAGACTCGGTTCATTTAGAAAGTAAACCAGAAGGTACGGGTTACATCTTAGAAGTGGATTTAAAATATCCATTTAACTCAGATCACAGGGACTATCCACTATGTCCTCATCACGTAGAAGGTAAATTAATATCTTCTTTTCAAGACAGAAAACATTACGTAATACACTACGAGACATTAAAACAAGCTCTCTCAATGGGACTCATATTAGAAAAAGTCCACAGAGCTATTTCATTTAACGAATCATGTTGGTTAGAACCCTACATAAAAATGAACACAGACTTGAGAATGCACTATTCCCAAGACAAAGCCCTATCCAATTTCTTTAAACTCCAATCAAACCTGATATATGGTAAATCAATAGAAAGGGTAACCGATAACTTAAATAAACACTTCCTGTACAACAACACTAGAAAACTTATGAGATTAATAAAACAGCCCACCTTTGTAGACAGATTAATATTAAACGAAAATAACTACGTAGTCTTTATGTCAAAAAGAAAGGTTCGTTGTAATAAGCCAATATGTTTAGGTTTTTCAATACTAGATCTAAGTAAGAGATACATGTACGACATGTACTACAATAAATTAAAGAAAACCTTTCCCCCCTTCGATCTCATATACACAGACAACGATTCCTTCGCATTGCACGTATTCTCTAAAACCGATTCGTTTACAAAACAAGATTTCATTCACCCTTCACGTCTAGGTTTATTCAAAGATATATCTCCCAATAACCCCATACTAGACTTTGCTACAGTAAGATGTAAAACATACGGTTACAAAACTCTAAAAGATTCTCAATTAAAAAACTTACCCCAATCATTTAGTTTTGAAAATTACAAAAATATACTATCCAGTATAGATACATTAAAAATATACGCATACTATAACAGAGTAATAGATAAAAGAGTATGTAAAATTACACAAAATAAATCTATTATATCCTCATCACATTAACCCCCCCCTCCACACTTAGCCCACACTTCTCCGTTACAAGCCGTGTGATTAAAAATAAAGTTACAACTATGTATTTTCGTTATGTATTATGAGAAAATAAAAATATTCTATTCTGTTAAGACATTTTTGGAACGTTAAAATATAGAACAGACTAATATATAAAAGTTGTACACGAAGCTATTGTTTTTCAGGAGATTAATAATGCTGGGCCTACTTATCACTATTAAACGAATTCCACGACCATCTGCCACGTTTGAGACCCCTCACACCCACACCCCCCGCTCCCGTTGAGACCACGAAGCAAGGGGCCTTGAGAGCGCCGACCAACCAGTTAGTATTTATAACCCATTTTCACTACCTAGAAATATTTACAATTATATTGAAAACAGGACCTGGCAAGACTGGTGATTTTAAAAGTGGTTATAACCCATTTTCACTACCTAGAAATATTTACAATTATATTGAAAACAGGACCTGGCAAGACTGGTGATTTTAAAAGTGGTTTGTCAATGTTTCGTTACATTACTATTAATTTATTGGAATGTAAAGATTAATGTATCAAAGTATTTAAAACGTTTAATTAAACAGGGTTAATATTTTGTTGTACTTTTATTTCGATAGTTCTTTTATTTCTAAAATCGAATCCAAGGTGTACCGATTTGGAGTCGCAAAAACCACACCGTTCACTACCCGACAGAGTTCCTCGACTTGGCAACAGTACCCAGCAGTACCAGAACTATCTGCCATAGTATATTTCGTTAACTTTAATTCTACTTTAAAAGTGTAAAATGTAATTTTAGTATTGTAAAATTATGTGGGTTGTTAATATTTTTAGTTAATCTGCCACTTATGTACAACCCGTACGAAGGGCGGGTACATCTGCTAGTTTATTAATAAACATTAATTCGTCCATATGCATTACTGAACATTACTTACTCGTGTAGGATTGAAATAACCCAAGATAATTTACCATAAAAATAATTACCCGTGATTTTAATCAAACTGCTCCGATCTTTTAATTAATAACGGCCGAGTTACATTTACACCTCGGAAGCTAATTATCATATCCCCGAGTCGTCGTGGCATTATTATTTATATGGGGAACACAAAAACAGCGTAATTTTTAAATTGCTTTTAGATTTGTTGTCTCGTTTTTAATCGGTCAATCTGAATGTAATGAATAAAATGATTATATTAGAGCGTATTTGACAAGACCTCACGACTTGTATGACTATGAATGATATTAGCCACAGCTGTCTGTCACCCGTCTATGCTAATTGGTGTCGCATGAAATTTAGATTGTTATGTTTTAATAAATATGTGAAATTTAGTCTCCAAACGACTTTTTAAAACAAAAAGTTGGTTATTTTGTTTCGACACATTTTACCTGGCATAATATCTTGTCCAGAAATAATTAAAACGTAACACGCGTTTATAATTTAAATTTTGTTCAGGTTTTAGTTTTCTTTGTAGTATTGATGGGTGAGACGCTGGTTTATGAAACCACCCACCGACGTTGGCGAATTCGCACTCCAGGAACATGGCACCCGACGGGATGGTGGGCGGTAGCAGCGGACTGCCCACGATTGCCCACGTTCCGCACTGTCCAACGGGGGTTCCGCGGACGCCCCCTGACCTTCGGCCCGTCCCGACCTATGGAGGACTTCTTGACCGTGGAGGACGCGCTGGTGCTGCTGTTCGACAGCGTCCTGAACCTGTTGACCGACGTCAGGACCCGACACCCGAACATCAAGGTCAACACCCATAGTTTTGACAAACCATCTCCGGACTACAGAAGACGGGCGAACTTCAATGCAAACTGTTATCACGGAATTCCATAACAAGAAGGAACCACGTCCTTCAACTGCGTCAAGAGACAACTGGCAGCGCTGTTATCACAAAAAACCACCGTCTACGTAAAGGGTCAAGAGAAACAAGTGTTCCTTCAAAGACTTTTTAAGAACGCCAAAGTTGAAAATTTGGACGACATCCCATCAACTAAACAAAATATTTAAATAGTTTTTGTTTTATCATATATTTAACGGTTTTACGTGTGCAGTCATTGCGCACATTTTTAAAATTATTATGTTTGCAGGCTCAAATTATTTTGAATCGTCGGGGGTCGAATTGACGTTTGTAAAAGATGTTAATATAGTCTCCAACTACGGTAATAGCTTCTTCCCCGCAGATGGCATCAGCCAACAGCTTGCCACATGGGACAACCAGTTATTTTATTTACTAAGAATTTTTACAAATTTTTGATGGTATCAGATATTCTTCGGGGCTCTGCTCTGATTATATTAAAGAGCAGTCTTTAATATAATCATCACAAATAATCCTACTCGATTAATGGGGCTAAAATTTAGTGGTAAATTTAGTGGCCAATTTTATCTGTTGTTCCATATAAACAGGTGTATGCCTCTCTAAAAATATATTTTATGTAGTGGCTCGGCGCGGCAACGCGCATGAGCAGTGAAAGCGAGAGTGAACTGCGCGTTGTACCGCCGTAAGTGCCACTTTCACCCGATAGGACAGCTACCGTCACCGGGTTCCGTTACACTAATAGCGTATTGTGTCCCCTTTGTTTTTTGTGCAACTGTCGCATTTCTCCGATCCTGGGGCTGAGGATATCTTCAGCTTTTCCCCCTTTAATCTAGACACGCAAGAAATAAAACATGTGGCTCAACTTGAGAGTAATGAGTCATTTCTTTTTTAGATGTTTTATAGGTTTGCTAGTATATGTTAAATTTGTACACATCTTATTATCATATAATCATAAATTTATAATAAAACACAAATACATACAATACACGCACTTCCCCTCACAATCTGCTATATTTGGTAAGAGTAATATATTTTCTAATATATCAGTATTATTATAATAGTGCTTTTGTTTGTAATTCTCAAGTTATATATTACTCTTTATCCAGATGGTAGAAAAAAATCTGTCCTATTATCCGTGGCCACGGATAATATGCGGATTGGGAGGAAATCCACACAATATTTATTTATAAACAAACCCCATATCTAGGCGGGATTCGGCCCTAGAGGCGTTCCCCATAAAACAGCTGTTTAGAGTAGTGTAGAGAACAATTTTTATGAATATCCATTATTCCTATCAATCCCATCCCAGTTTTCTCACATCACTCATTTCAAACAAATGTGGATCGTTGGGCACCGCGGAATGGTTCGAGGTCGGCTATTAAAATTGTAATCATCAAAATAATATGTTGTAGAGTGTTTAATTACATAAGGCCTAATAATGTGTGTTAAAAATGGGGTTACTGTAATCTAGAGTATCACTTACTATTTATATAGTGATAATTTAGTGATAATTTTAATATTTTAGTAGGGTCAAATTTATAGTTTATCATGGGGAATTTTAATATTTTAGTAGAGTCAAATTTATAGTTTATCATGGGGAATTTTAATATTTTAGTTGAGTCAAATTTATAGTTTACATAGGGAAATTATTTCTAAGTATCAAACAATAGATATAAGATAGATAGTCGCGAAAAAATTTTTCCGTTTAACCGGGGAATATAACGGTAATATATAATACGTGCAGATAAGTGTTTACACCAGACGAAACTGAAGGAACCCCGTGTCAAGGCGGCTCACCCACTAACATCTGCCGTGATAAACGCCCGGCCGCCATAAACCACAAACCTAAAATTCTTTAAACGTGCAAGAAAAATCACAGCAGACGCGTTTCTGGGATTCTACAAACTCGCTACACATACTTTTGATTCAGAACGATTGAAAAAACTCCAATTGGGACCCCACCGGACATCTGAAAATACCGGCGTCTTCACCTGATCAGAAGAACATATTACAACATGGACGTGTTCAACCTACTTCAACGGAATCCGTGGTGGACAGAGGTGGGGCGTGACGGGAATGTGCGGGAGTACGGGAGCGACGGACGCCATTGGGGTCAGCGATCCAGAGAACGAGGCGCAATCACCCCGAGGCGCAACTACACATTCAACAGGAAATGATATTTTTATCAGCGATCCAGAGAATATGGCTGCGAGAAGAACGAGGCCACACCATTCAACAGGACACGATATCCCACAAAAGAAGTTAAAAGAAATTCGCATTAAAACACCATAGGCGATTACATCAGATATATTGCACTAAGTATAACAAAATATACTACCGATATATTCCCGCCAAACCATTTTAGCTTAGTTGTAGTTTAATTTAATTAAGTCAATGTAATTAAAATATTTTCAATATTGGTACTTTTTATGGGGAGAACGGGGTTGTTTAAAAATAAGTTTGGATGGTATATGGATAGTATATGGATAGTATATTTATTTTATATAGTATATTCCAAACACACATTATTTGTGCCGCATTAAACAAATTATAGAGAGGGTAGACGAATTTACACCGTGTCCACTCCGGAGTTGGACCGAATAGACAACAGTTTTTGTCCAAGCCGCAACCCCGCGCTCGTTAGGTTCATTTTTCAAATCCCAAAACCCCGAACCACAAACCCTCCCACTCCCGCATTTAGATATCGGTTGTAAAACAGATAATAAATAGTAAATAAATAGTAGCCTCTTATTGTTAATTTTTGAACTCTTGTTCCTATATTGAGCCCAAATCCAGATCTACATTGACAGTCAATGCCAAAATTAATTGGTAAACAAGCAGGCAAGTTTTGTTGTTTTACAAGATTTCTATCAAATTAAAACCACAATCGATTTATTATAAAACTCTTCATCACACTTTGCCACCAAATCAAACGATGCAGCAAAAGCAGTTGCCGTTCGTCACGTCGCGGTGTAATGGGAAGTGTAATGGAAAGTGACTGTTGTAAGGAGGTTAATGCAGGCGTTGTATCGTGTACACGTTGACGTTACCTTTCCGCTCTGAACCGAGAAAGCGGACTGCAAAAACGTTTTGCACCGACAACGTCAAGAAATAGGGATGTGCGGTTTTTTGAGGAGGGGGAGTATAAAAGGTTGCAACGTGGGTGCACACTAAGTTTATTCGACTTTTAACTCCGGCCTGCCCACTTCTCTCAACTTCGTAAGTAAAATGATTCAAGTAATATTTAAAAACAGTGTTACAAAATATCTTATTAAAAAAAAACATATAAAAAGGGCTACAAACATATCAGTTTTATTAAACTCATTAAAAAACATAACAATGAACAATAACAACTTTGAAAAAAGATTTATGATTTTTACTCTCAAGATTCAATTCAAAAAGGGGCCACAACACTTTTATTTCAAGATTCTTCGGAATACCCAAGAACTTCTTCGGCGGGTTCTTGATGAAAATATCAT
This sequence comes from Allygus modestus, assembly GCA_963675035.1. NCBI lineage: Eukaryota > Metazoa > Arthropoda > Insecta > Hemiptera > Cicadellidae > Allygus > Allygus modestus. The sequence goes on along the minus strand of OY776112.1, from coordinate 89,129,200 downwards.
GCTTGTAGAAACACTATTAAATAATAAAAATAAATTACAATCAACGACACAAATACAAATCAAAACGCGCTATTTTAATTGTTGTTATTGATTTCAGTGTCAACACGCTGCTTCGTCAAAACATGTTTGAACTTCTCCCCCCTGAATTAAAAATTTTCATTTTAATCAAGTTAAAATTCTCCAAAGTGAAGTGGGTAACACTGTCATGGTTTTGGACACAATTTGTCCAATTCCATAAATTAAAAATTTATAAAAACGTAACATGTATGAAGACTGTTGCGTACTTGAACGATAAAAATGTTCGTAATTTAAAGTTAATTGGGACTTTGTCTGGGCGGCGCTTAACATTGGGAATGTCACTTCAACTCTTGAATTACGTAAAATTTTGTAAAACAAAAAAATTTAACAAACCCAAGCAGTTTTTTATTTTCAATGAAGAGCTGGGTAATGAAATGAATAGAATAATCATTTTAATCAACAAAAAAAATAAAACCAAATTTTCCAAAAAACTTTCGTTGAAGAAAATTGGAAACGATACACAAATGTTTCAACACCCAAGATATATTAGACTGTGTAATTTATGCAAAGCCAGAATTTTAGATCAAATTAACCCCCAGTCTCCCGAAGAAAAAGTTTTTCACACGTTTCTTACAACCGATAATCACCCCATGCGCCGCCTAAAAGATCTAACTTTAGTCAAAAGCCACAAACTATCAACCAAATTTAAATTTTTTAGAGACAATCATTCGAACGTAACCCTCTTCATTCCAAAAACTCAAATCCAGTCATATAAACAATCTATGGCAACATTGGAACAATCTCCGGTTTAAATATGTAAAGTGGCCATAAAAACAATTTTACAAATAAGAAACCAAATTAAACCAAATTAAACCAAATTAAACCAAATTAACAGCGTTGAAAGACCCGCATAGTCATCCGCTGGCCGCGAGTGTGTGATTTGTGTTTATGGTGCGCCCACTCCATCAAACGCGATCTAGACTCTGTGCTCCGCCCCGGACTCAATCGACCCCAACCCACGGTAGGACCTCGTCTTCGCCGAACACACCTGGACCCCTCGGCGCTACTCAGCCCGACACCGCCGCCACCCCGGTTGGACAGCAAGCGGCCGCCAACCCCCGGGAACTTAAAGGCGACCCGGACTTTGACTGGGATCACATAGAACCCTCAACTGCAGTCCCCACAGACGTTCAAAGTTGTTCTCCTTCTGAAATGTATAAAACTATGCTTAACATATATTTTAGAATATTCCATTTATTTAATAGCTGGCTGATAAATAGAGTAACCAAGTCTTAAAGAACAATTATTTGTATAAACATATATTTACTGTCCAGAATAAAAGTTTACTAAAGATTGTTTGGATTATTTTAGTAGCCTCAAGTAATTTTTCTAATATCTCATAACTATCCCAACAAGTCAAAATGTCAAAGCACAATACAACTCTTTATATAATCTATTTACATTATCCATAACAAAGTGGCAATTACATTGTCACTTGTAAACCTGTTTCACAATAGATTGGGTTATTTGTCGGATTGAGTTCCCGGAGTCTAGCGCCATGTAAAGTCTAGCGCCATGTCAATTCTGGAGCAAAACCACGGGGCCCCACATCTGACGGAATGGCATCGGCGGCTGGCCCCACCAGGTGACAAGGGTGGTAATGACTAGCGGTCCGAGTAAATTGGAGAATGCGGGAATGTACGGGGTTGGCAGTAGGAAGCTGACTAACCTTTCCAACACGCCAGAACATAACAAATACGTTCTGTTGTACATCAGAGTTTTTGAGGTAAAAGAGGTAATTTCATTTTTTTTATTAGACCATTCATCAAGTATTTTAGAAAATCTTTACTTAGTCTATAATTGCTAAAGAGAAAATTGGTAAATTTGGGTATAGATTTTTGAAGCCATCCTACGACTTAGGAGACTGGAACTTGGAAGTAACAAATTAGATGGGGAACAAGCCAACAGAGCCCAGATTTGTTGCCAAAAATCAAATCGTAAAATAAGCTAATGATTAGCCGTAATTATTTCTAATATTTCTGTAATGTAATCATTTGTGTATTGAATTAGTTTCCAGCAAACATCAGTTTTCCAATAAAACTAATTATTTCTAATATTTCTGTAATGTAATCATTTGTGTATTGAATTAGTTTCCAGCAAACATCAGTTTTCCAATAAAACTAATTATTTCTAATATTTCTGTAATGTAATCATTTGTGTATTGAATTAGTTTCCAGCAAACATCAGTTTTCCAATAAAACTAAAAAAGTAGGTAAGAAATTTAGCCCCTACTAGCCACTAGTCTATATATTTAAAAGGAAACCCTCAGAATCAAATTTTAAGTTTGTATTGGAAAACAAATCCTATGGCAAATCTAAATGTTCGTTATGATTCTTAAATGTTCTAAAATTAAGAAAATATTTAAATATTTTTCTTAATTTTAGAAGGATTCTCCCCTTTGACCTTTAAAGCTTTAGGGGCTATTTGTTGCAGAAAATGGTTTGCACGGGTAATAGTTTAAAAATAATTTTATTTTGTAATCCTTCCCGTGCAACTTAGGATTTTGAGACTAATAGTAATATTTATCCGTGTAATATACTTTTACCACTAATAGCATCCTACTTATTTCAAGAAATAAGTACTTCCTATTATTTGTGAATTTATTTCAAGTGTTTTAAAATTACTTGTGTCGCTACGTGGCTAACCAGCCAAGCCACTTGGAGGGGGTGGAGATGCGGCTGAGGGGCCTCCTCACCAACAACGAGGTGGCAGTTCTACAGAAAAGGGTCATCCCCCTCTTTTAGTTTTTAAGTTTTTGATAATAAATAAAAAAATATAAAAAAAACACAAAAAAACAACAAAAAATACAACAAAAAACTATAGTTTTAGTCACTTCTCTAAGAATAAATTATTCTTAGAGGCATCGCGCTGGTTCTTGGAGCAACTGTATAAACATGTCATAGTGCCTAAAGATGTAAGCAATTGCTATCAGAGAATATCAGAGAATCCGGCTATCACTCATTGATAATCTATACAACACGTTCCATGATTTTATTTTGTTATTTTTGGTACAAGGTTTTTTATTTGAGTAATATAAAATTGAGTAACATACCCAATCAACTACAAATTAATACACCGTGCACTTCAGAAGCTATGCACACAACCAGCAGTTTTGGGAGTCCGCACATTTTAATCAAATTACCAATCCGCCTTCACTGTAATCATAACAGAATAGCTACCATTAATTTAATAAAATCAGTGAGTTTATTTTCTGAAATAAATTTCAAACTATTATTCCTCCTAGGGTGGTTTATTTAATAATCTATTTACTCATACACGTTTGTTTATTTTTTCATGGTCTACTTACGAACCCGTCCCCGGAACGGTGTGCATCGGCGTGCACCGGAAGCTCACACAACTCCACGGTCTGGAAGAACCACCAAGTCCACCGAGTCCCGATGTCAACCGCCTACAGACGATTCCGAGCCCCGACATCGAACCCCCCAGGGACCCAGGACCACGGACCAGACATTCCTCAAACGTTTTTTCTTGAACTATTTTTTCTTTTCATTTTTAAATTGAGAAATTTAAAATAATATTTGTTATTAATGTTAAACATGTAAATTTAAATTTCAAACTAAAGTAACTGTTTATAAGTTCTTATGGAAATGTAATCAAACTAATTACACAATTTCGCTTTCAATGTTTATCAAACCAGTGAAAAAAGAAAAACCCCATTAAAGTTAACTTGAATAAATAATAAAATTATTATCCACAAAACTGTCTTACCATTATTAACCCGACTATATTAAGCACACTTTCACTATGTATAGATAATTTATTAAAAATTAACATATTACTCATTGTAATTTGCTAAATAATAAAGAATACTTAAAAATATATTTATATTGAAAGGGTTACACTCTAATGATTAATATTGCAATATGGTTTTTAATAATTTTTAATAATTATAATTGAAAATCTGATAAGAGGTTATTAAATAAATAGTTATCCAAGTGTAATTTGCTCCAGAAATCTTGGACTAGTTGGGGTATGCTTACTCTAAACTTCAAATTTATATATCTTGTATTTTTCCAAATAATAGTTAATAGTTGTTCATATTTATTTTTTATGTGGGATTCTGGGGTTGTTTTTTATTTTGCTTGAATCTCACTGTTGGATATAAGTACTCGGTTGTGTTTCAATCGCTGACTGTAATCTCGCTCTCGGCCAGATACGAGTCCAAATGGTGACGAGATGGCAAACACTCTTTCGGCTGTAAAAAAACACAGCCCCTTCTTTTGTTTTAGGCAAGTCCAAAATTAAGATACGCTCACTCATTTTCACTAGCACAAACGTTACTCAGCAAATAGCAGGTAAAAACTACACAGAGAAATGTGATTGGTTAATCCAAGTTTATAAGTTAGTTCAACCAGTGTCAGAGGTTACTATATGGACAATTATTTGTATGAGTTCATTTAACTAAGCTCAGAGAGTTAAAAAATATATATATATTTTATAAGTTAAGTTAACCAATAAATTCATTGGTTAAAATAATTTGTTTAGAAGTAGTTGTTAAAACCCGAACCAAACGGCTTGACTGAAAATTGAGGATTTGGTTAATTTAACCAAAGTAGTTGTAATAACCCCATATTCTAGTTTGTTACAACCCATTTCATTTTCATTCATTTAGTTGTTAGCCTCAATGCTTAACCCAGACAGTCCTAGAACCCCGGGCTTAACTTAGCTCTCGGAGGAATAGCCAAAGTTGCCTTGAAACAACTACTACAAAAAGTTAAACTAACTGTTGTTTTGTTTACGATAACCTTTCCTGGCCAACCACTTTCGTTAACTAATCGTGGTTTAACTAATATTGGTCATGACAACCAATATCCATTTTTCAAATTCCATTTTTCTCTGTGTACTATTAGCAAAGACTGCTGTGGCAATATTACTGTGTGGCTACTGTGTGGCTACTGTGTGACTACTGTGTCAGACGCCCACCGACGACAACAGGTGGTGATAACGACAAGTATTGTTGCCACGCGGAGCACTGACCCTCCCCGCCGCCACGCACGCGCCCTGACCCAGTTGAGGGTGTACACCGCTGGCCTATTCTACATCGTAGGCAGTAAATAAACTTGATTTAATCATCGTATAAACTATTATTCGGGTGGCCTTCGTCAGAATATACCCAAATATTAAATACCAATAAACTTAATTAAAGCTGATACATTTTTGTTTTTTCTTTTACAATCGAATAAATGAAACATATATTGAGCTAAACGTATTGTAACTATATACAAATTAAAAATGTAAAATTTGGTGCTCTAACAGTACTAGCACAATTCAAGGATTAACAGTTTCTAACTTAAAAACAACAAACCCCCGAGTGACCTCTCATGTCCCCCGTTTTAATAATTGAAAATATTAAACCGCGGTAAAATAAAACAATATTTATATTTTCGGATAGTTATATATAGAGCAAGTACAGTTACAGTACAAGTATAGTTATATATAGAGCAGCAAGGATTTTGAGACTCATATCTTCAAGTTTGTAGTTGTCTACAAAGCCACTTTTATTTTATCAGACAGCTTTTTCTCAACTTACAAATTAAGTCTGATAATATTAAACAATTATTGAAATAAGTCATTTCTCTGGCTCCCCCGTTGTTAGGCTCACTGGCTGTATAGTGTTGGGCGCGTAAGGATGAACCACCCATTTCGCATAGTTAGACACTTTATAATGACCTCCATCTTAGTTTATGGAATTGACACGTTTAAGTATATAGAATGTATAGTTAAATAAAACCGGTTATACATTACGGACTAGCACCGTAAATCTTAAATACTTATTATATCTTCTTAAACAGTTTATTTTCATTTTATCATAGTGATTTTGTCTTTAAAAATATGACCAAATATGACCAAATATGACCGGACCATAATATAGTTCCCCGTTGTAAATTTACCAGCTGTAACATATTGTTGTTACCTTTTTGAGCTGCTAATCTGTGATGTATTATTTATACGGTATGATAGGTAAAATGTTTGGATGTTTGAATGTTTGGATCATCTTTTGGTAATTAATAATATATTTATAAACTCTAGACAGACTCGTATAAATTCTTAATAGAGTTGCTTTACACGTTTATACCAAATTTAATCCAAAGTTTTTACGAGAAGTATCTTGCTCACGGAAACACATATACAGTATTTTTGGATCCTGCGAACCCGCGACACTACGCTCCAAGAACCAGCGCGATGCCTCTAAGAATAACTGATTCTTAGAGAAGTGACTAAAACTATAGTTTTTTGTTGTGTTTTTTGTTGTTTTTTGTTGTTTTTTGTTGTTTTTTTTGTTTTTTTTTATATTTTTTTTATATTTTTATTTTCTTTATTATACAAAAAAAACTTAAAGACTAAAACTTAAAAACTAGAAGAGGGGGATCACCCTCTTGTGGAGGAGGGCGACCTCTCCGTTGATGAGGAGGCCCCTCAGCCGCACCTCGACCTCCTCTAACTGCCCCGGCTGGTTCGCCACGTAGCGACGTGGCAGGTAGTGGTGGCGGCCATCGGGGGCGAGAAGGCCCCATCGAATTATGACGAGGCGATTGGTCGCCTCGCCTCTGATCGTGTTCATCACATTTGTGACGCTAGCGTCATCCCACAAGGTATAGGACGTTGAGGGTGTCATGGCTTCTGCTTGTGGAATGAGCGTTAACGTGCGGAGGAGCATTAAATACCACTCGATGGGTGAAAGACCGGAGACACGCGTACATGCACACGCACTCAACCATGTACAGTAGTGAAAGAGGTCACAGGTGTCTACACACACTGAAACTCTAAGGTTCAAAGACATCGTCCTATACCAGTGTCTGTACATACTCTGTATAAACTCTTTTAAAAATACACAAACACGCATTGCACATATTCTCTAATAAAAACAAGATTCACCGTTCACGTCTAGGTCTAATAACCCCATACTAGACTTTGCTACAGTAAGATGTAAAACATACGGTTACAGAACTCTAAAAGATTCTCAATCATTTACAAAAATATACTATAGATACTTTAAAAATATACGAGTAATAGATACTGTCAAATTACAAAAAAAAATAAATCTCTCATATCCTCTTAAAATCACATTAACCCCTCCTCCATCGTCACATACCATCACATAATAACACACTCTTATCCCACACCCTTACCTCTCCTAGTATCCTATCCTTATCCAAGTAAACTATATAATACCCTTACCATAACCTTGTCACACCATTAACCAAGTAATCTTACAATACCCCTATCATATCCCACTACCCTTACCCCATCATTTACACTAACTAACCCCCCACACACCCATACACACACACTCACTAGTTCAATCACACACTCGTTCACAATGAATCGTTCACTTACCCATACACCCACTAGTTCACTAAAAGGACGAATTTTCACTTACAAAAAAAATTTAACTAACATGTCAAATAACCATGAAACACTACACTTACATAACTACTGTGGGGTGTGTTATCTTAGGTTCTTAAGAGCGTTTCCCTTCACCCTCAATTTCTATTATCATCTTGGTTTTATTTACATTTTGGAGAGAAATAGTTTTAAGCTACGCAATTAAAAATTTACTCTTTTAGTCCGTTTCTTAGAAACAGTTGCATTTTTAGTTTTTAAGCATAAATATTGATCTTACAATTTTGTTACAATACTTTCATTAATTCATAAATAGGGTTTTGATCAATTTGTTCTCGACTTACAGTGTATTACCTTATAGTACTGAGGGAAGAGTTTTTAATCATAAAACTGTATACTTTAATTTTATTATTTGATCACATTAAACATGTGTAAGCTTTTTTAATACAATTAACATGTTTAAAGAACTGTTGCCGAGTACAGTTTTACTAGAACATATTTATATGCAGCAATCATCATGCCAAGTTGCCTTATTATTTTTCATCCAAAGTTTGATTTTCTAGGGAAACAGTAATAGCCATTTGAGAGTTTTGCATGTAAAATCTAGATTATTCAACGTTAGTAACATTGTGGTTAGATATTAAGGATAGTATACAAATATTGTTCAACTAAAGTTTGGCGCTTTTCCCAGTATACTATGGTCCCTCCTATAAAAACGTATGATCAAATTTTAAATGGCTTTCTTGATACATAATTCAAAGAGGTTGACAAATTTGCAGTTCGATTGCGGTTTATTATCACAATATGATAAGATGAGACACAACATATTTGACAACTTTCCTTCTGGTTATTCTTAAGATTTTAATATCCACGAGTTCTTGCTCCTTGGAAAGCCTAATATTTTGATGTCCGGTGATTATTTTTCCCAGCTTACTACCTTCTTGATCAAGCACATGTTTTTATCATTTGATTATTGGCAAGGCTTGCTCGGAAAATACTCTCTCAGCAATATTAGTTTTAATTTTTGCATAAAGCATATTACACTCGCTTTATATGTTTAATTCTACTGTTGTAAACAGCCCATAAAACCGGTTTGGTGTAAATCCTTCCGTAAATACCTGTTTCATTTATAAATCCTTACAATATCTCATTATATCTACTTTGGTATAAATATTATTAATTTTATGAAAATTGTACTGTCGCATTTTCCTTATTTAATATTCCAAGTTAAAAGTGCAGCTATAACATATTTACTTTATAGTTGATACTATAAATACATGGTTAGGAGCTGACCACATAATTATTACTTGGAAAGTATTCTTTGTACTTTTATTTCAAGAAGGAAATATATATTCTTACATGATTAATAAATATAATATCCCTAACTGTTTTTTTATTTTTTATCTCTATAAAACATAAGTTACTCTATAAATATGACAGGACGACAGGATGCCACTATTTATATCTTATACGTAGTACGATACTTTTTAAGAGAATTAGAAGCCTAAGAGATAACTAATAAATAATTTCAAAAGGACAAAAATATATTTTCAGTCTGATTGCATATATGATATATTCAAATTAACAAGGTAAAATAAACTTCGTCTCACAACACTATAAAGTATATTTACAATTATAGTGTACTTACAAACAAGATACGTATATTTTTAGTGTTATGAGACGTAGTTTATTTTATCTTGTTAATAGTAACTCAAGAAATTATATTTTATCGTTTACTCATAAAAATAGAGTATTATTTCCACTAACCCTTTGAGTGCCGCGGCATCATGGCCATACCTTATGCATACATTGCCAGGCTGATTTCTTTGGAAAATGTAGTAGTTTATATAAAATATCATACAAAAATCAATTTTAGATATATCTAAATAATTTTTTATTTATTTTGTTCATAAATAAATTCTCTATGAAATAGTATAAAGTAATTATAACTACAAAATGAATTGGGAATAAAAATATCTTTTCTTATATAAGAAAATTCAAAATTTGTTTTTTATCCAACTTTGACTTACATAAATTACGCTCAACAATTGTATTTTATATTTTTCAACCCAATAGGCAGAAAGGGAAGAAAATGCTGATCAAAACTGATGTATAAATCATCAATATGAGTTAAAAAAGTTTGCAAACAAATTAAATGAAAATATGTTACAATTCCAAAAAGGCCTTAGGCCTAGGCTATGTGGTTACTAAGGAACGTTGAAGTAGAATTTTTTAATATAAACAAATATTATTTTTTTAGTTTGTTGTTAGTAAAAATGTTTAATATTACTAGTATATAAGCATTAGGCCTACCAAAGTAAATGAAATGCACAATAAACTAGAAAACAAAAGACGTATGTGTACCTTTTACTTTCACAAAACCTTAATTGTATTTACAACAATGACACTGTTTCCAAGTTCATTATAAACTCCCAAAGGTTACTCAAGTTGTGTCCATCTATTCTGCTACTTATTTTTATTTCATACGTAAAAAGGAAATGAAAACACAAAAATATAACTTCAATAACAATAATATCAGTGATATTTACGTCGTTTGCCGGTATAACCTTAAACAACAACAAATACAGACGACATCTGCGACAAAGATGACTAAATTAGGGTCTGCTAACAGACCAAAGGCAACGAAATTTCTATATAACTGATAGCCAGAAGCTTCTGGATCAAAACAATATACTTTGGAAGCCAGTACCTTGTTTTGATATGAAGTACTACGTAAAATAGCGAGAGTCGCTGTCAGCTTAATTCGTAATGCATCGCGTCGCTGTGTGCGATGCCACGGCACTCAAAGGGTTTTAAAGCAGATTTATATATACAGATTTGTAATAATAATATTTTATAACATGTTGTATTGCAATGCATCTTAATACAATGGTGAATATTGTTTACACTTTTTGAATTTCTGCTTTTCTCACCTTATACTAAAAAAAATTCTAGAATACTAGGATATTACCAAAGATGTTCACAGTCAAAGTTTATAACTATCAACGTCATGACTATAGCTACCAACTGGACAGGAAACGGGTATCATCAAGTGATTTACTGAGTAAAATGACATCAAAGTTCAACTTTTGACAAAAGGACTAAGCCCGCAGTAAACTGGACGATTTGGAAGTTCTTAGAATCATTCGCTGTAATAAGAAAATATTTAAATCGTTTGAGCATTGTGGACAGACCCAAATATTTTATTTTTCACTAAACAAACGGTGTGTGCATGTGATCTTAAGACACTTCTCATCAATGTTTTTAGATTATATTTACACAGAATACTTATCATGACACCCTGAAATCGAACTAGGTTAAAAGGAAAACGCATTACCACTTTTGGTCGGTAATTTATATCATTTATGTTATTAAAAGGAAAAACACAACATAGATTTGATCAATTTCACTGAACAATTGTTTTTGTAGTGCTAATACATACATACATACATATATATATATATATATATATATATATATATATATATATTTAGAGAGAGAGAGAGAGAGAGAGAGAATAAATAGATTAGCTTGCATTTATTTAATTAATTAATGAAAAGCTAGGATATATGATTTAGCTAATTTTCTAAATGCTCATAATAATTTTGTTGGTTAGTTCTAAACTCCAAACAATATTTATATAAAATTACCTTGGTAATACAAATGTCACTATTTTATGTTGATTCAAATACAAATTGAGTTTTGGACATTGTTTGCGTTTAATTATAAAATTTAATTCACGATCTAACCTTGGGTTTGATACCAAATGTAACATTAAAAACACTAATTTGTGTATACGATCACCAGTTTAATCAATTTTAACAATAATTAAGATTTGTTTAGAGTTTGACATTCATAAAGTTTGCATCAGTCCATTTAAATCAAAAACATTTAGTAAATATAAACAGCACAACGTAGAACCACCTAACCTAATAGCAGAGAAATAATACATAGACACACACAATAGTTTATATATCAGTTCTGGATTATTAATCGGGTATAGCTATCAACTAATTGCTTATTTGTGGCACTCTAACCCTGTTAAGTGGTCTGAGAAGCATAGATGTATTTGTATATCCAGTTCAGGACTACGTGTAAGATATTACTAGCTAGAAATAAACTTTTAACTCTAGTCCACAATTTATATTATAACTTTATATTCTAACCGTTGTATATTTTAACCTAACAAATAAATAAATAAATAAATGTTTAAGTATATAAAATAACTTGTTGGTTTTATTACTAATTGGCATAATTATTAATTAGAGTATTGCATCTTCAATTCCCTTAGAAATTAACTATTACTAATTCTTACTTAAATAATCCTCGTTATTAAACATACTTTAAATAAATAAAATTATGTAAATTTATATAACTTCTTTGTTTTTAAACCCTCAGCTTGGTTTCCATAGAACACGAACCATGATAGAACAAAGTAACTGTAGGAGTGGTAAAAATGTCATTGTCTGATAATACCATTTTTATGTCATTTTAAATATACTACATAATCAGTTAAAATTTTATTCATGAAAGTAAATGTAGGATAAGAAAATTTGTTTACAGTCTTTTGAGTTGCAAAAATATTACTATTATTTATTAAATGCTAAAGTACTAATATTTCTCAAATACACAATAGACATAAGTTAGGTAGATTTTGATAACGATATATTGATTTAAATAGAACATTTATAAATAGCATTTACCAAGCCAAAATCATCGATATGACGGTTAAAGATCACTTATAATTAAAAAAATACAGTCAATGATATAGTGCATTTTTACAAACTATATTATGTTTGTCATAATATAGTTTAACTTTGCAAACGTAATAACTATTAGTAAAATTAATAAAGAGATTTTGGCACTATCTTCCAAGGGGTGGATGAACTATAACATACATCTTTGTTAGTAACTAGCACCTAAAAGTGGCATAAGGAGCTTACACAGATACTTGATTAATCTGATACTTCATGCTCTAGAATACCATTTATTTCTTTTAGTTTTCCTTAAAGAGGTTGGGAGTCATTACTAGCAGAATTTTTTCCTTTGCCCAACCACATAGACCACAGATATGTGCGTGGAATATATCCAGCAAATCAAGGGTATTGTATAGTAGTATGGTAGTAGTATATCAAGGGTACTGTATAGTGCTGATAAAATGTACTTGCTACCACTGGGATTCAAACGCTCGACAGGGCCACTTCCATGTTTTTGAGGTTCGACGTCTTGACCACTACTCCAACGACTTCGGTCCTTAGAACCAAATATGTTATTTTAAATAATGGCATTATACAAATGTATAATATCGCCCACAAAAATATTTATATTAAAATTACATATATATTAAAAAAATTAAATACAGTTTTTATATTTATTCATATCTCATAAGAAAATATCATACGATATTGTCAAAACATATACAGGGTGTACCGTAAGTAAGTACAAAAACTTTGGGAATAGGTTATATGGGTCAAAATAAAAAGAAAATCAAGAATAATGTTTTTTCTAAAAACGCTTTGTTACCGATATATCCGCCATTTTCTATTTTTTCAATAACAATTTATATCTCAAAACTATTAAATATTACTTTATGAAACTTGGTATAGTGTTTAAGGTAGAAATTAAATAATTGCAAAAAAATTTTGTTAAAAAATATCTTTCCGTTTCAAAATGGCGGCCATTTTAATTTTTAAAACTAAAATTACTAAAAAACGGTTGATTTTATGGAAAAAATACAAAAACACTTTTCTTTAGTATTTTGAATTTTCTATCACACGACACCAAGTTCAGAAGGATCAGGCAACAAATAGCTGAGAAATAACAATTTTTAGTTGATTTTTAGCTGATTGTCGCAGACAATGAGGAGAAGTTGCCAGGGTGCGCCTGGCCTGTACAACTAAAAATCGTTATTTCTCAGCTATTTGTTGCCCGATCCTTCTGAAATTGGTGTCGTTTGATAGAAAATTCTAAATACTAAAGAAAAGTGCTCTTGTATTTTTTCCATAAAATCAGCTGTTTTTCAGTAATTTTAGTTTGAAAAATTAAAATGGCCGCCATTTTGAAACGGAAAAATATTTTTTAACAAATTTTTTTTGCAATTATTTAATTTCTACCTTAAACACTATACCAAGTTTCATAAAGTAATATTTAATGGTTTTTGAGATATAAATTTTTATTGAAAAAATACAAAATGGCGGATATATCGGTAACAAAGCGTTTTTAGAAAAAACATTATTCTTGATTTTATTTTTATTTTGACCCATATAACCTATTCCTAAAGTTTTTGTACTTACTTACGGGACACCCTGTATAGCGAATAAATAGTTCTAAACCTCTGTAATTATCCATTATCTTTGTTTAGCCACCTTAAGCTTCTCACCTAAACTACTCTAGAGAGTTAGAGAGTTATGAGTAATTCAGCATTCCCCAACCTCTCAAATTTATTTGATATAATGCTCTGGTTCAAACTAAGCAATTTTGATAGATGCAATCTTCAATGATAATTAATTATAAACTTGAATATGTTATTAATTTTACTGGGTGCTGAAATAATAAACTTTTAGCAGTATTGTATTGATGCAGCATAATATTTAAAATTGTAATGATTTTGTAATTTTTGTTTCACTTTAAAATATGTAATTAGACCTAAATATATTTATCACAATGTACATATACTATAATATAACGTTGTTGAACTTTTCTGAATTATGTAAGCACAAATATCATAACAAAGTGAGCTTACACTTGCTCTCAGATCAATATTAGATTACAAGTTGCCTTGACGGAAATTAAACTCGCCCTAAAACATCATATCAGACATCACGGCGTCCGGTGGCTAGAGCTGTAAGTCTACGTTATGGACTTTATAATGGTGGTAATACGGAGAAATTGCTGACAAAACTTAATTTGCAACCAAAAACCCTTCTACCCTTAAGGCTTCACTAAAAAGGTATGCGTTGTACACATTTGTGTCAAAGGATACATTCAATTCTACAAATATGACAGGAAAGCAATATGAAGAATTTTTTTTTCTCAAAATGATTAAACAACTGTCTAGTAATGACGAAGTTCGTCTATGTTTACTTTAAGCACTATTTATCATCGACCAAATTTTCTTTTTGTTAGCGCTATATAATTATCTTTATATAATATTTATTTTATTGCCAATTTCCCCAACAAATTTGTGAAATATACAGGGCCTTCATTGAAACTGAGCCCTTATTGGTTTCTCGGGAACTTCTCGACACAACCTACTCTCTAGGGTTAATAATAAATATAAATAAGACATTTTTACATAATATTCCGATATGTAGGCCAATTTAACATGCAATCGTTATATGTAACCTAATTACTTTAGGGCTGTTTTTATACCTTATTTTAAGACTTTTTCTTTTTTGTATATATTATTTTACTATCGGTTAGCTAAAGGAGACTATAAGATAAAGGAGGTAGTATACGATAAAATATTATTTCCTGAGATAATTTTGTGAAGTTTTGATGATGGATCCAGCTGCCATTGGTCGTTGGGCTATTAATTAATGATCCTGGCTAAAGAATCAGTCGGTCTTAAGTCAGTAACAAGAGTAAAAAAAGGCTTCACACCCATTCTACACTCATTGATTATTATATTCGCCTTAAAATACCATAATTACCATAATTCCGTCGGTGTCTTCCACAGTAATTTAGTGGTATAAGTATACAATTCGTATGTGAAACAATGATAGCTTTTATAAAAACCTGATTGGATAAATACAACTTTAAAAAGTAATATTATTTAAAAATAGCATAATTTTAACGTTAATGTATTAAAATTGTTTACTCCCGTAATTTAAGTTATTTAAATATTCATTTATTTATTTAACTATTGTTATTCCTACTGGAGAAGACAATATTTAAGAATGAATGAATTTTCATATATGTGATGGGGTGAAAAAAAAACCTGCAATTAACTGTAACTATCGGCTTTGAGCCTAAGACAAGTGTTTGATATAAAAGTAGTTAAGTTAAACTTGAGTCTGTGTGACATTATGTTATTGCCTTTTAAAAGAGTTATATAAACCAATGACAATATATCCATGCAAGTTTTACTTCAGATATATTATATTGAAAATTAACTGAATATGCTTACATTTATATTTAAATAATATTTAATTGATGTAAATATTTTATTTATGTTAAAGATTTTCATATGTTACAGTATCCAAACTAGACTAGTAAGGAATTCCGATTATAATGGGGAATGTATTGGCCGCATTATATTTCCCAGGTGATACCGTGCGATATTTTTCTATGTATTTCCAAGAGCACGATGTTATAGAAACAAAATCTATTCTGGAAAAATACATTATTGAACATGTTTTATGTAAAGTAATCAGTAGTAACGTATTTCAATTATTTACATATTGACAGTTGATATTGTATTTCACAGCCTTATTTATTCACTATGTTAAAATAACACTTTATATTTACTATTTACCAAAGAATTTACGTGAGTGATAGTTAAAATAAATTTACCATAGCTCCTAGGCAACCTGTATATTATTTTTATTCGCACATAATAAAAGTAATTACACAGTATTTGTGTAATTATTTATTTGTAAATATTTAGGACTTGTACTTATCAACATTAAGTAGTTTTAGACTGTAATTTAGCCACTGAATTTTTAAATATGATAAATCAATATATTTGAAACTTAATATTGTCTAATATTTATATTTCCAATAGTTTCGATATACTAAGCCTCAAGTTCAGTAAGGTGTAGTACATATTATCTTTTAGGGAATATAACTGAATAATAAGAACATATATTTACAGTTTTATGTATTGCATAGTACGTATTATATAATGTCAAATGTTTATTTATTATCACACTTCAATATTTTTTCCTCAAAGTTGTCGTATACTTCCAAATCGTAAACCAAAAAGTTCAAAGAATTATAATTATACATAAGGATATTAAATATTCTAATTATTTTAACTAAATACCAAAGTTAATGAAATGGTTTGACATAATATTATTTTGAATACTTACGTTTTATAGATTAGATAATGTTTGATTTTGATGCAATATACTAGATTAAAAGCATAAGGAGTTTTGGGCTAAAGGAGTTTTTGTGCCGTAAACTTTGTTTTTACACTATTTATTACATATTTAATAATGTGTAGTACATTTTGGGAACGAACCAGTCTTCGGAGGAATTGACAACACCATATCTTTAAAGTATCCAGCAAAAATGCTGATATCTATCTAAACCGGTTCTACTACATTAACATTTAAGTACACAATTATAATTTCTAACACCGGATTTTGCGTGTTTACAGTAATACGATACCCATGACCAGTACCTTATATGCTTGGTAAGTATTCATAATGGGATTCCGATCAGAATTATAAGAGCTCTGTCTTACGTCTCATTATATACTGACGCCTACCAAATATGTAACTTTAAGATATTAATAATATTATTTACGCGTCGTGCTAATTTTTAACGCTCACTGAACTCGTGTTCTCGGAGTATTCTCTTCGTATTCAACTGTGTGGAATGCATCTAACATGCGGTTTTATAAAACATCTTTTTTATAAGAATTTATCAAAAGTATTATTTAAAAAAGGCCTCACATAGTGCAAAAATGAAGTTAGTTTGTTGTTATTGATAATATCCTGCTCATATAACACATGTTTGTGTGGTGCATCGCTCATAAAGAGTAAAGGCCTTGGAGTGCACTTTTGTAAATGCACCTAAAATTCACTGCTGGAGTCACCATACCCAAATGTGTCTAAGGAAGATGCTGTAGATAGTGTTTGATAATTTACCAAATATTCTCGCTCTCTATGGCCAGAAACGGAAAAAAATCTTTTGTTTAAACTTTAAATATGTTTTTTAATGTTACTGGAACTTGTAAATAGTGTTATCGATTACATACCGAGATCCAGGATTAATTTCCCGTGATTACGTTGTTCTAAAATATAATTCATGATAACAAATCACTTTCTGTTACTCTTTGTTATGACATAAATTAAAACAATAAACCTAAAACGGGATGATTAGTAAAATGTGTCTAAGATCTTACCACGACTGCCAAGTTTTGAAGAAAGCACTGGATGATGTTCTTGGTTGGTGCTCCTCTAACGAGATGTTGGTGAACCCTGCCAAAACTAAGCTTATCACATACAGTCGAAGGATGAATATCCTGATGGCCGACTACTTCATGGAGGGATCTCGGGTCGAGAGATGTGAAGTAATTAAAGCCTCTTCTTTTGAATTTGGCTCACACATTAGCAACGTCTGCTCTAGAGCTTCAAGATCCTTAGGATTGATCTTTCGGACTGTCAAACATGGACTGAGCACCGATGCTGCTGCTCTGATGTTCAAAATACTTGTTCGTCCTCTGCTATAGTATTCTTCTGTGGTCTGGTCTCCTACCAACTTGGACACGTCAACCAGCTCCAATCCGTGCAGAGACGCTTCGTGAGATTCCTGGGTTACCGTGCTGGGTTACGCTACCTCAATGTCCCTGTCGATGAGCTGTCGGCAGTGCTTAGGCTGCGGAGTCTGGAGTGTAGACGACGTGTGGCTGATCTCTCCTTCCTGTAAAGGCTCTTAAAACAACAGATAGACTGCTCCGGTTTACTTGAGAAAATCCGGTACAGTGTTGTTCAGGACCAGAACAAGGCAGCAGCGTATGTTTGAGCATAGTCACACTGCCAGGAACTATCTCCGGTACAGCTCCATCCCTCGACTCATGCGGATCAGAAACCAGATTTGTTCCGCAGTGGAATTCTCCTTCTCCTGCCTCTGAGACATCAAGCCGACTGCTGTGGACCCTAGCTTGAAACATTAACAGAAGACAGATCTCATCTTGTGTTAGATTTGTATAGCCACCATATTTGTCATTGTTACTCTGTCCTGTTAATTCTTACATTTTTCCAGTTATATTTTTCATATTTATTAATTCACATTCTATATATGTTATTTTGTCCGTTATTTGTTAGTACTGTTACATGTTGTTGTATTAGTCAGAAATTATTTTTCTTTGTTTCTTTTTTAGCCATCATTCTTTGTATCTGATGTAAAGTGGTGTTATGCAGTTGGAATGTAAATAAATAAATAAACAGAGATGGATAAGTTTGACCAAGATTAAAAGAAGTTGTAATTTTTCGTTCAAAGTAATTTTATATCAAATATATAAACCTATAATTTGTAATATTCTCATATTTTGTAAGAAACTTATTTTAAATAATCTTGATAATTGCAAATTATTACAAACAGTATACAGATTATTGTTCATTTATTTTAACTACAGTTGTACCTAATTTAATATTGTTATGCAGTTTAACTTTTTTAATAAATGCAAGTGGGCCTGAACAATCGCCTCTTTTATCCTGTTTGCTGAGCTTTGAAGTCAAATCACGGAAAAACAGTCAAGAAGAAAATCTAGCAGAGTGGGTGCCTCACAGATACTGACGTGCAGCCGTTTATCAAGCTTCTTCAGCTCTTTGAGTTCAGTTATTTTCTTTACAATACGTTTATGATTGACAATAAAGTATTACACAAAACTTCGCAGTTAAACTTGAATATTAATGTCTGTTAATATGCATAGCAAATCTAGAACATACAAAATACTAAATAATACATAAAACTATAAGGGTTTAAAATTGT
Source organism: Allygus modestus (assembly GCA_963675035.1). Lineage (NCBI taxonomy): Eukaryota > Metazoa > Arthropoda > Insecta > Hemiptera > Cicadellidae > Allygus > Allygus modestus. The sequence goes on along the minus strand of OY776112.1, from coordinate 89,110,096 downwards.
CATAAAATAAAATTAGTAACTGTAATGTATACTAGTCAAAATATGCATGGATATAAGTACCTTTGTTTATTTGGTTCTTACACTATCGCAAAACTCTTAAATAGACAAATTAAATACTTAGTTCTTACGTTATTAAAAATATAATATACTATGTGAATTTTTTAAATATTGAACTACAGCAGATTACCTGGGTGATACAATTTTATCTGCTTACAATACCTTAGATATTATATTAAGAAAAATTAGTTAAATTTAAAACTGTAAATAGTATTTATAAATACATGATACTAAGTTTAAACAATAAATAACTACGATTTAAATATAAATATTATTATTTCAATGCATAAATTTAATTTATCAAAAAAAATTGCAATATAATTTGTAAGTTAGCATTATATATGGTTTATGTTCTTTATTAGTGAATTTCCTATAGAAAAGTGAACTATTAGCATGACCCGAACGGTGAGACTTAAGCCCAGGACCACTATAGAAGTACCTAACTTGACCCCCTGAACACTTTTTGAGGGGTCGCTAAAAAATTCTATAAATATATATGTGTACATGTGTGAACTGACATGACCGCCCTTATGAGCATATTCTTTGGTTCCACACACCACTTCCGAGCATATGCACCCTTGCGAGCATATTCTCGGAAGTACAGACAGTGATTTTGCCTATCTCCGTAAAATAACGATCACGGGAGTACAAGAATCGTTCAAATCGGATCATATGCTCGGAAGGCACCTCGAGCCTAGTTCCGAGTGTGTTCGCTAGGGCCGCGCTGTAAGCAGTATCCATAGAAGTGTGTGGGCATTTTTGTCCCTTGCGAGCATATTTTTCGTGTGGGATGAATACACTTTGTGAGGATATATAAATTGAGGGGATAGTTGTGGTGTGTGGCAATTGGGGTACTTGAGAGAATATTTTGTGCCATTGTTTTCACTTCCTGTACAGCGTTGCCAAGTTGTTCGCGCCGCTTCAGGTATAAACCAATTCTAACATCTGGCTTTGCAACTGGATTTCGACTGATGTAATTTCTCTAGGTAAATTAAAACATACTAGGGGGTGGCCGTCGAAATTCGACAGATACTGTATCCGTCCTTATAAATTTTAAGGATGAGTAATCCAACAGTAAAAAGTGCAAAGTCTTCTAACGTTGGGAAAAACACTTTTAAGCAAAGGGAAATGCTTGATGGCTCAATGGCGGTTCAAGATATTTTATTTAACACCAAAATTATATTCATCGGACCAATAGTTTTGGTTGGACGAGTCACGGGAGATTCTTTAGAAAAATTAATCTGGGCTCTTATGGGAGTAAAAAATGCAAAGTCGCCTGGCGTTGAGAAAAACACATGTAAACAAATGAAATTGCTTGATAACCCAATGGCGGTTCAAGAGCTTTGATTCAACTCCAAAACGATATAATCGGTCTAGTGCAGCGGTTCCCAAACTTTGGGTCGCGACCCTCTAGACTCTAGTGGGTCGCGGGAGCTATTTGGGTGGGTCGTGGGAACAAATTTAATACATCAGTTTTGCAATGTTTCCTCTGATGAAATGTAAATAAAATGAAACATACCTCACTACATATGTTTTATTTTCACTTCTAACTACAGAATTACAAATCCTGTTATAAATAATATAGCTATAAATTTTCAAAATAAAGTGTGAAGAGCAATGCACTTTTAAAATGAAAGTTTAGAACGAGAATACTAGTTTCAATAGTTTCAGTAGTAGCTTGAGCAACGACTTCAGTGAACATCGAACGACGAACATCCCCTTCCGTCCCATTCCGTCTCCCACCCAGACAAACAAAACATTATGAATCGGTTTTTGTTAAAAGAGCGCAAGTCATGAAAGTTAAACTTTTGGAAAATTAAAAAAACTTTATATTTTCACTAATATTTAAAAAAAATTCCAAAGCCAATTTTTGTTTTAGTTAAACCTAGTATTTCATATATAGTGGCATTTTTAAATAATTTGGAAGAGCCGTTTTGATGTAATTAAATCTAAAATTTTTTTAAAAAACGCCCTTTTAGCATAAACCTAAAAGTAATCGAGAAAAACTCTTGAAAAAAATGGTAAACATATTTTTTCTAAGCTTTAAAATCAATTTTAATAATTTGTAAAACATAAACATAGTTTACATACTTAGATAGGGAAAACAATATTTTAATGTAAAAACACTTAAAGGTAAAAATGGGAACATCATGAGCTAATCTTCGCCGTCTGACTCAGGTTGAAAGTCACTGTCAGGATAGTCAGCATATGTTACAGGCCAGTTTGTTATGATATCAACGTACTCTTTGTACTGATCAGGAATTTATTCTTTCATCTTCAAAATATCCAGGATTTTAGCCTTTTTTATTTCAACTTTTCCTGCTGGATAGGCTGGAACCGTGGGTGGTTGAACAATTGCCTGAGATTTTGACATAACAAAATTGGAAGGAGGCATCAAACTGTTGATTGAAGAGAAAGCTTTAATGTGCCCTTTCTTTTGTTTCTCATAAACAAATTGAAATAATGTACTTATCTGAAAGTAGACTTTGTCTTCTTTTTTGGCTTTTTTACCCTTTGTGTCTTCTGAAATACATGATTTTTTGTAGTACACTTTCATCCAAGTTTTAAAGTCCAAAATGTCAGAAGATTTGATTTCACAAATTGTAAACTCATCTAATCTTGATGTGTTGGATTTTATGTGGTCAGAGATCTCGTTTAACGTGTATATGCGGTCATGTGTCTTAAGACACTTTGATATGGTACCAAAGTCTCGATCGCATGGCATAAAGCTATGCCCCCGCATGGGAAAGTATTGAGTAACTTTTTGGAATTTCCCAGAATCAGTTAGAAAAAGGCAAAGTCTTGATAACGCCTGATTTTTATTTTGGCCGCTGCAATTATCACAAAACAACCTCAATTCAGTGTATTTCTCGTCAGGTAGCGTATTTAAATACTTATACAAGAAGGAACAAACCTCATTGGGCCCGTTTCTTGCTACTCCTTCGTGGTATAAATAAATGTTAGTAGTATTGGCTTTAATGTTGTGCAATCCAAACACGTTTACTGAAAGCTGTCGTAGGTAATATAGCTCTTGAACAGGCATTTTTGGAAGCGACACAGTCTTCATGTAGTCGAATGCCAAAGAAAAAACATGAGTTTCATCTTTAGATTCATCAGATGACTCATGTTTTAGGGCTTTATAAAACTTCTTGCTCTTTCTGACATGGACAGCAAGCTCAGCTTCAGCGGCTCGTTTAGCAACCATGTTGAGGAGAGGGGATTTTATTTTATTTTTTAAAGCCTCACAAGTGAAACAGACATCCACCTGAGGGCGTCCAAATCTGTAATTAAAGTTGTCTCGGTAAAATTTCCAGTAAAAGGATTTGCTCACTTTGATGGTGGGGTTTGCATCACAAAACAATTTCCACATACCTTGTGATAAATAGTATGAAGTTTTGCCACTGTAATGGGAAGACTTTAGTAGAAATGACTTTATGTGTTCACTTACTGCATATTGAACATCTATTGGCTTGTAATAGGTGATACTTTTCCCTCTCATATCGTCTGGAGTCTGCCCCATGAGCTTAAGGCTGTGCAGTCAAAAAGTTTAATTTTTTTTCTCACTGTTTTTTGTTTATTACGATTATAAAAATCGTAAACACACATTTTTTTGGAAAAATATTTCCGTTAAGTTGGTTTTTTCACCCTTTGAAATGCCGTTTTAGAGGTATCTTGAATTATACACCAGTTGAAAACGGCCAATCACAAATGTTTCAAAATTGGTTTACGTATTTTCAAAAAATATATTTAAGGGTCACCTAAATGGATTTTATTAAAATTTGTATTATTTCAGGAAATAAAGTTTGTATCTCGGTTGTTTTTTATTCAAGTGGTTTTAAAACTTCAGCTTACCCAAGCCAAGGGTGTACAAAGACAGTTATATACAACAATATGTAAAAATTAAGTTTCATAAAAAAGTTGTGTACAATAAACTTTTCAATTTTAGCCCGCGCCAGACACCTACCTACCCCTGAGCCACCCATATCGCCCCGACTCGCACGTGCAGGCACCCGCGCACCATATTTCTCCCTCACTCGCACATTCCTTTACTCTCTCATACATCTCCTCTCTCTCTCAATCTCTCTCTTTCTCACTACCCAGCATCGGCCCGCCGCGCCGACAGCCGGCACCGTCACCCCGTGACAGAGGAGGTGTCTTCCTTGCAAATAAAACAAAGGTCTAAAAGCCAGGTTGTGTTAAGTTGTATGCAGGCCTGAAGTCAGATTTCTTTATGCCCATCAAAGATGTTTAATATATTTTTACAATTGTTAATTAGGCCCTAAAAATGTATTCTTAAGACAAAACCGCCACATTTTATTTCTGTTATTGAAAAGGGGTTTTCTTAGCTAATAATCAAGTTGTTTATACACTGTTTTCTTTGCTTTTTCTATGTACATCAAACATAATTTATGAGTCTTAAATTTCCCATTAAGTAGTAGCCAACCATATTTTAAAATACAAATCAGTTGCACGTTTGATTATAAAGAGCAATGGATTATAATTTGTTCAGCTTTGTGATTTGATTTTACTATAAAACAGAACTCAGATGAACAATAGAAGCTGTTGGGCAAAACTAACCTTATATCAGGGCCGTAAGGGCGCACGGGGCGAGCGCCCAGGGCCCTGGGCCCGAGGGAGGCCCCCAGGCCACGAAAGTGGGACCCTTCAGACCACTAAGGAGGCAGTTTTTATAATTTGTTCTGAAAAAGTTTATTATTTCTCAACTGACAACAATACAAATTATTTTAAGATGTAAAAGGTGTACGTTCAAACTAAGTATCAAATCCAAAGTCATTCAATAATTTGTATTATTTTTAATACCATGTGCGGACTTGATAAACTTGCCCAAATCCAGTAACTAAAATTGGCCAGGTAAGATTTGAAACATAACTACTGATGGCATTGTAGAGCACTTATTTTGCTGAGCATAGATTGTATGTATTGTATTGTTTAATATAAATTATAACAGCCATGCTCTGCCGTACTTGGAACTTGCATATTCCGTTCAAGCCGATTTAAGTTTGTTGTTATTGTTGCACAAAACTCATTATGATATATTATAAATTATTAGGAACAAACAGCCGAATAAAAAGTAATTAAATAATAGTATCAAAACAATAATTGGTTACGAAAGTCAGTTAACGTAGGACACTGAGTAGTCATAAGTGTTTCAGGTTATCCTAAATATGATATACAATTAATAATAAAGATGATAATAATAATGGCACGGTAGCTTTTAGCCTGTTTTTTGTTGTTGTTATTTTGTTCGTATCTTCTTTATATATAATTCTGTAAGCGAAATTTTAAAGTCAAAATTGTGGGAGTTTGGCTAATTGCAGGATAATGGGAGAGGTCTTGTTCCCAGGGATTAGGGAAAAATAACAGTATTTCTAAATATTTACCAGCAAACGAACAACAACGTAAAACATCCCCCATAAGAAAAGCATGGGGATTTAAAAACGTCAACGTCAATATTATAAATTATGAGTTAATATATATTACTCAATACGATCAGCACTGCCCCGGTATCAGTGAGTGTTACGGGATGTATGCTTATCATTGTTGCCAACACTGAATCCTCCGATTACCCTCCACATCAAGTTTAACGTAAGAAGAAACAAGGCCCAATGATAAAGATAATAATTCATTGTATCAACATCACGCAAACTTATCTCAAAAATAATGTACAAACGTCTACAATATAACTGACTTTTTACTACATTTCCAAACATTTAAATCTCTTTAAGAATATTTTTATGTGCGATAATATCAACTGCATCCGGAAAAAGAACATGTTTTAAAGTTTAAACTTGTAAAAAGTTACCTTTGAATTAGCATTAAACCAGAGTTTAGAAAATTATATTTTGCGTTGGCGTTGCCTATGTTACTTGAACATATAATTTATGATTTTTCAGCCTAGAAATGCCGAGAAAGAAGGAGTTTTTACCGTCTATACTACATGAAATACTATTTAATAAAGTCTATCCAGCAGTATGTTGATCTACGACCTTTAAAGAGTTCCAAATCAATGTGTATTAAATTCAAACATATAACATTTATTATAACAAAACATAACAAAACATTTCATATGTGCTATATTTTAATTGTTTTCATGTTAGTACAATGATTTTTGTGGTAAAGCAATTACACGAGACATTTCTTTTTAAATTTATAAGTTGTTGGTTTAACTAGTAATAATGGTTTTTATTGTATATTAACTTAATATATTAGTAGCTTGTTGTTGGATATAGGCTTGAGAGCTAAAACCAGACTAAATCCTGTAAAGAAAATTAAATACAACATTTTAATTTTGCAAATTTTTAAAGTTTTCACAACAAATTAAAATTTGTTAATTATTTGTATATTTGGTGTATTTATTACAGTCTAGACAATTAAAATTAATAAGGTTATATTACGGAATAGATAAATAACTATTGTATGTATACCTACATACATGCTTGTATTTATGTTAGGGGGCCCCATTTTCGTATTCGCCCGGGGCCCCAGAGGTCCTAAATACGGCCCAGTCTTACATATTAAATCGCTAAGGAATTTCGTTTTTGGCCCGCTACGTCGTTATTTCTCAACCGATTTGGACAATCGATGTGTCATTTTAAAGTTTTTACACTGCACATTAACAGACAAAATTACTCTTACCCTCACAGCCTGTTTTTGGGTAAAGACAGCCAGTCCTACTCTTAAACATGGTGTATTGTGGTTTCTACGGACTGTCTCGGACCGTGACTATAGGTTTTATGTTAACTGTCCGCATGAGTTGCTGTAAAGGAATTCAAGCAATACAAAATTCGGGACCTGACTGACATGGTTTACCAGGATATCTCTTGGTGGTAATGTATATTTTTGGAAACCATTTGCCTCCCTCCCTATCTGGGTACTACCAAACTGCCACCCGTTTTTTGGGCACACCTGAAGTTTACAAACTTCACTATAGTATAAAAATATTTAACCATTGCTCTACTAGGCCAATCATATATATATAGTACATTAAAATCGCAAACAAACGGTTAGCTCTGATATTTTAATATGTTGTTAGGATCACTAGCAGTAGTTTAATAGTAGTAGGGAAAGGGGACTTTTGGCTCACTTGATTGATGGCTTCCGGTCACATGACCGGAAGCGCTGCGTCATGAAAGACGTCATCTGAGGCTGAGCCAGTGACGTAGGCGGTTTTGTGACGAAATGAGTAAAAGTTCAAAGTTCAAGGTCACGGTGAAGTTTTTTAAAAAAAATCAACCTCGCACTCGTAAAACGATTGTGATTCGATAGTTAATCGATAATAAATATCGAATGAAACAATCGAATGAAGCAATCGAATGATACGAGTGCGAGGTAGTACAATTACAAATATTACTTTATTTTATTTACAATAAGTTATGTTTACAATAATTCATGTTTACAATAGTTCCCCGTTGTTGGTTGTCATCGATGTTGTTGATCCGGACGAGTTGCGGCCATCACTTTGCTTTCTGATGAAAGACGGTAGATACTTCGATCCCTGCGCAGAGTCCATGTTGTTTTTTGATGCGTAAAGTTCCAAAGATAAATCGTAACCGGACGCAATAAGAAGTCTTAACTCTTCACTAAACACCTCGAGGTCTTGGAAAGTCGCAAGATGAATAGAGTCATAATGAATACACCTAATTTTAATGGACATTTTAATATAATGTTTTACGTTTGTGGAGAGCACTCGATGTTCACCAGTCGAGAGCCGGAGGTGTACTGACTATTCGCTAGCTAACGTTCTGATATGAAACGAAATGGTGGGGGTAAAAGTGTGGTGGGGCGGAGAAGATGGCGGACAGCAGATGGCAGGCGGCAGGTGGCAGGTGGCAGCTGGTGCGAGGCAGATCGTTGCTACTACATTCGCCGCCACAGTAATGCAATCCTTCGGCGTAATTCTTGTATTTTATCTTGTCGGTTCATTTGATACGTTTTACATCTACATATGCAATAGCTGAAACACTTGCACTTACGACAAGCTTTCCCGTCAACTTGATCGCCTGGTATTTTAAAACATTGTAACTCGCAACAATATGTCTTCAAATTGTTATCGAAAAATAAATTGTTCATAGGTGGCACCGACATGTTAGCTGCAGCGTGTGTTAGACAAGACTGAGACTAACTTCACTGCTCCCTCTCTTTTATACCTCTTCATAAGTTAACCCTGAATGAAAGTTCAAGGTCATCCATTTGAATTTTAAAAAAAGCAACACAGCAGTATATAAAATAATATACTGCTGTGTTGCTGTTTTCTTTATTTTCTTTATATTATTTTTTTATATTTTTTCTTTTCTTTATTAAACAAACATCTTACAATACAATAAACTTAAGTTTAACATTGATGACTAGAAATACAAACAATAAAATACAAACAGAGAAATACAAACAGAGACATTATGTACAAGGATGCATGATGTGCAGAGTGAGTTCCGTTGAGTTGTTGCCGCTTACACCGTGTGATACCAAATACAACGTCCCCGGTTGAATATCTCGCAAATCTTCATTCTGTAGCAGTTGAACAAATCGTTTTGGAAGAAATACTTGAAACTTCGGCTCATCTCCTGAAGTTAAAGGTGCTTCGCTCAATGAAACTAGAATTGCTTCTCCATGTGTGGTTTCCACTTTCTTGATGTTATGAATAATGTAGTGTTTTTGTTCTTTTAATTCTGAACACTTTTTAGTTAGCAGAAGGTCGGATTTTGAATGAGTGTTGAATTGATCAACCAGTGTTTGTAGAAACTGTTGTGATGCCATCTTCGTCAGTGGTGGTTGCGATGTCTTCTGTGATGTTGCCTCTTCGGAGTCTCGAATAATACTCGTGCCGGAGCGGTGTTGGCTCCTCGTATTTATAGGCCCCGCTACCCCCACCACATTCCGGTTCTTTGCTACCCCCACCACATTTCTGCGTTTGTTCCAAGTAAGCAGCCAAACGATATGCGTTGTGCAATGCGCAGTTTAATTGTCCGTGTTTAGGATCTTTTGCAGCAACACAAATATTACCGAGATTAATGTTAAAGTCCTTACCGATGGTTATATCGAAAACATCACCGTGCGTGTACTTTTGTATCCAGTTCCTTTTTTCTAATCCTCTTGTGTATATATGTGAATATTGTTTGCAAAAGTTAAACATAATACTGTGCAGATTACTGTAGCTTATAAATCCTTCATACCAATGTATGTGATGAAAGTAGTTTGTTATCCATTTGTTTGTACTTTTTGCTTTGGCGTTAAGGTTGTTAAAAGAAAAAGGAGCTTCAAACGTGAATGGGTAAACTACAAATGTAAGCAAGTCTAAAATTACTAATTCCTTGATAATAAACCTATCATCATTATTTCGAAATGCTTGAAATTCTATTACACAAGGCTTTACACTCACTTCTTCATCCCCTCCGCTCATCATGGCACCTAGCGATCAACTAAACTGTTTTCCACACCACGGTAGGTTAAATACCAGGCCGTACAGTTGCAGGCGCGTTGGTGTATATTTAACGTGGGCACCGTCCCCAATAGGCCTACCCCACGTGTGTTCTTCTTTACTAAGTCAAACTTTAGTCTTTTTTAACTTCTTCTTCTTGTGTTTCGTTTTCTTCTTCTTCTTGTTTCTCCGTTTCTTCTTCCTGTGTTGTTTCTTCTGTAGCGATTTCTACAAGTGGTTCAAAATCCTTTAACTTTCTCCACATGCAAACTTCATGAGGTATTCTATTAAAAATAGATGTATCCACAGGTCCGTACACGATGGTGCTATCAGGTTGTTTTTCCAAAGTATCGACCAAATATTCTTTAATAATAGCGCTTGCAAATACCAACTGTCTCATGTACCTTGTAATAGGTTCTGTTGCGTAGTTTAAAACGTAGAATTCTTCACGTGACAGTAGAATCTTATTTTCATGTTGAGTCAAGTCTCTAATTCGCACTTGTAGTTGTCCACGATGTTTAACAATATCGATTTCATTGTCACAATCCAAAAGTCGAATATGTGTTTTCCTTCCACACAAACTGTTAGTTAAATAACATTCTATTAAATGTACATGTTTCAAAAATGACTCCCAAGCATTTTGCGAAACTAAAACCTTTTTTGTTCCATGGTGTAGTATTACTGTAGGGGAATAATCCAATGATTTCATCAATCCAACTGATACACTTTTACTGATGCATGCTTAGATGGGGTAAAAGATTCGCAGAAAAACTTCAGTTAAAATGTGAGGAGGAATATTTTCTTCAACTTTCTTCTTCCTCTTTGGTACTACCTTTGATGGGTCTGCATTACTTTCCTCCTCTCTATCTCTTTTACCAAACTTTAAAAATGCAGTTATTTCCTTGATGATTTCTTCTTCACTAGTATTATCACGTTCCAATAACGGTGCTACCTCTGCATCACCTTGTACAACAGATGGAGAACTCATTTTGTAGAAGATGTTGCCCATGCGACGATAGACGATCAACTGAAGACCTGCATTGTTGCTCCGCTATTTATAGGTTAGCGACAGTGGCGGTGCCGGTGGTGGTACAACGTTTTACAATACCGTCTTTACGATACCAGTCAACGGTGTGTATGTAACAATTTTATCGTGCAAAATTAAACAATACGCAGATGTATTTGCAGGTACGTTTTCTTGAAATTCCATTTCTATTTTTATATCAACACTAGACGATTTTACAGATTCGTTTTGTTTGGAGCAATCAATTACAACAATCGGAGCTTTCGATTCAAACTGTACGGGAGATAGTAGAGGTGTGTTTGTTTTGCCGTAATATGAATTTTGGAACCTAGCGTACATATCGTATAAAACACTGTACCTTTTTTTATCAAAAGAGATATTAAAGTTGTCGTAGGGAAAGAATTGTGAATTCAGGAACACTTTACAGTTTGTTAATTTACAATGGTCAAATTCACCAGCATTTTCAGTTAATATACTTTTTTTCTTTGTTTGTAATCCAAAGATTACATATCTCGCTTTTTCCAAATGAGTAGAAGTTTTTACAGTCCATGTATGCCGTTGTGTTGAAGGTAAAACGGGGTATTCATGAAACTCCCAGCTTCTGAATGGCATTACAATGTCTCGATCTGATTTTAACTTTCTTAATAATGTAATCCTGTGTTCATCATTTAGTCGCACATGTGGTACTCTCCAAACAATCTTGTCTAATGTTAGTTTCCAGTCTAAATTGGCTTCAGTTGTTCCAGCAGATGCTTTAATAATATCATTATCGTTTGATGACCTTAATAAAACTAGTTCTTGTTTTACATTTATTATTATTCTTCTGTAATCTTCAGCAAATCCTAAAAGTAATCTTAAAGGTACGTAAAAATCAAAGTTTCCCGAAGCGTCAGGAGTAATTATACTTTTGTCTGGTGCAACCCATCCTGCAACAGCTAACAGATTCTTCTCATTTGGTGTTAAAGACGCTAATCCTTTTAATGTACTGGAAATTCCAACCTTTTTTGTTGAATCGACTGTAACTCCTGAAATTTCATATCTAATCTCGTCAAACAAAAATGCCATAGGATTATTTATGAACGGAACAGTGGTTCCAACAGTACCGTCAGCTTTTGTTACTTTTCCTTCAATATATAAATAACTTTCGCATGGAAGAGTATAAATGTCTTGTTGTTGTATAGGAATCCTAATTTCATCGTTATTGTTTAATTTGGACGAAGCGTAAGGGTTGTGCGTGTGATATTCCTTTTCCCATAAGGTCTCGTCGAATGTTGGGCCCTGCGCTATATCCAGTATATCCATTGTTAATGACCTTTAATCCAATTTCTTCTAGAAAACGAATGTTGTCACTTGTTAATCCTTCTACAGCTGATGAGCTACTGACCTCTTTGCTGGTTGGCTCTCTCTTTTTAAATGATAACCCCATTATCTAAGCGGATGATTTTATATGTATTCTTACAGTAATAGCTTCTCCTCGAAAGTCAATAAGGTTTCCGTCTTGATCCACTATGTTCAGCACGATGTCTGAAATGAAACTGGTGTTTAACGGTAGGTACACAAGGTTTTGAGGCTTTTCTACTATCTTGAAACCCGGTGCGACTGATGGGTAGAATGTGTGTAATATATGCCGATTTTCTCCATCTCTGTAGGATCCTTGTATAATGTTACATGTAATGTCTATGCTGTTTACTTTGATGATCGTCACAGTTCTATTCCCAGAATGAGTTGTATTAGGTTCTAATACCTTTGTTTCCTTAGAAAACCCCAATAAACTACCAATTGAACGTTCTTGGCCAAAATCAATATAATACTTAGAAGTAATTTCGGCTTTCATTGTATTGTTATTGCCTTTTATCGTTATATTTTCTTTTCCCATATGTTTTTGTATAACTTCATTTATATTATCAATTTCATAAGCTCCTGTTGGTAAACTGAATTCTTCCAAAGCTGAATATTTTCCTTTATTATCTTTTGTCTTGTAATAATGTATTTTGTTATTAATTCCTTCACTAACGTTTGGAATAGAGTTATATGTTGTTAAATCCAATAATGCGGCTTCCCATAGTCTTCCTTTTTGCAAACGTAGCGCTGGAAACAGAATACTGCGCAAAGTACATGAGTTACCGGTTAATGACACTGTATACGAAGACATCTTAAAGTTGACTAACACTTTTAGCTAAAAAGTCTAAACATAAATGACCGCAAATGGATGTATCATCAGGTTGTTTTCTTGTATAATTGTAAAAAACATTTTCTGCCGCACGAAAGTATTGTTGAAGTTCTTTCGGTGGTGGAAGGTTTCCAAAACTGTCGAAATAATAAATCGTTTCACCAAGTTTCTTGTAACACACCCAATGAGTGCCTAATCCTTCACTATTATCCAAATTTACTATACCAGTCTCATTTTTCCACATTTTAACCGGTAATTCATCTTTCATAAATACTCCTCTAAAAAATGGGATTTTCAAACAAGAAGCATATGTAATCAGTTCTTCATTGGTTAATTCTTTGTTTTTAATTATTAATTGCTCTTTCTTATTTAATACACACGATACGGTCTTAGGTATAGTCCTCCTCCCTTTTTTATCATTGACCATATTGTTGGTTTCTTTTTACCTTTACCACTAGTAGATCGACGTTTTCTTCTGATATTACCTCCTTGTTTCTTAGCGGGTCTTTTCCCACGCCTTCTTCTCTTTCCTCCTCCAAACGTAGTTTTTGCTTTCATTGCTGCTGTTACTGCTAAAGACGCTGCTTTTTCACCAATACTCGCGTCACTAGATTTTACTCTTTGCCAAGCTTTCTCAGAAAGTGCTCTATCTGCTATTGATCTATTTTTTGTATCACCAAATTTGGAATACGCTATATCGTGCTGTTTACAAGCCTGATCAAGCTTATTTATTCCAGGATCTCCTCTAGCAAGCCGTTTCTCTAATTTGGTTCCAGGACCACAATATTGATATCCTCCAGGTAAATGTAATTCCACAGGTAATAAATCAATCGCCTTGTTAACTATAGCTCCAACCGGTTTACTTAATAGAGAAAATGCTGTTGATGCTATTCCCCTTCCTCTCTGTAATCTCTCTCGATTATGACTGATGCGTTTAGCCCTCGGCATGACTATTTATAGCCAAACTTACAATCAGTAGGTGCACTCTATAAATGTTTTACAATGAATGTAATATTAGTCTTGGCTTCTTGTATTATATATACTGTTTAAAATCCATTTATTATATAGAAATGGATTAATTAATTAAATGTAGACATAATAAATAAAAGTAGTAAAAATAGAAATAAGGTGTAATTGAAGATGTTTCAAATGTTTCTCCGCTGGTGATGGTATCGTTGTTTTCGGTAAAATGAATAAAATCTAAATAGTTGTCATGTTCCCTTAGAAACTTGCCACTTAATCGTTGGTAATTAAATAACACATTCCAGTCTAGTTTATCTTTAAAATTGTCAATGTAATTTTCAGAGAGATTTTGATATTTACTTATTACTTCCCAACAGTTATTAAAATTTGACGTCATCTCTACAAGGAAATTTTCTGAAAACTGTTGTCTTTGTAAAATATGAATCCAGTTAACTCTGTGAAAATAAATTCTTAACATAGCCATTGTGAAGAGTTAGTGTATGGAAAGTTGTTCCCAATCCATATATCTATCAAACCGTTGAACAAAACCATCTGTCAGCACTCCTTGGGGAAATCTCGGCTCTTGAGATATTAAACTCCACGCAGTAATATTGGATTCCATCATCCTCTCTGTATCATCTCTCGAATATAACTGATGCTTTATCCCTTATCATGGGTATTTAAATTCTTTTTTCTCTTATATAATCTTCATCGTTTTCTGTTGGTTCATTAATCACATTCACTTTATCCCCCTTTCCTAATGTCTTGACTTTAGAAGGCTCAGACGGTTTATCTAATTGATTAGGTTTTTCTGGATTGTGTAACTTTTTCCAGTCTAAATAATTGTGGCTGTCAACATCTGAAGCTACAGCTCTTCCTGAAGCCCGATGGATATAATTAAATAAAGCTGCACCAAACCTTTCCATATGTTTTTCATATTCTGTAGTCCATTTCTTGTGTACTATATCAAATATTTTCTTATTTACAGCGTCTCCATCCTGCTCACAATCACCTACATTTGACAATTTTAATTTTTTTACATCATAGCTTGTATCAGTTTCATTCTTTTTGTAAATCGTTAACAATTTTAAAGTCGCTAAATTTACTGCTTCACCATCATAAATGGGATGTTTTATATTGCTTAACCTTTTACCGGAAAATCCCCAATGGTCTTCGTGTACAATCGGGGTTCTTTTATCCATGTATTGTACCGTAACCGCATCAGAAGACAAAAGCGGATCACCAACATTTTGAATTACTTTTCCTTCAAAATTATAATTACCATCAGGTGTTAACGGAAACCCAGCTCTTTTTTCACTATATCCAGATTTTACTCCAAACTCGGAATACCGTCCAAACTTGTCCACACTCATGATGTAACTGAATCGCTATCGTTTAGGTTCTTACTATATATATATATATATATATACGTCTACTGAACAATTATTTCTCGTTTTCGCAGTTCATCAACCAAAGCTACCCATTCGTTTTCTAAACCAGTGTGCCCGGCTTCCATAGCTTCATGTAATAACCTCATTCGATCAACTAACTTATTTATATCGTTGTAATATATTATATTGGTTTTATACAAATTTTTTAATAATCCCCTTCCAGATGTAGTAGGATCAGTTGTTTTTCTTTTTTTATGCAAAACATTTAATTCAGCAGAAGATAAAGCTCTTCTTTTAATTGGAGCTTTATTTGATTTCGAGGGGAAAAGACTAGATATAATGTTTGTGTATTTTATTGACCTGTTTCTATGAATAGGTAGTTCTTTGGAATATTTTTTTCTATGTGCATTTGTATACTCTAGTATATTTTTAAACAATTGTAAATCCTTTTTAGTATATTTACCAGGATTATTTTTAAAGATGAGTTCAAACAAACCTGTTGTACCTTTATATTTCTTATCACCAATAACTATATCATCATTTTCGTTTATATCTAACTTTCTATCTCCAATCATTAATCCTTTATCCTCTATTCTAGCTCCATATGTATGATAATTTCGATTAGCATGTGTGCCATGTAACATTTTTAATGTATATTTTCTTCCAAGTGGTCCTTTAAACATAATATCTGTGCCTAATTTGCTTAAGTTGGATGGGTTGATATCCTCTTCTTCTGCTCTTGTATCTTCCGCACTTGTATCTTCTGTACTTGTATCTCCTGCAATGTTCTTTTCCCTTAAATCTCCTATATCTCCGCTTTCTTCATACTCGTCGCTTTCTTCAGATGTTTGTAACTGGTCAGAACTTTCATCATTCTGAAATTCTTCTTCATATTTGGAAATTGGTAGCATTTTGTCTCCTTCGAAGCGAATTGAAGGTCTTTCCATATTTTGTGCTAATCGCTTTAAAGGTTCAGTAACAGGTTTGAATGTTGTTTCTAAAAATTGCTCTCTTTCATTTATACCTGATTTTAAAGCTCGGTTTTTTTGTCTAATAGAATCACTAAGTGATTTTATTTCCTTTAATAGCTTTTCCTGGTTAACCATCTTCACACCTTGACGACTTGTACAGTAATACCGCTAATCAGTGTATTAAAACGAATTTATCAAAACCTATTCTATAACGACCATCTTTTATAGCTTGATCTTTCATAATAACCAAAAATCCATACTTTTCCGCCCATGCTTTTCCGCAAAGCTCTTTAAACTTTTCAAATGGCATATCCGCATTCACATGATCGTTATATATATGTTTTAGGTTAGTATCATCTTGTTTGAATACAATTAGAATATTTGCATTATCTCTGATAAGTTGTTTTGGGATTTTGCTATAAGTTTGTCCTATATATATGCTGTCGATGTTATTATGTCTTCCCATGGCAAAGTAGTTTCTAATAGTATCCTGATTTTCACAAGATACATCGTCAAATATAAATACAGAATACGGTTTCGCTTCGTTTGGTTGCATAATGCTATCACTAGCGTTAAATTTGTAAAAATTAACATCAGACACATCAGATAGGATTTTATCCAGCAATTGATACTTTGGTTGATGTAGAGACTTTGAAAAAATATATAGGTTACTAAACCTTAATCCCTGCGGATTAGTGATCAAATTAAAGACAACATTGGTCTTTCCACAGTTTGAGGGGCCACTTACTATACATCGAACAGTGTTTGGAAGTAAACTACCGTGTTTACCATTGTTGATTTTAACGTTATCCACAGTTAAATCATCTATGTTATTAATATTGAATCGATCTTTATGGTGAATAATCTCCATCCTGCTCAAAGGTTAACGATGAAATGAGTTGCTTGTATTAAACCAAGTCCTTTATAGGTATCCATGAATCCTCAGTTTTGTTAAACCCTAACCACCGCACTTTAACTGCGTCCTTTTTTCTTTGTAACACTTTTTCAACAAGATATACATCACCTACTGTTGACTTTAACATTTCATGTCCATAAAATGCACCTTGCAACAAATCTCCTTTGTTATCTTTTAGGATATACGTTTCAGGTACAGTCGGTTGCACTTTATACACTGTAAAGACTTCATTCGTCCAATTGGGAAGGTATTTTTTGGTAAACACTCCCTTATATTTACTAATCCGTACTTTATCACTTACATTAAATTTTCTTGGCTGCATTTTTTCTACTTTAGGCTTTGTATTTTTCTTTATGCGTTTTAATACATCTTTTGCATTTCTTCTATTTACTTTGTTAGGTTTCATACCAATAGTTCTATGAAACCTGTTGTTATAATCATTTATTAATTGTGGTAAAACATCATACCATACGTAAGAACCTCTTTTTGAAAATTGTTTATACAGTGCTCCTTTTAAGGTTCTATTAAATCTTTCTACAATAGCAGCTTTTTTCTCTGAATTTGTAGAATAATGATTTATTTTATATTTATTCATTAACTGTGCAAAGTTTGTATTAAGGTATTCTGTTCCATCATCAGTTTGTAAATGTTTAATTTTGTTTTTATCTCTTTTTATGGCTATTTCCATGGCTTCTGTTACGCTTTTACCAGTCTTGTCCTTTAGAGGCAAAGCGTCTGCAACTTTTGTAAAACAATTAATAATTGTGAGTATATATTTAAATCCTTTGTTTATTCTGCTATGCGGTCGCATTTCAATTAAATCCGCTTGATATAGATCATTTATCCCTTTTATAACAGTATTTCTTCTTGGAAACTTTATTCTTGCAGGTTTGTGTAGTTCATTAATAATCTTCTCCTTCAGGTCTGACATGATGGTTTCACGAAGGCAGCTGATATGGTATTAAATATTCTTTTGTATAAATCTGCTTATATATATACATATAGTTCAAGGTCATTCAAAACTTGTGTAAAAAAAGGGGAAACACAGCTTAACATTGCTGTGTTTCCCCTTTTTTTACGGAAAGGAAAAGGATAGAGGATCTAGGACGATGAAAGGGTTATTAGTCAATAGGGTTGAGGGAATAGTGACCGAATGGTAAAGTGTGGATGTTGTCTGGAAGGGTTTGTCTTTTGTCGTCATTACAGGATAGCGCCTTTTTAACTTCAGTCACGCTGTACAGCTGATGGTTAAAACTTCTGATGGTGTTGAATTTAGCTGTAATGATGTTATCCTCAAATAAGCATTGCTTGTAGTGTTCAAAATGCACTTTCTTCTTTAAATATAAACTCTTTACACCTTTAGCTTTCTTAATATAGCTATTCTTCTTTTCTTCTTCTTCTTCTTTTTCATTATAGAGTTTCAAAGAATATAGTTTAGACATCAGTGCAACAATCTCTTCAAGTAGAACACCATTAGCCTCATCCTTGAATTTGCCTAGTACTTTTTTGTGTCTGTCATTGTCGTAGTTTGGATGATCTTTTGGATAATCGGAGAAATCAAAGTCGTTCTTGTAAATAAATGTACGTAAATCTTTATACATATCCAATGTTACTATGCGATATATAAAAGCGTCAGTGTCCATATATGTAATAGATATATTTTCTCTTCCGTAGAACGCCACCATTTTGTTGTAGTGAAAATCGTACATGTGTGTTTTTGAGATGTCCAAGATTGACATGCCTATATACAAAGGACGATCCATCTTCACACTCGTCTTCTTCATGGACACTGCTACAAGTTTTTCATTAATAATTATCGATGTCCAAAATTTGGCTGCTGTACTAGTTTCTGTAATTTTTTTGCGTCGGTAACAAGTTTAACATTTTTATGTCTTCTTTTGTTTTCCAATGTTTTTCCAAATATCGCATTATTCATTAATTTAAAGAAATCTTTTTGAAAGTCTGATGTAGCTGCTGCTCTTCTGATGGTATTTGAATCAATGTAGGGTTTCAACCAGCATGATTGAGAAAATTCCAAAACTCTATTAATTTTTGTTAAACGTAGTCCTAATTCGATAGCTTGTTGAATCACCCAAAAGTGAGCCACGTAGCGTTGTTTATTATTTAATGTCATCATTAATTTGGGGTGTTTTCCAATTGGTGAAATTTCTGTTTTAGCAAGAAGTGGTAGGTCATAATGAAGATCATGTAAATTTTCTGGGTATTCAAAATCGCAATCCAAAATATATCCAGTGTCACCATGTTTCGGAATTTGTAAAATATCGCCAATAAAGTCGGGATTAATCCATTTAAAGTTATCAAAAGGAAGTGGGTTTGACATTGCCCAACCGTACAGGTTATTTGCATCGAAATATCCTAAATAGGTTGACGGTTTGGTTTCATCATAATCGGGTAGGTATTTGTTGTTGGCTTTGACATGTCTGGTAACACTTTGGGTCAATCCGCCTCTTACTCCAGCTTCAACCATTAAAACCATGTCAATGTCTGTTAAAAGTTGGAGTTTGCATTTTGTTTCTTTTAACATGGCTTGCCAAGCTAATCCTGGTGAAGTATACGAATGTAGAGGGTCCAAACCGTAGGCAGCAAAACAAGTGTTTCGGAATTCTTCCATTACATCACAAAGAAGAGTTACATCTAGTTTGACATAAAAGTCCGAGTAATCTCCTAAGGTCTTCATATCTAACTCGTTCCATACTCGACGTGCGTGTTGATAGTCCTCAAGTGATATTTCCGAATCATTAAGTTTGTTTTTGAAGTGTTCTGGTGGAGGTAGTGATGTTTCATCAAATCTATGCAGTCCATCGATGTAATCATAGGGGAAGACTCCTTTTCGAAGAACCAAATCCATTTTACTATTGGGTACAATTTTGCTTGTTTCTATCAAATCTGTTCTTCTTAGATTTTCAGATAATTTCATGAGGCTTGAAGGCATAAATCTAAATGAATCAACAAACCTTAATTTAATTTTACCCACCTTTTTTGAAAAGCTTATAAATTTTTCCATTGTAGTAGCCAAAACGTCTATTGCTCCATTATCTCTTCCTAGTTCGGGGATTATGAAGTGCGAATCATAACCACTCAGATTGTGCAGAACTACGGGGATGAAATATGGTAGTTTGTAGTTCAAGTTGCAAGCGTTACAGGCTGCACCTCTATACGCTCCCGTAAGATGATCGTGGTCACGAACTTTAACGTTATCCAGTGTAAAGGTGTTATTACACAAATAACACGTTGTTGTTGAATAATAATGTTGAAGCTCTTCTTCTTCCATAGGTGACATGGGTACCTTTGTTCCATACAGTTCTTCTACCTTTGCAGCTATTTCATACAGATCATCGACAAAGTATTTGGCTGCTTCTTCACCGCGATAAATCTTTGAAGAAGATGATAGTCCATATTTTTGAAGATGGTCTTCAGTCAACGTGGATTTAATTAGTATGCAATAACTGTTTGGTGAATGAAGTTGGTATTTGCTTCTTCTTGTAACGTCCTCTTCTTGTTGTTCAAGTGGATGTAAAGAAGACTCGAAATCAGCGTAAACAGCAACAGGTACACGGTATTGTTGTATTATTTTGTCAAATTTTATCTGCGCTCTGCTGGAATGTGGCAATTTAATTCTAACCTCATAGTTTCCATTACATAACCTTTGATGTTCTACTAACCATTCTGAACCTCCCCTTCTTAATGGTTTGCCTACATGACAAAAACATCTTTTACAAATGGTTTTCTCTCCGTGTTTTTTTGATATTTGTTTAGATACAAGAGCTGCAAAGTTTTTTATGTAGACATAGTGGGATATGTCCCCTTTAGTGATCAATAGCAAATCCGTATGATCTCTGCGCTCAATAGGTGTTATGCGCAAGGGGTACGCATTGTTTGACGAATCTAAGCCAAAAATGTTGACAGAAGCTGAAGGATTTTGCTTTTCAAATTTTGATATATCAGTAATTGCAACAGGGTAATTCATTCCCTGGAAATTATACTTATGTTGTATTTCTTCATATTTGTGACTTGGTCTTATCGGATTGTCTGTTACATATTTGACCAACATGGCATATTTAAAACATTCAGTATCTTGATTTTGTACGTTGACGCAGGATAAGGTATTTCTAATCTTTGTTGGTAGAGGGATGTAGCTACTTCCTCGAATTCCATAGCCGTGTTTGTGTACTCTTAAGTCTAGCCCTGTGATGCTTAACAAACTCCATCCAGAGCCTCTTCCTTCATGTTCTTGTATTTTTGTCTTGAGCTCTTCAAAACATTCAGATACGATTGAATCAATATCTGACGAAAACATAATGGTACGGTTTTTTGTTAAAAACCCTCTCGGTGAAGTTTCATTTTGAATGTTTGTAAATAAAGCATCCATTAATAGTCCAAATTTGATAAAATTTAATCTTTTTAATTCATTTTGCAGAGTTTTACTTACCAATCCTTTTGCGTTATTTAAAAATTCTTCGAGTTGTAATTTTGCATTGTCAATTTTAAAGTGGGTTACTACATTACCCGGAAGTGCTCGGGCATGTAGTTCTACATTTACTGCTGTTGATGCTGAAGGACGGTGAAGTGTAGACAGAGCATGCGTAGAACTCGATGCAGCTGATGATGTTGAAGGACGATGAAATGTAGACAGAGCAGGCGTAGAAGTCGATGCAGCTGATGATGTTGAAGGAAGGTGAAGTGTAGACAGAGCAGAGGTAGAAGTCGATGTTGATGGTGCATATTGAATTACAGTTGGTCTGGAATGTTGGTGTTGAGCTAACATTTGATCTATTTCTTTCAATTCTTCTTCTTCATATTTTTCATCTTGGTTGTTGTTATGTTTCAGTTCATTATGAATCATTAAAAGAAATTCATCCTTAAATGAAGACTTGCAAATATCGCAGCGATGCATAATGTAGGTGCGATCTCCACAAAGGTCAAGGCAATAATGAACAACACTGCAAATGCCCCTCTATTTATACCCTAGCAAAAGTGGTGGGGGTACGTATTACGTTAAGTTTACTATTTTTTTTGCATTTTATATTTACTATTGTAGCTGAAGGCTACAAAGTTCTGTATTTAGGTCAAGGTCATTGAACATATTTGCCAAAACGGGGAATAGAGCAGTAAATGATTTCATATCAAACCATAAACTGATCTATTCCCCGCTCTGTATTTAACTAAGACAATTTTCTCCAACAGGAACATTTGATAGATTTTAAACTCGGATGTGAAGTCGGATTGTACACATTGCATCTCGATCAACTAAAAATTTCATAAAACAATAGGGATCTTCAGTTGTAGATTCATATTTAACATATTCGATGGTCAACATTGCAGAACGAAGATCTTGTGGAATTACGTCGACTTTTATGAGTCGCCTTTCGAGTTCAAACCGTTTTGTTATTGATGTAAGTTTTATCACATCATCGATATCGATGAGGGGAAAGCTGTAGCAAACGGAGTTTCCTGGTGGGTTCATCATGCCGATATGATAAATATACACTGTTGCATCGACATTAAATAGACGTTCCCCCACCATTAAATTTATAAGTTACCCCCACTTTTTCTAAACAAAAAAAAGCAACAAAAAAAAAAAAAAAAAAAAAAAAATTGAAAGCTGGTAAATATTTTCTGTCTTGTAACTGGGTCAAGGTTATACAACGATATTACCAAAACGGGGAATAGAGCAGTAAGTAGTTCTCACTTTGACTACAAACTGATCTATTCCCCGCTCTGTATTTAAAGTTTGTCAGTTGACAAGAAAAAGACAACACTTAATCAGACTTATTTGATGAATCGGAATCAGTTGTATCAGAAGCATCGGAAAGAAATAGTCGTCGACGAATATGATATACCCCTCGTGCACTATCTAAAAATAACCCATCCAAACTACTACTACTAGTGGTTGGAGTTTCATCATGTATTTCTTCAGAACAGAGAAGATGCTGATAGATTCTATAGGTTTCAGATTCCCCGTCACTTAACGGTTCAATTTGTTCTATATATCCTGCTTCAAGATCATCACTGTTTATATCACTTAATAATTCAAAATCTTCCATTGCATCCATATCACTTAATAATTCAAAATCTTCCAATTCGTCTTCATTTTCATCCTCACTTTCAATCACAATATGTTTTATAATTCCTACGATTGATTTTGCAGAAGGAAATATATTATCCTTTGGTGACATAGCTGCTATATATTCTAGTGCTAACACAAGTAGCAGAATGAGATAAGCACTGATGAGAAATCTCTTTTTATATTCCCCGATTTAAGTGGTGGGGGTAACTAGTGATAAGAAATGGGTATTATTGTATCAAATATATGTAACAATGTTTATGAAACAAGGATGTTTAAGTCCTGTAAGTAGGTCAAGGTCGTTTTAACTTATTACCAGAACGGGGAATAGAGCAGTAAGCGATTCTCACTTTGACCGCAAACTGATCTATTCCCCGTTTTGTTTTCCCCCCGTTCAGTATTTCCAAAACATCTTTAGTCAATTACGAATGCTAGAAGGTCTTCAGGAAGATCTTGTTGAAGTGATGCACCTTCTAACAACGTTTCTAACGCATTAATGTATTTTATCGCCTGTATCAAAATGGCATGCCTTGAACTTTTTTTATCCATAAACGGTAATTTTGATTGTAATAACTTATATGTTTGATTTATTTTTTTAATCCTTCCTCTTTCTCTAGCATTCCTTCTTCTTGCCTCATCATTCTTTTCCTTGTTATTTGTTGTAGGCTGCATCGATGTTGTAGGCTGCGTCGATGTTGTAGGCTGCATCAACTCTGCTGGGCTATTCATAGCTGAATAACTATACTCTAAAGCTGTACGCCTTATATATGTTTACCCCCACTATTAAAGTCAAAGGATTTAGATGGTGGGGGTGGGGGGGGGGGTGTAAGTGATAGGGAAAGGATATGTTATTTAACAATTACTATCCGCAAATTTTTTCCAAGTCTCGTCAGTGGGTCACGGTCACTTAAACATATTGCCAAAACGGGGAATAGAGCAGTAAGCGGTTTCACTTTGACCGCAAGAAATAAATACATTTTCCAATATCTTACCAAACAAAGATTTTCTAAGTCCCGAAGTGGGTCAAGGTCATCTGAACATGTTGCCAAAACGGGGAATAGAGCAGTAAGTGATTCTCACTTGGACCACAAACTGCTCTATTCCCCGCTCTGTATTAGGGAAGTGAATTTTGAAGAAAGGTCACAGTTATAGGCAATAAACCTGATAACAGAACCTTTTATTAATTTATCCAAACAAAAGGAAGTTACAGATAGTTTGCAGGGAGTATTTGCAAAAGTTTCTCGAGGGTAAGATGGGTAATGTCAACCGGTTTGCATGGCCGTATTGACAAAGGTCGGTTTTCGTGCCATACCTTTTTGTAAGGGGTTAGGAAAAGGATGAGAAACATACTGATCAGTTAAAGTTAATTTTACAAAGACCAACCAAGGTCGGTTTTACAAAGGTCAACAGCATCCTGAAACCCAGTCGGACGTTGGTCAGTAACGGGCGTCAGGCAACTGTGAACCAAAGTTTTGACCAAGGTTAGTTATAGCGTGTAAGAAAAGGACATACCAACCAAGGTCGGTTTTACAAAGGTCAACAGCATCCTGAAACCCAGTCGGACGTTGGTCAGTAACGGGCGCCAGGCAACTGCGAACCAAAGTTTTGACCAAGATCAGTTTTAAAGCGTGAAAGAAAAGTACATATTTCATTAGTAAATAAAACACTTCAAAGACCAACACCACAAATAATTACAAACACCAACACTAACTACATTTTCTAGCAGCAAACTACAAGCTATAATCTAACAAACTAACATGCATAACATACTAATATGCTAAGGTAGAATCTTTAGTATACAGGGGTACCACCTATATACTAAAGATGCTATTACAGACAGCTAAGGCGAACAGCTAGCTAGGCTGTCAGCCTGAGACTGTGAGACCTCTGCGGTCAGCCCCCGCTTTTATAGCCGACGATCCGTGGTGGGAGGTAAAGGGAGGTGGGGGGAAGGGGGGGGGGGTACACTATTGTCGCGACGATATAAAGTGCACATTGATATATTCCAAGTTCGTTAACTGGGTCAAGGTCAAGTAAACTGTTTTGTAAAATAGCAAAGGATTTACCTTTGCTATTTTACTTTTTAAGAAACGCAAGATAGCTCTAAGATCAAACAAGGGTTATAGTTATCCGTTTTACACAACATTCATTGTACAATGATTTGATAAAATGGAAAATTTCCATGTTGGAAGGTGATTGCCATATCATCAAAACACAATACACATCATTTCTGTGTAACGGTCTAAGCTCCATCTCTACTTTTAAGTTAATCCCTCGATACTCAAAAGCAAGGATAGTGAGAAATGCTTCTGACAAAGCAAGCTCAGAAGGAACAAGCCAAGTGTTTACACCTACAGCTTCCATAGCGATGTGATGATTTTTACCACGCTGTTGCAGTATATAAAACATTTCCCCCTCCAGTATAATATTTCTCCTTTTTTTCCTTTTAAGTTTTATCTTTGACTTAGTGTAAAATATCTAAGTCCGTTATCTAGGTCAAGGTCGTTGTAACATTGTAAAAAAAGGTGTGGACAACCTATTTACACTCTGCAGCATATGCTACAAATTGTAAATAGGTTGTCCACACTTTTTTTTTAATTTGGAAAAAAACTTTATTTAATTTGGAAAGAATGTTTTTTTTTTTTTTTTTTTTTTTACAATTTTCTCCACACAGTGGTTCCTGAATCGCCTCGGATTAGATAGTGCTTTTTCGTAGGGTTTTTGGGATGACGCATGCCTTTAGGTAATCTTAAAATGTAAAGACGGTCTCCACATTTTAACATGACCTTCAGGAATCCCATTATTTTTACAAAGACGTATTGTTTGTTTTTAGCTAGCCTATTAATCCGAGTCTTAGCTGGTTTCACTGTCGGATGTGGTGAAGAAGGAGAAGCGGTATTTTTTAAATGAAGATTGCACAGTTCTTCATTTAAAGTACACTGTTTTGCACAGCGTTCGCCTTTCTTTGCACCTTTTTTGAACACATAATTACATAGTTGTGCAGGACGTATGCACCTCCTATGCAATGACTTTAATTGATTGAATTTCTCTGAAGGAGATTGAATATTTGTGCAAATTACTGAAGGTCTGGTTGAACTAGTGGAAGGTGGAATTTCAATTGGGGGTCTTGTAAATATTTTAGAGCTTGAGGTGGAGCTTGATCTTGAGGTGGGTGATAAGGAGGAGCTCGAAGAAGACCTTGATCTCGAGGTAGATGATGAGGAGGAGGAGCTCGACGAAGGCCTTGATCTCGAGGTGGATGACGAGGAGGAGCTCGACAAAGACCTTGATCTTGAGGATGATGGTGAAGGAGAAGTTGAACGTGAGCGAGATGTTGAACGATCCATGATGGGTGGTGAAGTTGTCTTTTCAGGGATGATCAGGGCCATTAAAAGAGCCTGACGAAGAATTGAACCAGCAGCCGAAGTCGAGGGTGATGCAGAAGTCGAGGGTGATGCAGAAGTCGAGGGTGATGCAGAAGTCGGCAGTGATATCGGGTGTGACTCCATAGTTCTGAGTGTGAGCAAGCACAAGCAGCAGAATGATCTTACCAGTGATGGGAAGCCTCTTTTATACCCAATATAAGTGGAAGGGGGGGGGATGGAGATAGGCTATGGTTTAAAATATTAATCTTTCTATATGTGACCAGACAAAAGTTTATAAGTCCTGTCAGTGGGTCAAGGTCATCTGAACTTGTTGCCAAAGCGGGGAATAGAGCACAAATTGGTGCTCTATTCCCCGCTCTGTATTAGGGGACAGGGAATTACAAGCAATGATTTTAATAACGAAAAATAAAGAAAAACCCAAAAAAGAAAAAATCACAACAGTTTCTCAGGCTAAGAAAGGTAATGTCAACCGGTTTACATGGCCGTATTGACAAGTCCGGTTTTCAGGGCCGAACCTATTTGTCAGGGGTTAGGAAAGGAGGAGAAACATGTTACTTTGAAACAAAAATAAAGACTTTACCCGCAAATATTTAAACAAATTGAACAGTTAAAGTTAAAGTTTATTTTTCAAAGATCAACCAAGGTCGGTTGTACAAAGGTCAACAGCAAACTGGAACCCAGTCGGACGTGGGTCAGTAACGGGCGCCAATCTACTGCGAACCCAAGTTTTGACCAAGGTAGAATTACAAGGACCGATTTTATATTTACAAGTTATTTTTCAAGGATCAAACCAAGGTCGGTTGTACAAAGGTCAACAGCACACTGGAACCCAGTCGGACGTGGGTCAGTAACGGGCGCCAATCTACTGCGAACCCAAGTTTCGACCAAGGTAGGATTACAAGGACCGATTTTATATTTACAAGTTAAACCCCACGGATAAAAATAGGGACACTTTACCCAGTTTGGATCAATATCCATAAGAAAAGGGAGCTGTAGGGAAGGTACATATTAGTAAATAAAACACTTCAAACACCAACACCAACACAAACATTAATTACAAACACTAACTACATTTACTAGCAAACTACAAGCGTTAATCTAACAATCTACCATGCATAACAAACTAACAAACACATGCAAGGGCGCGGATCTGTTAATTGCGCGTCGGGCCCAACGCACACTTAACAGACCTACGCTGCAGCAGAATGCAACCCAGTCGGACGTTGGTCAGTAAAGGGCGGCAAGCTACTGCGAAGAGACCGCGGACTGCTCCGCTTATAAAGGCGGCGGTCAGTGGTGGGAGGTGACTCCGCCCCGTGACGTCAGGGGGGGGGGACCTTGAACATGACCCAAAAAGGGGGGGGGGACCTTGGGGGGGGGGACCTTGAACATGACCCAAAGGGGGGGGGAGACCTTGAGGGGGGAGACCTTGAGGAAGGGGGGGACCGGTTCTAGAACCTGTCTCAGCTTTCTAACCATATATGGATAGGGCAAGGTTTTACCTTGCGACTCGATTTACTCCTTCCGCCACCTCATTCCAGCTTCAACCATTGACTGGTACACTTCACAGCTCTCGCTCTCTCTCTTCTTACAAAATGACTTCGCCGATAACCAACGAGAAACTGAAAAGGATTAAGGAATCCTTGAAGAAGACAGCTCCAAAGACAAGCGGATTTAAACAACCTTCTTCCCTCAGAATGAGGCTAAAGAGGGATTTTCAAAACCACCCTCTTTACTACAAACAAGGTTCTTCTGGTTCGACTTCTTCATCAACAACGGAACGACACTCTGCCACACGGGATCATCTGGACGTGTTGCAGAAGATGAAGACCTTGACGGAAGACGAATTGGTATCTCCCATTGCAGTTACCAAAACAAAATTCAAACATTTGAGAAGAAACTTCCCGTACAGAGCGGTGCTGAAGAACGGAAGCACCTACTACTTAACTGCCGGTGAAGTTCTCTTTGAGGTGGAATTGCCACGATCAATTCCGGCACCACCAGAAGTGTCATACAAACAGACCTTGTCCTTGGTAAAAGAAGAGAGTAGAGTGAAGTGGACTGTAAAGTAAAATCCCTTACCATCCCACCCTCCCTCCACAAACGGTCCTTTTCAGGACCACCCTAAGCATTTCAAGTTAGGGACTTGGCCTGTACATAGGCAGGAGACTATTAGTCTTATGTTTGTGTGCAGCCCACTTTGTGAAAATTTCTAAGTCCCAAGGTCCTTGACCTTGACCTTGACCTTGAACATGACCCAAAAAAGGGGGGGGTACACAGTTTGTGCAAAGTATGTCATGTGGGTACTCAAATTACGCGGATTGATCAGACGAACAAGTTGGCGCAAACAGAATTCAGATCCGACAAAGGGTATAGCAGCAACAGCGAAAAACAACTATTTTCAAGGGCAAGCCTAAATAACTTCTTTATTTACGGTTTAAAATATATTAAGTGGGTACTCAAATTACGCGGATTGATCAGACGAACAAGTTGGTGCAAACAGAATTCAGATCCAACAAAGGGTATAGCAGCAACAGCGAAAAAACAACTATTTTCAAGGACAAACCTAAATAACTTCTTTGTTTTTGGTTCAAGGTCTAACATGTGGGTACTTCAATTACGCAGCTTGACAAGGCGAACAAGTAGGTGCAATTTAAATTTAAATCTAACCAACAGTATAGCATCCGTGGCGTAAAAACGATGGTTTGAAGGACAAGGTAACGTTGTGGTGGGGGTAGATGCCTATTATACACGATAACGCTACATCATTATTCTTCCAGCTCTTGTCGTATGAACATCTACCTAGACGGTCTGAAAAATGTCGCAGTTTTACAGGAACATGAGGAAGGTGACCTTCAGTAGTCCCCTTGACACTACTTTCTACTTCCCTGACGATGAAGACAGAAGGTCTACACTTTTAGTGGACAATGAGCGGTTTCGTCGAAGAATAATTGAGGTTGAAACACTTTTAACCAGTTGTTTGCTACGCAAAAAGAACCATATGAATACATGCACCGGTTTAGATCATAGTAGCTGTTATACTTATACAGCGTTGAAGCGCAAACATTATTGAGGTTTTTAGTTACGGAGGTAAGGTCTTGACAGTCTAAGAGCTAAACCCTAACTAACACATGTAAACTAGTTATTGTGCGATGTAAAACTTGGTGGGGAGACTGGTGTAGTGGGGGACTGGTGTAGTGGGGGACTACCATCTGCCGCACACTTGCCACCTGCCACCTGCCACCTGCCGCCGCCCATCTGCTGTCCACCATCTGCTTCGTTCTACTACACTTTTACCCCCACCATTTTGTTTGATACCAAAAACGCTAGCTAGCGAATAGTCAGTACACCTCCGGCTCTCGACCGGTGAACATCGAGCTCTCCGAGACGCTCTTCACAAAATAACAATATCATTTCACTCAAGGTCTGATAGATGTTTCTATTTCATTGCCGTCACGTATTCTTTCCTCCTGACAGCAATGAAATGCAAACACCTAACAGAACAGATAGGTGTCAAAAACACAACATGGACTCTGCGCAGGGATCGAAGTATCTACCGTCTTTCATCAGAAAGCAAAGTGATGGCCGCAACTCGTCCGGATCAACAACATCGATGACAACCAACAACGGGGAACTATTGTAAACATGAATTATTGTAAACATAACTTATTGTAAATAAAATAAAGTAATATTTGTAATTGTACTACCTCGCACTCGTATCATTCGATTGCTTCATTCGATTGTTTCATTCGATATTTATTATCGATTAACTATCGAATCACAATCGTTTTACGAGTGCGAGGTAGATTTTTTTAAAAAAAACTTCACCGTGACCTTGAACTTTGAACTTTTACTCATTTCGTCACAAAACCGCCTACGTCACTGGCTCAGCCTCAGATGACGTCTTTCATGACGCAGCGCTTCCGGTCATGTGACCGGAAGCCATCAATCAAGTGAGCCAAAAGTCCCCTTTCCCTACTACTTTTAATGATGCCTTAGACTTTGTTTAAAAGTTAATGTGTTTACTTGTTATCAGATATTTTATCCGTGATTCAATCGTATTTTATACTGGATCTTGTTAAAACCCGTTATCATATGAAATGTATCAATTCGATTTTTGTAAACAAATATTTGATTAAAAACAATTTTTTATTTTCCCCGAAGCAGCAAACCTGCATACTTAGCCCTAGTGTTATTCTTGTGAAGAATAGTTAATGTTTGATATGGCCTACCTCCCTTAGTTATGAACCTAAATTAAATTAATAAAGGTATGAAGCTTCACCTTCTTGAGTTATTTTGATAATTGTATAAAAAAAGTTTCTTATCTTCCTTGTTTCAGCAAAAACCTGCGTACTCAGCCCTAAAATAAAATGTTATACTGTATTTTTGAAACTCATAATAGCGATGGATTTGAATTTTATAACTGATTTATTTGGGCTTTACCTATCGCTTCTAGGGTTTAAAAATTTGTTTCTAGTGTTTTAAACACTAGAAGTGATAGGTAAAGTCCAAATAAATCAATAATAAAAATGGTATATATCACTTATTTACGTATGTATTGTTATGTAACTTGGTAAGTGGCTTTATGTGGTAGCGAGGCACATATTCATGCATTGGAAATTCGCTGAGCACGATGGTTTGCTGCGACGGGGTTATTTGTATGTTAGTAGAGCGTTTCCAACTTGAATTAATTTTATCTACGATATCATAGATTTGAGAGACTTGACTTAATTCATTAAATATGACATTTTTAAATGGTATATTAACCGCTGAAAATTGTATAACAAATAAATATGTTTATAACACATGCGGAGAGGCTGTTTGATTTGAGTTCCCGCTGTGCTGCTTGCTATTTGCCATTTCAGAATCTTGTTTCCCGACGAAGGTTCAGGGCAGGGCGGGTAGCAAGCCCAGCTGAGTGAAAGTGGTTTGACCACTTGGGGAAGTTGGGGGTTGGGGGTTGGGGGGCTTGACACGCTCGGGCTGTGTCAAGAAATCGGTCTTTACCCCCACCCCTTCTTAGGTACTCACGGCCGCTCAGTGGATTTCAGCATTGTGCGCCCTATCGTTTACACGCTTTTGTGCCTCGCCATATTCATGTAATTACAATAAAGTTGATATATTATTGATCTGCATGAACTACTGAATCTAACAGTATAAACTTCTTGTAGTTTGGTAATTTAATTTATTTGTAGTAATGAAAACTATTTAGTGTTTTAAAAGTGTGACACGAAAAAGTCTCTAAGCGTAAACTTTTTTTGTTTTGGGGTTGAAAAGAAAATTCCAGCGGAAAAGTTGTAGATAATTAGTTGATCCATAATTTTTATCACAAACTTTTTTTCATAAATTGATTTATTTGTTCTGTAAAGAAGGTATTAACGTTTCCCGCGCTCAAACCAATTCGCGCCGCACTCATTCCAGCTAACTGACGCAACACTTTGCTATACAACACGAATTTGATTGTATTAACAAGCTGAACTATGAATTATTATTTTACAGGCAGTAAGTGGTCTATGGTAGCCACTCTTGTTTTTATTTTGGAAGTAGATATTTGTTTCATTGCCACTGTTTGGCATTAAATAAACTGAATCACAAGTGGAACCAACATATACGGTAGCATGTAAAATGACACAGGGAACAGGTTAATATTCAAAATTAATTTGAAACTCAATTTTAAAGGATGTTTTATTACAATATAAGACTATACAGTTGCTCTTAGACATCTTAAGTGTGATTAAATAAAATTAACTTATTCAATTTCTGCCTTAGGCCCATTGATGCTTTATTTTCTTCCATGGATCGAGTCCGAGCTAAATCATGGCATAGCACTTTGAAAAACAAATAGCAAATCTTTTTCACAAGCTGTAACTCATGCCGATCATCGTCAGGGGAGGTGATCGGATGGGAACAAAAATGTTGCCACCAAAGTAATTTATTGCACTGTTTACAAATGTATGAATGCCGCACGATTTACTTTCATTGGAGTGTTTCAGCGTTTTGTGAAAAAAAACTACTTTAAAAACATCATCAGATGCTTTACATAGCTTACCACTATTAACTTAGTTTAAAAAGTCCATAACACCGGTAGTTTGTAAAGCAGTTTGTTTAGATAGTTCTGAAAAGCAATCATGGCATTATATGCGGGTTACTAAGCTTTTTACAATAAATCCTGGAATGTGATACAAGACATTGTTCTGGTAATAAGTAATGTTAATGTTACTTAGGTATAAGATTAACATGGGATCATCAACATCATCAGCACTGTCCATGGCACAACGTTGTGCTTCGTGGTTGCTTAGCACTGCTGCCTGTATGGTTGGCTCAAATTCTACACAATTTGCACCTGAGCTGGGAGTGACAGCGTTCCTAAACATTAATTTCCTCACGGCCCACTGAAATTGTTTTACATTAGGATTGTTATTTCGGCCACCTCCCAGGGCCGTGTCCCACGTCGGGACAGCGACACGACGGCGCGGCGACGGAGTGCGGCGGCGGTGGCGATGTTTAAAGCGCGCGTTTAACCGTTAAATGTAAGAAAACTACAGACTGTATAAAAAAATTTTATGAATAAAAGTTGTTATTCAACTCATTTCCAACATTTTTCTCGCTTGAAGTTAGTTTCTATCTCAAAAATAAAAAAGTTCACGCTTAGTAACTTTTTCATGTTCCAATTTGACTAGCTGATTATATTTTGTATTTTTATAAATATGTTAACAAACAAATCTGTACGTTGTTAACTCCAATGGAATCCTCAATTCTTCCAGATAAGAAATATATAAGTTTATTTACAATCCGGTGATCCCTGTGCGATGGAGGAGCGTGTTAATGAGTGCGCGCATTAAAATATTTTCCGGCAGAAATCGCTCAGTTGACGAAGTTGCCTAAGAAGTGGAGGGGGAAGGACCGTTTTTCGCATCAATAACTCCACTGCGCTAGCATTCCAGGTGTATTAATAGAGTTCTATGGTGTAGGGACACCATTTCCATTATGTTTTGAGCCCTCCTAAAAACATTGCTGTCAGCTGCATCGGCTCAAAACACTTTTGTTGGCCAACAAAGTTAAAAACCGTTTGCGAGCGTTTCCATTAAACATTTTACTCGAACTTTGTTTTGAGTTTAGTTCAAAACAATGTTTTGAGCAGAAACTGTTAGAATGGAAACGGGGCTTTAGGAATACTTTGTATATTTAATTTTAAATATTATTCAATGGCTTACTGATGCCTAAGACTTTGTTTCAAATTTAATATTTGTGATTCATTGTTATCAGATATCTTATCCGTGCTACAATCGTATTTTATACTGAATCTTGTTAAATACTCTTTCCAGTTTCTTTAAAGTGATCACATTTTAGCGAAACTTTGGTATGTGACTTCAAATAGTTGTGGCCTATTTATTCTTTGAACAAAAACAGTTTATTTTATTTCCCCCGAAGCAGCAAACCTGCATACTCAGCCCTAGTGTTATTGTTATGGAGAATAGTTAATGTTTGAGGTCTCCCTAAGTTATGAACCTAAATTAATAAACCTTGGTATGAAGCTTCACCTTACTGAGTTATTTTGATAAATGTAAAACATTTTTACTATCTCCCTTTTAGATCTTTGCAGTATTTCATTTCACACGAGGATATCCAAAATGACTACAGTGGATACCCAGTTAACTAAATTAAATTAGTAAAGCTATGTTATACGCACTTTATATTGCTGGAATAACTATTTTATCAATATTTGATCATATTCCATTTAAATAACCTTTTCTTGATTTTAAAACGACCCCATGAGGTCGAAACTATAGTCATCAGTTGACAGTGTCTGGAGTAAGTAACCCTTTCTGGCTTGCTAAAAAATGTAAATGAGGTAAATATAAGTTTAAATCATTAATCTGGCTGAAGCCTACTGAGCTGAACTTTTCAAAGCCTCCTGTTTATTCTACAAAAAGTTGTGTCACAGCCTGAAATAATTTCTCAACAAGAAAAAAAGTTTGAGGTCCACAGTATTTCTGTTTGTGGTTGCAGTAGTTATTAAATAATTTATCCTTTCCTTTAATTCTGATTAGGTAAAAATATTTTCATTCGTAAACGTTTTAAAAATCACTTTACATTCGAGCATAGTAGGTAATTTATCCTACTTAAAAAGAAATCTTCTACTAAAAAATGCAATGATTTGTAATGTATAACTATAAATACCCCCGTAGCAGCAAACCTGCGTACTCAGCGAATTTTCAATGCATATATATGTATCTTAATACCACATAAAGCCACATACCAAGTTTCCCACCCCCAATTTTATATTTTGCTCCCCCCTCTTCGATTTTATATTTTATTTTATGTTGTCCCTCTTCCTTATGTATTTTTGCTCTTCCCCCGATTTATATTTTTGCTCCCCTCCCCCCGATTTTTTTGCCCCCCAATTTTATATTTTTGCTCCCCCCTCCCGATTTTATATTCCCCGCCCAGATTTTATATTTTTAGCCCCCTCCCGATGTTATAGTGTTGCTCCCCCCATTCACCAGTTGGTTACCGAGATATTGAAAGTGCTAAACACAGTACGTTGTCTAATGTTATTCTTATGGAGGAAAAGAAAATGTTGATATTTCGCTTATTTATGAACGTATACTGACGAAACTTGGTATACAGCTTCATCTCGTTGTGGTCTATTGATATGTGATAAAAAACATTTTTTGCCCAAGGCTCCCGTAGCAGCAGACCTGAGTACTCAGCCCCCATGTTATTCTTATGGAGAATAATTAAATGCTCTGTCTCCCTTAATTATGAACATAAATGAATAAAAACTGGTATATGACTTCACCTAGTTGAGTTATATTTATATTAGCATAAAAACCCATTTTTTGTGTTCCTTGTTGCAGCAAACCTACGTACTCAGCCCCAATGTTATTCTTATAGAGAATAATTAAAATTTCATATATCGCTTATTTGTGAATAGATTTTTATGAAACTTGATTAGTGGCTTTATGTAGTATTAAGACATTTATATCTCCATTGGAAATTCGCTGAGTATGCAGGTTTACTGTGACAGGGGTATTTTGATTATTTACCTCTATGCATTCCCAAATCTGTTCTCTGACTGGAACCAAATTTTCTCTAGATATTCAAATAAACAAAGGGAAGATTTAAAGCCAGGTTCCTGTTTGATACCCCCTTAGGGATCCACCCTATATAACAAACAACATAATTAATGGGGGGGACGGACTTTTTTTACACACTGTATAAAGACTCACATGGCTAACATCGCCGACCAACGGGAACGCATCGCTAACGTCGCCAACCATCGGGAACGCATCACTAACGTCGCCGACCATCGGGAACGCATCGGTAATGTCGCCGATCATCGAGAACGCATCGCTAATGACGCTGGCAATCGAGAACCCATCGCTAACGTCGCGGACCAACAGGAACGCATCGCTAACGTCACCGTCCATCAAGATCGAATCGCTAACGTCACCGACAATCGAGAACGTATCGGTAACCTCACAGACCATCGGGAACGTATCGCTAACGCCACCGACCATCGGGAACGTATGAATAACGTCGCCGACCATCGGTAACGCATCGGTCATGACGCCGATCATCAAGAACGCATCGCTAATGACGCTGGCAATCGAGATCGTATCGCTAACGTCACCAACCAACGGGATCGAATCGCTAACGTCACCGATCACCGAGAACACAGAACACATCGCTAACAAATCGCTGGCAATCGAGAACGCATCGCTAAGGTCGCCTACTATTCAGAGCGCGTTACGCAATTACCGAGATCGCGACCTGAAATTCCCGGTTCGGCCGAAAATTCCCGCATAATCCACGCATTTTTTCCTGGTCATCAAAGTTCACGCATAATTCCCGGTTTTCCAGGTTTTCCCGGTCGGTGGCAACCCTGTCTAATTAAAAATCACTCATACTCTCACAGAATCACACTTATTCTCACAAAAACCCATACATATTCTAACAAAACACCCATACATATTCTCGCTAAAACCCACACATATTCTCGCTAAAACCCACACATATTCTCGCAAAAACCCACACATATTCTCACAAAATTACACACATATTCTCACAAAAACCCACACATATTCTAACAAAAACCCATACATATTCTCACTAAAACCCACACAAATTCTCGCAAAAACCCACACATATTCTCACAAAAACCCACACATATTCTCATAAAAACTCACACTGAAAGCTCACAAGGGACATAGCTTAAACAAGCATAATTGGAAAAGTGCGTGATACCACTGGATTCCAATAATTTTTTATAGCATTGTCTAACCGTTTTCGTTGTTGTACCTTTTAATACACGGGACTTCTCACAAGTGGCACATGGTGCCGACATCTGTGTATTCTCACAAGGGATACTCATGTCAGTCTGTGTGTGTGTGTGTGTGTGTGTGTGTGTGTGTGTGTGTGTGTGTGTGTGTGTGTGTGTGTGTGTGTGTGTGTGTGTGTGTGTGTGTGTGTGTGTGTGTGTGTGTGTGTGTGTGTGTGTGTGTGTGTGTGTGTGTGTGTGTGTGTGTGTGTGTGTGTGTGTGTGTGTGTGTGTGTGTGTGTGTGTGTGTGTGTGAGTAGGGAACAATGGGGGTTTCTGGCTCAGGAGGGACAGGAGGGACGCCCCCCCCCGAGGTCTCGTCTGTGACACTTTGCGAATTTTTTTTTTTTTGCGAATTTTTTTTTGCGAATTTTTTTTTTTTTGCGAATACTAACCTAACCTTACCTAACCTAACCTAACCTAACCTAACCTAACCTAACCTAACCTAACCTAACCTAACGTAACCTAACCTAACCTAACGTAACGTAACCTAACCTAACCTAACGTAACGTAACCTAACCTAACCTAACCTAACGTAACGTAACCTAACCTAACCTAACCTAACCTAACCTAACCTAACCTAACCTAACTTAACCTAACCTAACCTAACCTAACCTAACCTAACCCATCCTAACCTAACCTAACCTCGGATCAGATTTCTGATTGCAGATTCTTGTTCGTCTAGTCGAGCCGAGAAATTTGAGTACCCACAACGTACATTTGGACGATGTAGGGGGGGGGCTATCTCGGTTACCATAAGTCGGATTTGAATTCTGATTGCAGATTCTTGTTCGTCTAGTCGAGCCGAGAAATGTGCATACCCACAAAGTACATTTGGACGATGTAGGGGGGGGATATCTCGGTTACCATAAGTCGGATTTGAATTCTGATTGCAGATTCTTGTTCGTCTAGTCGAGCCGAGAAATTTGCATACCCACAAAGTACATTTAGACGATGTAGGGGGGGCGGGCTATATCGGTTACCATAAGTCGGATTTGAATTATGATTGCAGATTCTTGTTCGTCTAGTCGAGCCGAGTCATTTGAGTACCCACGTCGTACACTTTGGATGATGTTTACAAAAAAGGGGCCCGCACCACACTTTTGACCTTTTTTTTTGCATTTTTGGAATCTCCTCCTCAAGCCGAGTATTCTCAGTACCCACATGACATACTTTGGATAATTAATACAAGAGTTGATCAGGGTAACGCTACAACCAACAGAGCTAGCCCATCAGCGCTTGCGATCAATTGAACTACCAGTGAATGCAAATTTTGAGGAGAATATAATTGCAATGCTTTGAACATATACTGCAAAGGGGGGTGTATCGATACACCCCCCTTCAAGTACTCTGCACCGAGGCAGACGTTCGCACAACCGACTGACGCGTCCAGTCTACTGTCTGGGAATGCGGATGTTGTAATTTGATACCTCGACTGGAGGGTGCAGGTGTTCACAGAAAAAACCGACAAGTCGAGACCTGTCTGGGAATGCGGATGCTGTAATTTGATACCTCGACGGGAAGACGGCTGACCCTTCTAGGAACCCATAATAGACCGCTCATATCGAGTTCCGTTAGAGCAGGGTGGTCTTTACCCAAGACAGCGGTTGAGAGTTTTTGTCCCGACCTTCTCCGAAATCCATTAGTGGGGAGAGTCACCCACATCACCAGCCCTCCTTCAGTTCAGTTCGAGAGTTCAGTGCGTGAAGACGTGTTAGTCCGATCCTGTTCCGTTCTACGCGATTTGTGTTAGTTGCTGATTATCATCATTTGCGATTTGCGATTTGCGTAAAGCACCTTTGAACTATTTAAAACGTACGTGTTGTGCTGTATTGTTTGTGATTATCAAAACTTATAATACATATTAAAGATGAACGCCACACACGTTTGTACCATTTGTGGTTGTATTTTCGTGCGTAGAAACAATTTGGTGCAACACCACATCAGATTCCACGGCTTGAGACCACAACTACCACCACCAACACCAACGCAGCAAGGTACGTTTTTTGCGTTGCATTATTGTTTTAATCAGACCTAAATGTTAGTAATATAGGAATACGCTATGCAATATAACTGCAGAGTGATACAATTATTTTTATCTAACGGCTTTAACTATTTAGCGCGAATAGAGAACTCTTTGTTTTTTAAATTTAAAATTACATGACTATATCAATATAATTTAATTTTAATAACTTATGTTATTGCTCGCCCCATCAAGTCAAGTCATCAGAGTACCACATTACATACTTTAAAAAAAGGT
Source organism: Allygus modestus (assembly GCA_963675035.1). Classification (NCBI taxonomy): domain Eukaryota; kingdom Metazoa; phylum Arthropoda; class Insecta; order Hemiptera; family Cicadellidae; genus Allygus; species Allygus modestus. The sequence goes on along the minus strand of OY776112.1, from coordinate 89,071,113 downwards.
AGGTGTTAAACATTTCACAATCTAATCGTTTTGTGCGTTTGCAGATGGAGTAGCTGCATGTCGAGCCACATTCGTAGACCGGGGAGCTTTAGAGCGTCACATGGAAGCGAACCACCGAGTCATTCCACCCCGGCAGGTGATTGATGCTCCGCAGACGACTGCCTATGTCAATCAACACTCCGTTGAAGGTGAGAATCCACATTAAAATAGCTTTTTCCCCTTGAAACTAATTACCTTTTTTATAATTATTTAACTGGGTACATGAAGAAGAATGAGACCGTGACAACTGGTGTACTATTGATTTAATTGCTAGGGGGAAGATTTTCGCTCCCCCTAACACATAATGGGTTAGGGGGAGATTTTCGCTCCCCCATACGTCAGGAATTGTTGAAGACTAGAACAAGAATGAGACCGTGACAGCTGGTGTACTATTGATTTAATTGCTAGGGGGAGATTTTCGCTCCCCCTAAAACATAATGCTTCTTTAGGGTTGGCGCAGCTCATTATTGCAGCTACATCCTTAGCCTTGAACCCCGAATCATGAATGTAGACAAACAGTACAGAAGATTACATTCCCTGTTTCAAAATTGATATTTAGATTTAACAAACTTAACTTTGAAACGTGATTCTCGAGAGAGGGGAATTTGTATCTTTAGCTATCCTAATTTGTTTTTATTTTTATTTTCAGATGAAGGACCGGGTCCTGGCCACCACACCTGCCATGAATGCGGTCGCCGTTTCCGTCGTGAAATACACCTGCGTCGACATGTGGATTCGGTACACAGCAGAGTCCGCAGGTTCATATGCGGCACATGCGGCGTCGAATTCAAGAGGGAAGACAACCTGCGTCGACACACCATGCAATTTCACGGCAATGGTCAAGAACGAAGATTCCCTTGCGCATACTGCGGTGAGAAGTTCAACCAGCTGTTCAACAAGGACCATCATGAGAGGATCTCTTGCCCGATCATGAAGGACCTGATCCGGAACCGAGTGGCTATGATACAGGACGAACCCCAGCCAGGTCCGAGCACGGAGCCACAACCTGGAACGAGCACACACCAACAACCCGATGATGTTGAGATGACTGGAGCAGGACAGTCAAGCCCCGTATTCTCACTCATTCAACGGGGTTTCCGCAACCGCCTCTTAACCTACCGTCTGCAGCGACCGATGGAGAATCTCGTCACAATCGGAGAAGTGATGGCGCTGTTGATTGTGAGCCTTACGGAGTTGCTTGAGAACACCTTGGCGAAACACCGCAGCATTAAGGTCAACTTGAAGCTGGAGTGTGAATTCCAAAATGTGCACAACAACACCTGCCTGCGCAACTTCAAGACGAAGATGACTCCGCTGACGGTGACCTCGGACCTGAACCAGTACATTTCAACAGCTTTTGCGAAGCTTATCAGAGAGAAGGCTGAGTGTGATCATATCGGCTCCGGGTGGACATACCTTCGCGTTCGTGATTTGGAGGTCGGTATAAACGAGTACACTTCTCTAGGTGAAGATGGTCGAGCTTGGCTCCCACTACCTATGTCTCTGGAGAACACCAAAGCAGTCGTCAACGTATCGAACGCCGATGAGCGGTGTTTTATGTATGCGGTCCTGGGAAAGTTTGTTCAAGAGAACCCCGATAGACCGGCAATGTACACCGACGACATCATCGCCCGATACGATTGGACCGGCCTTCAATTCCCCGTTGCTCTGAAGAGTATCAAGACGTTTGAGCGGACAAACAACATCAGCATCAACGTCTATGGTATTGATCACACGTGCGTGGGTCAGAAACCTGACGGACGACCAAAGTATCAGGACACCGTGTTTCCCTTGAAGATTTGTAGGCAGGAGCGTGAAGACCATTGCGACCTTTTGTACGTGACAACGGACGGTGATAGTCACTACGCCTACATCAAAGACCTTAGTCGACTGATCCGTCCCCAACTCACAGCACATAAGGACAGGATATTCATCTGTAAGCGGTGCTTCGCGCACTTTGACAACCGTCCGAACAAGCTCGGTCTGACGGGTGCACAGCGTCTGGAGGAGCACAGGCGGTACTGCTCCGCTTCGGCCCCTATTCGCATGGATACGCCGAAAAAGACAGAAATCAAATTCAGCCATCCAGAGTTCACCCGACGCGAGCGTTTCACCATCTACGCGGACTTTGAGTGTGCTCTACTGCCGACCGCGGAGATGGATGAACAAGTGGATGAACCGCACGGAGGAGTAGCCACCCACATCCACATCCCATACGCCTTTGCGTACCAGATCATCGACTCGTACGGACTTGAGGAGTTTGAGCCTCGAGTCTACTTCGGGGATGATGCGTCAAAGACATTTATGGAGATGTTGAAAACTGATGTTGAGCGATTGTGGAACTTCCTGTACGAAGCAAGAAATCTGCGCCCTGTCCTGACCCCAGCCGAAACGATGCAGTACAACTCGACAGCGAATTGCTACCTCTGCGGATCGGCATTTTCAAGCGAAGACCCAAAGGTTCGTGATCACAACCACGCGCTGCCCTACGAGTTCCGTGGCGCTGCGCACAGATCATGTAACCTACGCTACAGGGAGCAGCGAGTAGTCAACTGCTACTTCCACAACCTCTCCAACTACGACGCTCACTTCATAGTGCGGGAGTTGGCGGTCGACCCTGGTGATGTTGAGGTGTTGGCTCACACGGAAGAGCGGTACATCGCTTTTACGAAGCGGTTCCTGTTCGACCGAGCAGCGGCACCGGTTGGGATGCAAGGGCGTGGAAAAAGACAGCCAGGATTCAGAGTCAGGTTCCTCGACACCTACAGGTTCCTGGCTTTGAGCCTCGCAGCCGCACTTCCACCAGCTCAACTCTTGGAGACGAGGAAGAGATTCCCCGAAGACCACCTCTTCGATCTAGTCCGTAGGAAAGGCGTGTTCCCGTACAACTTTGTAACGTCGAACGCCGTATTGGAAGATACTACGGAACTGCCTCTGCAGCGAGATTTCCACAACGACCTTACCCTGGAGGACATAACGGATGCAGACTACGAGCATGCTCGCAACGTGTGGGAAACCTTCGGTTGTAGAAACCTCAAGGACTACGCTGAGAAGTACCTGCGCTGTGACATTGCGCTGTTGAGTGACGTCTTTGAACGCTTCAGGGACACATCGATGGCTGAATACGAACTAGACCCTGCGCACTACTACACCCTACCGTCATACGCCTGGGATGTTATGTTAAGGACCTGTCGAGTGGAGCTTGATACGATACAGGACTTTGATATGTACCTCTTCTTCGAGCAAGGCATCAGAGGAGGTATTTCCCAGGCGATCACCAGACACGCCAAGGCCAACCATGATGGATGTCGCCCTGAAGATCGACGACCTGAAGAGCCAACGAATCACCTGCTATACTTGGACGCCAACAACCTTTACGGTTGGGCCATGTCCCAGTGTCTTCCACAGGGAGACTTCCAATGGCTCAGCCGCGAGGAGATTGCGTCCCTGGACATTGCAGCGTTGGACCCCGAAGGACCCACCGGCTATGTCTTGGAAGTTGACCTTCGCTACCCCGCCCACCTGCACGACCTTCACAAGGATCTCCCCTACTGCTGCGAGACCAAACGTCCGCCAGGAGGGAAATTCAAGAAGCTCGTTACGACTCTGGATGACAAGAAGAACTACATCTGTCATTACAGAATCTTGCAACAGGCGCTGGAAAACGGAGTGGAACTTGTGAACGTGCATCGCGTCATCTCGTTCCGACAGTCTCGGTGGTTGGAGAGCTACATCCTAATGAACACCGAACTGAGGAAGAAGGCCAAGACCAAGTTTGAGCAAGACTTTTTCAAGCTTATGAACAATGCGGTCTTTGGCAAGACGATCGAGAATGTTCGCAAGCGAATGAACGCTAAACTGCTGTGTACGCCGGAGATGTTCAGGAAGTACGTGGCCAAGTCAAACTTCCTGGACCGAACCTACTTCAACGATGACGTCGCCATTGTCCACATGTCGAAAGTCAATATCGTCCTGGACAAACCGCTCTACGTCGGAATGTGTGTCCTCGATCTGAGCAAGTGGCTCATGTACGACTTCCTTCGAAAGATGAAGAACCGCTACGGTGACAGTCTGAAGGTTGACTACATGGACACTGACAGCTTCGTGTTCGACATCCAGACTGAAGATGTTTATAAGGACATGTTGGAGCATCTGGACGATTTTGACACCAGTGCGTACCCCCAAAACCATCCCTGCTACAGCCCCATAAACGCCAAAGTCATCGGAAAGTTCAAGGATGAAGCGAACGGTCTTCCGCTGCTCGAGTACCTCGGTCTTCGCTCGAAACTATACTTCATGGATATAGTCGAGTTCGAGGAGAGGACTGAAGATGACGAGTTGCAGGTCATGACGGTGAAGCGCGCCAAGGGAGTCGCTAGAGGTGTTGTAAAACACAATCTAACCTCTGACGACTATCGGGAATGCCTCTTCAACGGCGTGTTGAAGAGAACCATCAACACCAGGTTCCAGTCCCGAAACCACCGCGTCTTCACAGTTCAAGCTACATCCTTCCGGACGGTGTAAATACACTGCCTTGGGGGCATGTTGACGTTCCACCTCAGCCCGAAGACATCCCTCAAGACGATGAAGAGGCGGAGGATGAGGAGCGTTGAGTGGTTGTGTCATATTACCAAAGACCCTGACTTGACTTGTAAATTTCCGATTTTGCTAAACCTAGTGATTAGTTTGTATCGAGTCTCGTAAAACTTAGAAATGTGCTCCTTTTTTCTTTTTGTTCTAGTCGTTAGTTTGTGTCGAGTCTCGTTTTTGCTAGCCAAACACAAATGTTCAGGAGCACATACTCGATGTAAAATATATATATAAGGTGTGTAAATAAATAGCCAAATTGTTCGTATATACATTCGTCTTTTTTTTTCTCCCCTCACATAGTCTTAAGATACTAAAGTAAAAAAAAAATTATTCAGGAATATGTTAATTCATATACACCAGGTTCAGATATGAATGTTACTTTACAATCATTGTATGATAGGTATGTCCCAATTTGTGGTTGACAACTGTTGTTCAACTGATTTAATTACCAGGGGGGAGATTTTCGCTCCCCCTAACACATAATGGCTTAGGGGAAGATTTTCGCTCCCCCATACTACAGGAATTGTTGAAGACTAGAATGCACCTGCTAATGTCATTGTATGATAGATCTGCCCCACTTTGGGGTAAAGGAGGCGAGGATGGGAAATAATAAGAATGTTTCTTTTTTTATTCTGAGTACACAACTAGTTTATTGAGAAAAATGCAAAATTTCAAAACTCAATTGGTATACATTTGTGCAAAGAGTCTTCTGATCAGTGCGTCGTTGTGGCCGGCAGAAGAGTGTTCAAAGAGCTGCACAAAGTCCTTCATCTTCATGCCGTAGTGGGAATACAAGGCAGTATTGACCGCAGACCAGAGTGTTGTCACTTTGAAGGCGATGCTCGTTGTACAGGTAGCGACGAGCGTTGCGTCTCAGGAATCCTTGGTAGAATTGAAGATGTGGCGGTTGACCGTAGCTGTCAAAGAATTCAATTATTCCTCCTCCTTTGTTAAGGTAGAAAGCGACCCAGTGAGTGCCGTCTTCATTGTGTGGATCAGTGTTCACAATCATAGCAGTAGATGGTGAAATATAATGGGGCAATTGATCCGCAGCGTAGACACCAACATTGTGTACGGGCAGTTTAGCCATACACTTTTGTATCTCTAAGGTATTCATTCTACTGTGTCGACGCCACAGTCAGTAGTAGGAGTAGTAGTGCTAGTAGCAAAACAAAAGCAGGAACTGGTATCACTCTCACCATCGTCAGCGTAATCATCAGCGTCAGCGATATTTGTGCTTAGATGTAACCAACTGCGTAATGTGATGCAATTGGCTAGAGCGCATCGTGTGTGAGCTGTTCTGTGGTGGCGACATCGCACTGCGTTTGTTGATAGTAGACTGTTGATTGACGATAGTGATCCACAGCCAATATCGTTGATATCCATGACATTAGTAGTACAGTGATCCGTGATGAAATTGTATCGTACAAACTCTTTTTTCTCAGCACCTTTGACGTAGACAATCGGTCGTTTGGCGATACATGCACGTAACTTTTCCTCTAGCACATGATACCAGATATCACCTTGGTCCCATTCCAATCCGTGACAGTGTTTTGTGAGCCAATAGCTTTCACGCAGTTTCTCTTGTGATAGGAAATCTCGACTGAATGGTGATTTGGCGATATGATGCATTAGCAGTGTTCCACTGACCAATTCCAAGACGCACACTTCCTTCAGAATGTAGTCATTTGCGTTGTCCTTGAAACATTGAACATCCACAATAATTGGAGATGCTAAATTTTTACGCGGTACTCTGCATAAACGATCCATCTTGTGCGAATGTTGGTTGTAGACTGAGGAGGAGGACGATGACGCCGCCGCCGACGATCTAACCACCAAAGTCCGCAGACACGTTGCGATGACGATCGATTTCTAAGACGTTGTCAAACTCTGCGTATACCAGACAGTTAACAGTCTCTGTGAGCCCCGTGTCGAAAGCAATCTCCATACGCACACTGCCGTTGCGCACTAGGTTCCAATGAGTTGTGTCGTTGCTGACATATCAGGTGTTAGATCGAATGCCATCAGACAGTATCCATCGTCGTAATCGTCTCTATTTATGAGATTACCAGCATCGCTAAAGTGTATGCCGGAGCCTGAAAACAGACTGTGATACGCCATCACGTATTTTCCCTTGCCGGTTTCGTAGTGTGGTTGTAGCGGTTTGGACGGCACTTGTTCACCGTCCACGTACAGCGAGAAGTAGTTGGTTTTAAAATTTTGAAAGTTAAATGGATTCTTTTTTAAATCGCCATTATAAGCGGCGTTGGTGACCAGTCCGACAATGATTCGTTTCGGCACTTGACCTAGAAACACATTGTCCAAAGTTTTGCTCCTCACTCCAAACGGCAGTGTGAATGTTTTCAATTCCACTCTGGTGATTGGGTATTTAGCTGTGCCGGTCTGAAGCGTCTTGCTGTGCGCCAACAGTACAGTGGGGCTAACTTTACACCTTCGTATCCAGAGATTCGCATCAACAATGTGCACCTTGTAGTCACCATCATCCGACATAATGGAGAAGGAATCTTTTGATCGGATCAGTTTAAAACGCAGTTCCACACCGTTCAACAGGAACTTGTTCTGATTACACATGTCCACATGTAGGCGACCGAGCATATCGATTTCACGACTTTTATTTGTCATTTTTCGTCTCGCCTTTAGTCCATCGTTATCGTCCAGAGTATTGTCCATATAGCCGGCATCGTCCGCGTTCCACAATCCACATGTTAAATGTGATTTCCTAGCATCATAGCCGTAATTCATCAATGTTTCGATATACGCTCGATATGCATAAGTGTTGTTTTGTGGTGTGACCAGTTTCTGATTCATACTCATATCGACTTGACTGAATAACGTGTGCAGCCAATTGTTGACTGGGCCAATTTTGTTCGATTCATCGGCATCTGCGATTGCCGCTCCTGTCGAATTGACAATAGACGCTGTAACTTCCAACATTGTTTGCGAAAGATCGGTGTATTCTTCGCCGTTGCCGGGCACAACAAACTCGATGGGCGAATCATCAGTCAGTGTGGAGATTGGTTTGTACTGAATCCATTTGCCGCTCTCGATACTGGTCTGCGTCGGCGGTAGGGAGAATAAGTCCAATTCCGTCTTGACGCATTCACACGACTTTTGATGTAGAAACGACATTGCTTGCGTGTGTGTTAATTGAATATATCACGTACGGAAGTTCTCCTCACTGCTTTCCTCGTCTTCCTCGTCTTCTTCCTAACTGTCCTTCTCTTCTTGCTGCTGCTCTTGCCCTTCTTCTTGGATGACGACGACGACGACCTTCCTCGAAGGAGTTTCGTCAAAGACTGCGGTGTGACACGACGGCCGCCAAACATGGCGCGCTTCGCGTTCCTCTTACGCGAGAGCCTCGCGTTAGTCTTTCGCGCAGGAGTAGCGCGTCGGTGTTTCGCGGTATTCTTTCGCGTTACGCGACGATGTTTCGCGCGAGAGCCGCCGCCGCCACTTAGCACACGTTGAAGTTTGCCATCCGCCCTGCGTTTTAGCGAGTCTGTAAACTGGCTGAAATGATCTCTAGCGGCTTCTTTGGGATCCCGCTGGTGCATGGCCATGTCGCCCAAGAATCCAACACCGGATTTCAACGCCTCTTTGGCCACAGCAGAGGCTCCCGACTTGAGCAGCGGTGTGATGGTGCGGAACATACCGCCTAGGAAACTGCCAATTCCATGTCCGCGCTGGTAGGGTGCACCGCGAAATACCCTATCGATACTGCCGCCGGTCTGCTGCAATTGTTGGCGACGGTAGTAAGCCAAGTAGGGATCGTTTGTATTCATAATTGCTGAGCTACTCTTTTGAAATGAAGCTTCACGTACGACGTCCCAAAGAGGAATGACGCTTTTTTAATAGCGTGATCCCTTAGGTCAATATCGATCGTTTCAAATGTTCCTTTCATAACTGGCGCATAATGAGGACTGATGAAATGCACAGCCTTATGCGCGCCGTGTGTGTAGTTATCTCTGTCAATGTTGATAATCTTCAAAAGCGGTGCTGTAGTGTCGCCAATCAGCTGCGGTTCAATCAGATCACAATACACGTACAAGTGTGTCGGCAGTCCCATAGTCAGATTTGGTGGCCATATCGCTGTGAGGTCATTTGTCAAAACGTTCTCGTACGGATCGAAACCCAACTGGAGAGACAGCGCTTCGGTGAAATGCACTTTGCTTATACCGTCCACCATTGTCGTGATCTTGACTCTGTCCTGCTCTTTGTCATACTCAAAGTACAAGTACTGGGTTACATCCTTCGCTTTATTGATCATTTTCAATAAATCGGTTATGTTCTTGTAATAACCGGGTTTCATCTTTAGCATAATGTGCTCGACACTGAGTGTGACGGGAATACTCGGCAGAACGAGTTTATAGTCGAGCCAAATACACGATTCCTCGTCCACAGTCATAAAGAAGCATGGATAATGCGCTTCGACCAAAGCCATCTCCCACTCGCCATCGCCTTCTAATGGAATTTGTCTCGGCAGATGTGTAGTGTACTTGGACACTGTGTTTTTTGGAAAATAATCCTTAGAGCTGTTGCTGGGCAATGTCAAATAGAACTGGTTGCTATTAGGCATTTTGCAAATCTTGCGCTCCTACCCAAGAATTGAACTCGTCTCCGTAACCTGCCCACTTGACGAAATAACGCTTACTGCGACCACGACCCTTAGCGGCTAGTATTTCAGCAATCTTGAACAGATGGTCATTGTATATTGTCACTTTTTGTAATTCGTATTCGTAAAACTGACCAGTCACTTGTTCACCGTTGAGATCCGCCAAAGTGTACATTGGTAGCGGCATCAATGTGTTTACACGACGCACCACAAACACTTCTTTACTCCAATTAGTCTCGTAACCTTTTGCGAATGTACCCTTCTCCTTAGATATGCGCACTGTGGTGCCAACTTTCAGTTTTGCCTTAACACGACGCGGTATCTTACCGAACATGCGACGCCATACCTGATGCAATATTCGCTTATTGTCAACAGTCACATCGACTGGCCGTATTCTGTTGCCTAGACTCTTGTGAGCGCTGTCGTTGTATGCGCTAACCAGTTTGTCCAACACATCTACGTAACGATATGTGTTTTTGTAAGTCAAATATCGCCACATGCGCGTTTTCAAAGTGCGATTCACGCGTTCCACTACGGCCGCTTTAACATCTGGGTTTTGTGTAGTGACATAGATGATTCCGTATTGTTTGAATAACCTTTTCGTCTTGGCACCGGTGAATTCAGTACCTTTGTCGGTTTGTAAACAGCGAGGTGTATCGGTCGCTTCGGCAAATATCTCCTCGAAAGCGTTGGCCACTTCAGCTCCTTCTTTCCGCCTCAACGTTCGCACATACAGGTGTTTGCTAAACACGTCTATTACAGTCAGTAGGTATTTGATGCCATCGTTGTGTTTACTAAGACCACGCATATCGTTCAAGTCCGCTTGCCACAATTCAAATGGACCATACACTATGTAAGGATTGCGCGGGAAACGCTTGCGTGCCGGTTTGTGCAATGTGTAAGTGTCCTGTGTTTGTAACCATTCAATCACTTTGCGTTTTGAAACTGGTTTTGCAGCTCGCGCTAAAGGAGCTACACCGCCATACGACGAAGGTTCGATGGGATTGTAATACAAACGCTCCATACTGAAAACCTATCCTGTGTACGGTTCCCAATTGTCCAAATTTGACGACGGCTTGTTTCTAGTTAGAAGATCAAACTGCTCTGTCGGTGTAGATGTTACACGTTTTCCTCTAGCCGATCGTAGTCGATTTACTAGCGGTGTTCTCAGTATTGATTCAGTTGATGTGTCCACGTCATCGTCTGATCCTTCTCCTCCTGTGAATGATGATCGATATTCGGCATTTATTTCCTTTAGTGCTCTTAGATTATTCATATAGTCCTTTGGCACGTTCATTGCTTTCAATGCCTTGAGCACTTCACGCCATCCTGGTGGTGTATAATCACGCATACGCACCTTTACTATGCAATTTAAGATATCCACTAGATTTGAGTCTGGGATTTTTACACCGTTGATGTACACTGAATAGCCACTGTCCCAACTGATTAAGCTGCCGTCACGTTTCATGAAACGTAAAAGATTGCGGGCATCAGACCTGTAAGTTTTGGAAAACGTTTCCACAATCTCTTCCACTGGACCACCTTCCGCAGCGGGGTGCGCTCGTCGACTATGTTCAATCCCACCCGTCTCCACGATTGGTATGCTAATCGGTTGGCGTCTATTCTCTGCAATATGCAAGAAGCGATGTAACGCCTGTTTGTACAATTTCCACTTTTCACTATCGTCCATGCGTTTGTTATTCAATATTTGTTGCATCTCCGCGTCGAGGCTGTTTTCACTGGATAGATTAGTCGGTCTGTTATCCGTAGCATTTGATTGCAATCGATCAATCAACTCTTGCGGCACAACTACCATCTTCTTTGCATGTTCCATTTCTGTGCTAATGACTAGCTACTTTTCTAAAGTGTAACTTCACGCACGACGTTCCAAAGTGGAATGGCAAATGATTACCAATGTTATCTCTTAAGTCAATTTCCACACTGTCAAAAGATCTATTCATAACAGGCACATAGTGCGGATCGATGAATGATGTTGATTTATGCAATCCGTATACATAAGTAGACGTGGATATTTTGACAATTTTCAATAACGGTGCGACTGTATCGCCGACCATCTGCGGCTCAACTAAATCACAATACACGTACATGTGTGACGGTAAGCCAAGACGAATGTTGGGCGAACGGATGCTTTTGTTAACTGCATCACCTTCCAGCGTCAATTCATTCGGATCGAACCCCAATTGAAGCGCTAACGTCGGACTTAATGTAATTTTTCCAACATCAGCCCCCATCGATACTTCAATAAATTTGTTGTATGAGTTTTCAACGGTGAACTTTACACCAAAAGTAATCGCTAGTTCTTGTGAATTGATATGATCACACAATTCTTGAATATTTGCGTAATCACCAGTCTTCAATTTAATTCTGTGGTTTTGTTTTGGAGTAGCTGACACTACCGGTGTTACATCGGCAGTGCTGTCCATAACCCGCGCCAACGCTTCTATGTTCACTTTTGCTTCCTCTTGCGGTTGTATGCAAATGTCAATTGTTTCGTCATTACCGACAGATAGAAATGTCATTGGATAGTGCGCTTCCACAAGTGCAATTTCCCAGTCGCCAGCGTCCAGTTGAATAGCTCTCGGCAAATGTGTTATATAATTTGCAACTGTATTTTTCGGATAATACTGCATCGAACTGTTGCTGGGCAGTGTCAAATAGAACTGATTGTTGATGCCAGTCATTTTTATCTACTCAGTGCTGCTTGTAGTACTGTGCTCAAAAGTAATGGTATAAATATTCCACCGCCTTTTTGTATGAGATACTTTCGTTTCTTTGACCAGCCTTCGCCGCGTTTCACCAATCGACGTAGCGTCGTCTTGTGTTTGCTTAGCTGACTTTTACTCTTCTTCGCCAGAGGAACGTTACCTCGCAACACGTTGTATGCGCACTCACACACTGAGCGAATGCGGCTCTTGTCACACACCTTTAACAGTGCCTTCCGCTCCTTGGGTGTTGCGTGTATGAAAGCCGTAAGCAGAGCTGCGTCCTTCCGCAAGCACGACATGATTACTACTGATGGCGAAATTACCTTTTCTTTGGCAAGTACACATAGTTGGTAGAATCGTCTGGAAATATGCAACTTCGTACTCGCATATTTTCGTCTGTTGATTGTTTCAAGTCTATCAGTAGGTAGCCGTGTGGATTCCTAGTGGCGTCAGCGTACGCCTCCTCGATGAATTTCGGGCTGTCTGGATATATTTGTCTGGCCAAGTACCTAATCTGAACTCTATCTCTAGGATTCTTAAAACACACAATGTAATGCGCATTCAGTGAGATGTCCCTCTGCCCGCGTCCTTGATGAAACAAATTTTGTGTAATGAAAAACACACTAATGTTGCGATGATGGCAACCTTTTGTGAAAAGATCCACCACACGGTTGTCGGCCTCACGCATCATATCGTCTATAATCACAAGTATCGGCTCGTTACCAGAAAAATCCTCCAAGTTTGGTAGACCTTCTATGTGGTTAATGGTGACATTTTTCGGGTCACCACCACCACCACCACCACCACTACCATAATGCCAGTTTATACTGGTAAATGGCGTGTCACACATTTCTGTAATGTGTTTTATAAACTTTGACACAAACTGAGACTTGCCACAACCCGAAGGCCCCGCCACAATGGCTGAGAACGGATGTTTCCACATCAAGCCCATGATTACTACTGAGCTACTAAACACCTCACAGTTACCATACTCACACTCTTAAACTTACTACCAAAGGACATTTTTGGGGTTAAGTGAAATAAATAACACAGTGGTTATGTTCTGAACGTGACTATAAGTATTGACTACGAAAACTAATTTACAAAGGTATTAACATAATCTTCAAGTCTTGCTTTACATAAACTCCAAAGGTGTGAATCTGCTATTGGAACCCCTCGGGCTGCGCTTCACCAAGCGAAGGCGTTCTCCAAACCCGCTGTTGTAGCGCTCGATGTCGGTGTTGCTCAGGGCCTCGTTGAAGCGCCTAGGCAGGTAGACTCGCAGAAAGAAGTCGTCCCCGACCTGCCCCTCCAGGATCACGATGATCGTCTCGCCAAAGGGTGTGATGGCTCGCTCCATCGCAGTGATGAGATAGCCGCATTCCTCTCGGAGATCGGCTATCCTGGTGTAGAGCGGAGAGTCACTTGCAGTTGTTGAGGGTAGCTCTCAGGTCCGCGGTTGTTGCAGTGCCGTTCAAAATCGAAAACTCTGGCTTGAAAGTGCTGCTGCTCGACATCTCTAGTAGTAGTAGTTGGAGTAGGTCTGTGTGAGGTGGTGGTCTGGTGGCGAATGATGCTCAATCGGGCGGGGCCCCGCCTTATAAACCCTCGCCGCCATTTTCTTCTACGTGGGTGGTCCGAAGGGTCGGGCGCAGGTGTTCACACAAAAAAACCGACGCGTCGAGACCTGTCTGGGAATGCGGATGCTCTAGTTGAATGCCGGCGCCACTCGTTGTTTCTTCCTCACAGCTCGCTTCTTAGGCATTGGCTGCGAAACTGCACTGCGTTGTGTAACAGTTTGAGTTAAGCCTGTAATTTTCGGCACTCCTGTTGATTTATAGATCCACATGTTTTCCACTTTATCAACTACTTGTTTAACACTTTGGTGCATTTCACCATCTTTGTCTAAAAATAATCCACACATGAACACCATATCTGTACCATCGTACATTTCCATTTTCAATAAAATTTGTCCTTTGTTTCCCGGGTTTTGAACAGCAAACGTATTCCCATCGTCCATCCATGATACTATGGGACAATCATCTGTTGGTTTTGGTACCCATCCTGGTTTCTTGGTTTCCACTTCGATGGGAGTTGGTCTCCTTCGTCTCTTGCAGGCAGTTGTCGGTTTTACAAATGACGGCTTAGGTGATGCCAACGTCTGATCACTAGCATTATTGTTCATAACCTCAATCTCCTGAATAAACGATTTGATATAGTCGTCCGCAGAAGCGTAAGCGTCCATGTTAACGTCCTTACCGTGCGACTTCAACCGTACTACTGACTGGTGGTGCGTCTGCTCACCCTTGAAGTAAACTGTACGCACTCGCTGTCAGACAATATTTCTGTTTGGCGTTCGCTTTTATTCACCCGCTGAAGTCAACTGTTACGTTACGGTGACGATCGATCTCGATGACGTTGTCCAGTTCGGCGTACACTATACAGTTGACGGTCTCGGGCAACGCTTTGGAGAATCCAATTTCGATACGTAGATTACCGTTGCGCAGGAGATTCCAGTGACTCGACTCAGCCGCGGACATGTCCGGTGTCAAGTCGAACGCCATAAGACAATTACCGTACGGATAGTCACCTCTCTTGATCTCATTACCTGCGTCGGAGAACTGGATTCCGGTGCCGGTGACCAATGTGTAATAAGAGAGTATATATGTCTCACTGTTCAATGTGTAAACGGGCTGTAACGGTTTGGCCGGTACTTGTTCACCGTCCACGTACAATGCGAGATAATTCATATCGTAGTGTTGAAAGTTGTAGGGATTCTTCTTGAAATCTCCGTTGAACGCAAGATTACTGACCAGTCCAATTATCACACGTTTCGGTAACTGACCGAGAAATGCGCTGTCTAAAGCTTTACTCATTATACCGGAGGGTAGTGTGAAGGATTTCACTTCTACACGCGTGATCGGATACTTGGCCGTGCCGGTCTCGAGAGTTTTGCTGTGCGCCAACAATACGCTCGGATTGATCTTACATCGACGTACGAAAAGACTAATCTCTTTAATTGTCACCTTGTAGGTAGTTAGCGTTTTGGACATTATACAAAACGAGTTTCTGGATCTGTTAAGTTGCAATCGCATCTCGACACCGTTCAACATGAATTTGTTTTGATTGCACAGATCGATGTGCAATCGACCGACCATATCGCAAACATCGCTTTCTTTCGTGTGATCGCGACGCTTTTTCAATCCCTCGTTCAATTCGTCACAATCGTCCATTAGTCCGGCCGAATCTTCAAAAAACAGCTCGCTAGTCAGGTGCGAATTCTTCGCACTACATCCGTAGTTCAAAAGGTTTTCCAAGTAGGCACGGTAAGCGTACGTGTTGTTTTGTGGTGACACCAGTTTATGATTGAGATAGAGATCCACTTGACTGAATATCGAGTGGAGCCAATTGTTCACCGGGCCCACCTCTTTAGCAGGTTGCCCACCGTCCGCTTTAGTGTCGTCCTGTTTCACAATAGCGGCTTTCACGTGTAATAACGTTTGTGTCAGGTCCGTGTACTCGTCACCGTGACCGGGTATTACAAACTCTATTGGCGAATCGTCCGTCAGCGATGAGATCGGTTTGTATTGAACCCATTTACCGCTCTCGATGCTGGTCTGCGTAGGCGGTAACGAAAACAAGTCCAGTTCAGTCTTCACACATTCACACGATTTCTGATGAACAAACGACATTGTTATCGAATTAATGTAGACGTCCGTCTTCGAAGAAGTCTATCAAGAGACTGTGGCGTGTCGCGACCCGCGCACCGCTTAGGGGGAGATTTTCGCTCCCCCTAACACATAATGGCTTAGGGGGGAGATTTTTGCTCCCCCATACGTCAGGAATTGTTGAAGCCTAAAACAAGAATGATACCGTGGGTGTTTGACAACTGGTGATTTATTGCTCAGAATTCGACGCGGGTGGTCTATAATTATGGGTTCCTAGAAGGGTCAGCCGTCTTCCCGTCGAGGTATCAAATTACAGCATCCGCATTCCCAGACAGGTCTCGACTTGTCGGTTTTTTGTGTGAACACCTGCACCCTCCAGTCGAGGTATCAAATTACAACATCCGCATTCCCAGACAGGTCTCGACTTGTCGGTTTTTTGTGTGAACACCTGCACCCTCCAGTCGAGGTATCAAATTACAACATCCGCATTCCCAGACAGTAGACTGGACGCGTCAGTCGGTTGTGCGAACGTCTGCCTCGGTGCAGAGTACTTGAAGGGGGGTGTATCGATACACCCCCCTTTGCAGTATATGTTCAAAGCATTGCAATTATATTCTCCTCAAAATTTGCATTCACTGGTAGTTCAATTGATCGCAAGCGCTGATGGGCTAGCTCTGTTGATTGTAGCGTTACCCTGATCAACTCTTGTATTAATTATCCAAAGTATGTCATGTGGGTACTGAGAATACTCGGCTTGTTGAGGAGATTCCAAAAATGCAAAAAAAAAGGTCAAAAGTGTGGTGCGGGCCCCTTTTTTGTAAACATCATCCAAAGTGTACGATGTGGGTACTCAAATGACTCGGCTCGACTAGACAAACAAGAATCTGCAATCAGAATTCAAATCTGACTTATGGTAACCGATATAGCCCGCCCCCCCCTACATCGTCCAAATGTACTTTGTGGGTATGCAAATTTCTCGGCTCGACTAGACGAACAAGAATCTGCAATCAGAATTCAAATCCGACTTATGGTAACCGAGATAGCCCCCCCCCCTACATCGTCCAAATGTACTTTGTGGGTATGCAAATTTCTCGGCTCGACTAGACGAACAAGAATCTGCAATCAGAATTCAAATCCGACTTATGGTAACCGAGAGAGCCCCCCCCGTACATCGTCCAAATGTACCTTGTGGGTATGCAAATTTCTCGGCTCGACTAGACGAACAAGAATCTGCAATCAGAATTCAAATCCGACTTATGGTAACCGAGATAGCCCCCCCCCCTACATCGTCCAAATGTACGTTGTGGGTACTCAAATTTCTCGGCTCGACTAGACGAAATAGAATCTGCAATCAGAAATCTGATCCGAGGTTAGGTTAGGTTAGGATGGGTTAGGTTAGGTTAGGTTAGGTTAGGTTAGGTTAAGTTAGGTTAGGTTAGGTTAGGTTAGGTTAGGTTAGGTTAGGTTAGGTTACGTTACGTTAGGTTAGGTTAGGTTAGGTTAGGTTACGTTACGTTAGGTTAGGTTACGTTACGTTACGTTAGGTTAGGTTAGGTTACGTTAGGTTAGGTTAGGTTAGGTTAGGTTAGGTTAGGTTAGGTTAGGTTAGTATTCGCAACAAAAAAAAATTCGCAAAAAAAAATTCGCAAAAAAAAAAATTCGCAAAGTGTCACAGACGAGACCTCTTGGGGGGGGGGGGGCTCGGGGGGGGGCGTCCCTCCTGTCCCTCCTGAGCCAGAAACCCCCATTGTTCCCTACTTGTGTGTGTGTGTGTGTGGGTGTGTGTGCGCGCACTTTAGTGGTCGCAATTTCTGCCTGATTTACTTAAAATTTCGTAGTGACTATTTGCTATAATCGGTTGGACAAGTTCGTTGGGTAAAACAATCGGACAACTCTAACCCCCGTCTTTTGGGGATTTTAAGTTTTATAATTTTGGGTTTTTGGGTAAAAAAGGGTCAGAAAGCTCCGGATGTAACATTATTGCATGTAGCAAGATTAAGATTGAAGAGGCGAAAGCTTTAAGCCCCCTCCCATCATTCTACCATGAATATTTACTGATTTATTCAAGAAAATGTATATCGACTAAACACAGTACGTTGTCTTATGGGGGTTTTACATTAGAAAAGCCTGTTATTCATTTGTTTGTGTATTTTTATCATTCCCAGCTACCTCGCGGCTACTTTCAGTTCTGACTGGATCTTTTCCTAACCTTATAATGCGCAATATTACAATCCCAGCATTGCAGGTATCATCAGGACCAGGATCATCAGAACATCAAAAATGTTTTCAAATCTCAAGAAAAATTTTAATAAATGTATGTTTTACACTGATTTTGATTTTAAATTTTTTTTGTATGGAAATTCACTTCCCTCACTTCAGCGCGCTGCTTGCGAATTCGTTTACAGTTTACAGTAGGTAACAGATCTTAAACAATTTGATTTCTCGTAAGATAGTAAATAAAATTAAATATAAAGTATGAATTTGAAAGATTAAAACCGTAACTTAAAATGGCTCTTTAAACAGCCGAAGCAGTAAATTAGTTTTAGCTCAGAAAGGAAAATTACATTTTTATTTACAATTATAATACACAGAATATGTTTAATAATACATAATAATTTTGAGAAGGTTTTAAAAATAAATAATTACTATTTTTATTGAGAGACTAAAACAAATTTACCTTATTTTTATTTTGCCCCCTTTCATACTTCGAATACACAATTAATTTACATCACTTGCATTTCTGAAAGATTTTGAATTCAAGGTTTTCAAGGTTCTAAAATTATAATTTCGTTATCACACATCATAATACGAACAAAGTCTGTCCGTCTGTTTGTTTATTTATGTTAGCAAAATTTATCTTGGAATCCAGCGGAAGAATTTTGTTAAAACTTTAGAATAAGGTGAGCTTTTGGACCTAAGATACGATTGGTAAAAACTTTATCTCCATAAAAATTAATATATGTTAAAACTCTCATTTCAAAATTGGAAATTTGAACTTTGGGCTTATGGAGTTTCAAATCAAAACAAAAGAATCAGCTGTAAAACGTAACAGCTGTAAATAAATTAACCATTAAACTGCAAATGTAGTACTTACTCAAGTTAAATGTCAACATCTTTTTCTGAAAAACAGTATCTAGAACCATTAAATAAAGATTGCATATAGACATATTTTTCACCTGCAAAACAAACTATTCAAATATCAGCGAGCATGGCTTGGTCTCCCAGGTACTTTGTAATAACAACATAAACTCTTAATAAAGTAAAATAACTATCAATAACAAGCTTAACAAACTAAAATAATTTGTATTACGAATTATTAGTATATGACTGGCATATGCAGATACAACTGAAGTATAAATTTAATTCTAAACACAGTATTTTTTATAATGTTATTCTAATGCAAAATATAAAAATCCATTTCGTAGAGAAGAGTTTCCCTAACACTTCGTTATGAAGGTTCAGTTACTATTGACCAATAGAAGATATTTGGAATATTTTGCCACCAATCCCAGAGGGGAGGATTTCCTTTCTTAAAACCATTTGCGAATAAAGTATTCTTACTTCGAAAAAAGGGACTATGGTAATAACAAATACTAGAACGATTTCATACATTCTTTATGTTATATATTTGGTAAATATTTAGGACTTTATTAATTAAAAGTAGAGATAATTAAAATAAAGTATAAATCAGCTTTCTGGTGCCGCTTATTGTTTTAAATGTCATACCTTATTTTGTTTTCATAGTCATCACAAATTAAAAATTGTACACAAAATATAACATAAAATATAAACTAAACACAACATAACACAATACAGTATATCGTGAAAGTTATTTAAATTTTAGTGAAATTTAATAATTTTAACGTGGTTAGAGATTATACTGTTAACATTACTACGATAAACAGAAAACTTGTTTGTATTTTTGTGTAACTAAACCTGATTAATTAACTACTGATTCATTTATATCATGAAAATAATACCTTCTATAACATTTTATAATCAAATACAAAAAATTCAATATCATAACAATAATAATGAAAGCAGGAAAACATTTAATCGTAAAACATGTCTTAATACGTTAAATTACAGCATTGAATCTTAAAATCAATATTTTCATTTGAATTTTAAAATAAATGTCTATCTGTATTTTCATAAAGTTTGCTATATTTTACTTATTAAAACAGTTCACTGACCAACCATTCTGTAAACAATTTGAAACTAACCGGTATGCAAGCGTTGTCATCCTCATATAGATGGGCCTACGGCAAATTGGTTGGCTTTGTTACTTTGTCGCAAACTAAATATCTCTAAATTTAAATGTCACCCCTGTGTATTGTTTTACACAGGTTTATAATTTCCATGCCTTACGGTTAACGTTTTATTGACTCTAAGGTAAACCAAAAGAGTACATTGGTGATAACATCTCTTAAAATAAATCTCTTAGGGTCGATGATATTACATATTGTGAGGCAAATAAAAGGAAATAATTATAACAAAACATAAACCTAACAAACTAACTGTAACTATGTAAACTGAAAAGTTTTGTTTACTTAGTAAAAAAAAACTAAATTTTACCGTAGCATGGATTGTCATCCGTAAATAAAAACGTATTTACTTATAACTAAAACAAAGCCTACTAAAAATTCTTACCGTATAAAACAAACTAAAACATTCATGCCATCGTTAATCTTTTGTTTTTTATTATGATTGTATAAGTTTTACACTTGAACGACAATTACTTCCTGAACTCACTAAGAAGATCAATAGCTAACTTGTAATGAGTCAAGCAGTAACTTTAAGACGACACTATAAGACAAAATTAAAATATTCTGCATCTATTAGGTTTATATATCCATCAATTTATGAATATACTTACCACAATTAAGTACTAGTCCTGTTTATCAGAAATCTCATACACAGTTTAAGTTTTTTGTTTTTTTTTTGCAAAAAATAATCTTGTTTTCATATATATATATAGTTGCAATATACCTGTTTGGTGCAGGCATTAAATCACCTGGTTTTGTTCTGCATGGGATTGCGTTAGATATATCCACCGCTTAGTTTATGCAACATACCACTCTAAAAATAAATACTACCAAAATAAAATGTAATGAACCCCCCAACCCATTCAATAAAAGACACAGCTAATAAAATAAGCAATTTTGTAAAATATAAAAGCAAACAGGTTGATAATAATGTAAAGAAAGTATCATTGCAAAGTTATTTGCTTTTACTGAGCTTATATAGAAACATTTGGTTCTTGTAAACAGATTTGTTTAAAAAAACACTCTGTATTTGTCCTCCACAAAACACAACCGGGGCTGCAATATCTGACTCCCTTAGCTGTTATTCAAAGCCATGTCCAATTTTCGTTACAATCCCTCCCTCTCTCCCATCTAGTGTTTTAACTTGCCTGTAACCACTTTTAACAAGAAATAGCTGAAACATATCTTAAATAACCTTTATTATTTAAGATTTATAACAAAGAAAAATTTTATTAAATTACAGTATTATCTTAAATAACCTTTATTATTTAAGATAATACTGTCATTTAATAACATTTTTTCTTTGTTTGTAAATTAATAAATATATACATATATTAAGTTAGTAACTACGATGGAAAAACAACGAAATAGTGGCTAATTTACTATCACGTTGTAAAAATGTAGTTAAAATCACAGATTAAGCATACTGTATGCTTAATCTATGTTAAAATCCTGCTCCCAATCGGACTTAGCTGAAACGGAAATCTGTGGAGCAGCATGTATCCCCCAGCGCGGCGTCCGGCGGTTAGTTTTACTCTCCATTTTCCTGACATAAGTTAAATACTGAAAGTTGTATCAATAATATCTTACTATCAAGAAAGATTTAATTCAAATAATTTATGATGTAAAGTTACGTTTATACAATTTTTCTTAAGTCAATCTAAATTCTTGATCTATATATCGTATTACTATATTGACTATACAAACCTAAAATATAATAATAAAATAAAAGGCATCACGGTAAACGTGATATTATAAAAACCTTTGTCTCAATAGCGTGATCGTATGAGGCTTTTTATAATTTGTGTTATATTTAGTTTTAAAAATTCGTTAACAAATTTTGAACAAACAAAAATTAAATTAGCAAATGCTTTCACTTGTGCCAAATTATTTTCACACATAAAGTATGTATCCTCCAACTATGCTTTAATATGCTGTCACATGTAACACAGAAGACATTAAGTAGTACCATAACATGTTTAAGTTTAAAACTTCACCAAAGGCTTTTTTAGCAATTCAATAATTCTTCGATCAAAAACTCCTTATATATTAATAATACAATAATAACAACTTATAAATCTTTAGTTTGCATAAAAATAATAAGTTATTTAATTGGTTTTGTTTTTAAACATGGACTTATATCAAACTTATAATTCATGATTTACACAATTTTTACTTTTGTAAATTTTTTAAATGGATCAAATTGTAAACATTCCCTTACCTATTCCACACATATAGAAGTGTAGTTCATATTTCATAGTCACAGATACAGTTTTATGCAATTATATTTTAAACTTCTACCGTCCATTATCCACTTCTAAGCTCCACTGTCACTTTGCATCTCACGCACTCTTTGTAACACAACTTTTACCTCTTAATATTGTCTGCTGATTTCAAGTTATCACTTGTCTCAAAAACTTTTTTTTATTCTCGATGTTTGAGCTCTTTATAGTCACAAAGTACCTCTTCTGCCTATAATAAACGAATGTACTTTTCCTTTTTTACCGACAGATATTTAGTACTCTCTTTAACACCATATATTTATATCGATAAAAAAATACAACTAAAGATACAAAAATACCACGCACAATTAATTGTATAACTCTATAACTTCTCTATATAAGAGTATAGATCGGACAGCTAAAGTACTGTGTTGTTTGATATTTTGGGGAGTTTTAAAGTACTGCCGCAATTAAAATAAACTAAATAGTGCAGACACCAAATGATTTGATTAGTACTTTATCGTTCTGCCTTTTCAAAGTAAACGACTTCCACACGAGCAGACTTGGTAAACAAACCAATAAAACCGGTGCGGCGTGACGTCAGATCCGTCGTCGGTGGTTTTAATGATTGGATTTGAGATACTGCTATGGATAAAATGTAATTAATTAATATACAAAATAATTTAAAATAATAATTATACAGAACTTATATTTTTTAATATATAAGGCTATTGTAAATTATATTTGTAAAATAGTCAAGAAGATTTTTAGTAAATATTTTAAATGTAATAAATGAACAACATAAATAAAGTTATATATATATATATATATATATATATATATATATATATATATCTAACTAAATAAGTATTTCGCCCAGTATAGGTCTCATAGGAAACATTAAGTCAAATCGGTTTTATACTAAAACCAAATACGTATTGTTTACATGGTAATATGATTACATCACTTATTATTCATTACGTTGTTTATTTTCAAGCATTTAATTTGTTCTTACATTATGTTTTTCTATGAAATTAAATACGTAAATATGAAATAGAAAGACATGAATTTCTTTCTTTTAAAAACAGTATTTTTGTATATAAAGTGTTTTCAGGAATGCTAGTAATTATAAAAAAGATGGTAAGAATTATAATGTTTCAGTTAAAGTTATAACCCTAAAACTATAAATATTTTAAGCTTAAAACCAATGGAATTTGATAAATATACCGTATAAATTACTTTTTTTTGTCAAAATCTACGCCATGGACTTTTTGAATGATTAGTGCAAAATCAATATAACAAATATTTTTGCTAACTTTTCAAACTTTCAAACCTCCATTTAAATTACCATGATTAAACCCTTTAAATCTCAAAATCTTAAAAATAGAAATTTTGGTTTACAACAAGAGAGCTTAAATTATACTTAATACAATATACCCCAGTGGTATATTGGTAAGGAACATACTATAAATCGCTTTTTAGGCAAAGAGGTTCGAAGCAAGAGAATACTGGATAACCCTGTAATTTAAAACGTTGCTCCATAATTTTAAGTAAAAAACTCCATCAATTATGCTACCAAGTTCCCCCTTTTAGGTCTGAATTACTAACGTAGAATAAAGGAAGTTCCTTTTTATTTTACTTAAACTCAGATAAGCTTAGCCACAGATTTTGATGTGCTAAATTATAGGTATGAACAGGATTGTAAAACTTGTTTTAGTGACACTGATCAGTAAACAAGATAAAAAGTGTAATATTTGTATGACCCATAAGAATGGAATTGGAAAACGTACTGCGTTTACCACTAAATATTTTTTTAAATTTTAACTCCAACCAGTAATTATAGAAAACTAATTCAAAATATTAAAATATTCAGTTGTTTAAACTTTTTTTCGTGTTATATAATTCATTTAAGTTTACAATCTTACGGAAACCCCAAAAGACTGAATTTTGGAACCTTTTAACTCCTGTAATTTCTGAGCCCAAATTTTCTCAGAAATGCAGATGGTGTTACATTGTTGGGCACAGCATTTTAAATTGGACTTTTAGTGTTTAATTTTTGGTTTTAAGGGATAATTGCCCTCTAAAATAAAAAATAAAAACCTGGAGGTACCATGGGTTAGTAGCAACAAATCAAGTATTATTAAAATTGTTCCATTCTTGCTGGCTTAGGTCTATACACAGATAGATAAAAACAATTTTGATTCAGGGGGCACTAAAAAAAATGTTTCCACCGACAACTAAAATTTAAAATATGTTTACAGAAACAGTTTACTTTCAATGAATGGAAATAATTCTTCATTCATAAGAAACTTTCAGTTTACAAACATCATATGGCAGACATACATAAGAAATACAAACAAGTACACCTAATAATAAAACATATATTTACAGAACTTTTAACATTAATTTTGAAAATATCTTATTCCAATACATACAAAAAACAATTACACATTTAGTTTGTAACAAATAAATTAAGAGCCTCCTAAGCGGAGCCAGTATTGAGGCTTTCATCACAAGCCAACTAAATACAGTAGTATAAATAGCTACCAAATGGTTTAGTTACAAAATATTACTAAACTAAGTTTATATTATAATTTTAAATTTAAAAGCAAATACCTATGAGACAACTATAAAAAATAAACAGCAACCCTACTTTACAGTAATTTATGTGTATAAGTAAAATTTAACTCAATTTCCAGATACCCAATAAATAAATTGGGATTAATACCCAATAAATTAAACAACAATCTGAAACAATTAATTAATGCTTTGTTGAGTCATTTACCAGGATTTTAGGTTCTTACAATACTGAGCATAAGTGTTTCTTTTACAAATTCGTCTTGCATTTAAATTAAATAACTGTCTATACAAGGTGAGTTTGGAACGTGGGACGGGTACTGAATTACAATTATTTCTGGGATTGTGCCTCAATGTCTGAACCAAGTTGTTATCATTGCTACATTTTTTGTAAAATAAACTAAGAATTTTTAAATCATAAGTAACGACTTGTTAAAACTCTTTGTGTAGTAAACAAAGGCCAATAATGTTCAAGTCGGTTCTTATTCGAAACAACTCTAATAATATTTGTTTTCAAACTGACAATAGGTTGAATCGTTAAAAGGTCGATTCCGCCCCAGCAACTCAACCCATATCCCAATTATAAACTAGATAAAGAATGATAAACAAAACAGAAGACAATTTTGAGGGTAAATATTTTTCAGTAAATCAATTTTGCGAAGTGTACTGACTAATTCTCAACGAAGATTCGATACATGTCCCTTCCAAGAGTGATTTAAGTTTATTAATAGACCAAGGGTATTTAATTTCAGTTACATTTCCAACAGTAGGATAGCTACAAGCCCCACAGGAATTTGGCTGGTGGTTAAAAAGAGATTCTCAAAAGCATAAACCTGTCTTAAGCCAAAAATAATTTACTTGGTTTTTCCATTAAGAACTAAATAATTTGTATCAAACCAATACCTTAACAATATGAGATCATTTGACATAACATTTCTGATTTTCCTTAAATTTGCTCCTGAGTAAATTAGGGCAGTGGCATCTGCAAAGGCTGTAAGTTTACTATTAAACTGAGCTTTGCACACGTCATTTTTATATATGAGGAACATGATAGGTCCCAAAACCGAACCCTGGGGGACTCCATGTTTCAAATAGCATTTACAACTAACAACATCATTACCTATTTTTGTACTGAGGTATTTTAGCAAGTAGCTGGAAATCCATTCAAGCGTAGCCCTCTGACACCGGCACACCACATTTGTTGAAGAAGTGTTTTATGGTCGACTGTATCAAATGCTTTATTAATGTCAATGTGCAAAGCTGTACAAAGCAAATTTTCATTTAAAGACTCATAAACTGGATCTAGAAACTTAAGAAGCACATCTTCAGTTGAAAGACCTTTCCTAAAGCCAAACTGATTTCTGCCAAGGAAGGAATTATTGTTCAATAATTTTACAAGTCGTTGTTCGTTAATATTTTCAAATATTTTAGAAAATTATGAAAATAATGATATTGTACGGTAGTTTGAGGGATTTAGTTTTTCAACCTGCTCATTCAGAGGGATAACTACAGCAGTTTAAAAAAAGTAGGAAACACACCATTTTTACTATGCTTAAATATAAAAAATAACAGAAAATATCAACTATATTTTAAATTACCTTCTTTAAAATATATGCATTGATCCCATCTAAACCAGGGGCTTTACCGGCCTTAAGTCTTTGGACGATACCCAAAATTTCATCTCTGTTGGTAACAAAAATAATGACTTTTGTTGAATGGGGTTTCTAAAGAATTTATAAAGTACATCAGAAGTTTGATGATTACAAATACATCTTAAACACATCTGGTAAACCGAGAAGAAAAGTATGAAAATATTTAGCAATTGCTGTTGGTTCTATCTTTACTTATTAATTTTTGATATACGAATCGGCCTTATGATCTTTTATTATTGTATTTATTAAATTCCAATGAGCTCTAGCGTCACCTGTGTGTTTTTGAAACAAACATGTAGTATAGAACTCCTTAGCCTCATCAATCTCCTTTTTGAGTTTGTCCCTAAACATGTTGTAGTGCTTTATAAGCCTGCCTTTTTCTATACATTTTTATAGGGGGCGAAAGTAACAAAGTAAAATGTCCCTTAAAGCTATTAAGGGTAGTTTCACTTTGTGTTGTGTTTTTAAGGGGGTGCCAATCACAGCAGGGTCGGGGCTAATATGTGTTCAGTGCTAATCTCATGTGGGTAAATGCGGACTGACAAATAACTGACTTTGTCCTTCTGCAATATGTTGATTAGGACTGATTTAAGCAATGCAGTACTTCTTAATATCTTGAAATCCATATCATATCTCATCATTTCAAAGGTAATTCAACCTAATAATAGTTGATATTATTTTGTCAATATTGGTCAACACAAAATTTTTCGTAATGGTGCTTAAACAAAGAAGAGTAACAGTAACACCATAATATTTATGAGTCAAACTGTTCAACGTCCTATGATGGTAACTAAATACGTAAATATTCAAAAATAAAAACACATCAACTAGCTTGAATTTTACTTGCATACCATGACTGTTTTTATTACTCTTTGGCTTTGGTTGAATAATTTAATTTGTTACGTCTTTGGTACGAGTTAAAATTTATAAGAACCAAGAATCACGTTTACACTATATAATACTATTAAATACCCCCGTCGCAGCAAACCTGCGTACTCAGCGAATTTCCTATGCATAATATATGTCTTAATACCACATAAAGCCGCAAACCAAGTTTCATAAAAATATATTCACATATAAGCGATTTTAATTATTCTCTATAAGAATAACATTGGTAATGAGTACGTAGGTTTGCTGAAACAAGGAACAGAAACAATTGGTTTTTATGCAAATATAAATAAAATTTAACTAGGCGAAGCCACATACTAAGTTTCATCAATATTCAATCATAAATAAGTGCTATATAACATTCTAGTTAGCCTATTCTCCGTAAGAATAACATGGGGGCTGAGAAAGCAGGTTTGCTGCAACAAGGAACAGAAAAATGGGTTTTTATATAATTATCAAATATAACTCAACCAAGTGAAGCTACATACTAAGTTTTATTAATTTATGTTCATAATTAAGGGAGTCATTACATTTTACTTATTCTCCATAAGAATAACATGGGGGCTGAGTATGCAGGTTTACTGCTACGGGAATAATCAATAAAAAATCAGTTTTTTGTGCAAATATCAATATACCAGTACTACGTGAAGCCACATACCAAGTTTCATCAACATACATTCATAAATAATCGAGATATCAAATTTTATTTATTCTCCATAAGGATAACATTGGATAACGTACTGTGTTTAGCACTTTGAATATCTCTGCAACAGTTGGGCGTAGAATCACAATTTAAACACCAAAATGATGGTTTTGTGGAACTGAACAGATTGGTAAAAGCAAATGTGAAGTTTACATTAAAATAAACTGAGGAAAAGCCAAAAACCATTTTCCCATAAGATTAACATGGGAGATTTTATAAGCAGGTTTTTTTGGATTTTCTCCGCAACCACTTAACCTAGGTTAATAATTCAAGATACTAAATTATTTGTTTTTTTAAGCTCTATAACATGGTCAAAACCAAAATTAAGTTTTTTAAAAATTGTTGGGTGAAAAATGCAAAAAACTGATTTTTGGAAAATTTAAAACCCCCATAAACCCCCCTTCCCATGGTCCGATTTTTCTGGTTTTCGAACTTAAAGTCATGAATGTCATTTTACACATTTGTGCAAAATTTCATCAAGATCGGACGTTTTTTACTCAAGTTATCGTGTTAACGGACACATATATAGATATATATATATATATATATATATATAGATATATATATAGATATATATATAGATATATATATATATATATATATACATATATATAAATTTGAACAAATAGTGTTTTTGGCATCTGGGGACCTCAAAACAAAAAGTTATCATGGTCTCGGGCTTAAGTCTTACCATGAGACCTACGGTAATAGCTTCTTCCCTATAGGGGAAATTCGCTAAAAAAGAAGCCAATAAATGCTAGAACCAATTAATCTAAGATATTTGATAAGGAATACATGCGTCGTGAAATATAGCTCAACCAAAATGTAGGTTATGAGAGTAATAATATTAATTTCCTTTTGAGGTTAATGTGAGTGTCATATCGATTTCTGTACAAGAATCATATGATGTACAACATGTTAAATGAATTATACAATACACTTCAAATCCTTTCAAAATGCTCTTGAAAATATAAATTGCATAAGTATTCAGTGGTTAACTTATGAAATGATCCCTAAGCTATAGTTATAGTGCAAACAAATAAAATAAAATGGAAATATAACAGTTAACATAAAAATGATTGGTTTGTTATTAAAATATATAGCCTACAAATGATTTGTGTTGATAGCATAATACATTTTATAGCTAGATATACCTACTCATAGCTCAATATTTAATACTTTGCACAGTAGCGCTGTATGCGCAACAGTAACAGATTACCTGACCCCGTCGTAAATTACGTGATAATCCTTCCTCTAACTTTATAGCCAAGTTGTACCACTCCGCAGCTTGATTGTTATCTTTGATAACGGTTCACTATAACAAACTTAATTAACAACGACGGCACGAATCGTACTGAATATAATAAAAAAGTTAATTTTTAAATCTATATTGTTAAACACTATACTAAAATGGATCAGTTAGGTAGGTAGATCAGTGTGTGAATCGTATTCTTGTAAATACATAGCTGAACTAACTAAATGGTAAACAGTAAAAAAATAAAACGTGATAGTAACTTTAAGATTATACACTATTTAAAATAATAACAATTAAACGCTTTACATTACTTTAAATACTTAAAATAAATTAAGAAGCAGATTGTTAATATTTCCTATTTCTTCAGCTTACAAATTTTACATTATTTGAAGTTATCATGAGTTATATTTGTAGTCATAATATTACAAATTCTCCTTCCAACCTGATGCATATTCTTGTTTCATTCAATGTCATTGATTCAATTTTGTTTTACTAAAACTTACAAATATTTAAAAGTTTCCATATATTCATTACATTTCATCGACGATATTATATACTATTAATGTACTAATAGTTTTAACCTTAACAAAGAAATTGTTTACTATGCTAAAAAGGAAAACCGACAGCTACCCTGATAATTTAACATCAGTACATCTCATTTTGACGGAAATTAAACTGGTTAAGAGTTTCTCGTAATTCACCCAACACCGTCTCAGAACTCACCGTTTCCGGCCTCTAGGGTCGTGGATTTGAAGTTATGAGCTTGCTTAACTTCAGTCGTTACAGCTAAAACTTTAACAGAGAAACTCCATTTTCAGCTGTAGAGCTCTTAATGGCATTTACTCAATGTACGTAAATAACATATCGGTTATTTCATACGATCTCCCAAATAATCTTTATTCTCAGCTAATAGTTCCGTAAGGATTAAATGAGTAATCCATGATAAGAATACAAAATATAATGCGATTCAATTATTATTAAATTATTTTACTTAATATAAGTACAAAACTATAATACAATTTTATTTTACTTTTTAAAATATATTTAAATCTTAGCTTCCTATCCAAATTAGCATCAGAATCTTACACTGAAATATGATTTAAGGTTGAAAGAAAAAATTGTTTTAATCCTTATCAGTAAATTTTAGCTATGGAGTCTTAGTGTTATGGTAAAATTATTATTAAGGATAAACAACAAGCTAGATACAGTTGGCGTGAGAGAAATCCTGGAGGAATATTTATGAAAACTTGATAACATGTTATTATAATAGATCAAAATGTAAAACAGGAAAACTGTTTTATACGGTTGTGCAGATATTTAAACTGTAATAAAATAATTAATGGATAGTAAATAAAAACAGTATATCAACTTTGGGTTAGCAACCCAAAACAAAACTTTGCTTTGGGTGTAAACAAAATTATCACAATCGATAAAAAAATATTTATTAGAATAACGTGCACGTTTTGAATTGTGGAAATAAGATATTCAATATTAAAAAGAGATAGCATAGTAAATAAATGAAATAAAATATTTCAACATCCTTTTAAAATCAAAATTTGTCTTTAAATTTTTTCGTCATACTGATTCCAAAACAACTATTTTAACACATGCATTCTGTTGCTAAAGTTGTTATTTTTACTCCAAGGATAAAACGTATAATTTTTATGTTCCTTTGATAAAAATCATAATTTTATGACACTTTCGGTTAAGGTTATCAGCTGATAAGAATTTACCAAATTATTATTCTTGTAAACAATGGAATATTGTGGAACAAATTTTTGTTTTGAATAGCAAGATCAATATGTAAGAAAACGTTTTAAGGTAACCAAGTAAACAAAATTAATATTTTGTGAAATTAGTATCTTAATATTATTTGCAGTATGACGAACAATTCAGTTCATCACTAGGACTAAAAGTAACTTTTTTCCACTCTATTATTTTCCGTTAAACTTGAGCTCGTATCGAAAAGCGTCACTTTTACTCGTATTGATGAAATTTACTAATCTTTGATAAAACATATAAAATACTACTGTCAGTACCCTTATTGGTAATTGAAGATCGTATAAATCAGGTGGTTTTGTATGTTTGCTTACATCATTTAACATGCACCAATACTATATATATTGTATAAATGTACCGTACATAATCACGTAATGTTATATTAATTTCAGTTAAATTAAACTACATGCCTGAAATAAAATAATTAAACGCTTTATTTATTTCTGATTTAGTTTCCTACTTAAGTTATTAGTATAGTCTCTTATATTTTATTTTGTTTAATGACTCAAAGCTCTTAAATAATAAGTTTATATATATTTATATAAACTTTTACAAAATAATATTATTCTTAACGTTATTATTACTTAGTCCTGCTACAAACTATATTTGTAGTTCAATAAGGTAAGTTAATTTTATGTTTCATATCTTTGGTAAAATAAGATCAATGGAAACGTTCGTAGAAGCAAGGATAAAATCAGTCAAGTAAAGTATTTTCTTGGCACAAAGATTATTGTTTGCTTCTATTATTGCAGCCTTTTGCATTTAATGTTACGTAAAGGTTTAGTTAAGCAACCAGTTTTTTATTAAATTTTTTTAAGTATAACTTTATTAAGTTTATAAAATTATTGAATCTATATTTCTTTATAGTGGTGACAACCTAAAAATAAGAAAATTTGAAAACCGTATAATATAAGTAATTAAATGTAACTGAACAGTTACACCAGTTATTTTGACTGACATGTTCTTACTACTTCTTCGTTTGAATAAGTAAAACACAGTACCTAATTTGTAAGTGCATAAACAACTGGAAATAACCCAAACAGATAGATAAGCTTAAAATAAATCCCTCTCTGCAGACTTTGGCAATGTGCAAAGGAAACCGATTTATTATTATTTGTCAAGCGTGCTTTTATTTGCTTCTATTCGGGTAAGATTTGGAGTATTGTTCTGAAAAAGATTTGTTTTAAGATAAAGTATTTTTAATAACACCCATAAATAATGTAAGGTAAATAGTATAGATTTAAATAATTGTACTAACCTCATTGTGATTTGATATTAATTTAATCTGTATCACAAGGTATAATTAGAGTTTTATTTTCCCACAGCATTAAACTTTTAAGACAGCATTAAGACATTAAACAGTTTTTAAGAATTATATTTCAAGTATATAAAAGTAAGTGTGTATTTGTATATACTAAATTTTACCTACATCAAAAGGCAGAGTTTTATATTTGACGTTAGTTAATATTATGATAACATATATTGGTACAAATGACATAAGAAACAATTTTTAATTATGAAAACAAAATTTTACTAGGTTTTATTTTAAAATTATCCGTTAATAACTACATCTTGTACGCAGGTGTTGTGGGACAGTTCTAATGCTGGACTAAATCTCGATATGATATTATTCGTATATATCAATAAAAAATCCAGTAACATTAGTCTTAGTCCATTTCGAAAATATATCTATCTTTGTCAATTAAGCGCAAGAACATTTATTTGCCCAGGTTTAAAAGATCATCAATTACTGTAGCAAAGTCATTGGTAGTTAATTTCAATATCATACCTCAACTGCAACAACAAATTAACAAGTACATTTTCAAACTTGCATTTCAGAATAAAACAAATGAAAATGCGTAACCCATTATACTAAAATTAACGATAAAAACTAGTTTTTGCGATGTTAATTTTTATTTTCAACAGTATACCTAAACCTGTTTTCTACAATGAAACTGTTTGATTTTTTAAGGGGTTAAATGCATTAAAAAGTGGTTGAGTAGTTCATGACAGGTTTACATAACATTTGGTTTATGATTTAGATATGTATTTCTAATTTTCTTACATCAAGGTCCTCTCTTACTTAAAAAAAAAACTTACACATTGTTGGTCTAATAGAAAACATAAATATGTTTATATTTTTTTAACGCATTTCATTTACGTTTTAAAATGGTAAACTTTAATTATCTCCTTTTTGAAATGCAAATTGAATTATTTTAAAATTAGATAGAACACATATATGTTTATTAACGATTAAATGTTGGAAACTAGATGGATTTGGGAATTTCGGTTTATAACCGTTGTTCAAAAAACTTGGTAATAATGATTCTAGAATATTGTATTTAATAAAACTCTTTTAGGTTATATTTAATGCTAATAAAACTATTTTTGTACAAATTGTATATGTACGATTTGATTTATTAATAAGTTGAAAAAATGCAACTAAAATTATTTACATTTAATTTTTAGAAGTGTAAGTGCTGTATAACATAAAAAGATAAAGTATCAGGTATATTTAAGAAAATGTATTTTTTATTATTAAATACATTTTTTAAACTATTTAAGAATATAATATATATATATATATATATACGGTACTGAATTTGCCTAGGAAACTCATTAAAATAATTGGATTACTTTAAATTGTAAAGGATTCTTTCCCATTAATTTCCTAGACACAAATCAGGCTGAAGCATTAAAAATTCTTTTCACCCTCTTTGATAATCTTTGATAATTTTTAGTAACCTTGCAATACTGTATTAATTGAGGTTACTATAAAAACTAAGAAGTATATATACTTAGCAATATATTATTGTTAATGAAATAAATAAATTGCAAGTTATTTTATTTTAAAATACGTGAACAAATAATGTATAGTTTAAAATTATAATTTATTAAACATTTTAAATACAAATTTTGATTTTGAACAAAATATATTATGGTTAGATGGATGGATGGTTTATGGTTGGTTGGATGGATTAGTTATTTAAGAATTTAAATATATATTTTGTAATTTATTTTACCTGCACAGTTTTTATTGTAATTTGTGGTTGTTATTTGATGGTTTTACAATTGTATTATTTTCTTCGAAATTGAGAAGAGCAAAACCAAAGTAAACTTAAACGCTTAAACATTTTCTTTGTGAGAACTTTAAGTGTTTAAATTTGTTATCTTTGCCTTTACCTAGAGCTTGATAACCATCTATTTTATTATACCCGGTATTTGGTGTTGTAAGCAAATTTGGAAGATTAAACCGATCATGATAAGACAGCGACTTGATGAAAGATTTCATTAATTTAAAATAAAAAAAACTCGATGTTAATGATATAGTAAATAAATACGGTTTTCCAGTTCTTATCTTGCATTAGTTCGATCTTATTTAACTCAACTTTTAAATTTAGGTATTTCCTCTAGTAGGGTCCTATTCTGAAATTAAATCAATTGTTTCAAAGTTTCATGTGATTTAACATTTTCAGCCATTACTGCCTAATACAGGTTAACCACAGTCTCATAATATTAGTTATACATATAATCCTACACAATAAATATTAGTTTAAAAGTTCTTTATACAAATAAATAGAATAATCTATCAAATGGGAGAAGATTTGATCCAGTAAATTAGAAGAGCCGTTTACAACCCAGGGTGACGAAACTTTTTGAAACTCGTTACAGATAGGAAAGTAAACTCAGCTGAATTAGGAGTACGCCTCAAACTTCAACACTCTGATATTTATTACGTACACATTTCCTCGATAAAGCTGTTGCTTCACTGATACATTCTTGGAATGTTTTCTATCTATATTATTAACACGTTACATGCAAACATTGCAAACAATTAACCTTTTAGCGAATTTCCCCTATAGGGAAGAAGCTATTACCGTCGTCGGCATGGTAAGACCTAGGCCCGGGACCATGATAACTTTTCGTTTTGAGGTCCCCAGACCCCAAAAACACCATTCGTTCGAAACTGTATATATATATATATATATATATATATATATATATATATATATATATATATGTGTGTGTGTGTGTGTGTGTGTCCGTGAGCACGATAACTCTCGTAAAAATTATCCGATTTTGATGAAATTTGATATAAACATGTAAAGCAACATTTATGACTTTAAGTTCGAAAATCAGCCAGATCGCTCTATCCAAAGGGGTATTTTGGGGGGGTTTTGTACCCCAAAAATGGATTTTTCGAATTTTTTATATATAATTTTGGAAAAAGTCAAATTTTAGTTTTTCTCATTGGATTCAGCTTAAAAAAACACACAATTTGGTATTTTGATAATTTCTCTACGTCAATTGGTTACCGAGATTTTGAAAGTGCTAAACACAGTACGTTGTCTAATGTTATTCTTATGGAGGAAAATTAAAATTTTATATCTCGCTTATTTATGAACGTATACTGACGAAACTTGGTATACGGCTTAATCTGGTTGTAGACCATTGATATTTGCTCAAAAAAACAATTTTTTACCAAAGGCTCCCTTAGCATCAAACCTGCGTACTCAGCCCCATGTTATTCTTATGGAGAATAAGTAACATGTTATCTGCCTTCATTATGAAAACAAATTAGTGAAATTTGGTGTGTGGCTTTACCTACATGAGTTATATTGATATTTGTATAAAACCCCATTTTTTATGTTCCTTGCTTCAGCAAACCTGCATACTCAGCCGCCATGTTATTCTTATGGAGAATAATTAAAATGTCATAAATCGTTTATTAATGAATGTATATTGATGAAACTTGGTATGTGGCTTTATGTGGTATTAAGATACATATAATGCATTGGAAATTCGCTGAGTACGCAGGTTTGCTGCTACGGGGGTATTTTGTTTTAAGACTTACCCCCACATATTATACACCAAAACGTGCGTCTATATGTGCTGATGTGCAAACCGGCTTTAGATTTTCGATTTAGATCGTAGAACTCGAAAATATTGCAAAAGAACTGAAAGTGTGTATCATTTCCCAGCCAAGCAACCCAGAAACCCTTCAACTTCAACTCAGAGATGTTGCGATTGTTTTTCCACCAAAATAATTGCTGCTGTTATTACGTTATGGCAGCTAATCAGCATATATATTTAATAAAATCTAATGATCTAGCTATATAAATGAAATAAGTTGACTTTATACTTATAAATATGTTACACAAATTAACGAACAATTTTTTGACAGCGATAATGAAATCCATTCAACTAACGTAGTTTTTAAAGAGATTTTGTAAACAATTTATTTAGAATTTATAATTGGGTTTTTACTTATTTAGATTTTTCTGCGTTACTAATCTTCAATTTATTTGTTTTAAAACTGAATACAATTACTTATAACAACATAATTTGTAATTTAACATTCGTGCGATGTATCGCATAAAGTATCGTTTTATTTACGTAATATAATTTCATTAGTGAGCCGTGACAATGTCCCGCCGAGCGATGTCACGCCTCATGTTGTGAAAAATTAGTTTTAGTGATGTGTTGTGCTCTGTCGATGCTTGGGTTTGACGCCACACCGGAAATGTGGAACCCCGTTGTGTGTCCTTGCGCGTCCCGTCTGTGGAACCCGGAACTGTCCCTTGCCCGCAAGGCTATTTTCTTCGGTAGAGGGACCGCGGTGTCTGAGGATCTTCATGTTATTTTTTTTTGTGTCAAGGTTTTTAAAGTACGTTTGTGTCTTTGTTATCTTCTGTGTGAAGTTTCGTTAACGATGGAAAGAAGAGCGAGCCTTAAAGGTCAAATGGGTGAATTTCAATGTTTATTTCCACTAGAATTTTTTAGGTTAAGACTTTGAGAATTTTCTGGCCTTCAGCCAGAAATGCGCCATGGGTTTAGAGATGATACATTCTTTTGAAGAGTGAGTGTTAAGCACCTTTTGTGCATGAAATTGCTCACTGGAGCCCAATTCTGATTTTCTGTTTTTTGGGCCAATTCACGTTTGGCACTCTTGTAGGTTTTGCTGATTTCTTATTATCACAGGTGTTGGCGGCAGACCGAATTTCTTTGTGCCATTCATTGTATTCATTGTTGTATCTCATTTAAAACCGGTCCTGAGACTTTAGGCCAGAAATTACCCGGGGAAATATGTTTTTGAATCTCACTGTCTGAGAGGGCTATGCTCAAGTCATTTTAGTGTCTCATTTTTTTTAATTTTAGGCCTAAGGCCTACCAAGTGGTTTTGTTCGTGTCATAGCAATAGGCTCAACTTACAACACAACTTATTTCTGTATAGTAAATTTTTGTTCCCTGTCAATTTGTTCCTTGTCAATTTAGCAGGGGGAATTCTGTCCCCAGCTAGGAATTTTAAGCAAATTCGGTTAACAAAAATACATGTAAATGTACTTCCAGTCTAAAAGTTCTGAGATCCTTTAAAAACAGATTTTTGAAGTGTTTGTTACTGTAATTCTATAGTTCTTTTTATCGTTAACTGTTGCCACTCTGGTCCAGATTATTTTAAATTTTTTCAATAAATTTGGACTTTAAAGAAAATGATGCCCTAAACCTCTCCTTTAATGTTTGGCTCAAAGTTTAAAATTAATTCCTGTCATGTTTCTGTTGTTTATATTATTTTAAATGCCTTCATTTAGCCTAATTAACTCTTTTTGAAACATTTTGAATTGTTATAATAATGTTTTTTTTTTATTTTCTTCTCATGGAAAAATGTCATAAGAAAGGGTATTTTGACGGTTTTGAGTAAAAGTTTTGTCTTCTTTGTTTTTAACTGGACAATCATTTGTGTCTGCAATCGTGACTTATTAGCTTGACCAAATTGAATTCCTGAAGTATAACAAAAATAAAAAGGAAGATTATTTAAAAATTATTAGAAATGGCTGTGACTGATTACAATTTTTTTGGACGTTTATTATTGAGATTAGGGCTGTGCCAACCAGGGTCCCGGAGCGGACCGACCCCATCTTGGACCGCGGCGGGGAGGCTATCCAGGGGTGTCCCCCATCTCGCCTGCTGCACTGGATCTGGGTCCCTCTGTCGCCTGCCCTGTCTCCCTCCGGTGGTCATCATCACGACATTGATCCGTCCACCAGATCAATGCTGCCTGAAATGCTGCCTGCCGCAAGTTATTGTTATTGTTATGCAAAGGAATGTATTTATTGTTAATTTTGTATTGTTACATTCAACTAATATGGTGGTGAAAAAGCTGTGGACTGCAAGGACTGTTACATTTTTGGAGTTTATATTGTTATTTAGTTTTTTAGTCACCGATTAAATTTTGTTATTTCACTTTGACGGCCCCTACAACATTAAATTACTTCAAGCTAATTGTCAAAAGTTAACAGTTTAATTGTTATTTTAATGTCCATTGTATTTCATATTTGTATTGTTATTTATTTATTTTGATAATCTAAATTGAAAAATCCACTTGTAAATTTAATATTTATAGAAACTTTAATCGTTAAATAATTTAGAATTTGACACCTTTATATTTGCAACTTTTAAAATTAATGAATTCCTATTAGTCTTTTGCTATGTCATCGAAGATCTATTAGCTAGAGGAAAGGTGAGAGTAATGACCGAAACAACTTGAAAAAAGATGTGAGTGAATTAGTATGTCTTTGTTGTTTTGTTAGTGATTTACGGATTATTGCCTCTCAGCAGTGAGTTTTTCTTGAACTTTTCATCCACGGACTTACTTGTTGTTAGGTAAGGCTGTGAGCCGCCCCACGCCCCGTCACCATAGGAGCACGCTTCCAGCTGATAGTTCGCCTGGTGCGGGTGCGGGGGCGGGGGTCGGGTCAGTAGTAGTTTGTAACATCCATTATATATTAATGTAACATGTACGTGCAAATTTTTGTAAACAGTTATAAATGTTAAAGTATTTTATATGCATTACAGAAGAACAGCCTTTCAACACTAGATTAGATAATATATTGAATACTTTTTTTTCAAATATATTGAATAAACTTAATTTTCATCATAAACGTTAAATGAAAACTTATATTAATGCATTGTTAAGAACAGTGTTAAAATGTATTGTTTTATAAATTAAAACAATGTTAGAATCCCCCTCTTTTTAGTTTTTCAAACAAGGTTTCTACCAAATTTAGAACTGTGGAAGATTACAAGAATAAACAAAGTTATAATCAAAGGCAACAGGGAAGAAGAAAGATGAAAACTGTTCTTCAGTTCTGTTTTGTCTAACAATAAACTTAAAATATGTTAGTACTTTCTCTGTAAATTAACACAGTGAACCCCACGAAGATACTTGGTGTTTACAAATAACCTGTACTCAATACTTCAAATGTAATATTGTCAATAAACAACATGTGTTTTATTTATAAAAAGTGTGCTTTATACGGTCTGCAATAAAATAGGTATTAATTTATTTCCTTAAGATTTATTTACTTTCCATACTGCATGCGTAAAATAAAATAAAATACTGAATCATACCTAATTATGTCAACAAATTATAGCACAAAATAGCAAGTTTACTGCTTGGTAACATAAAAAATATAATAAATGCATAATATATACACAAATAAAATAACAGTAAATATATTTTATTCTTTGACATTATTGATAATTTAAATGACGTTAAATAGCAAGAAGTTTATTTTAGCGAATTAAAAACATTAGGATACATTTTATCAATAATGAAGCTTTTCTGGTATAGTGATATACGTTATGAATTGTTATCTCAGAAACATATTGTCACTGGCCGAGAATTTTTGGATGAGAGGTCAGTTAAATGGTCCAGAAGTGTGGTGACCAATGGGCTAGAGGGAATGTTATTCCTACGCGATCTTTCCCGTCCCTACACCTGCTCCCTCCATTTTTAGTTTGACAAAAAGTTAGTTAAAT
Organism: Allygus modestus; assembly: GCA_963675035.1. Classification (NCBI taxonomy): domain Eukaryota; kingdom Metazoa; phylum Arthropoda; class Insecta; order Hemiptera; family Cicadellidae; genus Allygus; species Allygus modestus. The sequence goes on along the minus strand of OY776112.1, from coordinate 89,031,296 downwards.
TGTTCCTTAGCTCATGATTACGGATCGACGGGTTCCACAAATTTGGGAATTTTCCTGGCAACACTTGTTTTACCTCGAGATTATTTCGGGACGAGATTATATCCTCAAAACGGTAATCTGTGGTTCAATCTCCTTTTACTATAGTTAAATTGTTGGACTAAGGTTGGATAATAATTGTATACATTTTATTAATATTATTATCTTAATAAAACTTTTTAAGGGTACACAGTTAATATTATTTAAGAATAATTATTTTAATTATACATTGAAATATATTTTAGTATATTAATTTTATGTTTTTATTATAATTAGAATTATATTAAATATATATTATTATTCTCGCAGTTTATTACAAGGCAAGATGGATACATAAAAGTAGGGGGCAATAGCCGATTCAAAACCAGCAAAGGCGCGGCGAGGATGCGAGGATGCAAGGTCACCCCCCCCATGACCTTGACCTTGACCTCGACCTCCCCCGTGACGTCATCCCCCCCGTGACGTCATCCCCCCGACTGAAATTAGCATGCAAGTGAGGAGGAGCCCCCCCCCCGGTCGTGAGGAAAAAACTTTCGAAAATTAATAACTAGCCTATTTACCCACCGATTCCCAGGGGACTTTTTCCAGAGTGTAGGCCTATCCCAGCGGAAGCGAATGACGTAAGAGCCTCATAAATCCGCCATTAAACAAGGCCGCTATTAATTTATAACCGCGTTTTCCTTATGGACAAGTGAGGAGCCCCCCCCCCGACCGAAATTAGCATGCAAGTGAGGAGAAGCCCCCCCCCCGTCGTGAGGAAAAAACTTTCGAAAATTAATAACTAGCCTATTTACCCACCGATTCCCACGGGAATTTTTCCAGAGTGTAGGCCTATCCCAGAAGAAGCGAATGACGTAAGAACCCCATAGATCCGCCATTAAACAAGGCCGCTATTGATTTATAACCGCGTTTTCCTTATGGGATCTCAGCTGTTTACCTACCGATTTTGACGAAACCTCACCACATATCGGGCGGCGGCCTAAGTAAACCATCCCTTAAAGAAAATTGAAAATCAACCTTTAAACGGGCCCGCTATTAATTTTTAAACGCGTTTTCCTTATGGGATCTCAGCTGTTTACCGACCGATTTTGATGAAACTTCCCCACATGTCGGGCGGCGGCTTAAGTAAACCATCCCTTAAAGAAAATTGAGAATCCACCGTTAAACGGGCTCGCTATTAAGTCCCCCCCCGTGAGCGGCTCCGCAGAGTCACGTGTCGAGGCGCGTGCTAGGGTCTACGTGACCGCCCGGGGCTGTTTACTCAGCAGCGGCCTTCCAGACCTCTCACTCCTCCGGCAAGTGCGTCGCATGAGGCCTCCTCCCGACTGGAGTGCTATTTATGAGCACATCCTCAAGGGTTTCGTCAGTTTGTCTTTGGAGCTCTTGCTGTGCGGACGAAGTATTGCTGTTCCTGAGTTAGTCTTGACCAGAGCCCCTTTCACGATGGATATCGCTACGGTGGAGGTGTTTGTTGATGAACACAACTTCCACCGCTACCTTCTGCTAGGGCCAGAGTTCCTTACCCCCACGAGGATTAGGGTCGAGGAGGCGATGAGGAGAGGTAAACATATCTTCCTCAGGCCGGGGTGGTGGAGCCCAGCTGGACCCTTAATGTCCTTTCGTCGTTTCGACCCGGGCGATCCAGCGCAGTGGGACGAGGTTTTACAAGGGTTGCAGTTCACCCTTAACCATGGTAGAATGGCAGTGCTGGATGTCCAGGAGAATGTCAGAGGACCTGGACAATAACCGATTACCTTCAACCCACTATATGTTTTTCCGGTAATAAAGACTTCTTTTACCCTTAACCTCATTCCTTAAAAAGAAATAAAAATAAAAAGTTTACTTATAAACTTGAACATGAGGATCCCCCCACCCCGTCAGCGATAGACCACCTCTCACGTTTCTTGAAGCTTCTAGAAGGTTCGCTGAAGCGTGCAACCTGGGTATAAAACCGAGGCAGAGCCGCGCGCGCGACCTCAGTGTTGTTTGAGACGTCACCATGAACGGAAATGGAGTCAGTGCAGCTGAAGTGGATCAAACGATCCGCTCCTTCCTAGAGGAGCTGAACGCAATGTACGATGAGAACGCCAACGCACCGCCAGTACAGCAGGGATGCGCGTCAAAGAAGAAAAAGCTCGATGGGTGGACTGTAAAGAGGAAGGAAGTGCCTATCGATTCCCCGACACTGTACTGGTCCGCTGGCGGATATCAGTACACTGTGAAGAACCCTACCAACAGCGGTAATGTACTGTTGAAGATGAATGTGTTCAAAGGAGGTCGCCCCACGTTCAGTTGCGGCTTGTACTTGGACGAGGAGCGAAACGATGAAATCTGCATATGTCTAGAGGACCTGCTATCCAGATTGCAAAACCTATGGCTGGCAAATAGCGAGACGGGAGAGTCAAGATACGACGGGATCACTAGGACCGCTACTCCTCTACCCACCTGGCGAAAGACCGATTGCGTCATCTCAGGGAAAACCAAGAGGAGCTCACACTCCAGGCGCGCTACCCAGTAAACGAGAGAGCGTGGAAACTTCCACTAAGCAGTTGATAACCGAGATGCTTCTAGAACAATCCACTTGTTTACGCAGTAAAGCTTTCCATTACATCACCCTTCCCGGAATTGAGCGTGGAAACTTCCACTAAGCAGTTGATAACCGAGACGTTTCTAGAACAATCCACTTGTTTACGCAGTAAAGCTTTCCATTACATCACCCTTCCTGGAATTGAGCGAGTAACTATGTCATCATGTTGTTGATACGCGCGAGTCGGCACGTAGACACCACCAATAAAAGGCGACTCGGTGGCGAGAGCCGGTCATTCTGCATCCAGCCGCTGTGCCATGCTCAACACGGACCAGAAGATGGACCTCAGGACAGCCCTCAACAGCTGCAAGGCCGCGGGTTACACCCGCATCGTAGACCTACAGGAGAACGTGGTGTATCCCATTCGCTCGTTTGAGCGAGTGGACACACCGTACGGCGAGGCGGTGATGGCCACCTTGGAGGGTCTTGTCGGCGATGATCCGATTTGCATTTACATGCCTCGGCGGTACATTGCAGTCCTGGACGATAACACCATCACGCAGTATAACGTTGGCGTGAGGCCGAGGATGAGCCTTGTGAAGAGGAGCAGCTCTCCAGGCAGTAAAAGTCCTCTCCTAGAATTTGTATAAGTAAATGGTATTCCTTATTCCCTTATTTCCCTTCGATATAAAAAAAAATAAAAAAAACAAATAAAAAAAAGCAAGAAAAGAATTTAGTTTTAAGAGCCGAGGTGGCGGTGCATGGTGGTCAGTAGACGCCATGGACTTGAGGTGGAAACACCCGTTCACCGCCATCGTGGCTGGGCCTTCAGGCAGCGGCAAGTCGCACTTCGTGGCTCGCTTCATAGAGCACGCCGACCACATGTGCGATACGCGGTTCGCCCGTATCACTTGGAACTATGGCAGTGGTGGCGGCGGTGGTAAGAGCCGTGCGGACTCTGCCGTGCGCTACGTAGCCGGCCTACCAGACCTGAACGACTACGACGGTAGCGAGCCCGCCCTGGTCATAGTCGATGACATGATGCGCGAGGCTGGTCCCGGCGTGGGGGACCTGTTCACCAAGGGCTCGCACCACCGCAACATGAGCGTGTTCTTCATCACGCAAAACCTGTTTCACCAGGGTAGGGGCCAGCGCGACATATCGCTGAACGCTCATTACATAGCGTGCTTCAAGAATCCCAGAGACCGCGCTCAGATCAAACACCTGGCTCGCCAAGTATAGCCGGAGAACCCCAAATTCGTGGAGGAGGCTTATGCGGACGCCACGCGCGACCCGCACGCTTACCTGCTAATAGACCTGAAACAGTCTACGCCCGAGGAGATGCACGTACGTTCAGCCATTTTCCCAGACGACCCGTTGAACTACGTTTACCTGCCTAAGAAGAAGTGATAAATAGGCCGAGCGCACGCCAGAGTCAGTCATCATGTCACACCGCGTGAAGAAAGACGCAGCACTGCTGAGGGCCCTAATACACGCTACGCCCAAAGAACGCAAGGCCCTGTTAAAAGCGTGCGACAAGAGTGGCATCAAGTCATTGTGCGAGTGCGCGTATAACGTGCTACGTGGAAACGTACCGCTTTCTTCCTGCCTCAAACGCAAATTGAGCAAACACAAACAGGCGCTCAGACGGCTGGTGAAATGCGGCGAGGGTTGGGCCAAGAAGCGACACTACCTCGTCCAACGGGGTGGAGGGATCCTCCTACCTCTGCTGTTGAACTCTGTTCTGCCCGTTCTAGCGCAGAAGCTAATCGGACATGGAGTACGCTAGGAAAATGGTGGTTGTACCGCAGGAGCTCATCGAGAGATTGCGAGAAGGACCGGGACCAGGACCGGGACCCGAACCAAGAGGAGGAGCAGGTAGCGCCAATAAGCCAGCCAGCCTGGACGCTGAGATGCATCGCATATTGAGCGACAAGCGGCTGGACGATACGGAGAAATGGAAACAATATCAGCAGGTGTTACAGCGGTTCCTGCACTTTTCCGCGGCTAAACGTCAACCCATAGGTCTGTCAATCATCGAGGGCGAGGAGAGGGAGGAGGAAGCGGCGGAGGGTCCAAGTCAGATGAAGCGCGAGTCTAGCGCCTCGGTGGAGGAGGACATTGTGGAATCGTTCTCAAAAATCTACAGGTCGGTGGCGCGCAACTTGTTGCGATTCATGACCCGTCAAGGCAGCCCCATCGCCTGGGACGCCAGTGGGGTGGTGTACGTGGACAAGGTGAAGATCCCCGATTCCAATATAGTGGACATCGCGCACAGCATAGTGAGAGCACGAAGGGCGGACCGATTGCCTACCGGCTGGCATCAAGTGATGGCCGCCTTGAAGGACATGAACGTGCCCAAAGAATACGTGAGCAATCCCACGGCGTTGCGTTACTTAGGCGTGGGGCTGGACTCGGCATCGAGCCCCTGGGGAAACACGACGACAGCCTCGTCGACACCCCTCTCACCGAGGTTGACGCCGATACTGGACCGCCTGAGACCGCGACCTCCAGCGGCCAGGAGAAGGAAAATAACCGAGGAACCTGGCCGGGAATCGTCATTGGACAACTGGGAGCCAATCTCACCGTAATGGAGAAGTTGTACTACGACCCAAACCAGCCCGGATCCCTCGGCGGGGTGGCCACCCTGGCCAGAGCCGCGCGCCTACCAAAACGCCGGGTAGCCGACTGGCTGCGCGCCCAGGACACCTACACACTGCACAAGCCGGCGCGCAAGCGGTTTCCTCGCAACCGCTACGTCGTGTTCGGGCCCCGGGAGCTGTGGCAGGCGGACCTGAACGACATGCGCGGCCTGAGCCGGTACAACGACGGAGTCAACTACCTGCTGACTGTGATAGATGTGTTCAGCAAGCGGCTGTTCGCGGTACCACTGAAGAGGAAAAGCGGGCCCGAGGTGGCTGCCGCGTTCGAGGGAATATTCGCTGAGGCGACTCCTCGCTGCCTACAGACCGACAAGGGGACGGAGTTCACCGGGGCTGCGACCAAGCGAGTGTTCAAGAGTCACGGTGTCAACTACTTCACCACGCAGAACCCCGACGTGAAGGCGGCGGTGGTGGAGCAAGTCAACCGCACGCTCAAGACCCGCATGTGGCGCTACCTAACCTACAAAAACACGTATCGCTACGTGGACGTGTTGGACAGGCTTGTGGACGCCTAAAACCGCAGCCCGCACAAGAGCCTGGGTGGCGGTCTGCGACCCGCGGACGTGGACAGCGGTGATGGAAAAACGGTGTACAAGGCGTGGCGTCACATGTACGGAAAGGCGATCCGGCGGTGCAAGCCCAGGTTTGAGCCGGGCGACACGGTGCGTATAGCCAAGGAGAAGGGCACGTTTGCTAAAGGTTACGAGACCAATTGGAGTAAGGAGCTGTTCCGGTGGACCACGTATACGGGTCGCATCCTCTGCCATTGTACGTGTTGCGCGACCTGAACGGGACGCCGCTGGAAGGGCGCTTCTACGAGCACGAGATGCAAAAGGTGACAATCGCCCCGGACCGCCTGTACCAAATAGATAAAATACTGAACACCGAGGGACGAGGCTCCAGTAAGCGCTACCTAGTCAAGTGGGCCGGTTACGGAGAGGACTTCAACTCTTGGGTACCCGCAGCGGACGTGCAACAGCTGCGATGACGAGGCACGACCAGTTTTACCTGTCGTTGCCCAGCAACAGTTCAATGAAGTACTATCCCAACAACATGGTGACAAACTACACGACCCATCTACCCTCGACCGTTGATCTGTCGGACGGCGAGTGGGAGGTCGCTCTGGCGGAGGCGCACTACCCCTTCTCTTTTCTGACCGTCGGTGAGGGGACCTACATCAAACTAGTGCTAGGAATGAGGGACTCGAAAGGCGGGTTGGCCGTGGTGGACAAGTTAACAATCAAAGTGGAGCCGGGCAATTACGGTAGTACCGAGGAACTCGTGCACGCGATCAACATCCACCCTCAAATGAAGAGTAACCTGTGCACCTTCTCATATGACGAGAGGTCCTCCAGGGTGGAATTGCTGTCGACGTCTTCGGCAGTTCAGAGCCACAAATTGAGCCCCAGTTTGGCGCTACAGTTTCGCTACGAGGTGGATACGGATATCGTCAAGCGTCACAGGTCCGTGAGGCTTGCTAACCTCTTCGCCGGTCTGCCGTCACACATGTACGTTTATTGTGACCTGGTGGAACCCCAACTGGTGGGCGACGCTGTGGCGCCACTACTGAAGATCCTCAACATCGACATCAGGAATTACACGTACGGCGCCCACACGACAGTGTATATAATAGACCCGCACTACGTGCCGGTGATTAAAACCTCGTTCGAGAGCGTGGAAATCGATTTAAGGGACGACCAAGGGCGATACTTGCCATTCCACTTCGGGACCACGTGCATGAAGCTTCATTTCAGGAAAGAGAGGCAGCGGCAATGAATCCGAGCGATCCCTATCTGGCGTATTACCGCCTTCAGCAGGCGGGCCATGGCGTGTCCTCCGTGTACAGAGGGGCCGCTTTCCAACACGGTCACGGCATCGGTAGCTTCTTGGGCGGTCTGATCCGCGCGGTGGCCCCGCTACTCAAGTCGGGCGCGTCGGCGCTGGGCAAGGAGGCGCTGAGGTCTGGTGTGGGCTTCTTGGGCGACGTGGTGGCAGGCACGGCCAACCCGCGAGTCACGGCCAACACCCGGCTCAGAGAGTTTACCGGGTCGCTGAAACGCAGGGCTGATGAAAAAATGGATCGCGTGCTGAGCGGTGGTGGCACCTATAAGAGGAGGCGTGTACAGCGGGTCACCCCTCAGTCTCTGGCCAGACTTCTGAGAACAAACGTCAAGCCAGTGAAGAGTAAGTCGGTGAAACGTAGCAGCGGCAAAAAGAAGCAGGCCGTGAAGAATAAGAAGAAGAGGACGAGTAGGGCGGTGAAAGACATCTTCACATAAACCGCCCCGCCACGATGTCGTTCATACATCAGAAATCTTGAGAGTGCGTCAAGACCGAGTTGGACCTGTTCTCCCTGCCTCCAACACAGACCAGTATCGAGGGCAGCAAATGGGTCTGCTACAAGCCGATCTCGTCGCTGACGGACGACTCGCCGATAGAGTTTGTAGTGCCCGGTAACGGGGACGAATACACCGATCTGTCGCAGACGCTACTGTACGTGAAGGCAACCATCAAAACGGCCGCTGGGGCCGCAGTGACGGGGAAGATACAATCAAGCAGGTTGGCCCGGTGAACAACTGGCTTCACTCGCTGTTCAGTCAAGTGGACCTGTACCTCAACAACAAACTGGTGTCGCCGCAAAACAACACGTACGCCTATCGCACCTACCTGGAGAACCTGTTGACCTATGGCAAGGACGCCAAGAGCACACATCTCACCGCGGAGCTGTTCATGGAGGACACCACCGCTAAGATGGACGATTGCGAGGAGGGAAACGTGGGGCTCGTAATGCGGCGGACGTGGATCGTGAGCAGCCGCTTGGTGGACATGGTGGGACATCTGCACGTCGATTTGTGCAACCAGGACAAGTTCATGTTAAACGGTGTCGAGATGCGGTTCCGTCTGATCAGATCGCGCGACTCGTTTGCCATCATGTCCAAGACCGTCACTGACTACAAGGTGGCGATCAGCGATGTCAGCCTGTTCATGCGCCGCTGCAGGATCAATCCCAGCGTACTGTTGGCGCACAGCAGGACGCTGGAGACCGGCACAGCCAAATACCCGATCACCCGGGTGGAAGTGAAAACCGTCACGCTGCCGAGCGGTATTCGCGGCAAGACTATGGACAGCGTGTTCCTCGGTCAACTGCCGAAACGAGTCATAGTCGGGCTGGTGAACAACCAGGCGTTCAACGGAGACTACAAGAAGAACCCGTTCAATTTTCATCATTATAAGGTGAATTTCTTCGCGCTGTACGTGGACGGCGAGCAAGTACCCGGCAAACCGCTGCAACCGGATTACTCCGTGGGCGGAGAGCTGTGCGTGCTTGAATATCACACGCTGTTTAGCGGCACTGGCATCCATTACTCGAACATCGGTAACGATATAGACCGCTCCCAATACATGTACGGCTGTACGTTGATGGCGTTCGACTTGACGCCCGACCTGTCAGCCGGTCAAGCGAGCCACTGGAACCTAGTGCGCAACGGCAATCTACGCATAGAAGTCGGGTTCGCGGAAGCCTTGACGGAGACAGTCAACTGCATAGTGTATGCCGAGTTGGACAACGTAGTGGAAGTGGACCGCAACCGCAACGTGACTGTGGACTTTGGCGGTTGATTCCGCTTCGTCCCGCCACCGCTAGGCGGTGCGCGCGCACCCAAGGTTATCCCACTAGGCGCGCTCCCGCCAGCGCTCAGTCAAGTTCTGTCAGCCGTACGGGATGGACGTGCCGCCGCCAATCTACAACGAGCCACCGCCAGTGCGCTGTCATCACGGAAGCGTGGTGATGGATATGCAGTGTTTTAAAGACAGCGATAATGACTTTCTGCTGAAAGAGGTTTGCGTGGTGGACGTGACTACCGGCACGCTGCTCCTACATCACATCGCCCGCCCACCCTTCAGTAAGGACCTCCTGACTCCCGAGAAACAGCGCGAGAGCGTCTGGCTTACGTGCCACTGCCACGGCTTGGAGTGGGACCAGGGGGACATCGCGTACGTCGCCCTGCTGGACAAGCTGCGCTCCAGCCTCATCCACCACCCCTTGGTCTACGTCAAAGGATCGCAGAAGAGGGACTTTGTACAACGCCACCTCATAACCGAGCCCGCCGCCACCACCGCTCAGGACATGGAGGATCTGGGCTGCGGGTCGATCAACGGTCCACCCACCTACCAGACCCTACGCTGTCGCCACCATAAGAGCTCCCACAACCGTTGCGCCCTTCATAACTGTATCGTCTTACGGGACTGGCTCGTGGCTAACGACAGACTGGACTCGTCCGCCTCGAGCTGCCTGTGTTGCTTCCGTCCACGATGAATACCGTCCAGATCAGAGAATGCCTGGTGAGGATCCCCGGATTGAGGAACGTTGCGGTCTACGCCTCTGACCAACTACCGGACGCGCCAGTCAAGCCTCTGACCGCCATCATATCCAACACAGTGGCGCACACCGAGGGCGGTGAACACTGGGTGGCGTTTTACTGCTCGGAAGAGGACAGACTCGAGTACCTGGACAGCTACGGAAGGCCGCCATACCAGGCCGACTTTCAAAGGTTCCTGAGGCGCAATCCTCATCACCACCACTACGTCTACAACAGGTATCGACTCCAGGGCTACGATACTTCTGTTTGTGGCTACTACTGCCTCACTTACCTGTACTGCCGGGCTGTTCTCCGCACGTCACTCAGCGACTAAGTCCAGCTCTTCGACCCTGCCGCTCCCGCCGCCAACGACGCTCTGGTCCGCAGGCTCTTCCACTCCATATTCGCTTAAAACTAGTTTGTAAGGTTTTTTTTTTGTAGTATGTGTATGTAACCTTATTACTGTACAATACATGCCTCATAATGATAAAGCTTGTGTTTTCATTTCTCCTTTCTCCTTACTAAATAAAAAAATAAATAAATTAACAAAACTGAGGCAGCGGGGCTGGACCTCAGGTTTATATACCAGCGGCGCGTGTCCCTGGCTGAGCCCCCACCAAGCGGCAGTGAAGGCCGCCAAAGAGGGCGCGAGACCCCTCAGACATCAGCAAGCCGCTGAGAAATTCGAGGGTGATCCCTCGGACATCAGCAGACCACTGGGCAACTCCTTCAGGGTCGCCCCAGACACGCGCCACCAACCGCTCCCGGTTGGCGGGGGCTTTTTAAGTTGCACGGCTCGGGCCAAACGGCCCATAACGCCTTTCCAAGCCTAACGGCTTGTGAGTTTTGAGTGAGCAAAGGGAGGAAAATAAACAACTCGGGTTCATGCTGTACATAAAGCTATTATATTTTCTTACAAATACTATTTACAATTTTTTTTCTTAAAATTAATAATATAACTAGACCGGGAATTCCTCTTCGTCCTCTTCTTCGTCCTGGCGCTGTCCCTCCTCCTCCTCGCCGTCCACTTCCATCCGCTGTGGTTGATCTCCTCTCCTCCTGGCTGGCGGTAGCGGCGGGACGTCCTTGTGTCCCCACGGCAGAGTGTGGATGCCGTCGGGGAGGACGCACCGCTTGTCGTCAGCTGGACTGAGGCTCAGCTTGTCCACTTCCACGGTGTAGACCCGGTGCAAGTGGGACTGGAACCGGATGTTGGTGGTGTGCTTCTGGACCCCGTTAAAAAAGCACTCTCTGTAGTCGTCGGGGGTGAGGACGTTCTTGACAACGCCCTTCGCCACCCCCTTGGCTCGCTTGAGAGCCTTGCTGCCGCCTGTCGCCACGTCCTCGATGTCCATGAAGTACAGCTTGGACCGCAGGCCGAGGTACTCGAATAAGGACAGGCCATTGCACTCGTCCTTAAACTTTCCGATGACCTTGGCGTTGACGGGGCTGTAGCAGGGGTGGGACCTCGGGTAGCCGCTGGTGTCAAAGTCGTCCAGGTGTTCCTTCATCTCGGCGTAGACGTCCTGGGACACGATGTCAAAGACGAAGCTGTCAGTGTCCATGTAGTCCATGGTGAGGCGGTCACCGTAGCGCTCCTTCATCTTGCGCAGGCACTCGTACATGAGCCACTTGCTCAGCTCCAGGACTGTCATGCCTACGTAGACGGGCTTGTCCAACACGATGTTGACCTTGGACTGATGCACCAGGGCCACGTCCTCCGTGTAGTACGTTCGGTCCAGGAAGTTGGATCTGGCGACGTACTTGGAAAACTTCTCCGGGGTGCACACCAGCTTCACGTTGAGGTGCTTCCGTACATTCTCGATGGTCTTGCCGAAGACCGCGTTGTTCATGAGCTTGAAGAAGTCCTGTTCAAACTTCGTTTTGGCCTTCTTCCGCAGCTCCGTGTTCATGAGGATATACGGTTCCAACCACCGCGACTGGAGAAACGAGATCGCCCGATGCACCGCGACTAGCTCCAATCCGTTTTGCAGTGCCTGCTGCAAGACCCTGTAATGACAGATGTAGTGCGTCTTGTCGTCCAGGGTCGTCAGCAGTTTGGGGAACTTCCCTGTCGGCGGGCGCTTCGTCTCGCAGCAGTAGGGAAGGTCCTTGTGCAGGTCATGTAGGCGCGTGGGGTAGTGGAGGTCCACCTCCAAGATGTAGCCTCGATCGGCCTCCGCGTCCAGCGCCGCTATGTCCAACGCCTGGATTTCCTCACGGCTGAGCCACTGGAAGTCTCCGGTTGGCAGGCACTGGGACATGGCCCAGCCGTACAAGTTGTTGGTGTCCAGGTACAGGAGGAAGCGCGTGGGCTCGTCCGGGCGGTGGTCTGGACACCTGTCGTGGTTGGCCTTGGCGTAGCGGGTGATGGCCTGTGAGATCCCTCCCCGGATCCCCTGCTCCACGAACAGGTACATGTCGAAGTCCTGCAGCGTGTCCAGCTCCACGTCGCAGGTCTTGAGCATCACGTCCCAGGCGTAGGACGGCAGGGTGTAGTAGTGGGCGGGGTCCAGCCCATACTCGGCCAGCGAGGTGTCGCTGAACTGCTCAAAGACATTGGTTAGCAGGGCGATGGCGCATCGCAGGTACTTGTCTGCGTAGTCCTTGAGGTGTCGACACTCGAAGGCTCGCCTCACGTTGAGGGCGTGCTCGTACTCCTCGTCCTTGATATCCTCCAGGGTCATGGAGTTCCTGAACGCCTCCTTGGGCGGCAGCTCCCGGGTCCTGTACAGCGTGTCGTAGGACGTCACGAAGTCGTAGGGGAACACGCCCTTTCTGCGCACCAGGTCAAACAGCCGGTCGTCGGGGAAGCGCTTCCTGGTCTCGCGCATCTTGTCGGTGGGCAGTCCAACTGCCAGGCTGGCCAGGCTCATGGACAAGAACCTGTACGTGTCCAGGAAGCGCACCGCAAAGCTGCTGCTCCGTCGCGGGTTGTCTCCGGGTTGGTCAAAGTGGAATCGCTTGGTGAAAGCGATGTACCGCTCCTCCGTGTGCGCCAACAAGTGCACGTCGCCGGGGTCGATGGCTAGCTCCCGCACTACAAAGTGGGCGTCGTAGTTGGACAGGTTGTGGAAGTATCAGTTGATGTGTCGCTGCTCCCGGTACCTGAGGTTGCACGAGCGATGAGCGGCTCCTCGGAACTCGTAAGGCGGGGCGTAGTGGTGGTCCCGCACCTTGACGTCCTGGTCCGTGAACCCCTTCCCGCAGAGGTAGCAGTGAGTCGCCACCAGGTACTCGTCCATCTCCTGCCGGGTCAGAGAAGGGTGCAGAGCTCTCGTGCTGAACAGCAACTCCCACAGCATCAACACGTCCTTCTTGAGCCTCTCCATAAACACCTTGGACGCGTCAGCCCCGAAGTAGACGCGGGGCTCAAACTCCTCCAGGCCGAGCGAGTCCACGATCTGGTAGGCGAAGGCGTACGGGACGTGCAGTTGCAGGGGCCTCGTGCCGGGCGGCGCTTCCGCAGGGTCGGTAACGACGGGCTGCAAAGCACACTCGAAGTCGGCGTAAACGCAAAAGCGCTCGCGCCGAGTATACTCGGAGTGGGCGAAGCGGATATGCTGCTTCTGAGACATGTCCAAGTGGAGGGGAGCCTTGGCGGTGCAGTATCGCATGTGCTCCTCCAGACGCTCGGCACCAGACAGTTGCAGCTTGTTGGGTTGGTTGTCAAATTAGGCGAAGCATCGCTTACTCACGTGGATGGCGTGGCCATGAGACGTCAGCTGGGGTCGCACCAGCCTGCTGACGTTCGCGATGTAGGCGTAGTGACTGTCCCCACCGGTGGTCACGTACAGAAGGTCCCGGTGATCCTCAAACTCCCGCTTGCAGATCTTCAGTGGGAACACGCGGTCTTGGAACTTTGGCGATCCGTCGGGGCGTCTCCCCACCATGGCGCGCTCGATCCCGTACACGTTGACGCTGATGGGGTTCCTCCTCTCGAAGACTTTAATGTCCTTCACGGCCACGGGGAAGCGTAGACCGACCCAGTCGTAGCGTGCCATGACGTCCGGTGTGTACGATGCGGGCCTCTCCGGGTGTTGCGCGACGAACTTGGCCAGGACGGCGTACGCGAAGCACATGTCATCGACATTTTGTACGTTGATAACAGCGCGCGTCTCGCAGATGGTCCTGGGAAGCTGGACGAACTGGGCTCCGCGTTCTCCCAACGGGGTGTAGAGGTTGACGCGGATCTCCAGGTCGCGTATCCGGAGATAGCTCCACCCACTGCCCACTAGCAGGCACTGCTCCTTCTCTTCCTCCAGCTTGTGGAAGGACGCCGACAGGAAGTCCTCCAAGTTGGACGCGCCGGTGAGAGGCACGGTCTTCGTCTTGAAGGCCCGCAGACAGGTGGCTCCGTGAACGTTGGCGAATTCGCACTCCAGGAACATGTTGACCTTGGTGTTTGGGTGTCGGGACCTGACGTCGGTCAACAGGTTCAGGACGCTGTCAAACAGCAGCACCAGCGCGTCCTCCACGGCCAAGAAGTCCTCCATGGGTCGAGACAGGCCGAAGGTCAGGAGCCGTCCGCGGAACCCCCGTTGGATGGTGCAGAACGCGGGCAGTCCCCCATCCACCATCCCGTCGGGTGCCGTGCTTGGTCCGGGCTGGGGCTCGCGGCTGGGTCCGGGCTGGGGCTCGCGGCTGGGTCCGGGCTGGGGCTCGTGGCTGGGTCCGGGCTGGGGCTCGCGGCTGGGTCCCGGGCGGGGCTCGGGTGACAGGACGGGTAGGCACGGCATCTCGTCCACAACGAGGTCCCTCACGACGGGGCAGTTGTGGGCCTCGTGCTGGTCCCGGTTGTAGCGCCGGGTGAAGCCTCGGTCGCAGTAAGCGCACGCGAACCTCATGCCGCGGTGGGTGCTCGCCACGTGCTGCTGGAGATAAGCGGCCCTGCAGAAAAGGGCGCCGCAATCGGGACAGCGGACCTCGTTGGCGTGCACCAGCTGCACGTGACGCCGGAGCAGATCCTCGCGGGCGAATCGACGCCCGCACGCGTCGCACTCGGGCCGTGGGTCTCTGACGGGTGGCGTTGCAGCGGAGGAAGAGGAGGAGGTCGAAGCTGACGGGCTCGCACCGTGGACCACTTCCATGTGATGGCGCAGATCCTCAGGACTCGCCAGGGCAACGGAGCACAACGGACACGGACAGCCTGTGAACAGGAAAACAAGCCCTATTAGTTACCCTATAAACACGAGGATGAGTAACTATACAGAAGGATGACAACCTCTTGTTTTTTCCCCTAGTGTCTGTTTCCTCATCTCGATCGCCAGTTACCCAAGCCTGTTAAATAAAAGGGTGAGGAGGTGGCGGTGAGGAACTATACAGAGGGCTGGCAACCTCTTGTTTACCTCTCGAGTCTGTTTTCTCGTCTTAATTGCCGATTTACCCAGTCAGGGCCGTTTACTCTCTCTCATAAAAACAAGTCATTAGTTATCAACCTCTTGTTTTCCCCTAGAGTCTGTTTCCTCATCACGATCGCCAGTTACCCAAGCCTGTTAAATACAAGGGTGAGGAGGTGGCGGTGAGGAACTATACAGAGGGCTGGCAACCTCTTGTTTACCTCTCGAGTCTGTTTTCTTGTCTTAATTGTCAGTTTACCCAATCAGGACCTCTCATAAAAACAAGTCATTAGTTATCAAAGTCCACGGGCGCACCGTGACGTCATGGGTGAGGATACTGGAGAAGAAAGCATACTTAATAAATCTACTGGCGGTTTCTTATTTAACCTTAAACTGTACCTGGTGCTTGGTCGTGAGGAGAAGGAGGATGAACTGTGGTGAGGTGGCGTTGCAGGTTGTCACTTCGCCCGAAGTGTCTACCGCAGACATGGCAGTCGTAATGGCGGTCGTTGTGGGCGGATGCAGCGTGACGAGCCAGGTTTCCAGCGTTCGCGAAGACGTGACCGCAGACCTCACACATACGAGGAACAGCCATATGATAGAAAAGCAAAACCTAATTTCATTTCGCTTAAACATTTAAAAAAAAGAGTGGTAGTGAATCTATTTTGCTTTTTAAGTTTGATTCATTAATTTTAATCGTTATAAAACACAACTGTTTCATGGTCATTACAATTCCACTCATCTCCATCGGAAAAAGAAACAACGACCAGGCTCAGTGTACTGGGATATGTAAAAGATTAATTATTAATGTTAGCTAATAAGATTTTAGAGCATTGGTAAACTTGCTGATGAAAAAGTAAATTACATGTTACTTACATTTTAAGATATTCAAAGAGAAAGTCGTAACAGTCGCATAAGTAATCACCGCGATAGTAACGAAAATTAAAAATAACGAATAATTAAAATAGAAACGCTAATTAATAAATATGTTGTTACTTACGTTAACTTTTACGGGAATCCAAAGGTAATGAACAGCAGGTTGTGTAGGTGTATCGCAGAGACAGCAATACTTCGTCCGCACAGTAAGAGCTCCAAAGACAAACTGACGAAACCCTTGAGGATGTGCTCATAAATAGCACTCCAGTCGGGAGGAGGCCTCATGCGACGCACTTGCCGGAGGAGTGAGAGGTCTGGAAGGCCGCTGATGAGTAAACAGCCCCGGGCGGTCACGTAGGCCCTAGCACGCGCCTCGACACGTGACTCTGCGGAGCCGCTCACGGGGGGGGGGACTTAATAGCGTGCCCGATTAACGGTGGATTCTAAATTTTCTTTAAGGGATGGTTTACTTAAGCCGCCGCCTGACATGTGGTGAAGTTTCATCAAAATCGGTCGGTAAACAGCTGAGATCCCATACGGAAAACGCGTTTAAAAATTAATAGCGGGCCCGTTTAAAGGTTGATTTTCAATTTTCTTTAAGGGATGGTTTACTTAGGCTGCCGCCCGACATTTGGTGAGGTTTCGTCAAAATCGGTAGGTAAACAGCTGAGATCCCATAAGCAAAACGCGGTTATAAATTAATAGCGGCCTTGTTTAATGGCGGATCTATGGGGTTCTTACGTCATTCGCTTCCTCTGGGATAGGCCTACACTCTGGAAAAAGTCCCGTGGGAATCGGTGGGTAAATAGGCTAGTTATTAATCTTCGAAAGTTTTTTCCTCACGAGGGGGGGGCTCCTTCTCACTCGCATGCTAATTTCGGTCGGGGGGGGGCTCCTCACTTGTCCATAAGGAAAACGCGGTTATAAATTAATAGCGGCCTTGTTTAATGGCGGATTTATGGGGTTCTTACGTCATTCGCTTCCTCTGGGATAGGCCTACACTCTGGAAAAAGTCCCCTGGGAATCGGTGGGTAAATAGGCTAGTTATTAATTTTCGAAAGTTTTTCCTCACGACCGGGGGGGCTCCTCCTTACTTGCATGCTAATTTCGGTCGGGGGGGATGACGTCCAGGGGGGGGATGACGTCACGGGGGGGGGGTCGAGGTCAAGGTCAAGGTCATGGTGGGGGGGTGACCTTGCATCCTCGCATCCTCACCGCGCCTTTGCTGGTTTTGAATCGGCTATTGCCCCCTACTCATAAATCAATTGAACAAAATTAATTTGTTAAAAATTTCATTTCACTTAGAAAAAAAAACAAAAACAAAGACTATTGTCCGCGTCCGTGTAGGTGTGTATTGGTAATTTGCATATCCGACTCCATCCTGGTATTCTGATGAGTCAGAATAGCCGCGGGGGTCCGCTTGTGGAAGACGTTCCAAACAGCTATGCTGGGGTTTCCTAATCCAGCAATAATGAATGAATGAATAGCTGCTGGGGTTAAGGCCTGTGGACAGAAATTCAAACGTCGCGGGTTCAAGAAACAATCTGCAATCTGTTCAAGATATTTATGCAACTGAAATGCTTGAAAAAAATTATATTATTGATTAATGAAGCAATTGAATGGAAAAATCATATTTTTTAAATAAAAAAAAAAACATTTAAATAAAAACATATAGTTCTGGCCCAGGTCTGGCCCAGGTCTGGACCATTTCTGGCCAATTCTGGAAGTACCCAGATCTGGGCCATAAAACTATATTTTTTAATAGGGATATCCCAGTTTTGATTATGTGACTACAAAACATTGTTTACTAGTAAAGTGCTCCATAATAATTACCAGTAAATGCTCATCAAAGCTGTATAATCCCTAGCAAATAGAAGAGGTTTACTTTAAGTTGTGTTTTAAACCAATTTTGTAGGGAAGATTAACCTACAGAAGCATCGTTCCAAGTTTAAATATTGTAAAAAGTAAAAAAAGATGTCCTACTTTATGTTTAAAATATTTTTAGACATTTCCGAAAAATACCTCCTTTTCCTGCACTACTACCTCTTCCGGCTGGGAACCTGTATCCAGTTTATCATCATGCCGCCGGTATTGTAAACGTGTGACTGGTATCAGAAAGTTGTTGTTGTAGAGTGAATGAAAGAATCAAAGCACAGTGTTTAAGTGACGTTTGATTTTCCGTCCAGACAAACTTGTGCAACAGGTTTTTATGTGGAATTATCTTTTAAACTTTTAGCATACAATAAACACGTTATTCTACCTTTTAGTAAATTAAAAACCCCATTCTTTCAAATTCAGATATAAATATTCATAAAAAAGTCCGATTTTGATAAAATTATTTATAAACGTGTAAGACAATATATATTTTCCTGAACTTGAAAATCAGACAGATCGCACCGTTATAAGGGGGGGTTTTAGGGTATTTTGTACCCCCAAAATGCGTTTTTTGAATTTTTTACTAATAATTATTTATAAAACTAAACTTGAGTTTGCAATATTAGATTAAGCTTAACAAATTTGGAATTTTTATCATCGCTCTACGTCAATTGGTTACCGAGATATTGAAAGTGCTAAACACAGTACGTTGTCCAGTATCTTATGGAGAATAAGTAACATTTTATATCTCGCTTATTAATGAACATATATTAATGAAACTTGGTATGTGGCTTCATATGGTTGGGGTTTATTGATATTTGCATACAAAACCCATTTCTGTGGTCCCCATGACAGCAAAACTGGGTACTCAGCAATTATAATGTTATTCATATGGAGAATAACGGACATGTTATATCTTGCTTGTTTATGGACATAAATTGGTAAAACTTGGTATCCAGTGGCGATCCATTGGTATTTGAATAAAAACCAGATTTTTGTGGTCCTTGATTCAGCAAGCCTGCATACTCAGTCCTAATGTTTTCATATGGAGAGTAAATAAAATGTCATATCTCGCTTATTTATGAATATGCTTTGATGAAAGTTGGTAAGTGGCTTCATGACTTAGTGAAACACCATTTTAAATTCACTGAGTATGCAGATTTGCTGCAACGGGAGCATTATTTAGTATTAAATTATGTTTACTTAGTTAACCTATAGTGAGTTTTAAGGGAATGGAACACGTGTCAACACTGTAAAGCCAGAAGACAACTGAAAATTAAGATATTAAAAATAAATGCAAAGCTAGCAGTGGGTGGGGGGAGGCAAATCACGGGGCCAGATTCTTGGCAGGATCAGTGTAGGTAGAGGCATCGTCCGATCTAGTACGTACGGACCCATACGTTGCGACGGCCGGACAGAAATCCTTATAGCTTGTAGGGGCCTTTAGTCACAACAAATGTTTAATATCTACGGTTAATATCACAAAAGGAATATTGACTTTGACTGATCAAAACTCTTAGAAAATGTCACAAAGATTTTTTTATTGGTTATAAAAAACATATATTATTTAATCCCCATTGTATTACAAATAGTCAGCAATCCATTTAAATTAGGTTTTAGAGATTGTAAAATAGATTTATACAATAAAGTTTTAATGCATTTTACCACTTTAAAAATTATCTAGGTATTTAACATGCTTATGCAATACACGGCTCGATTTAAAGGCTTATTGTGACTTAATACTAAAATTAAATTAATTTAAAGGTCAGATGTGCTTTTAATCAAGCTTGGAGCGAATAAGTATATTTTTATAGCCCATAAAATGTATCGCAACTGTTACCGGCATCAAGGTAAGTGAAGTATTATACTGGGGGAGCACAATATCGTATGGGTTTGCCACGTAGTCTGTGACAATATGTCATGCTTAGTTATCACAGATTATCCGTCGACCTTGATTTATGTCTCATAGGCTCTGTACACACGGGGGCGGTGGATCACACGTGATGTGCTATCTGGCGCTCTTAGAATGAAGTGTACAGGGTATTAGGGGCAATATACTATACAATGCCTCACACGAATAAGTGTTGAGGAAAAGCGTGCAATTGCAAATGATTCTCCCTTTGGTATTTTTCAATCGCTCGTAATGTAACGCTCTCACGTGTACACAAGGCCTTAGTTTTATGCGTGCTTTACTTTCATTATTTTTTTTTAATAGGTTAAAGTATAATACTACTAAAAAGTGGATCAGCTTTCTTTACAAAATTAAAAATCAGATTACGTTTTATCTGGTTTTCTTCAACAAAACTAAGGATTCAATCCTATTTATTAAAATAATGACTGGATATTTAAGTGCTTAACTCAAGTTACACAATTACCCACTAAGACTTCGTTTAAGTTTTAATCAGGCTAAAATAGTTTAAAGCTTTCTATTATATACTCGTATTTAATTTATACGCAACAGTAACCATTGAAGTCTTTGTCCTGATTTTAGAAACAGTTTGAATTAATATAAGTTTTAAATTTGGAGTGGTAAAGTTAACCGTTTTTAGTATTGTATTCGCACAAAAAATAAAGGTTATATTTAAAACATGTATACCTTAGCAGTTTAAGTTTTTTTATATAGCTTCGACATAGTAAGACTATAATCAGATGGTAATAGACAAAAATCACATTTTTTCATTCATATAAAGAACATGTCATGTAATATTAATGAGTGGTACACTCAAATCCAGAGTTTAATAAAAATAGGCAAAGTAAAACTTTTGGGTAAATTGTTAAATTTTGTTCTTACACCTATATATATATATATGTTGTGTGTGTGTGTGTGTGTGTGTGTGTGTGTGTATAAAATCAGTTCATATGTGCAGGTAAACAAAATGCCCTATTTTTTCGTCACTGGCACTACGTCAGAAACTTCATTTATTACTAATTTATTTTGGTATTGTTGACGATTTAAAAATAACCAAATATTAAGACTAAAATTAATTAACCTTATATAATGCATATGTAAATGTATCTTATATCAATTCTGGTGAAAATAAAAAGCTTATGTATTTACAATATTTAAAACTTTTAATGAAACATACGGCACATAGCGGACTTTTACGTTGACACATTTTTGTAACCCGAATAAATTAAAACACGCATTGTTATATCAACAACAGATATTAATTCCTTAGGTGTTATCGGTTTTACATTTATTTTTCACTCCACCAACCCTATATTGGACATTGTAAACCGGATGTGAAGTGGCTGCAAAAAGGGATTGTCAATGTTTGATAGATAACGTTCATATTCTATTATTTTTTTCATGAAACGGCTGTAATTCCAGTTTTTGATGCCTTTATAGGTATAATATAGGTATTGCCTGATTACTTTTCAGGCAAGAGGAGGTTTGCCAACTTCTTTTTTCATCTTCGGAAAGGTTGATCGGTAACCTGAGTCCTCTATGCATTATCTTATACGAAGAGAGTAAAAGGGCAGATTTACTGTAAACTTATTATCATACTGTAAGCTTTTAACTAAAATATCGCTTCGATAACGTTTTTTTTTTACTAAGATTTGGCTCACATTAGCTAAGGTTATTCTAGTGTCTGTGGGGTGAAATTTGTGTTGCTTGATTTTATTTTATGGGTTTCTTATGAAAATGCATTGTAAAGCTTTGGAAGTTACGACGAATAGCTATTTTATATTGCTTGTTGTAAGTAATAAGTTATGTTTCCAAATATAGAAATGTTAAATACATTCAAGTTATTGCAATATTTAAATCCATCCACCTGCAAAGTATCATTTTCTGAGATGAAGTAAAACTGTATATAGTAGTCATGATGGTACCTTATCACATTAACAAGTATTTTGGATCAACACCTTAAATTTGTTTTGTTCCCGTTTATGTATATTTTTGTTTTTCTCTTTTTGGAACTCTAACAGTTTAAAGTAGGTTTGATTCCAAATAATCTTTTTTATCTTAATATCGTGTTATATTTTTTATAAACAAATAAAAATGGTATGACACTATAACGTTTGGTGGCTTTAAAAATAGTAATAGTAATAATACTAATGAAAGACTATTTATTCCTGACAATTGTATTTCACTTTATTATATGTTTTGAAAAAATAAAAAATAGCAAAGAAAGAGTTTAATATTTTTTATAATGAATGGTACAACCCCATTTAAGCCTGTTTTAATTACCTAGCTCAAATTATAAAATAACTCTAAATAAAACATGCAATAAAAATAGATTCTGTTTAGTGATATATAATCATATAGCTTTACAGATTTATAAAAGGGTAGATTCGTAGAAATTAATCCCCTCATAACTAACAATGTCACTAAACCATAAAATGCCCCCAACTAAGTCAATTATCCAACCAAATCCTCTGTCATTATTGGATGAAAATAGTCACTAAGAAGCTAACTCTAAATATATTACTTAACACCCATTGTCAACCGTATTGAGCCGTCGCTGGATAGCCGGATTAGACTGGTTTTCAATATTGTGTGTTGATAGAATTTAAATTTAATATTACAGCACAGGGTTTAACAGAGACTGATGCCACTATACGGGCTTCGTTGTAATTAACAATCACCAGTACGTAACAAAAAATACAATATAAAAGCACATTTCTACAGCATAGCAAATTATTATGTTTTGAAAACTTTTCAAAGCTAAATAAATAAAATTCAAATTTGTAACGTTTAATTTACGTCTCATATTGTTCCCAGAAGATAATCTCATTTATATAACCTACATATCATAATCGCTGAACTAATAAATATAGAACCATTATCAAATACATCTTTAATACATATTACAGTAGAACTCACTTATTCGAAATTCAGGGGATAGCCTATTTATTCGAATTAAAGGAAGTTTGAAATAACGAGAGTTTGAATTATAGAGGTTAATGTAAATGAAATTCGAATTATAGAGACAATTAAAACAGACATCAATGAATTCAGATATATAGGAAATTGAGTATATGAATTAGCTAATGTTTTAACAGGCTAGTTTTTTTTGCGCTTAGTTCGAATTTCAGAGTACCAGAGTTCCTAATTTAGAGGTTGACTTCGAATTTTAGAGGTAACGTTTAGTTACAGAAACAAAATTCTAATTCTATATAGTTCCGAGTGTAAACATATTCGAATTTTAGAGGCTACATTATGCGTTAAGACTTTTCAAATTACTGGTATATCATTTGTTGAATATTACAGGTTTTCTGAAGGGAACAGACGAAAGTTACTAATTATAGAGGTTTACAAGATATCGAGGTTCGAATTAGTGAGGATCTTCTGTATCTAGTTAAGAGAAAATTAAAGACAGTACTGCAATATAGGGCTATAAGGTTAGGACCTCATGTCCTAGTGAAAATAACTCTGTGATTGAAGACGATCATAACATTTTAAGTCTATCTTTCCAATATGTTTTAAAATTCAATTAGGCTACTTAATATTGAAATATTTCTGATATCATTTAAGACGTTCTAAACTACATTTACAAATTTTAATCTGGCAAACGTTATATCAAATTACCTTTATACATTTGCTACAAAACCACCCTACAAACACTTAACTACTGAAAAAGGATCAGTCGAGTTTGATATTTCTATGTCGTTGTAGCTCCATATAATATAATTAGGTAGGAACATCAAACCTAAGTTGTTAATCGTAACAGTGTTAGCGAGTTAAAGTGAACTTAAGTTTGTAGTAATTACTATGCAAACACAAGTCACTAAGAGGCAAGTTGCTTGTCTCTCGGAATGAAGCCCCTCACTTATTATCTATATTTTTAAGTTTTAGTATATGTTAAAATTTTGTTATACAAGTAAGTATGGACTAAAAATATAATGGCATTTAACAATTAATATTTACACATTGAAAATAGCTATTGTTATTTTTGTATAAAAAGCCTACAGAGTTTAATTAGGTATAGTAAATATTTAAATACGTTAGAATAATATTAAATGTCAATAACCCACAAAGGATGCCTCTATAAAGAAATATCATAATCTGTTATTACTACGATTAAGCAGTGCATCTGTTTTCCAGTACACACAAGATTTGATGGGTGGTTGGCGTAATTGGTCAATGCAAAGGACTTAGCAAGGTCCTAGCAAGGGAGTTTGACCAGTACTGTATTATGCGTACTGTAACGGCTCATTTCTTATTATACTGGATTAATTTATGTTCATAGATCTGATGTCTAAGAGATCGGGTGAGATAAGGCTAAGATATGATGTCAACATCTTTAAAATACAGTTTGGTCGTGATGTTTTTTTTTTTTTTGATAAAAAAACCTCACTAGATATCTAAGTAATAGAAGGAGTTAGGGGGACGTCGGGTTAGAGGGCGAATCGCCCTGTGGTGTTGTCACCCACAGAGCCCGGGAGCTTGGTAAGGATCTCTCTCCCTTTCTGGAGCGAGGCAGATTGACCCCATCCTACCACCTTTCCCATCCGTCTTTTCCCTCTTTCCGGTGGCTATACAATATCCCAAGGGAGACGTGCCTAGCCGGCTTTGCTGGGGCCTCCTAATCCCCCAATAAACAAACAATAGAAGGAGTTAGTTTTTTCAGCTGTGTATTATACCCTTCCTTTAACAAACAATTATTTCATCCATTTACATAGAAAAACTATTCAAATATTCACAAGGCACAGAGTAGAGTTTGCACATTTTTGATTGTTTAGAAATTGTGCAGCTAGTGAGTTTTATTTATTCATTGACACCAACAAAAAAATCAACAAGAAATAATTATTCAAAAGCTAACTGTTGCTTCAGCGATTAATTTTAATTTTTATTTGTTTTGAGGGAGAGGAGTTAGGACTCACTCCGTTTCCAGCCGTATGGTCGTTTGATGTAGTCCGCTTCCCGGTCTAGATCAGTATTCTTTCTGCGGAGGATGCCCTGGACCAAACGCGACAAACAGTCCCAGTTGTCCTCACCCTCCATAATATTTTCGCAGACCGTATCTACCGAAAATGCACCCAGTGAACGCGTGGCCTCCAAGCGGGGCCTTTTCCAACGCGGATGGCGTAAGAAAGTGTGTTCCGCGTCAACGGGAACGCCCGGGAACGGTTGGGCTTGACGAGTCTCACAGTCCATCGTCCCGGGGTCTCCTGTTCCCAGCTATGTTGCCATTGCTGGTAGGTGCGGGAGTGCTCTTCGGATCTGGCAGAGCCCTTACCGATTTCACCTTGTTTCCTGATAAATCGTCTTCCTCTCCCCTGACAAGAGCTTGCCAGGGATGACTCCAGCGACCACCAGTACAGCCGGTTCGGACACTGTACGGTAGGAGGATCACACTCGGAGCGCAGCTTGACATTCTCGAGCGAGACGTATCCGATAAATCTCTTTATTGAGAGCGTCTGCCCACACCTAAGCCCGTACATGAGCACAGACTGGACTGTAGACATCAATAAACGTCTTCTGCTGAACCTGGGACCCTCGACATTGGCCATCAGTTTGCTAAGTTATGCGACTCCCTTATCAGCCTTGTCCGTACGGAACACCTAGTCCCTCTGCTTAACTTATTGTCCACCATGACTCCGAGGTATTTGGCGGCACGCATGGTCTGGACGACCTCCTTTCCAACTCGTAACGGGACGACAGTGTCTATTCTTTTTGTTGTTGTTAGAATCATGATCTATGTCTTGCTCAAGGCAAGTGAGAGACCGTGATCAGATATCCAAGCGTTAACTACACGCATCACTTGGTTCAGTTTTAGCTAGGCAATCACAAAATCGCCTGCAGCGATGAGAGCTGCGACGTCATCGGCGTACCCAACCAAAGCGGTTTCCTCAGGTATCTCGGATCTCAGAAGGCTGTCGTAAGCGATGTTCCAGAGAACCGGGCGAAGTATTGAACCCTGTGTAACTCCGGAGGTAACATCCATCGTCCGCGGTCCGTCTTTCGTGTCGTAAATAAGAGCCTGGAGTGGAGATAGTCTACGATGAGCCACAACAGATACTATGGGATGCGGAAGGTGTTTCGCAGCGCATCCAACATATCAATCCACCTCGCCGAGTTGAAGGCATTCTTAACATAAAGCGTAACAAGAAGCACTACTCAAGGGAAATAGTTGTAGCTCTCAGCTCTTATTAAATATAAATTATACTCATAATATTTGTTTTATAGCCTATATTCATCACTGATTTTTAATGAATGCCAAATTAGAGTAAAATCCATATTTTGGGGAAAAAAGATTATATTTAGGTGGCCCTTTTTACCACTAATTCTTATATTTCCTATATTTTCAATTTTAAAATTACTGGTGTTGCAAATGAGTGTTTACCTTTTTTTAACTTTGATCTAAAATAAGATTTATATTGCCTTTTGCAGTGAGTGACTGAAGTTATTGTATTATTTGTCATCAATAATGTAATAGGCCTACATTCTTATAGCTGTTTATAATTTAAAAATTTAAAGCTCTACCTTAGATTAAATAAAAAGGACTATATAAAAAAAGTAGAGGACTTAAAGGAAAGTAGCACAAATGATAAAGTGAATACAACTTTTGGAAAAACTATAACAATAACAGTATCTGCAACCACTTTTAATTTTAGCCCTCTAAGAATCATGTAAGAGTTCCATCAGGTCCAGGAGCTTTGTTGCTCTTTTGGGAGAGAACAGAAGTTTCCAGTTCTTCAGTGTTAAGAAGGGGAAAGTCCTCTACCCATCCAAAATCAAATTGTGGGTGCAGAGAATATTCTGGAAACAGGGCGGTGACGATCCTCTCTGAGGTGGTGCCCTCCATGACGGAAGAAGGAGAGCGGGCGCCAAATTTCTGAGTCAGAACTCTGTAACCAAGGCCCCATGGATCGGAATCGACATCCTCCCGAAGTTTCCTCCAACTGTTAGCCTTGCTTCGATTCATGGTCCTGCGGAGAGACTTTCTTGCTGCCTTATAGGCCTCCAATTGACGAACTCTGTCTGCGGTAATTCTCGCTCTCGTGGTGGCTTGTCTGGCTCTTAAACATGCTCTGCGGAGTTCTGCGATCTCTTCAGACCACCAGTATACGAGTTGCTTGTCGCGCCAGGATTTCCTGCGCGACATAGTCTGATCATAAGCCGGGACGTTATATCCCTTTATACATTCGAAGGTTACATCCCTGCACCTGACCCAGACGAATTCTCAGCCACGTCCATGACTCGCAATGGTGCTTCTTGTCTATTAAAAGCCCAAAAAGCAGCATTCCTGAGACTGTTGGGGTACTAAGAATTTGAATCGCTGTCCCGGTACTGTTCCCTGACTAAGAGCGCATTGACACCAAGTTCTTGGGAAAGCTGATTCAAAAGCGCATTAGCAACCCTGGATCTCTGAATATTGCACTGGAGGATGCAGATTATTGGCCCCTACCCATTGCCTGATCGAGTGCAGCCTTGAAAGTGCTGCTCTGACTAGAACCGGGTAAGGGCCTCAAGGCGTTCCCACCGAGGTATTTCTCCTTGCAGAGGAAACAGGAGAGACTGGAGGTGCACTTATTCCTCTTATGTCCTTCGTCACTGCACTGAAGGCAATTCTTACTTCGATCGGGCCCTTTTGCAGTTTTGGGAGTAATGCCCATATCCGAGGGAGCGGAAATACCACCAGACCACCCTCCGTCTGTGCCTGCAATTGACTCATCCAAATTTCAAGTCCTGGAGACTCAGCAGCTTGTTGGTCTGTTTCTTGCCCATTTCGACGACCACCATCCACTGCTGACTACGGTGATAAACCTTCAACCCTCCTGTTTTCCCTGACAGCTCAGGTACAGCTTTTTCAATGGTGCTCCATTAGTTTAGTTTAGTTTCATATTTTTTAATCAGGACAACTTTATTATATTCTTTAGTAACTTCATTTTCGGAGGCCAGGCCATCACGATCTCGGATTTCAACCACTTGGGATCCAGTGCCCGAATGGATCATTTGTCCCCAAGAGCGTTCTTAAGGGCAGTGGCAAAGCTGGCCTTGTCCTTAGACTTCCCCAGTTCGAGAAGTACATCCCAGTTCTGGGTACGTCGGATGGACTTAATCACCGTCTCCGTCTGTTTCGGCTTGGCCTCCTTCTTGATCTGGCCCAGATTATCTGTGAAAGATCGTGATCCTAAAGACTTAATCAAAATGGCCTCAGACCTTGGCTTTTTTGGTCTGGGTATTCTTGCCGCAGCCGTGGGGCGCTGCTCCTCCCTGGCCAGAATGGACTGACCACCTGGGGCTTGACCGCTGCATTCTTCCTGAAGGCCTCCTCCGCTCTCCTCTTTTGCTTTTTTCCTTTTAGGTGAGTGTCTTCTTCCAATCCCCCTGTGAAGCTGACTTCGGGGTTTCAGACTTCTCTATGCTCACTGCAACAGGGGTCGCCGTGGCTGGGGTGGTCTCACCAAGGGCAGGAGGACACGGCTAGGGATGAAGAAAGCAATACCCCAAGTGGCACCTTTCCAGACATCTGGATCGTTTGTGGCGACATTGATAGTCTAGAGCTACGGGCAAATGGGTTTTCAATCCCTGCTCAGTCTCGACGGTTGATTTGTTGGTAGTATCCATTCATCTATGTCTAGTGTATCGTGCGGCAAGGAGTGGCCCGGAGTAGGCACTAACTTATATACCCTCGGGGAAGTCGCCCCTACCCTAGTTCCCTGAGGCCTGGCCTCCGTTTGCCCGGAACCGGTAATTGGACGTGCCGGGGGTCACCCGTGGCAATGCTGATCCTATACCATGCATCCATGCCGCACTCCCTGGTCAGGGCCCGAATTAACTAGCTTCAGACACTTTCTCCCCTCGGTAGAGCAATCTCACAACATTCTCCGCTCCAGCCCAGTGACAAACCGGACCGGTTAAGGAGCACTCCTAGGGAGCCAGAAAGGAGTGCCAACCGGTAGAATGAAAAAAGCGAAAGACACCCAGATGGGGCCAAAGAAAAAGAAGAGGTAGGCAAAAGTAGCCCAGAAAAAAAAAAAAAAAAAAAACTGTGAGCTAAGAACTAAAAGGTGAAAGAAAGGCCTTAGCTTTTAGAAGGACTGTGAGTGTAAGAATTCTCACAGTTTGGCTAGGGTACCCCGGGGTCACCAGCACTCCACTGGGTAAGCCAGAGAAGGGCCTCCGGTGTAGTCGAAAGCCGACTACCCCTGAGAGCGGTGATTATAATAAAATAATAAATACTCTAAGAAAAACAATGTGGACCTCGTGAATAATTGTATTCTTGCCAAGCAGAAAAATTACCTTGTAATATTCGGTAAACAATACGCTGATATTTACTATAGGTAATTTCTGTTGGCTACGATTTTTAATAAAGACATTTGTATGATAGTTACTGAATTTCGTATTAGAAAAAGGGGTGTTTAAGGCTAGTTGTATCATTAATCTTAAAAATTATTTGATATTTTTATAGCATGTATAAAAATATTACTGTAAAATTCTACAAGTTATTACGAAGCATCATATTTTGTAAGTAGTTTGCACAACCATACTACGTATACTGGTATGCGTTAATAGATGATTATTATGAGGGAATAACCTTTTTCCTTATTCAGGAAAAACGACTACAATTGTTTACTTCAATTTTGGTAACATATCATGTTCCTCCGATGTAGCTTTGGAGCAACTAGTATCTAAATTTATAAGATGGGATGGGCTACTCTGAGAAGCGGAGTTTTGGAGCTTTGTAAACAAGGACATAACTTTCCATACAGGTAAAGAAATATGACTATTCAACCAACTATATTACTAACTTATCCTGGAATAAAATTTATTCTTAACGCCACCTACAGTCGCACTGACATTTTTACACCCCATTAAGTAAACGTTAAACACCATGTTTAAGATGTTCCATGGGCCTGTATATTTTTAATAAAGCAGTTGTTACAGGTAAAATTATTAAATATGCAAAGAACATAAAATCAGCATTTTAACTAGTTCATCGTGCGGATAGCTCATATAAGTTAGTTACTGGATCGAACTAACTTAAATGTTTGAAGACTTACTTTACGAAATAAGGTATATTAATAAATAGGTTAAGTTTGATTTTACATCATTTTTGTATTATTTACGTTACACGTAAGTGCAATTTTAAATATCGTTGATAAAACTGAAACTAAAGCCCAATTGTACTTAGATAATATATTTGGCGGTTACCAAAAATTTTCTAAAGTAACTTTGGATTATAACACTATAATAAATGTTTTTTGGTTTCTTTAGTCACTTTTAGGATAAAATAAAATAGCATATTTTTTTAATCAGGACTACTTTATTATATTCTTTAAACCTCGTATTTAAAAAAAAATTAAAAGTTCTTACTGTCATTAGACTTAGAGAAGCAAGCGTCATTATACAATTAAGTAGCGTTTATAACAACCTAGGTCTAAATAATCTTAAATAAAATGGAAATATACGTAAACATAATTTAGATAAGGTTTTCTTGACATAGTAGAAGTTATTTTCATAAGGTACACTTTGAGATTTTTTATGACTTCTCTGGGTGACTGTACAACCTTAAAGCATTATAAAACTTGAGGCAGGATAATTTGTTTAGAGTTTGTTTGTAGTCCTATACATTGGAAATAGTAGTCATTACGGAGTCGAAAATTACACGCATTGTTCTACACAAAAAAGACAATATTCCTAAGCATAAAAATCTGTGATTCTAGAATTTATGTTGTTTTGATAATGAAAATTAAAATATATTGCTTAGGTTTTTAGAAAAAATATCCAATTGACCCTTATTACTTCGGATGAGTTTTATGTAAACGAGTTTTATTTTGACCAATAAAATCATGAAGGCTTTGAATTATTCCTTTGGATTTCCTCATATTTTGATCATGCGTTGGATGCGTTTAGTGACGAATTAAATCAAACTCCAAATTTACAAGATGAATAATAATTAAAATTTGTATTGTGATAGAGTTTGTGGGTTTTTATAAATGTGGCCGTGTTATTTTAATATTAATAACAGAAGAAATTAAACTATTATTTTTTTCTCTCGGACATATACAATTTATGTTAGTTACAAATTGGAATACTCCTTGTTCATATTTGATTTCCTGTAAAATAGTGATTTTTATTGTTTATATATGCTAATAATAGCATAAATAGAAAAATGTATATGTATCTACGAATTAGGTAGGGATTTGTGTTTTACCTACTGTTAAAATATTACATTCAAAACTATTACTACCGAACAAAAACTTAAGTTATTAAAATTATTATAGTTTTGTTATACTTATGAATAACTTATTATAGTTGATTTATTATTATAGTTAATTTATTATTAAATTAGGGTTGTTATAAAAGCAAGCCGAAATTAGTAAGTAAATTGTTTATATTTGTAATTGTAAATAATTGAAGAGCAAAAACAAAAGTTTTGCAGTAAATTTAGCAATACATTACTAACAGATCCTGTCGAGCGATTGACATCTCCATGCTTGTAGTTAAAAGTAGTCAGGTTATGTTTTTTCTGGTTTCCTTCAGTAAATCTATGGATTTACTCCCATTTATTTAAATAATGACTGCAGTATTTAAGTACTTAAATCAAGTAATACAATTACCAGCTAAGACTTCGGTTAAAAGTTGACGAGGCTAAAGTAGTATGAAACTTTATATTATATACTCGAATATAAATTATACTTAAAAGTAATTATTTATCATTGAATCTTTTGTCCTAATTTCAGCAACAGTTTTTTATTATTATCAGTTTTAAAGTTGGGTTAGTATCATTATCCCATTATCTGTCTTGAGTATTGTATTCGAACGAGAAATAAATATTATAACTGAAACATTTACACCTTAGCAGTTATGGATATGTTAAATAGCTTCGACATGGTAAGACTAACAACATAAATCAGATGGATATAGAAAACAGTCACATGTCGAATATATTAAAAGAATATTTTTTGCAATCAGACAAGGTTACAAAGTGTTCAGGAAAGGCGTTCCAATAATTAAGATGTTATTGTGCACGTAAAAATAATCAAAAATTGTCTTATGAATATATGTCCTAAAACCTATAGTTTTCCGTCTATCTGTCTGTATATGTTTTTAACGAAATTTAACGTAACATTATATCAACTTAGGTTATAAACTTAAAACTTTGTTCATGTGTGACTAATAGGACTTAATTTGGTACGCAGTGTCAAGTTTCTACTTTGTACCAATTTAAAATGGCTGCCATTTTAGATTTTCAAAGCTTATTATCTTAAAAACCGTAATATTTAGGAAAGATACTTAAAGAATCAGAAAGGTTGTGTCCTATTATATATATATATATATATATATATATATATATATATATATATATATAGTGACTTATAATTTATCTGGTTAATCTCTATTTAACTTTGAATAATAATTGATCCATGTAAACAATTAAAAATTAATACAATTCTAATTAAGGTTAGTATTCAAAGGAGTAGTGTAGCTTGGTTTTGAGTTTATCTATACGGCATTTTAATTTAGAGAGTTTTAAGACATAGTAGAGGGTAGCAAAGCTAAAAACGAAACAATAGGTCTTTGTGCTGGTGAGCCTAACAAATGGTTTTCCTCATTCATTTCATAATTCCTACTTAACCCACCATCTCTTTGTTACAACCATGTTTCAACAACCACGTCACTACTGCTAACACCACTGGTTATACAGACACCATATACTGGTGTATAGACACCATACATTTAAGTTTATCACAAATTTTATTCAAAATAAAAATAAATAATAGCTTAAATAAATTATGAACTTTTTTGTTAATTACAAATACCCCCGTTGCAGCAAACATGCGTACTCAGCGAATTTCCACTGAATTTGTCTTAATATCACATTAAGCCACTGACCAGAATTCATGAGAAATATATTCACAAGTAAGCGATGTATAAAATATTAATTATTCTTCATAAGAATAACACTGGGGATGAGTACGCAGGTTTTCTGCAAAAGGAACACAATAATGGGGTTTAATGCTAATCAGTAGAACTCATCAGGGTGAAGTCACATACAAAGTTTCATCCATATACATTCTTAAATAAGCGATATATAACATTTTAATTAATCTCCATAAGAATAACATGGGGACCGAGTACCCAGGTTTGCTGCTAGGGAAACCATAGGCGAAATTTTTTTTGTTGTGCAATCAACAATAAAACACAACCAGATGAAGTCACATACCAAGTTTCGTCAGTGTATGTTCATAAATAAGCGAGATATATATATTTTTCTACATAACAATAACATTAGACAACATTCTGTGTTTAGCACTTTCGATATCTCAGTAACCAAATGACGTAGAGCAATGATCAAAACAGAAATTTTTTTAAGCTGAATTTAATAGTAAAAACTAAAATTTGACTTAAATATAAATTACATGTGAAAACCCCACATAACCCATTTTTAGGGTACGAAGCCCCCCAAAAATGCCCCTCAGGATCGTGTGATTCGTCTGGTTTTCGAACTCGTTTGAATAAATGTTTTTTTTTTAACTCGTTTGAAAAACTTTTTACCAAATTTCATTAAGATCGGACCTTTTTTACGAGAGTTATCGTGCTTACGGACACATAAATAAATAAATAAAAATATATCAAATTTTGTATGAATGGTATTTTTGGCATCTGGGGACCTCAAAACAAAAAGTTATCATGGTCTCGGGCTTATGCCTTACCATGAGACCTACGGTAATAGCTTTTTACCTATGGGGGAAATTCGCTAAAATAAAATAATTCTGCTAGGTTAATGCTAAAGCAATTAAATATTTACCTTAGAAAAAGTCCGATGATGAGGACTTTTCAATTGGTTCACGTAGACAGAAAAGCCCCATAAGACCTGATAATGTAGCCTTGGTTGTAACGTTGATACTTTATTGCCTAGTGACAGTATCTATACGATTAGGTTATGACATTTGCCTTTGATCAGTTCCAGACTAGAAATACAACATATACACTTATTTAATAGTTCATACCGTAATATATCGTGTTGACAATCAAAGAGTACTTAAGTTATGCTATCGCACTAATTTATCCATCCTATGCCTTCGTATAATTGTGCATTGTAATTATAATTTTTCAAATTAGAATTAAATTTATTAAACAATATAACAGTTTTAAAAATAATCCGTTCATTTCCAATTACCTAGATCTGGAGCAGGTTATTTAAGCTCTATACATACTTGGTTGGTCAACCATTTGTAAATAGTTCACTTCAATTCAAACAAACAACATGAAAATTGGAAATTCACTAGAAGTTCGACGATTCAAAAGGTCATTGTGCGTAGACAAAACAACTAAATAACAGGAAGTGAAGAGTCATATTACGATACAAATTTCATGCAAAATAATCAGTCTGAAACTCACCAAATATTCCAACATGGCGTCTTTTGCTGACCGGGAATGCGGCCAATAATAGCTGGGCAAAAGTTCACTAGTAACACGATTGGTTGTAGTGGGCGTGGTACGTCAAAATTAGGGGAAACATCGAACTGGTGGGAAAAACTAGGAAGGGGAGAGAAGAAGGTACGAGGGGATTATTCGGCAAAGGATAGAGGAAGCGGACACAAGGGCTGGATCGAGTAGGCCCGGGTTACGTTAGGATAGGTGAGATCGCCACCTGCGTTTAGTCCATTTCCTCATAGTCTACATCGACCGATATCACTGGGGTACAGCGGATTAGAAGAGTGGAGAGAAGACTGCCAACCACCAGCCAGTATCCACGAGAGGAGTCCAGGAGCTTCCAAAAGAGAAGGGAGAAGGTGTCCAAACGGCCAGAGTCTGCGACCGGAGGAGTGTCCAGGCGATCTCCAGGAGAGTCACCAACAAGGGACCACGAGGAACCTCCAGAACCACACGAGGGACCACGAGCACCACACGAGACCCCGGGGGTTCGAGGACCGACATCGCACTGGGACATTCACCACTCTGGATCACCAAGTTCTCACTTTGGGGTATGTGAAGTCTTTATCTTCTGCTAACCTTGCTGCTATTATTTAAAAGTAAATTGTATAGGAAAGCTCTGTAAAAGTTGAGATGAAGGATTCACTTAATTAATAATCATGATTTAATAAAGATTAAAATTTAAAGAGAAAGCTTACAAAAATTAAGCATACATAAATAGAGACGAATAAGAGAGATATTGTAAGATATTAAGATCTGTCAGAATTAAGTTAATGGAATGAGTTGTTTGAGGAAATGATAACACAAGTTGTGTTATAAGAATGGCCCGCAGGCTGTAATAAGAACTGTACAATATTTGTATATAAATTTTGTAGTTACTTGATATCATTGATTATTGACGTGCTTTAGCCGAGATGAATAAAATACCCCCGTAGCAGCAAACCTGCATACTCAGCGAATTTCCAATGCATATATATGTATCTTAATACCACATAAAGCCACATACCAAGTTTCATCAATATACATTCATAAATAAACGATTTATGACATTTTAATTATTCTCCATAAGAATAAAATGGCGGCTGAGTATGCAGGTTTGCTGAAGGAAGGAAAACAAAAAATGGGGTTTTATACAGATATCAATATAACTCATTTAGGTAAAGCCACATACCAAATTTCATTAATTTATTTTCATAATTAAGGGAGATAACACGTTACTTATTCTCCATAAGAATAACATGGGGCTGAGTACGCAGGTTTGCTGCTACGGGAGCCTTTGGCAAAAAATTGTTTTTTGAGCAAATATCAATGGTCCACAACCAGATGAAGCCGTATACCTAGTTTTGTCAGTATACGTTCATAAATAAGCGAGATATAAAATTTTTCTTTTCCTCCATAAGAATAACATTAGACAACGTACTGTGTTTAGCACTTTCAATATCTCGGTAACCAATTGACGTAGAGAAATGATCAAAATACCAAATTGTGTGTTTTTTTAAGCTGAATCCAATGGTAAAAACTAAAATTTGACTTTTTCCAAAATTATATGTATAAAATTCAAAAAACCCATTTTTGGGGTACAAAACCCCCCCAAAATACCCCTTCGGATAAAGCGATCTGGCTGGTTTTCGAACTTAAAGTCATAAATGTTACTTTACACGTTTATACCAAATTTCATCAAAATCGGATAATTTTTACGAGAGTTATCGTGCTCACGGACACATATATATATATATATATATATATATATATATATATATATATATATATATATATATATATATATATATACAGTTTCGAACGAATGGTGTTTTTGGGGTCTGGGGACCTCAAAACGAAAAGTTATCATGGTCCCGGGCCTAGGTCTTACCATGCCGACTACGGTAATAGCTTCTTCCCTATAGGGGAAATTCGCTAAAAATATAATCGGTATAGGTAATATTTGAGCTTTGTATGTGAGATTATTTATGGGACTAGAAATGGCCATAAGGCTAAAAGAGTTTAGGCGTGATATTGTTTGACATTGATTTATTGCTCTATATGTGTATATGATTATTAATAATATATTTTTTTCATAGCTGGAATATAATAACCTGCATAATATAGTTATTTTATAAAGGAATTGATTTGAGTGACGGGACCTTTAAATTGGACTAAGGGCCACTCGCCCATTATCTCATTTATCTGAATTTAAAGTGTGTATTTTACTTATTAGTTGTGTCTTATGTGATTTATAGGTTATATTGATGGACTTTGGCCGATGCCGAAATTATGTGACTGTTCCAATATTTAATTAGGTTAAGAGGGTTGATAATTTGTTTTCTGTGTTCGGATAATGTCATTTGTGTCTCGGAAAATAATGGTTAGCGCACTGAGGCCTCTGATTTGAATGTACAAAGTCAGAACTTGTTTGTAGATATCAATTATTTATTGAAGTGGAATATTATCTATGTGCATTAAAGGGTTACATGTTATTACAACTCTGGTGTTAGTTAAATTAATATCCTGGGTACTGTCTCACTAGGCTAAGCGAGTATTTCACATGGTGTCAGGTGGGAGAGGAGTTTTACATTACTGTGTACATTACTGTTAAAAGGCAGAAAACTAACATTTAAATGCCATATAAGGAAGTTTTCAGTAAAAATACACTCTGAGAGTTTGTGTTAGTCAAATGCGTCGTGTAATGCGCCAAGAGTCCGCTCTCCGACAGTGACCAAGAGTGGAAGGAGCTCTTCGAGAGTTGCCTTGCGAGTTGACTCTTGTCGTGTATATGGCACGATGATCAGCTGTTGCATCGAACCAAATCACCCACAAACTA
Source organism: Allygus modestus (assembly GCA_963675035.1). Lineage (NCBI taxonomy): Eukaryota > Metazoa > Arthropoda > Insecta > Hemiptera > Cicadellidae > Allygus > Allygus modestus. Next base: position 88,994,468 of record OY776112.1, on the reverse strand, counting down.
AAAGCCTTTACGAGTAGCGTCTCAGAGTGCCAAACTGTCTAAGATTGAAAATCCCTCACGTGTATACCGACCTTTAAGAACCATGACGAAGCCCATGTATATTTCACAATCATGTTTGAAGGGCTTTACATCTATCTACAACCAGACTAATAATTTTAGGTTACCCTAAATTTCTTAGTAATAACAGTAGCTATGGGTAAAATCTCCATATAAAATAATGAAGTGTAACTAATTTATTTTGCGTATTTGGCACGTACAGAATTGTCAAGCAGCTTTGTTCACAATAAATGAAAACGTATCAATCTATGTAATAATCTCTCCTGATTTTACTAAACAACTATTAAACGCTTAAAAGTCATGCAAATTATAAAACGTTGCTCTTATAATGGCTTAGCTAATCAAATAGTTTTCAGTATTTATAGGCAACTTGGATGATTTGTTAAACTCTATGTAATCAATAAACTTAACTGAACAGTTTCCAAGATATGCCATTCCTTAACTTTATTTGACGGATAACTATACAACGCAATGTAAAATTAGAATATAACTTAACCTGAAAAAACCCAACAAAAAATAGATTACCTAAATTTGTATACATTACTGTTTGGAATTTCGATCTATATTTACTTTTAAAATCTAATTTCAAAATGTATCGATATTAATTGCATTATTTATATTTGGCAAACGTTTTTTTTCAATAAATAAACTATAATACTGCAAATAATAAGAATCCTGTAATCTTGAAACCAATACATGTTAATGACAGAAGACAGTAGTTAGGAAAAAAATCTAGTTGTTCTATGGATGTGAGTTTTCTTATGTGTTCTCTTTTTTTACGGTAGTTTCAACATGCTGTGCCAAAATAAGTAAAAACATTCACTGTAATCATTACAGGATTACACAAAATGGAACAACACAATTAAAATATAAGACATGTTTTGTTTTGTTTTGCTGTATATGTACGCCTTTAGCGTTTTCATTTCTTTGGTTTTAAGAAACGGTCCATCCCTTGTTCTTGTAATAATGTTTACTTAGACTTATTCTTAGAAAGCATCATTAATAGCCCTATGTCAAATGGAAGCTGCGACTAGTATCTAAGCGTCACAAAACATTCAGATTTTTGCCAGATTCGAGCTATAACTTACAGAGCGGGTGCTCAACTGGTACGCTAACAGACATCAAAACTTTATGTTTTGTTATTCTGTTAAGGGTATTCATTTTGACTTAAATAAGGCTCTGTGAGTTATGTGGTACCTTCAATAAAAACTGTTTGTGCTATTGTTCAATGTGTCTGATAATCGTAAAACTACTGAAATCATAATTTATTTTTCAGGGACACACCTTTGTTAATTCTGGTGCAGCCTAAGGAGGCTATTGATATTGCTGAGGGGCACCGCTGGGATATGAACTTGGTAATGAGACAATGGTCAAGTTGTTCGTGAGCGGACTGTACATCTTGAGACACTAACTTGAAATTATTGTCCGACTGCAACTTATGCATATGCAGTTTTCAACGTACAACTGAAATTTAAAATTAATAGTTTTGAGGTTCAGTCACGTATTAAAGGACAACTGTTGGCCGGAAGGAAATACAGTAAACTAATGAACTAGATTCTTGATTACTGAATGTGAGTTAGATGTACAGTCGAGGTGAAGAAGAATAGACGCCATGATTATACCATCGATATGGATAGGACTTTGCCCGATTTAGTACAGCTGATTTTGAAAGTAAACTAAAGATTGCTTATAATTGCTGCTAATTAGGTTGTAGCTGCATGGTAAAAATAAAAATAAAGTTTTGATTTTATTCTTACATTCTTGACGCGTTCAATTAATTTAAAATAGTGCATTGTTTTATATTTAATAGTGTATTGTGTTATAATAATTATTAAATTACCTTTTTTTGAATATATAAATTAATATTAATACATTTTTTTAACTATGCTGATGAAATAATTTCTTTCAAAAGCTCTATCAATCGGTTAATGATTGTTTTTAATGATAAGCAGCGACCTTTTCTGAACCAAAGCTGAGGGAAGGGCTGACTGCTCTTACAGGTGGTAGAAAAAGTGATTAACTATTTACAATTTTGTACCTCCAATGAGTTTTGTCTTATCTTTTGGCAGCCAAGCGCTGCGGATACTGACCCGTAACGCGGTTACTGGGTAGTCTCCCTTAAACGGCTATTGAGCGTATTAGGCGTTTGATCCGCCTATCCTGATGAACTGAACAACTCACATAATTATTTCATCTCACATTTAAGATTATTAAATTAAATGCGATTAAATCTTATATCGATTGTAAGTTCAATACTCCAGTTAATTGTCACAAAAATACCAGAAGTAAGACAACTATGTTTTAGTTTGATACACATTACCGCAAACCAATAGTAAAAGGTTATATCTTATCAATATTTTTAATTTTTTTAGAAGTTTAAAAATATTCGTATTCTTTGTTTATGAATACAGTTATTTGAAAACTTCAAAAAGAAATTTAGATCTTTAAGACTTTTCAAAAAACCGGCTTATTATTTTAACAAATAAATTATAATAATATAAATTAAAGATGAAATCTTAACGATATTGCACTTGTATGACAGAGTTTTAATAATGAAGTTGTTTATCCAAAAATAAATTCCCAGATAAAATTAAATTATATATTCGCCTGCATCTAAAACAATATTACTTACTTTATTCAATAGTTCTTTCCCCTCAGCTATCTGCTGTAAATGCAGGGTTTATTTATGTTTATTTACTAGTATAGTTATACTCTGGCAGTTTCTAAATTACGCTAAGAGTTGACCATGAAATAAAGTCAAATACTAACTGTTGTTAGTAGTATTTGAGTTTATTTCATGGTCAACTCTAATATTTGGTTTATAATTATAAACTTTAATCTTTAGATGGCGTGACAGTTCTGAGGTTAAAAGTTCGTAGTTTCACAAAGTGAGGTGTTTGGTTTAATGTGCAATTCCCACTGCACGAGTTAAGATGTTACAACTTAAAACAGTCTCACTATCTGACTTTCAACTAGTCTTTCTCAATAGTCTCTATTCAACGACCTACGCTTTAATTTATAACTTTTAAATAGTTCAAATCATTATACTTAGTCACACCAATAATAATAATTAATTATTTCTTATCTTATTAACAATTAATTTACAGTATATTTCAAACCAAGTTTTATTTATTCGCCACTGTTGGTCCATATCAACTACAACTAATCAGAGCATGTATTCAGGAGTTTCCGAAAATATATATAACTGTGGAAAATTTAATTTTGAAACTGCCAAATAAATAAATAAACCCTATCTTTACAACAGAAAATATAAATTCTGTATGCTGGATAGCTGAGGGGAAGGAACTATTGAAAAAATATTGCCATTATCTTTGATTCAGGGAATTTTTAGTATAATTTGAGCTGGAAATTTGTTATAGATAAACCACTTCATTACTAAAACTCCATCATAAAAGTGCTATATCGTTAATAGTTCATGGTTAATTTATATTATTATCATTTATTTAATAAAATAATAAGCCGGTTTTTGTGAGGAGGCTTTTGATGAATATTTCAGGTCTTAAATCATGGGTTATGTTTCCTTAACTTTTATTGGGGGTTTACAAAACATCCACCGCCAGGGTTATGCCCCCTGGGCTATAAACTATACAATTTTAATCTTATAGAAGGATACAAACCCATTTAAACTGCTGTTGATGAAACGAAACACATTACAGAAGCAATAACTGCTGTTTCTAGCTAACATAAGGAATAGCATCACAATAATAGAACACAAATGTAACCATAAAGCTTGGTAATTCCAACAGGAGAAACCTTTACTTGAACTCTAGCAACTGGATTCGCTTGTTAATATTTTATTTTCCAATTTGTTATTTATTTATAGTTTATTTTCTAATAAATATTATTATTATTATTATTAATATAATAATAAAATAGTGAAGTATACATTGTCGTGTGTTTTTTCTATTCACATACATATCAAAAGTATAAATATCTAAATGTATTGAATTGTTCGGGTTAAGTTCACTTAACTGTTTTATTCCATTTGTTTTGTGTTATTGTTTTTTTTTATCTGATGCAAAAATAAAATGTTGTAACCAAAGTTATTGTTATTAAACATAAAGCAAAATATGTCTACTATTTGAGTCTGTATTTTACTTATATAACTTTGCAGAAAAGAAGAGTTAAATTTATTTCATACTAACTCAAGCCTCACAACCGGTGGTAGACCAAAATTTAAATGCACACAGACAAAGGCATTTGTTCGTGTTGTTGAAGTAACTTCAAAGGTGTTGTTGAAGTAACTGTCGACGAAGTAGAATCACTGACAAGACAGCTTTGTTTCAAGTCTAGCTAACTGTCATGGTGATATAAGCTATCACGCTTCTCACATATCCATGACTTAGCCTGATTCTGATACACAGTTTCTTCACTTTGAAGTAAACTGACCATGAAAATTATGTAATCAAACGTTATACATATAAGGCATAACTTGTCAATTTTGCAGTGGCATATTTATTTTTTGTTCTTACCCGTATTAAATATATTTCTGTAACTCTCATATCTGTAGCTATACATTAATATGAAAATTAATGAACTGTAATATTATGCCTAATGCTCCGGTTAAATTTTATGCTGATACTACGCGAATCTTTGAGATAGAATGACAAAAACTATGTGGTAAATGCACATTTAAAATTTTATTTTATATTTACCCTATTGCGCGTTTTCATGCAAATAAAATGCATAAAATAAATAAATAAATAATAAATAATAATAAATAATATGAATAAAATATTAAAAGATTTTGTCGAGAAACTCAATAGGGAATAAATTATAAATTACTTTGTCTAAAGTAATATTAGGCTACTGCGTAAAAACATTAAAATAGTTTAAACGCCATAGTTTTATCTACATCACAGTGGTATTCATCAAAGCAAAAAGTCTTAAGCAATGATATTGAATCAGCATTTTGTAAAGCATTATACCAACAAAAATTATTTTACTGAAATGATTTACCTATCTAGCTTAATACTAAGTATATATTGGTACTTTACTACGTTATTAAGACAAATACAAGTACTAAAAAATGGTGTGTAGTATCACTCAATAGCAGAACAATGAACCTTAGAAATAAATTCACTTGGATTTAATAAAAAAGTATGAACACAGTAATATCTTATTAATAGGAACCCTTTTAAACATGTCTTAAGTGTATACGTTAGATTCTTGGCCTATCCAGTCTGCTAAAATGTCGACAATGTTGCACTTCTCTTTCCTTTATGGTTTACTAAACTCATAATTGATCTATTAGTAGCATGTAAAAAGACTAGAATAATAATAAACAATAGTTTTGTTAGGTGTACCTAACAAAATCAATTAGATGGTAAATTTGTTTTAAGATATAGAAGGAAAGAGATGAAGGTAGTGATGCTAAGGGTGGGTGGTATCCTGTTCTTGAGCATTATTCAAAGAAAAGGTTAACAAATCACAACCCTTGCGTGATAGTCATTGACCAGAGTTAAGGGTCGTTTATACACACATTTGTATATCTATATAAAACCCGGCTATCTTGCTACAGGCCAAACCTCTACACCTAACACCACGAAATTTGGCACGTATACTCTTTCTATAACGTAGGTAACCACTAAGAAAGGATGTTGAGAAGATCCCATAGGGCCCCGCCTCTCGGAGAGTCAAAGTTCCACTCCAGTGTTATTCTTATAGACATTAACTTTGGTTCATATCTGATGAAAACTCAAGCAGCTGATCATGATTCGTAGTAATTACACGGGTTAAACACAGAATTCAGCACAACCCACAGGTTTTATTCCCGGGTGAAACCGGGAAGGCAGGTATGATATATATAACCATTTCACTCCAATTTTAATTATTACATGTTTAAATCTGGTTTTATAAATCCTCAGGTGCAATTATTCCGCATCTCTTACCTCATAACTCGTATTGACAAAAATTCAATCTCAATTACTTTACCAAAACCTGGTTTAATGAAATGAAATTATTTAAGATGTAGTCAAGATTATTATTGTTGTCTGAAACTGACATGTTATACCATCATTAAAATGTTCACACCAAAGGTTGGGAATAACAAGTGGCAAACAATTACAGGTAGCAAAAAGAACCTTCCTCTTACCTCTCTCTCTATCACTAACCCAAACCTTGAGTAAATTGTACAGTAGTTCACAACAATATGACCAAGTAAGAGGATATTACATATATAGTTCGATTAACATATTTAATATAGTAATGCATAATACGCGTTAAGAGTTAAATATCATAAAAGTATTTAAACCATCATAAGTGGTAAAAAGAAATAATTACTTATCTATTGGTTACATGAGTAAAACACACAAATTCATAATACTACTATAACAGTCTCACATGAATAGATAAAAAAACAGACTTTCCCTAAGGCAGAGTTAAAATAGTGGTGAGTTCATAAATGCACATTGATTATCTATCAGTTTGTGTTTGAAGTTTATTGTTTCATAGATATGGAAATCTTTAGTTATATCCCTGTAATTGTTGTTTTAATATAAATTCGTAATTATAAACAACTTATAAAACTTATTGATACTTAAAATATAACGATTACTTATGGATTTAAAGGTAAAATATTTGAAATTGAATTAATTATTTAAAAAATTTAAAATATCCTTAAATTTGTTGGTTAAAGTTTCTAAGTTTCTTACATGTACAATTTGCCTAGTTTTCAAATTGCCTAATTTCTTTAATTTTCTGTTTTGCTGTAAGAGTTTTAGTCTGTAACGATCTAATTTAATTTAATAAGATTAAATAAGATTTAATAAGATTAATTTATTAATATATCTTATAGTTTAAGGTTACCCGTTTTTTATTTAATTTCAGAACAATACTCACTGGGATGATCCAATTACAGAATTTACGCAATATTTATACACTACTCTTAAAAACTTGTCTTTTTGAATAAATGAACATATGTACTAGATGTATATATGTACTAGAATGGACATATATTTTTTTAATTTATAGATACCACCCTCATATACTATATTATACTAACAATGCAGTTATTTATTGAACAGGATAGATAAAATACGTCTTACAACACTACAAAGTATTTTTACACTTATACTGTACTTACATACAAGATGGTAAAATATCCACAAAATATGGTACAAGGCGATCGTTTTCAACCAGTTACACCGGTCATCATCAGGCCCAATGAGAGAATCTTTGATTGGGCCTGATGATGACCGGTGTAACTGGTTAAATCTATCGCCTTGTACCATCTTTTTTGTATATTTTACCATCTTGTATGTAAGTACAGTATAAGTGTAAATATACTTTGTAGGGTTATAAGACTATTTGTTTATCCTGTTTAGTTGTAGCAACACAAATCATGCTACTAAATAAATTTCTGATTTATTGCTAAAGATTTATGAAAACTAAAAATCGCACTATACTAAAATCGGATAAAATAGTGAACAGTTATCTTTTGATATTTACTTGAAGTAATAGTGGTTTGCTTGGTAAATTTTCATTGTTCATTTTGCATTTTATTTTGTTCATCAAGCATGTATACATCACTTTCAATTTTTTTTATATTACAAATTTTGTTTTTTATCTAATGTATAGTAAAATATATTTTCCAAATGAATTCTTAGTTTTAAAGTATACGGAGGTTTAAATGACGTTCTGTATTTTATGATAATTATTATTGTGATTATTTCAAAAAGATAATGTTTGATTTTATGAGAGGTAAAAGTTAATACTTGTATACGCAAATACCAATAAACGCCACAAGATTTAGAAACTATGATATAAAAAATAACTAGTTTTAGTGAAGTTAGTATCTTAGTTTTATTTGGGCATTTACATTTGAATTATAGATAAATTTGGATAGTGTCAAGTTCATCAGGGCAGTAGATAGATAAGTCCATTATGTCCCTAGACTGCTCTGCTCCTGGCATAGTCTTATCAGATCCTATGGTCTTATCAGCTGCTATTGACAGCAGTCAAGATTTCTGAGTTGCCTTGGTCTACATAAGGAATTCATGCTTTCTCTCTCTTTGGTATAAACGTCTGTTATTGTAAATGATCTATATCTTATTCAGTTTTGGAGTGCATTTTAACAGTGTTGGGAAATAATCGTTTGTTTTAATTGTTAGGAGGACGTCATACTACGTTACATAATTATCTTGTGGAATTAGTTTCATATTAGTTATGTGCTTGAATTATTTTACATCTGTATATATAAATTATAGTATATTTTAAAAAGAACATTAATTCTTATACACATAAAAATTGAACAAGTGTGTTGGAGCGTTAATCACATATATATCAAATGTTCTTAATCACAAATGATCTTACGTTTTATTAGATCAGATTAGATCATTCTAATGTTCTTACGATTTATTGGATTTTATTTACGTTTGCTAGTTTAACAATATCTTTGGATATATGCCAAAGATATTGGGAAAATATTGGCAGTTAGGTTATACAGTAACGGTGCATTTTATCACTAATTTTGCAAAGACTATGATAACTCTTAATCTTTGTACCTGAAATGTTTACCCTCGACACTTTGCCTTTAACAGAACCTCTTATGAAATCACAAAGTATTCAGTTAAAAAATACCATGGAACTCATTAGGTCATCTGTTGTAGGTAATGTATCAAAATATAATATTTTGAATTGCAATGCATCCGTTGATTTTACTAATTGTTATAAAATTCGTTTTATGAGTTTTTGCTGTCATACGGTAGATTTTATGATTATATTTAGGCCAAAAAATTCATATTACTTTAAATTTGGTTTAATTTTAATTGTTTAATTGTTATACTTGTTATATTCTGTAGGGTTATCAAAGCTCTTATACTTTCCCAGGGATGTCCAACAATAATTACATTTTCAGTAAAGGCCATGAGGTTTCAAACATTAACAACCAAGTGCCACGATTCTATGTAAAGTTTTGAAGTAAAATTATTGGATACAACTTATGTAATGGTAATGTAACTTATGTCATGTGACATAAAACAGTAAAGCTGAGTTTATTTTGAGTAAGAATTTTTATCGAACAAAATATACCAGTAATGGTTTATAAAATACAGGGTGTTCCGTAACTGCCAATATTCTACAAATAATGCCCCCATTTTAAAATGGACAAAGATAATTGAATTATTTGTTGACCAATCATTTAAGGAGACCATTAAAATTAATATATATTTAATTAGCCTATATATATAATTTATATATAATTATATAGACCATTATATATAATTAGCCCTATGTTTACATGAGGCAATTTTGAGATTCGAACACGTGACCTTCACACGTGTTTTTTTTAACATCCTTCACTTATATTTTGATTAAAATATTTGTAATTCATTTCCCATAAGTTTAGTGGGAAAGAATATTTTTTGATGACTAGACCAAACCGTTCTCGTGTTATACATGCTGGGCGGATGGTCTGACTCGCCCTGTATTTTTCCAGGTTGCTTCAACATATTTTCTCTGCCACAATTAATTGTGCACATCGATGTTAAGGTGGACAGTGAAATGTGGGTTTTCACTCAGATAAATTTCTACTAACCTTAGGTTAACCATGAGACGATTTAACGACGATGTTTACATCTTATTATTTACAGAAGGAATCTGCGTCCATATAAAAGCTATTTAACAATTTAAGCTATTTAACGAACCTTCTTCATTCTTGTAATACCAGTTTTCTACGACATCAACATAGATAGCACAGGTTTAATGTTTGCCTTAAAATAATAAACTCAATCCACCTTAAATATTAGTTTAGATTCACAAAATACTCTATATCAAATTATAATAAAATAATTTAGTTAGCATGCTCATGCAAACCAGCCAAATTTAAGACATTTATTTATGTAACCCAGGATTTGGAAGAAAAATCTCGAATATTTAACGTAACCAATATTATGTTTTATGGTTTTAGGGACACTCTAAAACTATTAGTTATAATTAAAATATAGACCGCTATATATTTCTTGATCGGGTGATCATACAGACCACCTTATGTGTTTACATAACAGTGAACCGTACCCAGCAAACTTAAAAATTATTTTTTGTATTATTAGTGTAATAACTAAACAATACCAGTGTGTAAAATTAACAAAATCGCAGCAATGTAAATCAGAAAAATAAGGGTAGAGTAAAGAAAGTAGCTTAAGGACTTAATTTTAAACACTGACTTATGGTACTTGTTAGATTAGTTGTGTAAAAGGAACATTTCCCTTACAGATTATTTCCCTTAGACATCATCATCTATATTCAACGTTGACCTAATACAATCCCAATGTTTTCGAGTTTAATAATAACAATAATAATAATAAACACACTGCTCCGTTTTGAAAGGATTAATATCAAATAATCTCTCCGTGTATTACAAGTACTGTATTTGGATTAATGTTATAGCTCTTAAATAAAACTACGATGGAAACGAATTATCAATAATTTAATTTTCATACACAACTATTTAAAAATAAAGTGCAGTGAGTTCCGTACTTAATAAATTATGTAATATTATTAATAAACAATCTGATGGTAATATTACAAATATATTGAGTAAACCATTAATTTAGTTTTAAAATTATTTGTTGTATTCTATTAATAGTTATTTGAAATACATTTGCGTTTATGTAAAAATGAAGAGATAACTAATTGAAATATACAACTAACAATGGTTTATACATTTTTCTGTAGGAAATTTTAAAACCAATTCATTGTTGAAAAACAAATTAAATACTTCATCTTGAACAAGTCATAACCTATACGTCTTCAGATAAAATTTAAAAAGAATAGCGTTTTTACTAAACAAACAAATCCTAAGAATCGGTATTTTGCAATAAAGTATCAGTTTCTTTGATTTATTTTCATTCAATAATGTTAAAAATCTCAAATATATTTTCTTCATAAAATAGTTTAATGGAATTTTATCATTGTAAAACAATATTTTAGTGTTTAAACTTATGGTATAACTGTAAATGAAATAGTTCTTAAGTTGCTTGCAATGCACTTGTTATTAAATATGAATATGTTATTTAAATGGTTTTAAATGGTATTAATGCAATTCAGTAAATATGATAAAATCAAGGCCACCTTATTATCGTTTCTTTACACTGTATTTAAGCAAAGTTTCAAGTTATAAATTTATTTTAAACTTCAGCTTACGTTTTAGCTGATTAATTAGATTTAATCCTGTCAATGTGGTGGATCATGACACCATTAAATAGTATAGTTACTTAATTGTTAATGTTGTTTTACCGGATCAGTAATAGACATTTCAAAAAGGTTAGTTACGTTTATATGTAAGCGTATTTCATGTAATTTCCTTATGTGGAGTTTTACAAAGTTTTGCTAATAATTCTGTGCTCCAGGTACTTCTTTGAAGTTGCTGTCAGGACCAGAGTTTTAAGTTCGAGAGGAGATTTATGAAACCATGCAAAACTTCGTTGGTGATTTTTGTAGTTTGCTAGGACAGGGAAAATTCCGGGTGTAATTATTTTTGATTTATTACAATTAATTGGATGGTCTTTTGAAGAAAAATAAGCAAACTGGTTTCTCATGACGAAAATAATTACAATTCTAAACACAAGTAATCTTGTAGTTTAATCGATATCAATCTAAGAAACTAACAAACTCAATATTTTATACAACAAAATATATGTTGAGCCGGTTATTTGAGCAATTATTTATACGGTTTTTCTCCTTAATGAGGTCAGTAGTTATGTCCTTCTGGATTGCAACAGTTTCTCTTACAACCACACAGTAAATAATTGGTAATAAAAAATTAACAAAGTTAAATTAATTCATACAAACAGAAATAGTAGTCGATAAATTAGAACTTATAGACGAATGTTTAAAACAAGGCAAAATCAAACTCGTGAAAATCATCGATTGATAAATAACTAACTTAATAGTAACTTTTGTTACTATTTAAATATATCACTTCTAGGACGCATACTTATTCTTCCTTGAAAATAATTTAAAATCCTACAAGTTGTATGGAGATCCGTGCGCCCTAAAGACAATATTTATTCTCAGTGTGGTCCGTCTTTGGTGACACTGTCCGTTATATCGTTGTGGGACCGAGGTTTCGGTGGTTTATTAAATTATTTCACAATATTCCCCTTACAAATAAGCCACCTGTTCTCATCTGTTAGTTTTTCACTTGTTATGCATTGATTATGCTAGTATAAGCATAGTTTCGTAACGCCTTTTAATTATTTAACTGTTTTCCTTCTTGTTTCATCCTGAGAAATATTCTGGACTCAATTGATTATGTACTTTTATACCTAACTTTATTATTTTTTTGAAGCATAGTTTAAAAACTAAGTGGACAAGTTTTTTTTCACTTTTCACCGACCACGACGGATAAAATATTCCAATAATTCTGTAAAAGGTCTTGTTAAACTGTATTGTCTAAAACAACATATATTGAACTTTTGAAAACCATATGTACCTAAACAAAAGATTAAAATAAGGCTATTTTATATCATTGTTTTATAATATCATTACATATCATATCATTACGTAGATTTTAATAATCAAGTATAATGATAATAAATCTATACACATATCGTTCACGCATTATAAAATCCTTAAACAAATTTAAATGTTTATTTAAAGTTAAAAATATTATATATTGTTTGACTATAGTATCACTACTTAAAACATGAATTATGTGAAAGTATAATATTAATTTTCAAACTGCAACTGGTTATCGGCAAATTGTATTGTTTTATTAATCAATATATTATAAATAAAGTACGCATAAATTACACAAATTACCTTCCATAAATAGTTCTAGCTGGTTACCAAGTACAAACAAAACTTTATTTCAAAACATTTAGACGCAATACTCTTGTTTTTACAAAGTCAGATCTGTAATGGTTAGGCACAGTTAAGGTACCGAATGACATTAGTCACTTGGGTTAGCAGATGAAGACCCCTTGAAGAACGTGCCTAGGTGCCATATGATGAAACATGTTGTCTAACACGTCTTACATGAAAGGGTAGCAGCTCCCTCCACGCTACCGTGTTCGGTATTCAACTCCCTACAAATCCATAGCAGTGCTGAGCTAGTCAACGTATACTAACCTCTAATTTTAATAAGTATTGTTATAATATATTTGCAGGACTAGGCAATCCTACAAATATATAAAATGTGTATTTATATACAAATACCAACAAAGAGACATAGATTTAAAATGGGTTTTAGAACTATTGTATTTTAGTTCAATACAAAACTAAACAATAAACATTAAATCAAAACTTTAAAATGTTTAATAAATAAACATAAACCATTAATCCTTCCTACTTTTACAAAATCTACGTTTATGTATTACTGTTTTATTATAGCGGTATGAGAGATATTATTTTTTTATATTAAGTACTAAAACAAGTAAACAAAATCAAATAAATTTTGGTACTGTTTGCTCATCTATAAATAAATAGATTTAGCATAATCAACACTTTCATATAAAAGTTTTGAAAAGAGACATTGTCAAAGATCAAACTTTTAGTATTTCTTGAGAAACTGAAGTGACATTCTTTTAACAAGGTAAGTTTGGTAACTACCTTTCTTAAAAATACCTGGGTGTCAACAATATCCTTATTACAAAGAAATTGCAACTTATATTTACCGATCCCAAATTGTCCCTGATTAAGCTGATAATTGAATTCCTGAATTTGGAACCCGTTAAATCGTTGATTATTGAGTGTGTTTGTAGGTTCGTAGATTGATGTCTGTGGATCAGGTATCGAAAATTCGTACAATACAAAATATACCCTACTTATTTGTCTGGCATCTGCTATTATAACTTTACAAAACTATAAATATCAGTCTGAGGTATAATTTGTGTTACATACAATTATTCTATAGACATTTTATATCCTATTGTAGTATCAGTTAGTTGTGCTTTTAATATAGTTTTGCGCATTTTTAACAGTGAAAAAAAACCTTTGATTTATTTTATTAGACAAATGATTATAAACACATAGCGATATGTTTTTAATAAACTACCCGTTTTAATTTACATTTCCAAAGTTGGTATACAAAGTACGTTCTTGTTACGAAAATAGAAAATATATTTTTGTAATAGTATTAGAAAAAACATATTATTATAATGGTTTTGATCGATTCTATGTCCAATTTAAATACTAGTAAACAATACTAGTAAAATAAGATTAAACCAATAAAATTAGAATACGTTTTTCACAATTCGTATTACAAATTATAATGTAAAATAGAACAGCTTAAATAATCAAAAACCTGTGACACACTAGCTAGACTAAAATTCTAAAATTTACGATAAGTTAAATTACGGTTCTTGTTTATTAGATATTGCAGAGTAAGTATTATTATCTACTTTTACTTTTGCGTAGTTCATAATACAAAGAAGAAGTAAAAACCATGTCTCACATTATTAAAACACAAAGCCAGCTATAGTTAACAGTTAATTAATGCATTTTGGAATTATGATAAATGCTATTTAATATCTTTACTAGGATTTTAAAATATAATTTATGTAATACAATTCCAATTATATAAGTTACACTAGTATTTTGGTTAGTTCCAAATGCAAATCACACCAAATTACATCTAATTAAAAGTTCGTTCCGAAGTAAAGAAAAGGGCAATAAAACTAAGATGCTATGAAAGCTTCAAGAGAAATGACAACTGATACAAATATGTGTTTTTAATATGAGTTCCTATTTAGAGTTGAATAAATTCACTTTAGGCAGAGAAAGTTTGTTATAAAAATAAAACTTGTTTACATAAGTACTTCATTTTACTTGTAATTATGGGGGTAAATTTGTGTCTTCGAAATACTTTGTGGCTTTCCAAAATAAATCATATTGGTGTATTATAGATAGGTACAAATATATAAAATATAATACTAAAGGTATTTAACAGATTATCGTCTGGAATTCATTCAGCCGTTGGAATAAATTAAAACAAATCTGATAGCTTTTGAATTGGAAACCTCCAAACACAATGCACAAAGTTTTCATATCACTGGCGCCGTAGCAGATTAAATTTAAATTTAGTTTTTTACTAAGAATTCGTGATATGAATTTTCCACAAATTTTCATTCATCGGGTTAACAGTTGGATAGTTAACAAATAGATACATGATTATTTTCAAGCTTCAAAATAATGCAATACATATTCGATTTTATTCAGGAGGGAAAGGGAACAAATCATTTAACGAAATGCCGTGATGCTATAACACAGATTTAGTGGAGGAATATGACATAATACTGTGAAAATGTGGGTAAACTACAAATGTCACTGAAGTAGTATGGGGTTTTTTCCATCCAAACAACATAAGTTTGTTCCAACGGTTTGTATCGTCATTCAATATTAAATAGAAAAAGATCTAGGCCTAAAATAGTGTTGCATTACACAACATTTATTTGGGCAGTTCATTATTTTATCAGCCATTCTTATACACTATATTCATTTGAAATATCCCATATAGCGTAAAAACTTTATAGAACCCCAAATCAAAATATATTTATATAATAATCTATACCCGTAGAACAAACTAACATCTTTTCTGATCGTGTTTTTCGATTATTATATAAACTGTTCCCATCATCAACTAGCTTATAAAAACGCCAAAAGTTCTCATAATTGTTATCACTACTGCCAAGCAGATGTATTGTGCGTATACAAGCAGCTCACTGCACACAAGAACGAGGGGTAAGTGAACGCAAAATCACTGAAACTTATTAATATTAATCAACTAAACTGATTTGCTCCTCAACTAAGATTTACTATTTTTCCCCATGTAGATGGAGTTTTTAAATATATAAATAGTGCATCCTTCCTGGATATGATTAAATGTACAGTAAAACAATTAAGAGACATACCATATACACATGTTATAGTTAAAGTAGATTATTGTATATTATCAGGTTTGATGTAAATAATAAAAGTGTTTACTAATCTGTTTTTATTTACACTTAACAATATCACAGATTAAAATACACGATTTATCATTATGCTGAATTTTCGTGTTATAAATGTAAAATGATAGTTGGTTTTTGAAAGAAAAATGCTTTTCGTGACCCATGAGTGCCACGTGTTTTTATAGCGATATAAGAATTATTATTGTTTTAAATCTTTCTTTGTCAAATTTTGGTATAAGATTCTTAACGAATTAACAATTTATTACTGTCCTTTTATTTATTGATTAAATAAAAACAACCTTAAATAAATAACGAGGCTGATATGTTATACAACCATAAGTTAGTAGGTCTACATGCCTTTATTAGCTATTACGTTTCAGGCAGTAGCTATTATACAAGGTGTACATAAAGTCCCGCACGGGTTTAATATTTTCTGAACGATAACAGATAAATCAATAAAATTTGGTACATCAACACTACACCTGAATATCCACTTTTTGAAGGAACTAACAGTTTTCTGTAATATCATGGGGGCGTTCCGCAAGGAGTCAGAAGGAAATCTTAAATAGGAGCATAGGTCAATATGCACATCACATTAAAGGGCTTATCTAGCAGAGTTGAATGCTGCAAACCGCACTAAAAAAAGGTTGATCCAGTAAAAATGGCGGCTGTTCAAAGGTTTTATTAAAAAAAGATAAGATCTTTCTAATTGTTACTTTTACCAGTTTTTCCCCGTTATCAATAGATTAGGACCAAATTTATAATCCTTGAGGATAACTAACGTCATCATTCACTTCTGTATTGACAGGCATAATGTAGTATTTAGCTACAGTATTTAGCTGCAGTATTCATTTAGTTGCAGTTTTGCTTTAATGGGGTTGTGGCTACTATTAAAATGTAACCAAGTAAAACCTTTGAACAGCCGCCAATTTTTATTGAATCAACCTTTTTTAGTGCGGTTTGCGTCATTCAACTCTGCTAGATAAGCCCTTTAAAGTGATGTGCATATTGACCTATGCTCCTATTTAAAATTTCCTTCTGACTCATTGCGGGACGTCCCTATGATATGACAGAAAACTGATAGTTCCTTCAAAATGGAGATTTTTAGGTGTAGTATTGATGTACCAAATCTTATTGATTTATCTCTTATCATTCAAAAAAATATTAAACCCGTGCGGGACTTTATGTCCACCTTGTATGTCAGATGTACTTTTGGAAAACCCTCAGAAAGTGGTTCAACCACGATCTTTGCTGCTGTTTTCGTGATTTATAAAAATACATAGCCTATTTTTTTTTCTTATTGGTGTATTTAATCATTAATATATAATTTATGTTGTACAATTATTCAGTAAAATTAATTAACCGACAAAACTATGCATTTTGATATTACTTCGTTTCTTTTTAAATATATAAGAATAGTATTAGTCAACGATTACACATGCCAACTAGGTAGCCATTTTTTAAGTTTAAATATCAATTTGGTAACTATAGAACGTTTTAATTTCACCCTAAGCTTAGACCTTCATTGTTATTCATCTCACGCAACTGCACCTCAACACGCTGAGAAGAGCTTAATATCGAGAGGAGTAAAACATACCGCGACACATAGGGTCCATAAAATATTTTCAATGGTCCTAATTAAATATCTGAGTAAACGTTTTATAAAACCTAATATTTTATCGTAGATATCAGTTTAAACATTATATACAAAAAAAACTCTCAACAGGAATGATTGCCACTAAAATATTTTTTGATAGAAATATTTACAGGAGGATATATTTAGTAGCATTTAACGATTACAGTACATATTATGCAGCTGTTGTTAAATTTTATAAATTACGGTTGGAATACTTTACCAAATATCTAACTTCTGCTGTACTTACTCATATAGCATAGTGTACAGTATGGTATAAGAAAGTCTTTTTCGTTAGGTTACACTAATCATTAATCAAGATATAAAAACAGTACACCTAATTAAAGTTTTTTCTAAAATAATTATATAGAAGATTTACAAGTAAAAGAGCGTTGATCAGAACTTTAGGCTGCAAAATATATTGATAAATTTACATTCAAATACGACTAAAATGATAAATACTTTTAGAAGCTTATTACATAAGTTAAAATTTTACTTTCATAAACTATCACGTAGCCATTAAAGGACCAACAAATCCTAAAAGTATTGAAATATATTCAGTTTCAGAACCAAATATTTTTATTGTGGAAGTTCATACATTGTATAATATCGTGGAACTTATTAAACTAAATTGTCTTCTAAATAATTGTCAACAGAATCTCCAAGCCCTCAAACCTTAAACAATTTCTCAATTAGGAGATTATTGACCGTATTTCCGAAGATTTTTGTCATTCAATTTACTCTTAATAGTGTCAGGTAGAGCACTGACAAGTTTTATATGCAGTATTCTTTTTGTTTAAGGAGTCTTATGGCAAAGAATGTCCACGTAACCTTTTCTCCTATGGTGGTAACGACGGTTGACATTACTGTGATGGTCGTATAATTTATTGCTGCATAATTTTAGAGGATTTATGATGTATATTGGGGAAAAAGTACTGCCAGGCCAATTGAGTTGAAAGCTAGTAGGAAGATAAGTTATACACCAAAATAAAACAGAGGCTTATTACAATCCCATAAACAATTGAGGCTCTGACCTACTGGCCCTCAATTTCTGTGTTAGCCAACGTGCACAAAGTAATAAATCAATAAGGGTAACATTTTGTATGAAGTCAATTAGTGGACCACAATCATAGTTATACCCTCTCCCATACAAAACTCCTGTGATACATGTTCCCAAAGACAAAAAAAACCTTAGGGATACTATTTATTTGGATTTGTTAGTTATTTCAACTGCGTTAGTTTTATGTTTGTGTTAACACAAATGTAGGACGAAAAAGTAGCCTAGTTAGTTACAATGCTTGTTATTCACATGTAAATAGGTTTCACTTAATAATGGGAGGGGTTTCCTTACCTGCCGAAAAGTAGTGTAGCTTTAACATTAAAAGCGATAGCTACAGTTCAAATAAATAAATAATAAATTTGAATAATCGCTTATGAGTTAAAACAATGCCGTATGTACAAGGGGCAAAGGTGTGATTTAAATTCAACATTTTAATTTAATTTTTAATTAAAACTATTTTAAAAATAAAAATGTTTAGTTTTGTTTACAAACATACTAAGAATAATAAATGTCTTGTAAAGAAATATTTGTATTTTACCGTGTTACAGGCTGAACAAGATCACTTGACCTTGCCAGTTAGTTACAAGTGTTGACGAGCCACTCAACAGTACAGTTCTGATTGATCACATCAACATGATGACGGACGACAAGGCCTGTGTCCTCGCACAGTCAAAATGAACATCAATATTCCCTTGTGATATTCTAAATAGGGTTTTGATAATTGTATTTTCTGCTTTAAAACAGTAACAATTAGGATGTTATATTTTGTTGTTCTTTGTATTAAGCCATCAGTTTAATAAAAACTAAATACTAAGAAGAGTTTAAATATATTTCCTATCTTAATTAGTTTATGCAACGTATTTATGTTATTTACAATGATTTGCTGAACTTAAAATCGTACAATGACTTATAAGTCGGTTTCTTAATGTCAGTCAAGTTTACAAATTATTATGAATGCGATATTTTTACCAAAACACAAACAATTTCTGGCATTTCTCTTAACAGTGAGTGATAGTGTACGATATAGTAAGAGAAAATGATAAATATTTGTATGTTTTCTCTTATGTATATGTTATATGGATACAAGTATTTAACTATTGCATAATTTAAAAGAAAATTGTTTTCCGTGAAAGCTAACTTTGCTACGGATAATTAATGTGGCATGTGTATGTATTTAATGTTAACTAGTTTTATAGTACTTCCACGCATTCATTTTGTTCCTCTTAGTACTCAACATACGCAGCAATAAATCCACATTTTTAAATTTACGTAATACTTTAATTATCTAAGATTGATAAACAAACTATGTTTTTACATTTTGATGAAATTGATTATTTATAAATAACTACCCTATTTAATTAATTATTATATCGATTACTAATTAAATATATATTTATAACTGTATCTCGTAGATAAAAGATAATAAATTAGTCCATAGAATATAAAACTTCTCTGAATATAAAATTATAGGCGAGGAAATGAGTTTGGTAAAAATCCAAGCAACTTTCTAACTAGCAATTCATTTTGTAAAAACTCATTTAAATTCAGTTTTATTGATTCATTATGTACACATTATTTATCCCTAACATGACTACACAGTGAATTAGACCCAATGACCAATGCTTGGCTATATGTATTACATAGAATAGGGGAGAGCGGGGCAAGATGGTGTGGAGGGCAAGACGGGGTTTTTGTAATTGCTACCACGGTAGATGTCACAACCTAGCGGCGAATAGTTGAAGTAGTAGGATGTTGCTATGTGAGGGTCTGACAGTGCTAGCAGCCATTTTGAGCAAACCATTCAGAGTGTCTGACATCAACACCTGTTTTCTGCCTGTGCAGATGTAATTTTTCGTTGGGTTTTGGCGTGAAAAAGAAAGAGAAGTAACTGTTTCTCGTATATAACGTGGCTTCATGGAATAAAACGGGCTTTTAGGAATAAATCTATGCATTAAATAATCTAATTAAATATATTCTCTGTGCTGCAATATTAACCTTACATAAAAATTGTTCTTTGGGGCAAGACAGGGTACTTAGTGGGAGGGCAAGATGGGGCAAGTTATTGCAGTTAATTTGTTTAGTTCCTTTTTAAGTTAGTAGCCTATTTAGAGAACTTTTACATAATACAATATTAAAAGAAATATTGAACTTTAAGATCGTAATGTTTAGATAATGCCTTTTTGTTCGTTATTAAAATAAATATTTTATACATTTATAAAACTGTGTCCATTACATAATTTAATAACCTTTATCTTATCCAGTATTGAGGTACCACATCTTGCCCCACCTGCGTACCCCATCTTGCCCTCAATTTAGGGCAAGATGGGTATTTTGTAAATCCTGAATCTTTTTTTGTAAATACAATTGATTTTTGGTCCTAATTATTTTTATAAACTCTAGAAATACTGAAGTTTACGTTGCAATATCTGGTATTTTTACTGAGCATTTTGTAAGCCTACAAAAAATTGCCAAGTGCTTAAGCACCCCGTCCTACCCCACCTTCCCCTACATACAGTATTATTAGATAGAAATCGGCAGAGGAGGGGAAAATAAATTAGTGGCCACTTTTAATTTAGGCCGGTTAAAATAACACAATAAATATATCAATTTTAATAATATAAAATCGTTACAGTAAATTTTTTACAAATTCATTTAATTTAATAAACAATTATCTTTAGCGCATCGGTGGTTATTCTGTGTGACTTTTACCATGGAACTGTTTTCATACATTTCTAGTACTATAATATGTACCGTTACGTACAAAGAAATTTCATAACTAAAATATAATGATACGTAGGATAAGTTGTCTATAATCTACACCGATCGCTTTGCTAATAGATTAACTATAAATACTGAGTTTTTATCGTTTATTTTCCTTAAAAATTGAAATAACAAATTCATATAATGGTGGGGTTTGGTAGATAACCCCGTATATACAAATACTTAAGTAAGGACTTGTATTCCCACAAGTGCGATCGCTTGATGATTCTAAAAGGTCTGAAATTATTTCTTGGTTATGAAATGAATCACATCCTCATCGACTTGCTAGGATTGTTTTTAATGATTGGGTAAGTGATATTTTCAACATGGACGACGGTACAGCCACGAAGTAATCAATATTTGTCTAAGAGCCCCGAATAAATGAGCACCCCAAGACTCCACCGCCAAACTCACTCTCGCATGATTGATCGTTGTATGACAGTTGTTTACACATGAAGGAAGGCGGTTCCCGTAGCATGGGTTGTACTAATACTAACGCTTTGCTTTATTACTCCGTCACACTGGCACATATACTATCCTATCATTATACAATTTTGCTGTGTAAACTAATTAAATTAGATGTATAATTAAAAATACTTTGGATTACAGTAAGTGCCCATTTAACCTCGATTTTCCCTTTATAGATCTATCCGCTTTGATTTCCACTCTCGAGCCTGATTTCTCCTCAAAAAGACAATTCTCCATAATGTTTAATCCCTGTGGAACGGTCGCGGTGTCAGGTTCAGTAGGATCCTCCAGCTGGATCCCTCCCACACCAACCTGGCACTACGCTCCCCACATCTGACCTGTGTAAATGTGTAAGATATCAATCGACACAACGCCAAGCTCCTCATTGTTTCACACAGGTGAGATTATGTGCACAATCCTTTTTAGATTTGGGATATCTTGACAAATTATTAGGGCTGTAAGACAAGTGTCCTGTTTCTACATACAGGGGCTCTACCCCCTGTCCCCACCCTGTCTCCTTGCATTACGCTCATGGAAGTCAAACTTACGAGTTCGGATCTTTGAATACATTACTATTTATGTTTGGTAAATATCAAACAAGAATACGACGTACTGTTTAAAGACTGAAATTATATTAAGTTTAACTACAAATTATATTCTATTTATTTAATCAATATGTATGTATATTTTTAAGCTAGTTACGACCATGATGGTATGTTTTGAATACATTATATTTTACAGGATTATCATACGATCAAATTAATTGTACTCCATATACCACTCGGCATTCAGTTTTGGGTTATAACGTTAGTTGTTACAAGGCGAGGCTTTAGTATTTCACTAATTTCCTCATAACTAAAAACGGTAACAATTGTTATATAATATTTTGTTGGCACAATCATTAGGAATAAATATGTAAAATCCCCTGAGGAGCCAACATTGTATTAGTTTTGTTTCACCGATCAACACCGTCCATAAAATGTATTCTTGTAACAAATTATGCTTAGCAATATGTGCAAATAATACCATTAAAAATCTACGGATTTGTTTTGAATACACTTTGAAATAGAGCAATTACTGGGTCTCCGTTTTGAATAATGAGCGAAATCAGTTTCTTTGTCTCAGTGCTTAATAATCCTGAAAATAATGTATCGAATAGGTGTTTTGGTTAGACTATGTTTTGTTAATGATTTGTTTCATTTTGTATTTAAAACTGATCAATATTGTATGTTTGAGCCTCGGATGAAATATAAATGGATAGCGCTCTCAATGGACAAAAACCGTGCCGGTCTCCGTGTCCGCTGGGTGGCAAAAAGGCCCGACCTGGCCGCTGCGCCGTATTAAATTAACTTTAATTATGTCTCGCTTTGACCGTCCATTAACACTCTAATATTTTAATTTACATGGAAACATTACATATTATAGAATCTAATGGTATAAATATTGTTGCTGAAACTAATCGAGAATAATGTTTTTTCATTAAAAGAAATTAGGCTTCACGCGGCGTGACATTACTTTAATTATGACTCACTGAGAGCGACTTTTGGTACTTAAATCGGTTAAAACTTATGGACTAATGGAAATATTACGTTCCAAAGAATCTAATCATGTAAATCTGATTACTAAAGTAAGATAAAAGCCATTTTAGCGAATTTACCCTATATGGAAGAAGCTATTACCGTGGTCGGCATGGTAAGATCTAGGCCTGGGACCATGATAACTTTTCGTTTTGAAGTCCCCAGACCCGAAAAACACCATTCGTTCGAAACTGTATATATGTATATATATGTGTGTGTGTGTGTGTGTGTGTGTGTGTGTGTGTGTGTGTGTGTGTGTGTGTGTCCGTGGGTGCGATAACTCTCGTAAAAAAGCTCCGATTTTGATGAAATTTGGTACAAACTTGTAAAGCAGCATTTATGACTTTAAGTTTGAAAACCAGACAGATCAACCTATCCGAAGGGGTATTTTGGGGGGGTTTTGTACCCCAAAAATTGTTTTTTTTGAGTTTTTTACATATAATTTTTAAAAAAGTACAATTTTATTTTTTTCAGTTGGAATCAGCTTAACTATACGCACAATTTGGTGTTTTAATAATTGTTCTACGTCAATTGGTTACTAAGATATTGAAAGTGCTAAACACAGTACGTTATCCAATGTTATTCTTAAGGAGGATAGGAAAAATTATATATCTCGTTGATTTATGAGCTTATCCTGACGAAACTTGGTATATTGCTTCATTAATTGTGGTATATTGATATTTGCACAAAAACCCATTTTTTTGTCAATAGTACCCGTAGCAGCAAACCTGCATTCTCAGCCCCATGTTATTCTTAAGGAGAATAAGTAACGTGTTATCTCCTTTAATTATGAATATAAATTAATATAACTTGGTATGTGGCTTTACCTATTTGAGTTATATTGATATTTGTATAAAAACCCATTTTTACTGTTCCTTATTTCAGCAAACCTGCATACTCATCCGCCAAGTTATTCTTATGGAGAATAATGAAAATGCCACTTGGTATGTGGCTTTATGTGGTATTAAGATCAATTAATATGCATTGGAAATTCGCTGAGTATGCTGGTTTGCTGCTACGGGGGTTTTTATCTTTGAAAGAAGTTTGAGTTTGTGCGCAATCGAGACCGCAAGGTGACTTCTATTATGACTACCTGTAACCAGCTGCTAACATTATGATTGATTAAAACTTATACAGTTGGACGGTAAAAATACAAATATTTTTATTTTTATTTCTTTGGAATGAGTTCAAATACAAAAAAATCGTTTTGTAAAAAATAGTCGATGTTTTAACAAAACAAAAATTAAACACTAGTACCGGTAGTTATTTATTTGTATTATTGAAATTGGTTTTGTTTGTTTATGGATATTGGCTTTCACTGTATCACCACTTCCATACCTGCTAATTTAGAAAACAATTAAATAAATAACCAAGCGTTAACGATATTATAAACCTTGCCGATACAGTTTTGAGACTTGCTGCTGATGTTATGATTTACCTCGGTTACTAAACTAAAACTTTGGCATTTATATGAATAAAGGGTAATACATTAAACTTGAATAAATAGCGGTAATTAATTGGAAAACAATTTATTTCATTCTTTAATACACATGGCTAAACAAAATTAATTAATTAAGTTTTTGTCGATTACCTGGGGAAACAGTAGCTGAGATAGTGGTTATTTTGGCTATGTCATCAAGGCGGACTTTCAACCATACAAAAACCATATAGAAGTAGGACCACATGTCAGATTGTAAACAAAGCAGACGTTTCTATACTGTATTATTTTATTTATATTTGGTAGAGAATTATTCCAAATCCCTAAAATAATTCCATAGTCTAGATCGTTCTGTCTTCCCAAGTATTCTGCCGCTCCTTGAATTCGGTTTGTCGCGCTCTTCCACGAAATCCGCTCTTAAAAAAAAATTGTACAGATATCGGTCTGTCTTAAAAAAAATTGTACAAATAAAAAAAAATCTTTAGAATGTTATCTACAACTTTCCCGCTGACAGTTTTTATCTGACCTAAAAATAAAATAGTTCCTCGCTTACTACTTTTTTTCCTCATTCCATATTCGAACTAAAAACATTCTGTGACTATTTGATTATTAAGATTAGTTCTCTTCCTTATTTTACAATTTGAATATATGTTGTTCAATTCACTTTTAAAGCCGCAAAATCCGATTTAAAGATATAATAATCTCAGTTTTGTGTGGTATAAATGTTAGTTTGAATGTAGCACTGTTTTGTCGTTTTGACATCGGGGTCTCGCGGATATAGACTCTTTTGCCACCCTATATATATATATATATATATATATATATATATAAAACATTTCGAACGACCCCCAAAACGTGTTCAGGAGTTCATGTTAGTAACTTCTATGGTGGTCCCGGGCTTAAGTTCCACCGTGCGAGTCATGCTAATAGTTCACTTTGCAAAGGAAAATCACTAATAAAATATAATAGTCGACTCGTGCGGAGATTTGGTCGTGAGTCCCAAATCTTGTCACTTGATCAGATGTTCTTTTGTTTACATTTTTGCTCCTTTCAAAACAAAATATTCCTTTTTTTTATCTTTCATATTATTAAAAGTTCCGAGAAGCGATACAGTTTCATCCCGTGTGTCTATTTTTTGTCAATAGCGTGGACGATAAGCTTTAAAATGAGGGGTAAATCATGGAATTTGAAAGGAATAAGGAAGATCTCGCGGACTGACTGACAAACAGGCTAGAGAAATAATATTTAAGATAATCCTTTTAAAGAATTCTGCTTAGACACATTCTCAGCAAAGTATATGTTGAAGCAAAATGTCCATGACTTATACGCAGAAAATCTGGCTAAGCGCCCATAAAATGGTGATGTGAGAACATAAATCAAACTCTTTACTGACCCAAGCTTTCAACGCATATGGTTACAAAGGAGATGTTAAGAATGCTTTTCAAAATTACTATATTTTAAATAGTTGCCACATAAAAAAGTATACACTCTAGTGAGATTTTTGTTCATATAATTGATATTAAAATAGATAACATTTCCTAAATTTAAGGTAAATATTAATAGGTGAAATGTTATAAATTATTTATTTTTCCATATCTTATGCAGCCACTATCTAGGGTAAGTAATCATTAACAACTAGAAATTTTAGATATTTTCAGAAAGGGGCAATTAGAAATAATTTCGAAAATTACTAAAGATTCTTTCATAAATTCCTCCAAAAAAAAAATTAACATGTTTCCAGAATTCATCTTAAATCTCCTTCCCTTTGACAGGAACAAACTCCCAAACTATCACAACTACACCAATCCCTGTTACAATCTGAGGTGAGATGGTTGTGAAAATGTATATAATTTGTTTGTATAATACATTATAACTATTTACATCTGTCCAATACTCTACCCAAAGGTATGAAGATAAAAGTTAATGACAAATAATTATGTTTGCAATTATACTCTTCCTAATGGAGAAGGATTTTGTTCATACATTTTTAGACGTTCGGTTTAAAAATTCCACTTATTTTAGTTTAATAAAGTGATTATACAATACACCAACAATGATGTTATTAAGTTGTTCTCGGAGTTACAATATTTGAAATTGGAAACGCAATGTTTTAGTCTTACAAATTATCTTCCCAACATACGTAGATAATTTTTAATGTTTTTTTTTTAAATTAAGTGATAGAGAGAAACGTAAAGGAAGGTCAATCGGAGGGGAGAAGACTTATATTGGAACCAAACCCTGGGTGCCGCTGCATTGCCAAAAATTCACATTGAAGACATGATCTCTGATCTCTATTCTGGATAAGATAATTATGGACAGACCCCACATTCAGTGTCTGCAGGTCATCCTGAAGCTCATAATTCTACCCTGAATGGCTTGAAGTCTAGACATGCAGGATTTCTGATGAGGTGTCCACCATTACACGAGCGTATCCAGGCAATTGTCTTACTAGAGCTTTACGCATGTGCTCAATCAAGTTAACTTAGAGACCTAAAGAAAAATAACTATTTCTTAAGAAACATTGTAATACATGGGTTTTATAATTAACAACGTACACAAATTTACGTTTAAAAACACAAAAAAAAACAATTATTCTTATACTGTACTTAAATACAATACAGTATACAAGGTGTCTCACGTAAGGCCTCTCAAACCGATTGCAGACGAAGCACTTGACCTAGAAGGATGAAATAACATTATGTCCCACAAAATCGACCAAAAGGAGTAACGTAAAAATAGTTTTAGCTTGTTTAAAATAAAGGGTGTACCATAAACCTAGGGTCAATAGTTAGAATCTAGGAATTTTCAAATATAAAAATAGGTCATAAACCATTTTAAGGCCCTTTAACAGACAAACATGTTGGTGAAAACAGAACTCACTTATCTCTAACAGTTTCAAAATGGCGGCTATTTTTGCAAAAAATATTTACATTTACGGGATACCCTGTATCTACTAAACCACAAAATATAATTTTATTCTGATTCAAATTTCTTACTCGTATTAAACTCAGCTTTACCCTGATATGCTACAAGCTAATATTCAAAACATAGTAAACAAATACAAAATATATTTTGTTTTGTTTATATGCCCAAAATTCAAAAAAAGTCAAATAGTAAAGTATATCAAAAAGTGTATCATTTTACAGGTCTTAGAAATCCTAACAACCTTCTAATTTGCATCAACCTCGTATCTCTCTTTGATTTTCAGCAAACAACAAAAATCTTCATTTCCCTATAAAAAATGCATGTTATTTCTACATAACTCATTTATAAAAGAGAAAGAGGCCTCAGATTATTTGTTAGTGTTATGTGAAAACAACATGCATTTTATATGGGGAAATGAAGATTTTTGTTGCTAAAAAACAAACGGAGATACGAGGTTGGTGTGTATTAGAGAGTTGTTAGAATTTTGAAGACCTTTAAAGTTATATACTTTTTGATATACGTTACTATTTGACTTTTGAATTTTGGACATGTAAACATTTTCAAAAATAATATTTTGTATTTTGTTACTATGATTTTAACACTAGCTTGTAGCATATCAGGGTAAAGCTTTAGGGTATTAAAGGTTTAATACGAGTACGACATTTGAATCGGAATAAAATTATGTTTTGTGGTTTAGCACATACAGGGAATTCCGTAAATGTTTATATTTTTCGCAAACATTGTCACCATTATGAAACGGTTGGAGATAAGTCAGTTATTTTTTCACCAAAATGTTTACCTGTTAAAGGGTTTGAAAATGGTGTATACCATGGCCTTCATATTTAAATTTGAAAATTCCGAGGTTAAAAGTAGTGACCCTCAGTTTTTGGTACACCCTATATTTTAAACAAGTTAAAACATTTTTCCATTACTCCTCGTGGTCGTTTTAGTAGGAAATATATTTATTTCATGCTTCTAGGTCAAGAAGTTCGTCTGCAATCAGTTTGAGAGACCTTACGTGAGACACCGTGTATATACATGAAAGATGGTACAAGGTATTTGACTTAGGACAGTATCATTTCAAATATAGATGTAAGAAATATGTACAATATATACTACAATTAGTTTTAAATAAAAATTATCTAATAGAAACTTAACATTCATGGGTCATTTGGCATTTGCAGTTATGTAATAATATAGTAGGCCAAAAACGTTATTTTTATCGATTGACTGAACTAACATTGAATTAAAGGGTCATTGCGACTGATAACAAAACACAAGAGCAAACCACATTTGTTGGAAGTCCGATAGTGCCAATTTTTATGTTGCTTCGCAATTAAATATTTGAGACCAATAAGCTAGATATGCATATTACTATGCAATAAAAATGTTCAATAATAATTTAAATTTATTCTCTGTTCTTTGTAAACTGTTTGAAATAATCTATTTAATCAATAACATGTTGATTAGTAAATCATTTTCAAAATGGCAATTGTACATTTCAAAGTGTATTTACTATTTGACTATAGGTGTTCAAGCTAAATTTCAGTTTTGAGATGTATTAACAAATTTAATACAAATATAATAATATTGTTTCGGTTCTAATTATCAATTCCATTCAGGATCTCCAGACAGAGAGGTGTCATAAAAGCATCGCAGTCAGCATTCTTCTTGGTCGAGGAAACTGTTCGCCTCAAAACGCTCGCGCTAAGTCAGAAAGTTTGAAGGCCGCAGCCACGTCTTGACAACGAGACCACCTGCTCTGGAGGTCAGCGTACATCGTCATAAGAAAGAGTTGACCGAACTGGGGAAATGTTAAACCGATGTCGGTAGATGCTTTTGGAAATCCTTTTAAAACCAACCAGTAACCTCAAGTAAGTATATTTCCGTATTAGTCATTATTTTAAACAATTATGTATAAACTGAAAATTTACGTAAAGGTATTCGACACAGAAACCCAATAAACAAAACTGATAAAACAGATTATCAAACTTTTTTCCTCTGTTTAACGAGTATTTTAAGGATGTCTCAAATTTCTGAGATTGTATGCAGGAGTTCATATGTTCTCATCTGAGCACTTCATCATCTCATATTACGGTGTTAATATTCTTCCTACATAATCGCTCACTGGGATCATATTTCCCAACAATAATTAACATTTAAAGTATAATTTTTTTGCTTTTTGGCCATAAATGACATCATAATTCAAGGCAATTCACTATTTATGTTCATGTAACTAATTTACATGGAGTAAGCTAATGCATGTAATAATAGTTGATATTCTTTAATCATTTACATTAAAATGAAAAAATACGTTTTAAGATAAACGTTATCTCAACCCCTGCATGCAGGCAAGCGATAAAAACATGTCGCATATATAAAAATAACGTGATCGTATATTTTTAAAATTTGAGAAACTCCCTCATTTGTGAAGTGCGTGCTATTTGGTGATTAATTCGACTAATTTGTTGAAATATGGAGTAAATTTAGATATTTACAGTAACAATATCAGCGACAATACTAATTTATTCGTATTTCCTCTAGAATTAAAGTTTGATTCGAAATAAAGTAGATTTACGTACTTTCAATCCTTTATCAATCCTTTTGTTTACTAGCAGATAACTAGTAGTATCTGCTAGGAGACAAAATTATTGACGACGCTCAGGTACGTAAACCTGCTTTATTTCGAGCCAATAATTATGGCTTTTACGCATAATACAGTGATTATTTAACTTGTTTGAAGTATTATTTAGTTTACCCAAGCATCTAAATACATTTTTAGATACCAATCTTTTTTTATTTATCGTAAACTCTATATTTAAAAATGTGTTGTAAATTACAACTATCAAAGATGACTAACTAGCTCGTTCCGCTATATAAACGTTTTTGTACGTATACATTAACATATATTTACTATAATTATTTTTTGAGATTATAATAACATTTCTAAAAGGTTCTGAACCCACTAAACAGACATTGCGTCTGTCAACTTGACAAGGAAATGTTTTACCGCTTTGGAAACAAAAACCGTTCAAACCCTGGTCTTTTATTTCCTAACGTGGACCTTATGATATAAAGCATAAATAATTAAGTGCTCAATCCCGGAAAGCATAGTGAATCAATGTACTGTGACACTTATCGTCAACTGTCATTAATACCTCTTTTAATTCATTTGTAATCAATCCTTATTAACAATTTAAATTGGTAACTATTTTGGAAATTTAACAAGGTCGAAATCACAAATTTCTAAAACCAGAACACGTAGACGTCAAGAATCTAGAATAATGGTTGTTTAAGACATAGGTAAACCATTTTGTATTGATACACTGCATTTGATTCCAGTATCGAACCTAAATCAATTATCAGATGTTGAGAAACCTGAAGAACAATCGGGCAGACCTCAGATTACAAGGTGATCACTCTAACCTCTTCGCTACCCAGCTAGTTTTCAGACAGGTGCTATTTAATTAAAACAGAAGTTGAATATTTACTGAAATGGGTCGTTTTATTTTCCCAATGCAATTTACACTCACCACAATGAATTGAGAATGAGCCTTGATTGCAGTGTTGTCACAGTGTTTCAGTAAATTGCTCACTAGTTTACTCAATTGAAATATCTATCTAGTTTGTATCCATTTCTGAATTAATTTGTTTAACATTTTGTTTTGTTTTTATTAGTACACATTATGCGTCACATCAAGTTCACATAACTGAAGATTAACACTCATTCTCAGTCGACTTACGTAGATTGAAAATGTCAACACAGACATTATAGCGGTCAAACTGAATTAAGTGATTAACTAGTTGACATCAAACTAAATCATACTCGCAGTCTGAAAGAAGGTCAAAGTTAAATAGTGCAGAAAATTTGCGCTATTACTCTGGCTATTACTATGTTCTCCACACAATCCCCGGTAACCTGTATTATTGCACATAGGGAGACGAATTAATTAAACAAAACAATTTTATAGATGTGTAAATTAATATCGTTTTGACTGAAGGTTGTAGCCCCCTGAAACATAAGCTAAATTAATTAATTCATAGCTTTTCTATCACACTTTAGTCCTTCAGTATAAACTTAGTTAAAAGACTTTAATATTACTGGAGCCTTTGATGCTGCGTTTTATAAAATTTAACTTTGGAAACTAACAACCGTGCATATTTATTTCTTCAAAAGGTAAAATATAGTTTTTACTTTAGGTAAGAAAGATATCATAATCATAAACAGTCTTCTTCCCTTAAAAAAATATGACATTGTTGAGGTATTACTACTTCAGTTACTAATGTGACTGATGTTTTAAAACCTGTAGACCGTAATGTAATTTTGTCAAATAAACAAATACCGGATGAATAAAAACTAGATCTAACGTTAGGATATATTTAAAAAAAAATAAACTATAGTTTGCGTATAGTTAAACCATTGACTATGAATAGTAAAAAGCTCTACATTTGAAACGATTTCGAGACTATTCAATTATTTTTAGATTTAAATATTAATGACGATTGAAGTCCTAAATATTGTTTTAATATGAAATTGGATCCATTTTTAAGTTGTAATTATAACATGAATTATTTATAATGTCTAAACAAATATCAACATTAGTTAAACCTACTCAACATTATTGATAGGGTTTTAGTCCGTACTGTACAATAACGTAAAAAACGCCGATAATATGGAAAAATGCCAAATTTAAACGTAATTATCGCTATAAATTAAAACGACAAATTCCGTTTTATAACGCGAAACTATATTCGTAGAAATAATGTGACATGTAATTATGTCGTTTGTTAAATTAACGCCTGATATTACAACTACAGCTTGTATGTGGTTATATTAATAAAATGGCTAACTATTGTAGCTACTATATAGGTATGTATGGGTGGTTATGGAAAGTGCGTTACTAACGTATAATTTTGTTTTCTGATTTTCTTTATTTGTTCGTTCTTTTTGCTAAAATATAATTATTAATCTTTAATAAAACCATTTTTCAATCATATACGATATAAGATCTATTATTATAGACATGATCCCTATCTAGATCGAACCAGCATCAAAATAATCTTTTACTTACCCAATAATGACATGATGTTATGTTTCTTAGAAAACGATGTTAAATAATAATCAGACTAGAAATTTAACTCTTGGGATATAAGTTTAAAATAATATTTACCGCATAACATGTTAGATTTCAATTTACCACATCACAGTCGAGTCGGTTACTGGCGGAATGTTTGGCTCCAGAACAATCAGAACTAACTGCTTCTCCAACACAGTCCGCATGAAATACCGTTACGACTTCGCGGTTTTATTTGTTTCCGACTAAAATAACCCTTCCGTAAAACTAGACTCTGATATTTTAGGTAACTGTTATATCTTATGAGGCGAAAGAAAATTGTTGTTATTGGGCGAATGAATTTTTTTATTTAAATTTTGACATATTACAACTTGTTTGCACCACTATGTTGTTCACGATCGCGATATAATCTGTCTCACACTCTTCGGTGTGAATATTATAAACCTTAAAACTTATAATTATTAAAGAATAAAGATTAATCAATTAATCATAATGTAAACTTTTACAGCGTTAAAGCTGTAGCTATTTAATTTGTCACTTTTAATTACTAAGTATATTTTAAATTTAATACTATCTAGACTTTAAACGGGAAGAGGTTATTTCACAGTGTCTAGAATATGTTATGTTGAATAGGAGTGCGACTCTAGCCTAACGTTTAGCGTCTTATATTTCCAAAAAAATTTCTTGAATTCGATTCCCGGGGGGCCCAAATGACTTTGAGAGGTTTGGACCGTTGTCCGAAAGCCAAAGTTAAATTTGTTTAAATGCCACTGGCGTGGAGAAGCAAAACAAACAAACAATTATTTGTTTTTAATAAAATAAAATTTGCATTAATAAATTATTATTATTATTCATATATACTTAAATATACATTTTGGAGCTTTCTTGTGATTTTTAATAATGCACTAGATAAATATATATTTACATAAAACAACAAATATTCATTAAATGTTACTTGACTATCGTGTAAATATGTAATGGTCACTATCAAGTAGGTTTAATGGTGACTAGCAAAAGGGTTATTACACATTTAATTTTTTCCCCTGAAAGTACTATTAACTAGCGAAACAATACGCCGCTACTCAGTAATATTTAAATTTAAGTAGAATTATAATTAATTTTGAAAATGATTGTTTATATGGTATTTTTCTTTCAAGGGTGGTTCAAAATGACGGTAAAAATATGTAATAAGTACCTGTGACCTACATTTCTGATTGTTTTGTTAAAGAAAACTAAAAGTACCTAGTGTTAATAATTACAATATTTTGTTACAAAACTAATGTTACTCGCAATTATGCAGATATATGCTCATTCAAATACGTTTTCACAACAGTAGTGTTTCCACACACACAAAAAAAACATGTTAAGGATGGTGATTTTCATATAGATCTGTTATGAAAAATAGTTGTCGAGATATTAACCATTCAGCGTTAATAGTCTGTATTGCTACACTACTGTACAACGAATGTGCTTTTCATGATGGTCTTTATAATTCCAAATGCTTAGTAGCGAGATTTTTACTTTCTTAAGTTCAAACTTAAATGGTTATATATAAATCAAGATTGTATTTCTTAGTACAATATTCCCAGTAGAAACTAGAAGAGGATATTATTATTCTAAATTGAAAGAATTGTTTTACTTCTTGACAACAATTATAATATTAAACTAGT
Organism: Allygus modestus; assembly: GCA_963675035.1. NCBI lineage: Eukaryota > Metazoa > Arthropoda > Insecta > Hemiptera > Cicadellidae > Allygus > Allygus modestus. The sequence continues at coordinate 88,959,894 of OY776112.1, read as the reverse complement.
ATAACTTAGCAGGTTGGTCCTACGTAGACACCATTATGAAAAAAATGTATTCCTAGTTATTACACAGCAAAATATTGGTATATTTAATAATCTACACAACGGGAATATTGATTAAAAACAAATATGTGTCTACATGGGCAAGAATCATGTAGTAATTCGTTGCGGAGTATTCGTCCCTCAGAAAGCCCGCAGAAGGCAATTAATAACTGGGGGTTCATAGATTGGTGGTCGTTCCAGGACTACCTTAAAACCGGTCTATAACAGTTTTGATTCTGACATTGGGTACAGCAAATTAAGTTGTCATTACATATGGTAAGTCTTTTGTCCATTATGACCATCTTCCCTTTCACCATTTGCAGCGGCTAGGGACAGAATCACCGGGTTTGGTCCCCAACCTGCCAACCCGAGAATGGATGGTCCAGGGCTGTTGTACATGAATATCCTGTCAGTAGAGTTGACCAGTTGAAGGGCAGAATGCGGGTCCCCTGTTTGAGAGCCTCATCCCAGCTGTCACAGGAGCACGGGAGTTGGCCCTCTGAAGGGTCGATTTGGCTGTCGTTCCATCCCACCCTTTCCTTTCCTGCTATATCCTATCCTTCCGGTAAGCTGCGCAATATTCCCGCTGGTGGAAGATGTGCCTAGCAGCTATGCTGGGGTTTCCTAATCCGCAACAATGATGAGATTGGTAGTTGGCTCGGTAAACACACAGCTCGATGACCTGTCCCCACTATTTCCTAAACCTGCGTCTACCCTCATTGGTTCAACATCTGCCAAGAACGGTCCACTCCTTGTTATAAAGATGCATGCCAACTTCCAGAGCAGGTGAAGCTAAGCCGTAGCTTAGGCCATAAAACTCTTTCCAATATTGAGCCCAAGCTTTTTGAGGCGAATAGTGTCCTCTTGACCAATGATAATGCCAACTAAAATGTGGCCTACGAAACCTGGAGTTAATAAATGATTGGTAAATCTGAACCAATGCAATATTAGTGCATTTCAATCAATTAATTAATATTGATGTCATTGCACAAACATCACTTTAAAAATAATGTAGTATTCATTCAACGATATGATATTAATTTAGAATATATTTTATTATTAAAAAGAAATTTTTTACAAATAATATAATATAAAGTTAAACCATTATTGATATTTTGTTATCGCATATAAATATAACTACCCAACAGATTTATTATGAATGTTTAATTATGAGTAACACAAACATCGTTGTTATCAGGCATCCACCAAATGCAGTTTGCTCTTGTGATTTGTTATCCGTCCCACCGACATTTCATTAATTAAACGTTAGTTCAGTCAAGTGAAGAAAGCACATTTCATTACAGTATTTGAATCTTAGTCAGTAGTTAACTGCAAATATTTAATCACAGTCAGATAATTTTAATTTATAAAGGTAAATTCAGTATTATTATTACAACATTTTGGTTACAACTACTCATATCTGGAACGTTAACATAATATTTAACCAGTTACCATTCATTACGCACTTTGTTAATATATATCATTATGTAAATTATTAATTAAATAAATTGAATCCAAAGAGTGCATTCAAATATCAAAGTCATGAAGACACTCCTTTCACTTGATAATGACAAAGTAAAATAACAGAGAATATATAGTTCCTGATATGAGATAAAAAGGTTGTTTTTAAATAAATAATTTCGTAAATATTTACTAGTAAAACATTAGGTTTTCATTACTTTCTCTGATTGAACCTCAAATTGACTGGTGTGACTGGTTGAAATTAATTGCCGTGTACCGAACTTCGTTTTTCATGCACATTTAACGTCTTGCATTCTGTTTACTTTATGAACACGTATTTCATAACTTTATTTCAAAGCTACTAAAAATAGTTTTTTTTTGGTGTCATAAGGCGACTGTAAATGCAATATAATCTACCACTAGTAGTAATAACTGTTCCATACGAAATAAAATTATATGGCTATAAAGTTAACTATGACATTTTGGTTCAAACCTTAGTCGTACTAAATAGGTTTCTTACATAACATTGCACTCATCTGTTTAAAACTATCTTTTATTTTCCGTGATGTATGCTGTTAGTTCAGAAATGCATGTTTTAAAATTGTTGATATGTGTATATCAAAAATTTTAAAACATGCATTTCTTGAAAAAAAAAAACACTCTTCCTGAAAAATATAAATTTACAATTAATTACATCTAATCAGTAATATAGTTTGTATTTTTTGGGGACAAGGCCATTCGTTTACAAAGTAAACATCGTCAGGTCCCAAATGTTAGGTTATAACTGTTTACGTGTAAATCAAACAAATAATTTGTATAGCAAACAAAAAAAAATGATTTTACATTTGGTTGAGAAGGAAGCTGATACCATATTTTGATTAAAATAAATAAATAAATAAATAAATATATATATATATATATATATATGAATAATAATAAGAAAGGGAAATTTTTAATTGGACCGGTGTCATTATTAGGAGTTATATTTTGACATTTTTGTTATAAGTAATGTTTTGTAAGCATCAAGTTTGCCTTCGTTCTTACATTCTTTTAGTAATTTTATGTTTAAAATGAGTGATTTTCTTCAATAGCATGAGTCACCATTACCGTTTTTTCTGAATGTTGGTGTTTGAAAAATGTTTGTTGCTCTTAAGATATTTTTAATTTTCTTCAAATTTGGCCAATGTATACTTTTAAAATACATATCAATTTAAAATGTAAATATATGTGTTTATTTACATGTAAACTGTTATAACCTAACATTTGGGACCTGACGATGTTTACTTTGTAAACGAAAGGCCGGCCCCTAAATAATAAAAATATATTACTGATTTGGTGTTTTTAATTATAAATTTAAAATTTGAAAACGTATTTGCCATAAATTTAAAGATAATAAACTGTAATAAGACCTAGTTAAAAAGGATAATATTTGTGAACGGGAAAAAAATCAGAATAAGACTGCTTGAGATTAGACTGGGACTGAAAGCGTCTCTGCTCTAAAAAGATTTTGTTCTATGGTTTTTAATACATAAATTCAACATTGGTTTCACTTATTAATTATTTATTTGTATGTAATTTTATTATAACTAAGTCTTCAAATCATTTATTACCATATTCAAGATGTGGTCTCACCCGAATAAACTAAAAAATTGGATTCATAAAACGAAATATTTATGCTATATATCTATTTTTAGAAACCATCAAATGTCAACTACATTCATTAAATGGGTCAAACTCTTCACATCTAATGGTCTACAGCTTATAACTATGAAGTGCTTTTTAGAAAAATGGTTGTGTTGTATATTATACACTTTAAAAACAAAAAAAAATCTAAATGGTAAATAAGTTTCATTTAAAAGATAGTGACACAGAGTACAGAGTAACTATTTCTTTTATTCTATTTTCTGTGTCCTTCTTATCCTAGTACTACATGTAAGTATATTGTTGTCTTGGGCCTATTAAAAACACAAATACGTATCGTAAACTAAAAAACGCATACGCAACATTCCATCACTCCATTATTACGATGTACTGTGATTAAAATAAAATAAATGTAATGGGTCAAAATTCTAGAAAGCAAGCTTATTCATAATCTTTACAAATGTTTGGATTTTATTTTTACTACCACAATATACGTAGTCTACGATGATTGAGACGACTAAATGGTGAGGTTATTTAAGAAATTCGCATTCATAAATACTGAAATGTGATAAGGAACAATTAATCTAAAGATTTAAGTGTTTTAAGACGTCTTTTATCCCGTATCTTTGTTGTCCCGTAAGTAATAACAACACGTAATATGCTATAAAAAAACTTGTTTAGTACTCTATAAGTTCATAAATTGAATATTGGAAGAAATAATTGGATAACTGAACGAAGTGAAAGTATCCTTATACACAACTTTACTGCTTGAACTGGTAAGAGAATCAACTCAACCGGCGTGCCTGTGACCACAATAACTCGAGAATGCCTCCGCAGTTAAACTTAAAAATTTCCAGAAAAACTTTACAGGTCAAAATCTTGGTCATATTCGTTATTCAGATAATTTCGTTCCGTATTAATCAAATTATCTTAAAACCAAATTTACTTTTTTCTCCGTAATAATAACATTGGAAGCCATTTTAGTGGTACTTGAATCGTTAAAATTTAGCCGATGTCTATGTTTCAACAACAGAGTAACAATAGTTAGTTTTTTTACCAACAAAAACACACAAGAGAGATAAATCGAAGTATATTTTTAAGTTGTGAGCATATTTATTATTTTATAAATTATTAAGTGTACGTTTAAAAAAAAATATCCATACAGTTAATATTCCCTTAGTACGCCTACTCTGTGTAAATATCGTCAGTCGGTCAGAGGCGACGATTGTAACAGTGGCAGATCGAAACGAAAAACTCAAAATAACTTTTTGATGACTGTAGATACTAAGCTATTACCTTATAAAAAAGTTTGTTTATTACATTTTCTTAGACAATTGGTAATATTGTGATTGTCATGTGTAAAAAGTATACAAAGCCTCAATTTGTCTAGAAAGCGTTGATGAAGTTAGTAAGCGAACAACCTTAAAATTTATTTTGTAGGACAATTATTTGCTAGGTTATATTTTCACTAAATTAAAAGCGAACAACCTTAACCTTTATTTTGTAGGACGACTATTTGCTAGGTTATATTTTCACTAAATTAATAATACAAATTGTCTACATTACCTAAAATACATTACCAGTAATAGTAGGTAACCACAATAAAAAATATAGATTATTCTAACCCAACAGCCTTTTTCGGAAGGTTATCTTGAATGATCTGACATATCCTAGGGTTGTATTACAGTAAGAGTAAGCCGACATTAAACTGGTAATACAACTTTTGTAAAATACTTTAATCACATTACCAGGAATGTTGTAGCGAACCAAAACAAAAGCTTTAAACTATTGTAACCAAACTTAGCCTTTTGTACAGGTTATCTGAAATGATTTGACAAATCCTAGGTTTGGATTATATTGAGCTGTTTTCATCATAAACTTGGACCTATGGCTATAAAATGTAGGCCTATACACTTAGGCTACTTGCCATTTTAGAAGTTTCATGTACGGTCTTGAACCAACCCATGTTTATAGAATTTAATTTCATGATAGCCTAGGCAATCATGCATTACAACAATGCAACAATACAACAATGCATTGAAATATCATTTTGTAAAATACAACTGTTGTTAAATACTTTAAACATTACCAGGAATGTTGTAGTAACAAAAAACAAATCTTTAAACTATTCTAACCAAACTAAGCCTTTTATACAGGTTATCTGAAATGATTTGACAAATCCTAGGTTTGGATTATATTGAGCTGTTTTTATCGTAAACTTGGACCTATGACTATAAAATGTAGGCATATACACTTAGGCTACTTGTCATTTTAGAAGTTTCATGTACGGACTTGGGCCAACCCATGTTTATAGAATTTAATTTCATGATAGCCTAGGCTATTGCAACAATGTATTGAAATATCATTTTGTAAAATACAGCTGTTGTTAAATACTTTAAACATTACCAGGAATGTTGTAGCGACAAAAAACAAATCTATAAACTATTCTAACCGAACTAAGCCTTTTATACAGTTTATCTGAAATGATTTGACAAATCCTAGGTTTGGATTATATTGAGCTGTTTTTATCATAAACTTGGACCTATGGCTATAAAATGTAGGCCTATACACTTAGGCTACTAGCCATTTTAGAAGTTTCATGTACGGTCTTGAACCAACCCATGTTTATAGAATTTAATTTCATGATAGCCTAGGCTATTGCAACAATGCATTGAAATATCATTTTGTAAAATACAGCCGTTGTTAAATACTTTAAACATTACCAGGAATGTTGTAGCGACAAAAAACAAATCTTTAAACTATTCTAACTAAACTAAGCCTTTTATACAGGTTATCTGAAATGATTTGACAAATCCTAGGTTTGGATTATATTGAGCTGTTTTCATCATAAACTTGGACCTATGGCTATAAAATGTAGGCCTGTACACTTAGGCTACTTGCCATTTTAGAAGTTTCATGTACGGTCTTGAACCAACCCATGTTTATAGAATTTAATTTCATGATAGCCTAGGCAATCATGCATTACAACAATGCAACAATACAACAATGCATTGAAATATCATTTTGTAAAATACAACTGTTGTTAAATACTTTAAACATTACCAGGAATGTTGTAGTAACAAAAAACAAATCTTTAAACTATTCTAACCAAACTAAGCCTTTTATACAGGTTATCTGAAATGATTTGACAAATCCTAGGTTTGGATTATATTGAGCTGTTTTTATCGTAAACTTGGACCTATGACTATAAAATGTAGGCATATACACTTAGGCTACTTGCCATTTTAGAAGTTTCTTGTACGCACTTGGGCCAACCCATATTTATAGCATTTAATTTCATGATAGCCTAGGCTATTGAAACAATATATTGAAATCTAATTTTTTCATCTAAATAACTGGACCTGACGACTTATTGTTAATCTTTAAGGATATTTTGACTTGGCCTATAGAAACTGTTAACATTAGTTCATATAGGAAACTCGTTGTTCTCTTAAAAGTTAAATTAACCACACTGCTAAAGTCACTGCTTAGCCCAAAATACTCTGTTTGTTCTAAGATAACGCACCCATGCCAATCCTAACAACAAACCATGCCTGAAATCTTCAGTTTATTTTAAAAATAAATGAATTTACGTATTTATACAACGTGTACTTTGATAAAAACAAGTGATAAATGTATGTATGTTTTTCTACGGATAAAATGTTAGGTCGGCGGCGGGATCCGAACCTGCGACCTTGCGCTCCAAGAGCCAGTGCGATACCCTCTCAGCTACCGCGATATTTGATTCTTAAAGGATAAGTGACTAAAACTATAGCTAGATAGACAAAAAACCCGGATTCTGGCGGCAGTTAAATGATAACGGAATGTATTCTGATGATGTTACTCAAATCAGATATTGAATTTTTTATGAAACTCGATTAAGTTTGATCATGTGTTTCAATTATCCTTATACGCGAGGAATGAGCGTACACCTAGTACACTGTTACTTAAATACTGTTTAAAGGATTGGATGAATAAATTGTAAACATAATTTAAGAAAAAAAGGTTTGCTGATCTGATCTAAGTTCGATGCGTTGATTTTTTTCTGAACGATAAAGATAAAACAAAAATTATTAAGTTCCTTAAAAAAGAAACTACTAAGCAATGAGTGATTGCTAATACACAGGAATATCATGAATTTACTCTCTCTATTTTCGGTTAATGTTACTGCCTTTATTATTTTTACAGGATATAAAATAAATCTACATTGCAATAAAGCTGGTTTTATGAGGAGTATATTGTTCATAACGAGATGTAAAACGTGTATATTGATTGAGAAACGTTCCATCACACGATGAAACTATGACTATCAAACGTTCATTACACAATACGATAAAAGTTCAATAACCATTGTTAATTACCCTTTAACAGTTTAATTACCGTATTTAACAGGTCTCTGTAATGTCGACAGTAACACTTTTATTTCAACAGTGTCTGGATTTTATTTGCACTATTGGCTGTTTACTCAGCTTAAATTAAGTTTAAAACGGGGTTAGGTTTTGAGTACAAACTGATAATATTTCGGATTAAATGTCCAGTCTATACATACTTTTATCTAATTACGAATAACTTTTTTTAATTAGGAAGATTGTTTTTAATGATTATTATTTTCGTGATGGAAAAAGTAGTTGGTAATTATATTCATACACCACAAATCCCACCTATAAAATAAAATAAAGGATTAAAAATCACTCATCAAGACGATAAGGATGGATCCATCCTCTCATAAAGGATTACAGCTTCAATCATCCTGCCTGCCTACTCCCTCACTGGGATCAAATCTACCTCCGAAAATTTACATTAAAAGTAAAATAAACTTACTTTTCGTAAAAATCTTAATTTGAGGCTATTCAAGCTTTATATTGATGTACCTAATTTACAAGGTGCAAATTATTGCATGTAATTTCTGTTATTATAGTAAAAACCTTTACTTACATTTCTATGAAAGCGAATACGAAAATGAACGTTTAAAAACTTTTAAAAATAAAAGTACTCGTTATCTTAACTTTTGCATGCAATCATGCAATAATAAATATTATTTATAAGCAAAAGCACTTTGAAGCACAAGTTCAGTTATTTTCGCATCTCATTATCTTCTTCGTTTATGAAAATAATTAAAAATGTTAAGCTATATTCTAATTAAATCGACTCATTTGTTCAACCTTCGTGTAAATATCTATACTTAAAACCCATTGATAAATCATGATACGTTTGTTACGCATAATACAGCATTTTACATATTGTTTCTTATGTAGAGAAATCTTCAAACATTGGAACAAGTGCAAACAAATTGAAGACAGTAATTACAAATCGTAATGATAGTTATGTTGAAATCGGGTTTAATCATTATAAACTTTGTTTCTGTAATTTCTAAGTTGTTTTCACAGTTCTGTTTAAATTCCTTGAGATTTATAATCTTGTTTTAAGCGTTGATTTATTCAGCCGAAAATTGAAGTAATAATTAAGTTCCAATCGTTTTATTTAACGTAAACAATTTGTTAAATGTATAAAACAAATGATTTTGTTAATAACCGGTATACAAAATTAATAAAACGACGGTTTGTTAACAACAATGTAGTAATACATACTTTCGATACTGCTACATTGTTACAATTTAACATTCACATCACACAGCGCCAATGGTCAAAAACAATACAACTAGCCACACTAACTGCCATTTTATGATGAATTACGGAAGTGTGTACTGACAAATTACTCTCATTGTAAATGCCTCACTGGTTGTCTATGATATTCCACTTCCCAAACATACAGTTTACAACTTAAAAAAATAAAACAAATTTTGGTGGGACCTCAGGACAAAATATAAAATAAAAAAATAAAAGAAACAATACAGACACCTAATTTTCGAATTAAATAAATAACTGCAAGAACTGAAGATTGTGGTAGCTGTAATCATACTTTCTGTGAGATTTGTACCAGAGGGTTAAAACAAATGTTTAGAAACACTTAGGATTGAAATAAACAAAATTACATGAACGAAGTAAATGCCAGTATTACCAACATAATGTTACTATGAGCAATCTTAAAATTGTTCTACAACATATTATATGATAGGAATACTCTATAATACCATTCCTTGGAAAAACTAACATTTAAATTGATTACATCAGTAGGAAATTCCTCAATAAAACCAACTCAGAAAAATGGTTGAACCTTATTTATTTTATATGTACCACTGATATGTGTCACAACTTTACAAGTGACACTCTATTGTTAGGTCTTCTCTAATAATGTGCATGCAAAAGTCCAAGGAATTTTGTTTAGCAAATTTCCCCTATAGGGAAGAAGCTATTACCGTAGTCTGCATGGGAAGACCTAGGCCCGGGACCATGATAACTTTTCGTTTTGAGGTCCCCAGACCCCAAAAACACCATTCGTTCGAAATTGTATATAGATTTAAATATAAATGTGTCCGTGGGTGCGAAAACTCTCGTAAAAAAGGTCCGAATTTGATCAAATTTAGTACAAACGTGTAAAGCAACATTGATGACTTTAAGTTCGAACACCAGACAGATCGAACCATTTGAAGTGGTATTTTGTACCCCAAAAATGTGTTTTTTGAAGTGTTTACATGTAATGTTTTAAAAAGTCAAATTTCAGTTTGCACCATTGGATTCAGCTTTAAAAAATACACAATCTGATGTTTTGATAATTTCTCTTCATCCATTGGTTACAGAGATAAACACAATACGTTGTCCAATGCTATTTTTATGGAGAATAAGAATAAATGTATAACTTGCTTATTTATGAACGTATGCTAACCAAACGTGGTATACGGCTTCATCTGGTTGTGGGCTATTGTTATTAAGTAAAATGTAATGTCTCCCTTAATTATAAACATAAAATAATAAAACTTGGTATGTGGCTTCACCTTGTTAAGTTACATTGATATTTGCACCAGTTTTTTGTGTGCCTTGTTGCAGCAAACCTGCGTACTCATCCCCCATATTATTCTTATGGTGAATAAACAAAATGGTATATAACGCTTATTTATGAATGTATATTGATGCACCTTGGTATGTGGCTTCACCTACTTGAGTAGTATCGATATTTACATGAAAACCCATAATTTTGACCCTTGTTGCAGCAAACCTGCGTACTCATCCCTAATGTTATTCTTATAGAGAATAATTCAAATTGTATATATCGCTAATTTGTGAATATATTTTTATGACACTTGGTATGCGGCTTTATTTGTTATTAATACATATATTATGCATTGGAAATTCGCTGAGTACACAGGTTTGCTGTGGCGGGGGTATTTATTAAATGTGATGGATGAGACGGAAGGAATTATATTTACTTTTGTTGATTTGTTGACTTGCAATATTTTTGTTAACAGTGTGTTCAAAAACAACCAATTATTTAGAATATGATTATCCTAAAAAAAACTGTACGAATTTAAGGTGTATCTTAGAATGCTTATTTTTACAGTTATTAGTCTGAATATAAATTTTATTCAAATTGTACTGCTCAACATTTTATTGCACGAATTTTGTCCACTTATCATCTTTGTGAAAACGGTTTTTGGTGCAAAACAATATATATAAAATATATTTTTAGTTTACCATGGTGGATGTTAAAATATTATAACTAGAATTAAATGAGACAGTTTATTTAACGAAGAAATCCAATGCTGAAAACAGAATAAGAGAAGTTTTGATAGCACAGACGGAAACATTAATTTTCAGACTTCCTCTGAACGTGAGTTTCGCGGGGATATTTACAAATCTTCGCTTGCCACCATCACAGGTTTGACAGATTTTTCAAAGGATAATTTAAGTCTTTTACAAAAAATTCAAAGCGATAAGTTGGAATAAAATTCTGGCTAGTTATTTAAAAAAACTGAAATTATCTAAAACCTGTGTTGGTTAAATAACAATGAAATTAAACTGGGATTAGATCTAATATGACACCGACAGTTTATTTCTCAATCTACCTTTTTAATATCAGAAGTTTTAATGGTTTTAAGTATCGTAATAAAATTTTTAATCATTTAAAAATGTTATAAATGTGTGTAATATAGAAGATAATGTCTATATAAACATTGACTATTCAAAACTCTAAAGTCAATTCATACTTTTTAAAGATTATATTTTAAATCTAAGTTTTATAAAACAGTTAAATTAAACTCAAATAGATGTAATTATGAGTAGTATTTTAATTATTTTAATGTAGTTGTGTTTGCAAGCTAGTGTTTCCATCAAATGTTTTAGATAATGACTTTAAGTCCTGACTTTTAAAAACTTTATCATAATTATGTTATAAACTAAATCCTCGTAATTAACCTTCTCATTTGTTTCGTAACTTGGTCATTTTATTTACGTTTCGTCACCATCATATACTGTGGTTTTTACAATAGACTGAAAGTAATTAAAATGAGTGACAAGTAATTCACATGTGAGTGGGAACACTAATTGGTAGTACAAACGTAAACAACAACAACGTGATGTCGCTGGCTACTGATTGTGCACATTGTATAAACTCTTGTTTGTTTTGAAAATGAGTGTCATAGTATATTAAGTTAAAAACGTACTAGAGGACTCGTGCAACTCCGCAGCATTAAAATTAATAGTACAAAAACATAAACAAATTACTTAACTTAATAATGGTGATAATATTGTAATCAAATTAGTAGGCCTGCCAGTTGTATACATTTATTTTTGGTTAAAAAAAGGAGGAATGGATTTTATAAAGACAATTTCTGAAAACTATGCTGAAACTGGAGAGCAGGGTTCGCTTAACATACCTCCTACTTTTTAACTCTCAAAACCCTTATAGCACAAATATATCAGAATGTAATAATTAATACCTCAATAAAAAGCTAAAGATTCACTGAAGGCACTTATGCAGGAATATCTAGTGTAACGTAATTATAAATGTAAATATAGAACTATAAATCGGAAAAAGTCAAATTTGTGCTGTATAGAGGTTCATGCCTTCCTATGATTACTTAACTTAATAATGGTGATGATTTTGTAATCAAATTAGTAGGCTTTCCAGATGTATACATTTATATTTGGTTAAAAAATAGAGGAATGGATTTTATAAAGACAATTTCTGAAAACTATGCTGAAACTGGATAGCAGGGTTCGCTTAAGATACCAACTACTTTGTAACTTGTAAACTTATCCGTGTTCAACAATCAACATTTCAAATGAAAGATTTTATTTTTATGAGATTTTTAACACCAAAATATGTCAAATAACTTCAAAAAAACTAGAGTTATGGATTATTGATTGAAGACGAATCCTGTAAAAAATAAATCTGTGTTATTTGTAATTATAAGCAGTGCGCATAAAGTTTATCCTACAAAAATAAACAATAGCTCAACTGAAAGCCGTAATTCACTGATTGTTCAAAACATATATAGTAACATAAATTATACTGGAGCCATTGTTCTTTACTTAAATAAAACCCTTGGAAAAATTAAACTTTATGTTGACTGTCCACAGTGCGTTCGCTTAAAACTCGTTAAATGTTAATAATCAGTGACTTAAATGAAATCCGGTATTTTACTGAAGGTTTTTATATTAGAATATATAGTATAATTTAATAAAATTTGAGGTATAGATCTTTAATTAAAGGCAAATTTTGGAAAATTAAGATTTATGTTAGTTTGAAGATCGTAAATCGCCTAAAACCTGTCATATTTAAACTTTCAACAGCTCAAATGAAAGCCTGCAATTTAATGAGTACTTTAAAACCAAAAAATATCAAATAAACTAAATAAAACTAGAATTATTGATCAATAATTGCAGGCAACTCCTAAAATAAATATATTTGTGTTATTTGGAGGTCTACAGTTTGCTTCATATTCATCAGAACTACATAAACTATGACTGACATGATAGCCTGCAATTCATTGAGTGTTCTCATATAGAAACATATATAATAACATAAAAAATACTGGATTTATCAATCGTTAATTAACGACAAATCTTGGTAAAATTAAAATTAAAGTTGCTTGTCCACCACACGTTCGCTTGAAACTCATCCAATCTCTATAATCAATATCCTAAATGAAAACTAGTACTCCACTGATGGTTCTTAGTAAAAGTTATTTTGGGTAACTTAATTTTAACTGGAAATATAAATCTTTAAATAAAGTCGAATTTAGGATAAATTCAAATTTATGTAATTTGGAGGTCCATAACTCGCCTTCAACTCGACAGATTTCACTTATATATCTCATATAAAAGCCTGTAGTTCAATGAGTATTTCAAGACCAAAAGTAACTATTTGCCTGGATTAAATCCGGAGATATATGAAAAACAATCATAAGACAATGCTGCAAATTAGAAATGTCCATAAGAAATGCATGGGGAGGAATTTGTTATTGAGTATAAGTCGAGTTATGAGGTAGGTCAGTGAATGCAGATGCTTGATGGCAAATCTGGGTGTGCATACCTTTAATTTAAGACCTCAATTATGAAAATCGGTTGGGTAGAAGAGCCGAACGGACTCGGAAAAGAAAACCCGATATTTTTAAATGTATAAGATATAAATAGTTCGACGAAAACTAAATATAGAAATATGAATCAATTGTTTGTATATACTGCTAAGTGAAACGTGGGTTCAAATAAGTTTTGTTATGCGTATATAACCTTTTAGACGCCGAATCACACATTAGGGATATTAACATATTTTGTTAAATAACTATACTTTTTATTTCTTTGATATGAATACTTAAAACAGTCTTCTCTAACTCATGAATTAGTAATATGGGATAAAGTAGCATATACTAGTTCCCATTATTACTTGAATCACTATTTAACCTTGTTTTACTATAATGTAAGCAACACTAAAACTTATTGACTAAAACAATCTCTGATAAAGAAAAATAAACCATAATCTCTGATAATTATTTAGGACCAATCTTAAACCTGGTCAGCGAATTTACCCTATAGAAAAGAAGCTATTACCGAAGGTGGCATGATGAGACCCAGGCCCGGGACCATGATAAGTTGTCGTTTTGATGTCCCCAGTAATATTTATTTTGTTCATAGTTCTGAAGTTTAACTTCTTCCTGGGAGCTGAATACAAAACATTAATCAGTTTGTAGATCAATTTTACACCGTTCATTTACGTCTGGGTTTATATAACGCTTAAACTGAAAGCTATAAATATAACAAATAATTTAAACTAATTAATTTAACCATGTCAACTTTTGTTAAAGTTTTCTGATAGTTCAAGTAGTTAAACATTTCCAGCTTAATGTTCTCTTCGGATGGAGACGACACCAGTAACAAATGACCTGGCATCAGGTAACTTGAGCTCTCCCAACTTGCCAAGATTTCTACTTAATTGGATCCTTATAGTCCTCCTTTCTTATTTCATTACGTTGAATAATTTGTTAGAATCGATTTTACAAACGAATTTTTGGAGTCTTTTTTAGTAAACTTTAATATACGACTTATGAAGGGCGAATATGACTACGGTAATGTAGAATCGACGTAACGTTTTGGTGGACAGGATGAAGATGTGTAAATCATTGCATTTGGAAATTAATTGTATTGTTAATCTCTAAATGAAGTGATGATTGTTCAGAAGTTCTTGTTTATCACGAAATGTCTCTTGACAAAACAAAGTTAATCGTTTGGTTGTCCTCACAATAGGCTTGGCGAAAGTTTGCTTGTGTAAACTGATAAGCCTGTAACTCGCTCTGATAATATGTTTGCTCTTCAAAAGGAAATGTGTTGTCGCTCTCTTTGACTTATGTAATGTTCAATTACCTGTTGATGTTATTTTGAAAGTTTAAAACTAACTTACAAATAATATTGTAACTTGAAAATAAAGTGTTTGATGTCAATTAGATATATTTTACTTCTAATTACCAACAGTGACATTTTCGTATGGAAGAATATGATGCCGTATACACCGTGTTATGGCCTAGTTAGAGAAAATTGTAAAAAGATAATTAATTGAGGACACTCTTCTTCCTTATATTTACTTATCTTTTAAATTTATAAACTTCAAATCATTATTACACAATTTATATATTTGGGGAAAATGAATTTCCTGTTCAATGAACACATTTTCAGGTCTTAAATAGTGATCATAGTTGTTAATGACAGACCTTATCCCTAAATAAACAAATATTATAACTGATTTTACGTGTAATTTTGTTAAAAATTTTAGGTTCATACATTGTACGAATCAGGGTAAAATTCTTTATATGATTTTGTATCAGACCTTCCTACTGACAAATCCCTTCCGTAAGGTTTTCTTTGATAGTTTAGACTGGTTAAGCACATAAAAACATCTATGTAAATTTTTCTAATTGCAATTATATTTGTTTTAATAATACTACCTTATATAAAGTGACTTTATTACACACCTTTTCTGTTGGGCTGCAATATAGCTTTAAGGAGTTTCATATTTCCTTTCAGTAGTTTTTTATTTCGAATTTGTTTAAGTTTTGTGTAGATATAAACAAATGTTAAGAAAATATATGTTTGTTAAATCTTGGGAGACTTTGGTTCATGGCTTTAGACGACATTTTCAATAGTTTTATGATACTGAATCATATACGAATTATTGTCATCTAGAATAACTGAACCATTACTTGTAATTATAATATTACTGGGAATTGACAATGTTATTTAACCAATAAACCGGCGTATTATTTTCTTAATAAAGCATCATTATACTTGACGCTCTAGGTCAATTATTATGCAGTCTTTATATATAGTAGCTTAATATATTTTGTTTATTTGTATTTCGCCCTAAAATTAACAAAGAATTTGTACTATTAAATTAAATTTAATTAATTTATAATATTATAAAACAAAAAAATATTAAAAATTTTAATTATTCAAATTATATTTCCGCTTGTTTTTAAAAGGATTATTATGAAAATAAAAATGAAACAAATGAACATATTATTGTGCTTTTCGAATCAGATATACTCTGTTGTTACAAGCACTAAATGCGTACTCGATTGACGGTTTAATATGTTACAGACAACCGCATGATTATAATGAAATTGTTACACAAAACATTACAAATTCTTTGAATAAATCCGATTGTTAACCTACACATTAGGTTATTACATAATGAAAACCTCACTAATGTAGAATAATTTCAAATGCGAGCCAATCAAATTAGTATTGTGTTTGGGGGAACCCCCCTGTTTATTGGGGACAATTCCTTTAACTTGGATTTGAATTTGTGAAAGGATCTATGATTGCAGGCACTGGTTCACTAATCACTACAATTATGCAAACTTAGTTTAATAATAAATACCCCGTAGCAGAAAACCTGCGTACTCAGCGAATTTACAATGCATATATATGTATCTTAATACCACATAAAGCCAAATACGAAGTTTTATCAATATACATTCATAAATAAATGATTAATGACATATTAGTTATTCTCCATAAGAAGAACATGGCGGCTGAGTATGCAGGTTCGCTGAAACAAGGAACACAAAATATTTGTTTTTATACAAATATCAATATAACTCAACTAGCTAAAGCCACATACCCAGTTGTATTAATTTATGTTCATAATTAAAGGAGATAATATGTTACTTATTCTCCACAAGAATAACATGGGGGCTGAGTACGTAGGTTTGCTGCTACGGGAGCTATCAGCCAAAAATTTGTTTTTGTGCAAATATCAATAGACCTCAACTATATGAAGCAATATACCATGTTTCGTCAGTATAAGTTGATAAATAAGCAAGATATACATTTGTTCTTATTCTCCATAAGAATAACATTGGACAACGTACTGCGTTTACCACTTTCAATATCTCTGTAACCCATTGTCGTAGAGCAATAATAAAAACACCAAATTTTTTAAGCTGAATTAAATGGTTAAAATAATACAATTGGATTTACTAAAATATGATATGTAAAAAAGTCAACAAATCCGTTTATGGGGTACAAACCCGCCCCCCATAAAAAATACCCCTTTGGATAGAGTGGTCTGGCTGGTTTTTCAACTTAAAGTCATAAATATTGCTTTTCATGTTTGTACCAAATTTGATCAAAATCGAATCATTTTTACGAGAGTTATCGCACCCACGGACCCATATATATATATATATATATATATATGTACAGTTTTGAACAAATGGTGTTTTTGGCATCTGGGGACCTTAAAACCAAAAGTTTTCATGGTCCAGGGACTAGGTCTTCCCATGCCGACTACGAAAAAAGCTTTTTCCCTATAGGGGATACCCGCTAAAACGCACATATTTAGGTATTTATAATGTTGTAAAATGTTTAAATACAATCTCAAAACTAGATGAAATGTACCCTATGGTTAAATGATATTTGTATATAATAAATATGTATAAACAAATCAAATGGTATTAAGCTGTATTAACTTAGTTTTAAACTTTGAATAAGTAAATAAGAAGCTAGTTGTTCAGGTTATGAGGTTCTGATTGGCTGTGTACAGGACGATGTGGCGGTGACAATCGAACTTTTATCTTAACGTAAATACCAAAGTTTAAAATTAACCACATAAATCTCAGACTCCTAATACTTGTGAAAGCCCTCGTATCAATATGGTAGCACTTGTTGATTTTCTTGCAAAACAAACGACTTCATGTTTGCTAGTTAAGACGGTTTTTTGTTTGAACAATTGAGTAAAGTCGCTGAACTACTTACTTACTTATAAACTTAATAGGAACTGTATGACTGTATACATTGTTACATTGGAAATGTATACGTTGTTTTTAATAAAATATGAGTTGTTTAATAATATAACATTTATCCAAGTTTATCGGCAACCATTACTTTATTACGCATTACAAATTTATTGTTAAAAGATTACATTGGTACACTCTACCAATAACTCTTATTTGACAAGAAATTAATGTATTTACAGTATATAAACTGTTATTATATAGGGTCAGTTGCACAACGTCAAGGTTTATAACGTAAAGTTATACTTTATTAAAGCAGAATTTCACGGTGTAAAGTTTCATAAAGTAAAGTTGTCATTTAATACAATGTAATAAAATCTGTTGTTAAAACGTAAAGTTTCAAAAGTTAAAGTGACTGATTTAATACAAATTAAATTCATAAGTGTTTCAAAACGTAAAGTGTCATAACGTAAAGTGAAAGAATTATAATTTAGTAAAAATGTAGTGTTGTACAAAGTAAATACATTATTTTGTTGAATTTAATCTAAAGGAGTTGTAATAACGTAAAGTTTTAAAAGGTAAAGCTTTGATTTAAATATAAATTTAATAAATGGTTGTTTAACAAAATAAAGTTTAATATTGTAAAGCTATAACCGCAAACGCCAAAGATGGTTCACTTAAGTCCGTTGTTGAATCGAATTCATCAATAAAACATTTGAAAACATTTTAAAAATATACTGTTTCATAACGTAAAGTTTCAAAACGTCAAGCACAGTCCAACTCAGAAACTCGTAGGTCTGGCTGCACAAGCAATACATAGATGTAACACTTGCTGTATCACGCATTTTAAAGGCATAAAAACATAAAAGCTGCGGCTGATTTCAGCGTTACAAAGTGGTTACTTGGATAAACTACATTGTATTGATCACAGTTACAGTTAATAGTTTCTATAATTACTTATATTATTAATAAATTAAAATTATATTAATAATAGGTTTAATTATTAAGTAATACCACAGAGAACATATATAACGTATCTATACTTTCTCTGTGGTAATACATAAATGTATGCACTAATTTATACATTTACTTAAAATGCTTTCTAAGTAAATATATCCTTTCCTCCTTCCCGTTGTGCACATAACGGTTGCTTAAATTTATAATGTAATTCATATATAATATCGGAAATAGATTTAATTAAATAGTAAACTGATACAGTTACCAATCCCTTCAAAAGAGTTGTAATTTGTTGATTTTTGCACATTTAGGTATATTTTTTGCCGTTATTAAAAGTAGGAAACAAACTTAAAGAAAAGGAAATAACTATTTCTCATAATCTTGATTGTTTATCCAATCAAGGTTGTCTTAAAAATTAAGTTTTTGGTTGAAGTAAGAAAGTGATTATTACCCTGGTAATGTAATTCATATATAATATCGGAAATAGATTTATTTGAATAGTAAACTGATACAGTTACCAATCCCTTCAATAGAGTTGTATTTGTTGATTTTTGCACATTTAGGTATACTTTTAAACAACTTGTTGTTGTTGTGTGTAAGGCGTATTAACAAGATAATAATACAAAATGAGTACGATAGCAAAATAAATAAGAATATTTTATATAACTGGTAGAAAGTATGCGTACACTTATAATACTAATACACTAATACACTAAATTGCTGTATATTCATTCATTTGTTTGAAGTTGAAAATACTGTGTACAATCTGTTTTAATTTGTTTTTATCATATAGTATTTATTAGGTTTTAAGTATAAATAATAGTAATTATAGCACAATATATTAAGTTTGTTTAAGTCATATAAGTAGCCAAAGGTGATTGAATAAATTTAGTGTTCTGTTTGCCTAATATATTCATAAAAGGGAATTTTTATGAGATGTTCAGTTGACACTAAAGTGAATTCATAATTGCTCCCACTGAATACATGCTGCCCGGGGCTGGATTTTTAAAACCTTCACTAAAGATATAAAAACCATTGTGCAATACTTTGAGGTTTGTTTTTCTGTAGCTTTATGATAAATTCAGGTATACAGGTTTATAACAAAACCCAAGAGACAATTAGTTAAATGAACTGAATGCTCTAAGCAATTTCTGTAAAACGCAATTCACCTTTGTTTTATCGTAAACTGAAAGAAGTCGTAGACATTTTATAAAATATTATAGTAATTACACATTTCCTAAACCAATATAAAACTTATAGATTTCTAAATATAAGCCTACAGTAACTATACAAATGAAATTATGTGACCGTATAAATAACCTTTTAGTAAAATTGACTCCATACGATAAAAAAAAATATATAGTCAAAAGCAATGTCGTCATATTTTCCTATAAGACAAATATAACAACTAACTAGCCCCTGAAATGCATGCTGAAACTTTATTAGGAAGCAGATTACGGATGATTGAAATTGCAGTTCCCAATTGCTATCAGCATAATAATAATAATTTTAATATAAGTAGCGGTTACTAATTGGATAATCGGAACAAAGTGAAGGAATCTTTATACTTGACTCTGTCTCTATAGATTGGTCTGGGGAAATGACTTTTGTTATTTGAACGGGAGACGATAACTTTTGAACGCATTCAAAGATCGACTCCAAACGTTGACAGTAGATTTTTAGCGTAATTTGTAGATCGAAGTTTGATTTTGTAAGAAATCTGTTCAGTAATTAACAAATTTAAAAATGAAATTTAGTTTGTTACCCATAAGAAATACATTGGAAGCAATTTTAGTGGTGCTTGAGTAGTTTATATTTTAACCAACGTCTATGCATCATTCATAAAGTTAGCTAGTCTTAAAACTAGTCTAAGCCTTCTTTAATACTATTAAAACACATTTGGTATTATTTAAAAAAAATATCATGATGTTGGATTTAGGGTAATGTTACGGAAAAAATAAGACATTAAAAAATTCTGATTTTTGTTTGTCATTTTCAAACCAAAAGAAATTTTTAATGCCTTTTACGGATTGTATTTGGATTCGGCCCGGCCGCTTGAATCCACTCCAATCCTATTTCCTTTTCCGTCGACCGTTATTGCTCTGGACCATTATGATTTGTATCTACGGGAAATCGTCAACATAAATTAATGTTATGCTTAGTTAAGTTTACTGTGTGATTCTTGTTACAAATTACAGTTATTTTTCTACATCATTAAATTTTTTTACACTTCAATAAATTAGTTCATCCAACAATGGATTAAATTGATCCATGCGTTAAAAGTGCAGCAGCCTTCAACCTCTAGGAATATTGCTTGGGTCACTTACGGTAAGTTAAGTAGCTTTATAATTGGATTAACGATAGGGAAATCCTCATACTTCAGTCTGAAAATCGAATTCAGGTTCGCTAATTCCTTTTTGATGGTTTGGTGGATTGTCACGAAACTTTTAGGGTAACGTTTTGATGATATAATGATTGTAATAAACTATAATTGACGAATTATTATTACATTTCAATAATTATTACTGAACATTGTTCAGTCGTAGTTTGAATCACGTAGTGTAAGTTCACGACTGTCATCTGACCTGTCAAATAGTCACATCAAACATCAACTGAATTGGTTTTGTTTGAAGTTTTTGAGGTTACGTATAGTTCGATTGTTTATAATTGCTGTATACCTTCTTATCCTAGATACGAAACGTGATTTCGAGAGTATTAATAATCATGTGATTTTTATATTAATAAATTTATACTTTCCACTAATTTACACTTTCTCTTAATTCTAACTGAGTTTGAATTTGGATAATATGAAAGTGTCTTAATTGGCGAGGACGCCAACATTACACTGGAAATAGGAAAATTACATAAGTTTTGGCATATTTATACTGTTGTACCCTTTATATGGTTGTATGTAACAGAAGGAAGATGAGAGTAGGACTATTTAAACCTAAATTATGGTGTTGACCATATATTTAAAAATATTTCTTCAAAGTTGCAGTTGCAGTAATAGGTATGAAGGCTTAACACTATCCTTTGAGGCTAACATAATTAACTTCCATTTAATTTATGTAGGCCTATGTTATTGTTCTGTAATTTTTACTGTAGTGAGCCATGTCAGTCAATCATCTTACATTGACCAATACCTATAATCATATTCTAATTTTAGCCTTGTCATAAGATTATTCTATCTTTAAATAGGCATTATCTAAGGGGAAATTTGATAAAAGGCCTATATATTGTGTATTTACATCTTTCTATGTCCAAATACCTTTCAAATGAAACTTTAAAGTGGTCTATGGGTTCTAGGTTGATCACTAGTAGGCTAATCACGTACCAGTAACCTGTTAGACAGTTAATAAAATACACAACTAGCCTAGGCCTAGAGTCTTTTTGAGGGTGAAATTGTATTTTAAATCGTATAAATTCTGTATCCAAGCTATCAAAAATAACCGACAACTGTAACTTAGCTCTCTTACAAAACGATATCCGACCACTACCCGGATGCTATATACCGGTAATGGTATAGGCCTAATATATTTGATAACAGTATATAGAAGTTCAAAGATCGATTACTGTACTATAAATATAAGTGGGTATTCCATAAGCGGAACGATATCTAAAACCAAGACAAATTGTTCGATACGGTATAAAGATTATTCAGGTTATTTTGTTATGGATACGGTTATTTAGGTTTCGGTTATGTTATGTTTTAAATTAGGTGTCTTGAAATTTGTCCAGATAACAAATGTTGATTTCACTATTATTTAAACTGGTATTGCCAGAAACAACATTATCATGTCACGTCATTGTCATGTTTGTTTATTTCATTTTTATTTTCAGTTCAATTGAAAAAAAAAACTAAAAAAAACAAACATTACGTAGTTAAAATAAAAACAATAAAATACTTTTCAATCAGTAATAATATCAACCTAATTGATATACCAAGTCGACAAATTTAATTCGGTTTTTTATAATCGTTACGCTTATGAAAGTCTACCCATAAATATTCGTACCTAAATTATTAATAATACTCCAAATTTAGAATTAACATTTTAAAACCTAAGAAAGATAGACTAATAACATTTTAAAACAAAACTTATGTGTTATCATCAACATGATATGTTAGGTTTAACGTGTGGGATCCTGAGTGTGACTTCTTACCTTTCCTCCAGATGCCCAGGTTTTTATGCTGCTTAACCTTATACAACTTAGCCCTACTGCATTAATTATTAGTAAGTCGAGATTTTTATGTCCATTAATTAATTTACTATCTTACACCATATGAGACTTAGGCCCTACTAACATTGTAAGCCTATATAGTATTTCCTACTTGGTATGTTGTTAAAATAAACATACAAATAGTTTTACAGAAGGATATTTTTTTAAGCAGTTTACAAACAAAAACAACTGAGAAAATACTATAACACGGCTGTCACATAAAACTAAATATACCCCATGAAAGGTATTTTGCTGCGCATCTTGGTATATATAACATAATTTAAGTTGAAGGTTTGTGACCTGGCAAATACGAAATAAAAACACTTGCACGCTGCAGAAACTTAATACTTCGAAAAAGAGCCACTGCTGCACATATGACCCTGTTGCAACTGTGTGACAACAAGATCCAACAGTTCTATTAACCTTTATATTTCAGCTTACTGTTTCGTTCTTTTTGATTCAATAACCTGAAGTATTGGATTCAATATTGTTCTTTCTGAACAATAACATTGTTCAGATCCCCTCCCTCTCCCATGTAACGCACCGTAACACCTGACCATACCCCCCACACTTACAATGTGCTATCGTAGAAGGCTTCAAAACAGCTTAAACTTTTTAAACATAGTTTTATAAGCAATTTTGAATATGGATTTCAGTGAATCAATAAACTTTAAATGACTTTCATTTAGCAATATTTTTTAATAACTTGTTCAAAGCAAAATGTATTCTAACAAACAAGACTGTTACTAATAATATAAACATCAATATAAACTATCTCAACAGAACGGGAGTGCACCAGTTCTTAGGGTTAATATTTGTGAGTAACGTAAAGTTGATCCAACTCCGCCCCCCTTCACCGTTACACCATACCCCCTCCCACCCTTTAAGAGCGTTACGTAATATGTGTATGGCTCCTAAGATCAGCCATCCAATACCCCAGAATTCCACCGGGCCCCTTAGATAGACTGGATAGTTACCATGCATATGACAGCTCCTACCACCAAACCAGAGCCGCAACACAGAAAATGTAAAGTTTTCAATAAACTGGCATATTACTATTGATATTATGGGTCTTATTAATCATAGTATCAACTGAGGATGTTATACTTCAAACTGGGGTATTTTTTTATAGAAACAATGTTGAACCAAGGTGTTTGTTTATAAACAGAAAATTTGGTAATGCATGTGACATTGAGAGAATGTTCAACAAAGAAAACAAACCTGTGTTTTATTACATTGTAGCCTGTAACTAAGAGTTGATTAAAATATTTGTTAAGATAGGGTTTGTAAAAGCTTATCCTATACTCTAATTTAAGTAAGGTTTGATTGGTTGGTTGCTTGCTAGTTTTCAATTCTGAGATCACCAACAATTGATTTCCAACAATGTTCTTATAATGTTGGAAATAACTAATTTCTGGGATACAAATATATTCTAGGCAGGTCTTATCCCAAGAAAAACCAAATAAGTTAATGAAAAAAACTAATATGAAAAGTAAAAAAATAAAAAAATAAAATATTGGGCTTGTAGAGTTTAAAATTGAAATAGAAGAATAATAACAGCAGTTTATAAACAGAGTGAACTGTCAAAGTAATACACATGTTGTTTTTGTTTAAGTAGTACTCGGAGGCCGAGCTTAGCTCGGGGAAGATTTGATTAGTTTGTTTGGATGACTTGGAGTAATATTTCATCTCATCCCGCAACTGATGAACAGATTTTCTTAGTTCATTTGCCTCTTTTCTGGAGATGTATAGGCTACATTTATGCATGCGGCTGTCGGTGCGGCCCGGCACCCCGGCCGAAGCCCAGTGTTACAGACTATCGTTTCAATAGGGGTTATGAGTGAAAAAATCTAAATTTCAAAATAAAATAACCTTTACCATGAACATTTGGTAAAGGTCTGAGGTTTTGGAGGGGGTCGTGACCCTATGACCCCCCCCCCCCTGTATCCGCGCCTGCCACAACCGCAGTAAAAAGAACACCCTGTTTATGCACGGGGTTGCTGCTCTAATAAAGTGGCGGCGAAGGAGAGGAGGAAAAAGTCTTGCCAATACTGTACACAATCGGGGCATTCGCATCCACGCAATGGACCCTGTTATTTTGTATTGTGCTTACCAACTGATAACAAAACAAAGAAAAATGCGATGGGTTGTGCATCTCATTAAATTTTGTGAGCCATAGACACTAGGCCTTATTGCGAACGCATTGGTCTGTGGTAATAGTCTATGGTTGTCTGCTGTGGGAGCTGCGTCACGCTGCAGTGATAAACAGTCCTATTTGACTCAATGAGGTTTGAGACTGCTGTGGCAGGGTGAACCGTTGCGGTTTCTAACTACATGCGGCAGGAGTTGAAATCCGGTGTGGAAGTAAAACCGTACCGGTGGACGACCGGATGCATAAACAGCCCCATTTGACTCAATGGTTTTATAAGCTAGCCGGCTGCCCGACCGCGGCCACAACCGCATGCATAAACGGGGCCTAAGGTAACTCCAGTTGTTATAGTTTATAGCTCAATGTCCCTTCGATTAATTTTGGATATGACATGTTCATTTTAATGTAATCTTCATTCTATGATTTAAGGTTATTTAGTCACTGCTCTCAGGAAATTAATGCAATAATAGTACAGTACTTTGACAGTTCACTGATTGATTATAAACAGCTTTTATGAATCTTTTGATTTTATTAGAAACTCCATCAACCCAATGTTATTTTTTAAATATATAAAATCGTGTTTTACATCATCTGGATTTTCCTGAGGCTTACAACTTATTTATTAGCCAGAAATCAGTTGATTACAACTTTTGAAGGAAATCGTTGGAGATCAGAGTTACAAGCAAACAACCAAACCTTACTCATATTAGCGAATAAGAGAGGATAGGATTAACATGTGGTTTCCAAAAAGAACAGTAATTTAAACCACCGAATGAAGATAACATACAGTGTGGTCATGTCATATCCAAAATGTATCAAACGGACATTGCGCTATAACACGAGTGCAGTTTCCTTAAACAAATCTGTTTAAGGGACAAATGACCCGAACTTTCTGAATACACTTTCATAAGCGAAGTGATATAAAAAACCAAATAGAATTGTATAATAAATATATAAATGAATAAATAAATAAATGGACTCTTTTGTTTACACTTTGTATCAAAAATAACCTTGTTTATTCAAATGAGTATTACGTTTACATCTAGATAATAAAAGGTATCAGGGAACTGAAACATACTTTCTCCCTTTGAGCCCAACTTAAATGATTAAATTACTTTTTGTTTACTAAATATAGAATACAAAGCACGGTCGAGTGTATAGAAAATCTTGTAAACAAGTTGTTTTCAAAAACATCCACCCAAATTCCTGTTTTGAAGGCACTACAGAATCCATTGCTACATACGTGGTTTTAAGAGGGGAAATGACCCCTTTTCCCCCCAGGGTTATTAAGAGGCAACATAAATCGAATTTCCTATGTTGGTCAATGCTAACTTGACAAGCTTATCAAGTTTGAACAAAATTGATCAGTAAATAAGAGAGAAATAGTAATTTTTGTATTCTGCATAAGAATAACATTGGACAACGTACTGTGTTTACAACAAAAGGAAAATTTAAATTTTCTCCGCAACCAGCAATTGCAGAATAGTAATTTAAAATGCTAAATTACTTAGTTTTTTTGAGCTCTTTTCATGGTTAATAGTAATATTTGTTAGCATTAAAATTGTTGTATGAAAAATAAAAAAAACTGAATTTTGGATGTTTTAAGTCTTGTGATTTCTGAACCCCAATTTTTCCAGGAATGCGGGTGGTGTCATTTTTTTGGAAACGTAAAGCTCTTTGAACTAATAAAGTTGAATTAAAATCGTTAGAGCCAATTTTGAGAAATTTGGATTTTTCATGTTTTTTAGCGGTTTTTGGGGGATATACCCTTAAAAATAAAATATTCAAAAAATGAAAAAACGCCTGGAGATATAGTGGATTAGTACATACATACCAAATTTCATCAAAATAGGACTACTTGTGTCGTCTCTAGCTCTGTAAACATCCATACAGACAGACAGACAGACAGACAGACAGACAGATAGACGGACAGACAAACAGACGTACACACAGAAATCACGTAAAAATTACTTTTTGGATTCAGGGAGCACCAAAACGAATATTTCCACTAACAACTCAAATTCGAAAATTTTGTTGAAAACAAAAATTTTTCTTATACTATGTATAAGGGCGAGAAAGTAAAAATTATTACTTTACAGACATTGAGAAAATGAGTGTCTCTCATCTCAGGGTTCAAAATCGTTGGTTCATAAGCATCTGGCTCGTCAATAATGATCAAATTTCTGAAATTATTATTTAAAATCGTTAATTAGTAATCAAATTTAGAATAAAGTTCGAAATCTTCAAAAAATTGTCAAACACAATTAATCCTCTTCAGGTAATCTAAATTTTTTAAATCTTGAAGTAAATTTAAATTTATTATTTATATTAAATATTCCTAAATATCAATATATTGCAAAATGTCTTCAATTGGTATGCTGAAAGGGGGTTAGTGTGAGCAAAGATGGATCTCACTAAACTGTCCTCAATATTTGCCTAATTTACGAATAAACAGTATTGAAGGGCACTTACAACTTTAGATATATATTCTATAGTACGAAATCTCGGTCGAGTTTATTGTTGGTAATATTTGGTTAAGTAATAATAAAATTATCTTTAAAACAAATCAATTTTTTTTATCCCATAATATTAACATTGGGAGCCATTTTAGTGGTACTTGAGTCGTTGATATTTAGCCAACGTCTATGTTTCAACTATAGAGTAACGTAAGTATTGCCATAGATTCACTACGGAACTGTAATTATTCATGTTCATGTTGACTAGGAAAAAAACTTGTTTTGTAACTTGAAACACGAAAACTAAGGTTTAAATATTATTGGCATTTAGAAGTTGTTTGACTATTTTATTTTATACTAATCAAAATATGCATTATTATTTTAAATACTACTGTGGTAAATAACTTTATTGGTACCGTACTCTATGTAAAAAAAAAATTCAGGCCGAGCGCTGGACTATGGGACTTTGTCCACTCCACTCCAGACTCCAGGCGACAAAATAACTGAAAGGAAAGATGGCAACAAGAAAGGTATTCAAGTGATAAACCTCCTTCTTACGGGATTAAATGCTAATATTTGTAATTATTTACATTATAATTTCACCTCATTAACAGTGGATATTCTTAATTTGTTCAACAAATTATTACCTCGCTAATAAAACGCGTGCTTTTAACTATGATGATATGTTATTAAAACTTAATGTGGCACATTAGTTTTCACCATATTCTGGGTCTGGCCTATTTCCTTTTTGTCAGATTGAAAACTTAAGTTCACTATAGATTTCTTTTCCTACAAAAATGAAAATTACATTACCAGAAATACCCTACATAAATGTTTATTCAAACTCAATAAGGCAATAAGGCAAACCCAATAAGTTAGGTCCTTTTTGGAGGTTAATATTTGTAAGGTAAGCCTATTGACGTTAATTTTCTAGGCATAATTTATGATGTCCATACACCACTATTTTAATAAAATTTTTGTATAAATTTCTTAACTTTATCTTAAATGAAAATTTTACAAAATTGTTCCGTAAGGTAAAACTTAGCCTCTGGATAGTTGTGCCTTTTGGCACAAGTTCATCCTAGGCCTACTTTTCGATTAAAAATGATCAATTTCATTGAACTAACCTCCCATAAATTTACCTCTATAGTTTTGAAATCACATTTGTTTTTGCCAGAAACAAGGGTAAAATGAGAAAAAATTGTAAATCCAAAATAGGCTATGACTTTTGTTTAACTTACATTTAATTTACCCTGGCGAATCCAATATGGTTTCGATCTTACTCGGTTCGGGTATACTTTCATAAGTGGAACAAAATAAATATCCAAATGAAATTATTGGATAAGCAACAGTATATTTTAGGTTGATATTTTTAACACTGATTAATATTTAATAGCTTGTATGTTTGTAATTACCATACCTACGTCATGTTTGTTTAGTTTAGTTTTTTATTCAATTAAACTTAAAATTAAAATAAAATTAACAAACATAACATGATAATGTTGTTCCTGACAATGCATGTTTGAAGTAATATTGGAACAAACGTTTGTTATCTGGACAAATTTCAAGACACCTAAACTGAAACTTAACATACCGTATCGTAAAACCGGCTAGACCCGGATACGTTCATGTTTGTAAACATAAATATTTCTAAAATAACCTGCAAAGTTGAGCAGTCTTTCGTTATAGGTAGGCCTAAAATTGTTTAGAGCAGAACATGCTCTAAGCGAGGCATGCTCTAATCATCGTTTATTACTGACGACTTTTCGCAAAAATAAAATATTATTTCTAACTAAGATATATTATTTTTTCACGTTTGTCCGATTGTTTTCGTGAATAAGTCATATTCATATTCGAAATTTTAGCGCGCATAATGCCATGCTATTTAAAGAGATGAACAAGATATATGTAAAAAAATTTTCACATTTATGACAGGCCTATTCCAGTTTTGACCCGGACACTTTAATTTTACTCCGCGGAAGTGACTCTTATCAACTATTATGACTCGTCCCTGCCATAAACACAATATTCCCGCAATAACTAATAACAACATGGCTTTCGGCTCTGATACGGTATTGTTTAAAAGAGCAGCGGCGAAAAATTATTCTTGACCTAAATCGACCTTAAGTCATCATGTCTGTGGAAAATATAATGGGCCCCATGTTTCAAACTGTATTTTGAACGGAAATATATATATATATATATATATATATATATAAAATTTATTGAACCAAAAATAATTAACAACAAATCTTTTCCCCTTACGGTTCTTTGTTTAGTTTCATTGTAGTTGCAAAGAATAAACAGCTGAAACGTAACGTAAGAATACCCTTTTTTCATCCCCAACCCATAACAATTTTTTATTTATTTTATTTTAAGCCTTTGATTGGTGCAAAGGAATCTACAGACCTCAAAACACCGTCCAACTACGGACAGGTAAAAGTAGTTTATACGTTATAACGTTAGTTAGGTGGGTGTCCTGTTCAAGACCATTTGTGGAGGTTAACCCGGACACTTTTATTTATTTTTTTATATTTGTTATAATAACATCCAACATAATAATCTATAAGTTAGGCTAAAGGTAAATGGATATCGTGAATAGTACACACACTTTACAATGGTCTGGTTTTAATTGGGGACATCGTTAATGGGAAGGTACTATAACCTAAAAATAGTAAAAAAATTGTCCGGGCCAAGCCTGTTTTACGGTAGGCCTAACTGAAACCTAAATAACCGAAACCTTAATAGGCCTAACCGAAACCATAACCGAATAACCAAAATAATCGTTATACCCTTTCGAAAAATATCATTCGGTTTTCATATCGTTCCACTTATGAAAGTTTACCCTGGATTCGGTTATTTATATTTCAGTTATATTCGGTCCAAAAGATATTGTCTTATAATTTGCCCAGATAACAAATGTTAATTCCAATAATACCTAAACAAGTATTGCCATTAACAACCATTGTAAGGGATTTATGGAAATTGCACTAAGCACTGAAAAAAAATCCAGCCTTTTAGTCCCCCAAAAATGTGTTAAGATCCGGGAGCAAGTTTAGGGAGCCGTTAGACCAAAACCTTTTTTCAATAAGAATAACATGGCGGCTTTTGATGCCACCGGGGCAGAGTCCTGAGGTCTGGAGGAAAAAAAAAGTACCTATCTACAATTTGTAGGTCCTCTACAACATTATGGTCCGGAACAGTTTTGAGTAGGCGTTTTCAAATTACCTGGGACAAATACGCACATGCACAACCATTATAAGTATAGATTTTTATCAATACAAAATACTTTGAGCTCCCAAAACAGCCCAATTATCATTTATTTTAATTCTTTATGTAAATCTATTAGCAAAAACTATTATTACAATTTTAACCGTTTTAGTATTAAATTAAAGGTTTTGGCCTGCAGTATTGTCATAATTACATTTCTCTTCTTTTATGTTTTTTTTACCGCACATTGTTTGCGTTTATTACTCCCATAAAAAATATTGTTAAATTTTCAATAAATCACTTAGATTACTAGCAAAAACTATTAAATAGTTTTTCTATTAAATTGAAGGTTTTGACATACACTAATGTCCTCAATATCATTGTTTAGTTTAGATGTGTTGTTTCTAATGATAAATTAATTCTAATTTTTAGCTTTCATAAGAGCCCATATTCAAATCTCAACAACATTCCTTTTGTAAATCCACTAACAAAACTAAAGGACCGATTTAAATCGATTTAATCTGAAATTGAAGCTCCTGAACTACAGATATTGGTATTTTCAGAAAACTTGTTTTTCTCAGTGAAAAATTACTTTTATTCTTTAACAAGTAAAAGAGATGCTCCTGTTTAACATTTTGATAGAATTAAGTTTAACTATTTACCAGAAATGGCAATTATATGTGTTAATGGACTGTGCAGGACTCGTCCTTCTAGGCCGATTATGAAATTAGTTTATTAAGTTTTCTCTAACTCTTTGCGTAGGTGTGAACTAATACATTACATATTAAAAATGGAAGAAAACGTTGTTCCTATCTCGTGTGATAAATATTGTTTCCCCTAACCTACTTAGTAAAGCCAAATATTACTCCTTGTAATCAAGGAGTATAGTGCTACTTTTTCTCCCGCGGAACAGAATCAGCTGACATTTCGCTGCAATCATTAATGCTGCAGCTATAAGGGATTCGGATCAGCTGATTGATATTTCGCTCCAGCTGCAATTAACGTTCCTAGTTTAGTTATTACGCATTAAGCAACCAAAATGTACAGCGATTGTGAATTTGAATACTTATCAATACTTGTGGCTTTTGGGACGTTGGAAAAATGTTTGGTGTAAAATTGTCGCCTACGGCATCGGGCGCCAACAATTTCCCTTAGGGGAAAAGTTGCACTTTTTCCCTTAATACACAAATAATTATTGTTTCAAGCAGAAGTCCCCGTATTAAAAAATTTTCATAAATTAAACTTGAGATAGTCAATAATATAAAACATAAGTGGGATTATAATGCACCATTACTTAAAAAGAATGTGATCATAATGTTTTTAGAAACTTAAATGCTACACAGCGTCTGTTAAAACTGAACCGTACACGTAATCATCAATATATATAACTAGCTTGGCCCAACAGACGTTGTCCTGTCCTAATGTCATTGAATATGTTTGATTTCAAATACTCGTTCATTTCCAAGATGAGCTCGTTCGCTTCGCTCACTTTCCTCCCGGATTAGCTCATTCACTATGCCACTTGAATATTTAAAAAAGGGTTTGAGTTGCCATTCAAGGACTTTTTTATTTCCGAAATGAGAGTTTCCATTACAGCATTTTTTTATTTCCATAATCAACATATGTTTATGTCTTTCAAGTATGTTTACAGCTGATTGGTGTAACTAACTGAACTTAGGTCAAATCAATGGGAACTTTGAAGGCCTGTGGGGTAGAGCCCTTAGGTTGAATAAAAAATTGTCTTTATAAGAACCTTGTCCTGACATAAATGAATAAAAAAAAATATCCAATTTGGTGCACTAATTCTCAAGTGATTGCGTGACCAAGGGAAATAGGTTTCCATTTTAATATATTAAGATGTATACAAAATGTTGGACCTTGAAACAATGACTGGTGGGTTCTAAGAAGTGGGTCAAAGAGTTTTAATTACTAGATTATATTTAACATTAGATACTAATTTTCCTTTATTTTTAAAATAACGCAATTTATTCTTCTTAAAAATAAATAGACTGATTTAAGCCTCATTGTGTTTTTAAGTTCTACATTTATAGGCTATGTATTTGAACAACAGTATCAAGCTACAATAACAATAGGAGAGGCCTGGGTGGCATATCCCCCCCCCCCCAGTAAGGCTAATGTGTTAGGTGCAATAAAACCTCTGGATTAGAGTTTAAAATATTTAGGCATTCAAAACCAATTGACTGATTTTAAAACAAATCGTTTATCAAGTTCTGTATTTATATGCATATATTTTTACAGCAATATTAAGCTACAATAAAATAACAATCCTGATGGGTCATCCAGTGGGACCAAAGTGTAAATAACTACTTTTAAACCACGTGCTCCACTGATTGTGCACCTTTATTGTCGCTAACATATTATATTTTATCAAAATCTTCAGCTAATATTATTATGAGGGCCTAGATGATACAGCCCTCAGTGAGACTGAGGGGTGAGTAACTACTTCATATGCACTTTGTCTGACTGACTGATTGACAGATTTCAGGCCTTATTGTTTGTCAAGTTCTGGATTTGTATGTCATTGTCAAGCTGCAGTTATAATGGGGGGCCCATGAGGTATATTGTCAATTGAAAATTTTTTGTTTGTATTGTTAACTGTGAGCTCAATCCTATACGCAATATAAGAGCGTACTCCTAGTAACGTACACTTAATAATTTTTTAAATAAGAATTATACTCAAAACCTAAAAATATACTTCAAATTATCTCTTTTGGTGTTTTGTTTTAGTCAAAAACCTTTTGTTATCCAGTATAACAAAATATACTCTAGTAAACTAACTATTGTTACTCTGTTGTTGAAACATAGACGTTGGCTAAAATTTAAAGATTCAAGTACCACTAAAATGGCTTCCAATGTTATTCTTATGGAGAAACACACAATTCGGTTTTAAGATAATTTTATTAATACTGAACAAAACTATCCGAATAACGAACTCTACCGAGATTTTATACTGTTAAGTTTATCTGACAATTTTAAGTTTAACTGTGGAGGCATTGTCAAGTTATTTTGGTCACATACGCACTACTTGAGTTGATTCTCTTCCTACTCTAAGCAGTGAAGTTATGTATATGGATTTTCTGTGAGTTTATTAAATTCAACGGAGGACCATGGTTTAAAATAATGAACTGTGCTAACAAATTGCTGACTCAAAGAAAAATAGTTCCAATATTTAAAATGCTGAAGGCAAAATATGTGTTACCTTTTATTTTTAATTGCTCAAGAATATCAAGATGAAGCCGTGTCCAAAAATTGTTCTTTTTTAAGCGTTGAGTTGAGACGATGACGATGACTACGATGAACCAGGCCTGGTA
This sequence comes from Allygus modestus, assembly GCA_963675035.1. Lineage (NCBI taxonomy): Eukaryota > Metazoa > Arthropoda > Insecta > Hemiptera > Cicadellidae > Allygus > Allygus modestus. The sequence continues at coordinate 88,925,808 of OY776112.1, read as the reverse complement.
TAACTTGCTGATTTATGAAGCGGTGTGGTGAACAATTTATTATAAAAAGCCGGTAGTGGATGCAAAGTAATAACAATTTTGAGGTTTGACTTTAAACACTGTGTAACGTTACATTATAACATAATTTCGATATTAACTGAAAATTTGGAAGTTGTGGTCGAATTAGAAAAAGCTACTGTGACATGATAAAACTTAGTTGAGTTCACTTCTACAGCTGGGAGAAGACTGGTTCCTTCCAGAAATCGGAAATCCTGTGTATTCTTGGTTGTGACGTAGGTCTTTTGACAAATCAGACGGATGGTCAAAGTCTATTGATATGAATTGTGTCTCTATACAGATGTTCAACTGGACATTGTATGAAATAAAAACGTTTCTTCCTTATATAGCCTTCTTCGTAGGCTAGACTTGTAGATAATTTTAATCAAACAAAACCTTATGATTTATTATTATTTTCTTTTTAAGCGTAATTAAAACACATTTTAAGCACATGTAATTATGACAAAACAAAAGGGGCTGTTAATTCATCTTGACACAGAAAAAAATGAAATAAAAATGCACTGTTTTAAGGTCCATAGTTTTGGCCTATTTTAATATGAAATAATAAACATTACGCCCCCTTTGAACCGACTTGGTTCAACAATTATTTTATGGGTAAATCATGAGACACTTTAGGCCAATATATTTGAAAGGCCTAATTAAACAAAAATGAAATAAAAATGGAGGCGATTTAACAAAGTCTTTAGTCCATTAATGGAAGCGGGAAGACCTTGATGGCAGGTCTAGTATAAGTTCCATTTGAAGTTTTCACTGTCACTAGACTGACCACATTGTCTTTGCCGGGAGAAGTTGATATGATTCGCCCAAGGGGCCAACACAATGAATCATGTAAAAAACTAAATCTCCGATTTTGAGGTTTTCTCTGTTATAAATCCATTTGGTTCCTTGCTGGCTCCATTCTGAGTAAAGAGTTGAATCCGCTGCCAACGTTTAAAACGGTTACTCGTAATGTCGGTGACATCTTGTTCAGGAACCAAAACTAATGGTGATCCAAACAAGAAGTGTCCTGGAGTCAGAGCTGACAGATCTGATGGGTCAGCAGACAATGGGGTCAATGGCCTAGAATGTAAGATGGCTTCAATTTTGGAGGTCAGTGTAAAAAACTCTTCCACTGTACTTATTTCTTGATTGATCACACGAATAAGATGAAATTTCATACTCTTCACAGCACTTTCCCACACACCTCCTTGGTGAGGGGCAGCTGGTGGGTTAAAGTGAAATGCAATAGATTGAAGGTTGCAAAATTCAAAAATTTTCTTCTGGGCATCCGCTTCTTTAAAAAGTGACTTGAAACGAGAATCTGCTTCTTTAAAATTAGTACCACAGTCAGAGTAAATGTTGGCTGGTAGGCTGCGGCAAGAAACAAAGCGGTCCAGAGCAGCTAGAAATGATGTGGTAGATAGATCAGTGACCGGTTCAAGATGAATGGCTTTTGTAACAAAGCAAATAAAGACACATATATATATTCTGAAGACCTTCGAGGAACGTAGATTATCAGATTTAGCGCTAAACCACATTGGGGGAAGTATAATAAGGCTGACGTTAATAAACTGAAGTTCACCAGATTGATCTTAGCAAAATCGCGGAAGATTTTTGTGAGATATACGTACTGCATATATATCTGTCATTGGTCATTGGACTACCAATTATTAATGATTCTAGCTAAATAATCAGTCGGTCTTAGTCAGTAACAAGGCTACACATTACATATCTCCTATTCTACACTTATCAGTCTTTTATTTTTACCTTAAAATATGCACTAGCTGCGTCGGCGTCGGTGTCTGACACTGAGAATCATCGGTTAATATGACCATGAGTATATGAGTTAAACAATCAATTACTATTTTCGTATTTTAAATACGTTTTTATAGAACTATACACCAAAACTGTCTGCGGACGTATAAATTCTTCCTCTTACCTGAGGTCTCTCTGAGAGTTTTGTAAATTTTTGAAATTATCGGACTTTTTTTGTTTACAGGTTTTATGACCATTTATTAAAAGATGTATTTATTTACGTTCATAAAAATTACAAATAATACATAACGATTGATTAACAATAGTTGAAGTTTGTGTCTATTAATCATTATTTATATATGAATTATTACAATTTATATGCATTTCCTGGGAACAAGCTTCTTCAGTGTTTTTCCAAGTTACACATTAGAACTAAATACGGTCACTCACATCTGTTTCACATTTGGGTTTTAGCGAATTTCCCCTATAGGGAAGAAGCTATTACCGTAGGTCTCATGGTAAGACTTAAGCCAGAGACCATGATAACTTTTCATTTTGAGGTCCCCAGATGCCAAAAACACCATTCGTTAAAATTTTTATATATGTATATGTCCGTAAGCACGATAACTCCCGTAAAAAAGGTCCGATCTTAATCAAATTTGGTACAAATGTGTAGAGCACCATTTATTTGAACGATTTCGAAAACCAGACGAATCGCACCATCCAAAGGAGGGTTTAAGTGGGGTTTTGTACCCCAAAAATGGTTTTTTTGGGGTTTCCACATGTAATTTTTATTTAAATCAAATTTTAATTTTTACCATTTTATTCAGCATAAAGAAACAAACAATTTGGTATTTTTATCATTGCTCTACGTCAATTGGTTCCTGAGATATTACAAGTGCTAAACACAGTACGTTGTCTAATGTTATTCTTATGGAGAAAAAAAAATTGTATATCTCGCTTATTTATGAACATAAACTGACAAAATTTTGTATATGGCTTCATCTGGTTGGGGTTTATCGTTGTTTGCACAAAATACAAAATTTTCACTTATGGTTCCCGTAGCAGCAAACCTAGGTAATCGGTCCCCATGTTATTCTTATGGAGAATAATTCAAATGTTATATATCGCTTACTTATAAATGTATATGAATGAAACTTGGTATGTGACTTTACTTAGATGAGTTCTGATGATATTTGCATTATTTTGTGTTCCTTTTTGCAGCAAACCTGCGTACTCATCCCCAATGTTATTCTTATGGAGAATAATTAATATTTTTAATATCGCTTGTTTGTGAATATATTTCTTATGAATCCTGTTAAGTGTTAATGTGTTATGTTATATATTCATTGGAAATTCGCTGAGTATGCAGGTTTGCAGCGACGGGGGTATTTTAGCTTATATCAGTGAAGCAGTGAGGTTAAATTTCGACAACTTAACGAAAATAAACAATTGTCTCTGGTATAAAATAAATTTGTAAAAACTTCCAGACTACGTTCTTCCCCATCAATCTCCTCAAATCCTCAAATCAATCCGTTAGAGGACTAGAGACCTGATAAACCAACGACCGTGTGTGTAATAATGAGTTTACGGTGGTCATTAATCCACGAGACTTCCGCAAAAAATGCTGCCTCATCAGGTTAAGTGCAAAGCTAAGTAAATGGCAAGCCGTTGTAATTAACAAATAGTAGTTACATATTACATTCTGGCTTATTAAAAATAATATTTCTAGTGGAAACATACAGTTAGGATGGTTAAGAAGTAGCAATAAACCTGATCAATAGTTGAACAGTGTAGAAGAATACATAATGTGAAATAATATAATGTTTGTCTTTAACATTATAGGGATTATTTAAATAAAATATTTGTCTCAAGTTTATAAACCTAAAAAAGCTTAGAGAAAAAGCGACAATTAAAATTAAAACTTATTTAAAACTAATAATTGCTCGATTTTTCACGTGTTATGTTTTATAGATAAAGTCGGTATAAAATAATTTTGTGCTAATCAGACAAGATTAACCATAACACTCTTATTTTACAAAATACTAGTGAAGTTATAGTGAATATTATAAAATCCAAAACTTTTGTCATTAGAAATATAAATAATACTTAAAAAAGACGATATATATATATATATATATATATATATATCCCGTCTTTGATGTGTTTATTAGTTCACGTGAGTATAAGTGGACTATCGGTAAAAGTAAATTTAAGTGATTTAAGAATCGTTTCACTTTAATCTTTGGTTCTGCACAAATTAGGCCTATGACTGTTTTAATCTTAGCTGTAATTTTTGTAAACACGGGATGTATATTCATCGTTTTAGGGATTGGAAATATTAAGAATCTTTTTTACTAGTTGTGCTCATGTATTTTAATAGCACAAAAATAATAAATTTTGAAAGTTGGGAAGTTATTCGATTATAAATACCACATAAAGCTGGAGAATATACCGGTGTAACTTATGAAATATCATCCTTACGAGGGTGTTCACCACCTTGGCACATTTATGGAGCAGTTATTCTGATATAAACGGAACTTGTCTTCTTACTTTATACTTTTGTTTTATTAATTATATCCAACTGTTAACGGGACCAACTGTTAACGTTTAGCACTATATAATCCGTAACAAAACCTTTCCTTACCAAATATTCTCAACCTTTTTATACTAAACTAAAAGTGGCGTTTAGTACTCTGAATAATTTTAAGAGTTTAATTTTAACGTTATAGTAAAGTTTTATCTCGGAACAAAAAATAATCAACCGAATATTTATAGTACTTATCAGTTTTCCCCCTTTAACTTGTTTCTAATCATAGTTTATAATGCATTGATATATGAGGGTTGCATTTATATTTGATATGTTACTAAATATCTCTGCCATTTTGGGCAATGTCCAGTACAACAAATTTATCTTAGAATAGATGCCATGAAATTAATATAGATTACTGCGATAGATTTTTGTAAAAATCTGTAACAAACAGCAGACTGAATAGACTATAACAATAGGTTTCGGTTTTCTATACATAATAATAAATGTAGCATTATATTCCAACACGTTGTATCAAACTGATTTAGAGCTTCCAGATCAATAGTGAGTGATTGGATGGTGATATATGGGAAACTAAAAGTATCTTATGACTTTATAGGTATGAATAAATTTAATTAAATTTTCATGAAGATGATTTGACTATGTTTACTGATGACATATAACTGGATCATTTAGACGCAACACCTGATTTTTAAATCTTTAAATCTTTATAAACTACTACAGCATTCAAATGGGCCCGATTATCTTACATATTCCGATTACCTAATGAGTTACCCCTAAACCACTAAATTAAACACAATACAATACAATAATGCGATTGTAATAGTTTTGTCCATTGGAATTTTCCTTATTATATTATGTATTAAAATCAAAGTATCCAATTATAATGGAAACTGTTTACGCTGTCAACAAACCTGTTTTTATTTACACTTCCTTTATCATTAATCAAGTTTTGGTAACATAATATTAATCGTAATGAGCAAAATCATTTAAGAATTTCTTATCTTAAATAAAAATTACAAGTTTTACGCAGTTACCAATCAAACATTGTTGAATGATAATCACTAAATCTCATGGATTAATCACTTTCCAACATTATGTTTCAGCATTTATGATTTACTGCTCATTAATAACGCTTGCCTCCCAGCCGCAATCTAATAACATCTTGATCTGCTAATTTGTGTTACATAATTTGATAAACAGCTTTTATAATTTGTATTATAAAGTTTATTTTCCAATACAAGTCAAACATTAATACGTTATGAAAAAAATCAACAACTATTTTAAAGTTACCATCGTTATTGTAAAACATAATTACCTTACTAGATTAGATTTGTTCAATAACATCAAGCATCGTTTCCTTAGAAGATGGTATTTTAAATTAATTATAACTGGGAAACCTACATTACCGTAATGAAAACCATGAACACCTGTAAATCTCTTAGCTCGGCGTTGACCTTCTATACGATCCAATTGAAAAAAAAATTGTTCTTACCATAACAAATTTCTGTTAAAATATCTCCTTAAGTGGGACACATATTGTTAATTTAAATGGATATTATAAACCGAAATATATGTAGGTCTTCATGAACTGAAGTATCAAAATGCCCTGTAATATGTTTTTACATTAGCCTACTCAAACTTCTTATAGCAAACATTAACAACCAAAACTATTCCTAATCCGTGGATGTAAAATTGAAGATGGTGAAAATAGCTTATAACCCGTGATGAAAATTTTATATTTTGATTTAAGCATACTATTACATTACAATAAAAATTACAAAAAAAGAATATAGCAATTTGTATATTGTAATTATGTTGTATTCAAACTGTGTAATGTTATTATTAAGAAACACACTCCAATTGTATCAATATCATAAATTAAAATTACATCACACAACAGTTAATTTTTATAAATAAAACAACTAGTTATATATTTTGCTTATTAAAGCAATAGTTACACAATAAGTACAATTTAAAATGTTATGTTAATAACATAGAAATGTATAATTTTACAGATTTTAAGGACTTTACAATTTTTACAAATTTAATTAAAAGTATTCATTTATAATTTAATTAATATTTACGTAGCATAGTCATATTTTACATAATTTAATGAAAGCAAAGACATTTTCTCTGTGTTCACAGAACAATTTTTTTCAGAAGTTGATCCGGGTGGCGCAGTCCCCGAAGGCTACGTTAGCTTTGGAATAAACCTTTCTCTTAGGAGTGACATATTGCATTAAACTATTTTATTACTTCATAGAAAGATAATTGCGCAATTTGCAATGTTGGTATTTGTTTAGGTTACAGTTACTCAATACCGATATAAAAAAATTATTATTTTTTTTTATTGATTAGACTTAAACTATATGCATAAAATTTTACTGTGATAACTATATTTTACATACAATATTGAATACATACTTATATATAGCCTTATTAGTGAATTTTCTTTGGAAAGTGAACTATTAGCATGACCCGCACGATGAAACTTAAGCCCGGACCACCATAGAAGTTCCTAACGTGACTCCTTGAAAAAGTTTTGGGGGGTCGTTCAAAATGTTATATATAAACACACATATATATATATATATATATATTCATATATATAGACACACATATATATATATATATATATATATATATAAGTGTTTGCACTCTATTGTTCGCATTTTTTATCCGATTTACTTAAAATTTGGTAGGGACGTTCCTTTTTGTAATTAGTTGGACAAATTCGTTGGGCAAAACAATCGGAAAACGTTAAACCCCTTTTTTTGGGAATTAATCCTTCTAATTTCGAGATTTTGAGCCCAAAAAGGGTCAGAAAAGCCCCGTATGTAAGATTACTGCATGTATTAAGATAGGAATTAATGAGGCAAAAGTTTTAAGTAATCTCTTGTCATTCTAGTATACATATTTACCGAGTCATTAAAGAAAATGTGTTTTGACTAAACACAGTACGTTGTCTTATGGGGGTTTTACACTAGAAATGCCTGTTATTCCTTTGTTAGAGTACTTTTATCATCCGCAGCAACATCTCGCCTACTTTCAAGCCTGTCTGGACCTTCTCCTAACATTATAATGCGCAAAATTGTATTCCCAGCTTTGCAGGTAAATGAAACCAGGAGCTTCAGAACAGCCAAAAAATCACTGTTTTCAGATTTTAATAACAATTGGAATAACGTGTTTTTACACTGATTTGTAGTATTAAAAGTTGTTACGTGGAAATTCACTTTCCTCACGTCAGTGTGCTACGTGCAAACTCGTTAATATTTATATATCGTTTAGTTTTAATATTAAATGAATCCTGTCATATTTTAATTTAAAATAAAACAATTTTGTTTGAGTTTATATTAAGAAAAAAAAATCCAGGTTCAGCTACAAAATGCCACGAGTTGTCTTTGATAATTTGTCTGTTATTCAACTCCCTAGTTATGATTGAGTCAGGTAAAGTTTCATACAGATTTGTCTAGGTACTTGATGAATAAACTGAGATAATAGATTGTGTTATGCTTTTGTGGATCGGCTTCAAACCATTACAATATTTAATCATAAATATAGTACTGTATATTGAAACTTCCTTTAATGCATTTTCTTGTTCTGTTTCCTTTAATTTTTATAAACAAATTTATTATTTAATGTATTAATCTGGAATATTTTTCTAAAGGTTTATTCAACTTGTACAGCTATTTGGGTTTATCTGGGCTCATTTTGGTTTCTAACTATTCATTTATGGAGTCCCTTAATGAGCTCCGTTATAGATATCATAATGTTATGTTATGTTATTTTTGTATAATAAATTCTGTCTTCCTTTGAGTCACCATTTCTAGGTGTTGATATATGTTGATCGCTTTGGCGTTGATCTTATAAGGCGTTCTTTTTGTAACGCAATTTTCTATTGATTTAACCACTATTTTGATATGCAATACCCGGTCTAATCGTAAATGAGATTAAATAAATAATATTACTTTTTGTTTGGTTGGTTATAATAAGGTCCCATAAACAATGTTACGAGTTCTTAGATCCATAAGGTTCCAAGTTCTGAGTTATAATGTAAACTTTTAATTTTAGCCTAAACTATTCACTAAGCGCAAAAATTAGAGAGTATCTAAATAAAATTCGTAAAGCTGCGCATTTATAAATTTGGTAAACACTGCACTCGTGATCACATGTAGAATAGTTAATTCAACCTAGCTTGCCGTAGTTCTCAACATAGCAGTTAATTAACCTAGTCACCTAACACTACCAACAAGCGTTGGCACAGTGGTCCGTGATCCTACCTCGTATAAAAATCTCTGTAATTTCTTTCCTAATTAACAGAATACACATTGCTGACATATAAGTGAATTTTAATTAATTAAATCGGATTAAGTTTAAACATTTAAAAAAATCACTAAATAGTCTTTTGATAGGGGCTACTAATATCTAAATAAAAATATAACTTAATTGGTAAGTTAATATCTCATTTCACAAACCCATTTAACATAGTTTTTTTAAAGTTTGTATTCTTACTAGGACCACACTCGCTTATCATTTAAATATACTTTTATTTTCTTTCACGATGTGTTTATAACCTTTTTGATACCTTTAGAGCTTTGGGGAATCAATTACCAAGATTGGCTATCACTATAATGCTGTATATATAGTAAAGCTAATCGTCAATCGTTGTACACGAATTGATGGATTAAAAAGGATTTAAAGTGAAATAAACTAAAATTTGAACTATATCAATGGTATTGCCAGGGCAATACTCTTAGACGCCTTAGTACTATTTAAACACCAAATAAATACTTTAATGTTTTTAAACCTATTTGAATCTGACTCTGGTTGTAAATTGAACTTTTTTATGAAGGGGAAATACTAATGTTTTAGAGACTAACTAGTGTTAAGAGTTGGGGAGAGTTCAAGGTGCAATTAAAGTAATTTTTATAAGTTAAAAAATCAATACACATTGCTAAACAACATTTAAACATTTTACCTTCCCACCACAAAGCAGAGACTGGCCCGATTCACTTTAATGTACTCTTGAAATCCTAGCTGACAGAGAAGTACAACAATGTCCGTAACTGCATCAATGGTGGAATTCAGTAGTTTTAATTCTATTTGTTATTTTATGTTTTTTTGTTTACATTTTTTTATATTAAGTAAATCTAATAGGATTTGTTTTGACTTGGCTAAAGAAATTTGTTTGTCAACTTTGCTGGATAAAGTAAATACTCGAAAACATATAAATATTATTGTTTATGTTTTAATAAAGACATCTATACATATTTAAGCCAACAAATTCCAACCGAAAACAATCCACGAAATTGTAGCAAGAATAAAACGGATGATCAGGGTTGAAGAACCACTCCGTCGCGAAGCAACTTTATTTATTTTATTTTATTTATTTATATACGGTTTATACCATTTTACGCCTTAAATGTATAAAATGCAGGAATAGATAATTCATTGTGCATTAAAAGAAAGCCAAAAAGTATTAAACCATGAACTCATTAAAACATCTAAAAACATGCTGTTAATTGTCGGACTGAAACCATATGGTATGATCCGTCGTTAAGGATAAACGTAAATGCTTTACAAACACAAATGCAATACTATATTTCCCTGAGAGAATTATAAAAGGTCAGTCGCAGCTGTTTGTGTAATGAGTTACAACATTTGTTAAACTCGCATTACCGCTACCAACTGGCCGGTTGATTAACCAATGTGAACATAGTTAAACATATAGTTGCAGCAAGACATTATAATTATAAACAAAATAAGAACACCCCGACGTTGTAAAATAAACAGCAATAAAGCAATATTTTTATCCCGCCTCTTATTTTGATTCGAAGGCACTATAGTTAAATATACCTTGTGTCACCCCACAATTAAGACGAATCAGTCGACACATTTTATGCTTAACAATCAATCATGCAATACAATTTATTAAGCTTATTACGTTTTCATGTTTTCTTCTGGATTTTATTTATAATTTATTAATTAATCAATTAATTTCAATAAAATAATACTTTCTCATATGTATAATCCCTCAAAGTTATAATTGATAGCTCTAACAAACTAACAAAGCAACATACTTGCCCATTAAATGAGTGGAATAAATAAAAAAGTAATGAATTATTTTTGCCTAATAATTGAACATTTTCATTGAAAGAACATCAAATGATACTCTTAATAGTAAATCTGTTTAAGCTCTCTTCAATATTTAGCAATACTGTTGGCCATCATCTGTAAGGTCCTTAAATAAATATTGTTTTTATTAATCCAGTAAAATGTAATACTTATTTCTCTAAGAACCCTAGAAAACCCAAATTGATTGATTAAAGCATGGTCATTAATTATTGTTTTTATCTAGACCAAAGCGATATGTGACTTTAGAATTTTAGTTTCTGACACTGTGAAACAAACAAAATGTGTCACATTTTATCCATGGGATGAATTACTTTTATACTCGTTTATATGTGTACTATCTGTGTTTTACAACACTAATGTGTATTAATATTGTCTACTATCCAGCTTTTATGTATTATTACTGTGTATGTTATGCAATTTTCTCTTTAACATTGTGAGGTACAATTTGTTTAGCTTTTAAAGGTGTTCAGCATTATGCGTGTATTATTAGCAAAAGGTAAAATAGCTTTAGTAAAAATACAAACATGAATTGAAATGCCATGAAAATCTGTAAATCAACTAATATCTTTAACAATAATAAAAAATCAGGTTTGGATGAACAAGGAAAGCAAGATCAATTTTATATGGAAATCACGTGTCAACTTTTATGCGTCACGAAGTAGAAGCTCCTTACGATTTGACGTTCTGTGACGGCATATACAATTAGTTACTAATAACCGATGGGTTAAAATATGTTAACAAATTAACCAAAATACAGTTATAGTGGTGTATTTCTTTGTAAGAATGGAATCTGTGAGTAAAAGTGATACTATTCTCGGAAATGATTTTCGTAAAAACTTGAGATCACTTTGAGGTAAATATAACTGGTTTAGCTTATTAGCATTAGTAGTCTAATACACATGCACCCTACTTACGTGATTGGTTTGTATGTGTAATTGTCCATTTTTGTTTGAATTTGATAAGCATCATACTTCCCAACAAGTATTCAACACTTGTATTCTGATTGTATTCTATTTACTGATAATTTTTCAACATGTTAATACTTCATCGATATACATAAAAAAATGTTTATCTTTATATATAATTCTGTAAGCGAAATCTCTAAGTAAAAATGGTGGGAGTTTGGCAAATCGCAGGATGATAGGAGACGGCTCCAATTGAAGGTCTTGATCTCAGGGACTCGGGAAAAATAGAGGGATTTCTAAAAGTTGCCAGCAAACAAGAAATAATGTAAAACAATCCCCATAAGAAAAGCATGGGAATTTGAAAACATCTGCTTAGTTTACATTAAACCATGTGATTAAGTGTCTACTTTGTTTAAAAACTGACATGTGGCTTATATTGTTCAATTTCCACAGCATGAAAAGAGTAAACAAATATGATGAGGCAGAGTATTGGAGCAAGGTTAGGAGCTATGGCCCCTTCAAGCCGCTAGTATTTACTAATTATCAGCCATTTTTATATAAAAACTCATCCAAGCAATAAGTTATACCATTGAGTATACACTAACTCTGTATATTCAATGGTTATACCTTTTATAAATATTATTTTTAAGTTTGTTTACAAGTAAACAGAAGGAACGATGAAAATATATTCAGCGGTAAATTAGATTGAAACATAACATTTGCGTTATAAATTTGTGTAGGTATTTTACCAAGAGCACCTTGAAATTAGTTTTAATAATTGTTAAAAATAAAGGTACCTTTATTGCAAATGCTTAAAATGCATCTTAGTACAAAGCTTATAAATTATCACTCCCATGTGTGTGTGTGAATATCAAGATCGGTAATATAATAAACTGAGCTTGAAGTCCTCTCAATATCCTCGTATTAATAATTTAAAATTGAATTCATTATAATGTCGAAATAAAAATATCACAATAATTTTAACGAAGAAAATAGGCCATGTCAAAGTACAAATCCATGCTCATTTGTTCGGATGCGTTTTAATTACTCGTTAATTTAATTTAACCTTGAATATATAACACATCACATTATTAGTTCTACTTAAAAACAATTAAACGTGTTTAAAACCAATTATAAATCTAAATAAATTTTATTGTTACTTAAGTACTTGTTTAAATTTATTTTTGTATATCATTCAAGTAAGCGAAATTGTACCTACAAGGTAAACGAATCCGGTGGCTTTATTGATGCTTAGACCTTAACATTGTGTTAGTATACAATTAAGGGCTACAAGTACTATGTTAAAATCAAATTGGAGCACCCATAACTATTGAACAATTGGTTAAAGAAGAAAACTCGAATAATATAATTGTATCACAGCACTACTAAGTTCATAGGATGATAAGTTTTAATACCGTTTTACTTTATTTATAATTTAAAAATAATATTATTTATTATAACTTAAAAAACTTAAAGTTTACTCAAGTCTTATCCAGAACTCGAAAGCAAGCTGGTTACAACATGTTACAAACTATGTATTTCTCAAATAAATAATAGAGCTGAAGGATATATAATACATGATTAGGTATTTGGTTATACAGCTAAGGGTTTATTTTAGGTCTGTTATGTTTTATATTTCTTTATCTAAATCATAAAAATATATTAGATAGGAGGTATAGAAAAGGCCTACCAGATGGATTCCATCCCCTGATATCGGAAAGAGAGGACGGGAAAATACCTTATACACCAGTGAGTTAATAACGAGTTTATAAATTTCATATACTGAGAAAAGTCTTATCCCTGAAATTATTTTCGTTTTAGTTTTTGTGATAGTGTTTTATTAATTATTCCGACTGAACCCAACAGCTGAAACCATATGTTTAAAATAATATCTGTATTAATTGCTACGGACAATGGTAATCGACGCAATGGGAATTTTGCATCGATTGTTTACTTGTCGAAAGTTTGATCTGCTCACTTGACAATCAGCAGGATCTCTCTTTTTCCAATATAAAAAATGTAATAGTTGTTATTGGTTATTGCGTTTGTTTTCATGAATTAAGAGTTAAAAGGGCGAAATAGAATTGTGAAGTTAGATTAATTAAAGTAAAAATTTGAGACAATGGAAGTCCGTGTAGCATCTACAGGACAGTTAGAGAGATCCATCTCAACTCTTTCCTTTATATTATTCTTAACTACTCGATATATTCGTGTTCTGGCTATTTGGAAAGTCTAAAATTTCAATGTTCTTTGGTTATTTTTTCTCCTTCATATCTTCTTAGTCAATCAGATGTCTTCATCATTCGATCATTATCAACGTTGACGGAAAAAATACGTCTTCATTATATTAATGATTTCTTTCTTATATAAAACATATGTTAATAGCTTAAATGTTGTGTTCTGCTTTTGTAAATAGCTCATAAATTCAGTTGGCGTTAAAGCCTTATTTAAATACTTGTTTTACTCATTAAGGATACTTGCTTAACCTTACAGTATATCTTTAAGAACTTTGGTAGCTAAACCACTACATGTATTAAAATGTTTGTACTAGTAAAACTATGATATAAAGTTAGTTTAGTACTAGCATTAACATATTTACATTACAATTAGTGGCTTGAATGGGCCATAGTCTTTTAACTTGCTCCAAAACTTTGTCTCATATGATTTTTACTCTATACATGCTGAGGAAAATAAAACAATATAAGTAGGAACACGTGCCAGTTCGCAAACAAAGTAGACACTTAATCATATATTTCAATATAAACAAAGGAGACATTTGTAATAACTTTTTTAAAAATGGAAATTAGTTTATTCCATAGCAAGTTTTTGGGACATTATTAAGACTGACCAAAATGTCAAGCCCATAACTTTAAAATGAGACCTCTCTCAGCTTTTCGTTATTTCACAATTTTACTGTCTCAGAATTTTACGGAATCAGATAAGATTGGCATGAAATACGTAATAGCGATTTTTTAGTTCGGCCCTCATAAATTTGCAATACAGATACATGAATAGATGTATTTGAAAAGTAGTCTTTGTGGATTTATCTCTCACCTTCAGAAAAATCAAAGGGAGTTCGATTTCTCTCAGCCATACAACATGATATTCAACATAGAAATATAGGAATTGAAATAAAAAGAACCAGAAAGAACACTGTAGAAAATAGAAATAAATAAATCTGTATCCATAAACCAATAAAAAATTTAAAAAATTTAGAATAACCAAAGATAATACTACTTCGTAGGAAATAGCCTGAGAAATTCTTCGAATACAACCTGGGATTGAGTAGATTCTATTAAAGTATCAACCACAGACTTATATAAAAAATAAACTTATATAATGTATAAACATAAAATCACTAACTATGTCATCATCATTTATGTGTGAAAAATATAAGTTTGTCAAAATAAATGTTATGGAATAACCAGATTCACCTATTATACCTTATACATATCAAATAGTTTCTATGAGAACTATAAGATGTTTTATAACTATTTTCAAAACGGTAAAATATGGTTTTAATAACAACGGTGTATATGTTACATTATAATTTAGTTGATATAATACGGTATTATTTAAACTAATGCAGCTTTGTATAAAGAGCGTTAAAATAATATGTCATTGACAGGATGAAATCAAATACGTCCTAGAACTCTTAAAAATACATTTTACAATTATAATGTATTTAAATACTAGACGGTAAAAGTATAAAAAGGTAGCAAAATTTCATAGATTTTTCCCGATCACACTAGTCATCATTAGGCCCAATGAGAACTAGAGGAAAATTTCCTTAAAGTATTTTGCGTTACATTTAAGGAGCTTTTGTAAATTTGAATTTCGTACATAGTTTATAAACTCAATAGACCAATTAATGTCGTATATTTTTATTTTTTTGCATTAGTAAAGCTTTTTATGGGTAATTTAAAATATATATATATTATTAAAGGTAAAAATATAGTATCGATTTTAGATAATAGACTGAATAACTGTATAGTTTTAGTATTTATAGATTTGATTCCATTTATTATAATTAATAATGCCAATCTATGATAAAAAATGTATAAAATATTTTCATATTTGTCATGGCTTGTTTATGTTTTGATAGTTCTTAATTTCAAGTGAGTCTTATGTGAAGATACTTTGGTAATAAAAATGCCAACAAACTATGTTGATTAAACAACAAAATAAGTTTTATACTGTGTCTGTGTTTTATAGTAAAATTGTAATTACCTTTAGATACCTCAGTTTTGATCAAAGAAACACGTTGAAAACTTTTATAACCAATCGCCCGTTTAAGCAGTTCCAACAATATGTTTCCAACATGGTCCAACTATATGTTTTAGATTCAGTTTTACAATTATCTATTTTTGCATCCCTCTATTGAAATAAAGTAGTGTTTAGTTAATATAAGCGACAAAGCGTAAAATAATCCAACCTAAATGCAAGGAAATGTTGTATGGACACAGTAAGTTATATTTCAGGTCTGATTTTTAAAGTGGGTATATTTATCCAGTAATTGCTTATTCATGGCAATCTAACCCTGTTAAGTAGTCTGAGAGGCAGAGATGGCTTTGCAGGACCAGTTCAGGACCATTTGGAAGATATTCATTGCCAAAGATATACTATTGAATCATGCTCGTCATTTATATTTGCAACTATCCGTATATCTTTCAACCTAAACAATAATTTATAAATGAAGTGAGGTGTAAACAAATTAAATATTACACCTTGTACAATTTGTTTTATTATTAATTAAGACAATGCATTTTAAATTCATTTATCAGTTAACTAATACAGTTTTCCTTACTTGAGTAGTCTTGCTATTAAGATTATTTGTTGTGAATGAGATGTGATGAAATATTTGTTAACTTGCTAATTGATTTGAGCATTGGCTTGGTCCATTTGGAACTCGATAGAACAAAGTTGCACTTACAGTTACTATGGGATTGGTGCAAGACTTTTTTCTCGTATAAATCTCATTATTTGAGGTATATTTAGCTTACATACCGATGTCATATTTATTATACTACATGGGTAAGTTTGTTTTTGTGAAAGTAAACGAAGGATTATAAATGCCTTCTTATTAACATTCTCTCTTGTTTATTAACATATATTGATAATACTTTATATGTCGCTTCATATGGTTAGGGTTTATTGACATTCGTATAAAAAACACTTTTTATTAGTCTCCGCAGCAGCAAACCTGCGTACTGAGTTCGAATGTTTTTATTGCAAATAATAATCAAACGTCACATTTCGATTATTTTATGAATGTGTTCTGATTTACCTTGATAAGTGGCTTCATGTGATAGTGAAGTACCATATGAAACTTGATAAGTGGCTTCATGTGATAGTGAAGTACCATATGAAATTAGCTTGGAGCTTCCAACTGCTGCATCGATGGGGTGATTATTATTATTTGAGTTACAAATTAATTATTGTTTTTTAACGATCTGTTAAAGTGGAAATGGTTCTCAAATATAAACAAGTCTTAGTTTTTGTTGATGTTTATTTCAAAATAATAATTATTTACTTATACAATTTATTAATAACACTTATCAAGCCAAAAATAACTTCTGACAGTTAAATGTAGCTAATAAATGCTCAACATACAATTATATAGCTAACTGGAAACCGTTAATATAGAATATTATAAATATTTGTAAAATGTATAAAGGGAGGTCGAAGCTATCTTCCAAAGAATGTTTGAGCCATAAACATGAATTTATGTTAGTAGGCCTACTTAGTACTAAAAGTGGCATAACAAGCTACGTGATCATATATTCTTTTGTTATTTATTTTTAAGGCAGCCTTTTTGTGGTTTGCTGTATCTGGCCACATAGGCCATATATCCCAGACTATGTGACCATATGTGTATGTGGATGTGTGTAGACCACATGTGTCTCTGAAATGCATCTAGCAAATGAAAGAGTCAGTCGTTAGAGTGCGAGTTTTAGAGTACTAATGATAATGACTTGCTCTGACTGGGAGTTGAACCCTTGACAAGACCACTGCCATGGTTTTGCAGTCCATCGGCTTGGCCACTTCGCCAACCACGATGGACCAGCAAACCATCCATGTTATTAAACAACGACATTAGAAAAATGTATAATAACGCCGTAAAAAATAATTTTGATAAATGAAGATAAATCAGATTAATTTTTAAATACATTGATTTTTATAACTTCATTTCTTATAAAGAAATCTCATAAGGTATTTTTTATAAAAGCACATTATAGCGGAAGTAAAGTCCTAACCCTCTGCAGTAAACCATTATCCTTGTTTAGCCACCTTAAGCTTCTTAGATAAACTACTCCATCGGGTTGGAGAGTTATGAATAATTCAGCATCCCCCAACCTGTCAAAAAGATTTCACGTAGTGCATGCATTAAACTAAGCAATTTTCAAAAACGCAATTTTAACACATAGGGAATTATAGAACTAACAACTGTATTAAATCTATTGGGTGCTGAAATAATAAAGGTTGAACATTATTTAGTACAGAAAACAATACAAATGTAACAACTGTACAACAATAAACATGTAATAAATTGTCTTTTATGATTAAACTTTAAAATATGTAATTATGTTGGAATTAAATTGATTACAAAATATATAAATAGTATAAACATTATTGTCGACCTTCTCTGAATTATGTAAGCTCGGTTGTTATATAAAAGTTAGCTTACATTTTCCCCTTAGGTCAATATTAGATTTAAAATTTGCCTTGACGGAAATTAAACTCACCCTAAAACATCATATCGGATGTCATAGTGTCCGGTGGCTGGAGCTGTAAGTCTGCTAATGGACATGATACGGAGAAATCACTGGAAAAACTTTATTTGCAACCAAACGTCCTTCTGCCCTTAAACCTTCAATAAAAAGGTTTATATTCACATATTTGTGTCAAAGGATACATAACATGAAATAAATATCACAGGGAAAATTTATAAGTCACATTTACTTTTCCTTTTACGAAATTAACAGGCAACTATATAATAATGACTAGGTAGGCAATGTTTATTTTAGCGGTATTAATAGGAAGCCTAAATCTTTACGTTGACAACCATATAAATATCGTTTTATTATCCATGAAATTTTATGTCAATAATACTAAAGAATGTTTGAAATGTACACCGACCCACCAAATGGTATCTCATAGTCTAAATGATTGATGCTAAAACTAAAAATTGGACTTTTTTAGCGTGTTTTTCTAAATGTATACGATATGACTGAATACGGCAATAATTTTCCATAATGGTGGCCTATATAGCATGTTATATTGAAATACGATCCTTTTTTTACTATATCACTATGTTTAAGATTATTTTATTCTTTAGTATTTTTAAAATATAAGATCGAAAGATTTATTAGTGGGCAGTGACAGATCAATAACTTTAAATGCATGAATAACTTTAAATGCATGAATAAATGCATTTGGCATGTTATTACAGATTTTAATTAGAAAACCACTGAGTGAAATTAAATGCAGCCCAGAAGGATAACATTTCTTATTTTCTCTTTTATTTACGTATATGTATTACAAATCTGTTATTACCGTAATAAAGAGAAAAATGATAAAGAAATAAATTGCATATTTGTAATAGAATATAAAAATACATGTTAAATTCAATCATCCTTTTAGAGCCTAACACAAAAGTTTCGTTTAAAAGTAGCACTGAAAAAATTAAACATTCTGCTAAATAGAGTATTTATAAAATTTTAGGGATTCATAAGTCTAAATTTTTCGTACAAAGTATTTTTATGAAAAATATGTTTTTAATAGGAATGTAAACCGATAGTTTCTAACAATAATAATGTAAACCTTATCAATAAATTGGTTTATTGAATAATTTTAAATTTTGTAAGAAAAATAATTTATTTAATTCTGATATTTGCAAGTTATTACAAACAATACATAGATTACTGTTAACTTCTCTTAATTATGCCAATACTTGAATTATATATTTCTTATGAAGTTGAATTTTTGTTTTCTTTATGTAAGTGGACCTATAAAATCTACCTTTTTATCCTGTTTGCTGAGCTTTGAAGTCAAATCACGTAAACACAGTCACGAAGAAAATCTAGCAGAGTGGGTTCCTCACAGATACTGACGTGCATCCGTTTATCAAGCTTCTTCAGCTCTTTGAGTTCAGTTATTTTCTTTAAAATACGTTATTTGCTGTTTACAGTGTTTTAAAGTATTCATAGGAAAACCTGGGTTTTACAAAAAGCTAAAAGAGACATAAATCTTTAAAGATAAAAAATACCTTCTCATAAAATAAACTAACGACTGCAAATTATATTGCCCAAAATATGCTTGAATAATACATTTGTGTGTTTCGATGCTGAATTGTTGTGAAACGCTGAAATTGGGAAAAAAATCATCTTTCTTACATTACTTAAAAATGTCTAATTTTTGACCATTTAACGGCAACAGATTACCTGGGAATACACAGATTACAGATATAGCAAATATAGTTTATTCTCAAGGTATAAGCTCCGTTGTCACTTTTTATTTTACTATTCTAAATACCAACTTTGTCCTTTATCATTCATTTCAGATATCGAGCTATCGTTTGTCTTGAAAGTTCTTGTTTTTTTTCTATCCCCGTTGTTTGTGGTATTGATTTGTAATTCAATACCTGTGTTTCGCATCAGATATGTATAATATGTATTTTTTCCTTTCTTACTTATGGCTTCCTTTAGTCTCATTCATACTATATATTTATATCGAATAACCAATTATAAACGTTGTACAAATAATTGGATACACAATTAGCTATTTACCTTTAGAACTGAATTCTACTAGAGTATAGATCGGACACTAAATGTACCATGTGTTTTTGAGCTTTATTCTTGTCAGGTTTTTTAAAATACTGCACCAAATTAAATAGTTTAAAGAGTGTTGACACCAAATTATTTGATTAGCACTTTATCGTTCTGCCTTTTGAAATAAACGACTTCCACACGAGCAGACTTGGTAAACAAACCAATAAAACCGGTGCGTCGTGACGTCAGATCCGTCGTCGGTGGTTTTAGTGATTGGATTTGAGAGACTAGTGCAAACAAAATTTAATTATTAAATTTACAAAATAATTTTAAATAATAACTTTCACCACTTCTATAGGATATTTAGAATAATATGTCAGGCATATTTGTAATACAAAAACTAAGCAGATTGTTATTGTTACAGATGTAGGCCTAATAGATTATTAACACGAATAAATTGTCAACTATTATCAACTTGTTTATACTGTTTTCAACTATATTATTATTTTTCAAAGGTTTCATGGGAAACAGTAATTCAAATAATATGAATACTAAAACCAAATTCGAATATATTACTGATCAAATTATTTTAGTGCTGATTAACAAATACGTGTTGTTTATTTCGTAAGCATTTTTTTCATCGATCATCCCATGGCTATACATATAGATATGACTATACAGATGTAAAAGATCCAATATATAAACATTACTGGCATTATTTTTTCATAATGTTGTTTAATAAAGGTGAAACTGGAATTCATACTTTATGATCTGGAAAGCGTGTTGGTATCAGCCGAGTCGGCCCCGATTGCTCGATTGAGAGCCACGGGCGATATTGCAGATAGGGTTTATTGACACGTGGTGTTCGGTTTAATTTCGTTGACACAAGTGGTTGCCGTAAGAAGACGCCCGAGCTGCAGCGGGCGTCAACCCCGCGACCGACGTCAAGTCCTGCCTCATCCCTGGTCTGGCTGTAATTATAGACTTCCTTTGTGGTGAACTTGTTTCACGTACGATTCTATGAGCCAGGCCCGCACCAGTGTTGAGTATAGGACCGACTAATCCCTGTTGCTAGTTTATGAACCCTGGAGTGACCCAGCCATCGTAGACTGAATCGTCTGCGGCGAATTTAAATAACCTTCTCGCAAATATTTTATTACAGGGGTATAATACGTCACAGTTAGGGGTATCATGTTTCGTCAATTTATTATTGGAAATGGGGGGGGCATAGAGTAGATATTCGGTGCATAAATTCTTTGACTATGCATCCATTTTCTTCTTATTATTAATATTATTATTTTTTGTTTTATCACTAGTTCGCAACTTTAAATCTTATAAAATTTAATATTAACTATAATGCCAAAATATTTGAGAATAAATCATATACTATTTTGTCCTTTTTCAACTTTATTTTGGAATATTCAAGCAGATTTACAGTACCTTCAAATAGATATCTTAAATATACAAATTATTATTTTTTTCTAGAAACCATTAAACACTTGCCTAAATATATAGACCATATAACAAATGTCCGGTGTCAATCAATTCATCATTTAGTTGATAAGTAAGAAGAATGGGCACGGACACAATGCAATTTGTCACTCCAAACAGAAACGTTTCTTACAAAGCTAACATAGTCATCAGGGACTGCGCCACCCGAATCAGCTCCGGAATGAATTCATTGCGTGAAAGCTGAAAGGTTCTTTTTGAGTAAGTTATATTACTGATTCCTTTGAGTGTCTTGAAATGATCTGCATAGTAATTGTTCTATTTGTTCAGTTTAGTGTTATTTGTATGTATATTTTTCACACTTTAGTAGACTGTTTATACAGTTTGATCAAACTTGCTCCTAATTTAATGAAATGTGTATATACAGTTTGAATGCCACCGCTTTCCTTAACTAAGCTTTTGTATTCATATCGCATACAAGAATGCAAGAAAACAAAAATATGTTTATGAACTGGAATTGTTTGTCTTAAATATAATGTGTGTATATACGACTTAGGTCTAAGTTTTAGGCCAATTATAGGTTACATTTAGATCCCCAATTAGCATAAGTATAATCTTCAATAATATGGAAATGATTGTGAAATGGCTTTAAAATGTATACAAATTGTTTATAAAAATTAAGAGTGAAATAGAAATGTTTTAATATTTCTGCATAAATTAAAAAATTGTTAAACAAAATACTTCCGAAATTGATTTAAAATTATAATCAACTAACATTTTTACTTTCGTATATTTCAAAGAAACATTTATCTTTTGATTGACCTGCATAATTTTACAGGAATAACTGACGATTCTTTTAAAAGTACCAAAGCTATCCCTAAAGATAATGGAATCTAAACAATAATATACTTAAAATTTAATTAGACTGTGGCTGAATGGCTAGGGTATATTTATAAAGTTTTTGAAAAGAAATAGATGATTGACTTCTCACAATATACTTAAAATATACAGGGTTGGGATAAAGTCCGGAATATAGTTAATAACTCCTGAACTAATACTCGAATTTAATAAAACTTAGTATTTTTGTATTTTATATTGTCACCCACATCTAGCTAGACGTATTTCACTGATTTGTTATATGACCAGGGGGCGGCCTAGGGAGGAAGTCATACAATTGTTAAATATAAGCCTATGTCAAGTTGTACCTAATTTTAAAGGAATTAAAAAAAACAACGGTGCAACTCCGGTTGCATAGGGTTAACCCAGTAAAAAGTTACAGCTTCTTAAAGTTTTCAATATTTTCTTTGTTTAAAACAGCTGTCTTTGTTTTGTTGATTTTAAATCAGCTGTTTAGTCAACACAATAACAAAAACAGCCAGCTGTTTAACAAAGCCAGCTGTTTAGAACCAAGAAAATTTTGAAAACTTTGAGAATCTGTAACTTTTGACTGGGTTTACACTTTGCAACTGGAGAAGCACCATTGTGTTTTATTAAAAAATATCTTTCAAGTGAGGTATAACTCGACATATGTTTCTATTTAAAAATTTTAAGACTTCATTCGTGGGCCGTCCCCTGATGATGCAAAACATCAGTGAAATATGTCTAGATGTAGGTTAAAATGTAAATAAAAAAAAAGTTTAAAACTGCATACGATAATTATGTAGCACAAGCAGAGAGTGAAATTAATGTTAACTAGAGTAATTTTTGGAAGTTAATAAAACAAAATCTACCTATTGAGGTAATTGCCCTGTTATGAATTTCCAGAACACAGAAGTTGGGAATGGCCAGGAAATAGTTAATGCGTTCAAATCATTCTTTAGCTCAATTTATTCTACTTATGGAAACATGGAAACAAGCCTCCTTCCCTGTTCGAGGCTCTCCGGGCCCTGTCTTGCCGGGTGTGGATTATCTGGTGCTCAATAGTATTTCCGAGCATGAAGTTCGCAGAGCTATAGTATCACTAAAATCAAAGTGTACAACCGGTCCAGACCTATTGCCACAGTTTATGTTCAAAGGCTGTGTTGAATATTTTCTAAATCCATTGTTTTATTTTTATTTTGGTAGGAACAAGTTTAAAATTTACTGAAAAGTGGAAAATATCCAAAATTATTCCAGTTCCAAAATCATCAAATCACACTGTAGTTGAGCAGCATCGAACAATTTCTATCTTAACAGTTCCTGTTAAGATTTAAAAAAATTATATACCGCTGTCTTTTCTCACACGAATAAATATATCTTAACAGTGCAACATGGATTTATGCCAGCTAGATCAACAGAAACTAATTTAGTTTAGTAATTTAGTTTGAGAATTTTGTATCTAAAGGTTTAGATATACAGATTCAAACGGATACTATTTACTTATACCTGGCGAAGGCATTTGACACAGTAGACGATATGGTTCTCCTTAGAAAGCTTAATTATTATAATTTTTCAGATAATTTAGTAAAACTTATGTCAAGTTACCCATTTAACAGAAAACATTATATTTCTTTCCAAGGATTTAAGTCTGATGATTTTATTGTTGAGCCAGGAGTCCCACAAGGATCAAATTTGGGTCCTGTATTTTCATTATACTTATGAATGACATAGGAGAGTCAATTACCATTTCAAAACACCTAGTTTTTGCAGATTATTTAAAAATATTCAGTTATATGTTCAAACTTCAGACTTTATATTAAAGAAGATGGACTACTCCTGCAATAATATCTAACCTCTGTCTTGAATTGGTGTAACTAAAACAAATTACAGTTAGATATCAATAAAATGTATGTAGGCCATTCTCTGTATCCTTTTCTTGTAGCTAGAATTATATATAAGTCAATTATATCAAGAGGTTAATTACCTTAAACCGTCATGTGATCCACGTCCCTGTAGTCAGGTTTAGACCCGACTATGGGGCCATTCTCAAGATAAGAAGGCGTGAAATTTCACTCCAAGGAGGTCGTCAAAAAGTCTTGAAAAAACTAAACAAAAACACACAGAAGGACGAACATACACAAAACCATTAACATGGCCATACAAAAACTTGTATCTCATGGCGCGGCAGGTACGGGATGAAGGTCTAGCCTGACGCCACCGTCGTCGTCGTGTCCACATACCTCCCCTCTCCCCCTCTAGCGGTCCTTATCGGGACCTTTTTGCCTCGTTATAATTTCCGCGTGAGATACAAGTTTTTGTATGGCCATGTTAATGTTTTTGCGTATGTTCATCCGTCTGTGTGTTTTTGTTTAGCTGTTTCAAGACTTTTTGACAACCTCGTCGGAGTGAAATTTTACGCCTTTTTAGCTTGTGAATGGCCCCATAGTCGGGTCGAAACCGGTTGCCCAAATACAGCGATGTGGATCACATGACAGTTTTAAGGTAATTAACCTTTTGATATAAATCGATCAGTGATCCGGAGGCAATTCAAAATTAAGTAAAGTATAATTTAAATAATATAATTATAAATAGGAAGTAAGTCCAAGGACCTAACCATGGACGAGACCAAGAACCTAGGTGTAGTTTTTTACTCTAAATTAACTTTTAGGCAGCACATAGAAAAATCGTTAATTCTCCACTCATAAGCTTGGGTTTCATCACAATAAATGGGAAACAGTTTAGAAACGTTCGTACTTTGGTCAGTCTGTATAGCTCCTTGGTCTGATCCCGCCTACAATACGCAGCAGTGGTCTGGGACCGGTGTATACATGTCATGCCCATGTAATTGAAAAATTTTAAAAACGTTTTCTCCGTTACTTGTACTACAGAACTAATTAGGTCCGTAATCCAACAATACCTTATGACCACTTATTAAATTTATTAAAATTTAGCGAATCTTCAAGTCAACAATTTAATAAATGTTTCTTTATAAACTTCTAAGACATTTCTTAGGTGATCCAAACTCGCTGGGGTAGCTCACATTCAGGGTACCTGCCTCTAGAAGCAGGAATACTGCAGTGTTCAGTTGGCGCACGTTCCGTCGCCTCTGCTCCGGATGATGAGGTCTTAACAACGCCCTACCTCCCGGCCTGAACTACGCTGACATTTATATTGATTCCAAAAACTACTATTAAAACAAAGTGCCGTAGATTTTAAGGTTGTTTTATTTTTACGTATTCCTAGTAGGTATTTTATTTGATTATTTAACCTAATGATGAGTTGTAGTTCAGATTTAATTTATTATTTAGAAAGATATTATTATTGTTATTATTTATTTTTTTTTAAGATAAGACATGTTGTAAATCGTTTTTTTTATAAATTTGCGTTTACGGCCTCAGTGAAGTGTGCCTGTAAAGAGGAGGACTTATATTTCCCACACCAAAGTTTTTAAGAAACAAATGTTTACTGCTGTGTTGGAATTCACTGTATTACAGCAAGTAAATAAATAAATAAATTAATTAATTAATAATATTTTATCTCCCCCTTTTTATCTTGCCTTGCTTGATATGGTCCATGTCCCGGCTTAGATCCACGTGGGCGGGCAAAGTACAGGAAAAACGATGCCGCCCCTCTGAGAATAAAAAGTGATATTTTAATTTTGTATGGCCAATCCTAGATTACTTGTTTCACTTCTTCCACTTGTATATGATTGTCTGATTGTGTTTAGACATAAAGATCAGACAAATAACTTGATTTTAGTAATGTTTAATACAAATTCTAACTTCTACACCATCCCCTGATTGTTGAATAGATATTTGGTCTTTATTTTAAATGTTAAATCTATATACCCTACAAACGAAAAACAAATGTAGAAAATCCAAATTGTTCCAAAACGGATTTGACCATTTTTGATAAATCCTTAAGGCAACTAACAAAATTGTATGCTGTGCACGTCATAAAACGGTTCGGGGTCAAAATATATAAAACTTTAAAGCTTATTTTGACAGCCAATTTTGCCTACGTTCCAGAGACTGATACTCGATATTGCGAATTGCTGTCAGTTTAAATAAAACAAGACACCTCACTGCAGGTTGATTTACTAATTAAATAAACATTGACTCACAGTTTGAGCGAGGTAAATGGATGGGCGGTGTCGTTGATCCGGTGGCATTTAAAACAACACGGTGAGGAGCAGTTTCGTGTTTACGATTGTGGCAAATAGCACAATATAAGTCGCCTGTTCTCATACTGATTTTATGAATGTAAAGTTTGTTTTATTTATCATTAAATCCAAAATGAACTTCTGAGATGGAATATAACGTTTGTATGAATAGTTCTTATTTTTATGTAATATAATATCGACATTAAATAATTTTTTAATGTACGTTTTCTTATTCCTACCATGCCCTAAATTACACCAAGTTTGTTATTTATGTAGAGAAAAGTAAGAAAATCATCCAGAGTACAAAGTGGTAAAACTTAATTTATACTTAAGCTTCCATTAAAATATAATACAAATCAATCTTAAATTAATCAGCCAGTTGATCATTAGTTCCGTAATATTACAAAATATCATAATTGACTTACAAATATAAGTTTATACAACCCTTAACAAGAACAATGTATACTAACTTAAACTCATAATAATGTCCATGCTTCAGTTCCCTATGCTACTATTGTAGACTAGATCAGAAAATACTAGTGATATAAACATATCAGTAGTACTGCATATGTGTGAGATCAAGCTAATTTGAGGAAATACATTGGCATAATGTTAATTAATGTTGTTTCAACTTACCACTATGTTTTATTAGTGGGCATTAAATTTCTAATGCAATTTAAGAAAGGTTTGTTTAATATAAGAAGTTGGGAATCATTTTAAATTGGAATTGAAAATTGACGTAAATTTACATGTTTTCTTACAAGTGCATTATAATAATAATAATTTAATATTTAAATTTCTTCACAAATTTTGACTAGTGCTAAACCGAAAATTTAATGATAATAAATTGCAAACAAACTACTTCAGAAAATAATTAATACAACATCTCAGATTTACAAAATAGTTAAATATACGGGAATGAAATAACTATGATCGGTAGCAAGGATTTATAAAGTGCCCCGAAAAACTCCAGTTTCCGGTGAGAGTTTATACTACGGCTAATACGTTATTCAAGCCTCCCTTATTCCGTTTTAAACACTTCACTGCCCACACATTTTTTTCTGAGATCAGATAAGCTTGTATATTCTGTTATAAGATATTCATAATTGATTTTAAATACTTTTCCACAAGTAGGTGATTCTGAAATGTTTAAATCGGTAAAATAAGATGATAATCCAATTAAGTTTTAGACGTAGTATATTTGTTTTTATTTTTTATTTTTTATCTATTTTTTAATTGTATAAATCGTGAATGCTTTGTGACATCATAGATTAGGACGAAAGTAACCGTTTATATAAGCTGGTACAAGTAATCAGAACGGTAAGACTAGTGTAAATCCAATAAAACATACAAAACAATGTTAGCAGTTAGTTTAGAAATATTTATGGTCTTTGATGTGACCTTAGACGTTAATAACAAGTTACAACACCACTTACAATGCTTACATTATTTCGAGGCTGACATTGGGTACAGTAAAGGAAATTGTTATAACATATGGTTAGTCTTTTGGCAGTCCATTATGAATTCCCTTTCATTAAGCTTCCCTTCTACCTTTGGCCATTTGTAGCGTCTGGGAACGAAACGACTGGGATCGTGCCCTGACCTGAGAATGCGGTCCCTTGCTGTTGTACACTGACACTGTTACAAAATTTTTGTACACTGTTGGACTACATTGATACACTGTCAGTTGATTTGAAAACTTGGAGGGCTGAGCGGGGTCCGCCTGTTTGAGCCTGCTCGCAGCTGTGAGCCGTGACACTTGGTGCCGCCGCGCAATGTTGCTTTTGTCATTGCTCTTGTATATATATGTTGTTTGTCTACGTCATCGTATTACGTTGTCGATCCAGCCGGCCGTGTTTTTTTTTTTTATTTTTTAACCCTAGAGCAACGATTTTTATAAGGGCAGGAACTTCGACTGGCGTCTGATGCTCAAGATTGACGTTGGCAATAATGTTACATTAAATATTGCCCTAGGATGTTTTCCAAATGTTAAATCCGATTTCTTGATGTACCACTAAGTTTTCCGCCCCTATGCTCACGGGTAAGTACTGCTGCTCATTTAATTACTTTCAATAATAAACTTTCCACTGTTGCACGACTGTTGATCGCGCATGTTTGCAAATTTCTTTTGTGTCAGAGAAATGTCCGTAAATGATTAAAGTTGTTTTCACAAGGCCTAGTCAATAAAGAGAGCACTCATTTTAAATTTTACCACTGGTTATTCGCAGGTGGAAAATTTTAGTGCCAATTCTAGGATAACTGACAACCAGTCATGAGCCTAAACGTTCTCTTGGACAAAATTGTGGACCAAACCTGTTCCAGTTTGTGATTTTTCTGTTCTTGAGGTACTTACCCAACTTATCATCACAAATTTTGGGTCATTTAATTTATTTAAATATTAGAAAAACGGGATTAGTCAGCCACAGACAAGTAGCCTAAATTTCTGTTTCAAGTTTCATTAACTATTGTAATGTTCATAATAAAACAAAGTTAGCCTTCCATTTAATGTTTTGCTAGTGTAAATTTAATATTTGTTTCAAACCTTTCTGTTAATTGTAATCTAGCCTTAGGCCATTTCACTATTTGTTTAAAACTCTTGAGGTCTATTTTGTTGGGAACTGACTATACCTTTACAAATATGTTTTTCTCTCTTCAAGGTTGTTCACTGGAACTGGAATTAATTTGTAGCATTTAGTATTTTATTTTTTTGTATTTTACAAAGGGTCCATGATGGGAGGACAAAGAGGCCTATGATTGAAGACTAAAATTATTTGTTAAAAATTAAAAGTCCATGATGAAGATTAAAGTTAAAATGAGAAGATAATGAAACTGTGAAGAAGCTTCGTTAAATTGTGTGTATGTTGTCGATTCTGATGAATGTAAGTGTTTCATGAAATGTATGTTGTGTTGCAATTGTTTTCCCATGGGTTTTAAAACTTCATCTCCAATTGGACCTCGTAAGCGTTGGTATGGTTGAGGTTTGAGACCCTTTAGGCTGTTCGGTTGTGTTAAGGACAAGCCCCTCCTTGGTCTTTTGGGTTTTTAGCACGTTTCCTGTTTGTTAGGTTTGGGGGCCATGAGACGGAGTAGTGCGGTTCAGCTGTCACAGAAGTACGGGAGTTGGCCCTCTGAAATGTCAATTTGGCTACCTGATCTATCCAACCCTCACCTTTCCTGTTATATCCTATCCTTCCAGTAACCTGCGCAAACTTCCCGCATGTGAAAGACGTGCTTGGCAGCTTAGCTGGGATTTCTTAACCCAGCAATAACAAAAACGCTTTAATTGAATTTTTTACAGGATATACGTTGTATTTTAGATTTATTTAATAATACTAAATTAAATAATTTAAAAAATGTATCTTGGTATTTATATACTGGTAATATAAGACGATATTGGTAATAATAAACTACGATATACCTATAAATGCATTCGATTGATAGGACTTGTTCACTCCATTGTATTCTGTGCTCGATGCAGTGTAACCATAATCCGTCTCACCGATTACAAGGCCTAATAAGAAACCGTTACATATTCATGTAATAAGGAGGAAATTAAAATGAGGACTCATAGATGTTCGATGTGTCATGTGTCAGATACCAGTATTATTGTACCATCTTTTATGTATTTACCACTTTATTTTGACACTTGGATAACCAAGAATAATTTAACATTACTTTTCTACTTCTTCCAGGTATTTCGCCAGGGGCTGTTCATACGTAGACTTTCACTTCTCATACAACTATTCTTTCGTCTACATAGTATATGCATGTTGGTATTACTCATAATTTTAAATAGTTCACATTTCAATGCTGAATGCTATTTGCTGGTGCTGAATTTGTCTTATTTCTAGATGATATTGCGTTTTGTATGAATTTGTTGTATTTTCCTGTTTGAATTGTTTTTGCTTGTACTGCAATTTGTATAATGAACAATTAGTGGTGATCAATTGATTTGTATCATCGATCTCCTCACTTTAATTAACTTTACATATCATTTAGCTAACATTGGACAGAACCTCTCAAAGGTTTGTTTGCATACCGCAAACTGAACCAGTTGCAACGGAATCCAAGATATTTACCATTAGGCTGATTTTTCCAACAAAACTTCAGTGTGGTGTTAAAAACATTTTCAAACAATTTAAATACTTCTGTGTTGATCTGCTTCTTCGCTCTAACAGCTTAGTAATGTTGTTAAGATTATGCATATTACAAAAATAGATAACTGATGTTAATGACGTTTGTCCTGCAAGTTACAAATTATATAATGTTATATCTAAAGCTCATATTAGTAATTCCAAAGTCAATTATTAGTTTTAAAATGACAATTTAAAATGTACTGAAACAAATACATTCTCAGTCCCTATTTTGGAAAGGGCTTCCCAAACTCGCCTTTTCGTATGACGTAGTTTTAAAATCTGTGAGCAGGTGGAAAAGTAATTATGCTTTAATTTACACACACAACACAAATTATAAGGTCTTGACCCTAAAATGTGCTGTGTCGTACTGGAATATGAAACATACGTTTTATTCTCAAATAATAAGTTAAAATAGTTCATGTTACAATAAAAAAATAGCTTGTACAATTTTGTAATTTAATTCATGTACTTGAATAAGACAAAATTACCTTGCTCCTACTAACAGTAATACAATTTTTATATTACAATTACATAAAGAAATAAAAATTAGTAAAAGTTTATTCCAGGCCGATGCAATCTTTTAAAATATAATATAAAAGTAGCATATGTATATAAGCTTTTTGATAAGTATTAAAACACAAATCAAACATTAGTGATTTCCATATTATGTTCAATCTTAAAATTCGCCATTTCCCCCCTGCAGACGGCTCCACAACCAGAAGGGCCCTGAGGTTTTATGTGTTATACGCATTTGACATTTGTAAAGTTGTTATAACCTAAGGTTTAACATTCATCAGTTCTTGCTCTTATCCGTATGAAGTACCCGTGTATCGGTGTATTCAGCTTTCAGGTTCCCGCAACAAAAATTAAAATGTGTTAACATATTGTATTCTTTTTACTTATATACTATTTTGTAAAACATAAACGAGACAAATTTAATGTAAACTGCAAACTTGTACAGCAAAACATTTTATTTTGAGGAAAAACATAACATTAATAATTCATATAACACAATTATTTTTTATATATTTACAAGATTAACTGTAAATTTCGTTTTGAGTTAAAGCGAGCATAAACAAAATATTGGCATAAACGTTTAGGAACCCTGCTGGTATACTAGTAAATTACAATGGTTAATTTTAGTTACTCATTTTTCACAATAACAAGTTTATTGTGATTTGTTGTAAAGCTTCTTCCAAAATTAATATTATACCATATAAAGTTACAACTTTTTTTCCACGCCAATGGCTTTTTGTGTAAAATAACCAAACCCCAATATTTTTTTGTTTAAATCTTTGTATTAATTTATATCAAACACTACTTAATCTCGGATAATTTAAAGTTTTTTATTACTTCTGATATAATTAAATCCTTCCAAACCGGTAATTTAAAAGTGTACAACGCCAATTATTATTAACAAAATATTTTAGGTTTTGTTAGAAAGTTCAAGTTGAAAATATCCAGATATATATCGCTCGTTGTGTAATATAAATCGTCGGAGCAATCGAGTACACGGTAGACGTTGATTGGAGGAAATGACTTGGGAATTTCAATCACAAATCGATAAAAACTCCTCCGTTTAATGGGCTTGCGAGCAATTCAGCGGAAATGTACTTTGGAACCACCGTCCTCTCTAGAGGTGAACATTTACGAGCGCAACTCCTAATGTCCAGTATAGGGTACTTTAAAATTTCGTGGTCAGAAATTATGTATTAAATAACAATATAATCAAACACTGGTTTTAATACCTGTATAATGGTAATCCAAATCGTTGCAATGACAACTAGTTTCGACTTCTTACGAAGTCATCATCAAACCGTCCAAGGAAATTGTTATTATTATAAGACAACTTTAGTTATTAGTTATTATTAGTTAGTTTATTACTTTAGTTAGTTACAACTTTAGTTACAACTACAACTTTACAATTACTACCCAACTCACAGAAGAACTTTACAATTACTTTATTGTTACAATTACAACTTTAGTTAGTTATTAGTTGTTTATTATAAGAAAGTTAGATAACGAATTAACAAAAACAGGACCATTTAAGTACAAAACACGGACTCAATTGACACAAATATTACACAAACACGCAACATATAAGGCAGATTTTGATTAAAGGTGACGCATCGCCGGTGGATGCAGAGTCCAGACTCTGCTATAAGTGGTTCTTGCTAATCTGGAGCCTAAAAATCAAAAAGGAAAGAAAAATAAATTGAATCACTTCAATTAGTTTTAAACATGTTGGTGTAAATCTCATTATAATTATTGTAAGTGCAACAAGTTGTTATGTCATAGTTATTTTATTTTATTTTGCATAAGCTTCGAGGTTGGTCATAAAGAAGCGAGTCCTATTAGCTATGCCTAAAGTAAGTCTAGCCTGCAGCCATGTGAAAATAGTTTTTTTAGTAATAGTTCAAAAAAGGAAAGGTTTTTTTAAAGGTTTTTAAAGGATTTTAGAAGTAATACATTACAAGTTGGCCTCGAAAGAGAATACAACGATCATCTTCCCCATCAAAGATAAATAAAATATAGTTTCATAGTACATTTATTCCTGTATATATCAATATGTGGACCACGGTGACACCAACCCCTTTTGACTCAGCTTTCTTTTTAATCAAATTTCAAAAACTAATAAAACTACAGCTTTAAAATTATACATTTATAATTACCTTTTCCGGGCTTTACATTGTTACGATACATGTAATTGTATTTATTAAATTGTATTAGTCCTTCTTTAGTTTCACCATAGTTTTAAAATTATTTATTCCTAACTCCTCGAGTTCAGTGAAAAAACTCTGAGGAGTGCGAGATTACAAAGACCTCGTTGTTTCCAATGTAAATCATGTGTTTAAGAGTCATCACAGATCAGTAAATCTAAAAGGACATTCAATCAAGAATCCCTGAGACAGAAAAGTTGTCTGTTGCCAGCAATCAATCAGATCAAAGTTCGTCCTCTTTGAACAATCGAACCAAAAGCTTTTTAGCTCTGGACCAAATTATTTGTTTCTGCTCTGAGACTGAAATCCTTTTCTAAACATCAGCTGGCCAAAATATACACACGTTAATTATAAACATATTATTTATGTTTTTGTTTAGTTTTTTCTGATGTAATTCAACTTTTAAAATACAATTCCATTTCTTTTCTAAATGCTTATTTACTTAGCTTAGAGTATAAATAGAATAACTGAAGATGACGCAGTCGGAAAATGAACCTTTATCCCTAAACCTGCAGAACCTTATTCTTTCAAACCATCAGATT
Source organism: Allygus modestus (assembly GCA_963675035.1). NCBI lineage: Eukaryota > Metazoa > Arthropoda > Insecta > Hemiptera > Cicadellidae > Allygus > Allygus modestus. The sequence goes on along the minus strand of OY776112.1, from coordinate 88,891,785 downwards.
GGACTACCTGGAAACAACGGTTTGAAAGGTACCATTCCCTCAGTCAATTAAAATTAGATACAGGTAAGCAAGAAGATGATATGCTTATCTATTACATGGGAGATAAAGGGAAACATTTTCTCAATTCATTAAACCTAAATGACGATGATAAGTCAACTTACAATATTCTTTTAAGTAAATTTGACGCATATTACCTTCCTAAAAAGAACCTTATTTTTGACGTGCCAGGTTTCTGAAACATAAGCAAGGATCAGAAACAATAGAAAACTTTATTACGAGTCTTCATAACTTTGCTAAAGGTCGTGAGTGGGGTGAAATAGCAGAAGAAATTATATTAATGGTTTTAACCATTATAATGTGTGATGAATCTCTTAGTGATCGCCCTCAATTAGAAGGTGATTTAAAACTCGAGATGGCAATTAACATTCTTCGTAGATCAGAAGAACTTGTTAGACAAAAACATGAACTAAACATGTCTAGTATAGATACTGTAAATAAAAATAAAACCTTTCCTATACAATCAATCACTGGTTCTAACGTTAACAAAACAAAAACACCCATAACCCTCCTTCTAATTTTGTTGGTGCGGTACAACACCCTGAAACCAAAGGGGGTTATGTCCAGCCAAAAACTACAAATGCGGATTGTGCCAAAAAGTTGGTCACTATCCCGATGTTTGCAAATGGAAAAATGTTGATCATGTCGAATCTAACATTACTCGCCCTGAAAATGAAAACACCGGTACTTGTGATGAAACCACTCCGTCATTCATAGGTTCAGCTGTCCAAATTCATTGCACCCACTTGATGACCCATGGACTGTACTTTTAAATGTAAACAACAGTAATAATATAATTTTAAAAATCGATACAGAGGCAGACGTAACCATTTACCATCCAATGTCAAGTTAAATAAGAAAATCAGGCTACAGCCGACGTCTAAAACATTCAAGTGGGCTAATGGTCACGACCTTTCAGTTTTAGGAGCCGCGACAGTCAAACTCTCATATAATCAGCAAACTTACTAGGAAACCAAATACTTTTCAAAAGGAACTTCACAGCCTCTTTTAGGGAAACCTGCTATTCAAAAGTTACAACTCTTGGCACGAATCAACGACATTTCAAATTCTTCCTCTAATGACTGGTGCGTTAGGCATCCAAATCTTGTCCAGAGCTTAGGATCCGTAGCTGTAAACTATAAAGTAGAATTAAAACAGGATGCTACGCCCTATGCAATCACTACTCCTCGTCGAATTCCTTTACTTCCTTAGGAATCCACAAAAGAAGAGCTCAAATGGTATCACATCATGCCACGGGCTGGTGTGCACCGATGGTTGTTGTTCCCAATAAGGTTCTAAAAAGGCCGTATTTGTACAAATTAAATAGAAGTGTAACACGTAGATATTATCCTATTCAACCAATTTATATAACACTTGCACAGATATATGGAGCTAATGTTTACTCAGAACTGGACGCGAATAATGGATTTTGGCAAATAAGTATAGATGAAGAATCTCAAGACCTAACAACTTTTTTTACTCCGGCCGGTTTAAATTTCTGAAATTGCCTTTTGGAATGACTTCTGCCCCAGAGATATTCCAAAAATGTGTAAATCGAACACTATTGTCAAGTGAATACTACCGCTCATATGGATGACATTATTATGCGTCTTGGGGGAAAACCCAGGAAGAACATGACTAGAAGAAGTCCTCACAAAACTCTAAAATGCAGGATTTACCCCAAACAAAGATAAAAGTGTTTGTTTTCCCAAACTTCATTAACATATTTGGGTCACCACTTGTCTGCATCAGGAATTAAAATTTATACAGCCAAGGTTGATGCAATAAAGAAAATGCCTCCTCCAACAGACTTATCAAGCGTACAAAGGCTACTTGGCATGGTTAATTTTGTAGGGAAATGCATCCCTAACAAAAGTCAGCTTCTCAAGCCAATTGTAGACTTGCTGACTACAAAAAATGAGTAGTGCCCAACAAACTGCATTTTACCAGCTTTAGCATTTATTAGCTTCACCACCAGAACTGGCGCTTTATGATGTTAATGGTTTCTGCAGATTCCTCTAAATTAGGTCTTGGTGGGGTTCTCTTGAAACAGAAATCTGAGAGAAAGTTGAAACCAATTTCAAATATAACGAACCCTGACAGACGGTGAGAGGAACTACTCCAATTTTGAACGGTAAGCTATTTCGATAACGTGGAGCTGTGACAAATTTAAAGATTACATTGTTGGTAAACACTCATGATAGAAACTGACCACAAGCCACTTTTAAATATACTAACTACTAAAGAGCTAAATTATCTAACACCGCGTCTTCAAATACTACGACTTCGTTTAAAGAGATATTCGTACAATGTACCCTACACTCCTGACGAACAATTAGCCACTGCAGACTGTCTGTCATGTAGCCCTATTGCCTCAAATGAAAAATATGATTTAGAAGATGAGATTGATCTATCTGTTCACACAGTAGTAGCTAACCTTGCGGACACAACTGCCATTCTCATAGAAAAAATCGCAAGTGCACAACGAGCAAGTACGGTTTTCAGGGAAATCCATAACTGTTGTTCTTATGAATGGCCAGATAAAACTAATATCTCTAATAATTTGAAGCCTTACTACCAAGTTCGCCATGAGATTTCTTTTTGTAATGGTTTATTGATTAGGGAAGATCGCCTCATCACTCCAGAAAGTCTACGACAAGAGATGTTAAATATGATACATACAGGTCACTTAGGCATCACTATATGCCAACTGCAAGCTAATAATACTGTGTGGTGGCCAGCCATGTCAACCGACATCGAACTGGTGGTAAGTGAAAGTCCTAAATGCCTAGAACACAGATCACAATACCTTAACCCACTGATATCAAGTGAATTTCCATCCCGTCCATGGGGAAAAGCTACAATTGATCTGATGGGGCCTAGTGTGTTGTGGTTACAGACTGTTTTTCTCGTTACTTTGAGATAGCTACTTTAAAGAGTCTTTCAATTTCTGAGATTATCAAAAAATGTAAATCAGTTTTCTTCCGGCACGGCATTCCATGTGAGCTTTGGTCTGACTGTGGGACTCAGTTCGCATGCCGTTACACAAGTCTCAAAAATGCCGAATTCAAAAGCTTTGCTCAAAACTAAAACTTCAGACTCCAACCAGTATTCTAGGCCACGACCAAAGCAATGGGTCAGCCGAAGCTGCAGTAAAAAAATCAAAATGTGTTAAAGAAAAACAAAGAAGACCCATATGTGGCCCTTCTTTCCTATCGTAACACAGCTCTATCAACCAACGGATTCAGTCCAGCTCAACTTTTATTCAACAGGTCATCTCGTGACAATTTACCAGTCTCATCACCCAAACTTAATTCAAAACCTGATCTTTCAAGTTTAAGAGAGAAGGAAGAAACTTATAGGGCATCTTATAAGAAAAACTAATAGGTCACATGGAGCAAAATAACTTCTTGCATTACAGATTGGTCAAAAAGTATGGATTCAGGACCTGAAAAGAGAAGGTATCTTTGTAAACTTAGCAAAAGATCCAAGACCCTACTGATTAAAGACTGGATTTAGTACAAAACTTTGAAATCGGCGTCACCTTTTCCCTTACAAAAATTATATTTTTCCGAAACAAAAAGACACGCCGATTCCTTTTTTTTATACCCACTCTAACAACCCAATCCCAAATGGAAAATATACAATCTCCTGCTTCACATGCGATCCAAACTCCATTCACTGACCGAAGTCTTCCTTATTCTGGACCTTCTAGGTCTTCGACAAACAATATTATACATCCACAATCGATGTCAAGATCATCTCTAGATCGAGAACAACAGAAAAAATACTCTAGATCAAGAACCTTCTTTTCACAAACTTCTAACCGAAACGTTCCACACAGTTCACAGTGGTTTACTAATCCTACTTCTCCTGAAACGGTGACTACAATGAGAAGAAAAAACTAGAAAATTAATAAAACAAGTTAAACGATTCCCAGATGACTAAAGGGGTGAGATGCCCTGAGACTGAAATCCTTTTCCATACATCAGCTGGCCAAAAAATACACATGTTAATTATAAAAATATTATTTATGTTTGTGTTTACTTTTCTTGACGTAATTTAGCTATTAAAATACAATTCCAATTTTTTTTAATGCTTATTTAATTATCTTAGATAATAAATAGAATAACAGAAGAGTTTTAAAAAAAGTCGAACATTTCTTCTTTCTTTTACTACCAGAAAGAGCGACTTTACACACTAAGTCATAAAAGTCATATTGATTATTCTTAAAGCTACAAACCTTTAAGTTGTTGATATATTAAAATATTATCATTTAAAAAAACGTAAAAATACAGTGTCATGTTTTGATTTATTGGACTGAATATCTGTAACTTTGTAAATAACTTGTCCATCCTTTTTTTAAAAATATGAGATTTCTGAACTAACAGTTATGCGAAAATGTATAAAATGAGCAAACCAAAATAAATTTTCAGAAAAGAGACAGTCCATGTAATTTTCATAATACTAGAACTTATTTACATTAGACCCTAACATAAAATTAGGACATAGCTGCTTAACTAGTAATTAATTTTAAATTGGGTCATTCCCACTTCTAAACTCGTTTTAAATAGTATTTAGAAACATAACGGCTGGGGACGTCAATGGAAATTTGTAGGATTGCAAATGAATTTCTTACTTATGTCGCTAAATAAGGTTTATTTTAAAGAAATTAAAACATATAATAATTTTGCTGAAATAATCGTAAATATTAACAACTTTGAATTTCTACATCCTTGAAATACTAAGTATCATTTAAATATTTAAACTAAGATTTAAACGAACTTTTTAACATAACCCAGGTTTTAAGATAACAGGTATGGAAGAGGATTTTAAAGATAATATTGACCTTATGGGAAAGGCCATTAGAAACCGAAAGTTTTCGTGACGGGAGTCCACTTTTAACTTTCACGAACACGTAACAAATAATATGTTAGTATTACCATAGATTAAGCATAAGGAGTATGGTTAATCTGTGGTATTACTGCCGAACAACTAATCTAAAAGTATAGTAAGAAAAAATACCCCAGTCACAGCAAACCTGCGTACTAAGCAAATTTCAAATGCATGTATATATTTCTCACTACCACATAAAGCCATTTACCAAGTTTCATAAAAATTAATTTATAAATATATAGCAATTGATTTATTCTCCATAAGAATAACATCAGAGTCAGTATGCAGGTTTGCTACAACAAGAAATAGAAGAAATTTGTTTTTAAGCAATTATCAATATAAACCAACCAGGTGAAGCCACGTACCAAGTTTTAATCATTTACGTCCATAATCAAGGGAGATATACAAATTTACTAATTGTCCATAAAAATAACATTAGGGCTGAGTATGCAGGTTTGTGGGGACAGTCAGAAAAAGTTATCTTTTTTGTGCAAATATCAATATACCAGTACTACTTGAAACCACATACATATCATTGTTTCATCAATACATATATATTCATAAATAATCGAGATATACAATTTTAATTATTCTCCATAAGGATAACATTGCACAACGTACTGTGTTTAGCACTTCGAATATTTCTGCAACGAATGGACGTAGAATCACAAATTAAACACCAAAATGATTGCTTTGTAGGGCTGAACCGACTGGTAAAAGCAAACGTGAAGTTTACAGTAAAATTAACTGTGGAAAAGCTAAAAACCATTTTCCCATAAGATTAACATGGGAGATTTTATGAACACTTTTTTTATTTTCCCCGCAACCACTTAACCTAAGTTAATAATTAAAAATTTGGCATTATTTGTTTTATTAAGCTCTATAACATAGTCAAAACGATAATTGATGGTTTTAAAAATGTTATTGTAAAAAGTGCAAAAAACTTATTTTGGAAAATTGAAAACCTCTATAAAACCCACTTCCCATGGTCCGATCTTTCTGGTTTTCGATCTTAAAGTCTTGAATGTTGCTTGACACGTTTGTGCCAATTTTCATAGAAATCGGATGTTTTTATACTTTCTCCCCCTATACATAGTATATGGAGAAAGTATTGTTTTCGTCAACATTTTTGAATTTGAGTTGTTAGTGGAAATATTCGTTTTGGTGCTCCCTGAACCCAAAAAAGTGGTTTTTAGTGATGTCTGTCTTTGTGTCTGTGTCTGTGTATGTATGTGTGTGTGTGTGTGTGTGTGTGTGTGTGTGTGTGTGTGTGTGTGTGTGTGTGTGTGTGTGTGTGTGTGTGTGTGTGTGTGTGTGTGTGTGTGTGTGTGAACTGACATGACCGCCCTTATGAGCATATTCTTCGGTTCCACACACCACTTCCGAGCATATGCACCCTTGCGAGCATATTCTCGGAAGTACAGACAATGATTTTGCCTATCTCCGTAAAATAATGATCACGGGAGTACAAAAATCGTTCAAATCGGATCATATGCTCGGAAGGCACCTCGAGCCTAGTTCCGAGTGTGTTCGCCAGGGCCGCGCTGTAAGCAGTATCCATAGAAGTGTGTGGGCATTTTTGTCCCTTGCGAGCATATTTTTCGTGTGGGATGAATACACTTTGTGAGGATATATAAATTGAGGGGATAGTTGCGGTGTGTGGCAATTGGGGTACTTGAGAGAATATTTTGTGCCATTGTTTTCACTTCCTGTACAGCGTTGCCAAGTTGTTCGCGCCGCTTCAGGTATAAACCAATTCTAACATCTGGCTTTGCAACTGGATTTCGACTGATGTAATTTCTCTAGGTAAATTAAAACATACTAGGGGGTGGCCGTCGAAATTCGACAGATATTGTATCCGTCCTTAAAAATTTTAGGGATGAGTAATCCAACAGTAAAAAGTGCAAAGTCTTCTAACGTTGGGAAAAACACTTTTAAGCAAAGGGAAATGCTTGATGGCTCAATGGCGGTTCAAGATATTTTATTTAACACCAAAATTATATTCATCGGACCAATAGTTTTGGTTGGACGAGTCACGGGAGATTCTTTAGAAAAATTAATATGGACTCTTATGGGAGTAAAAAATGCAAAGTCGCCTGGCGTTGAGAAAAACACATGCAAACAAATGAAATTGCTTGATAACCCAATGGCGGTTCAAGAGCTTTGATTCAACTCCAAAACGATATAATCGGTCTAGTGCAGCGGTTCCCAAACTTTGGGTCGCAACCCTCTAGACTCTAGTGGGTCGCGGGAGCTATTTGGGTGGGTCGCGGGAACAAATTTAATACATCAGTTTTGCAATGTTTCCTCTGATGAAATGTAAATAAAATGAAACATACCTCACTACATATGTTTTATTTTCACTTCTAACTACAGAATTACAAATCCTGTTATAAATAATATAGCTATATATTTTCAAAATAAAGTGTGAAGAGCAATGCACTTTTAAAATGAAAGTTTAGAACGAGAATACTAGTTTCAATAGTTTCAGTAGTAGCTTGAGCAACGACTTCAGTGAACATCGAACGACGAACATCCCCTTCCGTCCCATTCCGTCTCCCACCCAGACAAACAAAACATTATGAATCGGTTTTTGTTAAAAGAGCGCAAGTCATGAAAGTTAAACTTTTGGAAAATTAAAAAAACTTTATATTTTCACTAATATTTAAAAAAAATTCCAAAGCCAATTTTTGTTTTAGTTAAACCTAGTGTTTCATATATAGTGGCATTTTTAAATAATTTGGAAGAGCCGTTTTTATGTAATTAAATCTCAAAATTTTTTAAAAAACGCCCTTTTAGCATAAACCTAAAAGTAATCGAGAAAAACTCTTGAAAAAAATGGTAAACATATTTTTTCAAAGCTTTAAAATCAATTTTAATAATTTGTAAAACATAAACATAGTTTACATACTTAGATAGGGAAAACAATATTTTAATGTAAAAACACTTAAAGGTAAAAATGGGAACATCATGAGCTAATCTTCGCCGTCTGACTCAGGTTGAAAGTCACTGTCAGGATAGTCAGCATATGTTACAGGCCAGTTTGTTATGATATCAACGTACTCTTTGTACTGATCAGGAATGTATATTCTTTCATCTTCAAAATATCCAGGATTTTAGCCTTTTTTATTTCAACTTTTCCTGCTGGATAGGCTGGAACCGTGGGTGGTTGAACAATTGCCTGAGATTTTGACATAACAAAATTAGAAGGAGGCATCAAACTGTTGATTGAAGAGAAAGCTTTAATGTGCCCTTTCTTTTGTTTCTCATAAACAAATTGAAATAATGTACTTATCTGAAAGTAGACTTTGTCTTCTTTTTTGGCTTTTTTACCCTTTGTGTCTTCTGAAATACATGATTTTTTGTAGTACACTTTAATCCAAGTTTTAAAGTCCAAAATGTCAGAAGATTTGATTTTACAAATTGTAAACTCATCTAATCTTGATGTGTTGGATTTTATGTGGTCAGAGATCTCGTTTAACGTGTATATGCGGTCATGTGTCTTAAGACACTTTGATATGGTACCAAAGTCTCGATCGCATGGCATAAAGCTATGCCCCCGCATGGGAAAGTATTGAGTAACTTTTTGGAATTTCCCAGAATCAGTTAGAAAAAGGCAAAGTCTTGATAACGCCTGATTTTTATTTTGGCCGCTGCAATTATCACAAAACAACCTCAATTCAGTGTATTTCTCGTCAGGTAGCGTATTTAAATACTTATACAAGAAGGAACAAACCTCATTGGGCCCCTTTCTTGCTACTCCTTCGTGGTATAAATAAATGTTAGTAGTATTGGCTTTAATGTTGTGCAATCCAAACAAGTTTACTGAAAGCTGTCGTAGGTAATATAGCTCTTGAACAGGCATTTTTGGAAGCGACACAGTCTTCATGTAGTCGAATGCCAAAGAAAAAACACGAGTTTCATCTTTAGATTCATCAGATGACTCATGTTTTAGGGCTTTATAAAACTTCTTGCTCTTTCTGATATGGACAGCAAGCTCAGCTTCAGCGGCTCGTTTAGCAACCATATTGAGGTGAGGGGATTTTATTTTATTTTTAAAGCCTCACAAGTGCAACAGACATCCACCTGAGGGCGTCCAAATCTGTAATTAAAGTTGTCTCGGTAAAATTTCCAGTAAAAGGATTTGCTCACTTTGATGGTGGGGTTTGCATCACAAAACAATTTCTACATACCCGGTGATAAATAGTATGAAGTTTTGCCACTGTAATGGGAAGACTTTAGGAGAAATGACTTTATGTGTTCACTTACTGCATATTGAACATCTATTGGCTTGTAATAGGTGATACTTTTCCCTCTCATATCGTCTGGAGTCTGCCCCATGAGCTAAGGCTGTGCAGTCAAAAAGTTTAATTTTTTTTCTCACTGTTTTTTGTTTATTACGATTATAACAATCGTAAACACACATTTTTTTGGAAAAATATTTCCGTTAAGTTGGTTTTTTCACCCTTTGAAGTGGCGTTTTAGAGGTATTTTGAATTATACACCAGTTGAAAACGGCCAATCACAAATGTTTCAAAATTGGTTTACGTATTTTCAAAAAATATAAGTTTCCCACCCCCAATTTTATATTTTGCTCCCCCCTCTTCGATTTTATATTTTATTTTATGTTGTCCCCCTTCCTTATGTATTTTTGCTCTTCCCCCGATTTATATTTTTTCTCCCCTCCCCCCGATTTTTTTGCCCCCCAATTTTATATTTTTGCTCCCCCCTCCCGATTTTATATTCCCCGCCCAGATTTTATATTTTTAGCCCCCTCCCGATGTTATAGTTTTGCTCCCCCCATTCGCCAATTGGTTACCGAGATATTGAAAGTGCTAAACACAGTACGTTGTCTAATGTTATTCTTATGGAGGAAAAGAAAATGTTGATATCTCGCTTATTTATCAACGTATACTGACGAAACTTGGTATACAGCTTCATCTCGTTGTGGTCTATTGATATGTGATAAAAAACATTTTTTGCCGAAGGCTCCCGTAGCAGCAGACCTGAGTACTCAGCCCCCATGTTATTCTTATGGAGAATAATTAAATGCTCTGTCTCCCTTAATTATGAACATAAATGAATAAAAACTGGTATATGACTTCACCTAGGTTATATTGATATTAGCATAAAAACCCATTTTTTGTGTTCCTTGTTGCAGCAAACCTGCGTACTCAGCCCCAATGTTATTCTTATAGAGAATAATTAAAATTTCATATATCGCTTATTTGTGAATAGATCTTTATGAAACTTGATTAGTGGCTTTATGTAGTATTAAGACATTTATATCTCCATTGGAAATTCGCTGAGTATGCAGGTTTACGTTGACAGGGGTATTTTGATTATTTACCTCTATGCATTCCCAAATCTGTTCTCTGACTGGAACCAAATTTTCTCTAGATATTCAAATAAACAAAGGGAAGATTTAAAGCCAGGTTCCTGTTTGATACCCCCTTAGGGATCCACCCTATATAACAAACAACATAATTAATGGGGGGGACGGACTTTTTTACACACTGTATAAAGACTCACATGGCTAACATCGCCGACCAACGGGAACGCATCGCTAATGTCGCCGACCATCGGGAACGCATCGCTAACGTCACCGACCATCGGGAACGCATCGCTAACGTCACCGACCATCGGGAACGTATCGCTAACGTCTCCGACCATTGGGAACTATGTCTAACGTCGCCAACCATCGGTAACGCATCGCTAACGTCACCGACCAACGAGAACGCATCGCTAACGGCGCCGACCATCGGGAACGCATCACTAACGTCGCCGACCTTTGGGAACGCATCGGTAATGTCGCCGATCATCGAGAACGCATCGCTAATGACGCTGGCAATCGAGAACCCATCGCTAACGTCGCGGACCAACAGGAACGCATCGCTAACGTCACCGTCCATCAAGATCGAATCGCTAACGTCACCGACAATCGAGAACGTATCGATAACCTCACAGACCATCGGGAACGTATCGCTAACGCCACCGACCATCGGGAACGTATGAATAACGTCGCCGACCATCGGTAACGCATCGGTAATGTCGCCGATCATCAAGAACGCATCGCTAATGACGCTGGCAATCGAGATCGTATCGCTAACGTCACCGACCAACGGGAATGCATCGCTAACGTCACCGTCCATCGAGATCGAATCGCTAACGTCACCGATCACCGAAAACACAGAACACATCGCTAACAAATCGCTGGCAATCGAGAACGCATCGCTAACGTCGCCTACTATTCAGAGCGCGTTACACAATTACCGAGATCGCGACCTGAAATTCCTGGTTCGGCCGAAAATTCCCGCATAATCCACGCATTTTTTCCTGGTCATCAAAGTTCACGCATAATTCCCGGTTTTCCAGGTTTTCCCGGTCGGTGGCAACCCTGTCTAACTAAAAATCACACATACTCTCACAGAATCACACATATTCTCACAAAAACCCATACATATTCTAACAAAACACCCATACATATTCTCGCTAAAACCCACACATATTCTCGCTAAAACCCACACATATTCTCGCAAAAACCCACACATATTCTCACAAAATTACACACATATTCTCACAAAAACCCACACATATTCTAACAAAAACCCATACATATTCTCACTAAAACCCACACAAATTCTCGCAAAAACCCACACATATTCTCACAAAAACCCACACATATTCTCATAAAAACTCACACTGAATGCTCACAAGGGACATAGCTTAAACAAGCATAATTGGAAAAGTGCGTGATACCACTGGATTCCAATAATTTTTTATAGCATTTTCTAACCGTTTTCGTTGTTGTACCTTTTAATACACGGGACTTCTCACAAGTGGCACATGGTGCCGACATCTGTGTATTCTCACAAGGGATACTCATGTCAGTCTGTGTGTGTCTGTGTGTGTGTGTGTGTGTGTGTGTGTGTGTGCGCGCGCGTGCGTGTGCGTGCGTGCGTGCGTGTGTGTGTGTGTGTGTGTGTGTGTGTGTGTGTGTGTGTGTGTGTGTGTGTGTGTGTGTGTGTGTGTGTGTGTGAGTGGGCATAGGTACGCTTACGAGGACAATGACGTGAAATTTCAACGTGCTTACGAGGGCATTTTTGCTTGCGAGGACCGGTAGGCGGTCCTCGCAAGCAATTAACCCTTGATTCGTAATCCTGGATATACAAAACATGTAAAAAAGTTATTTTTTAAAAAATTTTGTCGGACCTCGTAAGCTACCCTAAGTCCGAGAGCGTAGTTCACAGTTATAGCACCACGTCGCGCTACCGTCGTCGACTATGATACATCAACCCGCATCATGCACAGTTTCCGGGGACCAGGTTGGGATAACTCCGTACGGTGTTAACGAGGACCAGGCTTTCTCCCTTGTCAGTGCGCCCGTAAAACCCTCTTGTGAGGACCGGCCAGGTAACACTTATTGTAGTCAATATGTTTCTCATTCGAGGAGCATCTCTGACTAAATCTTGTACACCCATCTTATAAGGACCTTGTCTTTGAGAAGGCAATGCTACCATTCACTATGCTTAATTTTTTATGTTATTGAATTTGTGGCCTCATAAATTATAAATGTGCACGGAATTTTGTTTAGTAAACCTTGTCCCTAACATAAAAAATCATTGTAATAAATATTTAAGTAAAACCATTTAAGTGGTCCTCGTACGGTTTCCACACCGTCGAATTCCTCACACAATACCCTATGCTCGTATTACATAGGTTGTTGCTAGTTTCAAATATCTGAAAGAAAGTCACCAACTATACAGGGTGAGTTTTAAATGAGTCCCCGCCTACATTTTTCCACGTTTATGAAGATATCGATCCCCGATCATTGTTGACCAACTTATAATACATTTTGACTTAGTTAATATTTTTGGCCGCCATATTGGATTCAACTATTTATTTTTAAATGTAAAGGTGGGGTTGTGACTCATCTTATAGAAGTATTTTTACGGTGAACACAATGCTGCAATCCGGCTTTGAAAATCATTATTCGTTCTCAAGATAATGGTCAATTAAACAAAAATAATTTTGGAGAGAGTTTTAAAGGTTCTAACCATAAACATGCCCATATTCTCATAATTAAATAAAATAATTACCATGAACTACTACCAATCATTGATGAATGGCATTCACTTCATTTTTACAAAATTAAAATGTTTGGCCGCCATCTTGGATCCACCATTTTGGAATAAGACAATTTCTTTTTTATCTAAAATTAGGATTGTGACCCATAATTTCCAACTGTTCTTCCACGCTGAAATAAATGCCGCAACCTGTTTTTAAACATCACCTACTGTTTTCATGATACTTTCACTTTTTTAAATGTTTAACCGAAATCTTTTAATATCATTGAAACGAAAGGTGATATTCGAAAACGGATTGCGGAGTTGATTTTAGCGTATAAAAAACAGTTGTAAATGATGGGTCACAACCCTATCTTTACATTTGAAAAAAGTATCTTATTCTAAAATGGTGGATCCAAGATGGCGGCAGAATATTTTAAATTTGAAAAAATTAAGCAAGTGCCACTCAACAATGATTAGTAGTAGATTTTGGTCATTATTTGATATAATGATGAGAATATGGGAATGAGTAGTATGCGTGTATGTAGTATCTATGTGAGGTATGGACCTTCACCTTTTACCTTTTACCTCCAAAGTCCGTCCCGAGGACCGTAGTGGTATGGGACCCGTCAAAAAGTAGAATGGAACTTAAAAATTCTATCCAAAACTAATTATTTTTATTAGCCAATATATTGAAAACGGATAATGATTTTAAACAAAAACTGATTGCGGCATTGTGTTTACCGTAAAAATGTATTTCTATATGATGGGTCACAACCCCACCTTTAATTTAAAAATAAATAGTTGAGTCTAATATGACTGATCCAAGATGGCGGCCAAAAATATTAACTAAATCAAAATCCCATATCCATCTAAAATGAGATATGAAGACAAGTGCACGACGGATCCGTCTGAAATGTGCGAATACGTTGCGGATAACTTCTCTTCGGTGTTCACCCCCCCTGAGGCTAACTACATTCCAAGAAACATAAGCTTTAATGATTATGATTCACTTTCCTCCTGTGCAGTGACGCTGCAAGATGTGGAGGATGCTCTCAGCAGTTTGGATGAGTCCAAAAGCAACGGCCCTGATTTAATACCTGCTTCCGTTTTGAAATTTTGTAGCCCTGTTTTGGCCGGCCACTTACATAAGCTTTTCAATAGGTCTCTTGAAATGGGTGTTTATCCTGATGTTTTAAAGAATAGCTTTATTGTGCCAATTCATAAATCCGGACCTACGGATGATATCACGAACTACAGACCCATAGCTTTGCAGCCCTGTCTAGCTAAAGTTTTTGAGAGACTGGTATTGAGAAAGGTGGGCCCCTTGTTGTGGAAGCAGATAACACCTTATCAACATGGATTTATCTCCAATAAAGTACCAATGATACAATATAGTATATAGTACCAACTACGCCCAGCAGTCAACTTTAGCTCGCATCCAGCATCTTGGCAACGTTGTTTCACCGCATGTGGACTTTTTAGCCTACGGTGATTGGATTGTCAGGCGTCGGGTTGTTGCCTTGCTCTGAGTTGTGTTCTATGGTTTTGTTCCTGTGAGATGAGAGTTCTTTCATTTTGGTTGTATTAGTTGTTGTCGTTTATATAAGTATATATTTGTATTGTACATTAGTTGCTACTATGTTGTTTATTGTATACCAAGTTATATTTGTATTTATTATTATTTATTTGTATACTATGTTGAACAAGGGAAACACTTTATATTTATTTGGCTTATTTTGAGCATTAGGAATGATTAATTATTGTAAAATGGTTATACCGTGTATGAATAAATAAATAAATAAATAAATAAAATGAAGTATAAGTTGGTCAACAATGATCGGGGGTGGTCCAGAGTTGATATCTTTAGAAATGTATAAAAACTACTAATTTAAAACTCGGCCTGTATAATGTCAAGATACAGGACCTCGATGCACTCATTGGCTTAGTATTACATTTTATTTTTAGCGAATTTTCTATGCAATAGTGAAATATTAGAATGATCTGTGAGCTGAGGGCCCAGACCCACCATATAAATTCCTAACCTGATCTCTGAACCCTTGTCGGGGTTCCTATAAACCGTATATATGTTTATATTCAGTGTGTCGATTTGTTATGCTCACTATTGGGATCTTGAAAAATGTAGAGATACAATTAGGTTCAATTACAGTGCGAGTATCGAAATAAAGTGACTGGCAGAACGGCCCGGCCGCACGGCGACCAAACATTCTATTTCATAACCTCGTTGTAACGTAAAACACATGGTTAGACATTTCCAATAAACGTTATAAAAATAGTCAGCTAAACACGTTTTTGCACATATTTTTAAAGATTTTGTTTTTATTTCATCCCGATGCGTTTATATTAATAGTTATATTTAAAAAATACTAATTGTGACATTTTAAATTGTAATTCCTGTTTTTGTTCAGCGAATTTCCCATATAGGGGAGAAGCTGTTACCGCAGTCGGCATGGTAAGATCTAGGCCCGGGACCATGATAACTTTTCGTGTTTAGGTCCCCAGATGCCAAAAAAACCATTGTCAAAACTGCACATATACAGAGTGGGGACCGCGTCTAGGTGTCACCCCGTCAACCTGTCACCCCGACAAACCGTCACCTTTTAAAACAGGTTTTGAGGTGACGAGTTGACGCGCATCGTCCCCGACAACCCGTCACCATTTGAAGGAGGTGACAGGTTGTCGGGGTGACACCTTGACGCGAGCGTGCGAGGTGACGGGTTGTCGTGTACGGAGGCGTCTAATCGTCACCTCCAAAGAGAGGAGGTGACACCTTGTCGGGGTTACACCTTGACGCGAGCGTGAGAGGTTGGCGGTTTGACGTCGATGCAACCGACAACTTGACACCACAGCAAATCGCCACCCCGATAGGCTCCTCCCTTTGAACTAAAATTACATATTTGCACACATAATCAATTCGTTTAACACTGCAATAGAGAGAGCTTCTTAGACTTTATACTTGGTCTGGTCCAACAAAACCGCTGATGATTTTTGTGGTGAATGGTTCTATCAGTGGTTTTAAAATTTATAATGCGTGAATTCTACTAAACATTTGAACTCTTTGGAAATTATTAGTTTAGGAACAATTACATAACTCAAAATACTGTTGCAATACCTAAACCTGGGAGCATAACAGCTTTTCTTTTTTATCACCAATATCTCAATTATTTGTGAATGCATACATTGATAAACTTGGTATGTGGCTTCATATGGTTGGGGCCTATCGATATTTGCAAAAAAACAAATTTTAGTCGATGGTCTCGTAGCAACATATTTGCGTACTCAGCCCTAATGTCATTCTTATGGATATAATAAGGGAAGTTTAATCCCCCCCTTAATTATCAACATAAATTATAACAACTTTGTATGTTGCTTCACGAATTATGTTGATATTTGTAAAAAACGTTTTTGTTTCTTGTTGCATACTCAGCCCCAATATTATTCTTACGGAAAATAAGTAAAACTTTATATTTTGCTTATTTTTGAACATATATTGATACAACTTGGTAATTAGCTTCATCTAGATCTGATCTATTAATACTAATATAAAATACTCTTGGAGGGTTAAACCTGCATACACAGGGACGTTGTTTTATTCCATGTTATTCTTATGGAAAATAAATTAAATGCTATTTCTCATTTATTTATGAATATAATTTGGAGAAACTTAGTACGTGCATTTATTCCTGTGGTTATGATATATTTATACTGTATTTGAAAAGAATTCCCAGTTTTAGTCTCCCTTGATAAGGCAAACTTGTGTAGACTGTTCAATGTTATTCTTACGGAGGATAAATAAGATGTAATTTCTTACTAATTTATCTATATTCTTTGGTTAAATTAAACTGGGTAATCTTGTTAACGTGTTGGGGAGGTAAACATATTTGCATTGGAAATTCATTGAGTACGCAGGTTTTCTGTGACGTAGGTATTTGATTATAAGATTACTTATGTTTTTATATTGAGTTATGAGGCTTAGTGTTCTACGCAAACTATATAACATTTGTCCAGTAAATGGGTCGAAACACTCAGATCAGTAGGCCTACGTCTGGCAGGTTCTAATACTATATTACATTATTTCCTCATTAGATGTCATTTGCCATAAATGACTGTAGCTGTAACTTGTCCTAGGGGAACGAACGCACGGTCCTTATAAAGAAGGCTTGAGTACGCAAAGGTGGGTTTCAGCTCCGTTCTGGAACGTACAAATTGTTGTTCCTCGCTAGGCTATATGTGGGAAGGAGGTGTCATCGCAGTATAAGAATAATTTACAACTATTGCATATATTTGCATATGGTTAGGTCCTCGTAAGTACCAACATATCTGGGATTCTATCAACAAAAAACTCAGATTAGTTATGAAGTGTATTTGTACATTTTAATTTGCTGTGAACCTGTCACCTATAAGTGTGAAAAAGGCAGATTCATAGGAAAACATTTCTAAATTACATCAATCAAGATGTCCTGATACAATTTACACTGTGTCTAAGTCCTCGCAATATATCTATGTGTCATTTTAGGAGATGTCCTCGCAGGATAATCCTACTATACAAATTATGTGTATTACTGGTCCTCGCAAGCACTGGCAGATGCGGGTCCTCGTAAGAAACAGACACATTTTAGTTTTTGTATTGTATTTATACTTTTTTAACTTAAAATCTCTCCAATAGCGTAAAAACGACCGTTTCATAGTAATTATTGGTTTAACTAAATAGTTCACATAGTCCTTGTAAGATTTATACCTCGTCAAGGGCCTCGCAAGATATCTATATCTTATGTGTAAGTAAGGGTCCTCGCAAGATAAACTATGACACAACTAATGTGTATTATCGGTGGGTGGGCTGGTCCTCGGAAGCACTTGAAGATGCGGGTCCTCGTAAGAAACAGACACATTTTAGTTTTTGTATTGTATTTATACTTGTTTAACTTAAAATCCCTCCAATAGCGTAAAAACGACCGATTCATAGTAATTAATGGATTAACTAAATAGTTCAAATGACCATCGTAAGATTTATACCTCGTCAAGGTCCTCGCAAGATATCTATGTCATATGTGTAAGTAAGGGTCCTCGCAAGGTAGCATACGATGCAAACAGTGGTGTGTAATATATGTGTGTCAACAGGTCCTCGCAAGTGCAGGCAGATGCGGAGTCCTCGTAAGAAAAAGACACTATTTTTTTTTTGGAGTGCCTTTAAACTTTTTTTATGAACCTTTTCCCTAATACTGAAACCAACATCCGTATCATATTTTTGTATTTTATTATCAACCCGATCTAGTGGTCCTCATAAGAATGCCACAGCGTCAAAGTCCTCGCAAGGTACCCTATGTACGTATACGTGTGTGTGTGTGTGTGTGTGTGTGTGTGTGTGTGTCATTGTGTGTGTCTGTGTGGATGTGTACAGAGCTAGAGCCCTAACCTATGGACCGATTTTTATGAAATTTGGTATGTAGGTACTAATACTCAATATATCCAGTTTTTTTTATTCTTATCATTCTTGATTTTTAAGGGTAATTATCCCCCAAAAATCTCCAAACAATATGTAAAATAAAAATTTCTCAAAAACAGCAAAAACGATTTTGATTAAACTTCAGTGGTTTTTAGAGCTTTAGGTTTACAACAAAATGACACCACCCGCATTTCTGTAAAATTTTGGTTTCAGAAATTACAGAACTTAAAACATCCAAAGTTAGGTTATTTAGATTTTTCATACGAAATTCTAATTAATAAACAATATGACTATTCACCATTAAAAAGAGCTCAAAAAACTAAATAAATTAGTAATTTTAATTAATATTCTATTATTGCTAGTTGCGGATAAAATTTAAATTTTCATTTTGGGTAAACACAGTACGTTGTCCGCAGTATAATGTTATTCTTATGGGGAATACAAAAACAACTATTTCTATATTATTTACAGATCAATTTCATTAAAACTTGATATGCAGGACAAGTAAGCATTAACCAACAGAGGATGTTCGAAATATGTTGCCATTTAACCCTGCGGGGGGTGGACAAGGGGGCATTTCCCCTCTCAAAACCACTGTGTGTAGCAACGGACTCTATAGTGCCTCTCAACAATTGATTTGGGTGGATATTTATGAAAAAAAAACTATTTAAGAATATTTTCTGTATATTTATCTGTACTTCATATTCTATATTTAGTAAATAAAAAATACTTTTTTCATTAAAGTTTGGCTAAAAGGGAAAAAGTATGTGTCAGTTACCTGATACTGTTTATTTCAAAAGTTATCGAGTTAACGGACACACACACACACACACACACACATATATATATATATATATATATATATATATATATATATATACTCATACATATATTTATATATACATAATGTACAGTGGCTGCCGAACATGGGGGAAAGTGTATGCACTATGGCTGCCGTTGTTTGTGGCTGCCAAATATGGCAGCCCTAAGCACATCCCATGTTATTCACCTTTATCACGTCAAGACGATCATTTTGATATAAATTTTGTAAATTCCGTTTTCGGCAGCCACAAGCTTGGATATATCTGAAATCCAGTGTATTTTTAGTTCCACTGTTTTTCGCTTGGAGCGCTAGTGTGGCAGCTGTATACACTTCCTTCATATACACTTCAGAAAATATATGTATTATAACTGCCGTAATCTTGCAACATTGTAATCTCATGCTGGGCCGGATGTCGTCGTCTGCCTTGAGCGAGCACCTGCTTATCTCCGTTTACTACTCTGCGCAGCTCCTTCTGAACTGTTCCGGTGCCAAAGTTTACAGTACCCTACCTCTCTACCTCATGATGCTGTTTTGTAACTTTACGTAAACGAGGGTAATAGAATTTGCGTCCATGGATGCAAAGGAAAGCATTTGTTATTTTCTTGATATGTTGTCTAAAATATTCAGTTGCCGATTCTTATCAACAATTTGTATTCAAATGTACAATAAACGGTATCAGGAAACTGACACATACTTTCTCACTTTAGCCCAACTTTAATGAATAAATTAATTTTTATTTACTAAATATAGAATGCAAAGCACGGTGGAATGTACAGAAAATCTTGTAAACAAGTTGTTAAAAAAAAAATCAACCCAAATCCCTATGTTGGAGGCGCTATAGAATCCATTACTACACACGTGGTTTTAAGGGGGGGGAAATGCCCCCTAATCCCCCCCAGGGTTATTAAGGGGCAACATATTTCGAATTTACTCTGTTGGTCAATGCTAACTTGACAAGCATATCAAGTTTGTACGAAATTGATCAGTAAATAAGAGAGGAATAGTAATTTTTGTATTCCTCATAAGAATAACATTGGACAACTTACTGCGTTTACCGCAATATGAACATTTAAAATTTCTCTGCAACCAGCTATCAAGAATAGTAATTCAAAATATTAAATCATTTAGTTTATAGAGCTCTTTTTAATGGTGAATAGTAATATTTTTTTATATTTATGTCTTATTATGAAAAATAAAAATAAAATGAATTTTTGATGTTTTAAGTCCTGTAATTTATGAACCGGAGTTTTTACAGGAATGGGGGTGGTGTCATTTTGTTGGAAAACTAAAGCTCTACAAATGACTAAAGTTTAATTAAAATCGTTAGAGCCGTTTTTGAGGAATTTCGATTTTTCATGTTTTTTGACGGTTTTTGGGGAATAATTACCCTTAAAATAAAAGAAATTTAAAAAATGAAAAACGCCCACAGGTATCGTGGATTAGTACCTACATACCAAATTTCATAAAAATCGGACCATTGGTTAGGGCTGTAGCTCTGTACACATTCATACAGATAGACAGATAGACAGACAGACACACAGACATCACCTAAAAATCACTTTTTTGGATTCAGGGAGCGCCAAAACTAATAATTCCACTAACAACTCAAATTCGACAATTTTGACGAAAACAATACTTTATCATGTATAAGGGAGGGAAAGCAAAAATTGAATTAAATATTCTCTCTAGATTGTGCGTTTTAAATATATATATATATATATATATATATATAATTTCTTCCTCTAATGTCTAATCTTACTGCCTAGTATCTTTGTTCAAAATCTGAATAAATTCACGAAACAAACAGGGCCGGATTTCTAAAAGGCCAAAGAAGTCTACAGCCTATAGTCCTATTATCGAAAGAAAGTGACTGGCGGAGCGACAACCGAACATTCTATTTCAAACTTGTGGAAACGTAAAACACAGGGTTAGGAATTTCCAATAAACGTAATATAATATTCAATTAAACACGTTTATAGCAATGTTTTCAAATATCTTGTATTTCATCCCGATGAGTTTATTTTGATAATTATAGTTTTAAAACATGAATTACGATTAAAAATGTCTCAATGTGCATGTTTTCTATATATATATATATATACCTATCAATATAAACTCATCGGAATAAGAGACAAGATATTTGAAAAATGTACTATAAAAGTGTTTAACTGACTATTAAAATTATACCACGTGTAAGGGCGGGGCCTACAATAGCAAAAGTGGGCTTGCATGCTATTTCTGTGACGTCAACGGCAGTGGCTACACTTACTTAAATGCATGATTACGACTTTATACATGCCGCTAGTTTAACGTGACCAGATTTGGAGGCTATGACAACGGCACGCATGAAACGGGGAATGTGAGGGGGTCCAGGGTCCACCACCGTAAAAAATACTTAAATTACGACTCTTTAGGAAACGCTAGTTATCAATGGTTGCATTGAGTGAAGTAAAACACAGTTGTAGATAAGTCTGTGTTACTTTTATGTACAAAATCACTAAAAACGTTTTGAATGCATTTAAATCATTGTCAGTACATACATTTCTAATCAAGTATCATTATAACGATAACATATTCACTTTATTTTATTTGTCTAATTCAAAACTTAAAATATTTGCCGGAATTAAAAATATATCTGGTTTAAAGTTATTGCCAATCTTTCTTCAGACGTTTATATTTTTTAAACGATTATTGTTATTATCATTATTACTATTATTTAATCCTATATTAACAGCAAATGGTGTTTGTCTAACCAAAGATTCTGAGGTAGACGGATTGTTGTAATAATTATTTTTATGAAAATACAATTTTGGTTTTAGAGGGGAATGTCAAAGCCATAATTTCCATTTACAGTTTCAATATTGTTACAAATTTGATTTTAGTTTTGACAGTGTCTAGCAGCCGACGCAAACATATTAGGTTCGAAAAATCATATAGTGTAAAACCACAGACAAGGGAAATCTATACAGACCGTTAGACCGCGTGCGCTTTGCCGTAGTTACCACGTAAAGCACCAGGATCGCTAGCGTCGAGTGGCAGCGACATGGCCGACACGAAGTTGCCACGTCGAACGCTCAGCGCGCCACCATCGACCGCCGTAGACGACGAGTAAAAGCGACCTTGAGCATCCACTCCTCCCATCCCCGCTCCCCGCTGGCCACCACGCGACACTACAGACAGTGCAAACAGCTGACAGGTAGCCGTCCCATACTGCCGCGCCGCACTGGGTTTGGGGCTTGTCCTTCCAACATACTCCTCGATTGCTAACTGACAAGTTACGTCTCACGAAGGGAAATTATGAAGTCAAGAATACAATTCTCAATTCGAATCGGATTGTCCACAAAAACAGGAATTAATAATCAGTTTTAATAGAATAGTTAAAGCTGATATTTTTAGTAATTAATTAAAATACCGAATTACCGAATTAAATTAAGGGAGAATGACTAGCTAGTCATAACTACATATTTGTTTAAATTCAGTTATAGATATCGTCTTAACATCCACATTAAAACTGAAGATGAGTTTCGATGCATAATATATTGGTTATGAACAATAGTTTTATTTTTTATTTGAAGTTGAGTGAGAACAAAGAATAACTAGCTTATTTTAACAACAAGTAGGAGATATTTCCCCCTACTTGTTGCTACTACATTTACACACTACCTTTCGGTTAAACCAAAATGTTCATTCAACTTTTCAACATTTTACACGTATCATTTCAGGACAACTAGGTGTCTTGAACAATCTTAAAATCAAGTAAAATCAACTTAATTGAAGATTCCAATCTAACTTTATTATTTAAGCTTTTAACTCCTCACATTATCGCAATCCGTAAGAAACTCTTTACTCTTTCTATATTTTCGGCTATTTATGTCTGTGAGTGTTGTTTCGTAACTGTAAAACATTGTAAACAGCAACAGTGTAACTTTAACATATGAACAGTGTTTTTGATATTACGCCTGAAAAAACATTATTTCGCATATTATGGCTGTAGAAGCTATGGAAGTATTCGCACCGTAGAAGCTGTATATATATATATATATATATATATATATATATATATATATATATATATACAGTTTCGAACGAATGGTGTTTTTGGGGTCTGGGGACCTCAAAACGAAAAGTTATCATGGTCCCGGGCCTAGGTCTTACCATGCCGACTACGGTAATACCTTTTTCCCTGTAGGGGAAATTCGCTAAAATGGGTTGATCAAAGGAATAAGGAACGCTATATACCTTTGTCCAGTGAGTTATGGGACACCCTGCTTATTTAACACGTTGTTGGGAATCATTATACTAATATTGTTGAATTAAAAATGTTCGGAAGTACAATTGTTACCTGATCTCCGGATCCATGTATCGCTGTTTCTTGAGGAAAATGCAAACATCTTTATTCCCTTGGTCTTGAACCTGCTGTTGGAACAGTTTTTGTATGAACAACGAGTACCCGTCATCTTAGAAATTATAAAAACACACGAAATAAAACAAAATTAAACTAATGGCTAAATCGGAAAAGATTAATGGATTACACGTGGAAAATAGTAGTTGGCAATACAACAGTAGTCTACAAAACACAACACTCATAGTAGCAGAAGCACCTTCTACACTACATCGTTCACGCGAAGTGGACAGTCTGAACACCGGATTCAAAGTGCGTCCAGATTGACAATTTCCTCTGGCGGTATATTTTTAAGATGAGGTGCGAAAATGGACTTCCCCTAGAAGCTGTCAAAAGTGATGGTCCTACCATAAACCACCCTGCAATCCAGGCGGCGTGGCGCGCATGTCCCCCGGTTCCGGCAACCCCTGTCGCAGAGAATATTATAAAGCAGTTTTCTATGGAATGTCTTTAGGAAGAATGTGATTTGATTTTAGGAAAACAACATTGCGTATTGTGCCCCTCTAAGGATTATATTTATTAAATTAAAATATTTTGCCCATACTGTAACATTTCACTTTTCACAGACCGCCAAAGGGGCGAGTAAAGCAAATTCAATTGATATCAAAACTGAAAATGTTAAGTAAATTCACTTTACATCTTGAGAAATCATCCGTCATACGAAGAGACTAGCGAAATAAATTAACTCGACTTGCTAATTACGGCAATTGGACTCAAGTGATTATAGTGAACGATTAGCTGCGCTACCATTAATAAACTATTCTATATCTATATCCATCTAATGGATTTAAAAATTAGTTGTCTGTGCCATATGGCAGACATTTTGTTAGGCGTACTGAACAGTGTGACTTTCTCAGAGCAAAGCCTTAGGTATTTTCCAATAATATTTAAATGACGCGACTTTTTAAGAGTTGTTAGATTGATAACAAAACAGGCTCAATTTTAGTATGTAAGTCATGTTAGTTATGCGACTGGCTTGAAAGGTGGAGAAAAAACCTTTTTGGGTTAAAATGTGTAAGGGTTTAACTTAAAAAAAATATTAAATAAATACATAATAAAGAATTGCAAAATGTTGACATTTTGATGCTGAGTTTGAATCATACATTCAATAGTAATAAGTTAAATTTAAAACGAAACGTTCATAATATATTACATAAATAAACCATTTTTACACTGTAGGGGTCAATCCATATAAAATGGTTCAGAAAATAAATAGTTGGTTGCTTGGCCATTTAAACAAATTATAATATTCCTGTTGTTTCTATTGTATTTTAGGAGTTAAAAACCATTTTTAAAATTTTTTATCTTAACTCGTTTAAGTGCCGCAGCCATTTTTTTCATTCATAAACACGCAGATGTTTGTGTTTGCAGTCTTTTACGTTAACAATAATATCTCATAAACTATTTATCCTAAAAAGATCAAACAAAAACCATTTTAAAGTTATTCTCTTTAATGTATGTCATTGACAAATTTTGCCTATTTCTCTTTCTTCCACCAGAAAAGTTGACCTAAAGTTGGATATCAAAATTGTGCGAAATTCACTTTTTAGACATTTTATTCACATGGAAAAAGGCCTATATAGCTTGGTATTTTGTATGGAGAAGGTTACACATCAGAACCGTTACCCCCAAAAATATAATTTGTAAACCTCTTTTCCTTTATTTTTATACATTTTTAAAAATTTAATTTTTCTAAAATTTGTTTTTCCGACCTCTGTATCTCTTATGGGCCTGATGAAAAAATTCTGAAATTTGTACAGGTTGTATTCTTTTTGTTGCCAATATATAAAAATAAAAATTCATCTTGTATATTGGGGTAGTATTAAAGTTGCGCATTCCTAAAAATCAAGAAAAAGTTCCGTGGGAGACAGTAGTTTATCTAAGCTTCCATGACTTATTGTTGAGGTATTGGTGATTTTGTTTGGACCTTTGAAGCTCGTAAAGAGCTTAAAGTTGTTTAACTCAACTGTAGAGTATCAATTTGTTAAATAAAATAAGCATTAACATGATTTATGAACCATTTTAGCGAATTTCCCCTATAGGGAAGAAGCTATTACCGTAGGTCTCATGGTAAGACTTAAGCCCGAGACCATGATAACTTTTTGTTTTGAGGTCCCCAGATGTCCAAAACACTATTCGTTCAAATTTATATATATGTGTGTGTCCGTGAATGCGATAACTTGAGTAAAAAACGTCCGATTTTGATGAAATTTGGCTCAAATGTGTAAACTGACATTTATGACTTTAAGTTCGAAAACCAGAAAAATCGGACTATGGGAAGGGGGGTTTATGGGGGTTTTAAATTTTCAAAAAATCAGTTTTTTGCATTTTTTACCCTAAAATTTTTAAAACACTTAATTTAGGTTTAGACCATGTTAGAGCTTAAAAAAACAAATAATATGGTATTTTGAATTATTAACCTAGGTTAAGTGGTTGCGGAAAAAATCCAAAAAACATGCTCATAAAATCTCCCATGTTAATCTTATGGGAAAAAGGTTTTTGGCTTTTCCTCAGTTAATTTTACTTTAAACTTCACATTTTCTTTTACCAATCACTTCAGCTCCACAAAACAATCATTTTGGGGTTTAAATTGTGATTATTGTGATTCTATGTCAAACCGTTGCAGAGATATTCAAAGTGCTAAACACAGTACGTTGTCCAATGTTATCCTTATGGAGAATAAATAAAATTTGATATCTTGATTATTTATGAATGTATATTGATGAAATTTGGTATGTGGCTTCATGTTGTACTGGTATATTGATAATTGCACAAAAAATAAATGTTTTGTTGATTGTCCCCGTAGCAGCTAACCTGCATACTCAGCCCTAATGTTATTCTTATGGAGAATAAGTAAAGTTTTATATCTCCCTTAATTATGAACATAAATTAATAAAACATGGTAAGTAGCTTCACCTGGTTCAGTTACATTGATAATTGCATAAAAACTCATTTCTTATCTTCCTCGTTGCAGCAAACCTGCGTACTCAGTCCTAATGTTATTCTTATGGGGAATAAATAAAATGTAATAAATCACTTATTTATGAATGTATTTTTGTCAAACTTGGTGAGTGGCTTTATGTACTAGTGAGAAACATATCAATGCATTGGAAATTCGCTGAGTACGCAGGTTTGCTGCGACGGGGGGTATTTAATATCATTTTAGACTACGATCAATTAATTAGTCAATATCAATTTGTATAGGTACTATAAAGGTTCTGATATAGCCTACTTTAAACAACTTCAGAAGCTGATTTCTAAGACAATAAAAAGAAAAAAGTTCATTTAAAGGTATGTCCTATAATGCTAAGTTTTTCTGTCCACCTGTCCATCTGGAAGAATGAGAAATAGACAAAATTTGTTACTGACTTAAATTAAAGAGAGAAACTTTAACTTTAAATTTTTTTTTATCTTTTTAGGTTTATGAGATACTTTTGTTGACGTAAAAGACGGCGAACACAAAAATAGGCGTATTTGGGAATACGAAAATGGCCGCCACACTTAAACGAGATAAGATACAAAATTTAATAAATGGTTTTAAACTCCTCAAATACAATAGAAACAACATGTAAAATATCAATTTTGTCAAAAATGGTCAGGCAACCAGCCCTGGATCGCTTGATATGGTTTGACCCCTAGAGACAACGCTACCTTGTACGTGCTTGTACGTTAATGCGTGCTCCATTTTCATACGTTACGCGTTTCTTATTATTTGTATCGAACATTCCAATTAAAAGCAATATAAATATAATCATTCATAAATAAACGTAAATTTATTTGTTTTGTTATTTTCTGTTCTATTCTTATAACAATGGCTTCCGATAAATGAAAATACACATGGATAGTTATTGTAAATCGTATTTAAATTTTTAGAAACAGTTGCCTACAAACGAATTAGATTTACTCAGTACTTCTTTATAGCATGCAATGCAAATTATACTTAAAAGCGAGCGCGCAATGCGTAGCGCCGCTGTTACGGGCACGGGTATCAGAGGAGAGATACAAGATACAAGATGCTAAGGGCAAGGAGCTGGTGTAGTGCATAGTACAGCAGGGGAGGGGCTTCCGCCGCGCCGGCGACGTCGAATTGGCAACAGCGGGACCGGAAGGTATCGTGGCGGGAACGAAAAATGCCTGAAACATGCCCCCAGCACCTGTGCGGCGTTTACTGGAACTAACGCTCTAACTCTCTGTATAGATTCTTTTCTCTGTGGTAAAACCATCAACTGCGACAATTGATCTATTGGGATAGAATATATAGAGTGAGGATGTTTTGTAAGCATTAGGGTAAAGAATAAACATCACGTGATAATAATCTTATGTTTAAGTTATAGGGGCGAGGCCACTACAAGCAGCTAGAAAATAACTAAGGTACAGAGTGTGTAATTCACGTAATTCTAGTAATGATATCAAGGTCATGGTGGATATACTTCCATAGCATATCGACTGTGTTGTAGTGACCGTAAATAAGTTTAACTCTATGGAAGATTATCTTGACAAGTCAAACACCCGTTTTCCAAAATATTTGATAACTCAAATTTTTCCGTTACCCCTGAGATTCGACCTATTTAGATTCCACTGAACCTTTGCATATAAAGAAGAAATAAGATTTCAATTTACTAGTATTACAATATTCTAATTTCAGTTTATATAACTCATAGTAATAGCCTCATACGGTTTATATTTACAAACGTGATAAGTGAATTTTGTGCCAACGAGGATTAAGAAAATACCACAGTGATGGATCTTATAGGACTTGCTCAACTGTAATGAACTATCAAAATTTGAATGGGTATATTATGTATTTTGACGTGTAACGAAATAAATTATTGCTAAGCGAAAATAAAAGTCAGCCTAATTATTATCTACTGTCGTAATAATTATTACAACTTGGGAATTACTTAATAGTATTCAAACAGCGAGCAAGGAATATCATAGAGTGGCAATGTGGCGCGCGGACTGACGCCGACTTTGAAACACCGGGACCTCTGGTGGAGGGGATACGGCGACTAGTCACCCTATAGCGAGCGTCTGGACTGTCATTCTAGGCTTTAAACTATATTTAAAAATTTGAAAAATGCCTTTATAGGACGAAAAATGTGGATTTGGAATGTAATCAGATTGGTTCCCACTCCACGCTGTGCGATGCAGCGTCGGCGCGGCGGCCGGGTTCGGGGCCGTTCGGTGGAAAATTAACTTCTCACTTTACAGCTGCCTGCAGGCTAAACTAAAGGTTTTACAAACAAATTTAAAATGTAAACGTTAAAATTTTGTTCATTTCAAACAACTTTCTCGCTGACGAAAATCACCTGACCAAAAAATAAAAAACTTACCAGCCGACCAACTTTTTCATGTCCCAAATTTTACGAAAACTTGTTTTACTACATATTTATATTCTTTTTATTTGTTCCAATTTCAATTTGCATATTTCTAAAACACCATTACTAGGGTGATGTAGTATTATTAAATATCTCAAAATTTCAGAATTTTATCTCAACTCTAAGTGGTCGATTCAACGGTGTTAATGAATCGCGGCAAATTAAAAATTGTGGTCGCGGCGGATAGTGGAGCTGCCTGTTGCACCTCTGCTAACAAAGAAAGGTGGCTTCAGCACCTCTGATGTGTAAAGGATAGGGATTGCCACTCTATGGTATTCCTTGCTCGCTGTATTCAAACGCTTGGAATGGGCTGACCAAGTTAACAAAACATGTAACTGTTTGATTCCGGTATGTGTTATTCGAATATTATCGAAACTTATTCGGTAAATCATCACTAATGTAAATAATAAACAAATTATATTCCAATAGGTATATTTCGAGTTAAAATATTAACTAACTAGTGTTGGCGGCGGCTATCACGACAGCAGGAAATAATCAGCTTTTTCTGGAACAAAGCTTGTAGAAATATAAATCCACAGCTGAATAGTGAATAATCCCGGCTCCGATAATATGTGCTAAAATGGTCTAAAAACAGCACAGCTTGAAGCTACTGTAACTCAAATAAGGTTGATTTTCAAGGAAAATAAATGATATGTGCAGCTCTCCCGATTACCCCTAAAATATATCTTTTCGTAGCTTGGAAGCCATTACAGCTCGGGAAACAGCCGCGGACCGACAGACGCACGGAGCCACAGACAAATGGGAATTATAGTATTGATCTGCAGAAATATATCAATTGGAATATAATATGTATACAGTTCGCAAATCTCTCTCTAACAATTGTTTATTAATTTCAGGTATCAGCACTAATATTACCTGTGCGGGGTTTGTATTTTATTATTCTGTTATCTATTCCTATTTACAGATCAACAGTCTTTAACACATCCTTCGTGGTTTATGCTGCTCGACTCTGTAATTATCTATCTGACCAAATTGAAATTCAGGGTAGCCGCGCTCGGTTCGGGGCGGAAGCAAGGAACTCGTATTGAGCGTGGACGCTGGTATTGAGTCTGTAGCACTGGTGCAACGGGACATGGGTGATGACGTGTATGATGTACGCATGCGTGTACTCACCAAAGTTAACGCGTTTTGTTTTAGTTTTAATTAGAGGTTTAGTAGAAAGGACTTTCTTGTCCTAACTTTGCATTGTTAATAAATTGACTTTTCATTTTAATTTCATTATTTAACTAGTGGTGGAAATTTAAATATAAACCATATCTTATTATTTGTAATAAAAAATCATTAAACATTTGAAAATAGTTGCTAAATTTACAATTATAAAGAACTCAAACACTGTAATGACTGTAATATTTGGTTCAACAACAATTCATCATACTAATATTATAATGCTGAAAGTTCGTGAGTTTGTTTATTATTTTGTTGCTGAATCAAGCTCCAATTACTAAACAGATTGAGCTGAATTTTGGAAGGAAGATAGTTAATATCCTAAAATAACTTAAAGGACTATGCACGTTTTCAAATTTCTTTAGGGTTTTGCCTCAGTGGTCACTAAACTTCTCATGTTAATCTTATAGGCATACTGGATCAGATGATAACTAAAACAGGTGTTCTGGACTTTACATTTTGAGTTTAATAATTTGTTTATATTATTGATAACACTTTTGATGTAAGTTTAACCACGAAGGTCATTGCATAATATAATGCCTAACTATAACAGATATTCTGCTTTTTAGATTTGGAATTAATTTATTTTTTTATATTTTGCTTTACACTTTTGTTGCACGTTTAACCAAGAAGGTACCTGTATTACAATAATGCCGGGGAAACTTCAAGGCAACACTGTTGCCTCGGGAAACGTTAGTAAAATTTGTTTCGAAGGCAGATTCTAAAAAGTCCGATTTTATAAAGTGGATAGCATTCAGGAATGTTCAGCTCAAATGGTAATTAGAAAGTCAAAACAGGTGTTTTGCATTTGATATTTTCAAAAAGATTTTGATTTTTATATTTTGGTTTACAATTTTACTGCACGATTAACCATGAAGGTACCTGTAACACAATGATGCCGGGAAAACGTAAAGAAAATTTGCCTTAAAGTTTGAAAAAGCCCGATCTACTTAAGTAAGTAGAAGTCAGGAGACTTCAGCACATACGGAAAGCTTTACGGCAGGCAGCACAAAGAGCAGAAGATACATCAAAAGAACAACAACTTTGACGTAAAGGGTAAGCTCAGCGGCAGGCCAGTTTGAGAGTAACTGGAATGGCAGTGATCTACAGAAACTATTGAGGAAGCTGAAGCTCGCAGACGAGCTACTGCTGTAAGGGTAGCCCAGCGGCAGCAAACTTTCACCAGGATTACGTAGGCATCTTTGAACGCGACGTGACTCTTTGTAAGCTAACATATATCTTGCTAACGCTATCTAGTGAGCGCGGGTGAAGTCGAGATGGGTAACGGCTATTTGTATTATATTTTTTATAGTAGTATTAACCACCCAATTCTTGAGGCAGCCACAGTGGTCGTGTTGTGTACGCTGCAAGAACTAACAACACTGTCGACAGTTGCAATACACACAAATTTATGGAGTATATATAGTTAAAGCGTCTTGTGGCAGCCAAATACTGAGCTGCGCCATAAATCGCCAAAACTTGTGGCAGCTATAATACATCATTTCTAATTAGCAGTGTTCAGTGCAATTAAATGAAACCCAAACACTGTGATACTAAAATCAAACAAATACAATCAATTTTAGCAGTTAAAACCGTTTTATACTCTATGAGTTATGGTGGCAGTCATGAACCAGTAAATTCTTTTGGCAGCCACTATGATAGGAATATATATATTTGAATGAATAGTGTTTTTGGCATCTGGGGACCTCAAAAACAAAATGTTATCATGGTCTCGGGCTTAAGTCTTACAATGAGACCTACGGTAATAGCTTTTTCCCTATAGGGAAAATTCACTAAAACAGAACAAGTAATTACAATTATACTTTATCACTTCTAAAACTGGGATTGTTAAACTCTGTTAAATGATTGATTTGTCAACCTTATTTTACATAACGCATTTCTGCTTTTTACTGGTATTGGTTATCCTATCAGCCTATAATCACCCCAA
Source organism: Allygus modestus (assembly GCA_963675035.1). Lineage (NCBI taxonomy): Eukaryota > Metazoa > Arthropoda > Insecta > Hemiptera > Cicadellidae > Allygus > Allygus modestus. Next base: position 88,859,566 of record OY776112.1, on the reverse strand, counting down.
TGTTCCGCATTCCTCTCCATAAAGAGGGTATACTGTTTACTCGTTAATATCCAATGAGACCAGGATTACATTTATTTACCTTTGTAGCGATAAGAAATTTACACGGGTAGAACAAGCCCGTGCATGTATAGTCTTTTTCTATATTTTTACAAATCCGTATCCAAATAGGTATTAACCCAGGACTACCTTGAAACCGGTATATACCAGTTTTAGGCTGACATTGGGTTCAGCATATGAAGTTGTCATTACATATGGTAAGTCTTTTAGCTGTCCATTATGACAACCTTCCCTTTGGTCCCTGCATTTGAAGCAGCTAGGGACAGAATCTCCGGGTTTGGTCCCCACCTGCCAACCTGAGAATGGATGTCCCTGGCTGTTGTATATGAATACCCTGACAATTGAGTTGACCAGTTGGAGGGCAGAATGCGGGTCCCCTGTTTGAGAGCCTCATCCCAGCTGTCACAGGGGCAGGGGAGTTGGCCTTCTGAAGGGTCGATTTGGCTGCCGTCCCAACCCACCCTTTCTTTTGCTGTCCTATCTTTCCGGTAAGCTACGCAATATTCCCGTTTATGGAAGATGTGACTAGCAGCTATGCTGGGGTTTTCTAATCCGCATCAATGATAATGATTGGTGATGATAGGTATTTTCTAGAAGAGTGCACCACTTTAGAAAAATGTTTAGTTTCCACCATACTGTGTTCTGCGGAGATAGTTTTGCTCTGTTCTACGGTCAGTTTATCGTAAATAAATACATACTATCTGTATCTGGTAACTTATTTCTATTTTTGATAAATTTACCTAACCTAGGCAGAGAGCTCGATGGTGGTAAACCAGTGGTGGTCCTATTCTAGGAGAGACCCACCCAAATTCCTTTAAACCATATTGAACCATCGACATTATGTAGAGAGTGAGTTTTTAAACTTAACTTGTTTTGAACTGTACATCTTAAGTGTTAGGTCTTAACGATTTATGTTTATTATACAAGATGCAACAAATTAATTTTCACAACACTACAGAATAAATTTACAATTACAGAGCATTTTCACACAAGACGGTAATATAGGTACAAATATAGATCTCATAAGGTAGATCTCATAAGGCTTCAAAGTGGGCATCGAAGTGACTTATATATATGTTCTGGTTTAAACTTTTCTCGAAAAGCACTATTTTCCCCAATTGGTCTTTCAAGGTATTTAGAATCACTTGACGATAAGGCAATTTAAACCAGTAGACATATACTGATCAGTGATTCGGAGGCTTGACTAATAAAAAAAAGTGTCTTGAATATAGCCCAAAATCTTTATATTTTTATTGCGTAAATCAATACAAGTATAACTTGAAAAAAGTTATTAATTGCTAAATGTGTATACAATTTGTCATTCTCAGTAAAAATAGCCAGTTAATTCAAATTCATTAAGCGTTATTCTTTGGACTATTTTCTTAGGGCACATTCTGCAATACTATTACATCCCGATATAACCACTTCTCCAATTTTAATTTCCAGTACATCAAAGTAACATTAACTGTTAAGGTTGTTCGTTCAAAAAATAAATTTCAGATTTTTATGTATGAATGTGTTTGTTACAATGTACTAAACACGAGAATGAGGTTTAAAAAATTTAAAAGAAATTCAGGGGTATATTACAAGGGACTAAAGGGGCGATTTTTGGGTGTTTTGTTACCAATAAGCAAAGCAACCCGTTGATATTTTTTAAAATAAAAATACATTTTTTGCTTTCTGATTGCTTCCTTTATGCGTTAAAATAAAAATAATAAAAATCTGAAAAACAATTTTTAATTTTTTTTGTTTTACACCTTATTTTAAAATTAAGATTTAAACAATAAAAAACGAGTTTTGCCTTAATAGATGTGAGTGTTATCTGATATTGTATAGGCGTTTTCAAATCTTTTCTATGTATAACAGTTCTGCTTCCTTATTGGTAAAAGTAGCACCATGTAGGGTCGGCACGCTGCACTGCAAGTGTAGTGGTGATCACCTACAGTGCCCGCACGCGTCGAGGGGCGAGGTGCGTCGCCGCTCAAGGTCATACCGTACTCCGCGCGCTTTCTGTGTTTCTCTCTCTCTTTCTGCCCCTCTCCTCTGCACTCCCACCACTTCTTCAGTTTCGCGCGTAAAATTCCGGCAAAACGGATTCTGCGGCCCTGCGGCAAATTGACAGATTCACCTGTTTTAGCGAATTTCCCCTCTAGGGAAGAAGCTATTACCGTAGTCGGCATGGTAAGACCTAGGCCTGGGACCATGATAACTTTTTTGTTTTGAGGTCCCCAGACCCCAAAAAACCATTCGTTCGAAACTGTACATATATATATATATATATATATATATATATATATATATATTGTATTATATATGTGACCTTGGGTGCGATAACTCTCGTAAAAAAGGTCCGATTTTCATGAAATTTGGTATAAACGTGTAAAGCAACATTTATGACTTTAAGTTCGAAGACCAGCCATATCCCTTTATCCAAAGGGTTATTTTGGGGGGTTTTGTACCCCAAAAATGGGTTTTTTGAACTTTTAACATATAATTTTTTTTAAGTCAAATTTTAATGTTTACTTTAGATTCAGCTTAAAAAAAACACACAATTTGGTATTTTGATCATTCCTCTACGTCAATCAGTTACCGAGATATTGAAAGTGCTAAACACAGTACGTTGTCTAATATTATTCTTATGGAAAATTATAAAAAAAATTATATCTCACTTCTTTATGAACGTATACTTACGAAACTTGGTATACGGCTTTATCTGGTTGTGGTCTATTGATATTAGCTCAAAAAAAATGTCTTGCTAAAGGTTCCCATAGCAGCAAACCTGCGGACTCAGCCCCCATGTTATTCTTATTGAGAAAGATTTAAATGCTATGTCTCCCTTAAATATGAACATAAATTAATTAAACCTTAGACATGACTTCACCTAGTTGAGTTATATTGATATTTTCGTAAACACCATTTTTTTCGTTCCTTGTTGGAGCAAACCTGCGTACTCATCCCCCATGTTATTCTTATGGAGATTAATCGAAATGGGATATATTGCTTATTTATGAATGTATATTGATGAAACTAGGTATGTGGCTTCACCTAGTTGAGATATATTGATGTTCGATTAAAAACCAATTGTTTATGTTCCTAGTTTCAGCAAACCTACGTACTTATCCCCAATGTTATTCTTCTGGAAAATAATTAAAATTGTATATTTGTGAATATATTTTTATGAAATTTGGTATGCGGCTTTATGTGGTATTAAGACATATATTATGCATTGGAAATTTGCTGAGTACGCAGGTTTGCTGTGACGGGGGCATTTGATATTAATTAAATGTAACCTCAGTAATATATCTCTGGGATTGAGTTTCTTATGCCTTCAGACGGTCTCGGTGGCGCGGTTTTCGCTCATTTAGAGCGCGGTCCATTTATAATTAAAGACAAATTATAGGTTCAAGAAAATATTACGTTTTTAAAATTTTAAATATTGGTTTAGTTTCAATTTTATTATTGAACGTTATTTTACATTTATGTTAGCTTTATAACCTCCTTATTTATTATAAAAGGGGGCTGTTACGTATAAAATCGGGACTAGAAAAAGTAATAAAGCGTAAACTTTTTTTATTTTTAGGGTAGAAAGAAACTTCCAGCGGCAGAGTTGTAGCAAATTAGTTGATCTACATGTTTTATTTCAAACATTTTTCAGTCGGTTTCGGTTTGTTCAAAAATGTCTTTCAAACAAACGCAACAGTAGGTGCTACGCTTGTACACAGTCGCACCGCGTAGCTCTGTATGTTCGTCATTCAAACTAAACAAGAACTGTGACAGCAATGTATTTATTTATTACAGAGTAGTAATTTCCACTAATTTAAAAATACTTTCTGATTATGAAACTTATTGTGTAGAAAGCGTTCGAATCGGTTGGGGACTAAATAATACGATTTGCATTGTCTTTTCTGAGTTTGTGTTTTATTTCAGTACTCTAAGCACAATAAACATTTTATTTGTAGGACAATGTAAGTATAAAAGAAAATTATATTTAATATTTTAAACTATAGGTCTACCTTATACTATACTAATATATTTATTATACAAGGTCATTTATTCAGTATACAGCAACGAGGTCTATGATATGCAGACAAGACATTGTTAGATAACTAGACATTGCTGAAAAGCACTAACTTATTCAGTTTTTGCCGAATTCCCAGTTTTCTACAATTTTGAGCCAATGTTTTTTCCCTTGCGATTTTATGACACATAACTTTAAAAATCATTTTTCCAATTAACCTAATTAATCTAATTTCATGAGTGTCTTCTCCAAACTCAACATTTGAATGGTGAGTAACAAATACTTCACCAACAAATGCTATGCAAGTTAACATAATCAACCTATCGGTTTGAATAAGAGAATCAGAATTATTTACCGTGTGGTTAATAAATTTCACTATTCTAATTACATCTGATGACACCCTTACTAATTTGTGGGCTTTCCGGCGACGAATGCGTTGTGCGTCCGGTGGGACCATGGGCGCGACGCGACGTACCTGATAATATTTGCTGCGCTTATTTGCAAGCGATTTGTGGACAAACCAAACATCTGACTGAAAAATGTTAGAAATAAAATATGTAGATCAACTAATGTTCTACAACTTTGCCGCTGGAAGTTTCTTTCTACTTTAAAAATAAAAAAAAGTTTACGCTTTACTACTTTTTCTTGTCCCGATTAAAAAAATCGAAGTATTTGTTATTGTATAAATTCCGAACATTTACCAAACTGGAAGATATTTATACTGTTAGTTGCAACATATTACGCAGATTACAAATATATAAAATTTGTCCCATTTAAATAATCCTAGTACTGTGCAGAAGCTTGTAATTGAAAGCGCGTCCAACGCTAAAAATTGCTCGGCGGCCCTCTATACGCCTATGTGGTGGGGGAAACGGATCGAAAATCACTCACCTACGGCTACTCGGCGAGCGATCCATATGGTTTATATATCGATGGTTGGCCTTACTGTAAATTGCTGTTTGGGTATAAACTGATGCGGTTATTTTTGGCCGATAAACTACGTTCACTTGTCGTTTTCGGTCTAAAAATTACGGCGACCATGGAATGCGGTCAAATTGCCAAGGTCAAAATGTCAAGCATTTTTCGTATCAACGGTTTTTATTTACTTAAAAATTAGATTCAACAAAAAATTAAAACAATTGTAAACAACACAAATCTGATTATACTAGTATTTAACAAATTGTATACCATAAATGTTTATAACAAGTTTAATATAAAATTGAATCATCAGTATTATTTGTAAAAATATTCTTATTTATTCTAATTAATAATATTTGTATATATAAAACGATTAGTCAAAAAACTTTTTACATTTGGAAATTATTTAGATGAGAATCACATAAATAAGTTTGAATAGCAAACTCTTTATTTATTTTTAAAGTAGTTCACACATACCGTTTATCAATCATTATGTTTGGTGTTGGTAATACAATTGGTAACAATGAAAGGGCTTTATAATAATAGCACCAATATTAGTAACCGTTAGTAAAATATTTAAATCAAAGGCGAAAAGCTTGCAATGAGCGAGTCAGCCCAGCCCAGCCGGCCGCCCGGCCAACGCAAGGTAAAAGGTATGCCTCGATGACAAACACGGTGAGAGGGGGAGAGAGAGAGAGAGAAGGAGCAGAAGGAGCCAGTGCCTCTCTCCCTACCCCCAGCCAACCCACACAAGCACACTCATGCCCGCATCAGCCGAATTGACGTCCTAGCGGTGTGCGCGGCAATATGCGGAACTACTGCTCCTCGCCGCCAGACTAGCCTGGCGGATGCACAACCTTAACTAAAATAAGAGAAGCTACGCACTATAATCTTATCTCTTTCTTGAGTTATATTTATGAATCATTTAAGATTACTAAATGCATAAAGATCGTGACAAGTTAATAATTGTATTATTAGAATATTTTAATGTTTCAGTTCATGTTTTCCAAGTGCTTTAGAGGGCCACACCAGTGTTTGTGCCCTAGTGATAAATCGCTCCGAGCGCGTTGTGCAAGGTTGTCCCCAGTGACTTACTCTTAAAACCATATAGAGATCATCTGGAGCATATTGTTATTTGTAAGTTTTATTTTCGTCAGTGTGATTTATTTTTTTCAAGACTTATTTTCTATGTTTGTTAAAGCATGATTAGTATTTATTATTGTTAAACAAATATCATTCGTGCTTCAACAGTGGTTACCTTCACACTTTTTTGGTGTATGAAAATTGTCTATTACACTAGTTAGACTAAACTAGAATTTTAATCTTCACCATTGTATCTTCTTATAAAAATTGGTGTTGCCGTATATAAATAAATAAATAGTAAATAAAAAAACCAAAGAAAAATAATACTAAAACCCTTTATATCAAACAGTATATTGGAAGGAAATATATCATTGCTATTAGAAAGTAACAGAGTTATGTCTCGACAACAGTGGTTTTCATTTCAATGAGGCTTTGTGTTTACAGTAAGCGGCTTAAGATAGAGTCAATTCCCTGGAGGAGTCGTTGCTTTGGCTAAAAGTATCTTCTCAGTCAATTTATCTCTAACTTACAAAAGTTCACAACAACTATCTAACTAAATATATAAACAAAAGAAATCATTATGTTTTATGAGACTTACACATTGTTTAAATTAAAACTACGTGTCTATAAACAATATTTGTTCGTGCATAAAATATTTCATAACTTCAAATGTGTCCGTCCAATTCTGGAGTTTACTAGGGTTAAAGAAAAACAATATTTATTTACATTAAATAATTCACCATTTTTGTTATAACTTCACATTTTATATGTTTTAAAAATATAATTATAATTCAAAATGATACTACTTAAATCGTCGTTTATTTTACAATATTGATTCAGGTGAAGAACTACACACTCATGAGAGATGTACAAATCCCACTCTACTTGTCCACGTTAAATAAGGAGGTTTATTTTATAAAATAATTTTGTCCCCTCTTTTATATTTAATATTTGTAAAAATATTTAAAAATGTCATAATAGCAAATAGTGTAACTTATGAACAACGTATAGACAGGGTATCTCACGTAAGATATCTCAAACAGATTGCAGACGAACCAATTGACCTAAAAGGATGAAATAAAATTATTTCCACTAAATTGACCCCTACGATTAACGTAAAAATATGTTTAGTTAGTTACAAATACAGGGTGTTCCGAAAATGGAGAGTCACTAGTTAAACGGAGAGTCCTCGGAATTTTACAAATATAAACATATGTCAAGTTACACATCATTTTAAAGCTGTACACTTGACTAACATTTTGGCAAAAACAGAACTCACTTATCCTAATCCGTTTTAGAATGGCGGCATATTGTTTTAATATTCTGACAATTACGGAACACCTTGTAGCTGCTTAACCACAAGACATTTTAGTTCTGGTTCAAAATTCTTACCCGTTTTAAAATCAGGGTTACCCTGAAATGCTACATGAGAATATTTAAAACAAAATACAACATTTTGAAAAATTATTTGTTTGAAAATCTTTATTTGCCCAAAACTACAAAAGTCAAATAGTAACGTATTTAAAACAGTATATCATGTTAAAGGTCTTGGAAATCCTAAAAACTTCATAATTTACACCAACCTCGTACCTCTTATTGTTTTTCAGCAATCAATAAAAATCATAATTTCCCCATAAAAAGTGCGTGTTGTTCGTGCATAACACTTGTTCACTGCGTAATATTCCCGCTTGAGGAAGATGTGGCTAGCAACTATACTGGGGTTTCCTAATCCGCAATAATGAATGATGAAGCACAGACCTGAATATATTCTTCTTCTATCATTTAACTTAAGTTGAGAATTTGTTCGTCATCAGCTGTTAAATAAGAATTGAACAAATTATTTTATACAACAAACTTTTAAATAATGAAAACATGTGTAACAGCAGTTTGTTTAGAATAGCAAGATGAAGGTAGAAGCCAACGTTTAATGCTAAAAAGGTAAAAAAGTAAACAAAATTTAGTTTTTCGTTAAATTGCTATCTGCAAATTGTTTGCAGTATAGGACGAAAAATAGATCGTCATTAGGACTAAAAGTGGCTTTTCGATCCTCGCTCATTTTCCTAAACTTGAGCTCATATCAAAAAGCGTCGCTTTTGGTCCTAGGGATGAAATTTACTATTTCATCATACCGTGCTGAAATTATCTATTTTTGATATCTGCAGTGAGGACCAAAAGTGACACTTTTTCACCCCAGTGCCTTAAAAACAGCTGGTAATTTTTGCCAGACTGTTATTAGTAATTCTGCCACCAGTAGCAAGAGTAGCTTGCTGCGTCTACCAATTGCAGCGTTGAATTCAAAATAAGCTGTTATTATTAATTTATCCATATAAAATGAAATCAGTGTGTATTCAATTTCACTTGTCTAATTTCTAACACAATGTAAACACTACTGATTTCATTATTTTATAAAAAATACTATTCAGAAAACCTGAGAAAAATTTCTGAAAAAGATTTGTAATTATTATTATTATATAGAACTAGCTGTGTACCCGTCCTTTGTACGGGTTATATATAAATGGTAGATTAACTAAAGCAAATAACAATCCACATTATTTTACAATATCAAAATTACATTTTACAAGTTTAATGTACAGTTAAATCAAAGTTAACGAAATATACTCGCAGATAGTTGGTGTCCTGTTGCTAAGTCGAGGAACTCTGTCAGGTAGTAAACAGTGTGTGGTTTGCAACTCCAAATCGGTACACGTAACACTTTGTATTCGCTTTTAGAAATAAAAGAACTCAAGTACAAACAAATAAAAAAATATCGGTGAGGGGGGTGGGGGAGCATAAATATAAAATCCGTGGGGGTAGCAAAATATAAAATCGGGGGGGCGGGGGGCGAAAATAAAAATCGGAGGGGGTAGAGTAAAAATATAAAATCGGGCAGGGACAAAAAAATAAAATGGAGGGGGACACAAAATAAAAAATAAAATCGAAGAGGGGGGAGCAAAATATTAAATTGGGGGTGGGGAAAAAATAAAAAAGGGGGGAGCAAAAATATAAAATCTGGGGGAGGGCAAACAAAATCAGGGGGGGTAAAAAAATTAAATCGGGGGAGGGGCAAAAATAAAAATCGGTGGGGGGACAACATAAAATAAAAATATAAAATCGAAGAGGGTGGGGAGCTAAATATAAAATTGGGGTGGGACACAAATAAAAATGGGGGTTCAAGAATATAAAATCGGGGGGGAGGGAAAAAATATAAAATCGGGGGGGCAAAATATGAAATGGAGGGGGACATAAAAATAAAAAATCAAAGGGGGGAAGCAAAATATTAAATTGGGGTGGGGCAAAAATAAAAATGGGGGGAACAAAAATATAACATTGGGGGCGAAAATAAAAATCAGGGGGAGGGGCAAAAATACAAAATGGAGGGGGACATCATTAAGTAAAAATATAAAATCGAAGAGGGGGGGGCAAAATATAAAATTGGGGGTTGGGCAAAAATAAAAAATGGGAGGAGCAAGAATATAAAATCAGGGCATGGGGCAAAAAAAAAAATAAAATCGGGGAAGGCAAAAATAAAATTGGGGGGAGTAAAAATATAAAACTGGGGGGAGACAAAAAAAAATTAAAATCGGGGGGGCCAAAAATAAAAATCGGGGGGAGCAAAAATATAAAATCGCTGGGGGCAAAAAATATAAAACCGGGGGGAGGCAAAGAAATATAAAATTGGGGGGGGGAGATAAAAATGGGGGGAGGAGCAAAAATATAAAATCGGTGGCCGCAAAAAATATAAAATTGGGGGGGCAAAAATAAAGTGGGGGGGAACAAATTATAAAATTTAGAAGAGGGGCAAAAAATATTAAATCGGGGGGGGCAAAAATATAAAATCGGAGGGGCAAAATATAAAATGGTGGGACATAAAATAAAATTATAAAATTGAAGAGGGGGTGGATAAAAATATAAAATTGGCGGTGGAGCAAATAAAAAATCGGGGGGGGGGCGCGACCAAAACTATAAAATGGTCGGGGGAGTCCAGGAAGTATCGGTAAAAATTGTTTTTTGTGCAAATAAGAATAGACCAAAACCAGATGAAGCCACATTAATATTTCTTCATTTATATAAATTAATAGCTAGCTGACGTACCCGTTCTTCGCACAGGGGTTTTCTCTACCCGATCTTTAGTCAATGCAATTTCCATTTTAGTTAGCTTGAAACAGCTGTTCTTGCTTCTGCTCTTTACGCTGTCAAATGGAGTATCCACAGCTGTTCGCATTACAGCATCTAAATATTTACTGTCTTCTGAAATGTAAACATTGAAACTTAGGACGTTCACGGGGCGTAACCCGAGGGGATTTTAAGGAAGTGAATAGGCCTATGTGTTGCATGGGTTCAAGATCTATCTAAGTGTGAAGTTTCAGCCCAGTCGGTTCAGTAGTTTTTGCGTTCACCCGGAACATCAGGCAGACAGACAGACAGAAACCATCTCTTCTTTAAAATATTATAGATGTATCGTTCATAAATCGTACCTAAAGTGTTTTCCGGTTCTTGATCGAATTTCTGAGCTCGGCTATCACCACGCATGGAAAACACCGTCACGTGTCGGAAATGACTTTTTACAGTACGATGTAAAATATCACTCTAAACTCACACCTAAAGTTTGATTTTGGAAATTACATCTTCCGGTACTAATGATGAAATTTAATATTGTCTTTGAGGTGACATTCCATTGTAAAACCAGAAAGTGATTATTACATTTTCGATGTTAACATTTATTCTAAATGCTTATTTTATCAATACAACTTTCAACAACATACTCTAAGGCGTAAACAATTTTATGTTTATATAAAGTAGGATATTTTAATTTATTTAAAATATGGCACTAAACTTATGAAATGTTTAGTGAATTTGTTTGTCCCAATAAGTGTTAAAAACATAATTTAAAAATGCAAACCACCTAAAGGAGAATGAAGAAAAAATAGGACTGCCAAAGCTGAATTCTTTATAAACGGAAACGGTAATCGTTGATAGGGTTTGTTTAAAAAAACACCCAATGAATAAACAAATAAACTGTTCCTTGAATACGTTGAATGGATCAATACGAATGTCCATAAACATAACCTACGGAACTAGTTTCCTATTTTTACGATGGTTTGATCAACGGGATGTTGAAATACACAAAACTGTTCTAAAAAAATAAACAAGATATGTTTATTATATTTCAGAATACAAACCTATTATAAAACACTTATTTATACACATTTGAATATTTAATACTAAATTTCAGTAAAACTTTTAAATTACGAGTGTTATCAGTGTCTTTAGATGAGTATGGCATTTAAAATCATGTAAGATTCATTTTAAATGAAAATATAAAAGTGGGCAAAGATAATACCTCTCCCTTACATTAGAGTTAGTTAATTTCTTAAAATCTTAACAAAGAGATGTATAATTTATTATTATGATGCGTATTTTGCAAAGTAGTATAAACGTTGGACATTGAAAGAATTAAATCGAGGTCCTAGAAGTTCTATTCTAGTATGACTTATTAAAGAATAAAACAAATCAACAAGTTACGGTTGAGCTGAACTTAATACGGATTTATGTACATGTTATCATTCGGAAAACAAGTCGCATTGTGTGAGTCGCTGATGTCGTGGTTATGGTGACTGATTCCGAAAACACGGCAGTAGCCTTGTCGTGGGTTTGAATCCAAGTACTGGCAAACAAATGTTATCAGTGCTGTCTAGCTTTACTTTAATGGTTAATCTGTAAATAGACTACCAATTACTTAAAATAATTAATCTAATTATTTCAAGCTATATTATTTTTGATCAGTTTAGTTGTAACTGTTTTAATAAACGGTGAAAATATATTGGACGTTTAATGTTTGATAATCTGCAAACATCAGTTAGGTGTGTTTAAAAGGCCATCGTTACAATGCGTGATTACTCTTTTTTGTTTTATTTTTAAAGTTACGTAAAGTTATAGAAACACTAGAATAACAAACAAAAATATACAACTTTAGTTACGAGCTAACCTGGTAGCACTCGTACTAACGTATATTCTACAGTAATGTATGTTTAAAGAAATGTATTTCTCCTAACAAGTCACACACAACCGAAGCCCAGAATCAAAAGTTGATGACGCGCCAATATATTCAACTTAGTAATGTCAACTGGTTGGCGTCCAGTCAAAGACAAACGGTCACATTTAAAAGCATTTGGCTTCAACGTTCTGAGTCCAATATCTTCTACCGGTATCTTAACGTGTAAAGGATATCTAAATATAGTATAAATGATGTATCGGAATAAGCCGAAAGCAATATATAAGGATTTAGATTAAAGAACCAGTCAAAGAGTTGGTGGATTCATTCTGATACAAAGCTTTTCCCTTGACATTGTATGTACTGAGTTTTCGCAAAAATGAGCTTAAATCGGATCTTTGGTTTATTTATTTTTCAGGAAAAAACGAATAAGCTGAATAGTAGCATAGTCTATATCTCTTTATATATCAAAGTATTATGCATGTGGTGATCTAAATTGTTTCCAACATAAATTTATTCCGCTTTTTCCTTTTTGTAAAGGATTTACTCCAAGTATGTTATTCTTGATCTCATTTATCATATATATTAATACACGGTTGAAACTCAGTAACTAATGAAGTCCACAGTAACTAATGAATTGATTTACAAGATTTGTTTGTCAAATTAAAGGGGAAAATGCGTAGATTTACCGAATTTCCTTTAGAATTCTCGTTTATCTTTAGGGCTACGTGCCACAGCTATTCAAATGTGGCAATTTTAATCTTATGGAAAAACAGTAATCATTGAAATTGAGCATTTGAACAAAATACAGTACAGAAGTAAGAACTTAAACTATGAGTAACACATTAATTATATATGTGTTACTGCTCAAATAAACTAAGGATTTGTTATCCTTTTCTCTAGATCCAAGCAAGACTTGAGAGCTTTGAAGACACTGCTCAACGCATATGTAAAGCCTCGTCTCGAATATGCCTCAGTGGTGTGGTACCCTCTTCAACAGTACCTGAAGGAACAGCTGGTGAAAACTCAAGTACTTTTCCTCCTCCTTGTTGGCTATCGTGTTGACTATCATTACGTGGCTACTCCAGTTAAGACCATCGCTGATCAGAGCCAACTGACGGATCTGGAAAATGAAGGCCGTGCACGATGCTTTATTCCTCCACGGCGTCATCAATAGAACTTTTGAAATTGATGCCCAGAGATTCTTGAAATGGTCAACCTTCGAGTGCCAGGGAGTATAAGGTCCAGAGAACTTTTTGCCAGACTCCACCATTCCACGAACTACGAGCGGAACAGTGCAATTGTGGACATCCAGCACCTGCTAAACCAACTTCCACCGTATATGGACTTGTTCAAGTAGATCCAGGATCTAAGAGAGTCTTATTTTGTGATGACTCACTCTGTTATTTGCAAACCTTTTGAATCATTGGACTTCATTATGTGCTTTTCTTCTTTATCGTATTTATTGTTAGTAGGAGATTATTAATCTGCTCTTGTTAAGACATTGGCCGAAACTTAAAATTGTTTTATATTGACTTTATTGTTACTATTGTTTAGTTTATTTATATTTTATTGCTTGTTACTATTGTTATATATGCTTGTGATTCATTGTTACATAACACGAACATATAACCAATATGCTTATGTTATTATATCATTTACGATGGCCAAATTACTAATTGTTACTATTATTTGTTATTAATATAGTTTATAAACATATTATTATCTTATCTGTATCGAGTTATTGAAGAATATTGCCGTTATAAATAAATAAAGATCAGCTACTGTAAGCAAATTCTGGAATAGCGTCACAGGGCATTTCATTAATTCAATTAATTCAAATTCTTAAAATATACTTGAGTAACGATTTTGTACAACTAAATCTAGAGTTCCCACAGGCCAAATTTGATCATGGATGCGTCATTGGAAACCTCTACTAGTGCAGATGGTCTAATAATTGTGAAAATTATGAATTTAAAATAGTTATGGGGTTACAACTAACTACTTCCAATAGAAAAGCATAAGATATCGATAGATGCCTTTTTAGTCACCTCTAAGATAGCATCTCACATTTAAACAACTATATCTCGAGTTACACTGCGCCAGTTTTAATGTATGAAGAGTCACTGAAAACCCTGATTACGGTGATTGAAAATATTGTATAGGGTCGACATTTTCTTTAGAAAATATATGAAAAATTTTTAAAACATGTCATATTAAAAAAAACACCATTCTTTCGTTTTACAGGTTTGATATTTATTTTGTAATGCTTATTATTACAATAATGCTTACTTAATAATGTATTAATTAAAATGAATATTAATAATATCAATAATGTATTAGTTAATTAATTAAAAGTATTAGTATTATTGTAAGATTATATCAATTTGTCTTCAATTTCAGAATATGTACTTTTACTTTGGCAGATTTCTACACCGTTTTTAGTTACATGTAAAAACCTAAAGACCTTGGAAATTGCTGTTATATATTTTTTGAATACAATATGTAATCTTATTGTAAATGTTTTTTAACATAATGAATAATTTAATTTGATATTTTATAGCTAACATTTTTATACTAACTGTCGGAAAGGTCCTTTAACGATTAATATAAATAACAATCTTAAATTATAATCATTTATAAAGGACAATATTTATTTTACAACATTTACTATACATTTTTGCCCAGACATGTTAGAAACGTTTTACATTTAAAATTGAAACGTATTCCTTCCTTCACTTATGCTTTAATCGTCTGAATTAATCGAGCTGTAGGAAAGAATAGCTTTGTAAGTAAATAAATTATCTTGTGTCTCACCTGAATTTGAAGATTACAATATGAATACCATATTAATTTATATATGACTACTGAACACGAATGTTTGAGTTGGCATTGTTTTGATTTTAACCAAACCTGGTGTTTTCGGGTGATTAAAACTCAAAATTATTAACACTGTTTGTCTCAGATATTTGAACAACACATCAAAATAAAATGTGGTCGAGCCGTCATGTAGCAACACCTGCTTCCTCCGGGCGGCTTACTTCTGAATAACAACGGAACTGTTTGTGTTTTATTCTCATAAAAATACCACACTTTACATGACGTAGTTGTTTTTGCAACGAAAAATCTTTTAGTCAATTATTGTTATAAACTATAGCTAGTTTAATCATGACTACACTTTTAATTTTCAACCTTAAAGTATTATAAATTAGTTTACTAATCGGTAGTTTTTAATTAATAATATGAATGAAGTGTACTACTATATTTCTACTCAGTACACTATTATTCAGAAACTTTAAATACAAATTCCAATTATTAAATAAATAATTTTGTTTGGCTAAGAGATGGATTTGAAACCAAAATTAAGTTAATATACAGAATACACACATTTGTTGTGGAAAAGCTGGAATTAATGTATCTATAGTAATTCGTTTTATATTCTTGGTTATGTAATTTTAAATAAAATTTTTTTCTAGCCCCGTCATCTACATAGCCGAAGTAGAGAGAAACTAGCAAAGAGACCCCGTAATCGGCGCTTTTTTCCCATGTTATTCTTATGGTGATCAGTTTTTGCGCCGACGCCCGATCCCGCCTTACACAAGTTTCCTGTACTAGTACCCTTGCCTTAAATACATTTTCCCCATCCTCTATATTTAAAAATTAACTTTGGATTTGTCTGCAATTTATCTAATGCATTAATAAATCGCAAATTAACTATTACGGTCGAATTAAAACTGCCAACTTACTAATTTTTGCACCCTAATTTCCGTTTTGACTCTTGCCATACTTTTCCCCTATATTTTTAAAATTTGCATTCATTTTAATACATCCTTTGCAGAAATCCACGAGTTCTGGCTACTTGGGAACCCGAGCCATTTGACATATAATAAATCACCCTTCCTCCTAATTACCTTCTCTACCAAATACATGTCTTTATATTTAGTCTTTAACAATTCTTCTGTATAAAATCCTCCTTTGATTATATTGCCATTTTCATCTTTCAAAATATAAGTCACAGGCTTTGTTTTCTTAACTTCTGCTATTGTAAAAAGCTCTCCCGTCCAGTTAGGAGTATATCCTTTACTAAATACATGTTTATATTTAGATATCCTTACACTATCCCCCACCTTATATCTTGGCTTTTTAACTTGTACTTTAGATGCTAACCTTTCATGTACATCTTTAGAGTTCTTAGCACTTACTTGGTTAGGCTTCATCCCTATGGATCTATGTACTTTATTATTATATATCCTTATTAACTTTGGAAGTAAATCCAACCACTTGTAACTCCCTTGTGCACTAAACTCTCTAAACAACCAATTCTTTAAAGTTCTCTGGAACCTTTCCACAATAGCCGCCTTAGTTGTAGAGTAAGTGTGGTAGTGATTAATATTTAGAATTTTCATTAGTTTGGTAAAATGTTCATTAAAAAATTCTTTTCCGTTATCAGATTGAATATTTTTAACTCCCTTTGGGAGAATAGTTTTTATAGCTTCTTTGACTACTAATCCAGTTTTATTCTTTAGTGGAGCAGCATAAGCTTTTTTAGAAAATGTGTCTATTAAAGTTAAAATATATTTATTTCCAGAATTCTCTCTAGCATAATTCCGCATATCTATTAAATCTATTTGAACAGTTTCGTTTATACCCAACACCTTAAAAGAACTTCTAACAAAGTTCTTTCTCGCGGGCTTATGCAATTCGTAAGCAATTTTTTCCATTTTTTATTCTTTATTTTTAATGTTAACGTATCTGCCAGTCTCTGTCGTTTCAAAAACACCTCCATTGCTACAAATTAACATACCATCACTCATTCTTTTATATACATAGTTTTTTGGCAAATATGCCCCTCCATCTAAAGTCTTAAATCCGCTTAAAGATGTAGGATCTGCAACAAACAATTTAGGATTGTACATCATCAAATCGATTTCATTATTGTCTTGCATAAATTTAGTAGTTTTATTGTTAAACCTTAATGCATGTGATTTTAAACAAATATCAAATTTAATATTGTCTTGTCTAAAAGTTTTAATATTATCGTCATACCTCAAAACCTGTGACATTAAACAAATATCACTCCTATCTTTGCCTTCAGGTACATTCTTTATTAATTTGTCCTCTGCATCCCACATATCTCTATCTAATGTTAATACATTATAATTTTTATCCCCCTGTTTTATTATGCTTTTCTCACCCTTTGTTAATATTTGATTAACAACAGCCACATCATTTGGCAATGTTCCAGGTAAAATGTTTGTTAATTGTTTATTTTTACCATCAAATTTAAGACCGTCTAAAGTCACAGTCTGATGTTTTGTAACACAATCGTTCTCATCAACAGCGGGTTTAACACGAACTAGCCTTTTATTATTAAAATCCCAAAAGTTTAGATCCATTTTTGGTACTTGAGAGACGTTTACAACATCATCGCTTTCTTTACCAGCCAACAAATTACTTATTTTTCGCTTTTCGGCATTCCAAATACCATTCTCCGATTCCAAAAATTCATAATTATTTTTGTCTTGTACAAAGACACCATCTTTTTTTATTAAAGTTTGCTCTAATGTGGGTACATCGGTTGAGCTTTCACCTCGTTTAACATTAGTAATTTTGCGTTTATTAGCGTTCCAATTATTACTCTTGGATTCTAAAAACTTATATTTAGTATTACCTTGTACAAAAGCATCACCTTTTCTAGTTAACGTCTGCCCCAAAGTCGATACATCATCAGTAAACTCCCCACCTTTAACACTACTAATTTTATAATTTAAAGCATTCCAACCATCATCTTTTAGATTTAAAGTAGTTTCTTTAAAACTTCTAGCTTCTGGTTTATTATACGGGTTATATACGCGATAAAATTTATCTATCATCTTTTTATTTAATAAACAATTCCACTTTCCCTCAATTCTTCTATGATAGAATCTATCTCATTATCCACTCCAGAATTTCCCGCCAATCGGCTTAACCAAAGCAGTCTTAACCTATCTACAAGCTCATTAGGATCGTCCCAATAAACATAGTCTATTTTATTACCAGTTACCTGCATTAAACCTTCACCAACAGTCTTAAACAGGGGTTTAATTATATTAAGATATTTAGTGTGTTTATTACTTGACATCGCCGCACCTGGTTTATAACCCTTTAAATGTGCATTTGTAGCTTCCAAAATCTCTTTATAATTTTGCAAATCAACCTGACTATAGTTTACGGGTTCTTTTAAAGTTAACAATTCCCACAATCCCTTTGTCCCTTTATAAATTGTTTCTCCAACTGTAATATCATCATTGGCAATTTGAACTTCCTGATTCCCAATAAAAAATTTATTTCCTTCTCGCCTAATACCATAGTCTGTCATACTACTTCTACTAAGGTAATTTCCTAAATAGTCTGATGCTAAAAGACCAAAATCTAATTTGTGCGGTGTTATCTGGGTTATTCTTGGTATTCTAGACGGGGTCTTTTCTAAAATCATTGGGAGAACTGGCCTCTCTGTTTTTGTGGCTAAACTTTTTAATTCTTGCAAAGGCTCTATTAACGGTTGGAATGTTTGGAACCTCTCTTCAGCCTCTAGAAATTTACCACGTTTTAACGCCCTATATTTTTCTCTTATTTGTTTTGCAGACTCTACCAATTCTTGTTGAATATTTGTTTTCATTTTATTTACATTTTATTTATCTCATTTGTCAAAGGATTATACTCAAACACTTTATCGTGTATTATTAGGCAATATGCAGATGTGTTTGAAGGGACATTTTCTGCAGTTTCAATTTCTAATTTAATATCTACAACCCCCTCTTTTATTGATTCATTCTGCCTAGAACAATCTATTACAATTAGAGGATATTTCTTTATAAAGTCAGCTCTGTTAAACATAGGATCGGGGACGGTGTTGTAGTAACTCTCCCTAAACCTCACAAACATCTCATAAGCTTTAGAGGCATCTCCATTTTCAAAGTCGAGATTTAAATCACTATAAGGATAATATTCAGAGTTTAAAAACACTTTGAGATTTTTCAATTTACAGTGATCAAATTCATCAGTTCTTTTTCGTGCACTGTTGTCCCTACCAGTTTGGAAACCAAATATAATATACCTGGGCTTCTCCAAACTCGAAGACGTCTTAACTGACCATGTATGTCTCTTGGTTTCGGGGTATGATGGGAGTTCGTGTAGCTCCAAACTTCTAAATGCAATTTGCAAATTTTTATTTTGCAATAACATCTTTTGTAATTGAAGCTTCTCCCCATCAGATGGCACCACATGCGGCATCACCCACTGAATCGATTTAAGTGTAATTTTAGGAATAGGATCGACACCAGTTGGAGCATTAGATGTTGTTAATATACAATTTAAGTCGTTTTTGGATCTTTTCAACACCAATTCTTGTTTAACATTTACTAAAACCTTATTAAAATCCTCAAACACACCCATTAACAGCTCTAACGGGACACAAGTACTAAACTTGCCGCTTTTATGGAACTCCTTTAAAATTTAATCAGAATCAAATGCTACATTTGACAATTTCGTTGTTTTATTGTAAGATCACAATATTTTCATAAGACTGGAAATTCCCGGATTTCTTACAATATCTATTTCTTTACCAGCAACTTCGTATCTAATTTCGTAAAATAAGAATGCAAATGCATTATTTATAAAATGTCCTTTATCATTATTCTCTATTTCTCCTTTAATATACAGATAACTCCTACATGGGAGTGTTAGTAAATCTTGGTTATTTATGCATATTCGAATTTCATCGGAATTATTTATTGCTAAAGTGTTGTGTGGAACATAGGAGTGATTTGTAATTTTAACCACGCTATCGTCGTATTGGAATTTTCCTGTAACGTCTAGAAAATCTTCCATTTTTATTAATAGAAAATTTTAACTTCAACCCAATTGATCGCAGAAACCTGGCATTTTGCACACTCAGTCCGTTCTTGTAAATTCTCATATCTTTTTTATATGACAAGTAATTGTAGTTTCTTCTTTATTCAAGTCAATTGGCTTGTCGTGTTGATCTGCAAATGTAATGCTAACAACATCTAAACTTCTCTTATTTACAGGGAAGTATATAATATTTCTGGGGACCTCAATAATTTTGTAGCCGGGAGGAGCTTCTGGGTAAAAACTGTGTATGGTGTGTGATTTGTCACCATTTAAATAAGACCCACTCGCAATATTACATTTTACTCTAATCACATTTACATTATTTATGTTGATTTTATTTACGGATTTAAACGCAATATCTGGAGTAGAAAATCCTTTAAATCCCAATAATTCAGACCCTAAACACGGTTTTGTAAAATCAAACACATGGCTAGAATGCAATGTGGCTTTCATAGTTTTATTATCGGCTATAAGTACAAAATCTGGGAGTTGCTTTTGAATTTCCTTCGCAAGCTCAAACACTTCGTATGTACCTTCAGCAATTTCAATTACATTTGGAGCTTTGTGATCGTAATAATACATATCCTCACCCTCGTCTATAGTTAATTAAGTGTCTTTAAGTTTATTTAATTTTGGAACTAGCCCTTTGTAAAATATAAGTTTGACTTTTGTATTAATTAATGCTACTTTATTTTGTATAATAACTTCAACTTTACCAACTAATGCCCGGTTTAATTCGTCAATTGTAACCTCCCCTTTTGGGGTTGTAATTTTGTGCATTTTGTAATATGTCAAAGTATTTAGAGGTTTTTAAACATTAAATATAGAATTATAACTTTGAAAATCTACCAGTCCAATTACATAATCACCATTTAATTCTATAGGAGGAAAGAACACTGACTTCAACTCTGGCTCTGTGCCCATAAATGTTATAGTAAATGAATCCATTTTTATAAACCAAAATTTTTCAGAAATGATAAACATAAAATTCCACAAATGGAACTGTTTAAATCTTGTATTTGATCAGTTGTATAGTAAATTTTAGATGGTACAAAATATTCAATTACCTCTTTTGGAGGCTGTATTCCGAATGGGTCAAAATATATTACAATATCTTTATTTTTACGATATGCTGTCCAATGTGTGCCCCTGTCACTGTCTAAATTAATAATTCCACATTCTCTTACTTTTGGTCTCTGTTTTCTTAGCTCGTTTTTTAGGTACACTCCTCGAAAGTGAGGCACGTCTCTTGCGGCCTCTAACAGCTGAAAGTTGTCCATCTTTTTTATTAAATTTTAATCCCATTCCCATTTTTGCCTTGGCCTTCATCAAATTTGTCACTGCATAAGCTGCTGCTTTTTCGGCCAGACTGGCGTCCTTTGCCGAAACCCTAGTCCAAGCCTGGTCCGCTAATCTCATATCTGCCTTGTTCCGGGCGGCTGTATCAGGATTATTCATGTAGAATATGTCGTGCTCTTTACAATAAGAGTCTAGCTTATTTTTTGGAGGTACATTTCTGGCTAAATTTTCACGTATCTTAGTTCCAGGACCACAATATGTATACGACGGTATGTGGAGGGGGAAAGGAAGGTTGTTTATAAGGGTATTTAACAAGCCACGGCCTCTATATGGCTTTAAGAATAATCCCTTACCTTGGACCTTTTTACACTTTCTCTTTGCCATTTTTATTATATAAAAAATGTCATTTATTCAACAAAAGAACAAATTTAAAATAGCACATAAAGAAAATACACCAAAGAAGTTGGGTCTATTTCCTAATAAAATTCTCTGTCTTATAATAGGGCCTAGCGGTTCGGGGAAGACCGTTGTAATTTATAACTTAATTGTAAAAAAGCAAGGATTAAAGTTTACAAATTTATATATAATATCCAAATCTTTAGAACAAGAAAAATATAAAAAAATAATTGAAATATTCCGTCTGTGTGATGAAGTTAAATTACACACATATTCAAACTGTGAAATCACACCAAATGATGTAGAATCACACTCAATAGTTGTATTTGACGACATAAATAGTCCAAATATCACACAATTTTTCTCAATGGGCAGACAGAAAAATATTAACAGTTTTTACTTGTGTCAATCTTACAGTAAAGTAAACAAACATTTACGTGACAATGTTAATTTTCTAATATTATTTAAACAAGACGATTTAAATTTAAAACACGTGTATAACAATCATGTGGGAAATGATTTTTCATTTAACCAATTTAGAAATCTCTGCCATCAATGCTGGGACAGGTCTAAATATGGCTTTTTTGTAATAGACAAGGAAAGGCCAAAGAATAATGGGAAATATAGATTTATGTTTGACCAATTTTATAATGACCGAGGGCAAGAGTGTTAATGCCATCCAGAATAAACCTCTTGTCGTCATCAAAAGAGAGTACCTTTTTGTTCATTGTTAATGTTTGAAGATGGTGGTTTGTGGATTTAATTCTTGTAACATTCTCATAGTAATCTTCCCCGGTTGCAAGACAGTTTAAGTAATGTTGGTGTCTTAAGAGATGTTTAACTGTAGCATTGTCAGCCCCCTTTGCCTTTTTAACCTCTAGCTCATTTTGCTTTTCTTTTTCGTATAACCATTGTAAAGGAATGAAAGAGTATAATTTTGGCCTTAAACCACAATATTCATACATAATTTGACCATTTAATTCGTCTTTAAACTTGCCCGTAACTTTTTTATTTTTATCAGAGTATAAGAAATGGTCTTTACTATATGCAGAGGTGTCGAAACAGTCCAAGTCATATTGTATTTCCTTGTAAAAGTCCTCTGTTACTATAGAATAAAGAAGGCTGTCTGTGTCTGTCATTAAGAACTTTTTATTCTTAAATTTTGACATATAATTATAGTGGAAATCATACATTATTACTTTACTGATATCCAAAATGGTCATTCCTAAATATATTGGTTTATCAAAATTTACAATTTATTTATTTAAATGTACAGCATGCAAATTGTTATCGAACATTTTGCTACAGTCAAACCTTGGCTTTGTAACGTACTTTGTTAACTTAGACTCGTCTACAAGATGTATATCACGAAACTTACGTTGGTTCATAATTGTTCGACCAAAGAGACTGTTATTTAACAGTTTGTAAAAGTCTTTTTCAAAATGATGTTTAGCTTTTTGTCGCTTTTCAATATTAAAATTAATATAGGGTGCAAGCCATTTCGACTGTCTAAATTTTAAAATTCTGTGGTATTTTGTAACTACCAAACCCAGTTCTTCGTATTTTTTTAGTGCTTTATAATGCAAAATATATTTAGTTTTGTCATTTAAATTTGGTATTAATTTTCCATTCATTTTTTCTGGTGCGAGCGGGTAGTCATTATGCAAATCGTGTAAACTTTTATCGTATTTTAAATCAACTTCCAAAATAAATCCAAAGTTTTCATTTTGATTGTATTTATAATCTTTCTCATTTGTCCATCTAAAGCCATCGATGGGCAACGACTCGCACATTGCTGTAGAGTATAGCGAGTTACAGTCTAAGTATACAAGATATGTGCTTTCTTGATTTGGGTCATAATATTCGCCCATGTACTTATTATTGGCTTTAGCATAGCGCGTGGAAATCATACTTACACCGCCTCTAATGGCATGTTCTATAAACAAATGCATGTCAATGTCACGAAATAATTGTAATTTTATGCCGGTCATTCTAAGACATGCCTCCCATGTTAGTCCAGGCAGTGAGTACATATGAACAGGGTCGAGTTTATAATCCTTTAAGAGGGCTCTAAACCTTCGCCAAACGGCTGAAAAACACACCTCCGTATTACTCAAATTCTGAGGTTATTAAAGCACCTAGCGACCTCCAGTGAACGATAAAATGTTTCTCATGAAATTAACTAGGTTGACAAAGTTATTTTAAGGTTTTAAGTTATTGTTATACATATTTTATTCGGGGTTAAACTCAGTGAAAATTGACCATTTTCTACTACGTAAATGTCAAACAGTTAAGATCAAATTAGAAAGTTTTTCTTTTTTAAAACCCTTGTTAGTTATTCAAGATCATTTCCCGCTAGGCAGGATTTCATAAAAACCAATATTTATCTCATAAATCGAGTAATTTGTGAGGGTTGTTTCTGAAAAGCGCTACGCAAAACACCCCCGTACAGAGGACGCTCTGGCGAGCGGCGATGGAACTACCACCGTCAATGAGACATTCGTCAGTGTCGCCAACCTCTGTTTCTCTACCTATTGGGACATCGGACGAACGTAATTCCCCAGAAAGGTCCTCTGTGTCCTTGCTTCAAACTACTCTAAAGGCACAATATTTGCCCGTCGTACCATACCGTCATTCTTGATGATATAGCTAAATCAAATTTCAAATGACATTATCTGGGCTTTTTACCGTTCATGAATGTGATCAATATCATTCAATATGATTAAATGATTAAACCTAATATACTGTAATACACCAAAAATTTGAATAAAATTAAACCTTCCTTAAACAATATTTTTTTACAAAAATTAAGATTGTTCAAGTTATTAATGTTTACAGTTGAAACAAATAGTAACAATTATATTTAACGTTACCAAGTGCAATCCGTTTTATATTGGTTTTCGTTAACCGTATAGTAAGAAGTTTCTCATTAACAATCATAACTGTAACTCGGCATAGGTACAACGTGGCTTTAGCCAACTTCATCACAATCTGTTTCATGTCATTTTCAAAGTGTGTGTGGTTGTATAATACTTGTATAACGCGGCGCGGCGGCCGCGCCGATTTCCAAGAGCACTGAGCCGAGAGGAGGCGACCCTCGACCAAGGGTGGGAGTGCATCACCTCACTTCCTGGAAGATCATCCCCTCCCTACAGCATTTTCCTTGTCCGCAAACCTTCAGTTCATCAGTTGATCTTTGTGACAGTGAAAATACCCCCAGTGTGTAAAAAGGCAGAAATATTACCATTTCGTCATGTGGACACCTCAAGGAATGGGGATGGAAGCGTTTGGATCATGATTATTATAACAGATGATAATAATAAACCTTAGTCTGTTATCATACTCAAGATGTTTCATTTCTGTTTACTAGTGATAATAATGTGGAAGCGGATTTCAGACGATGATATAAATCATATTGTCATACTTTATCCCTTTAATCATATTATCTATGTTTTACTTTCTCCCCTCGCATGTATAGACATAGTGTAATATGAAAATACCCCCATCGCAGCAAACCTGCGTACTCAGCGAATTTCCAATGCAAATATATGGGTATCACTTACCAAGTTACCACTTACCAAGTTTCACAAAAATACATTCATTAATAAGTGATATATAGCATTTTTAACTTTTCATTTTGAGGTCCCCAGATGCCAAAAACACCATTCGTTCAAATTTGTATATATGTATATATATATATATATATATATATATATATATGTGTGTGTGTGTGTGTGTCCGTAAGCACGATAACTCTCGTAAAAAAGGTCCGATCTTAATGAAATTTGGTACAAATGTGTAAAGTACCATTTATTTGAACGAGTTCGAAAACCAGATGAATCGCACCATCCGAAGGGGGGTTTTGTACCCCAAAAATGTGTTTATGGGGTTTTCACATGTAATTTTAATTTAAATCAAATTTTAATCTATACGATTGAATTCAGCTTAAAAAAACAAACAATTTGGTATTGTGATCATTGCTCTACGTCAATCAGTTACTGAGATATTGAAAGTGCTAAACACAGTACGTTGTCTAATGTTATTCTTATGGAGAAAAATAAAAAAATTATATCTCGCTTATTTATGAACATAAACTGGCGAAATTTGGTATATGGCTTAATCTGCTTGTGGTTTATTGTTGTTTGCACAAAAAAAAATTTTCGCCTATGGTTCCTGTAGCAGCAAGCCTAGGTACTTGGTCCCCATGTTATTTTTATGGAAAATACTTAAAATGTTATATATCGCTTATTTATGAATTTATATGGATGAAACTTGGTATGTGACTTCACTAAGATGAGTTCTATTGATATTTGCATAAAAACCCATTATTTTGTGTGCCTTGTTGCAGCAAACCTGCGATCTCATCCCCAATGTTATTCTTATAGAGAATAATTAATATTTTAAATATTGCTTGTTTGTGAATACATTTCTTATGAATCCTGTGAAGTGGTTTAATCTGTTATGTTATATTTTAATTGGAAATTCGCTGAGTATGCAGGTTTGCTGCAACGGGGGTATTATTATTTATTCTCCATAAGAATAACATTATAAATGAGTGCGCAGGTTTGCTGCAACAAGGAAGATAAGATATGTGTTTTTTTACAATTATTAATATAACTCAACCAGGTGAAGCTACATACCAAGTTTTATTAATTTAGGTTCATAACTAAGGGAGATATAAAACTTCACTTATTCTCCATATGAATAACATAGGGGCCGAGTATGGAGGTTTGCTGTTAACGGGAAAAATCAACAAAAATTTGTTTGTGCTATTATCAATATACCACAACCAGTTGAAGCCACATACCAAGTTTCATCAATATACATACATAAATAATCGAAAAATAACATTTTATTTATTCTCCATAAGGATAACATTGGACAACGTACTGTGTTTAGCACTTTGAATATCACTACAACGGTTGGACGTAAAACAAAAATTAAAACGCCAAAATGATTGTTTTGTAGAGCTAAACTGATTGGTAGAAAGAAATGTGGAGTTTTTAGTGAAATTATCTGAGGAAAATCTAAAAACCGTATTCCCATAAGATTAACATGGGAAATTGTATGGACACATTTTTTGACTTATCCACAACCACTAAACCTAGCTTAATGATTAAAAATGCTAAATTGTTTGTTTTTTAAGCTCTACAAAATGGCTATAACCAAAATCTAGCGTTTTTAAAATTTTAGGATAAAAAGTTCAAAAAACTGATTTTTGGAAAATTTTAAACCCCCATAAAACCACCTTCCCATAGACCGATCGATTTGGTTTTCGAACCTAAAGTCATAAATGTTACTCTCCACATTTTTGCCAAATTTCATAAAAATCGGGCGCTTCTTTCAAAAGTTATCGCGGTAACGGACTATATTATCGCGGATAATATAGTCTGTTATCATACTCAAGATGTTTCATTTCTGTTTACTAGTGATAATAATGCGGAGGCGGATTACAGACGAGGGTTGACTTCCTTTTATTTAGTATTGGCATGTTTATATAATCGAATTATATATATATATACATACATATATATAAATTTGAACGAATAGTGTTTTTGGCATCTGCGGACCTCAAAACAAAAAGTTATCATGGTCTCGGGCTTAAGTCTTACCATGCCACCTACGGTAATAGTTTCTTCCCTAAAGGAGAAATTCGCTAAGAGAGTCCCTGGACCAAAAATACTAAATAATTTTGTCTGGTCAAAAGAAAGTTTTTTTATTCTCGCAAAACCGTAGACCTAACAAGTAACGATCGAAAGGGGCGCCAAAATCGGATGGGGGCGCATCAGATTTTCTCCCTTATTACATATAATAGCAATATTAAACTCGAATCATTACAACTTCAATTAAAGATGAAACCCCAGTTGAATACTCTCCAATCCCCAAACCATATTTTTCCTCATCTAGGAAGTACGTTAAAATAATCGAAGAGAGCCGGTTAAAACAATTAGATGCATCATGTAACTTGATATTTTAACATTGTAATTTTCTTTCAAAGTATTGCAAGTTTTATCCAGCACACTCTCAATATGGTACCAATCAGAATACCCTGAAGTTGTCACAAATCGATAAAGGTCAAAACAACTTCTCAATTTGGAATTGAGGGAAGCGGAGGATTTGTTATCTGATATGTAAATTTAATGTTTAAATAAAATGAAGGTGCAACATGGTTAATACACAACTTTCTTCCCAATAATGCCTTTCAACAACTTAAAAATACTAATATACAAACAATTAACGAAATCAGCCGGGTTAATATTACATATTTACAATTTATTTATTTTACAACTACGGATTACGCACTCCACCCGCACTCCACGACCCGTCATGAGCGCCTAGCGTTTCCCCCCACCCCCCAAAAAAGGGGCCGCGCCGTGCTGGAGCACGGCTCGCACTGCCCTAAAGCCGGTACTGATTATTACCATTTTATTTTAATTGATATAATTTTCCTTTTAGCGAATTTCCCCTATAGGGAAGAAGCTATTACCGTAGGTCTCATGGTAAGACTTAAGCCCGAGACCATGATAACTTTTCATTTTGAGGTCCCCAGATGCCAAAAACACCATTCGTTTAAATGTTTATATATGTATATATATATATATATATATATATATATATATATAGGTGTCCGTAAGCACGATAACTCTCGTAAAAAGGTCTGATCTTAATGAAATTTGGTACAAATGTGTAAAGTACTATTTATTTGAACGAGTTCGAAAACCAGATGAATCGCACCATCCGAAGGGGGTTTTTGGGGGGTTTTGTACCCCAAAAATGTGTTTTTTGGGGGTTTCACATGTAATTTTAATTTAAAACCAATTTTAATTTATACCATTGAATTCAGCTTAAAAAAACAAACAATTTGGTATTTTGATCATTGCTCTACGTCAATTGGTTACCGAGATATTGAAAGTGCTAAACACAATACGTTGTCTAATGTTATTCTTATGGAGAAAAAGAAAAATTGTATATCTCGCTTATTTATAAACATAAACTGGCGAAATTTGGTATATGGCTTGATCTGTTTGTGGTTTATTGTTGTTTGCACAAAAACAAATTTTTCGCCTATGGTTCCTGTAGCAGCAAACCTAGGTACTTGGTCCCCATGTTATTCTTATGGAAAATACTTAAAATGTTATATATCGCTTATTTATGAATGTATATGGATGAAACTTGGTATGTGACTTCACAAAGATGAGTTCTATTGATATTTGCATAAAAACCCATTATTTGGTGTGCCTTGTTGCAGCACACCTGCGTACTCATCCCCAATGTTATTCTTATAGAGAATAATTAATATTTTAAATATCGCTTGTTTGTGAATACATTTCTTATGAATCCTGTTAAGTGGCTTAATGTGTTATGTTATAATTCATTGGAATATGCAGGTTTGCTGCGTTGGGGGTATTTATTATTTAAATGTCTTTAATTCCAAACGAAGTATTTTATATCTTAGTGCCAATTTTTATCTTTAAAACCATAAACTATAACCAATTCAATGTTTATTAGTGATTGTTACATCGGGCTACTTTTCATGTTTTTTATTAACAGTTAAAATGTTGCAGTCTAACCTAATCCCAGAAATTCTGTAGCATATTACAGTACACTGTATACAAAACCTATGTGCAATAGAGTCGGGTTTTTACTTTACAACTTGTTTTTCTTCATCCCTTATACAACGTGATTGATAACTATTTATCTGAGTAATGATTCCATAATATTACACAATTGCAACGTTTAAATGTTGTGTACTATTCCGAAATTAAGTTATATAATATCTTAAGTTTTTACAACTATTATTTATATAATCGAATTTCACAATTATTATTTGTTCTTGGATCTATTCTTAATCTTTAAATAATCACACATGTTTTATCATAGAGGGTACATTTTATATCCTACGGACATTTTTATTGACAACTACGTAAGAACTACATGAATTTTCTATGCATTCATACATTTTAATGTTTATACATTCGTTATCCATTCAAAATGGTCGTGACAAACATTTTGATTTCGGGGCTAAATCCAAAGTGAGATTCTCAAAGAGAATTTTAAAGGAATATAGAAGCAGTGAGGTGACAGCCAAGACATCAGCCTGCCTCCTGCCACTGGCGGCATCGGGAGTTACCGTTGTTCGTTCAACTTCCCCACGAATCCATGTATTCCCTTTCGGTTGGCAGTAATGCGAAAAACCGGTTTGGAGGGTGGCTCGCCTAGCGCGGCCACTTGTGAAAATTGAAACTACGTGGAGCTTTGAGGGACACAGATCGTTGTACTCCACTGTGGCCACGGACCTTTAGAGCCACCTTAAACATAAGTCCCTAAATGTCTCAAACACATCAGCCAATAACAAAACATCTGTTTTAAGGTATAAATCGTGATATTCTTTTAAATTCTTTATATTAAAATGATTCCATACGGTTTTAGCATGTTCATATTGTGCAGGAGATATACATTCTTTAGTTAGACTACTGTAAAATGACTCTATGGGTGGGAGAGGCTCTAAAAACTTTTCTGGTCCTGTCATGTATTCGTACGGAAATTCGCCCTTACGTTGTAGTAGTGGATTGTCTATAAATCTAAATGTATTTAAATTGGAAGCTAATTTGCTTAAGGGAAGGGACAGAAAGTTGTAGGAATCCAAAAATACTAAATCATCAACAGAGAATGAAATATACTTTTCCATATCTTTGGCTATGCAATTCAATTTGCGATTAAATTTTCCTAAGTTTTGCATTATTAAATGTCCATCATAGTTTTTAAGATTGTGGAAGAATACTGGAATTTTCTTGGTTACTTTATAGTTTAAATTACAAGAGTTATGGGAGGGCCCTCTGAACTCACCTGTTAAGTGACAATGGTCGCGCACTTTATCACACAGTAACGGCTGGCGGCATATGTGGCAGCGTGTAGGGTTTTGAAATAACGTCTCTTGCTCTGGAGCCATTACAAGGGGAACATATACTCCCATCTGACTTTTAATAAAGTCATAAGTTTTAAATAATTTTTCGAAAAACACATCCATTACATTTTCACCACTGTACAACTCTTCGTAAATAATTTTAGAATCTCTCACTACAACATAAGCAAATCCAGAAGCAGTGTGTTTGTTAGAGTTTATAAAGCATTCGAAATCTGCATAAATCACAAAGGGAGCTTTAAGTTGATATTTGTAATTCGTAAATTGTAATGTATCTTTTTTAGACATTTGTACTCTTTGGGCAACAAAGGTTTTACAATATGTTATGTGACGTTCCAATATAATCACATACATAAGCACCATGAAGTCGTGATTTTATATTTATGCGGGATCTATTTAACTTATCAAAATCACGAATTAAACAATAATGTGATTTGCGGCTTTGTTGTAAAAGCAGCAGGTTTGCGTGCGTATTACTATTTAGTTTAGTTATTCTCAATGGATATATTAATTGTCCTTCAATTCCATATACATTAACACTTATATTATTTTGTTTTTCAAATTTATCAATGTCGGATATTTTTACGGGATATTTTATATTTGACATATTTAATTGACCTATGTGGGGTTCGTAGTAAAATACTTGATTTGCATGTTTACAATTCCGTGGTTTTAAGCTTGCTAAAATACTCCACACAAAACATTTATTATCACTATTTTTAATATTTAAAACAGCGTGTTTTGATTTTATATTTTCTGGTGTGGGGATGTATGACTTGGGAGTTAGGGGTTTATACTTGTAAACATGCAGCTGCCAGTATTTAGTATGGTCATATATCCATCCACTGCCTTCTGATTGAAATTTGTGTAAAGATGTGTAGATTTTTAAAAGTGAATTTTCAATTTGTGTCTTTAATTGTGCTTTCTCAATTGATAAATTAGTTAAACTTCGAAAGTTAGCAATAGTTTCTTTATCAATTAATAATTCACCATTCTTACTAACTGTGTGTTTGATAAATTTCACTCTCCTAATAAGAATCCATTTTATTGGTAAAGGACATGATTGAAGGGTGTTTAATATATCCACGGACTCACCTTGAAACTTAAACACATTATAAGGTCGCTTGTCACATCGTAGGTGGTGGCGTTTCTTGTCACGGGTGATGACTCTCTTACACACATTACAAGTATTGTGGATCTCTAGCATATGCATTTTAAAATTGCTATTGTCAAATATTTGATGGAATTTTTTACAAATTTTAGGAATAACTTTGTGAATGTTACGATAGTGTCTGATTAAATTGCTTCTGTTGGAGCAGGGCACGGAGCAGATTGCACAGGACAACATGTTCGATGTAAATAAATTTTGAGATGACATTACTCTGTTTTTTATAAACAAAAATTACCATTTTTTAATGTTAAATTAGACAAAAAATTGTTTAACGGCGGTTTTAAATTATTAACTTTAACAAGTTTAATTTACGAATATGAGAGTTCAAAAATTGCCATTTTTAATGTTAAATTAGACAAAATCATTTAACAATGGTTTTAAATTATATACTTTAACAAGTTAAATTTACGAATATGAGAGTTCAAAAAATTACCATTTTAATTTTAAATTAGACAAAATCATTTAACATTGGTTTTAAATTATATTTACTTTAACAAGTTTAATTTAAAACACGAAGTTAAAGATGTGTGAAACCAGCGTCAGTGCGGCTGAACTGTTTGGACTGGATACGTATTCACACTGTACAATATCATTTTATAAATAAAACTGCCATTTTGAAACTATCAATCTACATATTCAATTAGAACAGATAATTTAAAGTCTAAAATTCAAAACATATTTTACTTTAATATTTAGTTTGATCAAAGTACAAATAATTTTCAAAACACATTTAACTTTGAAGTGTAAGATAATTGTTGCGCCCTAAATTAATATCCTTAAAACATCCTAAGAGATTTGGTGATGGGAGTGACTGTTAGATCACTAGTAATTTTGTATCTCCCAATTCAATAGTTATGTTTTACGATTACAGTTTTGAAATGGAGAATTAAATTAGTAAATGGTGAATTGGAAGTATAATTTACAAATGAGAATTTAAATATGAAAATCTATTTTAAAATTTAATTTGGAAATGCAGCTGTTACATTTGAAATATGATTTATAAATGGATATTTAAATATGAAAATCTATTTTCAAATTTAATTTGGAAATGCAGTTGTCACATTCGAAATATGATTTACAAATGGATATTTGAATATGGAAATCTATTTTAAAATTTAATTTGGAAATGGTGAATTGGAAGTATGATTTATAAATGGATATTTAAATATGGAAATCTATTTTAAAATTTAATTTGGAAATGGTGAATTGGAAGTATGATTTACAAATGAGAATTTAAATATAAAAATCTATTTTAAAATTTAATTTGGAAATGCAGTTGTCACATTCGAAATGTGATTTACAAATGGATATTTAAATATGGAAATCTATTTTAAAATTTAATTTGGAAATGCAGTTGTCACATTCGAAATGTGATTTACAAAATATTAGGAAAGCTATTTCACAATTTTCGGAGTGATTATAAAAAAAAAATGATGGATTAACAGTCAGTTGTGATTGTCCTCCGCTGAAGACATCATCTACACTTTAGCTACAACTAACTACCGTCGCTAACACTCCCTCATTATCAGCCAACATAGTCGGAGTCCTAGGTGTGAAGACGTCGGGCCCGGTGATGTTGGTGAGGTGAGCCGTGACGCCATAGTCCAGTGCTCGGCGTGGTGACGTCATCCAGTGCTGCTCGCCGCCACGAGGTCGTGTCACTGTTGATTGTCCTGGGCCCTGGGATGTTGAACAATAGAACTGTGTGTTGTCGGTAGCTTCTTATATACACGTCGTGAGGTTGGATTTTCAATTTAACCAGGAAATTACCTCATAGCTAATTCTGGCCAAGGCTGGTGGCCCACTGACACACATGCGTGACCGACCTTGCCGTGGTCAGTGTGTCAGTGGGCAGCGGTGTGGATCGTTGCGTGTGTAGGCATGCGTGACCAGGACCTTGGCGTCGGTGGGCAGCGGTGTGGATCGTTGCGTGTGTGTTTTAATTAATCAGTAAGTTGGCAGTTTTTAATTCGACCGTAATAGTTAATTTGGGATTTATTAATGCATTAGACAAATTGAAAAATCCAAAGTTAGATTTTAAATATAGAGGATGGGGAAAATGTATTTAAGGCAAGGGTACTAGTACAGGAAACTTGTGTAAGGCGGGATCGGGCGTCGGCGCAAAAACTGATCCCCATAAGAATAACATGGGAAAAAAGCGCCGATTACGGGGTCTCTTTGCTAGTTTCTCTCTACTAGCCGACTCATGGAGCTATAATCCCTTTATGTATTTTACTCAATGATATTTGTATTCAGATATATTTATACAACTTTTTTCATTACAAAACGTTTTTCCTTTCGTTTACTAGGGTTTATAGGGATTTCATTAGAATGTAATAGTGTTTAAGCATGTCATTAACAACTACGGAACATAATTAATTCCTGTTTAAAAGTACTAACAAATACAATATATTCATTAGGAGATGGAAATCATTTTCGAATAAGAATATTATCATGGAACAATGTACATTTTCCAACATTTTTAACAATAAAATAGAGAAAAACAATGCTACTTACTTTGATATGATAAATGTATGTATTAATTCTTCTTATAATGCGTAATGCATTATATAACTAGGTATATATATTCGTCATATACCCCTCAATGATTTTTTATTTATAACATTTAAAAACACCTGTTAATTTCAAGCGAATATATCATTCTCATTCGCATATTTTGTCCATCCTGTTATCATACATTTCAAGGCTACATGCTGGCCCCAGCTTCTATTATGATACTATTACCCCAATGTTGCGGCAGACGGACGTCACACTGCGGAGCTGGTAACATTAGCGCTGGCTGTCGTTGGCTTTACCTTAAATCATAACACTTTACCTACCATTCTCTCTGACAGCATTACACCAACGCAAGTTTTTCAACGTGTTCTGTAGCTTTTAATTTTAGAAACAAAATAAAATGTTTAAAACTCAAATAACACAGTTATTTGTACTGATGCTCTTAATATTTCTAATTTGTTTTTTTCTAAATTACCAATCAATACAGCAATCTTTAGTATTAAAAATAATTAATTAGGGGAAGGTCATTCATTGTGCTTACAGTATATGTTTCGACTCAGTCAGTAAAACATATTAAACAATAATTTTAAATACGTTACCAAATAGAAAATAATATAATTTAAAAGTAAATTTGTCGTGGTTATTTATGGATATCAGATTAGGTTTTGTTTTGTTCTAATTTTAACACCATTTGTCTAAGGAATCCTGTTGCAACAAACTACTTTTACATATAAAAATAAATATATGTAATATTATCTAATATAGTTCCGTAAATTATGTGCCCTACATTATTTACTAAAATATAATTCTATATCGACATATTATTGAACAAAAAATATATTCGGGTGGATAAACAAATTTAACCGTGAAAGAATAACATTGTTTAACATAACAACAATCTATGGATATGATAATTAAATTCATAATAATCAAATCATTACTACGTTAAAAACCTTGTAAACCTCATGTTAACTTTTCAATATACGGACAATTCAGCGGTGTTCATGAAAATACGTTCTAAGATAGATATTTGTTGTATAAGTCTTAAGTTTGATTATTAGGAGTTAACGTGTTAACAAAGTACAAAGTGGTCAAAAGGTAGAATTTAATTTTAAAACGATGCAATTTACTATTTAAAGTTATAATTCCCGGGATTTTTTACTAAATACAATTTAATCATAAAATATCGTGTAATATATCTTGACTGGAGGCCAAGCTTGCCTTTAAACAAATTCATTATTTACTACTCGAGTGTTACTTTGATACTATGGTTATTTTAAACGGGTCACAGGATCAATGTTAATATTGCTATTTCCCAATAGGTTTTCCAAACACAGCTGTTTTCAAAAGTAACGTTTACTTCGTTAAAGATTCCACAAATTAACTTTTAGGCTCAAACAAAATATTTATAAAGTTTTAACAACACCTACCCTCAGTATTCCAGGACCAAATTTGGCTAGATAAACAGCTCTTTCAAAATAATATAATAGAAATATTATAATGATACAAAATCTGGCTAAAATTTTAATCAGCTTAGCAAACTCACGGAGAAATAATGATTAATAATACGACCTAAGATATCGCTGTACCTTTAAGCACAGGCGAAAGCCTACCTATACTTAATATGATTTATTACAACGATGCTCCTGAACATCTAACACAAAACGATTTTCCACTATGACAACCGCGAACATTAATTAACTTAGAGTGTCGTAATATTTCATACAGCTCCAAAGGCTTTGAAAATTCCTGCTAACTATTTAAAAAACTAAGTAAAAGACACATTTTTATATTTGTTGGTTTATAATTAACATACCAAATTTTTGTGCCGAAAGTCATAAAAAAACTCAGTCATAAACACTTATATATATATAATATAATATATATATATAATATAATATATATATATATTATATAATATATATAATATATATATATATATATATATATAATACATATTTTTACTTATTTGTTACTGAACAATAATGAAAATGACACACTTAAGTAATTGTATAATTATACAATAATATTTATTATTTTCAGACTTTGTTCCTATTACTTTACACCATAAATGTGACTCATTCAATTCGCCTTATTGTAAACTCATCGTATTTCCCCAGAATGGGACCGGTTTTAACATTCCATAGGACGTTCATGAGGCAAGGGTGAAAGCTAAGGTAGCTTTATGTGGTTCAGTATTTTGAAAACGTTTTGCTCGTACATCAGTTTAGATTTATGTTACTTTTTACTTAAATTCATTTTCGTTCTGTAACTAATGATTTTTGTTTGGGAGTAAATGTAATTATACTCATGCAAAAAAGTGGAGACAAACAAAGCATATACTACAAATTAATACAAACTTTAGTTAGCAAGGACCCAGCTTGAATGAAAAAACCTTCTTTAAAACTAGCAAAACGGATATAAACATTTCTTTAAATAAATATCCACTGCATGTGGTCTGTAATCATAATACATCTTTAAGCACGCAACTAGAATGAAGCAAATACCACTTGTTTTCGTAATAGCTCAAACTTATTTTAATATCACATTTCTAATCTGTTCACATGGTTTACTACACATGAATGTTTAAGACATAGACAGACAAAAAACATAAATGGAAGTGATGTAAAATATACATTGGAGAAGAACATTTTTTGAATCTAAATAACAATAAATAAATGTAACACGGATAATAATTAAAAAGTAAGTAAATAAAAATATATTAAATTCAAGCGTAAGAAAGATACCTAGGACTCTTTGTTTAAAATTCATCGATGTCAAACTTTCATTATGTTCTAAGTATTCGTCTCCTCTGAAGATGGGTTCAGTTTCCAGATCATAAACCGTTGTAAAACTTAGTTGTTATAGCCAGAGATGGAAAAGTCTCGCAATAACTTCTTAAGTGACATAACTGAGATATTGTTTTAAGTCCTACAGATACACCGACTGCGCCTTCCCTATGATAACCACGATACGCGCGTTATAACTTCTTATCTAGGATATCAGGCTTCATTAATATGAGTATATTAAAGGTATCGTCAACTGCGCAATGCAACCGTGATCGCATCTGCTATGTCAGGAACTCTTTCGTTTCAGGAATCTATAAGTTCCATTCAACATTACCCATAACGTTTATCGTGGTAAGTTTGGATAGATTTGCTAATATCAAGTACATACATTTTAAAATCATCCTATAATTATTGGTCATGTCGTAATTTTAATTTAATCTGTTAACAGTATTAATGTTTGTATTACTGCTACTTGTCTTATATTGAAGATCGTGAAAAAATGCTCATTAAGATAAATGCAGTTTACTTTAGTATTTTATTCGATGTACTAACAAGTATACATTACAATAAGAGCCTAATTGTCTCCATTCAACCGGAAACTTAGAACAGAGCAGACAATCCTTTGAGCCTCACTGCGTCACCAAACAGTGGAAACCCCAAGAAGAATTATAATGTAAGGGCACGCATATTATAAAACACAGGGTTAACTTGTCCTTTTTAGGGTAATCAGCTGTTAATTTGTTTCCTCAAATAGGCTAAATATAAATATGTGTATTTTAATGATGTTAGGTGTTGTTTTCCCTTGTTATAGCTTTTTATATAATTTCTTGTTTTTGAGTTTAGTAGTGTAAAAATTCCTTGTTATTGATTATAAAGTTGTACTGCGAAACTAAAAAGTATTTCTTTATATATTAATATATTTATTACATCAATTTAAGTTGTACTTTCTACTGTATTTTGTAAAAATAGTTATAAAATAAATGGAAAAAGGCCACAGGTAAGACACGTAATGTGTTTTAATTACAAATATTTAAAATTAAATAGGACGAAACAGATTACAATACACAATACAATAAACAAATACAATAGGCTCTATTTATTGTATTTACCTGAAAATTCATTTGTCAAAGTGCAGTGCCATTTCAATTAAACCACATGATTACGACTTTAATTTAACAATCTAATATTAATATATATAATCTAACAATCTATTGTAATTTAATACTATAAATTGCATTTTGTTATTTATATTTAAGACTGTGCAGCCTATATTTGTAATGTCATCAAGCAACAGTAAAAATCTTAATTCTCAGTAAAGCTGCTGTACGGGTTGGTAAACATGACGGGTTTGGTTTGCACCAATTACGTGTTTTAATGAAAAAATACATCTGATGGCCAGATAAACTAATTAGAATTAAGCTTCTGGTAACCATGTTGAAATAAATAATTTAGATAACGTTGCTGGAAATACTAGATAAACAGAAGGATATTACCTACACAAACTAATAATTAAATCTCGATTTCCGTCATGTTTGTTTTCGGAAATGAACGAGTGATAAGTAGCGAAGCTAATTACATTCTAGTAATGAGGGGAAGTAAGATTATATTTGAAATTAATTTGTTTGTCAGTTATTAAACCTACACTTTACAAAAAAATTTTAACTAGTGTTTCATTTACTAGCTCATTCGTGTTCAGCTTTACAAAAAGTAAATTAGTGTTAAATATCAATATTATTTGTGCGACAAGTACAATTTGTTTAATCAAACGTGGCTATGATGTAGTACTGATATTCTGTTTTCTCATAATGCTTCACTCTCCCTTAATGATATCTCTAAAAACTAAATTCCAATTTAGAAAAAGTGGATACAAATTGTAGGTAATCAAAAAGTTTTCATTTTCTTAAATATGAGCTTATAATCTTAGTATTGTCATGTTATTTCATCGATTTAATAGTTATTTTTTGGGATATCCCATTACAAAATTATTGGATTATTAAAACATATTTATGTCTTTTGAATTAATATGTAACACAACACTAACAAGGAGGTTCACATTAAGAAAAGTAAACACATATTTGGCATTTCATTCTTTATTGTACTGTTAGAATCGGTGTGTGTTTGTAGCGTCAAAGACTTAAATATAATTGATACAATATAACACATTAAAGTTAACTATGCGTACTCTTTGAAGGGGTAACACGAAAACCAGCCTTTGATTGACTACATGTTTGTTAAATTGGAAAGTGTTTGCACGCAGCGCGCTGACGTGAGGGAAGGGAATTTCCGCATTAACATCTTTAAAAAATCGAATTAAGGGTTTAAAACAACACTGGCATAATCTTTTTGTAAAATTAAAAAATGAAATTTTTGGCTTTTCTGATGTTCCTGGTTATACTTAAATCCATATTATGATGGCAATATTGTATATTATAAGGTTAGAAGGAGGTATAGTCTGGATAACAAGTTGGGAATGTGATATTGGGGGTGATAAACTACATGGAGATATGAAAAACAGGCTTTTCCAGTGTAAAATCCCCATACGACAACGTACTGTGTTAAGACAATTAACAATTTCTTTAATAACTCAGTAAATATTTGTGCTAGAATGATTAGAGAGGGCTTAAAACTTTCGCCTTTCTAATATCCATCTTGGTGTTTGCATTAATTTTAAATTCGGGGCTTTTATGACCTTTCTTGGGCCCAAAAACCCAAAATTTGAAAAACTTAAATCTTAAAAAAGGTATTAGAGTTGTTAAATTGTTATGCCCAAAGAATATGTCCAACTTTTTACAGAAGGAAAGGTTACCACCAAATTTCAAGTAAACCGGACAAAAATGTGAGCGCTAGAGTGCGAGCGCGCCGCGCGCACACACATACACAAACACACACACACACACACACACACACACACACACACACACACACACACACACACACACACACAAGTAGTAGGGGCGTGTATAGGGAGCACGAAGGGAAAAACATCAGGAAAATCACAACAAGTGAAAAACATCAGGAAATTACAATTAAGTGAAAAAGATCAGAGCTGAAAATTCCAAATTCGATTAAGAGAAAAATATCGGGAAATTAAAATTAGGTGCAAAATAACTGGAAATCAAAAATGATGAGTGTTCTTTTGGTTGCTCGAGATGTGAATATGAAATAAGGACTTACAATTGTGATTGCATTAAACAGCAACTAACTGATGCCTAATTTTAACGGGTAATACCCGTTAAAACTAACACTTAATAGTATCCCCATGGTTTAGTATCTATTATTCCATCATGCTCTTGTTCAATCATTCTCTTATCATAATCTAACTTAAACTTCTTAGTGATAT
Organism: Allygus modestus; assembly: GCA_963675035.1. Taxonomy (NCBI): domain Eukaryota; kingdom Metazoa; phylum Arthropoda; class Insecta; order Hemiptera; family Cicadellidae; genus Allygus; species Allygus modestus. The sequence continues at coordinate 88,819,170 of OY776112.1, read as the reverse complement.
TTTTATTGACTAATTTCTTCGTATGAATATCACGAACTATCTGATTATACCCTATTGAAATATTTTCGATTCCTCTATTTAATACCTTCTTCATGGTATTAATGTTGAGTTTCATAGCATTAGCATAATTAAGTGTAAATCCTTTAATCTTAACAACTCCTTTACCTTTAACAGTATCATATGCATAACTCTTAGGGCCAGTGCTTATCCAGTCATTCATGTAGTTGTCATTTCCTAGTTCGTCACTCCAATCACCGAGCATACAACCTGTTTTAATGGTATTTATTCCATTGTCTATGTAGACAATTGAATCCGTGTCATAATAAACAACGCTCTCTCCTAACTCATCTAGCATGCTGTAGAGTCTCATTCTGGCATTAGCTGTGGTAAATGCTGCGATGAAAACATTCACGTTCTTTGGATCTTCAACATAACAGTCTTTCTTGTTGTAAGAGAGTTGTACTATACCGTCATTTATAAGCGTGATGTTTGTTGTATCCAGCGTATCGTCCAACAGTATCGTATAAAACTCAGTAGCTTCAGTCACATAAGAAGTCTGTTTCATATTGAGTCTCTGTCCAAATTTACCCCATAAACTGTTGAGACATATTTTTGCTACTGCACGCTTACCAGGATTATGTTCGATTTTATTCACATCCAGTTCTATACCCATACCTTCTCGGACAGCTTTTACATAATCATCTACAGTTTTATAATCCTTCTCCCACGGTGATGTCTCAAGCTTAATTTTCATAAAATCCCTAATATAACCTTTGAATAATTCATTTGACTTTGTCTTAAAGTGCCAAACTTCGTACACATTTAAAACCTTATAACCTTTCTCTATAGCCTTATTGATCTCTATAGTAGTCCACGTTCCGATAAAAGCTCGTTGATCGTTAGATTGCAAACAGACTCCGCACTTTTCTTCAGCACATTTAACACACAAAGGAAACAGTAGTTTTTCCTTCTTAACCGGAAGAACTGGATGATACAATGATTTTGGTGCTAAAATTTACATTTGACTAGACCAAACCAATTTGTATTGTACTTTTTCGGGTTATGAAATTTAACAGGGTGTCCAACAGGATAATTATCATAGAACATAACAGTAGGATAGAGGCTAACAACATCTACATATCTCAGTTTCTTATCGGATACTTTCAGTTTACTTGCATTTGTCCACCCACCAAAGAATGCATCTCGAGGTTTCAGAGTTTCAATCACTTGAGCCTTATTATTTATTTTTTTGAACTTGGCAACCAGTCGCACTCCCACATCTCGACAACTTTATAACCCGATCTCTTCATATCTTCAGTTCGTTCATGCGTTTTATTATACAAATCTCCCATACATTCTTTATTCACATTATTGATAGTGTCTGGTTTGTAACACTTTGGGCAACCATGCCAGAAGCACCCATGGTACTGATAAACGGTGTTCGTAGTTTCACAGTATCCATCTACCTTTCTTCCGCATAAAGTCACTTCTCCACCATTCAAAGCATGTCTAAACTCCAGGAAAGGTTTCTAACCAAGTTATTGATTGTTGGCTGTATTTTTCTTTTCTCTCTGTATTTATTACTGCTATAGTGTTCTCCTGTAGGTATTTAGATCTATATACAGCCATACAAACACTAGCAATAGTCAAATAGCAAAAGGGATCGATATTGGCAATCTCAAGGAACTGTTTTCTAAGCTCCAGGCAACCTCGCCTCAAAATATCCACATCAGAATCGCAATACTCTTCTATCTCTTTCTTAAAGTCAAAAACGTAACCCTCGTTTACTCTCTGTGCGTGCCAATCCAGAAATGACTTTCTAGCCTCTAATTTCATAGTGTCTATTCCATAATATTTTATAACTAGAATCGGCCCTATATAATTTTGGTTTTCAGGTTTATTGAAGAAATGTGGAAAATATCCTTTCTTCAACTCTTTCAAACCAAACGTCTTTGGAAATTCAGATAAAGGTGATGCAACAAAATTCATACTGTCTATAATACGTATTAGTCCAGGTATCTCTAACATCATAAGCTTAGTACCAGAATAAATGGTGTAAGGTCTAATTGTATTTTCTACACAGTAGCGCAGTATAAAGTGTGAGTCATATCCTTTTGCATAGTGGGCAATACACGTATATCGAAAGTGTTCTTTGGAGATCAACCATTTGTAGAAACTTTCATTGTCGTAAAATGTCCATTTGTTGCCATGGAAATCATGTACTTTTACCAAGTTAGGCTCGTGTATACCGGTATCTTGCATAGCTTCATAGTCAAAGAACAGGTATCTCTCTGTATAAGTACAATCAACAGCACACTTGATATCTATACCGTGTTTCATTCTAAGATCACAACCCTCGCATGGACCACCTTTAGCCATCCTCTGTTGCATGTAACATTCGTGTTCGTTGTACTTGGCTAACTCATTGCAGTTTCTACAGAAATAATGGAAACAACTGTGTTTTTTCTCTCTTTGTAGTACCTTATTACAAGTATTGCATTTAAAGATCTTTTTACATACTTCATCATGATTCTCTAGACATTCCTGATTGTAACAATAACGATTGCACTTTGCGCAATAAACGTTAGCGAGTTGTTCTTCATGCGGGTCTTTCATACACATTGTACAAACTTTAGCAGAAAAACATTTGTGTTTATTCTTGTGGTCATAAGTCATATCACATGAATCGCAGTAATAACAGCTTCCAAGGAGTGCTTTCATACTGTTGATCACGTCAAAATGGTTGCCGTTTTTGTAAAGGTAAATTACTGTGTCAGCTATCTCACCCCTATAGATAATACTATTGAAATTCTCAGCACACACAATTTTTATTTGTACGTTCAACAAACGCTCAACATTCTTAATATCCTCCAATGTAAAACCCTCTTCGCTGTATTCACCAAGTCGCCTACATAACTCTCTCACTAGTTCACCTTGTAGTCTTCTACCTTGTCTTATCAACTTCTTTTCAGCAGATGTTACTGGTCTATCAAGAATATTATCAGTTTGATATGTCAGCGCAGTTACAATAGCACGTGGACAACACAAATTGTCCTTATTATTTATCTGCACAATACAACGCTTGGTTCTGATATCCTCTGCCAAATTGATTATCTTTTTAGTCTTGCCTTTTCCACGTGGAATGTTTAAAATTTTAACATTAAATTTCGCCTGTGTTATATCCAATTGTTCATTTGACGACAGGATGTTCGATACATGTTCCATAAACGTCCTTGCCTTCACATCAGATTCTACTATTGTAGATATATCGTGATTGAACTCTGGGTGACTGGCTACTATTGTGATCTTATCTCCTTTCTGGTAATTGCCTTTATCCTTAGCTAACTTAATCATAGCATTTATGGCATTCTCAACTTCCATAATCTTATTCACTTGAATTGTATAGTCCACTTCCGCTATACCAAATTTTTTGACAAACCGGTTTTTGCGTTCCGTAATGACATACGGTGGCGGTCTTACTTGTTTAACTGGTTCGAAGATATCATCATGGAAATCTAAGTTTTTAGCGGTTTCTCTCTTAAATACAATATGATGTGGTTTCGACAACCTTTCGATTAACCGATTTTTACGTAATTTCTTACTTGTCTTTATTCCACGTTCTTTGGCTAGTTGTTTCAGATCATTGACTTTCGTACTTTTCAATTGCTTTTCATCAACTGATCTGTTGAATAACGTATCAATATTCTTCTTAAGTGTCTGTTTCGACATAGTCGTTACACCTTTCAAGTGCAAATCCTTAGCTAATATTCTAAGATCCTTTACTTTCATGCGTTCCATTTCTGCATTTGGTGCGTTTTTATCATGTTTATTGGTCTTTATATGATGTGACCAGTTTTTGTAACTGATGTTTACATCACAATATTCGCAATGTTTAGTAGCTACTCCAAGGCTACGGTTTAAGGAGTTGTTCGTATTCTTCCTCATTTTTATATAAGAATCACTTTTATTTAATACAGTTGGATTATTTTGCTCCATCTCTCTTTTATTATACAGATAAAATTTTTTTCCAGATTCAATTTTATAATCTTAATTCTTTAACATAGGTGGTCAATTTTCAAGAACCAAAGTCCTTGAAAATATAACATGAAAATTTACAATAGTGAATGTAATATATAAGCCACAAAATTCATAGGGGGTTTATTCTCATTATTTATTAGCAACTGATACCAATCTATCCTCTCCTTGTACAAAAGCAAGAAGCTTTCAGATAGTTTTGCTGCATCGAAATCTCTCTCCAATGCACTCTATATTGAAATTCAAATATGAATTGTTCTGACAACTCCTGGCAAAAAGATATTCGCTCCCAATCAAGTTTATCCTGGAATTCTCTAATGAAATTCCCTAAAAGTTGTTGCATACTTATGCCTTCCCAGTCTATACGACCAATAAACTCGCGTATAAATTGTTCCGATAGTTTTTGATCAAATGATATAGTCCGCCAGTCAACTTTATCAGCAAATTCACGGATAAAATTTTCGGAAAGTGTCTGACATTCACTGATATTTTCCCAGTTAACTCTGTCTGCAAATTGGCGGATGAAATCTTCAGAAAGTGTTTGGTAAATTGAAATGTTATTCCAATATACCTGATCTTCATATTCACGTATGAAACCCTCAGATAGTATTTGATAACGGGATATATGAATCCAATTCACCTTATGCTGAAACATCCTTATAAATTCTTCGCTCAAATTCCCGTAGTCTTCCTCCTCACTGCCTGAACTAATAATATTCCACTGCTCCTCGCTCAATTTTAAAAGCAAATCTTCAGAAAGTTTTTTCCGCATAACACTCTAGTATATATTTATCCTTAGTCTTGAGAAACAGATGATCCAACATGCCAACTGCAATGCTAAATTTCACCTTATCCCTTTCACACAATTCGTCACATATGTTATCATAAATTGGTTTAAGTGATGGAATGTCCATTTTATATATAATCCTATTCCCTTAACACATGCATTCAATTTTCAAGAACCGAAGCTCTTGAAAATACAACATGAAAATGTACTGTAACTTAATTAGATTTCTAGTAATATCGTAAGCAAATTTTGTAGGTGATACAACCACAACATACGCGACTGTATTTGTTCCTGTAATAGCAGTGGAAAAATCGAGATCAATTTGTATATCGTTCTTTGTTCGATCGTTCGCTATAGGGTGAAGTGAAGTGTCAATCACAATCAGTGGATACAGCTTGATGAATTGGTCTACAGACAAATGCACATCATCATCGCCGAATTTGGACCTTCTAAAGTTCTGGTACATATCATACAAAATCATGTGCTTAGAATTAGTAATGTCCAAGTTCTTTAATTCCTGTGGATACATCTCACGGTTAATTCTCACTATAGCGTTTTTAGCATTACAATGGTCAAATCCACTAGGATTTTTCTTCTGATTGTTTAACCTATCTGTCTGCAGTCCGATTATGATGAACTGAGGATTGAAAACATTCCTGTACAAATTAGTGATATCGAATGAGAACGTAGAACCAGTCACTCCTTTGTGTTCAATACACTGCCACTGGAAGTACTTGTACACAAGCTTGTCACAATCGCTGAGAGATTTCAGTGAATCGATCAACTGAATTTTACTTGTTGGTGCATATTCGACCAGTGGAACTCTTAGAGTGAAAGACTCAATCACAACCTTCCCATCAACAGGTTCGGTAGCTCCAGCCTGTGAACCTTTCCAGTGATAAATGGCGTCATTATCTTCCGCCCGAATAAAGGTGATCTCAAAACCACCTTTAAACATCGGATATCGTAAGCTGTCAAAAAATCTGAGACCAAGATGACCTAAAGATCCATATGCTTTGAACTTACCACCACCTGTAAAATTAGAGACAAATCCGCTGGAGTATAGAGTGTGTCTTTGACTCTGCGAATATGAGACTAATCCCTTAACAGTACTTGTGATTCCAGGATGTTCTACAATATCGATCAGAGTGTTGTGTTTTTTCACCTCAACTCTTGAGAACAAAAACGCTGCAAAATTATCGACTAGTTTTATCGTAGAATTCGCTGCGTAATCAGTACCATCAGATTTTTGCACTAGTTTTCCCATAATGTGATACATGATTCTACCATCGTAAAAAGAATCTCCATGATCCAGTTTGAACACTGTGTAATTATTCGGTGTGTTAAAATTTAGGTCGCTAACAGGCATGACCGTTCTAAAATCACTCCTGATAACATCGTTTGAGTATTCGTTATATACTTTATTCATCTTTCTTTATAATACAGATAAAAAAATTTCAATCAAAATCCGGATAAACATTTCCACTAGTACTTAGGCCTAAACCTAATTTTCGTTTTGCCCACATTGCTCCGGTAGTTACTAAAGCAGGTAACCGTCCTTCTAGTAAGTCAGCATCATCAGAAATCACCCGTTGCCATGCCTTTTTCTGTAAGTCCTTATCAGCTATCCATCGATCTTCTGCTTTTCGGTGATCACGATACCATATATCATGTTCTTTAGCGGCCGCATCTAGTTTGTTTACACCTTGATCTCCTCGCTTCAATCTCTCTGCAAGTTTCGTTCCAGGTCCCAAATACGACATACCAGGCCAGTGTAACTCAAACGGTAAATTGTTAATGATGTCATTTAACACACATTTTCCTTCTATCATACTTTCTGGTGATACTGAGAGACAACGCACTAGATATTTTATGCCCTTTGGAGTCTCTATAAGTTCTTCTAGTCGATTGCCTAAAATTTTTCCAATACTAATTTCTCATTATGAAAATTAGTATTGCCTGCTGATTCCTGTGCTTGTATGTATGTTAAGCGTCTGACAAGTTCATTCAGATTACTAACATACTTGTACTCAATCGGATTTTCAGTATAAGTAGCGAGACCAGAACCGGTTATTTCACCTCTTGTAAGTTCTTCCCAGATTGTTTTAATCATGCCTTTATATTTACGTCCCCTACTAGATTTAGGTTTGCCAGTTTTCGGATCATTATTTTGGTATAGTGAATTAGTTCTAATCAGAATATCCTTGTACGCTTCCCAATCATCATCTGTATACATCCCTTCTTTCTCGAAATAATCGTTTTTAGTTTGTAAACGCCACAATCCCTCTGTTCCTTTATATTTCTTTCGGTTATTTAGCAGTATGATGTCATCATTATCGAAAGTTATAGGTTCAGAACCAATTTTTACTTTCTCGTCATTTTCATCATAATAAATACCGAACTGCTTATCGTTTGCTCTTGGGAAAAATCTAGCAGCAATTAAACCCAACCTAACGGTCTTTGTATCCATTAATTGTTTTAGAGATTTGTTGTGTCGAAATGACTCACGCTCGGGTGTTGAGGGAAGACCTAAAGGTGAATCAGTTTCATCTTTACTGTAGTCTTCAACCTCACTATAGTCTTCATCTTCGAATCTGATTGCTCTATTTGGTCTAGGTGTACTAGTTACAAATCCCATCGGTACAATATCCTTCGATGTCTCTTAATTTTTCTCTTTAATTGCTTTAGTTATTGGTTCATACTTCTTTTCCCTCTGTTTAATTTCTTCAATATCACGTTGGTACTGAGTAGTGAATTCTGACTGTAATTTATGTTGTAGTTTATCCAATTTCTGCGCGGAATATGGTGTTAACTTTTCTGGTTTAATGTGTTTAGTTTTAGCACAATAATCTGAGTCACTTTCACTGTCATCATGTAATATTTCCTTTTCAATATTACCCAATCTTATCGCCTCTTCCTTCTCCGCCATTTTAAATTTTCGGAGTAAATCTTTTTCGATTTTACTCAGTCGTTTAGCTTCTTTAGCATTCATCTTTATTATAGAGAGAAAAAAGTTTATCGCCAAACGTACGATGAACATGATTGAAAACGTACGTTCCACGTTTGATGTTACGTTTTTACGTTTATTTCACGTTCTAACATGTAAATGTATTTACCACGTTTCTTTGTCATGTTTATCGTTAAAAATCCAAATGGAATTTCCCAACATTCTCTGCAAATACTTTCAAACTGTTCAAGCGCCATATCCGAACCTACAAAATCCTGGTATATACGTTTAGTGTAATGTTTATTTTGACTGAAAACACACAGAAGATTTACGTTATTTCTAATGACCTGCATATCAACTTTTCCATAACTTTGACTTAAATAAACGCATGATATTTATTTATGGCGACCTCTGATAAAATAATCCTTAATTTTTGACTGTTCTTCCATAAGGCAATCATGAAACACGACTAAAGAATTCTCTGGACATTCGTCAAGAGGGATGAGATCTTCGCAATGAGCGAAAAAATGTGCGATCTTCCTTCCACGTTTATTCTCTATTTTTTCATAGTGTTTGCGAAGTTCTGAATAAGCTTTTTGCTCAATCGACTTGCTGAACACATAGAGGTGTTTGAATCTGATGCCCTTTTCTTGGCATATAAGATTGAGCAATAGGTTAGTTTTCCCACACCCAGAACTGCCTACAATTAAGGCTCTAATTGGTCTTGGTAATAACTCTGAATTTTTTTCTTCTTTATAATAAACAAAGATATCCATTTATTATACAATGAAAATTTTCAAGCTTGTTGGACAAGAACCAGTACTCACCCTTCATCTTGCACATCCGATACATTTAGAGGATGGTGATTATAAAATAGCTTTAGCGGGATTTTATTCTGACAATAACATCGCGAATTTGAAGACAGAAGGTAAAATTTACTTTTCCTGTGAAAGGTTAGAGGAAGGGCAGATATCGAATAATATCAGCAGTTTGACGCTCGAAAAGGGTTACTGGACTATAGAGAAAATTCAGAGTAAATGTAGACAGTATATTACATCACTTGCAACAGGGGTTGATGCTCAAAAATTTGTGATAACAAAATATAACGACAAAATTGCAGTGTATTCACCAGTAAAATTTTACTTTGATCCGGTGATCTGTGAACTTCTTGGATTTGAGCAGAAATCAAACAGTGGAGATATCAACAACTATTACAATGTTCACGAAACAATTGTAGGAGAAAATATCCCAAAATTAAGAGCTGTGGACGTCATAGAGATTCACTGTAATCTTGTTGAACATAGCTTTGTAAATCACGATACCCATTGGCATAAACATGACGAAACTGAAATGTTATATCACTTTTTTCCAAATGTTCCACATGGTTACAAGATATCACAAGAACCGCAAGAAAAATTCTACGTGCCATTAAAAAAGGGAATACAAACCATCAGGGAAATTAAAGTTGTAATTAGAGATCAAGAAAACCAGTTACTGCAGAATAATGGTGTGAACAATATAGTGTATTTGAGTTTAGTTAGAGCTTAAGTGATTTTAATGGGAAAATCCCATCAAAATTTTAAAGCGATGTTTTCTGCAATTCCTGTTCATAAAATGAGCCTTCTATATCTTCACCGGAAAGATCTTTAATTTTATATGTTACTGGCGCTGTGTTTTGAATTTCGTATACCTCAAAAATCTCAGTTGACCAATTCCTTCTGTATTTATTGCTAAACACATTTTTCTTAACAGTTATCCTAACTTTATCGCCAACTTTCAGCTTAGGTTTTGTGGGCTTTTGTACTTTGAATTTCTTCAGTAAATCATGTTCATTATCTTTAGTTACTTCTCGTGGTTTCATCTCGATAGTTCCGTGTTCACTATTGTTATATTCCCTCAATAAATTCTGTAGAATATCAACCCATCTGAAATTTTTGCGTGTTTCAAACTGGATTTTCATTTTATAATTTAAGGTTCTGTTGAAACGTTCTACAATCGCGCTCTTCTCTTCATTTTCTGTGTGATACATTTTTATGTTGTGTTCCTGTAGAACCTTTTTGAATTCCTTATTCACAAATTCTCCACCTTTATCCGTATGTAACAGGTTTGGTGGTTTATGCCCCATAGTAGCTGCTCTTTTCATTATGACCGAAAAAGCTTTCGCCACATCACTACCACTTTTTCTTGTCAGTGGTTCTGCCCACGCGTATTTAGAGAATGTATCGATAACATTTAGCATGTATTTATACCCATCGTTTTCTGATGCGTATTTATCCATAATTACAAGGTCAGCAGCCCAAAGATCATCTATACCTAAAGTGATTATTTTTCGCTTTGGAAATTTTTTTATCACTGGTTTGTGTAATTCCTCAGCTTCCTTAAGTGCTTTTTTTTCCTGTTAATGGTTTGGCTTCTTTAATTACTTGCGAAGGTTCTGGTGCTTTAGTGAATGTACTTTTTTCATGATTGCAAATTTTACATACAGCTTTTAAACGCCATTTATTGTTGGCTGTTTTTACTTGCTCCACATTTGAAGACGGTGTTTTTTTGCGACATTTTGAACAATATATATCCATTTATTATACAGATTAAAATTATCCATGAGTGTTAAAGAATCATTTTCTATATATAAAAATGAGTTTAATAGATGTATGTTATGAACAAATCAAAGACAATTTTTGGTATGGTATCTTCGGTGATTTCAAGTTGATTATTGACAGGAATACTGGTTATTTTAATGCAACCAAACTGTGTGCATCTGGTGGTAAACCGATTTTTTTAATTGGATTGAAAACAAACAATCAAAAGATCTCTTATTGTATTACGAAAATTTAGCTCATCGGAATTCCGAGGGGCTAAATCCAGTGTATACTATTATGCCAAAGGGGACAAATAAAATAGATCTTACAATTTCTGGAACCTACTTAAAGGAGGAACTCATACTAAATTTAGCATGTTGGATTTCACACGATTTTTATGACAAGTGTTACAGAATCATAATTAATTTTCATGTCAACGATTTCAACAAAATAAAAGAGGATAGAGACACACTAAATCAGCGAGTCAAAGAAATAGAACAGTCATTATCAGAGCTTACTTTAAAAAATCAGAAGCTAAAACCTCTAGCTGCACCTTACACGGAAGATCCATCATTTCACAACTGTTTTTGGATTATTAAGAAAAATAATCTTAAGGACATTTATCCTTACTACTGCATAAGAGTACAGAACCGAAGATTGAAAAGTGCAATCAAGAAACTCTCGGAGTTGTATCCGGACTATGAAATTATTTACAAGAAAGATAAAGATCCCAATAGCGTTAAGTTATTCAGGCTTATGCTAGAAGAGCTTCCCATAGAAAGTAAGTGTAATCATTTTAGGACAACTCTAACTGAAGAGGAACTTTTAGAGAGGTTAGATGAGTTGTATGAGAAACTAAATTAAATTTGAGCAACTGATTTTATAAGCACTGCTTATAAAATTTATATTTGTATAATAAAGAATGGAGAAGTTAATTAAAATGTTTGAGCAAAATATGTTAAGCTACAACGGAAATTCCATTACTGTTGTCTTTGACAGTTATGGTGATCCATGGTGGAAAGCAAAGGATATTGCAGAGGCATTAGGATACTCAAACTCTCGAGAGGCAATAAGAGATCATGTAAGAGCGAAATATAAGGTTGAATATGAAAATATATGGAGGGGGAGCGAATCGCTCCTCCCTTATAGCATACAACCACACACGGTTTTTATTAATGAAGCTGGACTATACTCGCTAATTATGTCATCTAAAACTGAACTTGCGATGCAATTCCAGGATTGGGTTTTTGAAGAAGTACTCCCATCTATTCGTAAATATGGCGAATACAAATTGAAACTCGACCATCAAAAAGAGCTAACACTCAAAGACATGACAATAGAAGATCTTAATAGAAAAATAGAGGGATTGAAGATAGACAGGACTAATCCTACTGAAAATGAGAAAAAACATCATCAGTTGGTATTAATCAAGAAAAACGAAATCGATGATTTCCCTTATTATGTTTTGAGAATACAGAAATGCAACAGAGAAAATAGAATAGACGAACTCAGGGTAGATTTCCCAGATTTAGAAGTCATCCTTTCAATCACTGTACCTAACAGCATCACTCTGTATAATAGGATGAGAGAACAGCTGCAGATTGAGTGGGTTGGAAATCACTTTTTCTCTTACTTAGATGAGGATAAACTAAAGCAAGCAATCCTAAATTTACATATGAGGTACTGTGAATAAATCTAGGATATTCAACGTATAATTTTATAGGCATTGCTAATAAAATTTGTATTTGTATAAAGAATGGAGAAACACTAGTTTGGAGTGAATACCGGGAACCCTATGGAGTTCTCACCGATGAGTTTGTACAGAAATTCGATCGCTATGTCGATTGGTCACTTCTGTCAAAACACTATGGACTTCATGCACCACTGTAGATGATTCGCATTTATCAACACAGATTTGTGTGGACTACACTACTGCATTATCGGTTGTTTACTGAGAGTTTTCTTCGGGAAATGTCTCCCAATTTTGATGGTGATTGTTGGGAGGTATTGAGCAAACATCAGAGATTATCGGAAGATTTTATACACGATTTTGCATCAAATGTTGATTGGGAGTTAATAGCAAAGTATCAGAATGTTAGTGGGGACTTTCTAACTGAACATAATAGTTACATGTATCCAGAAGATAAACCGATGGCAAGTGGTGTTAGCCAAAGTATTTAAGCATTATATCCTCGTTATTTTAATAGCGAATTGCTATTACAATTTTTCTTTGTATAATAAATGAGTGAACTGCATAAACATAAAATCAATCTGTCAGAGAGACAGAAGAACAAGCTTAGAATTGCGTTCAGAAAACGAAAGAGCGCGGTCATAGGGCTTTCGAACGATCAGTTACAGGGTGATGATTTCATCCTACTCACTGGTGAACAGCACAAAGCCATACTTAAAGCTCAGAAAAATAAGAAGGGATTACGGCTTACAATCACATATGAGCAACTACAGAAGAGTAAGGATGGTGGGTTTTTGAAGGAAATTTTGAATTTCGTTGAGGATAAATTACCATTCGGTTTAGGCAAAAATGTGGTTACTCCTCTCGTAAAGAAGAAAGTGGCACCATTACTGAAAAATAAATTCATTCCATGGTTGAAGGAACTTATCGATGGAGAACTAGATGAGGTCATCGAAGGAAGTGGGTTAAAGAAGCAAATTAACAGAAAATTGGACTCAATTTTATCAGAAGCCGTTCAAAAAAACTAGAACCGTTAACGTTAGGGGATGTCGAAAACTACGCAAAAAAGTTAAATATCAAGAAATTTCGTGGAGTTTTCATGCGAGATACTTTGCCATTAAAACCACATAAAGTCGAATGCGGAGTGATTAATCTAGATAGCATTTTCTCTCATGGAAGTCACTGGACGTGTTATTACAAAGACGGAAGTAACACAATTTATTTTGATTCATTCGGAGATGCAAAACCTCCCATTGATTTGGTTAATTATTTAGGCGCAAAAGGTTTACAGTATAACACAGACTCGATTCAACAGTATGACGATCCTCCAATCTGTGGACATTTGTGTTTAGAAGTACTGCGAAGATTATCAGAAGGAGAAAACTGGAAACAAATTTCCCATATAATAAAGAGCGATAAATATGTTTTTAAACAGTGGTTTTAAGTTTAACAGGTTTGGAGAGGAACTCGATTCCACCAGTTCTTCCGGAGTTACAGAAGCGCGATTGGGAGAGAAACTCAATGAGGTACGACTAAATAATGGTGCTGAAACTAATGAGAAAATAAAATCATTAGGGGTAGAGTTTAAAATTGCAGCAAATGCTAAGTTTGAGGAGGTAAAAAAAGAACTTATTGAAAGAGCAAACAAGCAAGTAGCCTTTGAGAAAAATTATATCAGTGTAAAAAAGAAGAGAATTGTCAACGCGAAGAGAGCGATCGATAAAACAGACGTGGTTATTAAAGAACAATTGGACGAAGTGGGCAGTAAGGTAGATGGAATTTTACAGGGACTAGAACTGACTAATGACTGCATTAAAATTAAGGATGGAAGAAAGATTTGCGGGACAATCAAAATGGCGCACCAATAAAAAACCAAAAATCAAAATGGCCATTAGTCGAAGCAACAGCGCATACGATGCCATAAATGGAGTCGAATTAGTTGAAGTGTATAAAAGACTGCATACAATAGAGACGAAATTAGGTTTGGTAAAACCAGTGCTTCATTTATAGCCAAGAGTGTTAAAGAATATATTTTCTATAATAAATGGAAGACTTAACAAGTGTACTGAACGATCTAAACGGACTGAGTTACAAAAAATTATCCGAAATTGAAAATGGTAAGAAATTCAGGGTGCATAATGTGGAAATTGTTAAAACATCTTTCGGAAAACGAGTTTGTGTTAAATGTGAAGACTTCCAGTTCTTATTGCCAGAGAGTTGGACTCCTAGGTTTTCTGCGAAATATCTGGATGTGATCAAAAATGCGACTTTGTATGTGGAATATAAGGGACTTATAAATCTGTCGAATGGCAAAACTAAACACGATATAACTTTCTCACAGTAAATTCAAACTCTTAATTTAACATGTTTTAATAGCTTTTAAGTTATTAAAACACAGTGTTAAAGGATAATGGTTCATAATAAATGTTTTGTGAATCATGTGAGAAAGAAACAGAAACTATATGGGTTGATGAACAATATATATGTGGCAAGTGTAGTGCTGTAATTATACAGTACATATTCAACAAATATAGGCAAAATGAAGTGTTTCGGTATCGAGATCCGTTCAGGATATACTTTGACAAGAAAATCCCAAAAGAATTTTGTTCAATTGCATCGTATTTATACGATGATTTTATGTTATTCAAGCGAACATTTAACGAGGTAAATATAGGGTCGGATTCAAGAAAGTATTTTTTGCGATTTGAATTAGTGCTCTGTTTCGTTCTGAGAAAATTTACGTATGAGAGTAAGCTTGAGGATTTTAGGGAACTGAAGAGGATGTGCATACTCATTAATAAAAACGACAAATCAAAACTAAAAACTCTTGCATTTTGCTGGCAAGTGATGAATCGTTTGGGATGGGAAAAATATTTTTATTTATGTAATAAAGAAAGAATGGAACAAGTTCAAAACTGTATTAACGAATTTATTGAAACCCTAAAGTCATTTAAAGAGGGGTTGCCTAAAGACGAACTGGTTGTTGTGATGGAGAGATCTTTAATGCCATATTTTATGGAATGTTCACCAGACACTTGTGATAAGGATACTTGTGATCCACATGAGAATACTTGCATGTATGTAGCAAAGAAAGGAAAATCTAAAGGACAAGTTTGTGGTAAACGTTGCAAAAGTAATTACTGTTCTAAACACAGCAAGCGCATGTTGAAAGATGAGACAGAAACGCAAGAGCAATAGATTTTACATATGCATATATTTTAATGGGTGTTCACTCATTAAAATGAACTGGCGTGTGACGTAGCGCTAACCGGGTTAGCGCTTGGCGCGTTGCCAGTAGGATAGGAAAAGGGAAATACATCTTTATTGTATGATTCTTGAGCGTCCTTGTGGGTGCACACCGAGTGTGCGAAGGGAGGTCACACCGTTACATTTGCAGTAATTAATCGCCTGGGGGCTTTTATTGAGTAATTAAACAATCAGACCATTTATCAGTTTAATATTACAGTTATTTCACTAACTAATTCTCTCTGCAAAATAGTGTGTGCTTAAAAGTTGTATCAATATTAAGTTATACTAACAACTGGGGGCATAAAATACATCAGAATAATACACGGATTAATGCACAGTAAATAGAACAGATAAATAACTTTAAACAGATAAATATAATAACTAGCACTATTAAGCAGAGAGAAACACAGAACTAGTGAACGCAGTTACGCCCAGCGACTGACAGCGATGCAGTTCTCTGAAGGTCGCAGTAGTGCCAACAGCGCTGCCAACTTAAATACTGTTGCGATTGGGTTTCCCTGTGTCTTAACCAAACTTTGCATTTTCAGCTCTGATGTTTTTCACTTACAGAATTTTTGCTGGTGGTTTTCTCTTAACCGAACTTTGCATTTTCAGCTCTGATCTTTTTCACTTAATTGTAATTTCCTGATGTTTTTCACTTGTTGTGATTTTCCTGATGTTTTCCCTTCGTGCTCCCTATACACGCCCCTACTACTCACACAAACACACACACACACACACACACACACACACACACACACACACACACACACACACACACACACACAAATGTATGTATAAAGTTGTCAGCGACCCCGCAAAACGGGTTCAGGAGGTCACGTTAGGACCTTCTATGGTGGTCCCGGGCTTAAGTTTCACCGTGCGGGTCATGCTAATAGTTAACTTTTCCATAGGTAATTCACTAATAATATGTGTTCTTAGAAAAAGTTTAAATAGAGCTATCAAACCACTACTTCATCTTTTAAACCACCAATCTCAACTTTTAAATTATTAACATCGGTATATTTAGTATTATTATTTCATTCAGGTGTCTTGTATAACTAGTTATCGGTATTTATAAATTAAATTATTTTTTTTATCGTTTTCTATAATATTGTAATACTATTTATTTTAATATAACACACCTTAAGTTTTGCTGTAGAAGTGTTTCCAGAAATTCAAAATTCGTAACAAAGTATACAAAAGAGGAATGAATAAAATCAACAAACATTTTTACCAACGGAAAAACAATTTACATTTTAACCAACACATAAGTTGATATAAACTACATTGTTAATGTTCATTTTCAGGGATAGTTGCATTAACTAATAAACGTATTTATTTAACTTTCGGTAAGTAAAATTTCAAAAGTCGTAAGCAATAATTAAATTTAAATTTAATTAGAGTTTGAACAAAATAACTTTAATAAGCACTTCTTGGTATTTTGTTTTATTGTAAATTATTTATAAAACTGTATCGAAGCTCATATTTTTTATACTAAATTATATTCAAAAAGATAATTATTTGATACTGCTTTGCTCTGGATATCCGAGCAAGAAATTGACATTAATTGTCCTAACAGTTGAAATTATTTGGTTGTTTTAATCATTATAGTCACTAATTCCTAAAACTATATTTATATATTTAAGGGATGACACATTCATATATTATTTTTTGTTACTTACAAATTTTGTCATTTTGCAACTGATGTTACTAATTATGTTGAAGAGTTCTAACTGTATTGGCTTTAACCGTTTAAATAAATAAATCAATCATTTAACCCTCCGCTCAATTTCTAATGGATTTTAAATTTGATATATTCATGTTCATAAGCTGCTTGTGTTTTTATAGTTTAGGATGTGTACTTGCTTTCCTCTGTGTGGGCTACGTATAGACGCCTACTGTCAATATAAATATCGAAGAGACCGGGGTGTGTAGTTATCAACTATGTAATAGCCATTAGTGATTAGTGGCGATGTAAAAATAGTGAAGTCAACATACTTTAGGATATACAAATAAACCGACGACTAAATAAATATGAAAAATTTAACCCACAAACACACATACACACACACACACACACACACATATATATATATATATATATACATTTGACAAACCATAGATTCTCATGAAAAAAGCAAACTTGTATTAAACTTTAAAAATCCTGATTTACACAATGTAAAAAATTAGTTGCTAAAATATTACATTAATTTTAGTTTATTTCGACAGTAAGTCTATAATACGCTTGTTTCTGAATCTTCATTTTCTTTTACAATGTTTACCATAAAGTGACTGTACTTTGTGGGGTAACTCAATAGGTTGCCTTGATAGCAAATACGTCGCTACACGCCTTATGTGTTTAGCTTCAATCTTGGAGCTTTGCATATCCCAAACTTTGTTACGATAAACATATTATCTTCATAAGATTATGTACATACTCTGTTACTCCGAGACCGAGATACTAGTCACGTGCCTTGACAGTGATCTTCATAATTGAACAATTCATGTAAATTAACGCACAATGTTTTATCCGTGCTGATTTTAAATATGTGTTGACGTCATTAGTTTAAGTTAATAATATGCGAGTGAGATCATGTTTGACCCAAGCTGCATTAATATTTCTTACATTAAATCGTTAAAGCATCAATACTGAAATGTTTTACTCATTACATACTTTATGACTTATTTAACGAGTAGTTTTTTGTAGTCTGTAATAAGTGACGCATTTTAATAAGTCCATTTAGTAAGTTATCCTCAGTCTATCTTCCTGGTGTGTGGTGGTACACGTAACTGCGAACAAGTAAGTGATAACAATATTTGATTTTTGTTACTGCAATTTAATATCACCCATAACACTCTTACTCAGTTTCGTATGACGATACATTTTTTGGTGGTATACAATAAAAACCTATATAAAATAGTATTATTAGGATTTTTTTAATTAACTTGTTCCTGACCATCTAGGATTTTTATAAATATATCACTGCTACAAGTGCTCATATAGTTTACTTGATATTTCAATAAGGATTTTATGCTTATAAAACTTATTCCTAAATTAAACAACCAACATAAGGACAGGTTTGGGGTCCCAATTCAAGACATAAACCACCCAATTTCAGCCAATCCAATTGCATCATAATTCTTATTACCTTTAACAATATTTGAAACATATATAGTTTGATTTAACTTTCAATTAAGCTGAAAAACCCGTGGTTAAATCTTAAACACATAAAAAATAGATCATGTTTTCACACAATATTTAGATAGATATCGAAACGAATCACTAAGAATATTTGTTTGAAAAATAATAAAACCGTCATTATTAACTGTAACTTATTAGGCTTAAGGTATTTTTAATTTTAATTATAACAATAAATATTAGTATATCTTTACGAAAATCTAATTATAAAACCTATATATATATATATATATATCTGGTAAACAAATATATAACATAACATATATTTATTGATTTGTTACAAAACTTACCTAATTATATACTGGACGACCAATCAATATATAGGTTTTATAAACATATTTATAATCCGTAGTAAACCGTAAAACTATTATTAAACATTTAATAAACTAAAATACGATACAAAACTTTATCAGAAATGTAATTAATACATTCAGTACGTATCTGGAACTACGGTAAACACATTATCCAGAAACGATTAAGCTATGCAAAGATTTAGCAAAACAAAGTTACAAATTCTCGTTCCACTTAACAATTGTTTAATATTAAATCAATATAATCTTAATATTTATCAATCCCAAATATTTATTTTTATTTAAGGCTTTTTATTTTTATTTTATATAATTATTTATTTAAGGACCGTTTATAAGATTTTATTGGATCTCAACTCACATCAAGGAGGTCATCTGCAAGGAGCATTGACAATAATTCCGTTTAGTACATCTATTTGTGTTGTGTGAATTAAAGATGATTTGTGTATGATTCAAACCGCTTACAGTGTGATGCTTACTGTCAGGGAGTCCCTGATTCAAGACCTAAAGATTTTTACAATATTTTTGATACTGTCGTAATTACTCAAGTAAAACTTTATTTAATTTTTAAAGCAATGTTCATATAAGAGTACATTGAAATAGAACTATGAACTTATTGACGTATTACATACGTAAATCTTAAAGTTCGTACAACTATTACCTAATTATACATTTAATAATTTAAAATAAATACAAACTAAAACAATATAAGTTGTAACAATTATCCTTGAATGCTGTAAATTCACTTTAGTTATTCAAAATGTAAAATAAGCTCATGCATTTTAATTTATAATTTCGGTTTGAACTGTCATTATAGTTTGAGTATATTTAATTTCACGTGTAAAAATGAGTTAGAATGTATTGACATTAGTTTGAATTATTATATCCACGTTCATTTTGCATCGTACTATCGTTTGGTCAATACCCCGTCGTCACAGCAAACCTCCGTACTCAGCGAATTTGCAATGCATGTATTTTTTCACCCTACAACATAACACCACTTACCAATTTTTATAAAAATAAATTTATAAATAAGTTATGTATAGCATTTTAGTAATTCTCAATACAAATAATTTTTAATTTTGTATACACAGATTTGCTACAAAAAATAAGACTTTTTTACAATTATCAGTATAAATCAATCAATTGAAGCTACATGCCAAGTTTTATTAATTAATTTTAATAATTAAGGTAGATATCAAACTTTACTTATTCACCATAAGAGTATCATTAGGACTGAGTATGCAGGTTTGCTGGTAAGGGAAAATAAACAAAACAATATATTTTTATTCAAATATAAATATACTAGTACTAGGTAAAGCCATATGCCAAGTTTCATGAATGTACGTTCATAACTAATGAAGTTATCATATTTTGATTACTCTGCTCAAGGATAACATTGGACAACGTACTGTGTTTAGCACTTTAAATATATCTACAACGGTTGGATGTAGAACTTTATTTTAACACCAATGATTGTTTTGCAATGTTGAACTGATTGTTTTTCAAATATGAAGTTTTCAGTAAAATTAACTGAGGAAAAGCTAAAACCCTTTTTCCCCTAAGATTAACATGGGACATTTTATTTTACGTTTTTGGATTTTATAAACAACCACTTAACTTAGGTCAATGATTTAAAATACTACATTATTTGTTTTATAAGCTCTATAAAATGGTCAAAACCAAAATTGAGTGTTTTAAAAATTGTTCCATGAGAAAAAAATTATATTTGGAAAATTGTAAACCACAGTAAAATTCCCCCTCAGCATTCCAATGATCCGATCTTTCTGGTTTTGGAACTGAAACTAAAGGTTTAACTCACACACATATGAGTAGGGGGCATTGGTTCCTTCAAAACCAGCAAAGGCGCAGTGAGGATCCTGAGGATCCACCTCCCCCCCCGTCACGTGACCCAGGCCGTTGACCCCCCCCCGTGACGTCAGCCCCCCCGACCTTCCCCATAGCCAAGCACGACTCCCCCGTGACGTCAGCCCCTCCATGACGTCAGCCCCCCCGTAACGTCAGCCCCCCCCCGTGATGTCAGCCCCCCCGTGACGTCAGCCCCCCCGTCGCGTGACAAAGGCCGTTAACCCCCCCCCGTGACGTCAGCCCCCCCCACCGACCAACTTCAGCATGCAAGTGAGGAGCCCACCCCCGACCAACATCAGCATGCAAGTGAGGAGCCCACCCCCTAGTCGTCTGCGACACTTTTCGTTATGACCTTGAACATGAGGAAAACACATTTGAAAATTAATAACTAGCTTATTTACCCACCGATTCCCACGGGACTTTTTCCAGAGTGTAGGCCTATCCCAGAGGAAGCGAATGACGAAAAAAACCCATAGATCCCCCATCAAACAAGGCCGCTATTAATTTATAACCGCCTTTTCCTTATGGGATCTCAGCTGTTTACCGACTGATTTTGATGAAACTTCACCACATGTCGGGCGGCGGCCGAAATAATCCATCCCTTAAAGAAAATTGAAAATCCACCTTTAAATGGGTCCGCTATTAATTTATAACCGCGTTTTCCTTATGGGATCTCAGCTGTTTACCGACCGATTTTTGATGAAACATCACCACATGTCGGGCCGCGACCTAAGTAAACCATTGCTTAAAGAGAATTCAAAATCCACCGTTAAACGGACCCGCTATTAATTCTAAAACGCGTTTTCCTCACGGGATCTCTGCTGTTTGCCGACCGAACTCGATGTGACTTCGTTACACGTTGTATACCGGCTTGAATAAACCAAAAACTGCGAGCGGCTCCGCGGCGTCACGTTTCGAGGCGCGTGCTAGGGCCTACGTGACTGTTCCAGCCTGTTTACTCATCAGCGGTTCCGGGAACCGTTTACCGCTTACATTCCACTGCGAAGCTCCTCCGGAGGGCGATGCGGTGGAAAGTTCCACGACCGAGGCCACCTCCCGACCGGAGTGCTATTTATGAGCGCGTCCTCAAGGGTTTCGCCAGTTTGTCTTTGGAGCTCTTACTGTGCGGACGAAGTATTGCTGTCTCTGCGATACACCTACACAACTTGCTGTTCTTTGCCTTTGGATTCCCAGTAAAAGTTAACGTAAGTAACAACATATTTATTAATTAGCGTTTCTATTTTAATTATTCGTTATTTTTAATTTTCGTTACTATCGCGGTGATTACTTGTGCGACTGTTGCGACTTTCTCTTTCGATATCTTAAAATGTAAGTAACATTTAATTTACTTTTTCATCAGCAAGTTTACCAATGCTCTAAAATCTTATTAGCTAACATTAATATTTAATCTTTTACATATCCCAGTACACTGAGCCTTGTCGTTGTTTCTTTTCCGATGGAGATGAGTGGAATTGTAATGACCTTGAAACAGTTGTGTTTTATAACGATTAAAATTAATGAATCAAACTTAAAAAAGCAAAATAGACTCACTACCACTCTTTAAAAAAAAAAATTTTTAAGCGAAATAAAATTAGGTTTTACTTTTCAACCGAAATGCCGAGTTCCGAGTGGAATTATAGACGAGGGTAAAATCGCCATGTGCGAGCGAAACAAAGACAAAGACGTGTAACAGTGTTATGAATGTTATAGGAGCGATTCATGTCATATATTCCCGTCTACTATTAGAAGGGTTAGACCCGCCTCGTTCCCAGGGGTACCGTTATCAAATTGCTTTTGCTGTGACAACTGCGCCTTTGTGGCGGACGGAGAGTACAGATACCCGATTTTGCAGATGGCCGTTCCTCGTATGTGTGAGGTCTGTGGGCGCGTCTACGTGTCTGCTAGAAACCTGGCTCGTCACGCTGCATCCGCCCACAACGACCGCCATTACGACTGCCATGTCTGCGGTAGACACTTCGGGCGAAGTGACAACCTGCAACGCCACCTCGCCACAGTTCATCCTCCTAATCCTCACGACCAAGCGCCAGGTACAGTTTTAGGTTAATTAAGAAACCGCCAGTAGATTTATTAAGTATGCTTTCTTCTCCGGTATCCTCACCCACGACGTCACGGTGCGTCCGTGGACTTTGGTAACTAATGACCTGTTTCTGAGGGAGAGTAAACGGCTTTAGCCGAGTAAACAGATTCAAGTAGTAAACAAGGGGCTACCAGCCTCTGTGCAGTTCCTCACCCTTGTATTACTGGACCCAGGTAAACTGGCGTTCGAGATGAGGAAGAGGTCGCCAGTCCTCTGTACAGTTCCTCACGATCAAGCGCCAGACACGGTTTTTATGTTAAACAATAAAACAACCACTACTAATGACCTGTTTTCGAGAGAGAGTAAACGGCTTTAGCCGAGTAAACAGATTCAAGTAGTAAACAAGGGGCTGCCAGCCTCTGTGCAATTCCTCACCATTGTATTACTGGGCTCGGGTAAACTGGCGATCGAGATGAGGAAGAGGTCACTAGCCCTCTGTGCAATTCCTCATTCTTGTACTTACCGGGCTCGGGTAAACTGGCCATCGAGATGAGGAAGAGGTAGCCAGCCCTCTGTGCAGTTCCTCACTCTTGTAATTACCGGGCTCGGGTAAACTGGCGATCGAGATGAGGAAGAGGTCGCCAGTTCCTCACGCTCATGTTTATCGGGGTAACTAATAGCACTTGTTTTCCTGTTCGCAGGCTGTCCGTGCCCGTTGTGCCCCGTCGCCCTGGCAGGCCCCGAGGATCTTCGCCACCATATGGAAGCGGTCCACGGTGCGAGCCCGTTGGCTTCGACCTCCTCCTCCTCCTTCTCCGCAACGCCACCCGCCAGAGACCCACGGCCCGAGTGCGACGCGTGCAGGCGGCAATTCGCCCACGAGGACCTGCTCCGGCGTCACGTGCAGCTGGTCTACAACTGCCCCGTCGTGAGGAACCTCGTTGTGGACGAGATGCCGCGCCTGCCCGTCCTGTCACCCGAGCCCCGCCCGGGACCCAGCCACGAGTCCCAGCCCGGACCCAGCCACGAGCCTCAGCCTGGACCCAGCACGGCACCCGACGGGATGGTGGGCAGTGGTGGCGGCGGATTGCCCACGTTCCGCACCGTCCAACGGGGGTTCCGCGGACGGCTTCTGACCTTCGGCCTGTCCCGACCCATGAAAGACTTCTTGGCCGTGGAGGACGCGCTGGTGCTGCTGTTCGACAGCATCCTGAACCTGTTGACCGACGTCAGGATCCGACACCCGAACATCAAGGTCAACATGTTCCTGGAGTACGAATTTGCCAACGTCCACGGAGCCACCTGTCTGCGGGCCTTCAAGACGAAGAACGTCCCCCTTACCGCCGCGTCCAACTTGGAGGACTTCCTGTCGGCTTCCTTCCACAAGCTGGCGGAAGAGAAGGAGCAGTACCTGCTAGTGGGCAGCGGGTGGCGCTATCTCCGGATTCGCGACCTGGAGATCCGCGTCAACCTCTACATCCCGTTGGGTGATCGCGGAGCCCGGTTCGTCCAGCTTCCCAGGACCATCTGCAAGACACGCGCTGTCATCAACGTGCAAAACGTCGATGACATGTGTTTCGCGTACGCCATCCTGGCCAAGTTCGTCGCGCAACTCCCGGAGAGGCCTGCATCGTACACACCGGACGTCATGGCACGCTACGACTGGGTCGGCCTACGCTTCCCCGTAGCGCTGAAGGACATCAAGGCTCTCGAGAGTAGGAACCCCATCAGCGTGAACGTGTACGGGATCGAGTGCGCCATGGCGGGGAGACGCCCCGACGGATCCCGACGGTTCCAGGACCGCGTGTTCCCGCTGAAGATCTGTAAGCGGGAGTTGGAGGATCACGGGGACCTGCTGTACGTGACCACCGGCGGGGACAGTCACTACGCCTACATCGCGAACGTCAGCAGGCTAGCGACCCCAGCTGACGTCCCACCGTGGCACCATCCACGTTTGTAAGCGATGCTTCGCCTACTTCGACAACCGGCCCAACAAGCTGGAACTGTCCGGTGCCGAGCGCCTGGAGGAGCACATGCGATACTGCACCGCCAAGGCCCCCCTCCGCTTGGACATGTCCGAGAAGCAGCGGATCCGCTTCGCCCACCCCGAGTACACTCGGCGCGAGGGCTTTTGCGTCTACTCGGACTTTGAGTGTGCTCTGCAGCCCGTCGCCGCCGACCCGGCAGAAGCGCCGCCCGGCACAAGGCCCCTGCAACTGCACGTCCCGTATGCCTTCGCCTACCAGATCGTGGACTCGCTCGGCCTGGAGGAGTTTGAGCCCCTCGTCTACTTCGGGCCGACGCGTCCAAGGTGTTCATGGGAAGGTTGAAGGTGGACGTGCTGGCACTGTGGGACTTCCTGACCAACGCGGTCCTACTGAAGCCCGTCTTGAAC
Organism: Allygus modestus; assembly: GCA_963675035.1. Taxonomy (NCBI): domain Eukaryota; kingdom Metazoa; phylum Arthropoda; class Insecta; order Hemiptera; family Cicadellidae; genus Allygus; species Allygus modestus. Next base: position 88,794,071 of record OY776112.1, on the reverse strand, counting down.
GACCAGGAGACGCGCCAGTACATCGCGGCCACCGTCTGCTACCTCTGCGGGAAGGAGTTCACGGACCGGGACGTCAAGGTGCGGGACCACAACCACGCTCCGCCCTACGAGTTCCGAGGAGCCGCCCACCGCTCGTGTAACCTCAGGTACCGGGAGCAGCGACACATCAACTGCTACTTCCACAACCTGTCCAACTACGACGCCCACTTCGTAGTGCGAGAGCTGGCCATCGACCCCGGCAACGTGGACGTGTTGGCGCACACGGAGGAGCGGTACATCGCTTTCACCAAGCGGTTCCATTTCGGCCGACCCGGAGACAACCCGCGACGGAGCAGCAGCTTCGCGGTGCGCTTCCTGGACACGTACAGGTTCCTGTCCATGAGCCTGGCCAACCTGGCGACGGGACTCCCCACGGACAGGATGCGCGAGACGAGGAAGCGCTTCCCCGACGGCCGCCTGTTCGACCTGGTGCGCAGGAAGGGCGTGTTCCCCTACGAGAGGGAGGAGGAGGAGGTCGAAGCCGACGGGCTCGCACCGTGGACCGCTTCCATATGGTGGCGAAGATCCTCGGGGCCCGCCAGGGCGACGGGGCACAACGGGCACGGACAGCCTGCGAACAGGAAAACAAGTCCTATTAGTTACCCCGATAAACACGAGCGTGAGGAACTGGCGACCTCTTCCTCATCTCGATCGCCAGTTTACCCGAGCCCGGTAAGTACAAGAGTGAGGAACTGCACAGAGGGCTGGCTACCTCTTCCTCATCTCGATCGCCAGTTTACTCGAGCCCGGTAAGTACAAGAGTGAGGAATTGCACAGAGGGCTGGCGACCTCTTCCTCATCTCGATCGCCAGTTTACCAGAGCCCGGTAAGTACAAGAGTGAGGAATTGCACAGAGGGCTGGCGACCTCTTCCTCATCTCGATCGCCAGTTTACCAAAGCCCGGTAATACAATGGTGAGGAATTGCACAGAGGCTGGCAGCCCCTTGTTTACTACTTGAATCTGTTTACTCGGCTAAAGCCGTTTACTCTCTCTCGAAAACAGGTCATTAGTACTGGCGGTTTCTTATTTAACCTAAAACTGTACCTGGCGCTTGGTCGTGAGGAGTAGGAGGATGAACTGTGGCGAGGTGGCGTTGCAGGTTGTCACTTCGCCCGAAGTGTCTACCGCAGACATGGCAGTCGTAATGGTGGTCGTTGTGGGCGGATGAAGCGTGACGAGCCAGGTTTCTAGCGGACACGTGGACGCGCCCACAGACCTTACACATACGAGGAACGGCCATCTGCAAAATCGGGTATCTGTACTCTCCGTCCGCCACAAAGGCGCAGTTGTCACAGCAAAAGCAATTTGATAACGGTACCCCTGGGAACGAGGTGGGTCTAACCATTCTAATAGTAGACAGGAATATATGACATGAATCGCTCCTATAACATTCATAACACTGTTACACGTCTTTGTCTTTGTTTCGCTCCACATGGCGATTTTACCCTCGTCTATAATTCCACTCGGAACTCGGCATTTCGGTTGAAAAGTAAAACCTAATTTTATTTCGCTTAAACTTTTTTTTTAAAGAGTGGTAGTTAGTCTATTTTGCTTTTTTAAGTTTGATTCATTAATTTTAATCGTTATAAAACACAACTGTTTTAAGGTCATTACAATTCCACTCATCTCCATCGGAAAAGAAACAACGACAAGGCTCAGTGTACTGGGATATGTAAAAGATTTAATATTAATGTTAGCTAATAAGATTTTAGAGCAGCATTTTTAGCTAATAACGAATAATTAAAGTAGAAACGCTAGTTAATAAATATGTGGGAATCCAAAGGCAATGAACAGCAAGTTGTGTAGTTGTATCGCAGAGACAGCAATACTTCGTCCGCACAGTAAGAGCTCCAAAGACAAACTGGCGAAACCCTTGAGGACGCGCTCATAAATAGCACTCCGGTCGGGAGGTGGCCTCGGTTGTGGAACTTTCCACCGCATCGCCCTCCGGAGGAGCTTCGCAGTGGAATGTAAGCGGTAAACGGTTCCCGGAACCGCTGATGAGTAAACAGGCTGGGACAGTCACGTAGGCCCTAGCACGCGCCTCGACACGTGACGCCACGAAGTCGCTCGCAGTTTTTGGTTTAGTCAAGCCGGTATACAACGTGTAACGAAGTCACATCGAGTTCGGTCGGCAAACAGCAGAGATCCCGTGAGGAAAACGCGTTTAAGAATTAATAGCGGGTCCGTTTAACGGTGGATTTTCAATTCTCTTTAAGCGATGGTATACTCAGGTCGCGGCCCGACATGTGGTGAGGTTTCATCAAAAATCGGTCGGTAAACAGCTGAGATCCCATAAGGAAAACGCGGTTATAAATTAATAGCGGACCCATTTAATGGTGGATTTTCAATTTTCTTTAAGGGATGGATTACTTAGGCCGCCGCCCGACATGTGGTGAAGTTTCATCAAAATCGGTCGGTAAACAGCTGAGATCCCATAAGGGAAACGCGGTTATAAATTAATAGCGGCCTTGTTTGATGGCGGATCTATGGGGTTTTTCGTCATTCGCTTCCTCTGGGATAGGCCTACACTCTGGAAAAAGTCCCGTGGGAATCGGTGGGTAAATAAGCTAGTTATTAATTTTTTTAAAGTTTCTTCCTCATGTTCAAGGTCATCACGAAAAGTGTCGCAGACGACTGGGGGGGCTCCTCACTTGCATGCTGATGTTGGTCGGGGGGGCTGACGTCACGGGGGGGTCAACGGCCTGGGTCACGTGACGGGGGGGCTGACGTCACGGGGGGGACTGACGTCACGGGGGGGCTGACGTCACGGGGGGGCTGACGTCACGGGGGGGCTGACGTCACGGGGGGGCTGACATCACGGGGGGTCGTGCTTGGCTATGGGGAAGGTTGGGGGGCTGACGTCACGGGGGGTCAACGGCCAGGGTCACGTGACGGTGGGGGGGGAGGTGGATCCTTTAGGATCCTCACTGCGCCTTTGCTGGTTTTGAAGGAACCAATGCCCCCTACTCATACACACATATAAATAAATTTGAATAGTTTATTGAGTAGCATAATACGTAATGTTACAATTAACAGGACAAAATTAAAATACTAATTCATATATTAAAAATTTATATAATACAGGAAATCTACTAATTAATATAATATATTGTGAATTGTTGCGAGACGTAGTTTTATTTTATCCTATAAATTTTAACAAATAGTGTTTTTGATATCTGGGGACCGCAAAACAGAAAAGTTATCATGGTCCCGGGCTTAGTCTTAACATGCCACCTACGGAAATAGCTACTTCCCAATAGGGTAAATTCACTAATACAAATGCAATGCAGACAAAATAATACCTTAGGAATGCTCAGTAAGAACTTTTAACATAGTTACAAAGAATAGAGAACGTAACAATACACTTCATTTTCCTTTAGTTGTGTTCTTAAAGGCGAATAGCATACAAGTTTTTCGGAGGTTAGTAGAGAAGAAATGAGGGTTTAACATACTATTCGGCACTTTTTTCCCATGTTATTCTTATGGGGAGCCGTTTTTGCACCGACGCCAGCTCCCGCCTTACACAAGTTTCCTGTACTAGTACCCTTGCCTTAAATACATTTTCCCCATCCTCTATATTTAAAAAAATCTAACTTTGGATTTGTCTGCAATTTGTCTAATGCATTAATAAATCATTTCCCAAATTAAATATTACGGTCGAATTAAAAACTGCCAACTGTCCGATTTTTGCACTCGCCCTAATTTCCTTTTTGGCCAGTACCCTTGCCATATTTTTCCCCTATATTTTTAAAATTTGCTCTAAATTCATTTTAATACATCCTTTGCAGAAATCCACAAGTTCTGGATACTTGGGAACCCGAGCCATTTGACATATAATAAATCACCCTTCCTCCTAATTACCTTCTCTACCAAATACATGTCTTTATATTTAGTTTTTAACAATTCTTCTGTATAAAATCCTCCTTTGATTATATTGCCATTTTCATCTTTCAAAATATAAGTCACAGGCTTTGTTTTCTTAACTTCTGCTATTGTAAAAAGCTCTCCCGTCCAGTTAGGGGTATATCCTTTACTAAATACATGTTTATATTTAGATATTCTTACACTATCCCCCACCTTATATCTTGGCTTTTTAACTTGTACTTTAGATGCTAACCTTTCATGTACATCTTTAGAGTTCTTAGCACTTACTTGGTTAGGCTTCATCCCTATGGATCTATGTACTTTATTATTATATATCCTTATTAACTTTGGAAGTAAATCCAACCACTTGTAACTCCCTTGTGCACTAAACTCTCTATACAACCAATTCTTTAAAGTTCTCTGGAACCTTTCCACAATAGCCGCCTCAGTTGTAGAGTAAGTGTGGTAGTGATTAATATTTAGACTTTTCATTAGTTTGGTAAAATGTTCATTAAAAAATTCTTTTCCGTTATCAGATTAAATATTTTTAACTCCCTTTGGGAGAATAGTTTTTATAGCTTCTGTGACTACTAATCCAGTTTTATTCTTTAGTGGAGCAGCATAAGCTTTTTTAGAAAATGTGTCTATTAAAGTTAAAATATATTTATTCCCACAATTCTCTCTAGCATATATCCGCATATCTATTAAATCTATTTGAACAGTTTCGTTTATACCCAACACCTTAAAAGACCTTCTAACAAAGTTCTTTCTCGCGGGCTTATGCAATTCGTAAGCAATTTTTTCCATTTTTTATTCTTTATTTTTAATGTTAACGTATCTGCCAGTCTCTGTCGTTTCAAAAACACCTCCATTGCTACCAATTAACATACCATCACTCATTCTTAGATATACATAGTTTTTTGGCAAATATTCCTCTCCATCTAAAGTCTTAAATCCGCTTAAAAATGTAGGGTCTGCAACCAACAATTTAGGATTGTACATCATCAAATCGATTTCATTATTGTCTTGCATAAATTTATTAGTTTTATTGTTAAACCTTAATGCATGTGATTTTAAAAAAAAATATCAAATTTAATACTGTCTTGTCTAAAAGTTTTAATATTATCGTCATACCTCAAAACCTGTGACATTAAACAAATATCACTCCTATCTTTGCCTTCAGGTACATTCTTTATTAATTTGTCCTCTGCATCCCACATATCTCTATCTAATGTTAATACATTATAATTTTTATCCCCCTGTTTTATTATGCTTTTCTCACCTTTTGTTAATATTTGATTAACAACAGCCACATCATTTGGCAATGTTCCAGGTAAAATGTTTGTTAATTGCTTAATTTTACCATCAAATTTAAGACCGTCTAAAGTCACAGTCTGATGTTTTGTAACACAATCGTTCTCATCAACAGCGGGTTTAACACGAACTAGCCTTTTATTATTAAAATCCCAAAAGTTTAGATCCATTTTTGGTACTTGAGAGACGTTTACAACATCATCGCTTTCTTTACCAGCCAACAAATTACTTATTTTTCGCTTTTTGGCATTCCAAATACCATTCTCCGATTCCAAAAATTCATAATTATTTTTGTCTTGTACAAAGACACCATCTTTTCTTATTAAAGTTTGCTCTAATGTGGGTACATCGGTTGAGCTTTCACCTCGTTTAACATTAGTAATTTTGCGTTTATTAGCGTTCCAATTATTACTCTTGGATTCTAAAAACTTATATTTAGTATTACCTTGTACAAAAGCATCACCTTTTCTGGTTAACGTCTGCCCCAAAGTCGATACATCGTCAGTAATCTCCCCACCTTTAACACTACTAATTTTATAATTTAAAGCATTCCAACCATCATCTTTTAGATTTAAAGTAGTTTCTTTAAAACTTCTAGCTTCTGGTTTACTATACGGGTTATATACGCGATAAAATTTATCTATCATCTTTTTATTTAATAAACAATTCCACTTTCCCTCAATTCTTCTATGATAGAATCTATGTCATTATCCACTCCAGAATTTCCCGCCAATCGGCTTAACCAAAGCAGTCTTAACCTATCTACAAGCTCATTAGGATCGTCCCAATAAACATAGTCTATTTTATTACCAGTTACCTGCCTTAAACCTTCACCAACAGTCTTAAACAGGGGTTTAATTATATTAAGATATTTAGTGTGTTTATTACTTGACATCGCCGCACCTGTTTTATAACCCTTTAAATGTGCATTTGTGGCTTCCAAAATCTCTTTATAATTTTGCAAATCAACCTGACTATAGTTTACGGGTTCTTTTAAAGTTAACAATTCCCACAATCCCTTTGTCCCTTTATAAATTTGTTCTCCAACTGTAACATCATCATTGGCAATTTGAACTTCCTGATTCCCAATAAAAAATTTATTTCCTTCTCGCCTAATACCATATGTGGTGTCTGTCATACTACTTCTACTAAGGTAATTTCCTAAATAGTCTGATGTTAAAAGACCAAAATCTAATTTGTGCGGTGTTATCTGGGTTATTCTTGGTATTCTAGACGGGGTTTTTTCTAAAATCATTGGGAGAACTGGCCTATCTGTTTTTGTGGCTAAATTTTTTAATTCTTGCAAAGGCTCTATTAACGGTTGGAATGTTTGGAACCTCTCTTCAGCCTCTATAAATTTACCACGTTTTAACGCCCTATATTTTTCTCTTATTTGTTTTGCAGACTCTACCAATTCTTGTTGAATATTTGTTTTCATTTTATTTACATTTTATTTATCTCATTTGTCAAAGGATTATACTCAAACACTTTATCGTGTATTATTAGGCAATATGCATATGTGTTTGAAGGGACATTTTCTGCAGTTTCAATTTCTAATTTAATATCTACGACCCCCTCTTTTACTGATTCATTCTGCCTAGAACAATCTATTACAATTAGAGGATATTTCTTTATAAAGTCAGCTCTGTTAAACATAGGATCGGGGACGGTGTTGTAGTAACTCTCCCTAAACCTCACAAACATCTCATAAGCTTTAGAGGCATCTCCATTTTCAAAGTCGAGATTTAAATCACTATAAGGATAATATTCAGAGTTTAATAACACTTTGAGATTTTTCAATTTACAGTGATCAAATTCATCAGTTCTTTTTCGTGCACTGTTGTCCCTACCAGTTTGGAAACCAAATATAATATACCTGGGCTTCTCCAAACTCGAAGACGTCTTAACTGACCATGTATGTCTCTTGGTTTCGGGGTATGATGGGAGTTCGTGTAGCTCCAAACTTCTAAATGCAATTTGCAAATTTTTATTTTGCAATAACATGTTTTGTAATTGAAGCTTCTCCCCATCAGATGGCACCACATGCGGCATCACCCACTGAATCGATTTAAGTGTAATTTTAGGAATAGGATCGACCCCAGTTGGAGCATTAGATGTTGTTAATATACAATTTAAGTCGTTTTTGGATCTTTTCAACACCAATTCTTGTTTAACATTTACTAAAACCTTATTAAAATCCTCAAACACACCCATTAACAGCTCTAACGGGACACAAGTACTAAACTTGCCACTTTTATGGAACTCCTTTAAATTTTCATCAGAATCAAATGCTACATTTGACAATTTCGTTGTTTTATTGTAAGAGCACAATATTTTCATAAGACTGGAAATTCCCGGATTTCTTACAATATCTATTTCTTTACCAGCAACTTCGTATCTAATTTCGTCAAATAAGAATGCAAATGCATTATTTATAAAATGTCCTTTATCATGATTCTCTATTTCTCCTTTAATATACAGATAACTCCTACATGGGAGTGTTAGTAAATCTTGATTATTTATGCATATTCGAATTTCATCGGAATTATTTATTGCTAAAGTGTTGTGTGGAACATAGGAGTGATTTGTAATTTTAACCACGCTATTGTCGTATTGGAATTTTCCTGTAACGTCTAGAAAATCTTCCATTTTTATTAATAGAAAATTTTAACTTCAACCCAATTGATCGCAGAAACCTGGCATTTTGCACACTTAGTCCGTTCTTGTAAATTCTCATATCTTTTTTATATGACAAGTAATTGTAGTTTCTTCTTTATTAAAGTCAATTGGCTTGTCGTGTTGATCTGCAAATGTAATGCTAACAACATCTAAACTTCTCTTATTTACAGGGAAGTATATCATATTTCTGGGAACATCAATAATTTTGTAGCCGGGAGGAGCTTCTGGGTAAAAACTGTGTATGGTGTGTGATTTGTCACCATTTAAATAAGACCCATTCGCAATATTACATTTTACTCTAATCACATTTACATTATTTATGTTGATTTTATTTACGGATTTAAACGCAATATCTGGAGTAGAAAATCCTTTAAATCCCAATAATTCAGACCCTAAACACGGTTTTGTAAAATCAAACACATGGCCAGAATGTAATGTGGCTTTCATAGTTTTATTATCGGCTATAAGTACAAAATCTGGGAGTTGCTTTTGAATTTCCTTCGCAAGCTCAAACACTTCGTATGTACCTTCAGCAATTTCAATTACATTTGGAGCTTTGTGATCGTAATAATACACATCCTCACCCTCGTCTATAGTTAATTTTGTGTCTTTAAGTTTATTTAATTTTGGAACTAGCCCTTTGTAAAATATAAGTTTGACTTTTGTATTAATTAATGCTACTTTATTTTGTATAATAACTTCAACTTTACCATCTAATGCCCGGTTTAATTCGTCAATTGTGACCTCCCCTTTTGGGGTTGTAATTTTGTGCATTTTGTAATATGTCAAAGTATTTAGAGGTTTTTTAACATTAAATATAGAATTATAACTTTGAAAATCTACCAGTCCAATTACATAATCACCATTTAATTCTATAGGAGGAAAGAACACCGACTTCAACTCTGGCTCTGTGCCCGTAAATGTTATAGTAAATGAATCCATTTTTATAAACTAAAATTTTTCAGAAATGATAAACATAAAATTCCACAAATGGAACTGTTTAAATCTTGTATTTGATCAGTTGTATAGTAAATTTTAGATGGTACAAAATATTCAATTACCTCTTTTGGAGGCTGTATTCCGAATGGGTCAAAATATATTACAATATCTTTATTTTTACGATATGCTGTCCAATGTGTGCCCCTGTCACTGTCTAAATTAATAATTCCACATTCTCTTACTTTTGGTCTCTGTTTTCTTAGCTCGTTTTTTAGGTACACTCCTCGAAAGTGAGGCACGTCTCTTGCGGCCTCTAACAGCTGAAAGTTGTCCATCTTTTTTATTAAATTTTAATCCCATTCCCATTTTTGCCTTGGCCTTCATCAAATTTGTCACTGCATAAGCTGCTGCTTTTTCGGCCAGATTGGCGTCCTTTGCCGAAACCCTAGTCCAAGCCTGGTCTGCTAATCTCATATCTGCCTTGTTCCGGGCGGCTGTATCAGGATTATTCATGTAGAATATGTCGTGCTCTTTACAATAAGAGTCTAGCTTATTTTTTGGAGGTACATTTCTGGCTAAATTTTCACGTATCTTAGTTGCAGGACCACAATATGAATATGACGGGATGTGGGGGGGAAAGGAAGGTTGTTTATAAGGGTATTTAACAAGCCACGGCCTCTATATGGCTTTAAGAATAATCCCTTACCTTGGACCTTTTTACACTTTCTCTTTGCCATTTTTATTATATAAAAAATGTCATTTATTCAACAAAAGAACAAATTTAAAATAGCACATAAAGAAAATACACCAAAGATGTTGGGTCTATTTCCTAATAATATTCGCTGTCTTATAATAGGGCCTAGCGGTTCGGGGAAGACCGTTGTAATTTATAACTTAATTGTAAAAAAGCAAGGATTAAAGTTTACAAATGTATATATAATATCCAAATCTTTATAACAAGAAAAATATAAAAAATAATTGAAATATTCCGTCTGTGTGATGAAGTTAAATTACACACATATTCAAACTGTGAAATCACACCAAGTGATGTATAATCACACTCAATAGTTGTATTTGACGACATAAATAGTCCAAATATCACACAATTTTTCTCAATGGGCAGACACAAAAATATTAACAGTTTTTACTTGTGTCAATCTTACAGTAAAGTAAACAAACATTTACGTGACAATGTTAATTTTCTAATATTATTTAAACAAGACGATTTAAATTTAAAACATGTGTATAACAATCATGTGGGAAATGATTTTTCATTTAACCAATTTAGAAATCTCTGCCATCAATGCTGGGACAGGTCTAAATATGGCTTTTTTGTAATAGACAAGGAAAAGCCAAAGAATAATGGGAAATATAGATTTATGTTTGACCAATTTTATAATGACCAAGGGCAAGAGTGTTAATGCCATCCAGAATAAACCTTTTGTCGTCATCAAAAGAGAGTACCTTTTTGTTCATCGTTAATGTTTGAAGATGGTGGTTTGTGGATTTAATTCTTGTAACATTCTCATAGTAATCTTCCCCGGTTGCAAGACAGTTTAAGTAATGTTGGTGTCTTAAGAGATGTTTAACTGTAGCGTTGTCAGCCCCCTTTGCCTTTTTAACCTCTAGCTCATTTTGCTTTTCTTTTTCGTATAACCATTGTAAAGGAATGAAAGAGTATAATTTTGGCCTTAAACCACAATATTCATACATAATTTGACCATTTAATTCGTCTTTAAACTTGCCCGTAACTTTTTTATTTTTATCAGAGTATAAGAAATGGTCTTTACTATATGCAGAGGTGTCAAAACAGTCCAAGTCACATTGTATTTCCTTGTAAAAGTCCTCTGTTACTATAGAATAAACAAGACTGTCTGTGTCTGTCATTAGGAACTTTTTATTCTTAAATTTTGAGATATAATTATAGTGGAAATCATACATTATTACTTTACTGATATCCAAAATGGTCATTCCTAAATATATTGGTTTATCAAACTTTACAATTAATTTATTTAAATGTACAGCATGCAAATTGTTATCGAACATTTTGCTACAGTCAAACCTTGGCTTTGTAACGTACTTTGTTAACTTAGATTCGTCTACAAGATGTATATCACGAAACTTACGTTGGTTCATAATTGTTCGACCAAAGAGACTGTTATTTAACAGTTTGTAAAAGTCTTTTTCAAAATCGTGTTTAGCTTTTTGTCGCTTTTCAATATTAAAATTAATATAGGGTGCAAGCCATTTCGACTGTCTAAATTTTAAAATTCTGTGGTATTTTGTAACTACCAAACCCAGTTCTTCGTATTTTTTTAGTGCTTTATAATGTAAAATATATTTAGTTTTGTCATTTAAATTTGGTATTAATTTTCCATTCATTTTTTCTGGTGCGAGTGGGTAGTCATTATGCAAATCGTGTAAACTTTTATCGTATTTTAAATCAACTTCCAAAATAAATCCAAAGTTTTCATTTTGATTGTATTTATAATCTTTCTCATTTGTCCATCTAAAGCCATCGATGGGCAACGACTCGCACATTGCTGTAGAGTATAGCGAGTTACAGTCTAAGTATACAAGATAGGTGCTTTCTTGATTTGGGTCATAATATTCGCCCATGTACTTATTATTGGCTTTAGCATAGCGCGTGGAAATCATACTTACACCGCCTCTAATGGCATGTTCTATAAACAAATGCATGTCAATGTCACGAAATAATTGTAATTTTATGCCGGTCATTCTAAGACATGCCTCCCATGTTAGTCCAGGCAGTGAGTACATATGAACAGGGTCAAGCTTATAATCCTTTAAACATAAGTCCCTAAATGTCTCAAACACATCAGCCAATAACAACACATCTGTTTTAAGGTATAAATCGTGATATTCTTTTAAATTCTTTATATTAAAATGATTCCATACGTTTTTAGCATGTTCATATTGTGCAGGAGATATACATTCTTTAGTTAGACTACTGTAAAATGCCTGTATGGGTGGGAGAGGCTCTAAAAACCTTTCTGGTCCTGTCATGTATTCGTACGGAAATTCGCCCTTACGTTGTAGTAGTGGATTGTCTATAAATCTAAATGTATTTGAATTGGAAGCTAATTTGCTTAAGGGAAGGGACAAAAAGCTGTAGGAATCCAAAAATACTAAATCATCAACAGAGAATGAAATATACTTTTCCATATCTTTGGCTATGCAATTTAATTTGCGATTAAATTTTCCTAAGTGTTGCATTAATAAATGACCATCATAGTTTTTAAGATTGTGGAAGAATACTGGAATTTTCTTAGTTACTTTATAGTTTAAATTACAATAATTATGGGCGGGCCCTCTGAACTCGCCTGTTAAGTGACAATGGTCGCGCACTTTATCACACAGTAACGGCTGGTGGCGTATGTGGCAGCGTGTAGAGTTTTGAAATAACGTCTCTTGCTCTGGAGTCATTATAAGGGGAACATATACTCCCATCTGACTTTTAATAAAGTCATAAGTTTTAAATAATTTTTCGAAAAACACATTCATTACATTTTCACCACTGTACAACTCTTCGTAAATAATTTTAGAATCTCTCACTACAACATAAGCAAATCCAGAAGGAGTGTGTTTGCCAGAGTTTATAAAGCATTCGAAATCTTCATAAATCACAAAGGGAGCTTTAAGTTCATATTTGTAATTCGTAAATTGTAATGTATCTTTTTTAGACATTTGTACTCTTTGGGCATCAAAGGTTTTACAATATGTTATGTGACGTTCCAATATATCTTTAGTGTAAAAATGTTGCACACAGAACTTGCAAAAATATTTCTTATGGTTATCTTTTGTAGACCGCAACATTAACTTATCAAAATCACGAATTAAACAGTAATGTGATTTGCGGCCTTGTTGTAAAAGCAGCAGGTTTGCGTGCGTATTAATATTTAGTTTAGTTATTATCAATGGATATATTAATTGTCCTTCAATTCCATATACATTAACACTTATATTATTTTGGTTTTCAAATTTATCAATGTCGGATATTTTTACGGGATATTTTATATTTGTCATATTTAACTGACCTTCATAGGGTTCGTAGTAAAATACTCGATTTGCATTTTCTTTACAATTCCTTGGATTTAATTTTGCTAAAATACTCCACAAAAAACATTTATTATCACTATTTTTAATATTTAAAACAGCGTGTTTTGATTTTATATTTTCTGGTGTGGGGATGTATGACTTGGGAGTTAGGGGTTTATACTTGTAAACATGCAGCTGCCAGTATTTAGTATGGTCATATATCCATCCACTGCCTTCTGATTGATATTTGTGTAAAGATGTGTCGATTATTAAAAGTGAATTTTCAATTTGTGTCTTTAATTGTGCTTTCTCAATTGATAAATTAGTTAAACTTCGAAAGTTAGCGATAGTTTCTTTATCAATTAATAATTCACCATTCTTACTAACTGTGTGTTTGATAAATTTCACTCTCCTAATAAGAATCCATTTGATAGGTAAAGGACATGATTGAAGGGTGTTTAATATATCCACGGACTCACCCTGAAACTTAAACACATTATAGGGTCGCTTGTCACATCGTAGGTGGTGGCGGGGTTTGTTCCGAGTGATGACTCTCTTACACACATTACAAGTATTGTGGTTATTAAGCATATGCATTTTAAAATTGCAATTGTCAAATATTTGATGACATATTTTACAAATTTTAGGAATAACTTTTTGGATGTTACGATAGTGTCTGATTAAATTACTTCTTTTGGAGCAGGGCACGGAGCAGATTGCACAGGACAACATGTTCGAAGTAAATAAATTTTGAGATGACATTACTCTGTTTTTTATAAACAAAAATTACCATTTTTAATGTTAAATTAGAAAAAAATTATTTAACAGCGGTTTTAAATTATATTTTACTTTAACAAGTTTAATTTACGAATATGAGAGTTTAAAAATTACCTTTTTTAATGTTAAATTATACAAATCATTTAACAATGGTTTTAAATTATATTTTACTTTAACGAGTTTACTTTACAAATATGAGAGTTCAAAAATTACCATTTTTAATGTTAAATTAGACAAATCATTTAACATTGGTTTTAAATTATATTTTACTTTAACAAGTTTAATTTACGAATATGAGAGTTCAAAAATTACCATTTTTAATGTTAAATTAGACAAAATCATTTAACATTGGTTTTAAATTATATTTTACTTTAACAAGTTTAATTTAAAACACGAAGTTATAGATGTGTTAAACCAGCGTCAGTGCAGCTGAACTGTTTGTTTGGAGTGGATACGTCTTCACACTGCACAATATCATTTTATAAATAAAACTGCCATTTTGAAGCTATCAATCTACATATTCAATTAAAACTGATAATTTAATATTTAAAGTCTAAAATACAAAACATATTTTACTTTAATATTTAGTTTGATCAAAGTACAAATAATTTTCAAAACACATTTAACTTTGAAGTGTAAGATAATTGTTGCGCCCTAAATTAATATCCTTAAAGCATCCTAAGAGGATCATTTGGTGATGGGAGTGACTATTAGATCACTAGTAATTTTGTATCTCCCAATTCAATAGTTATGATTTACGATTACAGTTTTGAAATGGAGAATTAAATTAGTAAATGGTGAATTGGAAGTATGATTTACAAATGAGAATTTAAATATGAAAATCTATTTTAAAATTTAATTTGGAAATGCAGCTGTTACATTTGAAATATGATTTATAAATGGATAAATAAATATGGAAATCTATTTTCAAATTTAATTTGGAAATGCAGTTGTCACATTCGAAATATGATTTACAAATGGATATTTAAATATGGAAATCTATTTTAAAATTTAATTTGGAAATGTGGCTGTTACATTCGAAATATGATTTACAAATATTAGGAAAGCTATTTCACAATTTTCGGAGCGATTATAAAAAAAATGATGGATTAACAGTCAGTTGTGATTGTCCTCCGCTGAAGACATCATCTCTACTTTAGCTACAACTGACTACCGTCGCTAACACTCCCTCATTATCAGCTAACATAGTCGGAGTCCTAGGTGCAAGACGCCGGGCCCAGTGACGGGAGAGGTGAGCCGTGACGCGTCCAGTGCCACTGCGTGGTGACGTCATCCAATGCCGCTCGCCGCCTCAGAGTCGAATGCCACTCGCCGCCTCGAGGTCGTGTCACTGCTGAGAGGTCCTGGGTCCTGGGATGTTGAACAATAGAGATAATGCTGTCGGTAGCTCCTTATATACACGTCGAGAGGCTGGATTTTCAATTTAACCAGGCAATTACCTCATAGCTAATTCTGGCCAAGGTTGGTCGCGTGCTTGCACGCATGCGTGACCGGCCTTGCCGTCATGGTCATTGTGTCAGTGGGCAGCGGTGTGGATCGTTGGTGTGTGTTTTAATTTAAAAAATCGGACAATAAATAGTTGGCAGTATTTTTTTTTAATTCGACCGTAATAGTTAATTTGGGAAAGGATTTATTAATGCATTAGACAAATTGCAGACAACTCCAAAGTTAGATTTTTTTAAATATAGAGGATGGGGAAAATGTATTTAAGGCAAGGGTACTAGTACAGGAAACTTGTGTAAGGCGGGAGCTGGCGTCGGTGCAAAAACGGCTCCCCATAAGAATAACATGGGAAAAAAGTGCCGAATAGTATGTTAAACCCTCATTTCTTCTCTACTGAGGTTTTTCGGGTTTAGAAAAATAACATTGAAATTCTTCCTGCAAATTGTATCTACGAATAGTAAATATTGACCAATATAATTACGTAAATCGCTTACAAAATTGCATCACTCCAAACATAAACATACATACATAAACTCCATAAACTCCAAACAAATGTGGCAATAAAGAATTGAATTCAATTAGATGCATTTCTCAGCACAGCTTGTATTATCATAGATGTATGAGAATAACCAGTTATCAGTTAAAATACTTGTACAAGCGTAATCTGTGGGTGTAACGCATTGGTGGCAACTATCTGTCGGAGTTACACCAAACTTAATCTTTATGTAGGAGTACTGCTTTAGAGCCGTAATAGTGTCGGAGTTGTGCATTTCTGATTTATTTCAGTTAAAATCCGTTTTTTTGTCGGAGTTAGGCCTTGTCGGAGTTATGCTTTACGGAGCTATGTCGTGCACCGTAAATGTTAAACGTTTATTTTTATTGTGAAATGTTCCCTAGTAACGGTTTTCTTATGCTGGATCAATTTTTGTTGTGCTCTTTCGACTGACCAAGAATCAGTTACATTTTGGAGTGAAAGGGGAGTAGTTAAAGTAAAATGCAACTGTCATTGAGAGTTAAAGCGGTTACTATCAGGCATTGTTTATATTGAGGAGTTACCGTTTTAATCTTCTTAGAGCTTTCATTAGCTATACCTCCAATTAAACCAATCACCATTTATCATAATAGATAGTTTGGAGCATTAGAACCATTATTTATAATAATTTTGGTGTTTTTGTAGAACTGTAGTTTTATGTTAGGGATAGATAAAATATATCTTAAAATGTATGTTTTTTTAAGTGTAAGAAAAGGTATAACGTCGTACATTTCAAATTAAAACTTAAAATCAGCATGATATCACTTTTATCGAAGACTAATCAATATCATAGACAGTATTAAACATAAATTAACTGAAATTTTGTGAACATTAAGAACCTTTATCACCACCAATTAGGAAGTTTGAAACGAATGTTCTAGCCACAAGCATAACAAACTATTACTTTTCTGCCAGGAATTTCTAGTGTTGAGACGGAAGGGTCCCGATCCCATCAATCTCTTGATACTCTAACTCACAGAACTCAGATTGATTTTTCCCCGATCATTAAAGCTGTTTTCCATTGATAATTGTTTTTTTTTTTCAAAGTGGAAACTATTTAATTTATATGGAACAGAGGATATACAAACTAGTAACGTATTCCTCTCAACGAAAAGGTATCCCTTTTACATATACAATTAAAAAAATATATTCTTAAAATGCACCATAATTACTTAATTCTAATTGAAATGTTTCATTAAAACATACAAATACTAAATACAATTTACATTGGATTGTAAAATTGTATATTCAGTTTGAATAATAAATCTTTCAAATTATCACATTATTATATTTTACTTTTAAAAGCGTTTGCATGTTTCCAAAAATGTTAATTTGTTATTACAATATATGGATGAATCATTGTGCAAAGTAAACTGGGGACTTCAGTAAATTGCAAGGATGATGAATTGCCTCTATTCTTAGTTGCGCAAAGTTGTTTGCAGTTTTCAGATTCCTCATCCTGGAGGACATACGCCAACCTCAAATTTCGTATTTTACCCGTAATGATAATATGGGGATAAATGTTAAATCAATGATATTATAATGTAAATCCTTCTATTTATGCATACCTATGACAATAAATAGGCACATTTTCTAATGCCAACGACATTTCTATGCAATTTTATCAACGTCGTTTTGTCATAGGTTACTATTGAAATCAATTGGCACAATTATTATTTTTTTAACTAAAAGGTCGAAAAGTCATATAGGTAATATGGTAAATAAATTATCATTCATTGTATGCCTCAGATTTCTTGATATATATTATGAGAAATCTTACCTTCGTAAATTGACTAGATTGCTAAGGTAAGATTTCTCATTTTATATATATATATGTATGTAACTAAATAATTATTTTATTTTGTTAATTTTTACGCTAATACAATTTTTGTAATAAAACTTTTCATTTGAAAGGCTTTTCATATGGGAAAGAGGTCCA
Organism: Allygus modestus; assembly: GCA_963675035.1. NCBI lineage: Eukaryota > Metazoa > Arthropoda > Insecta > Hemiptera > Cicadellidae > Allygus > Allygus modestus. The sequence goes on along the minus strand of OY776112.1, from coordinate 88,776,461 downwards.
AATATTTGGATTACACGCCAGGAATTGATTTTTTACACCTTGAACTGCCAAAAGTCGCACCGTTGGGCTTCCGAGATTTTCACTGTTCGTTTGTTTTTCAAACGACGCCGCGACGTGTTGTACCCTCTCAGTATCCCAAAAGTTCCTGATTACTCAGTCGTTCTTACCTAGTTTTGTATACACAGATTAGGTAATTGTACCAGGCCTTTCTATGTGATATCGCTAGTTCTAATTTATCTGTTTTTCTTACAGTAAGTAACGCTGGGTTGTGACGAATAATGGCTTTAAATCAATTATAATACCGTTTGAACTTGTAAATTTGTAGGTTATTTTTAATATGAACTCAAATATTTAATATATGTTGTCTGGTATTTAAACGTGTATTTTATAAAATCACATTTAAACTCATAAACCTGATGAAACTTTATGCAATTTAAATCGTATTACAAAAAGTACAATAATTGCAAACAATTTATGTACAATGATTGACCTGGGACAAAACTGTTTTGGACCTGTTCGGTGCTCCCTGAATATTTAATAATTATTCCAAACACAGCGTATTTATTTTAAGTTGCTGTCAGGTCCAGGATTTAAGTTTTAGAAGTCTGGGGAAGCATACTAAGTTCTGTTGTTGATGGTTCTAGAGTTCGGCTACTTGACTAAACTCCTGATTTATGATTAAGGTACTCACTTTTACTTATGGAGTTACAACGACGTCGAGAAAAAAACATTCAATACTGATCGATGTTATATGTATTATTTTAGTGAAAACCTCTACGTTTTAAAAACTAAATTAGGTATAATCCAAACAATATATGGACAACAAATATATTTTTATGAACTAATAATCTTGTAATATAATATAATAACAAAGTGTAAACATATATATATATATATATATATATATATATATATATATACACATATATTAATGGGTATATAACTATTTGAATAGGTCAACTATTTTATTAGGGGTGGCTTAAATGGATTATAGTGTCATTTAAACTGTGTTCAACATTTTACCGGTTGTGTAGGATGTATAAACTGTACTATACATGTTCTAGCAAATGTTTCTATATGAAAGTGCAACATGGCTGTAAGATGGGGTGTAAGATATAGGGTGTTGATAAAGGTGAACTCACATTATACCAGTTTGTTCGTTAATTCAAATACAGAAAAAAAACATATTAGTCTGGATACTAAACTTCTCGGTTTTTCATAGAAGCCAAGTTTTTAGCGAATTTTCCCAATAGGGAAGACGCTATTACCGTATACCGTAGGTCTCGTGGTAAGACTGAAGCCTGAGACCATGATAACTTTTTGTTTTGAGGTCCCCAGATGCCAAAAACACTATTCGTTCAAATTTATGTATATATATATGTCCATTAACACGATAACTTGAGTATAAAACGATTTTGATGAAATTTGGCTAAAATATGTAAAGTGTCATTCATGACTAAAAGTTATAAAACCAGAAAAATCGGACTATGGGAAGGGGTATTAAATTTTCCAAAAATCTGTTTTGTGCACTTTTTACTCTAAAATTTGTAGATCACTCAATTTTGGTTTTAAGCATTTTATAGAGATTAAAAAATTTAGTATTTTAAATTATTAACCAAGGTTAAGTGGTTGCGGGTAAAATCCAAAAAACCCGCTCATAAAATCTCCCATGTTAATCTTATGGGAAAAAGGTTTTTGGCTTTTCCTAAGTTCATTTTAATGTAAACTTCACATTTGCTTTTACCAATCAATTCAGCCCTACAAAACAATCGTTTGTTGTTGAAATTGTGATTCTACGTTCAACCGTTTCAGAGATATTCAAAGTGCTAAACACAGTACGTTGTCCAATGTTATCCTCATGGAGAATAAATAAAATTTGATAAGTCGATTATTTATGAATTTAGATTGATGAAACTTGGTATGTGGCTCCACGTAGATTATCCCCGTAGCAGCAAACCTGCATACTCAGCCATGATGTTATTCTTATGGAGAATAAGTAAAGTTTTATATCTCCTTTAATTATGAACATGAATTATTAAAACTTAGTATGTAGCTTCACCTGGTTGAGGTATATTGATAATTGCATAAAAACACATATTTTGTGTTCCTTATTGCTGCAAACCTGTGTACTCAGCCCTATGTTATTCTTACGGAGAATAAATAAAATGCTATAGATCACTTATTTATTTATGTATTTTTATGAAACTAGTTAAGTGGCTTTATGTGGTAGTAAGAAACTTATGCATGCATTTGAAATTCGCTGAGTATGCAGGTTTGCTGTGACGGGGGTATTTATATTTTTGTTTTCACAATATCATAGGATGGCTCATCTGATATAATTAAAAAATAATATGTCTATTTAGTTTATAGATGGATTATTTTATTGTTACTTATTACAGTAAAAGAATTGCCTGATTTTATTAGTTTGCTTTAAAATGGAAGTCATTTCATTCTTTTATATAAACATAACTAACGCCCTGTAAAATATGTTGTCACATTTATTAACAGCATACATAAAATGCTACAGGCATTTGCCTTCCTAAATTTGACAAGTGCATAAGTAATGTGTAAGTTATAAATTTTCCATCACTAACTACAGGATACCCCAACATTTTCCAAGTGAATAAACAACAATCAATGATTTCCCGGATGTGAGCCAAGAATTTAAAGGATAAGTTTTCTGTTATGACCTCTAGTACACTTCCAATCCTCAACACAGTTTCATACACACTAGAACATCAATGAACATCAGGAAAAAAGTCTATATTTATAGAAAGTTTTTATTTTGTGAATATATGTTTTGGAAAGAGGAAAATATATACAGATTCTAGTAAAGAGTTATATTTTCAAGTATTCCGATGAGTTGTCTTTGCTCTTCATCCGTACAAAATGTAGTAATATTAATTTTCTATTACTATGTAAATACCAGTTTTGTTAAAAGTACAAAAAATAATACTCAGCTTTTAAAATATAAACACAATAATTATTATATTACAGTAGGCCATAAATTAGTATAAAAAGAGATATATTACACTATATTGTTACTATAGTTGTTCCTCAAACGTTACAAATAAAAATATATAACTCAGAGATTTATGTAAATGTGATATTTTTATGACAAACTAATACAAAAAATATGTATATAATTATTATAATAGGAAAACAATAGAAAATAACGTTGACAAATAACCCACAGTAAATATTATAACGGTCACTTTGCCAAAGTGAAGCTATATTTTAGAAAAGATCAAACTCTGGAAAGCTCTCCTCGAAGGCTTAGAGTATTGCTAGTTGTCGAGATTTATCAAGAGTTTTCTCTTTAGCGAAGACATAGTTATATTAATTGTTGAGCTTTGTTCAAAGGTTGAAATAGTGCGCGTTAATTTTATATGATAAAATACTACTATACATGATAATTTGCCATTTAAGGTTTCTATTAAATGTATATTGTTTAAGGACAAATTAAAGTACTGACCTAATTTCTAGAGTTATATTTGTATAAGACGGATTTTTATATGCACACAAACCATAATATAGTTTTAATATTTTTTGAAAATTGTAAATGCGATTCTAAATTGTACTCTTTAGTAACCAAAACAAATTCACTTGTTTATGTATATAAGGTATGATTATTATTTATGATTTTGTATAGGCTACAGTAATTTTATCAGACCTTAATTAAAATTAAAATCATGAAGTGTTGTCCAGGAGAAATTCAATTATTAATGAAAATTGTTTTTCATCCAGGTTTATTATTATCAGATAAATACCTTATTCCAATATATATTACCACAAATATGCTGTGCCCTGTTTTATAACTTATCGAATTAAACTTCATTTATTTAAGCTAAAATTAAGCAATAAGGTTAAGCATTTTAAATGTAAACAAAAATTTTGTTTTATAACAATTTACTGAGTTTGTGATTAAGAAGATTAAGAAGAAGAATAAGTTGGCCTGTAATTTATAACTCAGGAATTGGAACGTAAAACCAAGATTCGGCTTCTCTGGAATACCTGACTTCATTTATCTGATGCTTGTCCGGGTTTCATTAGGAGTGGTTGGATATTATTTTTTTATTACGACACAGGGTAATATAAATATTTATCCCTAGTGTTTTATATATACAAAATTGTATTACATGAGTGTTAGACCCATTGTATTAATTTCTAGCTACTCAGCTATTTTAGCCAATTTTCGTCTGGTACATAACGTTCTTCACTAAACCAATAAACCGTCTCTAAAGACTACAATATTTGACTTTTTAAGTGGTTTCATAGCTGTCTTTTAGAATGGACTCTATGCCAAATGTGAACACATAATCAAATAGATATTTCCCAATCCTAATAGTAAAATATATTTTAACTTTTGTTGTCCTATATTTATTTTAATGTTATACATTGTCTTGCATCATCCATACCAAATTAGTTTCGTATCTTATCACATGTATCTGTTAAGTAATATTACGGTGCATCTATTGCGAATTAAACCATATACTGTCAATTATCACCTAAATAATCTAAGTTACAATAATTCACGAAAATATTTATACCTAGCACATGGTACGTCACATGTTTAATAAGTGGCCAAAGTTGAAATATGTGGCTTACACCGTTAGGTACTATAAGAGCAAGCATTACCTCCATTTCTCAGGTGTCGGCTTCAATGATCAAGACTTCATTGAACAAATTCAAGCACTGTATTTTAATACATACACCTCTTCTTTGTATAAGGTATTTTATAGTTAAATTGTAAAAGAATAAATACAAGGAAGTCTACTTTTAGTAGTTGAACGATCTTAAACGAAGACTGATAACTTAATGAAAGAATAAAAACTTATATTTATTTCGATAGATATAAATTTGCTATTGTGTATACTTCAAAAATCCAATATATTGTATATAATTCTAAACAAAGTTTTATTACATTTTTTGTATATAATAAACTTTATTTTAATTTTGTTTTGTGTCTTTTATTAATCGCATTTCTCATATTCAATTTAGCTCTATTTAGATTAACTTAAAATTGTACCAGTATCTTAAACGCTGTGTTTAGTTTAAATCCAGCATTCCAGCAAAAACATGATTTAATATGTTGCTTCATAAATTATTTCTCCCGGATAATCTTTTAAAGTAGAGTTGATGAAAGAAAACATATTTAAAAAAATATATTCTGAAACCGTCAGTTCTTAATCAGTAGCTTCCTAACCAGTTTCATTTAACGCTATTGTAATAAAATACACACGTGTTTATATTGTCTACTAACCAAGCAATCCAGTCCAATAAAATTAAATTAAACAGTATTAAACAGTATTACCCAAGTAATTGTTAATAAAATCACTAAATTAAACTCATTGAGCAGTTTTTGTTTTTTTACAACAGACATCGGCTTCACAAGAGCACCATAAATGCTTAACATAAACTCATAATTTATAATATCAATGATCTAAAGGAACGGATAAATGACTGCTAAGGAAACAACAGTTTAGATTTACGCATACGTTAAAGTATAACATAACAATACGTACAATAAAGCATACAAATTTTCCGAACCACAATTTATTGGAACAAACTCTCAGATTTCAGCAGGAATAATCTCCACCTGTTTCCAATAAAGCCCCAGATTCTCACTGCAATGAACATTCTTAGTTTCGATTCTGGAATGGTGAATACCTTGTTTATTGTCATCGAAGCTTTTAATTTGCAGAAGCTGTTATTTTTCTTTCAACTCTTGATTATATATTTTTACAATGTTTATATTACTCATATATCTTATCAAAATCACGTATTAATTTGTAGTGTACAAATTATATACTTCATTTCCATTATGACAGTTTATGAATGGGTATCTCACATTTACGGAGAGGAAGAGAAAGAAGGGTTACCCAAACAAACTAAAGTTTAATTTGTTCATTACTAATTAAAGTTGGCAAATGGTATGATATAAAAAAAAAATACCTTACCTAAACAAATACAGTAACAGTAATGGTGTTTTGTGGTATAAGTCTGAATGTCAGAGTTATTCAACTAGTACAACTGTTGGAGGAACGGTGGTATGGCGAGGCGGACAACTTCACAAAGTTCCTTTTACAACACAGCTATCGTCGGTTATGTCGTCATGAGATGTACGAGACTAGTTTGTCTCATAAATTTTCTACCCGGTCTTTCCCTATGATATGAAAAATAACATGACAGATGATCCTAGTTTAATTAATCTGGGGAGAATTTGTGATATTTAAAAACATTTGTTCGTGCTGTAATATGTAGTGCAACTAATGCACTTATACGGCAAATCAAAATATCTTAAAATAGTCACTAGATATAATATAATTAGTTTAGGTAAACATTAATATTGTAAATAACTCTTACTCAAAACTCTATGGGAATTCTATAATGCCTTCTAAACTTCATTGTATGTGTATATGTTTATATTTTTTAACCTACACATGTTTATATTTATGTAAAGGGGGTTTGACACGATAACAACTTTATGTTTGGTCCAAAGTATTTTAAATTGTATTACGTAAATTAAAAACCATTGTTTTAAGAGAATGTGACAGAAAAGAGATGGTTCATTTAATCTGAACAAATTTAACCAAATAATATTGGAATATCTATTTAAATTGCAACCTATGACACTTTATTATTAAATGTTACGATTCATTATTGTCAAACCGACTTCAAGTACGCAGGTTTTAATGTAACAACAACCAAACTTTTACAAGAAATAAATCATTATTTTTAAATCATTTAATTAGATTTGTTTATAAAAATATATTTTTAGTCTACTCTTGTGGTAAACAAACTTTAAAAACAATTTAAACAGATGTAGGGGAGGCTGAATTACTACCGAAATGCCATTTAGAAATCAGAATTAGTTTATACGTGTATTTATATGTTTCTATCAGTTTAAATATTTACGTGTTTAATTAATTTAAAAATTATTATACAGTTTACCCATTTGTTTATGCTCACCATTGGGATCTCGTAAACCATTATAGTTACAAGAAAGGTTAAATGAACAAAGTAGTGCGTAATTATTGTACCCCATTTGTTTGGCTTAGGGTAGATAAATTAAATAAGTATTATATTAAATACGTAAAAATTAGTAATAATTTAAAAATAAAATTAAAATTTAATAATAATTAGTAATAAAACAATGTATATATAAAGTAAAGTTTGTTTTTTGTTGTTATCTTGCTGGTACAGGGTAATATTTTCAGGTAAAATCTTGTACTTTATCTGGCTGGGAACCTGAAAAGGAGCGATGCTAGATTTTCACGTAAAATCTGGACTTATATGTATTATTATTTTCTTGTCTTCTCAATCGTGATCTGTAACGTCTGCTTGGTGAAAAGGAATGAACCCCTCTCCCCACTTTTGTGGAGCTACAGATTGACAGGAAAGTCTTCATTTGCCCAGGAGCCAAGCCAAGTAGAGCATCCTTCTCTAAGAAGTACGTAATTTGTTCTTTACCTACAAATATATAAATAATATACCATGCTTTTCTTAATAAACTAGGTATTATGTTGCAAACCTTTTTACAGGTAAAAAATACATAATAGTTGTAATTAAATTTCGGGGTTTTATTGTGTTTTTAGGGTTGCTGAGTAGTGGATTGGTGTCCTAAATGTATGGTGGTGTGTACGTGAGTAAAATCAAGGTTAAACAATTGAATAACTAAATTGAACACTGAAAATTAAAAATACTTGTTCAAGTAAGTTTTAAAAGTTTGAATGTGGTAAATGTGTTGAGTAAACTAGTGAAAGTGAAGTGATGAAAACTAATTGATTTATTTTTAACAGAACTAAATAAACAGTGGTTTAGTAATTTATTTGTGGTCACAGACTATTTCGTACTTGCACTTTTTAAACTGGAATGAGTTGGTACAGCGTGGGTTTAGTTTAATAGATGTATAAGAATCCATCCTCCAAATATAATTTTTCTTTAAATTCATAACAAAAGCTATGAAGTTTAAAAAAGTGTTTTATTATTAAAATATGTTGTTGTAATTATTTTCTTTTGATTGAGAGGGGGCTCTAATTAATGTTAAAATGTATTTCTGGCTTTTTTAAATTTATTATGTACTACTGGAGATATGCCAGAAGCCTCATTTAAAATATTTGTTTTTATAATTGGTACATTATAAACTAAATAAAATGGCACAAAGAAATCTAAAATATTCCACTAAACTCCTTCTCTATACTAAAAGAAAATGTTTACCAAAAAAAAAATTTGTTATAAATTCCTTATTTTTTAAGATACAAAACATATGACGGATCAAAGTTTCGTGGAATTTCACGTAAAAAATTAATATGTAGCTTAAATTTAAATACTATTCTAAGTTTCTGATATAAAATGGTCAAGCCTAAAATCTTTAATGCAAGTATAGTGTTTTTATATTTTTTTAAAGACATTCTTTTCCTGATTACAAAAATACCACATATGTCGTATTTTGTTCATAAAACAAGTCCATAGTTTAACAAAACCTTTTCTTAGTAAATATTTGTTGGATATATTGTACTGGATTTAACATAAAAGTATTAAATGTATGTTTTACAACTGATTTACATAAAACAGCTGATTAAAGGATAAATCAGCTGTTTACAAATTTAAGAAAATCATTAAGATTTAAATTTGTTAAATAGCATGCTGTTACAAAAACCGTATTTGCTTACATTGTTAAACAGGTGATTTCTCCGTAAATCACCTCTTTTATGCAAATCAGCTGAAAAACATAAATGTAATACTTTTATGTTTTACACAGTACAACACAGTGTTTATGTGTTACACAGTGCTTTTATGTTGGGTCCAGTACAACATATCCAGCAAATAGTTGCTAAGAAAATGTAATTGTTAAATAATTGACTTGTTCTATGAACAAAATACCACATTGTGGAATTGTTGTAATTATGACAAAATTCTCTTTCAAATTAAAATATAAAACACTATACTTTCATTAAAGATTTTGGACTTGACCACTTTATATCAGAAACCCAGTGTATTATTTAATTTTAAGCTACTTAGTCACATGTTACGTAATATTCTACACAACTTGATCTGCCATGTTTTTTTTCTATCTTGAGAGATAAGAAAGTTATAAGCAATTTTTGATTTGGTCAAAAATGGTTTTTTGAGCCTAGCAAACGAGTTTGGTGGAATATTGTTGAGTTATTTCTATTAAATAATTTAACATCATATTATTATTAGTATATTATTAAAGTGTAGCTTTAAAAATGTCTACATTATGATAATTATCTAACTCACAACTAACTATCTACAGTATTCGGCATTGATGTTCTAAACCAGTTTCTGTTTTAACAAACGATCTGAATTCTCACTGAAATAAACGTTTCCCGGGTTGGTGTTGCGGTGATGAATACTTTGTTTATTGTTTTCGGTGGATTAAATTTAGTAGAAAGATTTTTCATTTTCCACGTTTGAATATCCGCTTTGTTATGATTGTTGTGTTACAAACCTAAAACAACTATACTATACTAACCGGCTTCATTCTAAATTAATATTGCTTATGGTTAATCAACAAAATGTTAATACATTGATTTTTTAAAATTTGTTAACCAATACTTTGGAGCTTGAAACAACTCGTATAACTATACTTAAAACCTAAAACAAATGTTTGCCGTTTTTATCATACAAATTAAATAAAATAAAAATTGAATGTTTTACAGCTTCAATTTTAATTTAACACTTGCATTTTAAGAAATGATAACTATAACAAACATATTTGTTTTTAATATAATTCTGAAATTTTCACTTCGTCTATTTATTTTAATTTTTAAGCATACGTTTTCACTTAATACACACAATACTGATATTACTTCACTTCATGATGTAAAAATCACATTTTGAATACTTTTAAGATATAAATAACAGGGTGGGCTGAAAAAAGTATTATTCCTTACCGGGCGAACCACTTGGCCACACAAAGCTCACTCAGGTGGTTCAGAGTGATGTCTTGAACATGCCCTCTGATCATCTTCCCACAACTTTTTCTTTCGGCAGGTCGTTCCGGGTGTGCATTTCTAGTAGGGACGACTGGAGCGAAGGTGTTTGTCCGCTCCCTCCTGGGGACCGAGTGTGGTTCACGGATGGTTCCAAGTCTAGGAGCGGGTCGGGTGCTGGCATCCACGGGGTGCAGGATGGTGTTAGTCTTGGGGTTCCAATGGGTTCTTTTCCCACTGTGTTCCAGACGGAGATTACCGCCATCATGGAGTGTGCGGGGGAGATTCTGAGAAGGGGACAAGAGGGCCTCTCTATTAGCATCTTTTCTGACAGCCAGACTGCTCTGAGGGCGCTGGACTCTTGTGAGTTCAGGTCCAGGGTTGTGTGGAACTGCTACAAAACAGTGTCTTGTGCTGGTAGACGCAACATGGTTACTCTTTGTTGGGTGCCTGGTCACTCTGGGATCATGGGTAATGAGGTGGCGGACAGGCTGGCTAACGCGGCTGCCTCCCTGGTTCCCATGGGTCTTTTGTGGAATATCCTTTTGTGGGATATCTCGTTCTTGTACTTCGCAGGTGATCGGTGCTTGGGCTTGGGATCTTCATAGAAGGAGATGGGTAAAGCTTCCTCTTCATAGGGTCAGCAAGCTCAACCTCCGGGGACCATCCCAGCAGGTCACGAGAAATCTCCTGGGTCTCAGTAGGCTGGACATTAGGCGGATTACAGGTATGATTACGGGTCATGGTAACCTAAGGAAACACCTCTCTCGGATGGGCGTCTTCAATAGTGACCCTGCATGCAGGAAATGTGGGCAGTACGAGGAGACTGCAGACCATCTGCTCTTCGATTGCGATGAGCTTAGGGAGGTAAGGGCTTCAACTCTGGGATCTATAGTCAGGGGTGAATACCTGCCTCCTGAGGAGCTCGTCGACCGGATGATGCAGTTCATCAGGCTCTTGAACCTGGAGGAGTACTGATACCTTCTCATTTCTTCTTTTCGGGGGTGCGCAATAAGCCCAGTGTGGCTGATGTGCCTTGGGACCTAAGTCCGCCCCTTTTGATGATGATGATGATGATGATGAAAAGTATTATTTGTTTTTATTTACGCTATACCGAAATCAACTTCTCTCTAGGATGGATAATTAAAATGTAGAAAAAAAATAAATTGGTACCTAACCAGCTAGCGCATTACAATTGAAATTATAAAACTTCACGAAAATCACAAGATTTTATAAAACTTGTAAAGTACCAAAATAACTGATTTTGGGCTACTATAGTGAAAATCCTTTATAGTAGGCTTATAAAAATACACAAAACTATTTAAAATGTTGTATTTTTTAACTGTGGTAGCACAAAGCGCTTCAGTAACGTTAATTTATCACTTTTTGAGTGCCCGCTGGCTGTGGCTTGGTGCGGCATGTAGCTGGTTTGAGCCCACCACTCTTGTGTTTTTAGCTTTATAATTTATTATTGATACAATAAATACCTAAATGAATAATATAAATAAATAAATAATATATAAATTTATCCATAAGAGTTAATTATTTACATAATTCATTGAGAAAAAAAATTTCAATTCTTCAACTTTAACATTATTTTTGTATCCTTCTTAAATCATAGTCCTTTACATAATTGGAACATTGAAACTACGATTGCTTGAAAATCATGGCATTGAAGCTCTTGATAGCAGCGTGTTTTCGGGTGAAACTATCTCTGTTCTTAACGCCGACGAGTTTTGAGGAGGCTTTAATTGTTACCAATTTCACACAGCGCTCCACCGCTTGCGTGTGACACGGGAATTTGTGGATGTTCCAATCTTTTGCTGTTTTGGCTGTTGAAATCTTAGCAAAAATATGTTTGTCTATACTTTTCGCAACAAAGGTGGCGGAGAAAGAACAGTCCAATCAATAATTTCGTAATATTCTTTTACTTGGAAGTTGATTTTTGGCGGTTTGAAAGTTTGGATAAGTTTTTTTTTGTAAGTTATATCCCTTGCTTTTATATTTCTTCTAAACCCCAACTTTCTGATATGGGCACTTTCATCGACTATCATGCTAAGGAGCAAGTTCTCCGGATGATCGAAGAACGCATTTCTTTCAATCACTGAATCGATTACCTTAATCAAGTTTTCTGGCAGGAATCTCGAAGATTGTATTCACATTTGCATGCAGAAACAGCAAAGAGTGATAAAGCATTTTGCTTTAATTAAATTAAATTCAATCATTTTAATTTCTCAATTTTCCTCAATACAGATGTTCAGCATGTTTTAGAGAAATTCACACTTTTATCATTAGTAATCATTTGAAAAATCTGCCCATTCGTTATGTTAAAATAACCCTGTCGCGAACATGTTTTTACGTTTACCTTTAACATGATTACATAGAAACATGCAAAGTATACTTTAATTATACATTTTGCGCAAAAATAGGCTGTTATATTTAAATAAATCGTATTAAATAACCCAATATGACTAAAAGATAAAACCATAATAATCAAATAATACTTGTAATTTTAATTTAGTAATCAAGGTGGTATGAACAAATTGGAACAGAGTCATATTATTCTATTAAAATAAATGTTTCAGTTATTGATATTTTCAAATGGTTATAACAGATAACTACATAAAAAGTCGCCAGCCGCGTGGTATTAATAAGTGAAAATAATTGATTAATTTTTTAAGTCATCAGCTTGTTATACAATTTTTTTATTTTATAAAATTCCGGAGTATTTTTAACTTATACTAGATTATTCCAACAACTTATCTTGTCCACCTAATTTCAGTTTTTTCTTTTTCTAATCAAATCACACAGATAGTCAGATGTTAATGTTGAAATATTTGTTTCAATTTAAAACAGTTACCTAATTAATTACCCTATGAGAGGTTTTATCAATAAACTAAAATATCCCTCCAACCTTTTTAACAATACCTTTTGTTTAACTATCTATCGTTTTTGGTAAGTGAGAGACATACATGTTACTCAAACGTTCCCTGCACCGTTTGGCTTTATACAGACCAGTGTTACTCTAGCCTCGCTTGTTCACCAGATTTTAAATTAATGTATAGTCAAATAAAAACACACAGCTGATAAATTTAAATATTCCAAAATGCATCTTAACTTGACACTTTTATTAAAGTACAGTAATTACATTACAATAAACTGTATCGAAAAACTAATTTTGTTCCTCAAATTTCCTTTCCGAGATATTTAATTTAAGTATATGACTATTTGGTGTCAGACGTATAGTTTTCCCAAAGATTCCTGGGACCGTTCGGCTTTTTAAGTAGTTTTTTTAAAGGTACCTAGTAGTTTTAGCATTGTGTTTTATGTAACATTTGTGATTATTAATACTTAACAAAATCATAAACCATAGTAAAAAAAATATATTGGAACTTAATCCAAACAGTAGTTTTGTATTAATTTGTTGATTTTTATTTTGTTAAAAAAAATTGTGAGTGGAACATTTGTACAAAGTAAGAAGCAAGTTATTTTAGACTGACCAAATTATCAAGCTTTGTACCACAGTCTGTCGAGTTCCGTGGTGAAATTTTCAACTCACAGGACCACGGTACCGTCGTTAACGAAAGTGTGTACCGCCTTTGAGTGTTTAGTGGGTTGTACACGTCCGCCACGGTCATGACTGAAACATTCAGCCCCAGAGTAGAAATATTGCCCTCACAGGTTTCATTAATTGGTCACGTGTGCTACGAACTACATCGTCCAATGTGTAGCCACGTTATATAACAATTTAGTAACAACTTCTTAAAAATTATGTATTTAATTATCACTAGGTTCAGGACAATCTAAAAGTAAAATTCATGATACATATATTATATTACAATAAGTTTTTGCGTCTATTAGGTGGAAAATATAACCATAATAAAGCCAAAAATTCGTAATAATTGAGTATATAGTATAATTATGTCAATAATAACCTCTACTGTTGCATATTTCACGATTGTAATTAAGTTAGGATATACGTGATATACGGTTGTATTTGGTTAGGATATATATTGGACATGAGAATATATGTTTGTTCAGTATCTTAATATATTATTGATTATTCACTTTATCTACTTCATTCCCCAAATTACCAGCTTAAAAATAACAGCATACACATATTTAACAGTTTAAAACTCGTTGTAACTAATGGTGTTATGAACTATGATAGTATAATGTAATTAATTAAAAACATAAACGGTTATCATAAACTGATATAATATGTCGACTAAATATTTTAAAGGTACATCATTTATATATATATATATATATATATATATATATATATATATATATATATATATATATATATATATATATATATATATATATATATATATATATATATATATATATATATATATATAATAGAACGCAGGGTAAATTGTTTTATTTAATTTCTTTATTACTTTCATAGTCTCAGTTAAAATTCACCATTTACTCCTATACTCTAACCTTGTTGAAGACTTAATAATAATGTATACCTTGAGTACGAATTGTTAATTATTACATAATGTACAGTTAAAATGCTTAAAGTTTTTATTTATAATCACTTTAAAATCAAAATATTCTAATCCCTAATATACAATATCCCTTAAATTTTGTAAATACACATTATGGCTGGAGAGTAAACTGTATTGGAAATCCATTTGAAGAAGCTGGGGTGAATTATTAATGTGAAAGACGTTCGATGTCTGCTTGCGACTCCGAAGCAACCTCTCAAACTACCATAGATATTCTGTTATTTTTTTCGGTTCTATAAATAAAAAAATAAAGTGTTATTTGATAGCATAAACATATGTTAATATATGAATACAAATATGATGATATATAGATATGTTCGTTATTAATGGCCTTAAACTATCTCAATACTCGAAGTGAATAAGTTATTACATTTTAATATAAAAGTCTAAACTTAAATTCCTGGCTTCGACTGTTTGTAATTCAAATTAAAACATGATTTCTGATGATAAGTCTAAAAACGTAAACCCTAATGAAGTTTAAACAATATATGGAATTTAATTTATTCGTTACAAACGAGATATTATACAGGGTGAGTCTTCTAAGCTGTCTCAAACAGATTACAAACGAACGGCTTGACATACAGAGATGAAACAAAACTTTTCCCCACTAATTCATACCAAAGGAATAACGTAATAGTATATTTCGTCACTAGGATCAAAAGTGGATCTTTTTAATACGAGCTCCAGTTTAACTGCCGAGGCGAAGCCGAGGCTGGGAAATGAGCGAGTATTAAAAAGACACTTTTGATCCGAGTGACGAACTATATTTTTCGTCATACTGCCAAAAAACTTAAGGTTTAAACAAAAACAAAAGTAAAATTTACGTACTGTGTCTTCATAACCTCAAATGTTTCTTTCAGCTTGTCTCTTGAAACAATCAGCTGTTGCACATGCATAACTTCGGTTCATTCATATCTATCGGTTGTTGAGTCGATCATTCAAACCAATCATTGTGGTTCGAATCAATCGGTTGTTCTTCAAATAACAATACAACAATGAATGTTTCGATAATAACAATGAATGTTTCGATTATTTATAATCGAATGAATTTTAATCGATTTATGACGACCTCGAATCAAAAGTATCATCAACAATGATCTTTTTAGTCCTAGTACGATAATGATCATCAAAACATATGTTATTATCCAAAGACTAAAAAGAAGAACTTTTGAATCTCAACGCATCAGTCAAAAGCAGATGTTTTTGAAGCAGTATGACGAAAAAATATTTTTACCATTTTTAAAATACAGGATGTTCAAGAAACTGGGGGTCATGGGTTCGAATCTCAGAGTTTTCAAAAGTAAACATATGACATGTTATGCATAATTTTAAAGCTCTAAACTAGACAAACCATTTCGTGAAAACAGAACTCCTTTATCTTTATCCGTTTCAAAATGGCGGCCATTTTTATGGAAAATATTGATATTTACAGAATACCCTGTATCCTGTAAACTACTAAACTAATTTTTGTTCTGTTTAAAAATTCTTAATCCTCGTGAATTCAGCTTTAATTTGATATACGACATGTCAAAATTTTAAAAACTGAATATTTTATCAATAATTAAAATTTTTTTTAATGTTGGTTGGTAGCCTTGTAAATAAAAAATTTCAAATGAGAACATATGTGAAATGGCGTATCATTTTGAAGGTCTTGCAAAAACAAACAACTTTTTAATTTAAACCTACCATCTATCTTTGGTAGTTTTCTAGTAATTAACCAAAAATTCCATTTCCCAATATAAAACCCATGTTAAACGTGCATCCATTAATCTGTAGTACTGCACGTTTAACATGGGTTTTATATGGGGAAATGGAGTTTTTGATTGACTACTAGAAAACTACCAAAGATAGACGGTAGGTTTAAATTGAAAAGTTGTTTGTTTTTGCAAGACCTTCAAAATGATACGCCATTTCACATATGTTCTCATTTGAAATTTTTTATTTACAAGGCTATCAACATTTAAAAAAAATAAAATTATTGATAAAATATTCAGTTTTTAAAATTTTGACATGTCGTATATCAAATTAAAGCTGAGTTCACGAGAAATAAGAATTTTTAAACAGAACGAAAATTAGTTTAGTAGTTTACAAGATACAGGATATTCTGTAAATATCGATATTTTCCATAGAAATGGCCGCCATTTTGAAACGGATAAAGATAAAGGAGTTCTGTTTTCACGAAGTGGTTTGTCTAGTTTAGAGCTTTAAAATTATGCATAACATGTCATATGTTTACATTTGAAAACTCTGAGATTCGAACCCATGACCCCCAGTTTCTTGAACATCCTGTATTTTAAAAATGATAAAAATATTTTTACGTTATTCCTTTGGTATGAATTAGTGGGGAAAAGTTTTGTTTCATCTCTGTATGTCAAGCCGTTCGTTTGTAATCTGTTTGAGACAGCTTAGAAGACTCACCCTGTATTTGTTTACCCTTCTTTAGGTGAGTTCGCAGGTTTGATGGAGCGGGGCGACGAACAATTATTATTGACCAATTAAAGTTATTAAAAAATGATAACTGGACAAATAAAAATACAATATTATATGAAGCTACATACCAAGTTCATAAAAGGCTTTACAGATATAAATGAGATATACAGTTTGATTTATTTTCTTACAGGAATAGTTGAATTAATTATGACTGTGTGTGCAGGTTATAAAATTTGCATTGTTTAATTAGTTTTTCATTTGTACTAGACGCACTACTACTGTTGATCGAACCTACTGTAGCCTACCAATATCGCTTTAAATATAAAGGCTATGATGATTTAAAGATATTTATATGATAAGGTGATCATTTATCATAAAGTGAATTATCAGTTGGCCACAATGGAATTTTGTATTGAATAAATATAAATTAGAAATTACTTATTATTCTTTCTCTAAAAAACTTTACTTTATTTCAATTAAATGGTTGCTGTTATTATTATTATAATTAATTGTATAATTTTACCTTCGTTACAAATTAACACAGTTGAAAGTCTATAAAATATCGAAACGATGCAGTTTTTCATTGTCCAAATGAATATTCAAGTTCAAGTAACACTGATTTTGTTCTGCAGAGTTTAATTTCGATGTTATAGTAATTTTTATAAGCTATGACAAAGCTATCGACAATGTTTCGTGCAGCTAAGAGATGAAACACCTCTGAAATAGGAATATAGCAATGAAGGCTATGCTAATGGCATGTAAAACAAAGACAGAGGAAACAAATTTTTGTAAGCGATTTTTTGGTTGGAGTAATTATATACTATTTGTACCCTCATATCAACTTCCTCAGCCGAAATATAAATTTCAAATTTCGTTGTTGGAGAAAATTATTTCAAAAGTAAAAAATATTTTAGGTCCATTTTTTATTGGTGTAAAGTAAAAATACGTTTATAAAAATAAAACAAAGTGATAGGTCAACAAACGCCAACTGTTTACACTGTCTGACCTTGTTCTGTCAACAGTCATATTAATATTGCCAATAGTGGTCACGGATAATAATAAATAATGAGCAGGATCGAGTGGACCGGCTCATTGGGACTAATACATTTGGAGACAAAAAAGAATAAATCCGTCATAATGTGGCCAAATAAACTTGACTTAGTCGTAATAAATTAGGCAGTATGTTGACTCAGATTAGTAACGGTTGATTCTTAGACATTCCATATAGCTCATACATTGTTCATATTGTGTATTTAATAGTTCAATTATATTACTAGTATTTCAAGAATTGTAATTTTCCCAAAAAGCAAATGTTAACACAAATGTTAATTTGTGGACCGCTGTTGCAATCGTCCAGGTTTTGTAGGGAGTGCCAAGTATGCGAGGCACAAGTTACGACTTGGAAACTTAGGAACCCGATGTATGTTCTGATATTAAAAGTTATTCGGCCCTTTCGAATTGTTTTGGTTTCCGAGCTTGCCAAAAAAACAAAATCGTTGTTATTAATACAAAATGAAACAAGTACATTAATCAAATATGAGATTCTTGCAAACATTATAAACTTAAATATTATGTAATATTCGTCAATGTTGTTTAAACTCTGTGAGTTGTTTTGTAGCTAGTAGTGACGTATTAGTGAATTATCATGGGAAATTGGCACAACCTTTTATATTAACTATATTTTGTAATTTCACTGTTGCAACTATTTCTACACACTTATGTTTACGAATTAAAACGGTCAACGTTTAGAAATAATTCGTTTATAAACACAAAATGAACTATTGATTCAAGTAAAGTAAAACATGAATTATACTTATAACATAGAGGTATAATTAAAAGGGGATGGAGGAAAACTAATGAGGTAGTTTGTGATTGTATGCGCAGGTCACGCTCCTCCATGGTGGCGTAGACTACGTGTTCTACTAAAAGTCATCGCTGTGCCAAGGACATTCTGTTAGAATATATATTTTATATTCATAAACCAATGCAATATTGTAAAGATTAGTGCATTTAAACCATTTCATGTCTAATTACAAGAACTATTTTGTTATTAAATATACGGACATTTCGTTAAGTTGTTCAATAAAACAGAAGTTTAATACAAAATACACACCTGCCTAAATATTTATTTTATTTATTACACAGAAATTATAACATCAGCCTATGGCCCAGCAATACATATAATTTGTAAAAGTCTACGTTAGTTCCTTCCTGACTTGGGAATTTGAAATGTAATTTGATGACTGATATCATACATTAAGAAAGAGAGAGTAGATTGGTGGATTATATGTTTTTCTATTACTAATGTAACTTATTTGTACTTAATTGTATCTGGTCTAGCGTTATATTTATCGGGGAAAATATTAAATATTAGTTAAACAACTGTACTTGACAATCGACTGTTCTCCAATATCATTAGTCTGTTAAAAACGTATTTTAACTAAATATTTCAATATTATCATAGAACTTTTTATTTTAGTAAATAAAAATATTTTGTTGTGAGCATTATTTAGTATCACGACTTTTACGTCGTCGTTCAAAGCTCGTGCACATGCGTGGCATAAGCTAAAACAAAAATACAGCGGAAACGAAAACATGAATAATTTTAACTTTTATAAAAAATGCACGCCGTATTATGATATTTGGAAATAAATATCATAGTGAAAGCAAACAAACAACATTTTAATTAGGTTTACTACCCAGAATAATATATTTTTAAAAATTACCTTGAACTAAAATACATAATCCAGAGATATGCTGTTTATGTTTAGTCAATCCGTGGGATCTCATACAAATTTACAGCATAATTGGTGATTTTATTTCGCGTAGTGATCAAGGCCACGGACTCTAGAAACAAATAACCAGCCCCGTCGTGGGTTTAAATCCCAGTCATAACATGTACATTTTATCAGTACTGTACAAGTCGTACTGTAACGGCTCGCCCGTGCTTTACTTGATACGTTCCGGGCACATATCTATAGTCTATTTGGATAGGAAAATTAAAACAAAAAGAGGCTGTCAACTTTAAAATGGAACCTAATCAAGCAATGGATATTAAATAAAGCGCGGACTTCTATATTGATTTATTTATTAATATGTGTATGTATCTATTACATTTAATTTAATCAGGATGCACATTTATTACCTCTCTGTTTTGTAGCAAAATATAACTTATAGTAATTATTTACCATTAGTATTATAATATCAATTTCCTCAGCTAAAATATAAATTACATTTTAAAAACAAAACAATACTTTTACTAGATAGGTCAACAAACGACAACTGTTAACACCGCCTCTGTAATCGTTCAGTCAACATGATGTGTATGTATATATTACATTTTATATACTTATGATGCACATTTATTACCTCTTTGTTTTGTAGCATACAAAAACATTTAACTGTTTAAGCATGTGTGTGTAAGCATTGAACTGTTTAATTATGTGTGTTTTAGTTATCTTGGTTATCATAATATATTTTTCATTTGTTTACGACATGATCAAAATATAATTGTAAGGATTTGTATTCTTATTAGTGAATTTCCTATGGAAAAGTGAACTATTAGCATGACCCGCACGGTTAAACTTAAGCCCGGGACCACTATATAAGTTCCTAACATGACCCCCTGAACACGTTTTGGGGTGTCGTTCAAAATTATATTTATATATATATGTGTGTGTGTGTGTGTGTGTGTATGCACTCTAGTGGTCGCATTTTTTGTTCGATTTACTTTAAATTTGGTAGGGACGTTCCTTTCTATAATCAATTGGACAAGTTCGTTGGGCAAAACAATCGGAAAACTCTAAACCCATTTTTTGAGGATTATTCCTCAAAATGTTGAGTTCTTGGGCCCAAAAATTGTCAGAAAAGCCCCGGACGTACAATTAATGCATGTATTAAGATGGTAATTAGTAAATCGAAAGTTTTAAGCCCTCTCTCGTCATTCTCGCATAAATATTAACCAAGTTATTAATGAAAATGTATATCGGCTAAAGGGGAAAATGTACGTTGTCTTAAGGGGTTTTTACATTAGAAAAGCTCGTTATTCATTATTTGGTGTATTTGTTTCATCCCCAGCAACCTCGCGCCTACTTTTAAGCCTGTGTGGACCTTCTCTTAACCTTATAATGCGCAAAATTGTATTCCTTACATTGCAGGTAAATTAAACCAGGAGCATCAGAACAGCAAAAAAAAAACAATCTTCAGATTTAAATAAAATTGGCATAAATGTATGTTTTTACACTGGGTTTGAGTTTTTTGGTTTTTTTATATGGAAATTTATTTCCCTCACGTCAGCGTGCTGCGTGCGATCTCGTATTGTTAGTTAAATATTTATTAATTTTTTTTATAGCAAATTACACATGGATATTTTCATAAACAATATAATTTGTATAATGAGTTACCAATAACTTATAATCCAAAATAATAATTTGAGGTAAAATCTCACCCAATTTAAATTAAATAACCGATGTTTCTATGTTAACCAGCTTCATAACATTCATCCTAGTTTCTGTATAAAACAGTTTATCGATATAACTTAATCAATTTCACCTATAAATTATTTAGCTGTCTTGGAATTTGCTTAAGACTTTCAATTCCTATTAATTTATTTATTAGTTACGATTTCAATTACTGTAGAAATATTGCGTTTGGATTCGACTGTGACCGTAATAATTAAAACCAGGACAGATCGGTAGTTAGCATGTCTCTGGGGGCCAGGGGCTGAGGCACGTAGTGGTCTCCACCATCTGCAGACGTGACTCATTCATTGGTTATCCAGCACATCTTGTGACGGTGACATAATCTGGGGGGAAATATAATATTGTTATTGCTTGGGTAATTTAATTACTAAGGTATTTTATATTAAAATTTTTCATCTGTAACCTTGTTTGCATGATAATTTCAAAATTGTTTAAGGCATGTATTAGAATTTGTAATAACTTACGTATAGGTTATACAAAACATAGTCCCACAAAAATATAAAATATAACAAATTAATAAAAATACGTAACAAATTAAAAATAGTTTAATAGCTTCATTTATTTATAATTAAAATGATCAGGCACCAGCTGTTTAAAACCCGCTAGTAAACAGTCTTAGTTACTCACAGTGGTTACTCGTGCAAGTGATAATTCCTAGAACCACATATTGAGCACGATTATAGAAAACAGTTATACTTAATTGCTAATAGTAACACTTAGTTTATAAATTAATAATAAATATTACATAACGATAAAAGTGTGTCAGTAAATTTATTCTGTTATACATGTAGCAAGACAAAGTAATGATGGATAGTTTGGTTCTACTTAACATACTGACTAGTTTTCTATTTCTACTTTATTTCTAATAAAGCTTATACTGTAAAAAGTCTTCGTTTTAATCTCTTCACCCTCATCTAGTACCTGGAGAACGGTGAAAATTTTACATATTTATATAACATTTTGTACAGTTAAATAGTTTGTGAGCTTCTTCTGCTGGTATCTGACAAGTTCTAGACATTACGGTGTGGTAAACAAAAGAAACTATGCACTTAAACTTATTGCAAATTTTAAACGACATAAAATTAGTTCAAAGGTGAATTATTATTTCGTATTGGCTATTCGGTATTAACAATTGTATTTATTGCAATTATATCCCAAGTAGGATGTAGTACTTATCGTAAATGATACTAGTAAATATTTTACCTAGAAAGTTGTATGCTCTTAAATAATTAATAAAATAAAGAACGGGTTTATTCTAGATAACAGTATAGTTTTCAAGGTTCACGTTTGTTCGCGTTTGTATGATGGTCAAAGTAAGATGAGTGAGGGGGGTACCTTGTTCTCTAAGATCTCGTTTTGAATTTCAAAGGTAACGTTTTTGCTAGTATATAACCTCGAGATGAAACCGTAATAGTTTTAACCAATATTCAGCCTCTATCATTAAGGCAAAAACACAGCTTTCAGAAAAACTGTTTAATATTAACAACAGTGAAGTGAGTTAGGTGAGGGTTTTTGATTGTGCGTGGTTTGCTTTCATATTGAATTAATGTATGAAGTAGTCTGTACAAGGTTTATATTACTGCAATAAACTTTTTGTACCATTGTAACAGTTAAAAAATCATATTCATTTAACCAATATTTATTTATTCATAATCTCTAAAACTTATAGTCTTTAGAACTCCTTAAGATAACACCAGTCAAAACTATTGTTACTAAACTTATTATTTGCCAACATAAAATATTGTTCTACATAAAATAACAAAACTCACAACTTCTTTTAAATTTGCCGCGATAAAGAAAATGTATATTTAAGCAGCACGTCATTTAGTTAATTAACAGATTAAGTGTTTATAAATTGTATAAATAAACTGTTTAAAAAGATACAAAGCTCTTTAAAGCTTTACTAAATATGATAGTTTATTCCTAACAACGGTGTTCTTATACTCCAGTGTATCTAATTCTAAATATAGATATAAAGCACTATCGTATAACCATATTGGTTTGTATTTGAAACGGAGAAAATAATTGTTTTCATATGTATATAAATAATATAGATTAACATAAATGGTCTCAGTAGTACTAATACCTTTTATCCTTTTAGTGTATTTCAATGTGTGCATATGTGATTGGTGAACATTAACTTACACTACACGGATCTTTTAAAATTGGTATACAAAAGTGTTCCAGGTAATATTACGTTACAGATTTATATATTTAATGCTAAAATATTTGGTACTACGCCATTAAAAAAAAAAACACCCCAAATATTTGGAGAATTGTTTGTGACTTTTATATTGAGTTTGTTTGTTAAAAAATCCCTTTTGAAATAGTATAAAAATATAATTTGTTGTATGATATAAATATAAATTAATTGTTATAAAAATCCTAATTAACATAGGTTACGCTTTATTGCTTGATTAAATCAAGAATACAGATTGATATTTCAAAGATGATAGAGATTAATGTATTATTGTAACGCAAGAAACAATCTGCATTAGCAGCAGAAAAAAATATGATGAGGGTATGATCTGGATTTATAGAATATCTCTATGTTTTTGTAGAAGCTTAATAATAACACTATTATTCGAGAATAGTTATTTACTATATGAATAACAAATAGATTTTGAAACTTTTATAGATTATTGAGTTTTAAATATAATTTGTTTCCCAATAAGTAGTTTAGGTGGTAACAAAAGTATAGTGTCATAAATAACCAGTTATAAGTACTCATTTCCAAAAGCAGGAATTAACATGGTACAAACAATTAACTAATAGAATAGATATTATAATTTTAACTTAAAATTGTTTTCTTAAAACTCTGTAAGGGTACTGTTAGGTTATCCTATTTTGCAAAAACTCCATTTGTTCATGCGGAAACTGTTGGCTTCATCCCGGAAACAGGTGTTTAAACGTAAACATACAGCTTCCTTACTCTTTTATTCCGGAGGAACTGTGCAAATATTTTTTTTTAAATAATCAAATATATCTACTAGTTTTAACTAAATAGAAAATCGATTTGACCAACCAATACAGCTTTAATTCCTTTTGGTAGCATTGTATACACGTAAATTATATTACAATATAATTTTAAAATATTTTTTTAGATTGGCATGTTTAATAAACGTTAAAAAGACAAAGGATAAATACAAGATTTACTAAGATTCTAGCCTCTTCATGTGCAATTGTTAGGATATGCTTTAGTTATTAAAGAACGAGAAAATTAATGTGATAAGAAAAAAGTAAACTATAGAAAAAGGTAAGGTTTTTCAATCTCATTATTTTGGTGAAGTGCAATAGTAAATAAATAACTTTGATTGTGTGAAATTTTTAGTTTTATTATGACGATATAATGGTTAGTTCCTTTCTCAGAGTAAAACATGAATATGCTGCCTATCAGTTTTGGATTGGCATAGTACGTTTATGAAAACACATTTAATTTTCCTAAAAAAAGTGACATGCTTACAAAAGGTTAGAAATAACAGCCGATAACATTAAATTATCTTAAAACTGAATTGCAATGTTTTATGATGTTTTATTTCAAGTTATAGTTAGTTTATTACTTATTATTTACTGACCACATTATTTATTATATATGTGACTAACATGCAGAAACTGTGGTTGTACTACTAGTGTTTGTGTTGCTAGCATATCCATATGCTACGCGAAATTTACGTGACACTATTGCTGATTACAAAAACTACCCAAGCAAGTAAAAGCTCTTAGGGTTTGTAGGATTTTAAAAAGTGATCAGTATTACTCAGTAAGAATTTTTTGAGATGTTAAATTAACTTTGTAAAACTAATCTAACTAATTAAAACTCTATTGGTGTAAAATTTAGTATTTTTCAAAGTAAGGAGTTAAAATACGGTTATTAATCCATCTAATAATAATATTGCAAAGAGTTGCTATTATAGAAATATACGCCGCTTACAAATTTAATTGAAGTACTAATACCGGTAAAATTTCCTTATTTTTCATCAAGAAATATTTTGCCTATATTGTGTTCATGTATTTAATATTTTACATAGTTGTAAGAGATTATTAATAATAATAATAATAATAATATAATATTAGAGGAGAGAACATTCCATTGCAAGGCATAATTTGAAACCAAGTGTCACAGCAACTAAACATCTCTGTGGGTACTAAAAGGGCATTCGAGAGCGATCTCGCATATAAGAGACATTTTATAATTATAATTAAAATAAACTTATGGCAGGAAAATATTTATAATACTTAAAATATAGAAACGGATTATCTAAATACCAAACAAACATTATTTCCAAAAATTATGAAAATAACGTAGTGAAATAATGTTGTGTAAAATATTTTTTAATACTGTATTTAATGTCATTAATATATTTCTTACGTTTATCACTCGTCAAATACGTTATATATTTGACCTAAGAAGAAATCAAATTATTTTACAAGAAAATCTAAAGATTTATTAAGTATTTCTTTAAACTCTAATAAGTAATATCATTTCACGTAAAAGCATGGCGAACGTTTATTATATAATAATTTTATGAAGGAATAAATCTAATATGGTCACTCTTCAAAGCACTTTAAAGCAAAGAAAATTACAATAGATGTGTGTCGTTTATGAAGTAAGCAAACTTGAAATATGGGTCAAGGACTCCCTTTCAATGTGTTGGTTACTTTAGGAGTATAATTTCTTTGGCTTCATTCAATGATAACAGTAATTACAGCGTATATAACATACTGGACATTTTTGCTATAGAAAAGATTTTACCTGTATGATATTTTAAAATATCTGTTAAACAATCTTTGAAAATAATCAATAGAATAACACAATCAAGAATTTATTCTGGGAGAAACGATATTTGTGGCAATTATAAAATATGAACACATGTAAAAAGAGTCGTCCTTCTATACTGTATGTATGTTCTATGTTGTATGTTCTATCCTTCCGATTTAGGTCAATTATCAAAGCTAATTAGTATTTAAGAGGGATTTAAAACTGCTGTGTAATGTTATGCCTTTTTTGTTAAATTTTCAATTAGAATGCGTTTTTTCGGTGGTTATTTTCATTAGAATTGAATTAATAATTTATTACAAATTATTAATTTGCGTTCATTTAGAAGATTAAATAAACATGGACCCAAATCAATTCAAGGAATTTGTATTATCTGATAAAACAGCACGACAAGGTGTTTTTAGCCAATTTAGAACTCTATTCTAATGGTTTAAACGTTTAAACCATTTGACAGTTCCAGTAATAAATTTGAACCAGCAATGAAGCCACTGTCACAAAACCGGAATCAAAACCAAAGAAAATTACCTTTAGTGACAATATAATACCCCCCGTCGCAGCAAACCTGCGTACTCAGCGAATTTCCAATGCATTGATATGTTTCTCACTAGTACATAAAGCCACTCACCAAGTTTGGCAAAAATACATTCATAAATAAGTGATTTATTACATTTTATTTATTCCCCATAAGAATAACATTAGGACTGAGTACGCAGGTTTGCTGCAACGAGGAAGATAAGAAATGAGTTTTTATGCAATTATTAATATAACTGAACCAGGTGAAGCTACTTACCATGTTTTATTAATTTATGTTCATAATTAAGGGAGATATAAAACGTTACTTATTCTCCATAAGAATAACATTAGGGCTGAGTATGCAGGTTAGCTGCTACGGGGACAATCAACAAAACATTTATTTTTTGTGCAATTATCAATATACCAGTACAACATGAAGCCACATACCAAATTTCATCAATATACATTCATAAATAATCAAGATATCAAATTTTATTTATTCTCCATAAGGATAACATTGGACAACGTACTGTGTTTAGCACTTTGAATATCTCTGCAACGGTTTGACGTAGAATCACAATTTAAACACCAAAATGATTGTTTTGTGGATCTGAAGTGATTGGTAAAAGAAAATGTGAAGTTTAAAGTAAAATTAACTGAGGAAAAGCCAAAAACCTTTTTCCCATAAGATTAACATGGGAGATTTTATGAGCATGTTTTTTGGATTTTTTCCGCAACCACTTAACCTAGGTTAATAATTCAAAATACCATATTATTTGTTTTTTTAAGCTCTATAACATGGTCTAAACCTAAATTAAGTGTTTTAAAAATTTTAGGGTAAAAAATGCAAAAAACTGATTTTTGGAAAATTTAAAACCCCCATAAACCCCCCTTCCCATAGTCCGATTTTTCTGGTTTTCGAACTTAAAGTCATAAATGTCAGTTTACACATTTGAGCCAAATTTCATCGAAATCGGACGTTTTTTACTCAAGTTATCGCATTCACGGACACATATATATATATATATATATATATATATATATATAGTTTTCTAGGCCCCGTGATTGTGGCCCAGGCGGATACTTTTTACCTGTGATTGTGGCCCACGTGGGCCACAATTGAGGGCCACAATCGGTGTAGCAAAATACCACCAAATGTGGCCCAAGATCGCGCTGTTGCCATGTTGTTCAGTTTTAGTAGTGTGGCGAATTATTTTGGTGCGGAGTGTGTGTTGATAGTGCTCTTCCCACGTGCAGCCACCATTAGCCCAGTCAATAAAGGTTTCGTGTCGCAACTAATTTAGGGAAAGCTGAATTTGAGCAGGATGTTAAAATACTTAAAAAGACACAAAGTCCCAACCCCCCCCCCCCTCTTGCTTCCCCCCCGCCCACCATAACCTTACAAGAGCAGTACCCTGGTTAAATGCTCACAGATAAAAAACTAATGAAGTTACGGACACATTATTTTAATTATTCTACGCTTAACAATATTCTAAGCAAATTATGTCACATCCTCTTTTTATGTAGACAGCTCAATTTCACCGTAATACTTCAATATATACAAAAAAATGTCACTGTGAAAAACAAAAAGTAGCTTCAACTAATTGTACATTTTTATCCTTTGAATATGGGATGAAATTTGTTTAACAAAACTTATATATAATTTAATCAGTTTTGAAATGATGAGTCTAGTAAAGATATTTGTTAGCATGATGACTTCATCTTCATAGAGATTGATGAAACAGTAGCGGACATCGCGCTGCCGGGCCTCGAGCCGGCCGATGTCACTCGCTGCTGAGGGGCACCGCTGTATTTACTCGTATCCGTAATCTTGAATAGTTATTCAGTTTGAATGTATATCAAACAGAGCAACTTTTAATTATAGTTGGCATTAAGAAAACAGTTTAAGTACACTTATATCACTTATAAATAATAAAGTTTCTTCATCTAGGCCCTATTGTTTGGTCAACTATCTTAGTCTTGCAGTTAAATAAATAAAGTATAATAGTATTTTCAATAACTTACTAATCCCTGCACAAAAAATAAAAATCATGATTACAATTTTCTCTTTTTAGTTTTTTATAACGGTAATTTTCTAATATTTCGTCGGTATTGTCCGAAGAATTGTTTCAATACTTTCTACTGCAGTGCCCACACATAATCGAACCCAGCTTTACGAAAGCTACAGTTTGTAACACACAATGGTTTACATTTGCAATATATTAGTAGGAAAAGTTCACTTGGAACAGGAGGATTCACGGGTTTAGGGATTAATATGTTATTTTATATATACTGCCAACCCCATTCTTCAGCTGGAATTTTGCACTCTTACAAGTTTGAATTTGGTGGTAAACCCTCAAAAGATGTTAATGAGCAGCATCTGAAGTTGGTGGAAGTTTGGTGTCGGGCAAAAAGCGACCAGCGAAATAAGCACAAGCATTTTTAATTTAAATGTTTTTGTCCTTTTGATATTTTATAAATAATACTAGCGGTTTCCGGCGCGTTGCTCAGTGAGCTGTATACAATCTGGAGGGACTACTGCCTTGCAGATTCTGATAAAAAGTGTGCCATATTTGAAAAGCAGCTGGAAGCACAATATCTCCCCTCTACAGTAAGAACATAACAAAACGAACACCATATACCAAGGCACCACTATCGTTTTGTGATGTTTTGGTATATGGAGGGGAAAATTCTTCCGATGGCACGAAAATCCAAGCAGCAGTAGTCTCTCCAGTTATTCATAGAGATTATTGGCGTTTCTACGCCTAAGAATTGTGTTTAAAAATCTTCATTCATAACATTTAGATTACAGCTCGCTACCTAAATGAATAAACAAATTTTTACAATAATTTAAATTAGTCATCTTTGAAAATCATAACATATCTTTCCTCCGTTAAAATAATATGGTAACTTTGAGGACCAGTGGGGGAGAGGTAAGGTAAGGTAAGGGAATTTTGGCCGCTTATTTCGTGAATACCATGGTTGAATTACCTCGAACGGGGGGTGGGCGGGACTTAAGTTAGTTTGGCCGTTTATTTCGCGCATTCCGTGATGGTCGCTTATTTCGCTGGTCGCTTTTTCCCGATATTTGGAAGTTTTTCTAAATACAAATATGACAAGAGACATTTTTGTGGTTAATTGCTTTAACTTAAAGTATCATTGAGTTTCATTAGGTTCCATTGAGGGTTTTGAGCTTTGATAAGTTGTACATGCTCAGAATAAACTGTTGAGTGTTACACTCACTGACCCATAGCATATTAGGTGGATGAATAAAAGATACTGTGTGTTTGAATTTGTTTTCCTTAACGATATAACATCTGAAAAGTCGTCCATAACAATGCCAGCTACGTCACTTGATTTCGATTTACATACGATCGTTTACGAATTTATTCTGCAACCTTAAACAATCCGTTAATTAATCTAGGTACTTCTAAGGTGATGGAAACATGGGACGATGGAGAGATACATGCGATTCCTCCCAAATCAATAAATTTATTCAAGCCCCGTCTAATGATTTTACGTTAACGATAGCGTTGATGGAAACATACTGTTAAAGGAATTATGTTGTATGATTGGGGGGCCCAGCGTAATTAAAGACCTTATGTATCTGTCACTTTCATAGTATGAAGACCATTAATTATACATCGCATCGCAGAAAGTTCCTTCAGCCAGATGTTGTGACCCATACATTCCATTCCAATAAAGAGACAAAGAAGTTTGTACTGACGAAAAGGACGACCTTGGTATTACAGCTGAAATTATTGTATGGTTAATTACAGGATGTTTTCTATATATGTCAGGGGACGAATTTCCAGCTCTTTCTTTAGTCACTGAACTCGTAAATATTGCCAATGTGTCAGGGATAAAATAATTTGATACAGTATACTCAGTTCCTTTTCACTTTAGTATTTTTCACAGTTGTAATTCATTTTTTGAATGTCTTGCCTAACGATTTCAGCTGCTGTTTTTACGTTCCTCTCAGTACTTGTTTCTCTGGTTCTATGCCATGAATGTAATACCTTGTGACTAGTTAATTTATTGAATAAATTTGCTTTTGATTTAAATAAAATTTCGCCCAAAAGTCAACAAAAAACTGTGATAATGTTCCTTGGGCTCCAATGAACAAACCAAAAACTTCAAAACTTTCTATGTCATAATAATCTTAAAAATATATCGTCGTTGGTAAATAAATACCTTTGTTGGCTGGCTTTGATTTGTTTCAAACCGCACTGTTGGATCGATGATAAATCCTTTATTTCTTCTTCTGTTAATGGCAATTATGTCCACCCTTCTGGTTGAATCACTTTCTGGTATGCCATTTACTTCTTCATAAACTTAAAATCCTTTTTTAGTTCTTCTGCAATCAATGATCTTATTTTGTGGTGACGGGCATTCCTCATGAGCTCTCCAAAATGGCACTGTCCAAGGACATGGGGCAAACTTTCAATCAATAAAGTAATTCTTGGTAGTAGGACATCGTCTACACCGGTGCCCGTCCCGGCTGTCCCTAGACTTGCATTGGATGCCTCGCAAAGGAGCCACATTACCAACCATATTCACGTAATCTTTGTACTCACTCTCCGTTAATGAATCCATTTGACTTAATAATTTATCGGTTTTCTGGCAATTACCAATATAAAATCAAATATAGCACGGCAACGAAACATTGGGTAGGGAGCACATAAGCCCTTGCAACATGGTATTTAACATTTTAATTTAAACAACTTTGACTTTATTAGTTAAACTGGACAGATTGAACACGCATTTGCTAGGAAGATAGTTAATATTTCAGAATAAAACCACGACCTTTGCCTACCCCTGTTCCAAAACTGCTTTAGGGCCCTCAAAATGTTGGTACTATCAAATTTGTGGGTAAAGAAATAAGTTCTAATTAGGCCTCATCCTCGGGAAAAAACATTTATGCATAAAAAGGTGTTCGAAAAAAACAACATTGGGTTTAAGATTTTTAAATAAAAAAAGAATCTTAATAGCTCTTCAAAAACAACCACTCAATTGTAAAAATAACATCCACTTCGTAAAAATTCAGTATGTGATTTATGAACCAATGTATACATAAATTTAATGTATATATTATTAGGTTAGGTATATATTTCTTGAAACATTACAAATTAAGATGGAATAATTGAATGTAAAGCGGAAATGTCCAAAATAAAACGAAACGAGCAAATGAACAAAGTAAATATGCTCGCCTTGGAGAGGAATCTTGAAGATAGGCATTCGTAAAAAAACAGCCTGGCTTTTAAAGCAAAGCTTCGTCCCCCAGGTGCTGACGAAGTGCTTTACGAAATATACCTTTCATTTAAAATATCATATTGCACTATGATCGTAAGCGAAGCCATGACAGGCTTCATGACAGTAAGATAATATTATTAGTGAACATTGACAGTATTCAACAAGCACTGTAGAGAGGGCAGTAAAAACAAGTATCAATGTGCAGTCCGACTCACGTAGACAGCCAAGCGCCAGAGTACGCAATACGCGGCGCTGCTAGGCCCGGCGCGGCGGTGCTGTGTCCGCTACTGTTCATTACTCTCTATGAAACCATCACGTTAACAAATAAATATCTTTACTAGACCCATCATTTTAAAGCTGATTCAATTATCTATAAGTTTTGTTGAAAACATCTCATCCCATGATGCAAGGATAAACATGTACAATTAGTTGAAGTTACTTTTTGTTTTTCGCAGTTTGTATATATTAAAGTATTACGGGGAAATTAAGCTATCTACATAAAAAGTGCATGCAAGGTAATTTTCTTAGAATATTGTTAGGTGTAAAATAATGAGAAAACCACGTCCGTAACTTCATTAGATTTTGAGCTGTAAGCATTTAACCAGATTACTGCTCTTGTAAGAATGGGGTAGTGGCGGGGAGAAAGCAAGAGGGGTGGGGGTTGGGACTTTGTGTAGTTACGTTTATATTTTGTATACTAACATCCTGAAAAAATCAGCTTTCTCCTAATTAGTTGTGACAAAGCGTATTTGTTTACCTTTATTGACTGGGTTACATTACAGCAAGGCGAGAACAATGTTTCAGCTTAAACCTGGTAACTTAAGTGTCAATTTATACTGTTCTTACTTTACAAGGCAAGGAAACCCTTAATGTGGCCATCAATTTTGTCGTCATTATGGTCCTGATTTATAACCTTCAACAGATTTGTACAATAATAACTATTGTTGTAATGGCTATTATTGAAGTAAAATTTTTAGGCCTACAGTACAGACCAATGTTATCAGTGGCTGAAACTTTGAAACTAGTTCTGAACAAGTTAGTTTCAGTCTGGGTAAGTTAGGTAGCTCTTATAGGTTATATGTTTAAGAAAAATGATTCATATTTTTTAAATGCTGCTTATCAAATCATCTGTAGGTCTGTGTGTAATCGTGGCCTACCGGAGGATACTGTAAAACAGCCCACACTTGTCAATTGGCCATACAGCAAGAACCAAAAGATACTTAATCAAATATGTAATAGTCATGCCTCTCATTGAAACATCTTCATTCAGGGGTTTCACACAATTTATATCGTACTACTACTACCTCTCCTCATGCTACAGTTATACAGAGTGTTAAAAAAAGGTTCCTTGGCTGTATATTTTCGGATTCTACACTCAAAATTAAGCAAGAAATGTAGTGTGACATTTTTCGAAATTCCGATCCGTTTAGCGTCAGTCCGTCTGTTTGTGTTTTTTACTAAATTTGATGTATCTTTTAAAAATGTGAAGGGACTATTTTGAAACTTGGCATACATCATGCCTATACTTAATTATGTTTAGGTATTGAATTTCAAGTTTTTATCTTTCACAGTTTCAAAATGGCGGGCATTTTTGTTTTTCAAATCTAAATATCTTAAAAACCTTAATAATTAGCAAAAAACCGTAAGAAAAAAAAGGTTTTGCCTTTTTCTCAAAAATAACGGTATAACGATTTTGATTATCGGATGGTAAATAACTGAGTTTTTATGATTTGTATAAGTTAAAACATGTTTTTTGGCATTTCTGGGCTGAGAAAGCATGCTTTAACTTATATAAATCACAACAACTCAATTATTTATTGTTCGATAATCAAAATATTTATACTATAATTTTTGGGACAGAAATGCAAAACGTTTTAGATCCTTACGGTGTTTTGCTAATTATTCAGGTTTTTAAGATATTTAGCTTTTAAAAACAAATATGGTCGCCATTTTGAAACGGTGAAAGATATAAACTTTAAATTGTATACCAAAACATCATTAAGTATAGGCATGAAGTATACCAAGTTTCAAAACAGAACCTATAACGGTTAG
This sequence comes from Allygus modestus, assembly GCA_963675035.1. Classification (NCBI taxonomy): domain Eukaryota; kingdom Metazoa; phylum Arthropoda; class Insecta; order Hemiptera; family Cicadellidae; genus Allygus; species Allygus modestus. Next base: position 88,742,473 of record OY776112.1, on the reverse strand, counting down.
AAAGATATACTAAATTTATAAAAAAATACAAACAGACCGACTGACGCAAAAAAGAGCGGAATTAAAATAAAATGTCAATCAATATTTCTTGCTTAATTTTGAGTTTAGAATCTGAAAATATACTGCCAGTGCACTTTTTTTGTAACACCCTGTATAATAAACAATTGATTTTGTATAATATTTTGATGTATTTACAATTATACATACAACAATTATACATTTAATAATTTTTTTAATAAATTACCATATTATTTAAATGTTTACCCTAAATGAAATAAATCATTTTGGTCTTAAATGTTCAGTTCAGTAAAATCAGACCAGCTAGTTTCCAGCCTTGGAGGATGGTAGTTTGGTTATAAGAAGAAAAATAAATCTGGCAACACCGCAATTGGGCTACAATTGGTGGATTTTGTAACTTGGGCCACAATCGAATGTAAAATGATACCCGTGTGGGCCACAATAGGGGGGTTTAGATACCTTAGTATAAATGGGCCACAATTGAATGTGAATTAGCGCACTTTATAGTAGCTAAACCACTGGATATATATACATTTGAAAATAAAATATTGTTACGAAAACCAATTTGGAGTGTGTACACAAAATTTCATAAGCACTGATTGTCTAGTTAGGAAAATATATCGGTTTTTAGAGTGGGCCACAAACGATGGTTATTTGTCACCCGGGCCACAATCAAGGGATCTAGGTGAATATATATATATATATATATATATATAGATAGATATATATACATATATATAAATTTGAACGAATAGTGTTTTGGACATCTGGGGACCTCAAAACAAAAAGTTATCATGGTCTCTGGCTTAAGTCTTACCATGAGACCTACGGTAATAGCTTCTTCCCTATAGGGGAAATTCGCTAAAAACTCAGACTTTATACTCTTATGCTGATCCTAACTATCAATACGCCATTCAATTCCCTAATCATCATCCTGAAATCCATAGCCAACTACCTCGGAAAACCTTAGACACTGGCAATCTCCTCAACGATTTAGTCGATTTAGTCCTTGTTCTTTTTATTATTAAAGAAGAACTCCACTGTACAATAGATATAACAGCCAATAAGTTATTAATCCTGCTAGCTAATGCAGTTAATTATCGTATTTGAAAATTGTTCATTGATGTAGTATTTTGAATACCCGTCCAATATATTATATCCTAACTTTTGATTTTGTAGTTTAATATTAAAACAATCACAAAATAAATAAAATAAAAATAATTACAAGACAAATTGTTATTTAGCAGAACATTTCTAGATCCTACGAATTCCATTTAGAACAACCAACAAACTATTGTTGTTTGGACAGTAACACTTGTTTGCATAAGTATAAATAAGATAATACAAGCTATATTTCTATAACATATGTATTATTTTGTATAACAAATGTCTTAAAAAAGCTACCCAAATAAAATTCGTCTAAATTGATTAAGTGTGACACCAGTACAGATGAATCATCAACATCTAAAATAAGAATATTTGAGCACATTAATTTAATTACATTCCAGAGGTGATTTATAAAATATTTCTAAGAAAGTAGTTCTATCTCTAATCTTTTTATTTCATGATGGCTTTATTCTCCTGATTTCATACGTAATAGCACTAGTTACTGTCTACTTTAAATAAAAATGTTTAACAAAAACATGATATTTTATTCTATTAAAAGTGCAACTAACTGGTAAACAAACATTATATTAAAAATAAACATATAACATGTGATAATAATTTGGAATAAAACATATGTTACTCTTCATCTCCCTTTTGAATCCGTCATTCTTTTCTGATAAGTCCTTTACTCTTATTTTTTAGAAATGTTCCATACTTTACATTCCATTCTTAAACCCTTGTATTTTATAGGCACTAAATACTATCTCGGCTGTTCTAGTGTTTTAACTATCATTCCTAGTTCCCACGTTTTGTTCAGCGTATTTTCACCCATACTTCCTCTCCAGCAGTAAAGATTTCTTCACGATTTAATGCTGTTTTGTCGTAGTAATACTTCTGTTCCTTTTGTGCCATCATCATTTGTTCATAAACGGTTTCTTCCACAAGCTTTGCTTTTAGTGTTTCTTCTCTTACAGGAGTTTTTCTCTTCAAGTTCCTGTTACAGTATTAAGAAGCTGTGCTAGTGAAACATCAAGTTTTGATATGGAACTGTTTCTGTCGTTAAGTAAATATTATTGAAGATCTTGTTTTGTCTCTTGAATTTTTTTACATTTCCTTGATTATTCCAACGGATTTTTCTGCTAATCCATTTGGTTTGGGATAGTTCGAGCTCGTGGTAATAATGTTTATATCTCATTTCTTTGAAAACTGTTTAAATTCTATACTGTTGAAGGGTATGTTATTGGCAATCATTGTTTTAGGAATCCCGAATCTAGAAAAAACTTCATTAAGTTTGAAAATTATTATAGCACTACTTTTAGCATTAAATTACGATGCTTCAATCCATCGAGAATAGTATTTCACAATTATTAAATAGTAACGTCATTGAAACTCAGCGATATCTATTCCAATTTTATTAAAAGGAATACTTGGATTTAATGATTTACCGTTGGGGTTTTTGTTTTCGACTTCCCAAATTTCTGACAGACTTTGTATATTGACATAATATTTGTTACATCAGAAACCTGGCCAGTAAAACAACTGTTTAGTCTTTTTGATGATTTTAGAAGCTCCTAAATTAGTTTCATGTAAGGCATCCAAAACAAACTTCCGCAATGATTTTGGGACAATCAACCTTTCACCGTAGTATATTAAGTTATCTTACAGTTCATTTCTAATATTAAAAAAAGTTTTAATTCACCCTCATGTGTTATTGGATCCGGCCAACCATTATGGAGACTCAGTTACCAATATCAGAATTTTACTGGTTTTGCTTTGAAAAAGTTTAAATCCAGGCTCATCTTCAGTGATTTCATGAGCTTTTGCAGTGAGAAGAAAATCATCCATAAGAATATCTTTAGTTTCAGAAGTTTTTATCCCACATCTTGATATGAAGTCAGCTATAAACATTAACTTCCCAGGCAGATACTTAATTTTTAGTTGGTAATCGATTAATTTCAGTTTTAACCTTTTTAGCCTATTTTTAAGAATCTTGCTGAGTGGTTTGATGCAAGTGGTAAATGCTCTGTACAAACCACAGCATCTTGATGCCCATCTATGTAAGTGTGCAGTTTATGGACGGCGAAACAAAAGGCCAAGAGCTCTATCTCAATACGTGCATTGATCTTGATCCAAAATGTACAGGTTTGTTGTTCTGCAGCATACAAAAACCAATAGCATCTTTTGATGCATCACATTGAATTTCCACAGGCATATCAGGGTTAAAAGGTGCAAGAACCTAAGAGCTACGTTGTTTGATTTAATTGTTAAAATATGTTGTTAAAATACGAGCTATGTTGTCTAATTATTTGTTGTTAATTCTAAGAACTATAAGTGCTGTCAATATTTTTTTTTCTTGTTCTTTAAACTTGCAAGGTCTTATGAAGTTTCTTAGGTCATCATAAAATGAATCAAAGTTTTCATGAGGCTAATGTTTTCTTGAAAATAGAGTGTGTATGCTGATGGTCATGTTCTGTTTTGGAGCGCAACGCTTTTCCAATTTTTCCATTACATGATTAATACTTTCTATTACACAGTAATTTTTTATTGAAATATACAATTTGAGCCCATCTGGTCCTAATAAGTTCTTTAGTCTTACTAGCTGGACTTCCTTACTTTCTTTTGTCGTTTTTGTGGCAATGGAATATATGTCAATCTCTTCTTTAAATTGCTTGAAGTTAATTGAGACATTGCCACTTAATTAAGTGGTTCTGGTTTATTTTATACTTCAGTACAATACATGCTATTCCTAAGTGCATGAACAGATGTTTAGGCTTTTTTACAGTTTATCTTTATTATTTAATCATTCGATTTCCGTACTGCTTCATGTCTACTTTAAATAAAACAGTTTAACGAAACCATTATCTTTTATTTTATTAAAAGTACAACTAACTGGTAAACAAACATTATATTAAAAATATACCTATAACGTCTGATAATAATTTGTAATAAAACATATTTTAAACATCAGTTACTATATATGTATTAATTATTGAGTGTGGAACTGTAAACCGACGTGTTGAAAAATAAATAATATAATACCTTTAAAATCATTTAAAATATACGTATAAGCGTGTAAAACTGAGTTTAAGTGTTTTAATTCTATTTCTTAACACAAGTTTAAATGGCTGCTTGTACTATTAGGATAATAAAAACAAGTATTTACAAGCGGTTTAGGTTTTTTACTCTTCGCTATTTTTAGCGAATTTCCCCTATAGGGAAGAAGCTATTACCGTAGGACTCATGGTAAGACCTAAGCCCGAGACCATGATAACTTTTCATTTTGAGGTCCCCAGATGCCAAAAACACCATTCGTTCAAATTTATATATATATATGTGTCCATAAGCACGATAACTCTCGTAAAAAAGGTCCGATCTTAATGAAATTTGGTACAAACGTGTAAAATACCATTTATTTGAACGATTTCGAAAACCAGACGAATCGCACCATCAAAAGGGGGGTTTTGGGGGGGTTTTGTACCCCAAAAATGGGTTTTTTGGGGTTTCCACATGTAACTTTTAATAAAATCAAATTTTAATTTACACCATTGAATTCAGCATAAAAAACAAACAATTTGGTATCTTGATCATTGCTCTACGTCAATTTGTTACTGAGATATTGAAAGTGAGACACAGTACGTTGTCTAATGTTATTCTTATTGAGAACAAGAAAAATTGTATATCTCGCTTATTTATGAACATAAACTGACAAAATTTGGTATATGGCTTCATCTGGTTGTGGTTTATTGTTGTTTGCACAAAAAAACAATTTTTCACCTATGGTTCCCGTAGCAGCAAACCTAGGTACTCGGTCCCCATGTTATTCTTATGGAAAATAATTAAAATGTTATATATCGCTTATTTATGAATGTATATTGATGAAACTTGGTATGTGACTTCACTTAGCTGAGTTCTATTGCTATTTGCATAAAAACCCATTATTTTTTGTTCCTTGTTGCAGCAAACCTGCGTACTCATACCCAATGTTATTCTCATGGAGAATAATTAATATTTTAATTATCGCTTGTTTTTGAATATATTTCTTATGAATCTTGTTAAGTGGCTTAATGTGTTATGTTATAATTAATTGGAAATTCGCTGAGTATGCAGGTTTGCTGCGACGGGGGTATTTAAATATGTTTTTTTTTAAACAAATGTTAGTAAAATAAATAAAAAACACTTAATAATTATAAAGGAAGAATATTTGTGTTGTACTGATACATTAAGATCTTTAAATGTAGCTTAATTGGTTGCAAGCAAAAATATGTATAGTTAATGATAATTGAATGAAAATGTCAAATTAATGGTGTGACCATAAGTTACTTTCACATGTAAAAATGTAGATATTTGATTATTTTAAATTGTATTTTGTCATTAAATAACTCATAAAACGGATAGAAAATGTACTTATTGTATTTTTTTAATAAAAAACACAGCAACTAATTATAAGTTACTTTGTTTATAAAGCCTAGATTTGTATATTGCTCCGAGTTGCCTTATGGAAGGTAAGGTACAAGTGAAAATTGATACTATTATAAAATATGTCTGTGATTGCTTGAACACCGTCAAGAAAATATTTATATTTGTGAATGTAAATAGGGTCATTTCATAAATAGGTTAATATGTTTATAATTATCAGTTTAAAAACAATTTAAAATTGTATCCACTCAACAAATCTAAGCTATGCAATCTCTGCCACGTTAACAACAATGAAACCCGCATAGTAGAGACCACCACAGACACTGTACAGCCAGTTTAATATGTGATTTTCGTTTAACCGCAATATGTAACAGTTACCAGTTAAATTCAGGTACATAAGTCAAAACATTTGCATCTATGTGGGAATTTGTTTATAAATATAATTGGATAATTGAACGAAGTGAAGTTTATCCTTATACACAACTTTACTGCTTATACTGGTAAGAGAATCAACTCAACTGGGGTGTCTGTAACTTATGTAAAATACCAATCATGTAACTTGAGAACGCCTCCACAGTTAAACTAAAGATTTTCCAGATAAACTTAATAGGTAAAAATCTCGGTCGAGTTCGTTATTCAGATAATTTCATTCAGTATTAATAAAATTATCTTAAAACAAAATTCATTTATTTTTCTCCATAAGAATAACATTTGAAGCAATTTTATTGGTACTTGAATCGTTAAAATTTAGCCGAAGTTTATGTTACATCAACAGAGTAACAACAGTTAGTTTACTAGAGAATACTTTGTTATACTGGATAACATAAGTTTTTTACCAACAAAAAACACACAAGTGAGATAAATCGAAGTATAATTTTAAGTTGCCAGCATATTTATTATTTAATAAAATTATTTAGTATACTTTTAAAACAAATATCCATACAGTTAATATTTCCTTAGTATGCCTACTCTGTGTAAATATCGTCAATCATCGGGGGCGACGATTGTAACAGTGGCAGACGACGCGTGTGGCAGGTCGAAAAACTCAAAATAACTTTTCAAAATAGATGACTGTAGATACTAAGATATTAACTAAACTTTAAAATAGTTTGTTTTATTACAAACTATTGTCTTAGACAATTGGTAATATTGTGATTGTCATGTGTAAAAAGTATACAAAGCCTCAATTTGTCTAGAAAGCTTTGATGAAGTTAGTCACAGTAAGCGAACAACCTTAAAATTTATTTTATAGGACAATTATTTGCTATGTTATATTTTCACTAAATTCATGATAAAAATTGTCTACATTACCTAAAATATATTACCAGTAATGTAGTAGATAACCACAATAAAAGCTATAGATTACTCTAACCAAACAGCCATTTTCGGAAGGTTATCTTGAATGATTTGACATAGCCTAGGGTTGGATTACAGTAAGAGTAAGCTGACATTAAACTGGTAATAAAACTGTTGTAAAATACTTTAAACACATTACCAGGAATGTTGTAGCGAACCGAAACAAAAGCTTTAAACTATTCTAACCAAACTAAGCCTTTTATAGAGGTTATCTTAAATGATTTGACATATCCTAGGTTTGGATTATAGTGAGTTGTTTTAATCATAAACTTGGACCTATGGCTATAAAATGTAGGCCTATACACTTAGGCTACTTGCCATTGTAGAAGTTTCATGTACGGTCTTGGACCAACCCATGTTTATAGCACTTAATTTCATGATAGCCTAGTCTATTAAAATAATATATTGAAATATCATTTTGTAAAATACAACTGTTGTAAAATACTTTAAACACATTACCAGGAATGTTGTAGTGAACCAAAACCAAAGCTTTAAACTATTCTAACCAAACTAAGCCTTTTATACAGGTTATCTGAAATGATTTGACATATCCTGGGTTTGGATTATAGTGAGCTGATTTAATCATAAACTTGGACCTATGGCTATAAAATGTAGGCCTATACACTTAGGCTACTTGCCATTTTAGAAGTTTCATGCACAGTCTTGGACCAACCCATGTTTATAGCATTTAATTTCATGATAGCCTAGGCTATTGAAACAATATATTGAAATCTCATTTTGCCATCTAAATAACTGGACCTGACGACTTATCCTTAAGGATATTTTGACTTGCCTATAGAAACTGTTAACATTAGTTCATTTAAGAAACTCGCTGTTCTCTTAAAAGTTAAATTAACCACACTGCTAAAGTCACTGCTTAGCCCAAAATACTCTGTTTGTTCTAAGATAACGCCTGCCATCTAAGACAACAAACCATGCCTGAAATCTTCAATTTATTTTAAAAATAAATCAATTTACGGATTTATACAACATTTACTTTGCTGAAAAGAAGTGATAAATGTATGAATGTTTTTCTACGGATAAAATGTTAGATCGGTGACGGGATCCGAACCTGCGACCTTACACTCCAAGAGCCAGTGCGATACCCACTTAGCTACCGCGAGAAGAGGTTCTTCGGGGAGAAGCGACTAAAACTATAGCTATATAGACATAAAACCCGGATCCTGGCACTAAATGATAGATGATAACGGAATGTATTCTGATGATGTTACTCAAATCAGATATTGAATTTTGTATGATACTCGATTTAAGTTTGATCATATATTTCAATTATCCTTATAAGCGAGGAATGAGCGTACACCTAGTATATACCGAACCCCAATAGAGTCATTACAAGCATTACAGTTACGTTAGTGACATTTGAAGTAATTGTAATGTTTTAACTGAATTTGTATCTTTTCAATCATTTATGCTTAATTTGTATAATCTAGACATTTATTAGGTTTAGCGATGTTTCAATGCAAGTTTTTCATTATATAGATGAGCTTTTAACAAATTAAGTTGTAAAACGTTGCATGAATTGTTAAAATTTCAATCGAATAGACAAATGTGTTGTAACGTGACATTTAAATAAAATAGAATAATACACATTGATTTTATTAATATATAAATGTAAACAAAAAGCAATGAATAGATCAACCTACTATCCAAAATGTCTACTGTATACACACTAAAATTCATTAGATTTGCATTAACGAAGATGTAAACCTATATTTAATAAATTAATAGTCCCCGAGTTATACATTATTTAAATACTACGTAAAAATCCTAGGGATTATAAACACATTAATTAATTAATCTATTTATAAGGAATATTTTTTATCACTTTTCTCATGTAAGTTTGCGGAGTTTTGACCAACATTGAAGATTTCCCTTGAGGTCAGAAGCCACAAAATAAACTTTCTTGTCATCAACGGAAGTTATACTTTTACATTGCTTTGTTTTACTTTCTTCTATTTTTTAGTAATTGTATATGTATGAGTTTAGTTGTATATCTATGTGTTTTGCTGACCGTAATATAGATTATATTCATCACGCACCATGACTGTAGTAAAAATAACTAAAAACATTATTTGTTCGATCATAAAATTCATGCAATTGAGGATGAATCACATGTAATGAGGTTTTTTCCTATCATAGTGTTTCTAAGGTTAAACTAAACGGGGAAAATTTGCAATTTATATTTAAAAGGAGGGAATTTAATATTTTACACTCCGATTATGAAATAAATCTATTTTAATTTCAATATGTTGAAATCTTGAACAGATTTTATTGGTGGTTATTCTACACGGTGTATTATAAGTACCGCTAAGCAGTAAGATAATATCGCCTTATTGTCTATATTACGGTTCTACTATGCGCGAGGCAAAACGGCATCAGTGACAGCTTTTAACTCCAATGGCTGGAGCTTATCTGTCGTCTCTCTTGTTTTCATTTGTAAGTCGTACCAGAAGTTTATTATCTACAGATAAAGTTTCGTTATTCTTTTTCCAAGTTATCTTATTATCCACCTGTTCTAAACACAAGCATTTTCAGGGTAAACATTTTACTACAGAAGTCATAAATCATAAATACACAACATACTTACATCATGTACGTACAACAATATCTGTGATACATCATAAATATCTGGTATTACATCAACCTTAACTATGCTAAATGGCTGAGGGATTCAAAGACTTATTTCCTCAAATGAAAATGTCATGTCAAGTCAAGTCTACCAATTCAAACGAGAAAAGATAACTAGCTACGTTTACCATTATCGAAATGAAGTATTAACCTATATAAAATGTATTTACAGTTACCCGTATGTGTTTGATCAGCCATAGTTACAGTTTTATTGCTCAATATTGACTTAATGTAATTTAATGGATCTCCAACGAATCAGTTATAACAGTATTGGAATATAATGCATGAAATTTTCACAAAGAAATGTGGACAGTTGTAAAAGAGTCAAGAATAAATAGACCATCATGTAAATAGTATTTCGAAGACAATTGACAACTAACATATCAGTTAAGAACAACAACAGTAACACGAAACAACAATGAAATAGAAATATTAATAGCAAATAATAACTTGAGGGAAGAAGAGGAAATGCAGGATAAATCCAAGTGGTACGGTAGAAATCTTAAATTAAATAGAATCGTTGTCGTAGTGTTGTTAGTTGCATAGGATGTCAAGACTCACATTCTTGAAATGAACGCATTATGACAGAAGTAATTTTATTACAAATTAAATTTATTTTGTTACCTATACAGTACATTTTGTATGTATATTGTTTTAATTACTTATTACTAGCCGAATAGAAAAAAATATATCTTGCATACTATTAACAAATATTATTAGTCGTTGAATCACTCCAATGTGATGATGACAAATTTAAAAATATAGGGTTTATAGAGGCCGTGATGAAATAATTTACAACAAATGTTTACGTATTTCAATACACTAGCGCTGATTGTAATTACAAATTCAACAATCTACTGTTTATCACTACAAGCACTGTGGCTGCTGCAATATGCGGGTATCAGGCCTCTAAAACCATTCAACTAGCGAACAACAAACTAGTTTGATTAGTGTTAAATAATTGATGTTTAATGTTCGTGCACACACACACGCATACAAATATCAAACGAGTTCGTACGCAGCACGCTGACGTGAGGAAAGTGAATTTCCACATACAAAACTTTTAAAACTCAAAACCAGTGTAAAAACATACTTTTTTCAATTTTATTGAAATCTGAAAACATTGATTTTTTGGCTGTTCTGATGCTCCTGGTATCATCGCTTCTAGTGTTTAAGACTACACTACGTTTCGGGAGGTAAGGAAACTCCTCCCGTTATCAAGTGAACCCTACTTACATCTAAATATCAAACTCTTACACCTAACTAACCTTCATTTTTTTGGATTTTTTGATTATTTTTCTTTCACATTTTAATTCACACTAACACAAAGATAACAAATATATATATACAAAAAATCAAATACAATACACTAACACAAAATTTATATATACACCTAACTAACCTACATTTTTTAAATATTTTCCTTTACAATTTAATTTACACTAACATAAAGATAACAAATATATATACAAAAAATCGAATACAATACACTAACACAACATTTATATATACGAACAAATGGAAAATTGACAATACATTACCTGTTCTGCATCGTGGCCTCCAAGCTGACGGTCAAACACGGGAAACGGGCTCACGTCCATCCACAACCAAACCGCACACTAGACTAGTGGCTAGCGGCAGTGGAGGGGGGAGAGCCGTTACCCCCACCTACCGACAGGGGCACGTGACGACACAGCTGTGGCTACCCACACGTCTTTGTCGACGGGAACATGACACGGAAACCAAAAACTGCACGATTCCTCCTAGAATGCTACACGGGCACCGGTACGATATTCTCATAGAGATTACCGCATGCCTCCAAGGTGAGCATTGGGAACTGGTCATGCAATCAGGTGGCCGTGTTTCCTCCAAGCGCGATCACGGACGCATGTGTCGTAGCCGCATTGGATGGATTCTAGACGCAGGAGCAACTGTAACACAAGGAACTGGCGTGTGTTTGCGGGGTGATTTTTGACTGAAATGGTTTTTAATTAAGGGAATCCATAGTGGCCTGACATCAGTACTACTCTGACTTATTGAATTTTCATGTAATTTAATTAATGCCCCTTCAACAAACTTTCTTTTATAATAGTGAGACTCATGATGTATAATTTTTGCCTCTTCCCAACTAAATTTATGATCATTTTCCCAGGAGTGTTTTGCCAATTTAGATTTTACTGTTTTGCCATTTTTTGTGTTTCTTTTATGTTCGTTTATACGAAATTTTAGCGGCCTTTTAGTTTCCTCTATATATTCACCCTCACATTCACATTTGATGCTGTAGATACAGTTTTTTGAGGCTTGTTCTTCATTTTTCGGTTTTACTTTAGTTAGTTGCTGTCTCAAAGTGTTTGACGATTTAAAAGCTGTTAAGATCTTATATTTTATGGCAACTCGCCTTATTTTTTCCGACAGTTCTGGGACATATGGGATGCTTATGAAAGCTGTTGGTTTATGCACATTTGGAACAGTGTTTGGCTTTGTCCCCCTTTCCTTTTTGCATCTGCTAATTATTTTTTGAGGATAACCATTCTTTTGTAACTTTTGTGAAATTTTATTGTGCTCCGTGTCTAAAGTTTTCTTTTCACAACAAACTGATTTGGCCCTGTCGAAAAGGGAATAAGCGCTTCCATGATCGCGCTTGGAGGAAACACGGCCACCTGATTGCATGACCAGTTCCCAATGCTCACCTTGGAGGCATGCGGTAATCTCTATGAGAATATCGTACCGGTGCCCGTGTAGCATTCTAGGAGGAATCGTGCAGTTTTTGGTTTCCGTGTCATGTTCCCGTCGACAAAGACGTGTGGGTAGCCACAACTGTGTCCTCACGTGCCCCTGTCGGTAGGTGGGGGTAACGGCTCTCCCCCCTCCACTGCCGCTAGCCACTAGTCTAGTGTGCGGTTTGGTTGTGGATGGACGTGAGATTTAAGTTTCCCGTGCTTGCCCGTCAGCTTGGAGGCCACGATGCAGAACAGGTAATGTATTGTCAGTTTTCCATTTGTTCGTATATATAAATGTTGTGTTAGTGTATTGGATTGGATTTTTGTTATATATATTTGTTATCTTTATGTTAGTGTAAATTAAATTGTAAAGGAAAATATAAAAAATGTAGGTTAGTTAGGTGTATATATAAATGTTGTGTTAGTGTAATGTATTTGATTTTTTGTATATATATTTGTTATCTTTGTGTTAGTGTAAATTAAAATGTAAAAGAAAAATAATAAAAAAAAACAAAAAAAATGTAGGTTAGTTAGGTGTAAGAGTTTGATATGCAGATGTAAGTAGGGTTCACTTGATAACGGGAGGAGTTTCCTTACCTCCCGAAACGTAGTGTAGTTTTAAACACTAGAAGCGATAGGTAAAGTCCAAATAAATCAAAAAATAAATTCAAATCCATCGCTATTATGAGTTTCAAAAATACACTCCTGGTATCATTTACCAGCAATGCTAGGAATACAATTTTGCGCATTATAAGGTTAGGAGAAGGTCCAGTCAGGCTTGAAAGTAGGCGCGAGGTTGCTGGGGATGACACAAATACACTATAAAATGAATAACATGCTTTTATAATGTAAAAACCTCATAAGACAATGTAATGTGTATAGCTGATATACATTTTCTTTAATAAATCTGTAAATATTAATGCTAGAAATGAGAGTTAGCTTAAAACTTTCGCTTCACTAATTCTCATCTTAACATAAGCATTAATTTTATGTCCGGGGCTTTTCTGACCCTTTTTGGGCCCAAAAAATTGAAATTTGAAAGAATAATCCACAAAAAAGGCGGTTAGAGTTTTCAGATTGTTTTGCCCAACGAACTTGTCCAACTTATTATAGAAAGGAACATCCCTACCAAATTTAAAGTAAATCGGACAAAAAATGCGACCACCAGAGTGCATACACACACACACACACACACAGACACACACACACACACACACACACACACACACACACACACACACACACACACACACACACACACACACACACACACACACACACACACACACACACACACACACACACACATACACACACACATATAAATATACATATATGTTTATGAGTTTGAATGACCCCCAAAACTTGTTCAGGGGGTCATGTTAGGAACTTCTATGGTGGTCCCGGTCTTAAGTTTCACCGTGCGGGTCATGCTAATTGTTCACTTTTTCATAGGAAATTCACTAATAAAAAAACTGTGTCTATTTTAAATTCAACTAAAAGAGAGGACATTGGATATCTCGTTTGGTTTTTGTGTGAGGTTAAACCTTTAATTAATAGCAACTGGTAATAAAATATTCAATTTAAATATTCAAACAAAAACGTTTATAAATAATTAAACCTCTTTATTATTCATCATTATAACAGTGTCCTATGTTTTTATTAACTAGATGAAACTGAAAGGTCGATAAGATCAACAATAAGTTGTGCGGAAACACTCAGACCGTGGATTCGGTAGCAGAACAGTGAAAAATGCAGTTCGCTTAGTCACTGTAATATAACGTGTTTTATTTTTATTTATTTTTTACCTACAATCCAGAAACATGAAGATTGATCACTTTAAGGATAAGTTCTTTGTTGTTGTAATATAATTTCTTAAAGCTGGGCTGTACATTTACGTGACAGAGTAACAAAAACCTTAATTCTTAAATACATTTTGTTGACTTTTATTTGGAATTTTAAAGAATGTCAACAGTAGTTTTCTTATAAAGAGACCGGATTTCTATGGTTTTTATACTAGGAGTACGCTCTTATATCGCGTATAAGGATTGAGCTCACAGTTAAAAATACAATAAAAAATGTTTCAATTGACAATATACCTCATGGGCCCTCCAATATAACTGCAGCTTGACAATGACATACAAATACAGAACATGACAAACAATGAGGCCTGAAATCTGTCAATCAGTCAGACAAAGTGCATATGAAGTAGTTACTCACCCCTCAGTCTCACTGGGGGCTGTATCATCTAGGCCCTCATAATAATATTAGCTGAAGATTTTGATAAAATATAATATGTTGGCGGCAATAAAGGTCCCCAATCAGTGAGAGCACGTGGTTTAAAAGTAGTTAAGTTTATTTACACTTTGGTTCCACTGGAGGACCCATCAGGATATTTATTTTATTGTAGCTTGATATTGCTGTAAAAATCTATAAGTATAAATACAGACCTTGATGAACAATACGTTTTAAAATCAGTCGATTGGTTTTGAATGCCTAAATATTTTAAACTCTAACCCAGATGTTTTAATGTAACGCATTAATCTTACTGGGGGGAGGGGGGCTGTGCCCCCCAGGCCTCCCATTGCTATTGTAGCTTGATACGGTTGTTCAAATACATAGGTAACCTATAAATGCAGAACTTAAAAAACAATAAGGCTTAAATCATTCAATTTGTTTTTAATAAGAATAAATTGCCTCATTTCAAAAAGAAAGGAAAAGTAGTATCTTATGTTAAATATAATCTAGGAAGAAATTAAAACTCTTTGACCTACTTCTTAGAATCCACGAGTCATTGTCTCTAGGTCCAAGATTTTGTATACATCTTAATATATAAATACACCCGTAGCAGCAAACCTGCGTACTCAGCAAATTTCCAATGCATATATATGTATCTTAATGCCACATAATGCCACATATCAAGTTTCATCAATATACATTAAAAAATAAACGATTTATGACATTTTAATTATTCTCCATAAGAATAACATGGCGGCTGAGTGTGCAGGATTGCTGAAGCAAGGAACTCCAAAAATGGGGTTTTATACAAATATCAATATAACTCAAGTAGGTAAAGCCACATACCAAATGTGAATAATTTATGTTCATAATTAAGGGAGATAACATGTTACTTATTCTCCATAAGAATAACATGGGACTGAGTACACAGGTTTGTTGTTACGGGAACTATCGGCCGAAAAATGTTTTTAGTGCAAATATCAATAGACCACAGCGATATGAAGTAATATACCAAGTTTCATCAGCAAAAGTATATAAATAAGCGAGATATACAATTTATCTTATTCTCCGTAAGAATAAAATTGGACAACATACTGGGTTTAGCACTTTCGATATCTCTGTAACCATTTGACGTAGAGCAATGATAAAAAAAACTAAATTGTGCGTCTTTCTAAGCTGATACCAATGGAAAAAACTAAAATTTGACTTTTTCAACAATTATATGTAAAAAGCTCAAAAAACCCACTTTTGGGATAAAAAATCCCCCCAAAAATACCTCTTCGGATAGGTCGATCCGTGCGGTTTTCGAACTTAAAGTCATAAATGCTGCTTTACACGTTTATACCAAATTTTGTCAAAATCGGATGAATTTTACGACAGTCATCGTGCTCACGGACACACACACACACACACACACACACACACACACACACACACATACACACACACACACACACACACACACACACACACACACACACACACACACACACACACACACACACACACACACACACACACACACACACACACACACACACACACACACACACACACATATATATATATATATATATATATATATATACAGTTTTTGAACGAATGGTGTTTTTGGCATCTGGGGACCTTAAAATGAAAAGTTGTCATGGTCATGGGCCTAGGTCTTGCCATGCCGACTACGGTAATAGCTTCTTCCCTATATGGGAAATTCACTCAAATGGATCCCTATTTCCCTTGGTCACGACATTACTTGAGAATTAGTTTTCTTGTTGAGTTTGTTTATGTCAGGACAAGGTTTTTATAAAAAACAATTTTTAATCCGACCTAAGAGCTCTGCCCCACAGGCTTTCAAAGTTCCTATTTATTTGATCTAAGTTAGTTAGTTACACCAAGCAGCAGTTAACATACTTGAAAGGCATATACATATGTTGATTACATAAATAAAAAGGTACTTGAATGGAAACTCTCATTTTGGAAATAAAAAGATTACTTGAATGGCAACTCAAACTCTTTTTTTTATATTCAAGTGAGCATAGCGCATGAGCTAATCCGGGAAGCGAGTGAGCGAAGCGAACATGCTTATCTTGAAAATGAACGAGTATTTGAAATAAAACAAATCCAAAGACATTAGGACAGGACTGTTGGGCCAGCTAGTTATATATATTAATGATTACAGACGATGTGTAGCATTTAAGTATCAAAAAACATTATGATCACATCCTTTTTAAGTAACGGTGTATTATAATCCCACTTATGTTTTATATTATTGACTATCTCAAGTTTAAGTTATGCAAAATTTCTTTGCAGTACAAAATAATACGGGGACTTCTGCTTGAAACAATAGTTATTTGTGTATTAAGGGAGTAAAATTCAATTTTGTTCTCTAAGGGAAATTGTTGGCGCCCGACGCCGTAGGCCAGGGCGATAAATTACACACAAAATTTTTCCCACACCCCAAAAGCCACAAGTATTGATAAGTATTCACATTCACAATCGCTTTCCATTTTGGTTGCGTAATGCGTAATAACTAAACTCAGAACGTTAATTGCAGCTGGAGCAAAATATCAATCAGCTGATCCGATTACCTTACAGCTGAAGCATTAATGATTGCAGCGAAATGTCAGCTGATTCTGTTCCGGGAGACAAAGTAGCACTATACTCCTTCAATACAAGGAGTAAAATTTGACTTTACTAAGTAGGTGGGGGGAAACAAAATTTATTATACAAAATAGGGACTTTCCTTCCATTTTTAAAATGTATTGTATTAGTTCACACGTACGCAAAAAGTAAGGGAAAACTTAGTAAACAAATTTCTGAATCAGCCTGGAAGGACAAGTCCTGCACAGTCCATTAACACATATATAATTCCAATTTCTGGTAAATATTTCAACTAAATATGATCAAAATGTTAAACAGAAGTATCTCTTTTACTTGTTAAACATTAAAAGTAATTTTTCACTGAGAAAAACATGTTTTCTGGAAATCTCTGTAGGACAGGAGCTTCAATTTCAGATCAAAACTGTTTAAATCGGTCCTTCAGTTTTTGTTAGTGTATTTACAAAAGGAATGTTGTTGATATTTAAACATGTGCTCTTATGAGAGCCAAAAATAAAAATAAATTTATCATTAGAAACAACACATCTAAACTAAACAAAGAAATTGATGACATTAGTGTATGTCAAAACCTATTATAAGTTGTATAGGTTAAGCTATTATAACCTATATAAGTATTATATTTAATAGATTTTTTAGATTTTATTTTAGATTATTTATTAGATTTTTTTTTAGGCTAGTAATGTACCCTAAGAGATTTATTGAAAGTTGAACAATATTTGTTATGGGAATAATAAACGCAAACATTGTGCGTTAAAAACACCTAAAAGAAATAAATGTAATTATGACAAACTGCAGGCCAAAACCTTTAATTTAATACTAAAACAGTTAAAATTGGCACAGTAGTTTTTGCTAATAGATTTACGTAAAGAATTTAAAAAAAAAATCTTAATCGGGCTGTTTCGGGAGCTAAAAGTATTTTGAATTGAGAAAAATCTATACTTATAATGTAATGGTTGTGCATTTGCGTGTATGTCCCAGGGGATTTCGAAAACGCCAACTCAAAACTGCTCCGGACCATAATGTTGTAGAGGATCAACAAATTGCAGATAGGTACTTTTTTGTTTTTCCTCAAGACCTCAGGACTCTGCCCCAGTGGCATAAAAAGCCGCCATGTTATTCTTATTGAGAAAATGTTTTGTTCTAACGGCTCCTCAAACTTGTCAAACCGTAACACATTGTTGGTGGGACTAAAAGACTGGATATTCTTATCAGTGCTTAGTGTGATTCCCATAAATCCCTTACAATGGTTGTTCCCGGCAAAACATGTTTAAGATGAAAAACATGATTAGTGGAATCAAAATTTGTTAGCTTGACAAATTATAAGACAATATCTTTTGAGATCGAATTATAACTGAAATCTAAAAAACCGAAACCAGGGTAGTCTTACATAAGTGGAACGATATAAAAAACCGAATGAAATTGTTCCATAGGGTATAACGATTATTTAGGTTATTCGGTTATGGTTTCAGTTAGGCCTATTAAGGTTCTGGTTATTTAGTTTCAGTTAGGCCTACCGTAAAACAGGCTTGACCCGGATACTTTTTTACTACTTTTAGGTTATAGTGCCTTCCCATTAACATTTCACCGTAAAAACCAGACCATTTTAAATTGGTGTACTATTTACAATATCCATTTACCTTTAGCCTAACTTACATATAGTTGGATGATATTATAACAAAAATAAACACCCCCGTAGCAGCAAACCTGCGTACTCAGAGAATTTCCAATGGATATATATATATATATATATATATATATATATATATATATATATATATATATATGTATATGTACCTTAATACCACATAAAGCCAAATACCCAGTTTCAGCAATATAAATTTTTAAATAAACGATTTATGACATTTTAATTATTCTCCATAAGAATAACATGGCGGCTTAGTATGCAGGGTTGCTGAAGCAAGTAACACAAAAAATGGGGTTTTATACAAATATCAATATAACTCAAGAAGGTAAAGCCACATACCAAATTTTATTAATTTATGTTCATAATTAAGGGAGATAACACGTTACTTATTCTCCATAAGAATAACATGGAAGCTGAGTATGTAGGTTTGCTGCTACGGGAACTATCAGCCGAAAAATGTTTCTTAGTGCAAACATCAATATACCACAACGATATGAAGCAATATACCAAGTTTCATCAGGAAAGTTCATAAATAAGCGAGAAATACAATTTTTCTTATTCTCTATAAGAATAACATCGGATAACGTACTGTCTTTAACATTTTTAATATCTCTGTAACCATTAGACGTAGAGCAATGATAAAAACACCAAATTGTGCGTATTTTTAAGTTGATTCCAATGGGGAAAAATAAAATTTGACTTTTTCAATGATTATTTGTAAAAAACTAAAAAAAACTTATTTTTAGGTTACAAACCCCCCCCCCAAAAAAAAAAAAAAATACCCCTTCGGATAGGTCGATCTGTCTGGTTTTTGAACTTTAAGTCATAAATGCTGCTTTAAACAATTACCTAAAATTTTGTCAAAAATCGTACTATTTTTACGAGAGTTATCGTGCTCATGGACAAATATATATAGGTATTTACAGTTTTGAACGAATGGTGTTTTTTGGCATCTGGGGACCTCAAAATGAAAAGTTATCATGGTCCCGGGCCTAGGTCTTACTATGCCGACTACAGTAATAGCTTCTTCCCTATAGGAGAAATTCGCTAATCCCTAAAGGGTAAATTCGCTAAAAATAATCAAAAGTGTCCGGCAAAAAATCAATAACTTATAAAATATAGACAAAACAGCTAGGATGAACTGAAAAATACCTGAAACTCATTCCACTGTAATATTAAAATGAGTTCACACGCAGCACGCTGACGTGAGGGAAGTGAATTTCCACATAAAAACTTTTAAAACTCAAAATCAGTGTAAAAACATCCATTTGTCCACTTTTTATTGAAATCTGAAAACATTGTTTTTTTTGGCTGTTCTGATACTCCTGGTTTCATTTACTTGCAAAGCTGGGAATACAATTTTACGCATTATAAGGTTAGGATAAGGTCCAGACAGGCTTCAAAGTAGGCGTGAGGTTGCTGGGGATAATAAAAGTACTCTAACAAAGGAATAACAGGCTTTTCTAGTGTAAAACCCCCATAAGACAACGTACTGTGTTTACCCGATACACATTTTCTTTAATAACTCGGTAAATATTTATGCTAGAATAACGGGAGAGGGCTTAAAACTTCCGCCTTTCTAATTCCCATCTTTTAACATGCATTAATTTTACATCTAGGGCTTTTCTGACCCTTTTCTGGTCCAAAAACACAAAATTTGAAAGATTAATCCCCAAAAAATGGGTTTAGAATTTTTCCGATTGTTTTGCCAAACGAACTTGTCCAACAGGTTATAGAAAGGAACGTCCCTACCAAATTTGAAGTTAATCGGACAAAAAATGCGACCGCTAGAGTGCATACACACATATATATATATATATATATATATATATATATATATATATATATATATATATACAATTTTGATCGACCCCCCAAAACGTGTTTAGGGGGTCACGTTAGGAACTTCTATGGTGGTCCCGGGCTTAAGTTTCACCGTGCAGGTCATGCTAATAGTTCACTTTCCAAAGGAAATTCACTTATAAAATTACGGCCACTGTATAGTCCCGACACAGACTTGCTTGCTACGTTGAGAAATACACTCGCTATTGGCTAAATACAACGGCTAATTCATGTACTTCAGAACTTGCCATTAAATTAAAACATGTTGGAAATATTGGAAAAATATGTACGTACCACTAACTGTTTGTACGTTGCATTCAGCTGCTCAATTGTTAATCATCAAAAGTTGACATTTCTGATCCCATTCATGGCCACGACGCCTCTACCTTCCACAAAAAAAACCCTCAAGTGCGAGGCCTTCGTAAGTGCGAGGCCTTTGTTCGTCTGCACCTGTCGCACCGCCCTAAAGACGGCACTGGGTGCTTACGGGTAGACTTTCATAAGCGGAACAATATAAATAACCAAATGAAATTGTTTGATACAGTATATGGATTAGTTTGATATTTTTATCGATTGCAAAATATTTTATCGTTTGTATCTTGGTTATTACACATCATGTTTGGTTTGTTTTTCAACTAATATTTGCTATCGAGGCAAATTCCAAGATACCTAAACTGAAACATAACATAACCGAAACCTAAATAACCGAATAACCTACATAATCGAAATACCGTATCGAACAATTTCATTCGGTTGTCATATCGTTCCGCTTATGAAAGTCTACCCCTTATCACATTAAGTAGATACCTTGGGTTAGGTAAGGCTTATTAACGGTTTGGTCTGTTGGATTCATTTTAGTATGTTTGACCATTCCAAGTAGGCTTACAGTTTGCCTCAGCGAACTTAAGTTTCTCACGGAAAACAAGTGGACATTTAGTAACTCGCAAATATAAATATAAGCTAGAACTGTCATAAAATTCCCCCTGTATAGACTACCAAGACCGACTTATGGTTAGAATACATTTACAGAAAGGCTAAAATTAAAATATGAAGATTGACCAACTTGGGATGGTTGAGAAACAACAAAAGCGATGGCCTACCTAAATTAGCCTAATGAAGGTAAATAGTCAAAGGATACTGTTTGTTATGGTGATTACAACTTTGTAGACAAAATTTCAAGTTTATTAATAACATAATAAGTTAGTTTTTAGTCCCACCTTGTGTTATAATCATCCATGTTATGGCTACCACTGTAGGCTAATATACAAAACCTGAGTATTATTCGAACACAAACTATCTGCACAACAAAACAACACAAATACAAAGCCACCAACATGTATGGTTGTTTTTTAGTAGTGCTGTATAATGTTGGTATTCTCGCCGATAACACTTTTATCGTATTAAATCTAACTTGAACCACAGTGCTTCACATAAGTTACGTGTGTGGAACTCACAAGGAAACATCGGTTACAGAAGGTTTACATTTGATTATTGCTACGGTATAACATAAATTAAATTATTATTGAACTCAAAATAAAGTCACTTTTCGAATTTCTAACAGAAAGGTGTAGGTACGTGGAGCCATTAGAACAAATTAAATAAATAAACTGGTCGTAACTTAACCTCTAAGCTTAACACAAACTTCAAACAATAAAATAAAATGACATGACAGCAGCTGAGCTGATGTATTTTGACAGTTCAAACAACACGGTACTACAAAGCTAAAACATGTACTGAAATAATGTCCAATGAAAAAACTAATAATTATTAAAATGTAATAATAATTCGTCAATTATAGTTTATTTAAAGCTTTAAACCATCAAAACGTTACCCTAAAAATTTCATGACAATCCATCAAACCGTTAAAAAGTAGATAGCGTCACACTACTTTGAATTCCCAACTGAGTATAAGGACTCACAACGTTCATCCAATTAAATATATTTTACAGGGTGAACGTATAGTATTTAAGTTTTTATGACAGTCTTGATAAAAACGAGGATGGTATTTCAACTATAATTGACAATACACTCTTTATCTTATTGAGTGTTGTATTTAAAATTATGTATTAACAAATTTTAAATGATTACATTAGGCTTCTTGAGTTTTTTTGCCACATGGAATCGTCAACACAAGCCGTTGAACTGTTTCCCTGGTGTAGGCAGTATATTTCTTGAACGATAAGCTGTTTTTTAGTCTTAAAAAAGTTTATTGCTGTTGCTGATTGTTTAATTGTAATTTTAATATTTTTCCTATCGAACTAATGTTTAAACCTATGGACGCAGCTGTGAACTCGCTAGGTTGAAGGCAAATGAAAATGATTTGAATTAGGCCAAATCAATAAATGCCGTCCCGCACTTCTCGCGAATACGCCCGAACACATATACAGCCGTACTCCGAATGTTCGGAGTAATCCCGAGAAGTGTGGGAGCTGCACAAACTCTTTGGCAACAGTACACTATCGCCGAATGATTCGCTCAAATGCTCCACCGAGTAATCGGAACGAGTCGTGACAACAAATTTTGCACCAAATTAAACGAATGTGCACAATGAAGTGACCAGTACACGCTCGCCCAATACCATGCAATACCATGCTCGCCCATTCGCTTCCGCTTGTCACATTTGATTCATGCCAAAAACCAGACAAAAACGGAGCACAAGCTAACACGAATCATGGCGAGGTGAACTGTCCCGAACATAAACGAGCACACTGAGTAAACTATCACGCTCGCTTTTGTTGGGCCATTGTGTACTGGTAGCAAGAATATGGGACGGAATGTTCAGTGAACATTCGGGAGAATGTCCGGTCGAATGTTTAGGCCTGGTCGCGAGATGTGTGGGACAGACCTAACCTATATACGATCTTTGCTTAACAATCACTTCGCGTTTGCAATGTTTTGGTTTGGCACGTAACAGATGATTCTTAAAGCCTTTTTTTTTAGTCAATAGTCTAAGAATAGATAACAATCACTTCCCCCCCCCTTAAAAACCCGTTTAAACCACTTTTACCAATAACACCCAGGCTTAACGAAGATCCGCACGAGGTCTAGGGTAGTTCTGGTAATGCAATTATCATTTTTGTAGGAAAATAAATATATATTAAACTTCAGTTTTCAATCTGACAAAAAGGAAATAGGCTAGTCCCAGAATATGGTGAAAACTAATGTGCCACATTAAGTTTTAATAACATATCATCATAGTTAAAAGCACGATGTATAGGTAGCTATAGTTTGTTCTTTTTTTCTGATCTTACAAATGTTAATTATTGTCATATTGTAAAGTTGCATTGGTGATAGCCGCCAAATAAAAAACCAAAACATTAATTTTATTTGGTAACTTACCGTAATTTTTATAAGCGAGATAATAATTGTTTTAACAAATTAAGACTTTCTACTGTTAATGAGTGGAAATTATAATGTATATAATTACATATATTAGCGTTTAATCACTTTAATCACATATTTCCTTTCGGTTATAATTTTGTCGTCTGGAGTCTGGACTGGCCAAAGTCCCATAGTGCACCGCTCGGCCTGCATTTTTTACATAGAGTACGGTACCAATAAAGTTATTTATTATAATAGTATTTAAAATAATAATGCATCTTTTAATTAGTAAAAAATAAAATACACGTACAACTTTTAAAAGCTAATAATATTTATACCTTAGTTTTTGTGTTTCAAGGTACGAAAAGAAGTATTTTTTTCCTAGTCAACATGAACATGAATAACTATAGTTATGTAGTGAATCTATGGCAATACTTACGTTACTCTATAGTTGAAAAAAAGACGTTGGCTAAATATCAACGATTCAAGTACCACTAAAATGGCTCCCAATGTTAATCTTATGGGATAAAAAATAGATTTGTTTTAAAGATAATTTTATTATCACTTAACCAAATATTCCCAATAACGAACTCGACCGAGATTTCGTACTATAGAATCTATCTCTAAAGTTTGAAGTGGATCTGTAGAGGCGTTTTTGAGTTATTTATGTCACAGACACGCCAGTTCGAGTTGATTCTCTTACCAGTGTAAGCAGTAAAGTTATGTATAAGGATTTCGTTTCACTCAATCCAATTAGGGATCGCCAGTATTTTATCTTTCAATAACGAATTTTCATAAGTGAATATGAAAACGAGTCATATAGAAATTAACACACGTTTAATAAATACAACGTATACATTAAGTTTATTTGCATTTTTACTAACCAATAGAGATTTTTAAATTACAGTATAAATCCAACTATCCGAACCCCAATTATCCGAATATCCAATTATCCGAATCGATTTTGAGTGAAATAATATAAATATAAAAATCAAGAAAATAACAGCGGGAGCGCGTGTAGCGATAATGCGCCGTGAGCGCTAAAATAAAAGCCTGCGCTGTTACCTTCCGGACGATATTTTCGCAGGGAACAATGAGTCATACCCCCTTCCCGCCCTGCTCATCATCAGTCGCTACTGTTCTTTCACCGAGATTATCGTTCGAAATGAGTACAAAACGTAAACGTGTTGTCCTTTCGCTAAGTGATAAACTCACTTTGCTCGAGATGTTCAAGTGAAATAACCAACATTGAACAGTGAAATACGTACAGTATGTAGGCCTATTGATAAGAGCAACTGTATATACTGTATTCAATTTAACTCGTGTAATTTAATTCTTATGACGTATATTCTTGATACAGTTCGCTCACTTTCTGTTCACTACATTTATAATAACTTTGTCGATAAAATTCAGATTTTTTATATATGGTGATGTTTTTTGCTTAATTCCCGAGGTATACCTGATTATCCGAATTTCTGCATATCCGAATTGGCCAGATCCCCAATTAATTTGGATAATTGGAGTTCTACTGTACCACGAAACACAATATATAACTTTAACAAATATAATCTTCAATAACAATCCGCAATATTGGTTATAAATTAATCTAAAATAAAAAATTAAACAATACTACAACAAAAAATTTATGTTTTTTCAAATATTGGTGAATGTTTTAATTTTAAATTAATTTAAAAGAGGCTGTTTGTAAGTTGAATTTAATAATTCCTGAGATTCCTGAGTTGTCACATATTTTTCTTTGGTTATTAGTCATGTAGGATTGTTTTTTTTTATTTTACTGGTTGGTAAAAGAACTGGTTTGTTCTTACCAGTTATTTATTTTATTTTTATTAACTGTTTCAGTTAATTACTCATCGATTTGAAGCTTATTTTAAAAGTGTAATAAAACTAATTTTTCCCCTAATTTTCTTTCAGGTATAACACACTATATACTGCAATTATATATGGCATACTTACTCATTCTTTAGCTTTTCTATTTAAATGAATGATCTCGCCTTTTTTGTTTGTTTTTGTATTTCAAAACCCAGGTATTTTTGTTAAGTACAGTACAAACGCTTCTAAGGGAAAGCGGTCCAAACCCATACAACTTTTTTGGACACCCCGGAATTTGAACTCGTGACCCCTTGAACCAAAGTCCAAGACGAACAAAACCAATTAGGCTAGTGAGATATCTAACGCAAGAAATACCTATCGCGAGATGTCTTTACGGTTTTAATTAATTATAACTTTGTCTATTAGATTTGTTTGATAACAGTTTCACATGGTAACGGCCCATCATTTTCGTCCCTTTACTGAAATCTCCTTCTTCTCTTAATATTCGAATTAGAGTAATAAAGCTAAGAAAGATTTACCGTTTTGGGGTTTTAGGTGGGTTTGTGGAGACTATCTGAAAACCTTAACGTTTTCCGTTTTGTTTTATTATTTTTAATGCCTATTAAGTATACTGTGAACCTATTTATTAATTTATTTATTTACGTTATTAATATGTCATAGTTAAATATGGAGTATAGTTTTTGGTCGCCAAGTGTGTTTTTGTAGTAACAAAGAATGTCATCAGCATACATGTACCATACAACTATGCTGTTACTTTAATTATTTGAAATACATATTACGTTTGTCATTTCCGAATTTTATATATACAAGTTCATTACAAGAGTTGAAAGAGGTGACACTGTATATTGATTAAAATAGTGTGAATTAAGATTATAACAGTTTTGGCTCACTGATTCTTTGGTAAGTGATAATAAGTTGTTAATGTAATTATTGAATATATTTGAAATTTTCACCAATTTTTTTTTACGCATGCCAAGTATTTGAAATATATGCCTTTGTTTTTCTTTAAACAGCAATATGATATGTTTGTCAGTATGTTATTTTGATATCAAGCTTATAAATTATATTTGAAATCGAAATATCAATTAATGGATGTAATGAAAGTGAGCTGAGATACTTTATGTTTGACTCAGGCAATTAATTTATCATCATAAAAGCTATCCGTCATTTCATAACACAATTCAACAATTATGGAACTACGTAAAATTATTATTGGTTAGATAGATCCTAAGTGTATTTGATTTCTAAGAAAGGGAACGCATTTACCTACATTTTTCTGTAACCAAAGTTTGCGTTTTTTTACCACAACATGTAACTTCCACTTCATGCTTTTCTTCATGTTTTCTCTAACTTGACACTGCTTCTATAAATAAAATACGTGGAGATTTGAATAGTTCTATATCATACGAGCTTCTTAAAAACCGTGCTAATTTTGCTTTACATTGAAAAAAACTTGGGTTACACCCGAAATTCCCTATTTTGGGACATGGTCGAGTTGTGACACTGACCAAAAAGTGAGTTTTTCAGTATTTCTGAGTTTTTATTTCCCACCACGACCTGTTGAAATATTAACATTGGGTATTCTCACTTTTGCCTAGCCCTCTATGTAACTATAATGTTTGCAAAACAAATATTTTTTAAAATAAATATTACATTTAGGTGCAGTCCTTAAAAAAACACTTAAACCCGTTTAACAAATAATTAAACCAATTAATAATGTAAAACATATAAACATATAATACACGTTAACAATAGTTAGAAGTTAATTTACTATTTTAAAGAGAAACGGATGATGTTTTACTTCAGTTAAGATCATTTACTTACTTTTCCTAACTTAACTCCTGCAAAGCGAAAGTAGTCTTAAAGTTAGAAGGGAATTTGTATTCAGGGTTCTCGCTCAGATCTAATGGGGAAATCTCGGTCCATTTCGCTGACCACTGAACCCAGACCTTCTCGAAGAGTGACACTAAGTCACCGCACTAGGTACGGCAAGGAATAACGTTTTCTCTAAGGGAACTTAAATTCCCTCTCTCACAACGGTTATTTATATTTTGTTGTTGGAACTCACATATTCACACTCTTACTCACAATATTGAAATCGCATTATCTCACGTTTAATACACATTATTCAAACTCAATTAAACACAACATTTCAAATTGAGATAACTTAAGGTTTATTGGAAACCAACGACGATGATGTTTGAGTGCCAATGTAACATAATTAAACTTATATAAAGAGAAGACGGGCCGCAGTTTTTAATATTTTTCGGCGTCATACCATACTCAACAGCTGGTTTTATTAGTCTTATATATTCGTATATTTATTAATATTACCGAGTTGTAGAGTGTACACATTTAAACACAATAAACTGGACCTTTCAAAGAAAAAGAGTAAACTTTTGTTAGTAAACTATTTTAAATGTTTGGAATGTTCTCAAACACAAATCGTAGCGTTGTATATTATTGTTATTGTATTAATTTTGATTGTTTTGTATGCTTAGTATCCTTCACATACACATATTTTTTTGTAAAAACGTATTTATTAATTTGGAAATATATAAGTATGTTATGCGAATAAAAATCGTATTGAGAGTTTTATATTTGTATTTACACTTCATCTGTTATTTTTGACATAGAATGTGGCTGGAAATGCTCATTTTCTAAACAATTGAACAGTTTTAGTGATATAGGAAAACCAGTTACCAATAGAAACGTTAGTGTGCTTTACAAGAACAACAAACACCAACCCCATGCTGTTGAGTGCATAACTACTTCAACTGGGAATCGTGCGTTGTTGTACCAGCGTATCATTACCATAATCATAGACTGGATGTATTCTGAATTTGCTTTCATCAAGCAGGGTCGTGGTCAATTTTATTAAACAAATTATAGTCACGTTAGTAATTTATGTCTAAATACAAATGAAAAAGTCTGCAATATTTTGAATAAAGGCACAACAAATACATTATTTTTTAAGAGGGCATCCAACATTCAAAATTTACACCACTGAGCTAAGACATGATAGGATGAAATGAAATTGTATTTATATATCTTATATTCTAAAGCAAATTATACGCAGAATATGCTTATACACTAAGCGTATGCAGTTGTGATAAAAACAACTTAGTTAGGTTTATATAACAAGCAGTAACCACTTGAAATGCAGATAGTGTCACAATAAAAACAAACTCCAGTTCATAGAAGTTGATTGTAGATCTCCACCGGCGGGATTGAGCTGGATTGTGACGTCAGCACACTGCTAGCCTACTCGTGGGTTGAATGTTGTGTCAAATAAATGAAAATTACTTGACTTTGAGAATTTTTATTTGAGATACAAATTTCCTTTGGTGGTTGATGAAATTTGTTTTTAGCATACATTTATTGCTGTCATTTCCGTCTACTAATCTTAAGTTTAATAGCTCATATGTAGTTTCGGAAAGAGTACTTTATAGTTTAAAGCTAGGTGGTGGATATAATAATATTATACAATGTGACTATTTAAGTGTTTGTCCTTTAGTTCTAAGTTATGGTTGTTATAAAAATTACTTTTTTAGACAATTGATGAACTATAAACAATAATTATTTTATAAATTTGTTAGAATATATACTTTATGGATAAGGTAAATAATAGTATAGTTTTAAAAAGAATAAAAAATTTACTTTCTGTGTTTCAAACATTTGGAGGGTATTGATAACATAGTTTGCTTTATGCTGCATTAAATAGTTTGTTGTAATTGTGACACTTTTAGACATGGATAGAGTAAATATGTGAACAGAGCAAATATGATACTATAAAACTACAATAAAGGATTAAATAAAGCTTTATTTTATAATTAATATCCAGATTAGGACTTATTTTGCCTACTAGATGGGTTTGAAGGTGCCACCCTCTTAATAAGACGATAAAAGAACATAGCCTCATAAATTGTTGACATTTTAGAAGTTGCTATCGGAAAAATAAGCGGAAAAAGTTAAACTGGTATCGAGGATGAATGATAGCATAGAAATAATTACTGCAAATGAAGATCCAGCCCTACTTTTGTTTGAAAACAATAATAAAACAAAAAAAAACATAATGCTATATAAGTGCCTTATTATTTTCTGTTTACATAACAAATTCTTAGAAACTTTAAGCTTCATGAAATAAATTAAAATTTTACTTTATTAATACGATGAATTAAAAATAATTAATATATAAAATAATTATCCCGTATGCTTCTAATTATAAGTATTCTAACAAAAGGACTATGCATATAAGTTGTTAATTGGGTACGAAAACGTCCTAGCTTAGGGCGAAACTATACTTAAAGCTGATAAAAAACCACGGCCATAAATCTAATCTATCAATACAAAAATGTCTAAATTGACATTTGTTCAAAATAAAAATAGTTTTAATTAATATAATATTTAATTTCAAAGTGTTAAGACATGGATATTGCAATATAGATTATATCGTTAAAAAGGGTGAACGTTTAGTGTCTATACTGTGATTTAACATATATTAAAATTAAAAGCCACAATGTTCTTGCTTAGAGCCCAAGGGTGTGATTAGATCCGAGCGGATTCACATTTTCCAACCCGAGTCACGCTCTTAATTAATGCTGTCTAAATGTAATGCTTCATTATCATTTTTCTTATTTTATCCCTACTAATAATTTATATAAGAAAGACGTATATTTATATTTTGTACAGAATACTTCAATACATTTTGATATATAATATTTAAATATAGAATTACAATTGCAATTATAAATTCCCAAATATTTTAAACTCTTGCAAGCTGATATAGTTGAGCATATTAATAATATATGACAATTTAATGAAAAAACACTTCACTAAATCAATTGGTAAATACGTAGAGGTATTTAGCAATATTTATGATAATTTTATTTCCTACATTTAAGCACAGCAAAATAAAAGTAGCATTTTTAAGACGTACGACGTGTACGTTTCTTTAGTATATATGAATAATTGTGCTATAATAATGTAATAAAAAGTGCTAAATATATTTTTCAATATAATTTTAAAACAGGTATATAAAGTATGCTTATAGGTTAATATTTTATTTCTTACCAATATGTAATAATCCAGGTTTACCAACATAGTCCAATTGTTAGTATCGTGAATGGAAGTTTCAACAGATAATTCCATAGAAAACATATTTATATAAGCTTATAACATAGAGCTGTCTATACTTGGCAGTTGTCTTAGCATGGCATACATATTAAAGTATTGTCTCCGAGGTTTGAGGTTTGAGGGTGGCGGGGGGGGAGGTCAGGTGGCGCGGCGATTTTGATGGGTTTGTTAGTAGTTATGTAAGTGTAGTGTTTCATGGTTAATTGACATGTTAGTTAAATTTTTATTTGTAAGTGAAAATTCGTCCTTTTAGTGAACTAGTGGGTGTATGGTAAGTGAACGATTCATTGTGAACGAGTGTGTGATTGAACTAGTGAGTGTGGGTGTATGGGTGTCTGGGGGGTTAGTTAGTGTAAATGATGGGGTAAGGGTAGTGGGATAGGGGTATTGTAAGATTACTTGGTTAATGGTGTGACAAGGTTATGGTAAGGGTATTATATAGTTTACTTGGATAAGGATAGGATACTAGGAGAGGTAAGGGTGTGGGATAAGAGTGTGTTATTATGTGATGGTATGTGACGATGGAGGAGGGGTTAATGTGATTTGGATATGAGAGATTTATTTTTTTTTGTAATTTGACAGTATCTATTACTCGTATATTTTTAAAGTATCTATAGTATATTTTTGTAAATGATTGAGAATCTTTTAGAGTTCTGTAACCGTATGTTTTACATCTTAGCAAAGTCTAGTATGGGGTTATTAGACCTAGACGTGAACGGTGAATCTTGTTTTTATTAGAGAATATGTGCAATGCGTGTTTGTGTATTTTTAAAAGAGTTTATACAGAGTATGTACAGACACTGGTATAGGACGATGTCTTTGAACCTTAGAGTTTCAGTGTGTGTAGACACCTGTGACCTCTTTCACTACTGTACATGGTTGAGTGCGTGTGCATGTACGCGTGTCTCCGGTCTTTCACCCATCGAGTGGTATTTAATGCTCCTCGACAAAGCTAACGCTCATTCCACAATAAGAAGCCATGGCCGCTGTAACATCCTATACAGTGTGGGATGCAGCGAGCATCACCAACTTGCTCAACATAATAAGAGGCGAGGCGGTTAACCGCCTGGTAATTGTTAGATGGGGGATGCTCTGCCCCGATGGCCGCCACCACCTGCTGCCACGGCGTTACGTGGCAAACCAACCCGGGCACCTGGAGGAGGTGGAGATGCGGCTCCGGAACCTCACAAACAACGGCGAGGTGGCCCTCCTACAGAAGAGGACAATAAACCTATTTTAGAATATAAGTTTTTTTATAAAATAAATAAAAATAAATAAAAAAAAACAAAAAAAACAACAAAAAAAACAACAAAAAACACAACAAAAAACTATAGTTTTAGTCACTTCTCTAAGAATCAGTTATTCTTAGAGGCACCGCGCTGGTTCTTGGAGCGTAGTGTCGCGGGTTCGCAGGATCCAAAAATACTGTATATGTGTTTCCGTGAGCAAGATACTTCTCGTAAAAACTTTGGATTAAATTTGGTATAAACGTGTAAAGCAACTCTATTAAGAATTTATACGAGTCTGTCTAGAGTTTATAAATATATTATTAATTACCAAAAGATGATCCAAACATTCAAACATCCAAACATTTTACCTATCATACCGTATAAATAATACATCACAGATTAGCAGCTCAAAAAGGTAACAACAATATGTTACAGCTGGTAAATTTACAACGGGGAACTATATTATGGTCCGGTCATATTTGGTCATATTTGGTCATATTTTTAAAGACAAAATCACTATGATAAAATGAAAATAAACTGTTTAAGAAGATATAATAAGTATTTAAGATTTACGGTGCTAGTCCGTAATGTATAACCGGTTTTATTTAACTATACATTCTATATACTTAAACGTGTCAATTCCATAAACTAAGATGGAGGTCATTATAAAGTGTCTAACTATGCGAAATGGGTGGTTCATCCTTACGCGCCCAACACTATACAGCCAGTGAGCCTAACAACAGGGGAGCCAGAGAAATGACTTATTTCAATAATTGTTTAATATTATCAGACTTAATTTGTAAGTTGAGAAAAAGCTGTCTGATAAAATAAAAGTGGCTTTGTAGACAACTACAAACTTGAAGATATGGGTCTCAAAATCCTTGCTGCTCTATATATAACTATACTTGTACTGTAACTGTACTTGCTCTATATATAACTATCCGAAAATATAAATATTGTTTTATTTTACCGTGGTTTAATATTTTCAATTATTAAAACGGGGGACATGAGAGGTCACTCGGGGGTTTGTTGTTTTTAAGTTAGAAACTGTTAATCCTTGAATTGTGCTAGTACTGTTAGAGCACCAAATTTTACATTTTTAATTTGTATATAGTTACAATACGTTTAGCTCAATATATGTTTCAGTTATTCGATTGTAAAAGAAAAAACAAAAATGTATCAGCTTTAATTAAGTTTATTGGTATTTAATATTTGGGTATATTCTGACGAAGGCCACCCGAATAATAGTTTATACGATGATTAAATCAAGTTTATTTACTGCCTACGATGTAGAATAGGCCAGCGGTGTACACCTTCAACTGGGTCAGGGCGCGTGCGTGACGGCGGGGAGGGTCAGTGCTCCGCGTGGCAACAATACTTGTCGTTATCACCACCTGTTGTCGTCGGTGGGCGTCTGACACAGTAGTCACACAGTAGCCACACAGTAGCCACACAGTAGCCACACAGTAGCCACACAGTAATATTGCCACAGCAGTCTTTGCTAATAGTACACAGAGAAAAATGGAATTTGAAAAATGGATATTGGTTGTCATGACCAATATTAGTTAAACCACGATTAGTTAACGAAAGTGGTTGGCCAGGAAAGGTTATCGTAAACAAAACAACAGTTAGTTTAACTTTTTGTAGTAGTTGTTTCAAGGCAACTTTGGCTATTCCTCCGAGAGCTAAGTTAAGCCCGGGGTTCTAGGACTGTCTGGGTTAAGCATTGAGGCTAACAACTAAATGAATGAAAATGAAATGGGTTGTAACAAACTAGAATATGGGGTTATTACAACTACTTTGGTTAAATTAACCAAATCCTCAATTTTCAGTCAAGCCGTTTGGTTCGGGTTTTAACAACTACTTCTAAACAAATTAGTTTAACCAATGAATTTATTGGTTAACTTAACTTATAAAATATATATATATTTTTTAACTCTCTGAGCTTAGTTAAATGAACTCATACAAATAATTGTCCATATAGTAACCTCTGACACTGGTTGAACTAACTTATAAACTTGGATTAACCAATCACATTTCTCTGTGTAGTTTTTACCTGCTATTTGCTGAGTAACGTTTGTGCTAGTGAAAATGAGTGAGCGTATCTTAATTTTGGACTTGCCTAAAACAAAAGAAGGGGCTGTGTTTTTTTACAGCCGAAAGAGTGTTTGCCATCTCGTCACCATTTGGACTCGTATCTGGCCGAGAGCGAGATTACAGTCAGCGATTGAAACACAACCGAGTACTTATATCCAACAGTGAGATTCAAGCAAAATAAAAAACAACCCCAGAATCCCACATAAAAAATAAATATGAACAACTATTAACTATTATTTGGAAAAATACAAGATATATAAATTTGAAGTTTAGAGTAAGCATACCCCAACTAGTCCAAGATTTCTGGAGCAAATTACACTTGGATAACTATTTATTTAATAACCTCTTATCAGATTTTCAATTATAATTATTAAAAATTATTAAAAACCATATTGCAATATTAATCATTAGAGTGTAACCCTTTCAATATAAATATATTTTTAAGTATTCTTTATTATTTAGCAAATTACAATGAGTAATATGTTAATTTTTAATAAATTATCTATACATAGTGAAAGTGTGCTTAATATAGTCGGGTTAATAATGGTAAGACGGTTTTGTGGATAATAATTTTATTATTTATTCAAGTTAACTTTAATGGGGTTTTTCTTTTTTCACTGGTTTGATAAACATTGAAAGCGAAATTGTGTAATTAGTTTGATTACATTTCCATAAGAACTTATAAACAGTTACTTTAGTTTGAAATTTAAATTTACATGTTTAACATTAATAACAAATATTATTTTAAATTTCTCAATTTAAAAATGAAAAGAAAAAATAGTTCAAGAAAAAACGTTTGAGGAATGTCTGGTCCGTGGTCCTGGGTCCTTGGGGAGTTCGATGTCGGGGCTCGGAATCGTCTGTAGGCGGTTGACATCGGGACTCGGTGGACTTGGTGGTTCTTCCAGACAGTGGAGTTGTGTGAGCTTCCGGTGCACGCCGATGCACACCGTTCCCGGGACGGGTTCGTAAGTAGACCATGAAAAAATAAACAAACGTGTATGAGTAAATAGATTATTAAATAAACCACCCTAGGAGGAATAATAGTTTGAAATTTATTTCAGAAAATAAACTCACTGATTTTATTAAATTAATGGTAGCTATTCTGTTATGATTACAGTGAAGGCGGATTGGCAATTTGATTAAAATGTGCGGACTCCCAAAACTGCTGGTTGTGTGCATAGCTTCTGAAGTGCACGGTGTATTAATTTGTAGTTGATTGGGTATGTTACTCAATTTTATATTACTCAAATAAAAAACCTTGTACCAAAAATAACAAAATAAAATCATGGAACGTGTTGTATAGATTATCAATGAGTGATAGCCGGATTCTCTGATATTCTCTGATAGCAATTGCTTACATCTTTAGGCACTATGACATGTTTATACAGTTGCTCCAAGAACCAGCGCGATGCCTCTCAGCTACCGCGATAATTGATTCTTAGAGAAGTGACTAAAACTATAGTTTTTTGTTGTATTTTTTGTTGTTTTTTGTGTTTTTTTATATTTTTTTATTTATTATCAAAAACTTAAAAACTAAAAGAGGGGGATGACCCTTTTCTGTAGAACTGCCACGGAAAGGTAACGTCAACGTGTACACGATACAGCGCCTGCATTAACCTCCTTACAACAGTCACTTTCCATTACACTTCCCATTACACCGCGACGTGACGAACGGCAACTGCTTTTGCTGCATCGTTTGATTTGGTGGCAAAGTGTGATGAAGAGTTTTATAATAAATCGATTGTGGTTTTAATTTGATAGAAATCTTGTAAAACAACAAAACTTGCCTGCTTGTTTACCAATTAATTTTGGCATTGACTGTCAATGTAGATCTGGATTTGGGCTCAATATAGGAACAAGAGTTCAAAAATTAACAATAAGAGGCTACTATTTATTTACTATTTATTATCTGTTTTACAACTGATATCTAAATGCGGGAGTGGGAGGGTTTGTGGTTCGGGGTTTTGGGATTTGAAAAATGAACCTAACGAGCGCGGGGTTGCGGCTTGGACAAAAACTGTTGTCTATTCGGTCCAACTCCGGAGTGGACACGGTGTAAATTCGTCTACCCTCTCTATAATTTGTTTAATGCGGCACAAATAATGTGTGTTTGGAATATACTATATAAAATAAATATACTATCCATATACTATCCATATACCATCCAAACTTATTTTTAAACAACCCCGTTCTCCCCATAAAAAGTACCAATATTGAAAATATTTTAATTACATTGACTTAATTAAATTAAACTACAACTAAGCTAAAATGGTTTGGCGGGAATATATCGGTAGTATATTTTGTTATACTTAGTGCAATATATCTGATGTAATCGCCTATGATGTTTTAATGCGAATTTCTTTTAACTTCTTTTGTGGGATATCGTGTCCTGTTGAATGGTGTGGCCTCGTTCTTCTCGCAGCCATATTCTCTGGATCGCTGATAAAAATATAATTTCCTGTTGAATGTGTAGTTGCGCCTCGGGGTGATTGCGCCTCGTTCTCTGGATCGCTGACCCCAATGGCGTCCGTCGCTCCCGTACTCCCGCACATTCCCGTCACGCCCCACCTCTGTCCACCACGGATTCCGTTGAAGTAGGTTGAACACGTCCATGTTGTAATATGTTCTTCTGATCAGGTGAAGACGCCGGTATTTTCAGATGTCCGGTGGGGTCCCAATTGGAGTTTTTTCAATCGTTCTGAATCAAAAGTATGTGTAGCGAGTTTGTAGAATCCCAGAAACGCGTCTGCTGTGATTTTTCTTGCACGTTTAAAGAATTTTAGGTTTGTGGTTTGTGGCGGCCGGGCGTTTATCACGGCAGATGTTAGTGGGTGAGCCGCCTTGACACGGGGTTCCTTCAGTTTCGTCTGGTGTAAACACTTATCTGCACGTATTATATATTACCGTTATATTCCCCGGTTAAACGGAACAATTTTTTCGCGACTATCTATCTTATATCTATTGTTTGATACTTAGAAATAATTTCCCT
The DNA here is from genome assembly GCA_963675035.1 of Allygus modestus. Classification (NCBI taxonomy): domain Eukaryota; kingdom Metazoa; phylum Arthropoda; class Insecta; order Hemiptera; family Cicadellidae; genus Allygus; species Allygus modestus. The sequence continues at coordinate 88,705,240 of OY776112.1, read as the reverse complement.
ATGTAAACTATAAATTTGACTCAACTAAAATATTAAAATTCCCCATGATAAACTATAAATTTGACTCAACTAAAATATTAAAATTCCCCATGATAAACTATAAATTTGACTCTACTAAAATATTAAAATTATCACTAAATTATCACTATATAAATAGTAAGTGATACTCTAGATTACAGTAACCCCATTTTTAACACACATTATTAGGCCTTATGTAATTAAACACTCTACAACATATTATTTTGATGATTACAATTTTAATAGCCGACCTCGAACCATTCCGCGGTGCCCAACGATCCACATTTGTTTGAAATGAGTGATGTGAGAAAACTGGGATGGGATTGATAGGAATAATGGATATTCATAAAAATTGTTCTCTACACTACTCTAAACAGCTGTTTTATGGGGAACGCCTCTAGGGCCGAATCCCGCCTAGATGTGGGGTTTGTTTATAAATAAATATTGTGTGGATTTCCTCCCAATCCGCATATTATCCGTGGCCACGGATAATAGGACAGATTTTTTTCTACCATCTGGATAAAGAGTAATATATAACTTGAGAATTACAAACAAAAGCACTATTATAATAATACTGATATATTAGAAAATATATTACTCTTACCAAATATAGCAGATTGTGAGGGGAAGTGCGTGTATTGTATGTATTTGTGTTTTATTATAAATTTATGATTATATGATAATAAGATGTGTACAAATTTAACATATACTAGCAAACCTATAAAACATCTAAAAAAGAAATGACTCATTACTCTCAAGTTGAGCCACATGTTTTATTTCTTGCGTGTCTAGATTAAAGAGGGAAAAGCTGAAGATATCCTCAGCCCCAGGATCGGAGAAATGCGACAGTTGCACAAAAAACAAAGGGGACACAATACGCTATTAGTGTAACGGAACCCGGTGACGGTAGCTGTCCTATCGGGTGAAAGTGGCACTTACGGCGGTACAACGCGCAGTTCACTCTCGCTTTCACTGCTCGTGCGCGTTGCCGCATGCGACACCAATTAGCATAGACGGGTGACAGACAGCTGTGGCTAATATCATTCATAGTCATACAAGTCGTGAGGTCTTGTCAAATACGCTCTAATATAATCATTTTATTCATTACATTCAGATTGACCGATTAAAAACGAGACAACAAATCTAAAAGCAATTTAAAAATTACGCTGTTTTTGTGTTCCCCATATAAATAATAATGCCACGACGACTCGGGGATATGATAATTAGCTTCCGAGGTGTAAATGTAACTCGGCCGTTATTAATTAAAAGATCGGAGCAGTTTGATTAAAATCACGGGTAATTATTTTTATGGTAAATTATCTTGGGTTATTTCAATCCTACACGAGTAAGTAATGTTCAGTAATGCATGGGGACGAATTAATGTTTATTAATAAACTAGCAGATGTACCCGCCCTTCGTACGGGTTGTACATAAGTGGCAGATTAACTAAAAATATTAACAACCCACATAATTTTACAATACTAAAATTACATTTTACACTTTTAAAGTAGAATTAAAGTTAACGAAATATACTATGGCAGATAGTTCTGGTACTGCTGGGTACTGTTGCCAAGTCGAGGAACTCTGTTGGGTAGTGAACGGTGTGGTTTTTGCGACTCCAAATCGGTACACCTTGGATTCGATTTTAGAAATAAAAGAACTATCGAAATAAAAGTACAACAAAATATTAACCCTGTTTAATTAAACGTTTTAAATACTTTGATACATTAATCTTTACATTCCAATAAATTAATAGTAATGTAACGAAACATTGACAAACCACTTTTAAAATCACCAGTCTTGCCAGGTCCTGTTTTCAATATAATTGTAAATATTTCTAGGTAGTGAAAATGGGTTATAACCACTTTTAAAATCACCAGTCTTGCCAGGTCCTGTTTTCAATATAATTGTAAATATTTCTAGGTAGTGAAAATGGGTTATAAATACTAACTGGTTGGTCGGCGCTCTCAAGGCCCCCTGCTTCGTGGTCTCAACGGGAGCGGGGGGTGTGGGTGTGAGGGGTCTCAAACGTGGCAGATGGTCGTGGAATTCGTTTAATAGTGATAAGTAGGCCCAGCATTATTAATCTCCTGAAAAACAATAGCTTCGTGTACAACTTTTATATATTAGTCTGTTCCAAAAATGTCTTAACAGAATAGAATATTTTTATTTTCTCATAATACATAGTTGTAACTTTATTTTTAATCACACGGCTTGTAACGGAGAAGTGTGGGCTAAGTGTGGAGGGGGGGGTTAATGTGATGAGGATATAATAGATTTATTTTGTGTAATTTTACATACTCTTTTATCTATTACTCTGTTATAGTATGCGTATATTTTTAATGTATCTATACTGGATAGTATATTTTTGTAATTTTCAAAACTAAATGATTGGGGTAAGTTTTTTAATTGAGAATCTTTTAGAGTTTTGTAACCGTATGTTTTACATCTTACTGTAGCAAAGTCTAGTATGGGGTTATTGGGAGATATATCTTTGAATAAACCTAGACGTGAAGGGTGAATGAAATCTTGTTTTGTAAACGAATCGGTTTTAGAGAATACGTGCAATGCGAAGGAATCGTTGTCTGTGTATATGAGATCGAAGGGGGGAAAGGTTTTCTTTAATTTATTGTAGTACATGTCGTACATGTATCTCTTACTTAGATCTAGTATTGAAAAACCTAAACATATTGGCTTATTACAACGAACCTTTCTTTTTGACATAAAGACTACGTAGTTATTTTCGTTTAATATTAATCTGTCTACAAAGGTGGGCTGTTTTATTAATCTCATAAGTTTTCTAGTGTTGTTGTACAGGAAGTGTTTATTTAAGTTATCGGTTACCCTTTCTATTGATTTACCATATATCAGGTTTGATTGGAGTTTAAAGAAATTGGATAGGGCTTTGTCTTGGGAATAGTGCATTCTCAAGTCTGTGTTCATTTTTATGTAGGGTTCTAACCAACATGATTCGTTAAATGAAATAGCTCTGTGGACTTTTTCTAATATGAGTCCCATTGAGAGAGCTTGTTTTAATGTCTCGTAGTGTATTACGTAATGTTTTCTGTCTTGAAAAGAAGATATTAATTTACCTTCTACGTGATGAGGACATAGTGGATAGTCCCTGTGATCTGAGTTAAATGGATATTTTAAATCCACTTCTAAGATGTAACCCGTACCTTCTGGTTTACTTTCTAAATGAACCGAGTCTGGAGATACCCACTTGAAACCGTCCAGAGGAAGTGGACATTTCAACATTACAGCGGAGTAAAGACCGATAATGTCATAAAAAAAAATTAGTGAGTCGGGTTTAGTGGGATCGTAATTGGGGAGTGAGGGGTGGTTGGAACTTGCGTATTTCTTTACTGCACGTGTAAATCCACCTCTTATACCTTTCATTATCATATTATACATTTTATCATCGTTTAAAAGTTCTATGCGAGTGTTTGTAATCTTGAGCATGACGTCGAAACTGTAAGCTCCTATTGTCAGATAGTAGAACATGTCGAGTTTATAGTTTTCAATACAGATTGATCTTATAGTTTCTAATTTATCAATTTCTGGATAGAATTGAGAAGAGTCTAAAAACTTCATTGTAGTATTTTTAATTCTCTTTGAAATGCATAGGAACTTTTCTATTTGACCCTTGAAAGGTATGAATTTTATATTGGCATTGACGCTAGTGAAGTAGTTTAACAGTTCTATTCCTAGATCTTTTATAATTATTGGGACAAAGTATGGTAATCGGTAGTTTATATTACAAGTAGAGTGGGCGTAACCTCTTATTGATCCGTTTAAGTGATTGTGATCGAGAACGTAATCGTTGAACATACCTTTACCACAGATGTGACAGGGAGAACCTTCTATGGGTGGATGTGGAAATTCCTTTGGAGGTATATTTCTCTTGTACAATCTACCGATTAGTTCACACTCTCTTTCTAAAGAGTTCATAAAAGCTGTAATGTCTGAAAAATTTCTAGTTCTAATTATTTTACTATTTTCATTGACGATATTGTATGTGAGACTTTTTATAGTGAATGTGCCTATACAATGAACGAAAGAAGTGTTTGGATCTGGTTCACAAGTATCTTCTTTGTTTAGCTGTTGTTCTATGTCGCAGTATATGACAAACGGTATTTTCAACTGTCTGTTGTAGTTTTTAAAGAACAAAAACTTGTTTCCTTCTTTTGGAAAGGTGACGGTTGGTATTGAGTGACTGTTACAGTCGAGTTCGTGAATGAGGAGTCGGTCTTGTTTATAAAAGTGTTTGAAACACTGCCGACAAACGTATAACCTAGTAGTTGTTTTGACCAGTTGTCTACCGATAAATGCGTCAAAGTTTTTAATCCACATATAGTGGTTTTTATAAAACAGTATATCTCTGTGATCGGGTTTTCTATGAGGTGTTACTTTTAATGGAGTGATTTTTCTATTTCTATCTTCTATAGAGTAAACGTTTATGGAGATGTTATTTACGTTTTCAAATGTTTGTATTTCGTCTAGTTTTACGGGAAAAGACACGCACGACCATTTATACTTATCGTTCAAATGCACGTATTTGAAGTAATTTAATATATTGTGATAATTCTTTCCCGAATCAGCCAAAATTTTTCCCATTATGGCGATTTTGAAACAGATATCGTTGCAACACGTTCTTCTACTACCCTTACCGCGGAATGGATTTACAAGAGATTTTTTTCCTCTAAGAAAGGGGGGTAGTTTGAATCTGGTAGATGAACCCCAGACTGGTTCGTATCTGTTGATACGGAGCTCTAGTTTGACAATCGTGTATATAGCCCAACCCGAACCTCGTAACTCCAAAGTGGATTTTTCTAATAATAATTTATTTATACTGGAAGAGTACTGCTGATTTAAATCAGTTAAACTGAAAACTGTCAAATTTTGAGTTTTAAAACTTTTTGTTTGCAATTCGTCGTTAGATTTTGAAAACTTACACTCCAACAACATATTATACTTTATGCTATCGTGCATTTGTTGGTAGTGTTTCAATAAATAAATAACATTCCCCCTCAACCACTCCATGTAAGTTTTAACACAAGAAAACCCGAGGGGGTTGTCAGCCTTCAGTGTAACGAGTCTGCACCTTGCAGCCGATTCAATTTGAACGAAATGGTTTTCAAATGAGGTGACGTGTTCGTGCGTGTCAAGTTCGGGATATAAAACGCCACATACTTCACATAGCACGTCCATCGTGAAAAATGAGGAAATGGGGATTGATTGCGGATTAAATACCTTTGGGAAAATTTTAAAATTTTACATTTCTTTTTACTCCAAAACTCAATATGATCCTGTCTTGTAAACTGTTTTATATTCTTTTTTATATTTAATATTTGGTTTGAGACTTATTTCTCCATAGTTCGTGGTCTTCAACTTCTGTTATATATTTATCAAGTATTTGTTTTGCATCGATGTAACTTATAGAATCATCAAATTTTCTTTTTTTTGAAGTTGGAACTTTTATCATTCTTAAATCCTCAACATTAAGAATTTGGAAGTGGGTATCAATTATACTGGGTACGAGTGGTTTTGGTGAATTTTTTGTTATAAACATATTCAACCCCGCTTTGGGGAACTTATAGAGTAATAATAGTGCGTGTGGATATGTTACCTCATATGCGTTTTCAATATAGACATCTTTTACATCTAAATCTGGTTGAGTATAAATTAATGCTGTCTCACTGTAGTCATTTTTTTCTAAAATACTTTGTATGACATCGCAATCGTAAGGGTTTAGAAGATCTACAACTTTTTTTAATTCTATATCTATTGGAAGATTGTCTACATAGTAAAGTTTTAATCTATTTAAAGGGGGTGTTTGGTTGGTTGCAGTCATAAGAATGAAGAACCGCGATAGCCTTCAGGAATTTATATCCCAAAAGACTGAGGAAACAATACGAACATATGTAGTTGTATTTCACCATAACAATATAGAATGTCTGGGATGTTTGAGAATCGATAGGAGCCTTCAAAAAATATTTAATTTGGAAGATAATAAAACATATGATATATATTTGAAATTGAAAAACCCACTGTCTGACTGTTGCACTCGTCTTGTTCTGACAAAAATAACAAGTGAAAACTATAAACAATAAACATTTGAAAAATTTTAAATGAAATAATTATATATAAAAAATATTTAATGGAAATTGTTGAGGTCGAAAATGAAAAACCAAAATCTAAAATACAAAGTATTTTTTTAACAAGATTAAAGGAATTCATTCAAAATAGTCCTTCCCATAGAATCGAAAAAAATGAAATGAATGGCAAACCTTCACTGATGACGGTGACACTTCTTGGAGTAGTTTTTACGATAATTTTTTCAATATCAGCCGTAAAAGTCGGAATTATTAACGCATTACTTATATTACTGTTCATAATTTCTGTTATAATTCTAATTTTAAAAAATTATTCTAATTAATATTATATTCTATACAAAATAATACAGATTTCATTTTCAAGTTTTTATCACTTCTCTTGTAGTAAATATTTAAAATATTAATTTTATTACTATGTTTGAGCTCTAAGAACTGTATGAGAAGTTCTGGATATTTTTTAAAAACTATAGCTTTTTCTAAGCTCATGATGCATCTAAACTCCATTTAATGTCTCGGAAGAATTGTGATGTTGGTTCCTAATGATGTCACAAAGGCGCTTCCCGAATAACTCAAGGGGTTGGCAGAAACCCTGGCGGTTGTACTCCTACTTTCTCCAGATTTCTCTTCGTCTGCCAATTTCTTATATTCAGGAATTTCCAATTGTTCAATTGCACAATCCCACAGAGATTTCGTATGAGGAGAGTGAATTTGATCTATTTCCAAACTATTACCTTCGAAAATTAAGGGGTCGCCTTCGCATATTCGCCTTATTGCAACTACACCGATGGGCGTAAGTTTGCAGTTTGGAGTAAACGATGACACGGCTTCGTTTTTAAACTTCAATTCTGTTGGGTAGGTATTTCTGATAAACTTATACCAGTAGGCTTTGTGGCTATCGTCGAAGCAGTCCAGAATAGTTTCATCTGGTTTAATATCGGAATATTCTTCTCTAATCTTCACTATGTGAGAGTTTTCGTATTGTTGAATGAAGTTATGGAACCCGTCGCGGTTATTTTTACAAACGTCTGAACTATGAGATTCTGGAAATGCGATAGTGTTTTTTGGAAGATCTCCCGTGTACTTGAAGGCTTGACCCTTCTTATCGTCATCTTTATAAGCCCATTTGCTTATATCACCACAATACGTCTTTGGCACTCCGATATTAAGAGTATCTTCCTTACAACAAATACTTTCTCTTGTACCGGGCGGATATTGCAAAAGCCGCTTAGCTTCTACTGGTATAACAGATAGTGCGCCAATGGATTGCGAGTAGAGAAGGTTCATTTTATGCAACATAAAATACTGTTCATCCAAGTTTCTACCTTCTGTATCTATACAACGATACGCTTTTATCCTTGTATAAATGTAGGGGTTTAACGTAACATAATGTAGTACTGGTTTTGATGCATCTGTTGCTGTGTAGGGCTCAATTTTTGTTATCTTTAAATGTTCCCTATGCGTTTTAAACTCATCACCAGTAGTACCCACCATTGAGATATTCTCTCCATCGTCCACCGCTTGTATGAATATTTTAAAATTATTCGGGTCACTACTAACGCCAATTTTATCGCCCGGTATTCCCAATAGAGACCATAATATCTCTCCTCTGGGTACTATAAGAGTGTTTTTATCAAATACAATATTATCGGGGCAACTATTTTCTGAAATTGGTGTGATTCTATACGGTCTGGTAGCAATTAAATACGAAATAACACTATCTTTTCCTTGATAACACGAGATGGTGCTGAACAAAGTCTTTACATAATCATCCCGCTGTGTAAGACCATACTGTGTGAATAAGTCGCTAATACACACCCCGGAAATAGCCGAGCTGATTTTATTGCCATACTTATTATACATGTAAATTTCGCGCTCGAAAACGGTATTCATAATGAAATTTTTAAACAACTCCTCCGAATCTCCTCCAGTTTTCTTGTAGTGTGGAACAACACAGTTTTTTATTCGCGTTGTATAAATTCCGGTTGTCATTTTCTTTTTTATTTACCAAAAAAACCGATAATTAATTTTACTATTGCATTTTCAATTTCTTAGCTGGTGGTTCTTCCTCATTTTTAAAAAGCGATGCCACATATGGTGAAAACAACCTCTTCGTTAGTGTAAGACTGACCAGAAGGGATATGTTCTGCAGGCTCGATTTTAACGCCTTCAATGAAGGCGAATCGTTATCCTGAACCGATCTGAGAATTTCGTCGACGTCTTTGGCTCCTAATATTCTAGCGATGATGTTCGATCCAGAATCATTTAAAATGGTTATTTTATCCTTTTGTAGGGACGTTGAAAACACTTCTATGTACTTTTGAATATCCGGAGGGGTAAACTTTTTTGCCTCGGTCAGTAATACCTCAAAAAATGTAAACACGTAATTCGCCATGTTTTTATCTGAACTGTTTTTACCCAAAACAGAATCAATTATGAGTCCAATTTTAAACTTTTTATAAAGTATATTGTCATTAACACCGTCAATGTCCTCTAGCTTTGCAAAACAACTCTGTAAGTAGGCGCAGGATCCCGTGTTGTACAAGTATTTAATAATGTCTTTCTTTAACGAGTCAGAGGACGATATTGATGAGGGAGGCGGTGTCCGCGGCGGGGGGAGTGTTGGTGATGGAACTATCTGTGGTTGGGAATTGCTGTTGCTGTTATTATTATTATTATTATTATTATTATTATTATTATTACTATCATCCATCCAATTTAAATCAGCGAATATATCTAACATTTCCGGGTTGGGTATATCTCGCTGTAAAGTGAAATCCTCTGCATTTAAAAAGGTGGGAGGGTTATTTAAAATAGTGTTCATTTTTTATAAAGAAAAAAATGATTTTTATGCAATGTTTTGTGTTTGACTTGGATGAAACTTTGGTTTACGTACAAGGAAAGGATATTTTTGTCAGGCCGTACTCAGAATCTATTCTACAAGCATTAAATAAAACACAGAGTAATATGCTAATTTTATGGTCGGCTGCTGATTTTACGTATGTTCATAACATACTTATAAGACTAAATTGGAGTCATTATTTTAAAAAGGTTCTTAGCAGAGAAGACTGCGAGGTTTCTTTTAAACTATACGGTGAAAATAAATCTTGTTTTTTTATAAAGAATTTATTGAAAAGGGAAAGTGAAATGTACAATATACAATTTATATTGATTGATGATTTAGCTTCAAAAAACGAAACAACAAATGAGTACGATTTTAAAATTAATATTGTGCCGTATAAAAATCCAAACTCCGGTCCAGATATACACCTATACAATGCAATCAAATGTTTCCTATAAATTTAGAAACCAACTCTTTGACCACAATTGGTTTATGGCGTGAATCTGAAATAATCATAGTTGAAAAATATTTAATAATGAATGATAACCTTTCGATATTATAGGGCTGAAATATAATCGAAAATACAATAAAAAATAAGACTGATAATAAAAATAATGAATTTTTTATATTCATATTATTATATTTTTATACTTGTTATCATAATGGTAATTTACAAACGCCCCAGTAGAACCTTTGAGATATTTAAATACAACAATAAATATATGTATTTCAAAGAAATACCTATGGGTATAACTGGTGTAATTTACAATGGCATTCCGTATATATATGACAAAGATTCATTAACAGAGTGTGGTGGAAAGTATGATTCGGTGTTTGAAATAAAAGGAGTTAATAATAGGTTCATCTCGAAATGTTTTATTTCTGAAAACGTTGTAAGAAGCGTGTTTGAGGAAGCCCCATCCGCGTTAGGCGACGTTGATTTCAATTTCCCCACACTCGTTGACCATTAACAATTTTTTATCTGGTATGTAATGAAAGTTGGTATTTCTGATGAAATTAGTTGGCCTGTTGTACAGCAAATCGAGAAACCAAATTAAACTGTCCGCGTTGTTGACCACGAAATCTGCGACTGGAAAGAGTAAAATGTTGAGTTTTCGAACGCTTTTATGTGTTTTTAGGAATTCATTTAAATCGCTGACGCTATAGTCCCCGTTCATGTGACCTAAACGGCCACAGTTTTTTATTTCTATAATAGTCTGATATGACTTTTTTACGTCTCTGGAATCCCAAAAATGGATGCTGTATTCTGATAGCCGTTTAAATAAATCATCGTAATAAAATATTATATTCTTTGTATATTTTGGCATCCAAATATTGACTTTGAAGGGTAAACTAAACCCATCTATTTCGTTACACTTTATAGAATCTAAATAGCGTGTAAAAATATTGTTTGTATTTAAAATATATTTTTCTATTGTGGAAATGAAATTAAAGACTTTTTTTATCACCTCCGTTCTATCAATTGGTAATCCAACTTTATTTATCCTCTCATAGAACTCTACAGAATCTCTTTTTTTTCTTTTTTTGTCTTTATAAAATTTATCAAAGACTGGCAAAACGTAAGACAGCAGTAGTTCACCATTTGTTGAAAAATTTTCATCAACTCCGAGAACGTTTCGCCTATAACTGCATGTGGCGTTAAAGGAATTCAAATTTGTATATTCATAAAAAACCCTCGAGTTACAAACAAACGCGTAATCGTTTATTGAGGTATTCTCCAAAACATATTTAAAAAACGTCTCAATAAAAGTGTTATAACGTGGGTTGAATTCTTCTCTCTTATCATAATAGTTTTCAATCATTTCTAAAAATTGGCGAAAGAAGAGTTCAACAAAATCTTTAAACTTTGGATTTATTCTTCTAGCCACCCCCACTATTTTTAAACACCCACTTTTAAGCTTCATTATGTAGTTTTTCTTCTCTGCTAAAAACATTGTCGTTTTTGCTTCATAATCTAGGGTTAAAGAGATAGTCTCTAAACCCAAACCCTCTCTTATGTACTTATTCAAGACGTTAGCCACATCGATATCAAAATTCTCTTGTAAAATAAAAAGAGAATCTGTATCTCCGTAAACAACAGTCATCTTTAGTTGTTTTTCTATATAGGATTTGATTAATGAGTGAATCTTTCTTCCGTATGACGTTACAAGTGCCGCACAGGGGAGGTCACGCATCCGTCCCTTTGACGCCAATAACCCATAAATGGAGTTGGCTATGAGTTTGTATGCCTTGTTTAGATAGACATTTTTTGTTTTTTTCCTCTGCTCAATTAAATATTCCACTATAACAGACAGCGGAGCTTTTAAATACTGTCTTTTGATTGTATAAAATCTGTCCATTTTATTAGTTCGTCTCAGGAATTCTTTAGCAAGGGGAGAATTCTGATTTAGATTATCGATGACGTAATTGGAACTTATATTAAATTCCCTAATAATACTGGGATACAAAGAAGTAAAATCGACTACCGAAATTGGTCTGTTAACATAGACGGTTCTTTGAGCTTTCAATACCGTTGCACCGCGATACTGTTTGTTAACTATGGACTCAAACATATCTCCGGAAAATGTACGATCCTCTACAAGTTTAAATGGTACACACATGCCCTGTGCGGGGTACATTATCGACGTGAACTTACTTATAATCTTGGACGTCGCTTTGCTCATGTAGTCAACCGTATCACAAAAACATATACTTACCAAAGGTAGTAAGTGGTGAATTATTTCCTTTTTCGCATATATTTCTACTGTCAGTTCAGAATCGCGTGCAACGTAATCGCACATTTGTTGAAGAAATTCTAAATCTTGCCCACTCTCTGCATAGTATTGGTTTAGTTTCATGAAAGACATGTCTAATTTATTTTTGCCCAGTTCTACTTTGGCTATGTTTTTTAATGAAAATGAATTGTATTCGTTGGAGTGCATGCGTTTGAGATAAGCCATTACGTCGATGATTTGAAAACGCTCACAACATACCAAGGGACTTTTAATTCCTATTAACATTTTGTTTATTTCTTCTACTGAATAATAGTTTCTCGCCAATCCTAAAATTATCATTCTATTTAAAATAACAGGAAAATCAAATTCCAATATATTGTATCCGATTAAAAACGACGCTTTTAATTCAATTCTAAAAAAGTCACATAGTGCTGCTACAAGTTTCTTTTCTTCTACAAAACACTTATAAATCCTCTTATCGTCTGTAGAGTCTATTTTTATGTTCGGATTGGGTAGTAATAAATAAATTATTTCCAACTCTTTATCAAATCTCTTACCGCTGACGGTACCTATAACGAAAGAAACCGAAACAATCTTTTCATCGGGAGCTGCCCCATTGGGTATAACATCATACTCTCTACCTTTCACCACCTCTATGTCGAACGAACACACCCTTTGATTTGGGACTGTCTCGAAACCATATAATTCTTGTAATGTATTTTTAAAAACTCCATAGTAAAGAAAATCTTTGTTTTTACGTTTTTCAAATTCAAAGTATCTCTGCAGAGAAGAGGGGGTGAAGTTGATATCGAAAATATGAAAGAGCGACTTGTTGAAGGTTAAAAACTTTTCAAGACCTGGTAGGATGTGAACACTATTAACGTGAACAAACGCTGACAAACCCCTAAGACTATCTATGTAAACCACATCTTCCACAGTTATTTGAGACTGAGTTCTCAGATTCGCCAAACTGTCATTGTATGTGATTTTATATATATGTTTACCAAAGAAATCATGAGCTTTTTTTTCAAAATCTTCCTTCTTCTTTTTATGAATTAATAATTGCAAATAATAACAATTATCACTATTTAAATTTAATTTTCCACATATAAAATTACAATTGAAGTCAAATCCAACGTAATCACCCTCGGTGCTCGTCCACTTTGTAATAAAATGATCTCCCTCTTCGAACATTAGTCCGGACTGAGGCGAACCTATAAAAAACCTATATATAATAAAAAATGTTTGAAATATTTGTATTATTTATTATTGTTACAATTGTAATGTTAAAGCCAGATTCAATTCAAATCTCATTTCCAAAGTATGATTACAAAAAGTTTTGTGACAAATTCACAGGATCGTGGGACGGGGAAGATTGCACTTGTAAACATCCAGATTTCATAACAAACAACCACTATAACGGAAATTGCGATAGGGTTGTCGATATTAAATGTATAAAAATATTCAACTCGGGGGGAAAGTTATTGAACTTCAATATCCAAGATCCTTACACTGAGGGTTTCTGTGACTGTGGCAAATACTATTCTTATGATGTTTCGAGTCGTAAATGTGTTTTGAGAAAGTTAAATATGAGGTTGAGCATCCCGGAAAGGTGCGAAGATGGATATTATTTTGATGATAAATATAAAACCTGCTTGAAAAAACTCTGTTCCTGGGACATTTTAAACCCTCTGGAAAAAATTGACCAACACGCTATATCACCCACCACATGCAAGTGCGATTTTGAAAACGGTTATGCCCCCATTGCTTTAGTTAACGGCACAATCGGCTGTACAAAAGTGCTCAGAGGAAGGGCGTGGTCTACAAATCACATAATTCTATTAGAGAAGTCTGGAAATGGCCGGAAGATATCGCATTTGTACCCACTGTCAGCACTCGGTCCCAGATTTGCAAAACGCATAAGCGATATTAACGGTGACAGTGGAGCTTTTATGCTGGCCATAGAGCAAAGTCACGGAGACTGGCTGAAAGATTTATTTTCTAGGGGGGTTAAGATCGACTCCTCTGGTGACGACTATGACAAAGCCTTGGGGTTTTATGAATCGATGACTAATATATTAACTGTTAAAATTAAAAATGAATGAAAGTTTTAAACTGATTTCTCTGTTATTTATTTTCTTATCAATATTTATTCTGTTTAAAATATCAATTGAAACTGTTTATAGATATTTTGTCAATGAAAAGTTGAACGAAATACTTGGAATATCCAATAACGTAAATACAAAAGAAATTAAATTCAAATCAATTTACGATTTTGACAATACGTTGACGATTGACAGTTTCAAATTAATTAAACCAAAGAAAGTACTTTTGGAGGTAAGGGGGTGGAATGCTGACGGATTTAAAATATATTTAGATAATAAATTAATAATCAGTAGAAAGTGTTTGAATGGATTTTACTATACAAAAAATGGTTGTTCCAAAACAAACGCATGTCAAGACAGGCGGGATGGTGAAATAGTAGCAGATAGTCGGAATAAAAATATGTTATACAAATGCAATGGTCACAACGGAGTAAGAGACATAATCTCGGCATATGGTGTGAAACCATTGAAACCATTGAAACCATTGAAACCAAAGGAGGATGTGACGAATAAACTCGGGGGAAATTGTGATTCACATAAAGCCGTCCCGGTGAACGTACCAGACATGTGGACTTCCTCTGACATGTATAAGCAGTGCGTAGACGCATTTTGGAATTTCAAATTCTGTCCCAAGGTTGAGAACACCAATTACTCGAAAATTTTGGAGGAAATCAGAGATGTTTTAGATGATGGAATCTTGTATCGTCCACTAAATTTAGATGTATCGGTGTTTGATGAGAACGTCCAGAATTGTGTTCCCTTTGATTATGCACGACATTATAAAAACGGTAAAATACCTCTACTGTATAATGACATTTTCATGTTAGATCACAGTAATGTTCTACCCACGGTGGTATACAATTCAATTACAAAGAAAAAAGAATCGATACCCAACCTTCACGAAAATGACAATTATAATGACCGAGACAAAGAGGAATGTCTTTCACAATACCAAGAATATACGAACGGTGAATTTTTGGGACTGTTAACAGTAGCGTATTCCAATGTAATTCTTTCGTGTAGATGCGGCAAACCCGTAAATAAACTCGTTGTTGATCAAAATGAAAATCCTAGTTTTTGGGGGCGTGGTTTTTTTGGAGAAAACTCCTACACCGATAAAAAACACAACATTCATATCTGCGAGGGTCATCTCCATAAGTTTATACCCACGTGTGTGGAAAACATCGAGTGTGTTAATGCAGACGGGTTAATTCCTCTGAAATCACCCGGTGTTGGTATAACGAATGATTTTGATTTAAGTTTCTGTTCAAAAACGGGACGTTTACAATACATCCTCCAAAATAATATAAAAATAGATAAATTCTGTAAAAATTTAAAAAAATATCGAGTTCACCCATACTACAATATTCCAATAGATTGTAAAAAGAAGAAAATTCTAAAAGATTTATCTTATAGAGATTTATCTTTAAACACTTTTAAAATTAAAAACGATTCAATATTTAAAAACGATATTAATGCGCTGAATTTGCATTTTTTGGGGGGGGTTCTACCGTAAGGGTATATAAAACCACTTTCCTTGTGTTGGGAAAAAATTTATCACGGCGCGGCTTCACGATACTCACAACCCGTTGATCTTTGTCGAGCAAACACTCGTATATGGTGTTGGTAGTTAAATTATCGCTTGGTGTGCATATCTTGTAACAAATGCCGTTTCTATCGGCCATTTCGCTCGATGTAAATTTCAAGTCGACGGTAGACTGGTATTTTGTTTTGTAAAGTCTTTCACCGTGTATAAAGATACTTCCGTCGGTTTTTATATTAGATTTGATATATTCCGCATCAAAACTTTGAAATAGAATTGTACTATTATTGGGTGAATGAGTTTTGCGAATCTTTTCTGCTAGGCGTTCTATAAACTCCATTCTCACACTAGCGCCAAAGTGTTTCGAGTGAGCGGGGTCTATAAAAATTAAAACATTCCCCACCAGTTCCGCCACGAATGTTATGTTTTTTAAGTAAAAACTATATTCCCGTCCCCATTGTTTGTAAAGGGGAGGTTTTAAAGTAAAGCTTGTAGTATTGCTTGTAAAGATTTCATAGTTGGAATAAAAGTTCACTAAACCCCTTTCCCCGTCAACCTTTGGGTATTCATTAGTGGGTGTAATAAATGGATTTTGGGATACATTTTCAATGGAACAAGTAAGGTACTGTTCATCTATATGCAAACCGTAAGTAAGAGCGGTTTGTAAATACAAATTCCTCGAGCTCTCGTCCGCACTCAACGGGTTTTCAAGCTCTATTACACATTTGTTTTGGAGACTGTATATATTTACCTCGAGATTTTCTAAAGTGTACAGAATAAAACCCCCCTCTTTTAAATAGATGTTTTTTTTTACCAAAAGACCGTTTTTAATAATATCATATAACAGCGAGCTTGGCATAATTTCTTCTTGCGACTCGTAGCAAATTTCCAACGTGGTCCAATTTAAAAATATCGGTTTAGTTTTCAGGAGAGTTTTTTTCTCTATGCGAGGATTTTTACAGTTCGTGTATGCTCTGAGATTGTTCCAGTAAATTATAAAATTAGTCTCTATTGGTTTTAGAGATTTTTTTATCACCTCTACCGCGAGAGGACTCTTTCTCCGGATTTCGCACTCAAACTCCATAGTGTTTTAAAAGTCTTCTTTGGCGGTGGGATAAGATATACATAATATAAAACTCTTTAATGTTAATAATATCAGAGTATTGAAAATAATAAATGTAACAATAATGTGCATAGTATTGTGTTTTTATTCTCCTGCTTCTATACGTTGTAAATTTTTTATCACACATCCAACAATTAAAAACTTTGAACGAAGTGTCTGAACTCCTCCTGTCTACTAACCATAAGTTGATTTCCCTAAAACAGTTTTTATTATTAACTAACGCCGGTATGATCAGTTTGTCCCTATGCTCAAGTATAAAATCTCTTTTCATCGGCATACGCGCCGAGATATATAGCCAATGCTGATATGTCAAAAACCGCATACATTCATTGCTCATATTTTTAAAGTTGTGTTTGATAAAATATAGTTCGTGAAACAGTCTTTTCTTGTTAAATTGTTTTTCAGTTTTTTTCACATGTTTAATAAAAAAACGAAAGGGGGTTGACCAGTAAAGTGCTCTAAAATAGTTTACTTTGTCTTTTAAACTTAAATAACTTGGAATGATTTGTTCCAACACCAATAAGTCCAATTGTATAAATTTCATTTATAATAAAAGATGAGGTTATTCTGTTTAAAGTGTAAAAAATATACAAAATCGGAAAATATAAAAAAGGTTTTGATATATATTAGGGGGAATAAGAGGTTGCAGTTAAAAGCTCGCTGTTTTGTTTGTAATGTCAGGAAGTGTAAATTCTTACCAAATGTACAGCTCCGGTGATAATAATTACAACAGTTGTGGTGATATAAGCACGAGTGGAATTGACTATGACGATGATGAGTATATAAGCCTTAGTGATAATGATATTTATGAAAATTCTGAAAATACTCAGTATCACAAGGAGTATATTTTGAAGCATGTAAAATTTGCATTTAAGAAATTTGGAGATATAGAAAGTTTGTTTTTAAAATATTTCATTATTATTTGGTATTTGTTAGATATCATTTCTCTACCACCCCAGAGTATAATGGAACACGTAATACCAAACGAGAATGAAGAAGAATTGTGTGAGCCTTGGAAGTTCTTCTCTATTATGATAAAACATTACAAGAGATATTGTTGTTCTGAATACAAGTTATACAATATAAAGTCAACTTTGACTGAGACTCTTGAATTGCAAAATAAACTGTCTAAATACTTGAGATTACCGCTAGATAATTCTTTTATACCAAGAATAAAAGAAATTCTGTGGCATTATAGACACCATAAAACCGTCTGTAATATCGAATCAATTTATAAAATTTTAGCAAACATAATAGATTTGGAATAATCACAGACTGGGCGTCAAAAAGTATTTAAATAGTGGTCTTGGAATGATGTTCTCAACGGTTTTATAATAATTATGATCTTCATGATTCATATAAGAGTTATTGAATGTAACGCTACAGTATAGATGCAACATGGCGTGTAAAACGGCATATACCATATGGGTTACAAAAAATTCTACCTCCACAGATTTATTTTGAGAGGTGGTTATGTAATCGTTGTTGTACAAAATCTCTGATCTGTATCTATTGTCTATTAAATTCAATAACTCTTTAGAATTGTAAAAAAAAACTACAGCATTTTTAATAATAACGGGAATGATAAATTCGTTTGTGTATTTTTTTCTTTTAGATTCAAAGAGCAATTTTATTTTAAGGTCACTTTCATAAGTAACATTGAGAAACGACACTTGGCCCATCTTTTCTATTTTAGGTATCAAAAACAGGTGTTCGCTGATTAAAGAATAAACCTGTTTCAAGTCTATTATGTAATTGTTATTATTATACTCTTCAGAGTTTTTAAGCTTATTCATTATGGCAGATATTCCTTCGGTCCACTTTTTTATAATATTAACGTCGGTCTTTTCCTCCAAATCAATAAAAGATTTTACGTGTCTGCTCGGTTCTGACACTAAAAAGATTAAAAACGATTTAATCTCGGTAAGAGTAACGTAGACATCTTTAATCATCTGTTCGTAGGGGGTTTTTTCAGATGTATCAGTTGTTGCTTCCTCTGTAATATCGGAATTGTTTCTTTCTTGTAATGGAGTTTTCTTTAAAAAGTTAAACCACAGTGTCGGGTTTGTTGTCTTTATTTCACTTTTATAAGAATCATATAGTCGTTTGACCTCATCTTTTGGTACATTCGAAGCCGCACAAAATCGCTGCCACTGATTGTACAAATTCTTACTATTCATGTTTTTTTTTATATATAAATAAAAAAGGATGGAAAATACAAATCCTATTAATGGTTTTGATACTCCTATTTATTGTATAAAATGTACAAATTTCACAGCAAACAAAGATCCGATGGTGGTTAAACGTGAAACACATCACTTGAAAGCTTTGTGCGTTAAATGCAATTCTAAGAAAAATAAATTTCTCAAAAGAAATCGCCAAATTACCGCTAAAGAAAAAGAGATCGAATCAAAACCGGACATTATTAACTCTGATACCCCTAAACAATCTGATGAGCTTTCGTAAAAAGGATTGCCACGCCGGAAGCGTGTGTATGTACACCTTGTTTGAAATGTAAACTATTGCAAAAGACGTCACGATATTTAATGTAGTCGGATTATTACTGTCTATCCAAAGGGATTCATAGGGGCGTTCAGAGTATTCTTTTGATGAGGGGTGTATCAAATTTATTAACTTGATTGTTTTTAACGATTTATTTTTTTCTCTTAGTAGAAATATACTTTCAAAATCAATATATCTATAAAATACAAAACCGTTTATGTTTAACTGATTTGCTCTAAGAATAATTTTACAAGTCTGCGCACAAAACTCATATTCTTTTTTCAAATCGTTGTACAGAAGAACTTCTTTGTTGTCCATTTACATATATTTTTTATATCTTGTTAAGTCGAATTTCCTTTACTCTTTCACAACTGCACATCCACCCGCAGTGTTATCTGTGTTTGATGAGTCGTGGAGTCTGGGAGTTTTGTCTCTGAAAGCTTTGATTGCTGAATTTATAACGTTTCTGTAATTCCTCTCGATGCATTCTTGATTCTGTTTGGTTGAAACTCTTTTAGTTTTTTTGTGGCTTTTCACGCAAAATATTTTATGTATGCTACAAGTCTGCGCACAGTTTCTTTTTTCATCTTTTGTTGTCCATTTACATATATTTTTTATATCTTGTTAAGTCGAATTTTATTTGGTTTACTTTTTCACAGCTGCACATCCACCTATTGTTCACCTTCTTGCAGTCAAGTATATCTGTGTAATTTTTGATTATGTGTCGCTTTATAGATGAGTCGTGGACGGTTATACTGGGGCATTGGTCTCTGAAAGCTTTGATTGCAATACTAATAGGTTGATAAATTTCAGTTTTGATAGAATCAATGAATTTATAATGGTTCTGTAATTCTTCTCGATGTATTCTTAATTGTTCTTGATTCTGTTTAGTTGAAACTCTTTTAGTTTTTTTGGGTGGCTTTTCACAAGAGTCACTCAATGCCAGGGAATGTTCTGAGGCGGTATCGCTGTCAAATTCCTGCATTGTAGTTTGCTGGTCTCTCGGTTCTAGGGAATGTTCACTGTCGTATCCCATCGTAGTATAATGAGTGGTGGTCATATTTTGCTTGTATTTATACAGTTTAGCCGAAATTATCTTTTGTAAAAAAATATTACTATAATTCTTGTTATAAAACAAATATACAATATCTATGTTATTTTTTTTACAAATACTAGCTTTAACTAGATCGCGGTTTATAACTCTTAAACATTGGAAATGGAAAGGACCCTGCAATTCAAAAGCCAATTTTAGTTTTGGAATGTATATATCTAGTTCAAAACGAAACCCCTCAATTCTTTGATTTATTTTTATTGGATGGTAGTATTTTGGAAGAATTTTATAAATCTTTTTGTATATCGAACGTTCCCACTGAGAATTGAATTTTAATTTTCCTAAAACAACTCTTTTGGATTTTATTATCTTCAACATTTTTATTTCAGAATAAATTGCACATTTTAGCACATTTTATCAGGGTGTTTTAAATGTAGGCGCTTTGGATAAGTAGTACAGTGTGTTGCTTTGCAAGCCGGCTGCGTACGGATCACATTTCTTTAATATTAGAGGAAAAAAATCTATAGCAATTGTTGGATAGGTTATTTTAGACTGTAAAAAATCGTCTGCCTCATTTATATTGTTGAACGATTTATTTATCATACTGTATTCTAGAATATTATTTATATCACTAACGTCGACACTTTGTATAAACAACACAAGACGATGTTTCAATATCAATTCTCGTCTATTTAACCAAATTCTTTTTTCTAAAGTTGAGGAGCAAACGTCTTCTAAAAATATTTTTCTTGTTATTTTCGGCCAAGCACATTTTAAAATTTGTAATTGTTGGTTTAGTATGTCCTCATCCTTGATATTAGCATAGAATTCTAACGGACTTTTGTTGTAAATACATCTTACAACATTATGATTTGTATACCCGAGCAATTCCAAAATCAAGTTCATTTTTATTCAAACTATAAATAAAATAGATGGTTTACGTATATCTAGCTTTAATATTAATCATATGCCTTTCCACTTACTCGGTGTATTACGCAAAAACTGCAAGCCCCGAAAAAACCGAAAGGGCCGAAAAACCTCAAATAGAGGACAAAGATGATTTAAAACAAATTTTAGATAAACTGTCCCTTATTAAAGTGGACAATTTGGAAGATTTCAGGGGTTATATGAGGGGGCCTACCGAAAATATAAATACAATGTTGAGTTTACTTAAAACCCTTAAAGAACATTACGATAAACTGGATACACCATTAAATGAATTTTCGAAATTAAAATCAAACTTGGAAACAATTAGCAACTCAATTACACGGTTGGAAAATCAACAGTTGTCCACACTAATCACGAATATGCAAATAGAGTTGCAAGGATTAAAAATCATAAATAATGAAGATGTTTCAAATAAAATAACAGAATTAGGAAAGAGCATTGAATCATTAAAGTCTCTCATTTCTGCACTCAAATTGCCAGAATCTGAAATGGTAGTTTTAAAGGGTCAGATTACGGACTTTCAAAATTCTTTAGGTATACTTAAAGACATTAAAGAACGTTGCGATAAATTGGATACACCATTAAACGAGTTGTTGAAATTAAAAACGCTATTGGAAACAATTAGCAACTCAGTTACGCAGTTGGAAAATCAACAGTTGTCCACACTAATCACGAATATGCAAAAAGAATTGGAAGGATTAAAAATCATGAATAATGAAGATGTGTCAAATAAAATAACAGAATTAGGAACGAGTATTGAATCGTTAAAGTCGCTTATTTCTACCCTCAAATTGCCAGAATCTGAAATGGTAGTTTTGAAAGGTCAGATTACAGAATTTCAAAAGTCTTTAGGAAAGACTAGCGAAGATGTTAAAGAAGTTATAAAAATACTAACGAAAATAGAAAAATTAAACATTTCCGATGAAGTCTCCAAAATAGAAAACAATCTAAAGCCCCTTCCCGGAATTTTAAAAACCAGCGCCGAAATTAAAACGAGTGTTGATGATTTAAAACCCCTTATTGAATCTCTAAAATGCAGTCCAAATCTTCACGATATTGAAAGTAAAATAAATTCTCACTGGCAAGAACTATCAAAAACGCTAGGTAGAGTCGATAGTGTCGTTAAAAGTTTAAAGGATGTTAAGGAGCTTATTGAAAAAATACCATTAAATCAAATAAACAAAATTTCTGATGTGGTAAAAACCTCTTCAACAATAAACACTAATTTGCAAGCCGTTAAAACAGACGTATTAGCGAATAAAGAACTTGTAAATCGAGTAAATCTTAGTCTAGCTGACATTAAAAGTAAAATTGAAACTCTTGATTTGACCCCTTTACAAGAAGTCAAAGATAATATTTCTCAACTACATGCTGCGTTTGAAAGAGTCATTAAAACTTTAAAACCAGGAGCGCGTAATCTACTGCGAGACGGTGTTTTGATTTTCAAAGATGATCAAAACCAAGATTACTCTGTTCACATTAAAATCGCAGCTTATAGGATAGGGGAATTGGAAAGTGAAATTAGGAAATCCTTAACCAAAGACCAAGAAAAGTTTAAAATTCAATTGGTAAATGGTCTAGTAGAAGTGGAGTATTCGCAGGGGTTCCATATGGATAATCCCATTCGCGAATTACTAGGATTTCCTAGGGTTGATGGTCCGATATTTTTAAAACACTACAAAGCTACCAACCCTAGTAACATAGAACACATTATCTTAGAAACCCTGGTTCACAAACATAGCGTCGACGCAATTACTAGGAAGATGAAAAGTGCCGTACACGAGCAGATAAGTATTGTAAATAAAATACCCAAAGATTTAGAAACTATCATTAAAAAATTAGGGGAAAACAAGATTCCAAAACCTGTTGCTATAGCTGCGGATCATATAAGAAACAACTATTCTGATGTTGAAATGTTTTCGGTAATCGATATTATATTTAAGAGTCACGAGTTCAACAAGGAATTTAAAAAATATTTAAACATTCCCTGGAACGCTGATTATACATTTAAAGACATAATCAATTTATTGGACAAGAAAATTGACGTTCAAATTCAAAAAATTGTCGAGAAGCTCAGAATCGGAACCGTTGAGACTTTATTAGATAAGCAGACATATTTTGAACATTATCATCTATTAATAACAGCAGTAGACTCTCAATTTAATGCGCTTGAAAAGAAAATAGTCGCCACAATCACTGCGTTGCTAAATAGGGGCGGTGGAAAAACAATCTAATGCAATCTAATGCAATCTAATGCAATCTAAGTAAAAATATTTGTCCCAGATAGTGCAGGTAAATTAAACATATTTCGACTACGCGAATAAACTAACCTATCTTCCTCGTTATCAATCCGTAAAATCTTTCTTTGAACATCTTCGTACATAACCGATTTGAGGATTTCTTTTCTTTCTATGGTCGCGTTCCTAGTTATGGGAGAAATGTCACTTTTAGGAAATATTGCCAGTGCTAAGAGTATTAAAGTGTAATTAATCTCATTAGATTCGATTCTATTTAAAAGGTTTGAAATGTTAATCATAGAACAGAGGGGGCCCATTATACGTAGATAGTTATGAATGTCAGTGCAATATTCAATACAACATTCGGGGAAATCATCGTACCACGTCCGGAGCCAAGGGAGTTGTTGCGTTTGAGTTTTTCTATACTGACAAAATATTGGATTCGGTTCTCCGTCAAATTTGATAACCACGATATTTTTCGGCTTTAAAAGGTCAATAAAATCGCTCAATTGTTTGTACAAATTGATATCGCGCAGATCGTGTTCGTTATAAAAATTTACCTTTTCCGTCTTTAAAATGTGCACAGAATCTAATTTCTCTTGTGTTGGAACCTGTTGGTATTTTTTTATCATATTAATCGTGATGTTAGTCCTTCCAGTCGGAAAACCACACATTTTGGCGCTTACTCTTTTAATCTCCTCATTTATCATTTTATTAAAAACTTCCTCTCCATATAAGTCAACACCGACTAAATACAACTTATCTGTTAATTTAACACTCCCACCGTGCATTGTCCAATAAAAATACTCTAATGTTATAAGATACCTCCACAAGCTTTGATATATATTCTTCTTTAGATTTGAATCTTGTATTTAAAATGTCGTGTTCTAGTTCCTTTGGTATTTTTAAAACTGTTTCGTGATTCAAAGCCCACATTGGGCATTTCTTCATGTAATTCCTAACAACACAAGATTTTATTTTTTTAAAACCCCCAAAGTCTTTCACCGCATTAAAATCATTAAAATCATCCACTATCACAAATTCTAAATTTAACCTTTTCATAGACACTATCAAGAGCTCAAACAACTCGTCGGGACTCCATCTATGACTCTTTGTCATGTCAATATCCGCTATGACGTTTGAATCGTGAAAATTTACAACCCTGTTGTATCGAAACAAGACAAACCTATTAGGAATTAGTGGTGGTAATATTTCCAACTTGTAGTTTAGAATGTGTAAAGTTTGTTTCTTAAATATTACTATTTTTTCCGCCATGTAAAAAAGGAATGATAGATACTAATATTCAATCCTGTTATATAAGGTGTTTAGTTGATCAGATAAATCCCGAATGGATTGAAAAATGTAATTTCGTAAGCTTGTACAGCAACAAGAGTAAAAATAATATCACAACGTTATATATCACGGACGATGGGAAAAAGATACTGTACATAACAAATAAAATCTACGTTTTAAATGACCAAGACGGCAAACCCTGGAGTCAAAAGTATGAAAAGTACCTAAAACATCTGTTCCCAAAAGAATTAACCATTTCTAGATTTTCTTACAGCGGTTTATACTTTAATGAGTTTAAACACGGGGATAGTCTACTGACTCTATCTGAATACATGAGAGTTGAAACTTACAATCCTAAAATAATTTGCGGGTTCTTAGATGGTTTGAAAAATTTGTTAAAATATCATTTAAGTATATTTTGTTTTTCAGAAAACCTACTATTGGTAGATAGAAATAATGAAGAAATATTGTTGCCATCTTATAATTATATAGTTTCTCTCGCCCATCCTATTCCCGAAGAATTGTTTACGGTTTTCAAAAACAAATTACACCCCAGCGTTTCAAAACATATGAAAACTTTAAAACTAAAAAATAATGTTGCCAACACCGGCTTGTACAATCCCTCAAAAATGAAACAAATCTGTACTCGAGTAATAGAGAGAAGCGCAGCGAATGACCGAGTTTACCTTCTAAGCTCTATTATATATTATTTTTCAACAATTGGAACCCTGTGGAAATTACAAAAACACTGGACACTGGGTGCAAAGAAAAATCAAAAGTGTGTTGGTCTATGTTTACATTCTAAAAATCATACAAATGTTAACTTAAAAACAATGATTCACAATTACGTTTGTGTAGATCTTGTGAATTTACCAATTAATTTAAAAAAAACTAAATTTCTTTATACTGAATTTATAAAACATGTAAATGATTTGCAGTGCTACCTTGGGAATCTAAATTAGCTGTGAAGTAATCAGTGGCAGTATTGTTTTTAATATATAGTTTACTAATTCAGAAAAGGAGTGGTCGGTTTTCATAAAATAAAACAAAACCTCATCCGTGAGGTTGTTTATTTTAAAACAGGGGTTTTTCTCTTGTAAATTCAACATATATTTTTTATAGGGATCAACAAAATTAAAAATCACCGCCACGTCATTTTTCATTTCTTTATAAAGATTCTGACGCAACTCGGTGGTAACGTTTCGAATACCGATGTTTTCTATATTAAAATTAGCCAAATTTTTTGTCCCAGTTATATTTTTAATTGGTTTTGCAATGCGTAAGCTCGAAAGGCTTAATCCAAATATTATAATGTAAATATAAAGTTCTGGTTTTTTATAAAAGTTGAATACTTTTCTCATGTAAGCTAAAACTACGTCAAACTCGTGATCCTTGAAGATATTAAATTGAAAAAACAGATATTGTAAAATATCCAAACAGTCTTCGCGACTACAAACGTTCTGGGCATTTTTTACTTTCATTTGAAACCTGTACCATCCATAATTGTCGTCTCTATTAAATTTAGCCCTGTTGAACAACGTTTTCGCTTTATTATTTAGATCTCTGGATATTTCTTGGGGTATTGAAGTCGGCATAGTAGACGTGACTGCCAAGGCACACATAAAGGGCAGTAGAGCAGAGTAGTTGTTTGTAGAAGAATTTGTATCTTGTAGAAATTGAATAAATATTATATTACTGGCTATGACATATTCAATGTTTTTATCAGCCGCTTCCCAAACGCAGATATATCTCATTAAGTTGTTGGCTAACATAAACACGTCACGAGGATGAATTTTATACAGGGTTTCAAGAGTAGGAATGATTATCGCGTATTTTTCTATGACCTCGTTAAACCAAAATATTTTCTTAATGTTACTGTTGAAATCAAATAAATTCACAGAGTCTGTAAAACATTTTCTATTTTCTTCTGATATATCATTTACATTTAAGTTTTTAAAAATCTGCTCTATTTGTAATTGATTAAAGGGTTTAAATTCCACATTTGTTCCATTTATTTTTCCAATTATAAGCTTTACCCAAGCATAGAGCTGTTTTAACGACGTCAAACTAGACTTTACATTTGTGTGGACAAACATGTCCAGATTTTCTGGCATCAAAAGCACAGTTGGTACCACTTGTTTATCTTGGGACATCAAAGCTATCCTTATAATATCCTCTTTGTCGACTCTATACAACAGCTGGCTATAATCAATAAAGAATACCATTTCATCAGTTTCAATGTTTTTAAATATGTAGGAGGTGTCGTTCTCTGTAATATTTACGGGAACGCCATTATACTTATAAATGTGTTGGTCAAACTTTAAACCGTGTAAAGTGTTCATTACGAATGAGGAGCTGGCTTACTCTCCTTCTTTATTTATATAAAAAATATGTTGCGCTATAAACCGCAATCTACAAAAACCCCTGATCTGAAAACGATTTTAAAAAGAAAGTTGATTTACAAATTATTGGTTAAATTCCTTTTATACATAAGTTGTATCACAATATCGTGCTACTGCTTGCTGGATTATTCAGAATCTAATTTTCACACTGTAAAATACTTATTGCTGTATTCGTCTATCATGTCTCAACTGTCCTGTCTCGCTATTATGCATTTGTCTTAAATACTTGCTAATATCTTTGGGGTTTATATTTTTAAATAAAGTTCTCCATTGATCATATATCGGCAGCAGCATTATATCTGGTAAATCATATCCAAAACTATAATATCTAATGGTTTGTGTAACAGACTCCATTTTGAGGCGCGTTATTCGACACAAAACCCGGAGTGATAAGCCCGTAATGGCGACCGACTTTGATGGTTTGATGTTTAACGTTGACCAGAGTCTAAGTAAGTTTGCAATGGATACTTTAAAACTGTGTTTTTTTCCAAAGTCGTATATCTGAGAAATTTGATTTTTTGTGCCAGAAACTATGGGGCATTCGTAATCGTTCCCACAAAAAAATACGAAATAAAATAATAACCTCTTGTAGCATAATGAATTGCTATTTAACCAATTATTCAATGAAGAAGACGTAAGGCACTGTAAACCCACGTTAGGTAATCTAATTACTATAAGGATATTTTTATATCTCAGCGAATTAAGAGAGATGAAAATGTCTGTATCGGCGGTTATTATAACTTCAATAACTTCAGTCGAATTTATTGAGTTCAAAACCGCTTTTACAATTTTAATATCCGCTTCACCGGGTTGGTCCGTAGAAAACAATTGGATATTTTCACATTCCTGACCAATTTTACATACAATATTATTGGCAATATATGAAATTATGGAACTTCTTCTATTACGATCTGTAATTAAACTCAGACCAAAGAGTTTTTTTCCAGCAGTTAATGCCCGTTGAATTCTTTCATCTCGTTTCTTTTGTAGGCTTAATTTTTGATCTGGAGATTTTCCATCGAAAAACAAATAAATGGATGTGGGATTTAGTGATAGTTCTTTGACAATTTTAATATAATATACTAAATTCTCCACCATTAAATTTAACAAAGTATCAGTGTTTTCGACTATAACCCCGGTGGGTATGGCGTAGGATATTTGATACAACAAACCCGTACAATCAAAATAAATTCTGCTGCACTTGTTGTTTTCTCTAGGATGACTCTGTAACGGATATATTACTTGGTCTCCAAAAATATATCTATGCAAAAACGTGAAACCCATTTAAGAAAAAATGAGAAAAAAATGACAGCGAAATCAAGCACAAACTTCCTCGGAATGGATTTTAGCACTCCTCTGAAGAGCAGTTCGCCGTTTACTAACATAATACTGTTACTCCTGTGGTTTATATTTTCGTATATCGCCACAGTAATTGTAAAATTTATGGATGGAGAATTTTAAAATATTAAATAAAAATGTTTATCAGCGATGAGGACATTGATAATTTACTATTTGTTGATGAGATTAATGAGTTTTTACACTACATATCGAATAAAGATATTGATAAAAAAATTATTGTAAATATTATACTTGTTGTATTTGTAAATACAAATATAATATGCCCGGACTGGATAAAAGAAATAATTTCAGTAATAGAGAATGACAATTTCAATACTAATATGCTGGCACCGACATTGAAATACGCTGACGGAATAGAACTGATTTTCAATGACCTTGTTGAAAAGATTTACGATTTAAATGACAACAGAGAAATAAACGTCAACGAATATTGCGTTACTTATGACACGTTCAACGAATATTTAGATGCCTTGTACGTGTGGTTCAAAGAAAACTTTGAAATTAATTAGATTCAATGTCAACGGAAAAATTAACATCAACTCCGACTAGTGACAACATGTCCAGAACCCTTGCAGCCGAGGTTGAATATGGAATGTTTACCCTTTCGCCCCTATTATTTTCTAGGGTTATGTTTGTTGAATCACTCAAATCGTACATTTCCTCAACGAAACTGTTCAGCCCAAGTGCGATCAAAACCTCTCGTTCGCTCTCAGATAGCCCGAATGCGTGATTATTTCTATTGCTATATTTTTGATAACTTACTTCCGGTTGTCCAGTTAAAGCCGACGTGGGTGTCGAATCTGCTTCTGCACTATGTATTAATCCGTAAGGGTTCTGTTTTCCCATTATAACTACAAAACCCTCATACAAAATTGCTTTAACGGGGCTTCCGTCTTTACCGTTGACGTAAAAACTTTTTGTGGCGGGATCGCTTACAAAGTAGTCCTTTTTACTTTGCAAAACTTTTAATTTGTCATAAGGTGTAACCCGAAAACATTCATTGTATAACGCTGATATTTCGGGAGTAAAAAGAAAATTAAATGCTAACCTTTTAAGTGAAAACGGGTGCTGAATTATATCAATATCGCGATCTGCGACGTCATCCAGCGATAAAGTATTGTGTAATTTTGGCATAGATTTCGCTTTGAGTATGTGCCCAACAACGGATTTTTGCGCGCCGTTCAGTATAAAGAGTTTTGTTCCCAAACACCCGTCTTGTTGGTAGGAAATTGAAACGTCACAGTACAAATTTTTATTGTCATCGTAATTAAGTTGAATCCTATTTAGAAATATCTTTTTAGTTTTTATCAAATCTGGATTTGGGGTCCAAATTAAATTCATGACTTCTTTGTTCAGCGGGTCGGGATTAATGGATAGATTTTTACCCAAATGAATAACTTTATCGCTTTTAAATTTTAAAAGAACTAAATAGGGTTTGATTAGAACGGGAAATTCATTTACCAAAACTTGAAT
The DNA here is from genome assembly GCA_963675035.1 of Allygus modestus. Lineage (NCBI taxonomy): Eukaryota > Metazoa > Arthropoda > Insecta > Hemiptera > Cicadellidae > Allygus > Allygus modestus. Next base: position 88,675,496 of record OY776112.1, on the reverse strand, counting down.
TAATGAAACCTGTTGTAAATGCAAAGTTACAGTCACTATATTGTCAGTTGTGAATAGTTTCTTTTTATATACAGAATTTGCGTTTAAGACACACGAGTCTTCTATGTTGTATTCCAGGGGGAGTATTAAAATATTCGCCTTCAAACAATAAAAAGGAACACCTTTAATTAGTTGATATCTGTTTTTTTTCAGTAGCAATCTTTCATTGTTTAAAAAGGGCCAAGCTGTTACACCGCTGACACACTGTTTTATCGCATGTGTGATCATTGTATTCCTTACCAAGTTATTACTGTTTAGATTGAAAATCAACAGAGACGTTGGACCGTGCAAGTTACATTCCTCGGAGATTATTTCCGTCATTAATTTTTCTGACCGAGAAACTTCCATGGCAGAATAAGCACAGCCGTCTGGTAATATCTTATACATGGTTAACGGGAAGGAGTATATTGTATACAGTCTACTACTTATGTGATAAACCTCAATACACGGATATATTGATTTTAATACACGTCTTAAAAAATTAGTCCACTGTTCAATGTTTACATCTCTCGGGGAGTGTTTGTATATAGATTGGTTGATGATTACGTACCACCAGCAATCTTGTAAATCTTGTAAATCGTTTGAAATTAAATTCAAATCTACATATTTGCTCAACACCTCCTTTATATGATCTTGGGGCATACAGTCCTTTTCCGAGGAGATGAATGTCCCAATAACAGATTCCAGTCCGTTCATACCCGGGGAATTCTCACTTGATGATGTAATACAAATAAATCCACAATCTTCGATTTTAAAGTCGATAGGTATTTTTTTTGAATACAACGTAGTCAATATATCTAACTGCAAGGTTTTTGAATATGTTGTAACGTCTAATTTTGTCAATACTTTGTACCTGCCGATATTATTGCTATAGTATTTCGGATTAGTGCCGGACGAGTCCAGACAGTCCTGCATATTGAAAACCGTATTTCTACCAATAATCGCATCAATAACGCCCATATTAACGCGTTTTGTTTGTGTTTTATTTATTTGCTTGATAAATAGATTCTTTTTAGGTAGTTTCAAAACCTTATTCACATCAACTAATGTTTGCTTCAACATTTCCGTAAAAATATAACCCCCATGGAAAATCCTGCGATTCCCGATACAACATTCCAACAAGTGCTTGATGTCATTAAAATCGTTCAGAATTGGAAACTCTTCAGCGGTAATCGTGATGTTTGGCCTCTTTTTGAACAGCGTTATACCTCTTTTTTTCCTGAGACAAACTACTTTATCGTAGTTTGTCCACGCTAGCAGTCCCAACGTATAACACTTACCTTTAATAACAAACGTTGTTGGCTTCATCTCGTCACCGTAGCCACAGAGTAAACATTTCAACGAATCCTTCCAGTAAATATCACTCCATAATTTAAAACCGATTTGATTGTAGTTTGAAAGTAAAAAAAACATTTTACTTCCCACTAAAATGGGGCAGTTAAACAGTTGGTGACCGAAATAGTATGTATACACACCCACCGTTTCACGTTTATTAATGGCACATGCTACGCTTTTAGTCGTAGGATAGAATACGAGACTTGGAAATTTATTAAAAATACAGTCAAATTGTTCACTTTCTACTCGTAAAATTCTTGTCAAAGACTCGCGAACATTCCATTCAAAATTTGAAACAGTTTCATTACCGGAACAATTGCAGGGTTCTTCTATTAGCCTCCATTTGAATTTTTTTAATCCTGTAACATCCACCATGTTTATACCGTTCACGGTTAACAACTGGTATTTATCACGATGAAAATAGTTTTTAATGGTTTTTAATAGTTTTTAATAGTTTTAAATAAACATTTAAAAATCCACGGTTAAGAATAAGCTGTTTGAAGAATAACCATTATTTCGATATGAAACACGGTACTATCAACACTTGTTTCCTATCTAAATCCGGACAATCAAACGAAAATGTGTATGGATTGGCCCCAATCTGTGTGACCAAAGATTGTCTTGAATCTTATGCAAAATGTAAAAAAATTAAACTCTCCAATTATAAAAAAATCCCAAAGTCTTTGGCGTTAAGGCTAAGCAAAATTTGTCCAAACTGTTACTTTTTACAGTGTACGTGTAACATATCTAGCAATTTTTGCAACAATTGTAAAACGCGTTATATAGTACAAAGAGAACAGTTTATTGCTATTTTAAAAAAAATTATAAAAAATGAAATTTTATCTCGCTGTAAGATATGTAAAAATAAAATGGAACGTATTTTATTGAATTATAAGCATTCGTACAAAAATAAGTTAAAATTATTTGAAAAAAATACAGAGAATCCGATTGAAAATTTTAAATTTCGAATTCAAGTGGGAAATTGTACATACCCCCCAGCTTTTCTTTGGAACACAAATAGCACTCTATGTGATTTAATAATCAAACTCCTAAGGAACAATAAGACTTACGACCCAACACAAAAGTCCCAGATAAATATAAAACCAGACCCCCTAACATTCATTGGACAGGGTAAGAATAATTGTTTTAGGAAAGTTCTTTTAAGTAAAAAATCCTACTACTCGGCACGTAGTGTCGTCACACCCGCCCCAAACTGTAAAACTAACGAAATCATCCTAAACAGAAAAATCTGGGCTTGTATGAACTATCCAAAATATGTTTTGGCTATAAGGTATCCAGTTTTAGATACCAGGGCGTTTACTTTCCATAGAGTTAAAAGTACGTGGAATGCACCAGTAGTAGGCCTACCCACCTCGATCACAGAAAAAAACAATTTGGATTTTGACGGGGACACTTTGAGTTTTTATGCCCTCAATAGTTGTATGTCTATTTCGGAATGCTATTTTTTATTAAATCCCGAATTCTCTTTCGTGGCGATGGGGGAAATCAGGCCCAATCTGACTCACGAACAATTGGAAACTATGTTTACGTTTTTTAAAATAAAGAAGCAAAACCTCTATAATTGGCTTTATGCAAAATATTTATTGTATGATTCTCATACAGCACTAAATATTTTTGAAAAGCTAAGAAGTGTCTTGATGAAACTTAATTGTATCGTAAAACCGACAGTTTCTTATCATGAATTTTACAACATTTTAAAACTGTTTTTGCTACACAGCTATGACGAGGAGGATTTTTGTAACATTTGGGAGACTAATGACATTACAAAAAACACTTTGTTCAACCGATACATGACTTCAAATAGTAACCGTTTTAAAAAGCAACATCTTCACTTGATGATTAAGTGTTTGAGGGGTTTAAATAAAATTGAATATTTGAAAGAATCTTTCAATAGTCGGTCCATTCTGTCAAAGTCGGGAGTGGAAATGATGGGTTATTCCACGCACAAACTCAGTTACGTCTTGCCCGAACTGTATTATGATAGTGATGGTATTGTATACTACGGCATTGATCAAATAGCTTATCAGAATTTTAGAAGATTATATACTCCCGTCTACCCATTGAATATTCTAAGACAATATGCCATCTACAACCTAATCCGGCTTCGTTTTTGATTGATCTAATACTCTTTGTAATATTTTAAGAAATTCGTTGTAGTCTAGACCCGATTTTAATGGTTGCTCTAAATGCTCCGGTAATTTACACCTAGGATCTAATTCCTCAGTTTGAATGTTTAATTTATTTTTATTAATTATATTTGTTAGAAAGTTTTCTATTGAAGTACCGATGTCAATGGCTGGAGGTGGCCGTGGACAAATCGGCCAATTCAACCCCAATAAATATTCAACCGTAGTAAGAAGGATAGAGTCGTTTAACTGACTACTCTTTTTAGTTGTCGTGATAAACTCAACCGGATAAACGCTCTCAGACGGATCTTCAGTCATTTTTATTAAATAATTTTAAATAATTTTAAATAATTTCAAACAATTCCAAATAATATTATATCAATTCGAACGCTTCCTCATATAACATCTTAAAGCGGTCTATGGATATACCTACAATAACCTGTTCATATATCTTCTTAGATTTGTTGAGGCACGTGCCTACAGAATACCGGTGTTTCAATAAATTTAATATAGTTTCTATATCTTCATTGAAAAAACTCATTTGAAATTTAGAACATTTATTTGAAACCCTTATTGCATTAATTTCCGCAATCAGATCATTTATCCTTATGAATAGATTTGGAGATTCTATTATATTAAAAGCATTTAAGATACCACTCGTCAAATCATTTTTCCAGATCAACTCGTGAGAGTACCACTTCACCGATTTTGGGGGGTAAACTATATCATATTTATCGTTGTAGAAAATATTTGTTTCTAAATAGTATTTTTCCAACCAAAATATTGTTGCTAAAATATCGCTTGCTATAATTTTAAAAGTATTTTGGTTACAGTAGTAGTCAGAATTATCTGGAAAAAAGTTTAAAAACGGAATCATCAAAATTCTTTTCATCGTGGCGAAATCCGCGTTCAACCTCAAGGAATTACAACTGCCCGTAAACAGCCACTTCATTTGAATATCGGTTCCGCAATTGTACAAAGTCCTCAGGTACATGTGGGCTCCGGAAACAATCTGTTTTAGAGTAGTGGGGTTTATCTTTTGTAAATCGTCTGCGTATACTATCTTTGCGTCTTTTGCGTTATATAAATCGGGAGCGAGAGTTGATATTTTTCCACGAATCGTATCAGTGCCAATGAAACTCATGGCTTTACCAAATAACGCGTACATAACACAACTCAAAGAGCTTTTTCCGTTCTGGCCTTGGCCATAGAATATGAATGCTCTCTTGATGCTCAATCCTAATAGGACAAATCGCAGCGTCCATAGCATGAAAAATACCAGCTCTACATCTTTTGAAAACAATGTAAGAAAATAGCGCAAACAATTATACACCGGACATTCCCCCTCGCTGTTGCACTTCTCTAAATCATTGATACAAAGCTCGGGACCATTTTCTTTTGAATAATTGTAGCGGAAGTAATCAATAACTCCGTCGGGACAAAGTGAACTTTCGCACTTTGCACCGATGTTTTCATTAAGAGTATCGAAAACTTTTTGATACGTGCAAGAACGGTTGCTGATGTGTTGAATCTTTTCCCTCATCCCCTTCCAACTGAGTCTGCACGGATATCCTCTAAATAGAGGTGTGTGTGAAAAAACAAGATACTCGTTACTGATTAACACGAAACCGTCCTTAAAAGATACAACATTTGTTGGAAACTCAATCGTGATTACTCTGCCCCAGAACTGGATTAAATAAGTGTAAATCTTGGGAAGGCTTTCTTCGGGTTTATTTTTTTTTCGCCTCTTTTTCAAACCACTTTCGGTTTCCAATTCTATATCATCACAACCGTATTTATGTAATATTTTCAAAGGTAAAAACACGTGCTCTAACCTGTTTAAGGACATACACCAAGAGTTCTTTTCGTAATAAAATATGGAACCGTCCTTCTGAGTTGCATATATGGGATACATCAACTTTACTAGTTCTAAAATAGATAAAGACTTTTTGTTGACAAGCGATAAAATGTTTGACGATATGAAGACGCTTTCATCAGTAGAGTCGTCAAAAATTAATTCCACTTTATTTGACTCTGTATACGATTGAACAAAGAGGCATTTTAAAAATAGCAACGGGTTTAGTTTACGAAATGACTTTTCAGAATCTTCACACAATTTTACAGTTTCCTTGACTAACTGCACAATCTTACTCGAAATGTTAGTGAAATAGTTCACAAGGTCTGAGTTTTGAATTTCACACAGTATTTCTTCTGCAAAGGATGTGTTGGATTCACAAATTCTATCATATAGTGCTATTAAGAACACGAATATATTAAATATAGCTCGAGACTTACCTCCGGTGTCGCCAGTTGTTAGGTCTGTATAAAAAACCAAGAGTTCCTCCCTTAAATAGGACAGACTGAAAGGAGAAAGCGACTTTTCAATTTGGGATTCGCCTAGTACTATTAAGCAATTATTTTTGTAAAACCGCGACACGGCAAAATCAGCATATGGAAGTGCGTTTTTGTTTATTGTTATCACACCCTCCAAGTCATCACCCAATAGCGCAAGTTGTGAATGTTTGTAGACTTTTACATTATTGCAATTACCAAAGTAACATCCTTGAAATTGTTTGAGTAAATCCAAAGGGAAATAAGCTTGTACGCTGTCTGGATCATAATTTTTTATCACCGAATAGTTTTTTACAAATGAATTATCAAATTCATTATTTATCAATAACTCCCTTCCAGACTCCCAAAATTCAATGTTTTCGGTTAAATTATAGGACCCAACTGGTAGATAAATGTCTTTATTTTGTTTTTTCGATAGGGGTAAATTCCAGTTGATGGGTTGGTCGATTACGTTGTTTTTAATAAAGTGTGGGTATTTACCGATTAAAAGCTTCTTTAACACCTCAATAAACCAGATATTATCTCCTCTGTATAAGACTAAATCTTTAATTTCAAAATGGACACCGTTTGTTGCGCTCTCGAAAATATCTTTGTTGTCTAGGAAGTTTAGATTTTTTTTTACCATCAAAGTCAATTCAAACTCTTGGTCATTTATTAAATTGTTTAAAATACTTTTAACGGCTTTTGAAAAATCATCACAAAACTCCTTTACAATTGTCCTATCTATATTTTGAAGTTTCTTAAAATCTACATCAATCACAACGTGATGGAACTCCAAATGGTTTAAATTAACGCATATACAATAGTCAATATTCCTATTTAACAAAGATAAAATATAATCTATAACTTCATGATTATAATGCTTTAAAATACAAGCGTTACATTTAAAAATAAACGATTGAATTTTTAAAACAATATCCGATTTAGAGACGCATTTGTAATCTGCATCCGATTTTGTTAAAAATCCAGGCAAGTTTCTTAGTTGGTAAAAGTTGTATATAAGTGCTATGAGATCATTCATAAGATAAAATGACTTTGAAAGAGTGCGTTACCGATATTTATAACCTCTCTCCTTTGTCATATAATAAAATTTACAAATTCGGGCTATTTGCAACTGAAATTCTACTTTTGGAAAATAAAATAGCAATCGGGTCTAATAAAAGGAGTTCCCTGACGTGGAGCATTCATAAGAATGGAAAGCGAACAATCAACCGGCGATATAATTAATCTATGGGCTGAAGAAGACCAGATTGGGGACTATATGGATCAGGAGGAACAGATAGACTTATTATCACAGCTAAAGTCCAAACACTTTGAGTCTTTACAAAAGACGTTATTTTTTAGATTGTCTGGATTAATAATTGCTCGCTTGGATGGAATAGTTAATGAGGAAGATTTTCAAAAAAATATTAAAGAATTTTTGTTAGAATATACACAAAATTATGATTTAATTGACAAATTAACTATTCAAATTTACCACATTATGAGAGAAATAAACAAAAACGTACCAGGAAATGAAAATTACTATGGAAATGATGGTATCAAAGTCACATTTAAAGGAAGTGAAAACGCGAGACGAAAAGTTGTTTTCGTAGACCCGATAGATACTAATCAATTCTCAAACCTGCTTCAACTCTCAGATTTTAGTTTGATAAATAGAATTGAACTTGGTTTGTATGCTGTTATGTTAGAAATGGGATTTAACCAGTTTAATCAAAACGTCCGAACTGAAATTGAAACGATTCGTCAAAGGGCGCATGTGGATTTATTGCCAGCATACAGAAAAGGAGTTGACCTTGTGATTAACAATTCAATGTATATGACAAATCGTACGTATGGCGTTATGTACAATAGGTTTTACAACCGCGTCTTGAAGCGGTTTGTAGATAAAATTTAAAATAAAAATAATGGAGATTAGTGAAACCGACGTTTTAGTTTCTATCAAATATTATCAATATTCAAAAGCTAAAAAACTCCTGTCATCTTTTTTAAAAACCCTTTTACAAACTCTTCAGTCTCAGCGGGGTGAAAATGTTTTAGTGTTGAAATCGAGCGAAGACTGTATAAGTTCGTTGATATTTAGTTTACTTTCAAAGAAATCTACAAAACTACACAAGGCCCAGTATGACGAACATTTTGACAGCTATAGAGCTCAATATAAAGACATGCTCCGTTTTTTAAGTGCAAATATGTTTGAGTTTTTAAACTGTTATCAGTTAGTTTTTAACGATGACGCGGAGCTTGAAACCTTTTTAAAAGGTGGAAGTGATGTTTTGGATATATTGATAAGCTGTAAAATTGACAAAAAAATTATGTTATTACAAGATCTTAATAAAAGATTAACTGTTATCGGCGCACAAGATAATTTTTCACCATCGAATGTAATAAGTATATTTGAAGATATACTGTCTAAAACAAATTCTTTTACACTATCTAAACTAAAGGCCGGAATCGAGTATGTTGTAAATACTTTCGGCGGTAGGGAGTTTAAATGGAAAAGTTTAGAAGCTCCTTATAAGTTTGTTGAAAAAATGTCTGATAAACACACAACAACAGAAACGCCTCTAAAATTCAGTAAAGCCTTACAGACTGACGATTTAATCATCGATGACGGTAAAATATTGTTTGCCGAGACGGTTGTAGATATTTTAGGTCTAACAGATGTTGACTTCCAAACATTAACATACAGTAAAATTTACTCTATTTTAAATGAATTTGTTCGTAGCAGATTAAAGAAAACGGTATCTTCAGAAAATATCTCAGAGGCAGATATCAAATGTATGTATTTGAAATATACAGACTTGTGTGAATTATTTTCAATTATATTAGACGAATTGAAAGTTTTGGAACCACGGGTTGCTGTTACAAAAATACAGACTATTAATCAGGTGATTGAAAAAATATTTCATCTATTCAATGTTGACGATGAATATGTGCTGTTTGGTATGTTGGAAGAGCAACATAAATTAGTTAAGACTCTAAATATAAATCAAACAAATTATAAACTCATACAAGAAATTATCAGCAACCTGTTATATCTTAACAACAACTCAACCCTGATTAAATTTGGTAAAGAATTTAAAGAATTACACAAAACGTTTTTAGATTGTGATTTCAACAGTTTGTTTTCTTTAGAAAATATTGGGATTATGTTAAAACAGTTGAAATCTTTGACTGTGGATATGGAATCAATAAAGAATCAACTCTCTAATAAAATTATCGCCTATAACCGGTTATATGTAGATGTAAAACCATTTCTGGTTTTGGAAAATGAAATGGGTGTAGACCTTGCATATATCGTGGATTTCCTAGATAGTGTTTATAAACAAAAACCGCTCAACGTAGATGTAAAGAATTTCCTCAATAGTTGTCAAAGGCGAATAGTTTTATTTGAGGAGGTCAGAAAAGAAAGTGTTCAGTTGAAATCCGAAAACATACGCCTTTCTGCTGAGGTCACCAATTTGGAAAAAGAATTGTCAGATTACCAAAAGTTAAAAACCGATAACATGTATTGCAATCAAAAACTATCAGAGCGCGAACAGATTATTCAAGATTTAAGGCTAGAAAATGAACAGAGCTCCGAGCAATTGGCTCTGTTGGAAAAGGAACACGAACAGTTCAAGAACGCTCTTGTCTTAGCTGAACAATACAACATAGAAAGAAACAGATACATCGAGGATTTGGAAAATCAAATACAAAACTTTGTCGTTCCCGTGTGATGAGACTCAAATCGGTTGAAACACTGAGAAAAATAATCCAAGGAACTGAAAAACGTTGTTTTTACAGTATCTACAAAATTTGGATGTACTTGGCCCAAAGATTTTTTATACTTCATTATACTTCATGCACTGTGCTGACTGTATATTTGAGAGGGGAAGATTCTCTGCGTTGGAGTATTAAACCCCGAAGTGTTTGATTCCTTTTTTTGTGACACGTTTTATAAAATATTACAAACATAAATAAAATATGAATTTCATAATATTTGTTGTTGTTTGTTTTTTTGTATTCCTTAGAATTATTTTGAAAAGAAAAAAACATTTTAACCTTTCAAATTTACCAGCGGCAGCTATTGAAACAGATTGTAGGTTTCAACCCAAAAAATGTCCACAAGGTGTGATTAAATGTGACTGTAAAAACTATTGCAAAAGTAAAGATGCCAAAATTTTGAAAACAGATGAAAACTATTACTGCTACATTCCCCATTACTACTTTGGCTGTAAACAGGATTACGGGACTTATGATTTTGATGGAACTTGGAAATGTCTCCCGAAGTATCCCGGTGTTTTTACAACGTCCGGGGACCAGATAGTGGGCAAATATCCATATTCAAAAGCCAACAGTATTGCAAAAAACGTGGATTATAATGATCCTTCACAGTACAAAGTCGATTGTACTGGGTTATACGATGAGTATGGGAATAAACTTGTTAAAGCAACTCTGAATCGCGGGGTATCTTTTTGCGTAAAGGATTATTGTTTAAACAACACACCCAACAATCCGGCCAGCGGTTATAATTTCATCACGGGCCTATGTGAATGCACTAACGGTACTCGAAACTTGGACGGTGGTGACAAGACTACGCCTTGTGTTTTGAGCCATCGGAGCACTCATCAAAACGCCCCCTTTATAATAAATTGTTACAACAAGGATTCTTATTTAAAAGACGTGGTTTCAAATTATTTAATAGAATGTCCCGATGGGGAGGAGTATGTCGCATCGAAAGAACATGATGTCAAAATTGTTAAAATATATTCTTAAATAAAAATGATTTATTTTTGTAAAAAGTGTAATTTGTATTATAATTATAATTTTTTAAAAGACATCAAAATAAACAGAAAGTTATGTTTAATGTGTTTATTAGAAACTATGGATAAAATATATTGTGATAATGATATTTGCCTTGATATGGACACTCCTTTACTACGTAAACCGTTGATATGTGATTACGGGTTTTTTGATGTGATTTATTATGTATAATAAAACAAAATGGAATCATCTGTAAAAAACGACTTGATTGATACTTATTTTGCTGATGTGAGAAAGCGGTTTCCTAGACGTCGTTACGTGTTGAAGGGTATAAATGATCTAATTCAGGGGGACATTATGGATTTAAAAAAATACGAAGAATTCAACGATGGTTATATCTATATACTGACCGCAATTAACTGTTTTACAAAATTTGCATATATAGAGCCATTAAAAACAAAAACGGGTGACGAAGTAACAAGCGTCATGAGTAGAATATTACTACGAGTTTTTCCGATGGTTAGAAACCTACAAGTAGATCACGGTGGGGAGTTTTACAACGATAAGTTTAAAGCCCTGATGAAAAAATATAACATTAACATGTATTCTGTCTATACGGAAATCAAAGCATCATTTATTGAAAGGTTTCATAGAACATTTAGGAAAATGCTTGTAAAGGAGACTTACAAGAGAAACTCCCCCAAATGGATTGATTTTTTACAAGATGTCTTAGATAGATACAACAACACAATTCACAGTGTAACTAAATTCAAACCCTCTGAGGTGTCATTTTCGCATGAAAAAATTATTCTCAGACGGCTGGCTCCGAAAAAACACCCCAAGAGAGCGAAACCTAAATTTAAAGTTGGTGATTATGTTCATATATCGAAATCCAAGCACGTTTTTGAAAAATCTACTTTTAATTTTACACCGCTGGTATTTCAAGTACGAAAAGTAGTGTTAGAGGACAATCCCGTGACTTATAGACTCAGAGACACAGAGGGTAGTAGGGAACCCATCAAGGGAACGTTTTATGAACAAGAGTTAAAATTAGCCGTGCACGGCTTAACTTATGTTGTCGAAAAAGTAATCAAACAGAAGAAAATTCGGAATAAACCTCACCTTTACGTGAAATGGCTTGGGTTTGACTCGGAACGGTGGAATTCCTGGATTCCAAAAGAGAATGTTGTAGTTTAATTGAAAATTAATTGCCAATTAATTGCGAATTAATTGCAAATTAATTTGAATTAATTGTGAATTAATTGCGAATTCGATTCAAAAGTTTTGTAATCGAGCCCCCCGATTTACAGCTAAAACAATAAAAAACACCAATTTTCAAATTTACACTCATGCTTGGGTTTTTATCGGTGTGAAAAACGCAACACGTCTTAAAAATATCATCTTCGGTTTTAAAATATTCTTTTACCATAGTATTCCTCATCCCACCTGCAACCCCTGCAACCTTTGCAATCATTCCTTTCCGAGCAGGAAGTTTGCGGATGTTTCGTAATAAATTAAACTGTTGTCCACATGACTCGGGAAATTCGACATGTTTGCCAATGTAAAGCGTACCTTTGGACTGCTCAATATCTTTTTCATTCAAGTAAAACCCGTAGTATATGTTATCAACTTTTAGAGTCGTAATTAAATGGCGTGTGGGTAGGTTCTCTCTGTTAGTATCACACTTTACGATGATTGCGTCGTTATCGTTCCGGAATAACATGTTAAATAAAAAAACTGTTATATTACGAACAAATATATTCTATATATTTTTCAAATAAATAAAACAGTGGATTGTGCACTAACAGACATATTAAATAAAAGTAGTAAAAAGAGATATAAGCTGTAATTGAAGACGCCCCCGATATGTCAGCACTGGTGGTGTTGTCGTCATAAAAGTGGACAAAACTCAAGTAGTTATTATGTTCCCTTATGAACTTGCCAGTTAACCGTTGATGTTCGAATAACACTTCCCAATCCAGCTTATCTTTAAACCTGTCGATGAAATTCTCAGATAGATTTTGATATTTGCTTACTACTTCCCAACAGTTATTAAAATTTGATGTCATCTCCACAAGAAAGTCTTCAGAAAACTGTTGTCTTTGTAGAATATGGATCCAGTTAACTTGATGAAAATACATTCTTAACATGGTCACCGTAAAAAAATAATGTATGGAAAGTTGTTCCCAATCCATATAACTATCAAACCGTTGAACAAAACTATCTGTCAACACTCCTTCCGGGAACCTCGGCTCTTGAGATATTAAACTCCAGGCAGTAATATTGGATGCAATCATCGTGCAACTGTCTGGTTTAGCCATGCGAGTGTCCTTTTATACAATTTTATACAATTTTATGCAAAGACTTCGTCCAATTTCGCAACCAATTCAAAAAGATTTATGTTCAGGAAGTAATTTCTGATTTTGTACCAACAAGTACATATTACAATATTAAAATTGTCACTTACAAGTGGCAAATCTGGTGTTTTTAAAATTGTCGTTGAGTATCTGGAAATTGGAATATCAACTACATAGTAAAAGCACGAGTATGTTTTATTGTTTTTAGCGGTATAAGTGTAGTCAATGTTTGACAAAATATTGACTGAATTTGCATTCAAACAAATACCAGTTTCTTCAAAGAATTCTCTTACGGCACAGTTAAAAGGCGTTTCAGATTTCTCTCGTACACCCTTTGGAAATTCGTAAATCGTATTACAACCAAAATACATGCTAAGAGCCATGTCGGTGCTAGCATTTTCATAGGGTATAATGTTGTTATTCAATCGGTTATAAAGCGCGTAGTTAATTCTACTTAGGACTAGTGTATTTTTTAAATTTCTATCTACAAGTATTATCCCGTACCGTTTAGACTTCATACTTGTTTAAAATTATCTTGACTTGAGAACAGTATACGGTGAATCAGAGGAATACACACATCAAACTCGTCGTAATACTTAAATAACACACTGTTGCTATTACAAACACATTTGTTTTCTTTGACATCGTCGCAAAAATGTATCGTTTTTGAACAATCTTTGCCATAATAAAGTGAACTACAAACACATTGATATTTCACCTCTTTTTTATTGGAATCGTATATAGCCGTTAATTTACCAAAAATACAATTTGGTTTTAAAGTATCGGTATTAACAGTGCATTGACTTTCCAAACAGATCCAGGGTAATCCCTTATTGCAAATGTCTAAACATTCTTTATCAGTATTACAGTTAAATTTCTTTCTTAAACAATCTGAAAGTTCATATTTATGTTCACTATGTAAAATCTCGTCTAAAACTGATAGATTATTTTTATCATAATCGTGAGTGGTTGGAGACTTTTTTCTATTATACATTATGAAAAGTAAAATAAATCCAACCGATGTAAATATGAATGTTTTGTTTAAAATCATATTTTTATTATAATAAAAATAACCAATGATAAACTACATGGCATTATACGCAATTATTTTTGTGGTAATTTTATTAGGCGCCGGCGTGTATTACTTCTACAAAAAATATAAATCAAAGAAGGGTGATGATTCAAAGGACAAAAGTGAGAGCAAACAAGCTAAAGGTGGATCAGCGGGTGGCGGAGGGACTACTCCAGTGAGTGGCGGGGGCACTCCTCCCGCGGGTGGTGGAGGCACTCCTCCCGCGGGTGGCGGAGGCACTCCTCCGGCGGGTGGCGGGGGGAGTGGAAATAAAAAATCAGGACAAAGTGGATAATAACACATTAATAAAATAACACGGGCGATTGTATATCTTACACGTTTTTTTCATTTATAAAAAATACAAAACATGGTCGATATTATGTCATTGGGTCTCGGAGCGGCAGTAGGTATTGTCATAGGCGTATTACTATATATGATGTACAAAAAGTTTGTTGAATGAATGGTTTACCAATAAAATACTTTTCTGAGTTCTAAACAATAAAGTAAATATTTTAAGTCTTCAACTTCATCAAATAATATATTATTATGAAACAATTTAAACCTATCAATTACAGAATGGTTATTTGTTATTTTTTCACTTTGTAATAATTCAATACCCGTAATGAGCTGCATACTTTTTATTTTAAGATTCTAAACTCTTCAACAAATCTAAAGCCTTTAAAAAGTATTCCTTATTAATTTCTTTTTTTTTATACAGATTTATATTTTTTATTAATTCGTAGAGTTCAAAAAATTTCACTATCCTCAAAAAATCCTTTTTGTCCTCGGGCAAACTAGAAATTCGAAACATTTGCCAGAGTTTATTCAAACAGTTTTCCCTCTCATAGAAATCTTGTAATTTGTGTGTTATGACTTTATTCAGTTTTTCACTATACGCGTCTATCTTATTTCTTCTGAATCTCTCCCTGTCGGCTCTTCTCTGTAACAGAGACCTATCATCTAATTTATCTTTTAAAAATGTAACATTTGAATTAGATCCGCAATCTATGACGTAAACCAAATCATAAAATCTCACACTCATTTTTATAATAAAAATGTTGACACGTCGCTTTAACGGTCCCAGTGCTGTTGTTGAGGGTGAGAGATATGGATTAAATTTATTATTCCAAAACCCCCACCTTATATATTGGATTCCAATATGTTATAAGGTGGCAGACCACGAATTTCAAAATCCGAGTAACGTAACATTTGAATACAATTTTCAACTGAAAAGGGTTACTAAACATACAATATTTTCCAAATACGCATTTGATTTAGTATACTACTCAAATAAAGGGAATATCCCATTCAGGACAAGCTCAAATTTAATTTCATTTATTGTAAGTGTTTTGATTTGTATTTTATTTGTAAACATCTCCCAAGGTGCTGGTACAAAATAGCACAAAATATAATATCTTCACGCTAGGATTTTACGTGTAGACTTTGATTTGGAAATTTTTGGGGAATTTTTTGGGGAATTTCATCGCTCTCTCTTTCCAAAAGATTTTTAAAATTGTTTTAATTAAAAATACTAAAAGGTATTAAGTATAATCAGAGACAATATAAAAATTGGAAATTCAAGAAATGCAACAAAAACAATCTCCATTTTTGAATATTTATGTACCCGGTAGCTCCGGGTCCTCGATTGAACACTTACGTTTTTGTTCTAAACTTTATTTTAGCCGAAATTATTTTAATCACTAAATTTTTCTAAGTTCAGAGTAAAAAAATCATATTTTAGCCGAAATTATTTTAAGTACTAAATAAGACTTGGGCTGATTCTGTGAATCTACAAACATAGTATTGTAAAAAAAACTTATAAAAGAGAATTTATCCAACCAATTACCACTCCATGACTAACATTGCAATGATATATAAACACATAAGGCAATTTAACAACGAGATTCCTAGAATTATTGAAAATATTAAGTACCAATACAGTTTTTATAAACATTATTATAATCCTGATGCAAGATGTTTGCAAACAGATTTACAAAAGAATTAGGCATTTACCCGCAATAAAGAACACAATAGACATTTAATATTTGTATTCATACCCTCTTTGTTCCAAGTAGGTTTGAATCTTATAAACATTTTCAAGAGCACACATGAAACTATTAAATCTATGATAATAACAATAATTATTTAGATACTTAGATTTTAGTTTTTTAAGTGATGGCATGTCGTCCAAATTTTCAACTTTGGCGTTCTTAAAAAGTCTTTGAAGGAACACTTGTTTCTCTTGACCCTTTACGTAGACGGTGGTGTTTTGTGATAACAGCTCCGCCAGTTGTCTCTTGACGTAATTGAAGGACGTAGTTCCTTCCTGCCATGGAATTCCGTGGTAATAGTTTGCGTTGAAGATCGCCTGTCTTCTGTAGTCCGGAGATAGTTTGTCAAAATCGTACGGCGATTTTACAAACCAGTGTCTCAGAAACCAATTACCGCTGGTTTTTGTAAGTGCAATTTCTTTAATAATAAAATTGTTTTTGTTGTCTTTAAATCCTTGAAAATCGATAATATAAGCATGTTTAGCCATGTTGAGACGTCCTTAGATATCGGAATCAGCGAGGTAAATAGAGCTCTTTTCGGTTCTCTATCAGACCAAACACCAGTGCAGGAGTTCAGCAACTACTGGTATATTGGGGGGACCCGTTCCTTTATAAAGCCTCGGAATTTGTATTATGCCCTTATTTCAAATGTTGACGGGGGTGGGAGAATTTGTTGAAAGCAGGGGAATATAATAGTTTCTCCGTGTGAAACAAAACATACCTACCATTTACATACATACTGTAGTTTCAAACTCCTACATAGTCTTCAACATGGATCCGTGTGATGATGTCTCGTACCTAAGCGAAAGCGATTCGTGTGATGATGATGATGTCTGTTACCTAGGCGAAAGCATTTGCCAAGCATGTCGCCACCAACGCGCTCAGGGCGCGGGCGCGTCGGAGGACAGTGGAGTTGGCTGGATCATTATAAATTTGATGAAGGACGGGAGACTCGTTCGCAAAATAGATTTCAACGGGGAACTTTTGAAATTGGAAGTAAAATCTAATGGAAATTTTGACAGAATAGAATTCGAATTTATAGATACTAAGGCCATGTCCCTTAGCGGGTTCTCAGAGAAGCAGATTATTCAAAAAGCAGATTTTTTTTCAAAGTATAACAAATTGGACGTCCACATTTATACCAAAGACAAATGGCATGAGCGCGAATCATTTTGGATTGAGGATGATTGTGATGAAACAGATCGTCCATATACTAGCCTCAAAGAGTTTGGAGAATTTAAACAAGAAGAGGTAGATTACGTGGTCATTAAATTTAGAAACCCAAAGTATGATGACTCTTCAGATGAGGAGGGAGAGGAGAGGATCGAGTTTGCAATCGACTTGCAAGTTGGACGGGGGAGGAGATTGAAAAAAAATACGAGAAGTTTGGATTAAAAGAGGAAGAGGGTAGCTTAGGACTATGGATGTTATCATAAGCGTTCACACACAAGCGGCATTGTTTCAGAGTTTATCAACTATTATTATTTTAAGGTTTTAGTTTACCAACTCCAAAACTTAAAATCTTTAATGTTGTACAAGTTATCACTATCTTGTTAAAATATTTCGTCATTTGACTAACCCACAAAAACATAAAGACCCGGCTCGCTAAGAAAGATTGTATGTTTCTCATTATGGGTTAGGGGGCGTTTCACCCCCCTCGTACTTCCAGTCTTGTTTTGCGGTGTTTTTGTCTGTTAACGTTTAAGAATAAAGAGCGCTAAAAGTATCGTCAAAATAAATGTTATATTCTAATTCATCGTGGAGAATTTAGCTACTTTTTTTATAATCCTTTCTCTAGAGAATCCACTATTTAGCATAGCCCTACTGCTCAAAAATTCAACCCCTATCCTGTCAAAGTCTGCATTTGATTTTAAGTCCAATTTTAATGGCTTTCCATCAAATTTTATTTTTCGAACGGGTCTTCCGTCATATAGGTTTCTTTCACACTAAATTATTCTCTTTATGTTGCACTCCAGTAAAAATGTGATAACTACTTACTTTAAAAAATATATTTTCACTAAACTCTAAAAACAACTTAGGATCAAGATTTTCTTAGGCGAGTTGAGTTGTTGAACTTACCTCGGCCGCTTCAGAGACTAAATAGACTATCTTTTTATCATATCAGAGGGGAAAATTCAGGTTTCGTTAAAGCAAAGTTTAAAGTTAATGTTTATTTATTAATTCAATTAATGTAAAAAAATAACAAAATTGCATTAATATTTGAGAAAAGAAGAAAAAAAAAATAAAATTTAGATTAAATTTTGTAACACAGAGCGTTTTCCACTAATACAAAAATGGAATATGTAGATTCAAAGTAATTTAGAAGAGGAAAAATCTAGACTGAGAAACACTTAGTCTCTTGGTGATTTTTGATGTATTCCCTCCTCCTTGGACAGTCGCGGATAAAAAACAATATTGTAAAATTTTTCATATTGTTTTTTATGATATTCCACACCTAATCTTTCCCTCCTGTCCATGGGTTTACAGTTGTCGTGAAGTATACTATAAAACTCAAAGAGTTCGTTATTCTTGGCGTACATCATTGATTCAAATGGAAGAGTTAACTGAAACGGCCGGGCAAAATCTTCTTCTTCGTTGAACTCAAACAAACTTGAATAGTGATATCTGCATATCGAACATGGTAATAAAAGATCAAAAAATCCCGTTAAACTGCATAAAGCTTCTTGACATTCTTCTTTAAGTTTAGATTCCTCCATTTTATCTATAACCAATGTTGTGAAATGTATTACTACCCAGTACGAACTACCCCAAGCGACCATTCCACTAACTATTTCATAAAGCCTAGAACACGGTATAGCGTCTGTTGATTTCTTAATGGACCCCACCGGAAAGAATTTTGAAATGCTATCAATAAATAACTTGGAGTCCTTAATAGACATGTAATTCTCAATTGTAATAAACGGAAGAACAACGTCTTTTGAAAGATGTTTAACCCCTTTCAAGTATTCCACATTTTTTCTGTACAATTCATCATTAAGTTTTATTTTGATTCCCAAAACACAATTGATAATTACAACCAAAACATCCAAGAGGTGATTTTTATTTTGTAAAATCTCTTTTCTGCTATTTTCAAAACCCCATTCCTCGTGACTGTAGATTTTCGGCAGTATTCCAAGAGCTAACCAGTTATAAACAACAAAGGGCAAATAAGTAGCAGGGTGGTTTAAATGAAAATCTTCAAATTTCAATACGTCTCTGTACTTTATGAAAATACAATTAGACATTTTTTATATAATTTTATTTACTTCTCGACCGAGAACGACTTCGCGACCTAGATCGTCTAGTTCTAGACCGCGATCTAGACCTTTTGGGGCATTTATTTCTAAGCTTGGTAAAAGATTTTGGTCCCTTTGCGGTAGAATATTTAAAATAACCAATAGTGGGACGTTTTTTTCTCTTAATATTCATACAAGTGCACACAGCAGTTTGAGATTTCTTAGACTTTTTCATGATTTTATTTATAACAAAAAAATATGTAAAAATAATAAACTCTCGAGTGATTATGCACTGATCATGCACTGATCATGCACTACAATCATAGAGATTACCCCAGTTGCGATGTGTTCCTCCAACGTTGATCACTAGAAATCCGCACGGTGGTGCCAACCATCTTCTAGAAGTATTAGAATGCTGCAAGGAATTCTATATATAAATGGGAGAGTGATTAGAAATATTAGTTCTTCGTTTGAGATTATTTACTTTAAATTTCCCCGGGGCGCACTCTACAATCGGGGTAATATTGGTTTCAGAATAATAATTTTAAAAATTCAAAATTATAACAAAAAACACACAAAAAACACACAACTCAACCCGTATTAACTTTATTTTTAATTACACAGCTTGTTTGTAACTTAAATAAATAATAATGTACATTTTACTTGTCGGGCTGGCATAAAAATAAAAATAAAATAATGAAAAAACAATAGGTCCTCTTAAGACAAAGCCTGCTATAGGGTTCCATCACTTAAATTAAAAATAATGTAAAGTAAGCGAACAGAAATGATCGAAATATAATAAACACAATTGTCTCAGACAACCCATGTATATACAAAAATTAAACAAAAATTAAACGTAAATTTAGCGTTAAAATTAAACGTTAAGAAAAATACAAAATTAAATATTTGACGCGCCTTATTTCTCTCATGAACACTGAAATTCAGCGTGTGCTCAGTGCATAAAAACTAATTACAGAAAATAAATAAAACTGTATTTGTAGATTCATATAGTCTATCATATAAATTATACACGTATTATAATATTCTAAGGTTTACTCTTTCAGGCGGCTTATGGCACCTCTCCAGAGACTTGCCTCTGGGGTTGGTCTCCCCAGGTGCCGTCGAAGCTCATTGCATGCAATGCATAGTCCCCGTGTGAACCCTCAGCTATAATATCAAAAATAAAACTATTGCTGAATTTGAAATAACAATCAGTATTCTCTAGTTGAAATAACCATTTCCTTAATCTACATAAAAAAAATTAATATTAAATGCAATCTTAACATTTTCAGGAAGTTTATTAAACAGTTTCGGAGCTATAAAATTGAAAGTTTTTGTAAAAAATGTATTGGTTGGCTTGGGAATAAAAAACAGGTTAGCTTTCCTTAATTTTTTTCTATACTCATTCTCATTTTGGGGCATATTTCCACTTTTATTGTAGAAAAGTTTTAGAAAAGTTTTAGTTTTAGAACTTTATAAACATAAATATATTTAAACGAAAAAATTCTCTGACTTATGAAAAGGGGTTTTGATCATTCATATCTGGTTTTGTATAAAATCAATCTTAAAATATGTTTCTGCTGCAAATATAATGGTTTAGTATATGACTCATGGGTATTACCCCAAAAGACTATGCCTTATACTATTATAGGGTTGGAAGAAGGTCTAGTAAGGCCAGGTTGTAGGTGCCAGGTTGCTGAGGACTATAGAGATATTTTTATATACTATTTAATTATACACATTTTAAAACCTGTTTTCTGTCAAGCCGTTTTAAAACGTCGATAACGTCGATAAATATTCTTGTTCTTCTAACGATAGTTTTGGGGCCGTGATCACCATCCTGTTAGGATTTTCCGGAAATAGTATACAGTCATCTGTGACACCAACAATAGAGTCTTCATCCGCTTGTCTAACTTGAATTAATCCAATTAAATTTCCTTCTTCTGCAAAGTTCAAACTATCTGAGTCGTTACGCACTTCTGTCGTCTCTTGATTCGTGGCGGAACACTGCTGTATGTTATTATCTACTGAAGGTGGTTTTGAGTTTTTTTTGCGATATTGTCGCTTTTGAGAAACCTTGTGTATAATTGATTGTTGTTCGTCGGGCGGAAATTTAAATAATAATCTGTTTATTAAATGTTGGAATTCGTGATGATAATCTTCTTGCAATAGGGTGAATTTGGATTGCATGATCAGAAATCTTAGAATGCGTGTAACAATCTTCTTTTGCTGGGGTGTATACACGCTCTCCATTTCAAAATGACGCGTTTGCAAGTTCACGATATATTTAAGTGAAATTAGTTATTTACTTTTAAATTTTTAAAGATGTCTAAAAGTCATTTGTTTACACTTTCAGTTGTATGATATATTTAAATGTGATTTAAATGTGATTTAAATGTGATTTAAATGTGATTTAAATGTGATAACTACTTACTTTGAAAAATATATTTTTACTAAACTCTAAAAACAACTTAGGATCATAAGAACTCTCTTGGGCGAGTTGAGTTGTTGAACTGACCGACTTCGAACCAAGAAACGATTCTAGACACTCTCTCGGGGACAAACCAGCCCGGAAATCCGGTTGCAGAACACGGAAACTCGCTCGGGGATCTTGTGTAAATAGTGACCGGCGACTCACACCGTGACCCAGTTGCGCAACACGCAATTGTACTCACACCGTGACCCAGTTGCGCAACACGCAATTGTACAACAGAACTACATTAGCCTTCGTAACCTCGAGAATTTTAAAATTCTCAAGGAAGTGGTATATAAACAAACACAGGAAGCCGCGGTGGCCTTTTGTTGTCCGCGTGCACGTATGTATTGTTGTTACAGTTTAGATGTGGCTAGTAATTTTATACTTTTTATTTAGTGAAAATAATAGTTTTTCCTGGTAAGTTTTAAAATATAACTAAATATGGAGAAGATGAACAAATTAATTGCATTATTAGAGCAAAACAATAATGTGTACGGGAATTTATCGAATCTATCAACCGTAGAAGTGCTACATTTATACATCAAAGTAAGAAATGAATCTGTGCTGGAAATATTGAGAAACAAACTATTAAACTTCCCAACCGACAGTTGGAACATGATTTCTCTTTCAAATAATTTGAAAACGCCATTTTTGATGGAATTCCGACATAAAATTAACTGGGTAATTCTTTCTCAAAACATTAGGTTAACAGCTGATATTCTGTACAGGTTTCAAGATTATCTGGATTTGGACATTATTGTAAAAAGGGGCTATTTCATACCAGAAGATATAATTTTTAAAAAGTATACTGCAATCAACATACAACAACTTCTACGTATGCAGAATTTATCCGAAGACTTATTATTGTTTTTGATTTCGACGCCCAGTGAATTAGAGCTGTGTTATATTTCATATATTGATATAGAATCTTACTTAAACATATCATATTGGCCTTTAATTTGCCAAACACAAGATATGTCGGAGAGATTAATTTCTATAATTTACAATACCAGAGTTAAATATACAAGCAATTCATTAAAAAACCTTTATTGGAATCTTATTCGTCGGTATCAAAAGATGAGTCTTCAAACTATGTCACGATTTGAAAAATACCTCAACCGCGATCAGCTGAAATGAACTCTAAAGTATAATGTGCTTGTGTTGTTACGTATGGTGTTCTGACAATTATTTGTGATGTGGTCTTGTCGGTGGAAATTTAAGTGTTATGAATATTTATACGAAATATTTTATTACGTTGTAGCTCAAATCATTTTTAAGGGTATTTTTTATGATTGTATTTTAACTTGTAAAGTTGTTCCTGTTTAATAGTAAGATTTAAAGTTAAATTGTCCCACTTGTTGTATTATATTTTACAAATTATCAAATGAGGAATAATAAACATAAATATACAACTAAAATGTGCCTAGCTCAACTCATATATCATAATTATTTTTAATTATTTTTGATATAATTTATTAGTATGTTCCAGAATGTATTTTAACAGATTTAAGTTTTAACATTCGCTCGCAAAGCATATAAATAGGCCAGAATTGGGTCAATTCACATACCAAAGTTTCGCTAAAATATGATCACTTTAAATAACTGAAAAGGGTATTTTTTAGTATTTTTTAGTATTTTTTATTTAAATTAAACAACAGATAATTTTAATCAAAATATTTGTTTACAAAAATTGAATTAATACAGTTCATATGATAACGGTTTTTAACAAGATCCAGTATAAAATACGATTGAATCAGTCGGCGTGGCGGGCCGATGCAGTTTAGTGTGAGAGAGTAAAGAGGTGTGCGAGTGAGACAGAAATATGGTGAAATCGGACCACTCCCGTTTCCACCCTTTGAGAGGCCTCCACGCATGCGTCATTTGTTACCAAAATTTGAAAGTGGGCTACGTGGAATGTTCGCATCCGGGGCGCGCGGGCGTTGCCAAACCGAGCGTTCTTGTCCAAGGTTGCCAAATCGCACGCCAGGTGCAAGGTTTCGGCCCGATAAAATATCACGGCCCCGTCCTACGGGTCTTAAAAGTCCCCATATTATTCATGTTGAGGAGTAGTATTAAAATGGAGAAGTAAAACCGTCTTGTGGGTTAATTCGCTAACTCAAAAACTTTAAAAAGCCGCGAGATTTTAGCACGACAACGTCCTCTTGGGTCAGTGTTCCTGTATCACTTATACCGATTCTGGGGTTTTAAAGTATTAAGATTTAGGCAGATTCGGGACTTGTACGATTCTACAATGAGTTAATTTTATTTAATTTTAGGGCTCTGGACTTGTAAAATTTTACAGCGATTTCCCAACACTTAGAAACCAACTATTGGGCTCTAAACATTTAATCTGGGGACTAACACCTATAAACATTCGCACTCGCCGCTATTTAACTAACAACTGATTCTAGTGTCTGTCTTATCA
The DNA here is from genome assembly GCA_963675035.1 of Allygus modestus. Taxonomy (NCBI): domain Eukaryota; kingdom Metazoa; phylum Arthropoda; class Insecta; order Hemiptera; family Cicadellidae; genus Allygus; species Allygus modestus. The sequence continues at coordinate 88,651,260 of OY776112.1, read as the reverse complement.
AGGCGACACAATTCAAAATGCAATTTTAAAATTGGGGTTTTAAATTATTATTATTTAGGCAGATTCGGGACTTGTACGATTCTACAATGAGTTAATTTTGTTTAATTTTAGGGCTCTGGACTTGTAAAATTTTACAGCGATTTCCCAACACTTAGAAACCAACTATTGGGCTCTAAACATTTAATCTGGGGACTAACACCTATAAACATTCGCACTCGCCGCTATTTAACTAACAACTGATTCTAGTGTCTGTCTCATCAAGGCGACACAATTCAAAATGCAATTTTAAAATTGGGGTTTAAAATTATTATTATTTAGGCAGATTCGGGACTTGTACGATTCTACAATGAGTTAATTTTATTTAATTTTAGGGCTCTGGACTTGTAAAATTTTACAGTGATTTCCCAACACTTAGAAACCAACTATTGGGCTCTAAACTTTTAACCTGGGGACTAACACCTATAAACATTCGCACTCGCCGCTATTTAACTAACAACTGATTCTAGTGTCTGTCTTATCAAGGCGACACAATTCAAAATGCAATTTTAAAATTGGGGTTTTAAATTATTATTATTTAGGCAGATTCGGGACTTGTACGATTCTACAATGAGTTAATTTTGTTTAATTTTAGGGCGCTGGACTTGTAAAATTTTACAGTGATTTCCCAACACTTAGAAACCAACTATTGGGCTCTAAACTTTTAACCTGGGGACTAACACCTATAAACACTCGCACAAGTTCACTCGCCGCGATTTAACTAACAACTGATTCTAGTGTCTGTCTTATCAAGGCGACACAATTCAAAATTCAATTTTAAAATTATCTTTTGAAATATTATTATTTGCAAATGAAACATTCTCAGGGTTACCATGTGCCTAGAAACTACCACGCATCCGCGCCACAACGCCGCGAGATTTTAGCACGACAACGTCCTCTTGGGTCAGTGTTCCTGTATCACTTATACCGATTCTGGGGTTTTAAATTATTAAGATTTAGGCAGATTCGGGACTTGTACGATTCTACAAGGAGTTAATTTTATTTAATTTTAGGGCTCTGGACTTGTAAAATTTTACAGTGATTTCCCAACACTTAGAAACCAACACAGTGATTTCCCAACACTTAGAAACCAACTATTGGGCTCTAAACATTTAATCTGGGGACTAACACCTATAAACATTCGCACTCGCCGCTATTTAACTAACAACTGATTCTAGTGTCTGTCTCATCAAGGCGACACAATTCAAAATTCAATTTTAAAATTATCTTTTGAAATATTATTATTTGCAAATGAAACATTCTCAAGACTAACCCGTGCCCAGAACCCACCACACACCCGCGCCACAACGCCGCGAGATTTTAGCACGACAACACCCTCTTGGGTCAGTGTTTCCTAACATTTAGACCAAGACTTGGGTTAATTCTGTGAATCGGGATTTTTAAATTTTATCTTATTTTTCGGCTCGGCACTTGTGATTTTTTCAAACTTTTAATCTGGGGACTTTAAATTATTTTGAAATATTTTGAATTATGTGGATTTTTGACTCTCGGGACTTGTAATATTTAACGGGAATCGCGGAGTACTAACACCTATAAACATTCGCACTCGCCGCTATTTAACTAACAACTGATTCTAGTGTCTGTCTCATCAAGGCAACGCAATTAAAAATTCAATTTTAAAATTATCTTTTGAAATATTATTATTTGCAAATGAAACATTCTCAAGGTTACCACGTGCCTAGAACCCACCACACACCCGCGCCACAACGCCGCGAGATTTTAGCACGACAACACCCTCTTGGGTCAGTGTTTCCTAACATTTAGACCAAGACTTGGGTTAATTCTGTGAATCGGGATTTTTAAATTTTATCTTATTTTTCGGCTCGGCACTTGTGATTTTTTCAAACTTTTAATCTGGGGACTTTAAATTATTTTGAAATATTTTGAATTATGTGGATTTTTGACTCTCGGGACTTGTAATATTTAACGGGAATCGCGGAGTACTAACACCTATAAACATTCGCACTCGCCGCTATTTAACTAACAACTGATTCTAGTGTCTGTCTCATCAAGGCAACGCAATTAAAAATTCAATTTTAAAATTATCTTTTGAAATATTATTATTTGCAAATGAAACATTCTCAAGGTTACCACGTGCCTAGAACCCACCACACACCCGCGCCACAACGCCGCGAGATTTTAGCACGACAACACCCTCTTGGGTCAGTGTTTCCTAACATTTAGACCAAGACTTGGGTTAATTCTGTGAATCGGGATTTTTAAATTTTATCTTATTTTTCGGCTCGGCACTTGTGATTTTTTCAAACTTTTAATCTGGGGACTTTAAATTATTTTGAAATATTTTGAATTATGTGGATTTTTGACTCTCGGGACTTGTAATATTTAACGGGAATCGCGGAGTACTAACAAATATAAACATTCGCACTCGCCGCTATTTAACTAACAACTGATTCTAGTGTCTGTCTCATCAAGGCAACGCAATTAAAAATTCAATTTTAAAATTATCTTTTGAAATATTATTATTTGCAAATGAAACATTCTCAAGGTTACCACGTGCCTAGAACCCACCACACACCCGCGCCACAACGCCGCGAGATTTTAGCACGACAACACCCTCTTGGGTCAGTGTTTCCTAACATTTAGACCAAGACTTGGGTTAATTCTGTGAATCGGGATTTTTAAATTTTATCTTATTTTTCGGCTCGGCACTTGTGATTTTTTCAAACTTTTAATCTGGGGACTTTAAATTATTTTGAAATATTTTGAATTATGTGGATTTTTGACTCTCGGGACTTGTAATATTTAACGGGAATCGCGGAGTACTGACAAATATAAACATTCGCACTCGCCGCTATTTAACTAACAACTGATTCTAGTGTCTGTCTCATCAAGGCGACACAATTCAAAATTCAATTTTAAAATTATCTTTTGAAATATTATTATTTGCAAATGAAACATTCTCAAGACTAACCCGTGCCCAGAACCCACCACACACCCGCGCCACAACGCCGCGAGATTTTAGCACGACAACACCCTCTTGGGTCAGTGTTTCCTAACATTTAGACCAAGACTTGGGTTAATTCTGTGAATCGGGATTTTTAAATTTTATCTTATTTTTCGGCTCGGCACTTGTGATTTTTAACTAGTGTTAACCGACAAGTCTCCATGAGTACTATCCGAGTCAACAATGTTATTTCGCTAAATCAAAAACTAAGTTAAATTTAACTACAACAGTTAAAACTGTTTTGTTCAAAGTTCCATTTATGAATTGAATTCTAATTGCTTTAATTTTAATAATTTTAGATTATTGGTGATGTGATCGTTCCACTCAGACTCAGTCCCCCGCCGCACGCAAACACCAACAGAATACGCTTCATTTCTACACACACCCGCGCGTATAAAATTCAAAGAAACGGTTTCAACAAATTCCCCCACCCCCGTCAACATTTGAAATAAATGCACAAATACTTTGCGAATTCTATTTTCTGAGGGTTTATAAGGGAACGGTTCTCCACACATACCAGTAGTTCCTGTAATGAACTCCTGCGTGTTCGGTAAAGTTGTTGTTTGTTTTTGAGTTGATTTGTGATAGGTAACTAGAACCATGGTGGAGAGAATTACATTTTACGAACTCAAAGCTATTTGCCAAAGTATGGGTATCAAGTCAACCCACCTAACTAGGAAAAAGATTTTGTGGAAGATTTTAAATTCTATTAAAAGCGCTGATGGTGTTACCGCCTTTATAGACAAACTTACGGATCCTTCTGACTTGTACAGTTTGTATACTTCATTGGAAGAGGAGACGTTAGATAACAGCAGTCAATTCCTACACTTCACTAAATTGGAAAAAATTACGGAAAAAATTCATCAACTCCCAGTCAACCTTTGGAGAATACTATACCGGAGAGAACAGTTCACGCATGGGTTCATGTTGAAGTTTCAAGAGATTCTAAATTTTAACGAAATTGTCATCCACCAAAGACTGACGACTAAAGATATAGAAAGATTTCATTCAAAAATTAACTTTTCGCTTTTGGTTAAGTACCAAAATCTCTCTGAAGCAGTGTTGGTCACATTCAATCACAAGTTCGACTGGAATGCAGTTGTGGAACACCAAAATGTCCCGGAGTGGATTCTTAGACAGTTTTACCATAAGATTGATCCAATTGTCATAATAAAATCACAGAAGCTGACTCAAGATTTTATGTTGTGGATGATGGAGGGGGTCAATCCGCAGTGTAGATTTCACAATACAGACGAAGAAGAGTATTATAAAATGGTTCTATGGCCATATCTCATAAAACACCAATCATTAAGTAAAAATGTATTATGCTACATTTACTTCTCGAAAGTGGGTAATCAAATCGATCTTTTAAAACTACTGTTTGGCTCACTAATAAGTAAACACCAAACTCTTGATTCTTTTCTTCTGGATACGTTTAAAAATATTTTGTGCTGGTGGTCTGTCTCAAAACATCAAACACTCAGAGATGAAGATATTATTAAATATTGCAAATTAATCGATTTTCAAACATATACGTCGCGAGGTTTACAAATTTCTGATTTTGTGAAGAGGAATCTGCCCAATCCATTTACAAAAGTAGAATCTGAAACCGATTGTCCGGTTTGCCTTGACACTAAAAAAAAAGATTGTATCAGTCTTAATGATTGTCAACACATATTTTGTACAACGTGTATATTTAAATGGCTTAAAGTAAATAAATCATGTCCTCTTTGTAGGATTAAAATTCACTTGCCAGGCTACTGTTGGGTATAAAATAGAACTCGCCGCACATATTTGCACATATTTGTACTCATTTGTAAAACTTGTGAAAAATAAATCATATTTAAAAATTTCAAATTGTGTTTTTATTTACATGACTTAAAACAGACCCGGTCTCTAGAGGTTAATCATTAGTCTATTTGAATGTTGTGCAGTGTGGTTTAAAGACAATCAGTATATTTTAATTAACATTGGCAATATTGAGGTTTTTTCGCGTGATATAATTTACCAGAAAACCCTTTGAAAAACGAGTCCATTAAGACTTCTTGGTTATAAAACTCATTTTGTCTCCTTTAGAAAAACATAAGAATTTGTTCAGTGTTTCAACATAAAATATTACAATACCTTAGGGGAAATCACCAAAAGTAACAATGTTAAATTCTTTTTGCTATTTCTGTATTTGAAGTCTTTGATAAATGGCTCTGTAAAGGTAATTTTGAATTTGTCAAACTTTAATTTAATTTTAAATGTATGGTTAAAAAAGAATATACCGGTTATAAATAGGATGTCAGCCCGATCCTGGGCATTAAGTCCAGGACCGCGAACCTTGTACAAGGACCAAGGCAACGGCGCAAAACATAGCCTCTCCTGGTCAAGTCAACCCCTACCGTGACGTGGTGTACGAGGCTTTACACATACGGGGCTCTGGCGAAGTAGGTTAAGTAGTATGTAGAGGTTTGTTCTCTTAGTAGTTATAAGTGTTCCCCTCCTCATAACGTCGGTTAGGCCAAACTACCGCAAAGGATCCTAAGACGCGCTCGAAATTTCCAAAATCGCTTGTTATTTTAGTTTGTAAGTTATTTGGGGGTATTTTAAAAGAGTGATACGTCGTGCAAATATTAGTGTATTAGTATTGGGTTAGTGCTTCGTGACCAACATCTCGCAAATCACTGGTATTTTAAATATGGGTATTTTAAAATTATGACTAACCAAAAGAGTAGTATTTATACGTCGACAGCGACGCGTAACTGTTAGTTGGGTTAGTGCTCTTCGTAGTGATAAGTGTTTCCCTCCTCATAACCCCGGTTGGGCCCAACCACCCCAAAAAATCAAAAACGCGATATTCCCCACATCTCCCCATTTTTAGTTTGAAGCTAAATATGGTTATTTTTGAATAATAATTTAATAATTGAGTGGTATAGGTAGTTTTAAGGCATGCATATGTTAGGTAGGTTACACAGAGGTTGGGTAAGTCCTCTCTTCGTAGTTATAAGTCCTGTCGAATGATTCTGGGAATTCCTTGCGGTGTTAACGAAGAATCATTCCCTTCCAGCACCTTTTCATTCCCAAAAACCCCTCCAAACCTCCTTTCCTTTATGGCTCTTTGCGCTGGCGGTTACAATCCACGCAGAGGGTCTCCTTCCAATTTCCCAATTTCCCTCACCCGTAGCTTAGAATAGTTTAGTAGTGAGAGCTTGGTTCGTGAAATACGGATACAGAACCGATGATGTACGTGAAATACGGACACGGTTCTGAAGCTCTAAGTTCGTAAGCTGCGGACACACTATCTACTTTAGTGAAATACTGACATAACAGACTGACTTTTCTGACAACTTAGTTTTTAAGTTAGATAGGGGGAATGTTTTACCACTCGGGTGGGTAGTTTTAAGTTATGCATATGTTAGGTGGGTTACATAGAGCTTGGGTAAGTTGTAGATGGGGGAATTTTCATAAAATACTGACATACTACTGACTAAAAATATGGCCACGGTAGTGAGAGCTTGGTTCGTGAAATACGGATACAGAACCGATCAAGTACGTGAAATACGGACACGGTTCTGAAGCTCTAAGTTCGTAAGCTGCGGACACACTATCCACTTTAGTGAAATACTGACATAACGACTGACTTTTCTGACAACTTAGACGGGGCACCTCCAAAAGTCAAAAAAAAAAAACTTAGAATATATTTAGTTAGTAAGTTAGGGACCCCATTAAGGACTGTGGATGCGGAACTTAAAGCTTCTCCCAGTCAAGTCAACCCCAACCTTGGCGCCGGTAGTGGGGCTTTAGACAAACGGGGCTCTGGCGAATATATATATATGATTTGAATATTGCCACCCGGGATATCTAGGGGCATCACAGACTATTTATTGCATAGTTTCACGTCCTTGTGATTTTCAATTTTTTAAAGATAAAACATATACACATCATATAGTAGGAAGTATTATAGGCGGGATCGTGGATACAAGAAGAATGAGGCCACACCGTATCACCCCGGAGGGTTTGTGTGGCGAAGGGATCATTGAAGACTTTATTTCTATTTTATGTAAAAAAAATGAAGAACGCGCTGACGGATTGAAATTATATGCTTTCCCGACAGTGTTTTTCACGGCAATTGACCGGGGCGGTTTCCTGCGGGTGGAAAGGTGGACCAATAAAATAAAAATTTATGATTATGACATCTTATTGTTCCCAGTACACATCCCCGCACCAATCCGGAAGGATGGGAAGCCCGGTGTATCGCACTGGTACCTAATTGCCGCCTTTTTAAAAGATAGGCTCGTGCGGAGCTACGACTCACTGGGAAATGAGTACCCAGATAGATTAAAAGAATGTCTAAAGTATATCGAGTGGGAAATGGGCCGGTTGGGTGTAAAAATCAACCGGGAAGAGTGGTCCTTAAAGGGGAATCCTAGTGGTCTTAAGCTTCAGACCAATACGGTTGACTGTGGTTTCTGTTTATGCTTATACGCTGGTTGTATTGCCAGGGGCATAAACCCCTCAACTGTCAAATTACCATCAAGCGTGGACCTGAGGAAACTCATCTCCCGGGTATTGCGACAAGAGGGAGCAGAACCCCTCGATGAATTCCTTGAGGCCAACCGAGAAAACCTATTTCCAGGGCATACTCCAACCTACACCGAAGAGGAGTTGCAGAGAGCTATACATGGTATGATGGGGGATATGGTTGGAGCGCTTCAGCCAATTGATTATGCTGATACCCCCCCGACATCACCAACCCACCCCAACGTGGAATTCGTGTTGGACGGAGGAGAAGTCTCCATGGATGTGAACACCGGGCGGGACGAGTCGGAAGTGTACGAGAGTGCGGGAGCGACGGACGCCACTGGGGATCAAGATAATAAGATAGAAGCAATTCATCAAGACCACCCAATGGAGCCGCTTTCCACCCCAGCACCGGACTCTACCAGAACTCCACAACACCAACATCTGCCTCGACAGTACCAGCCTCGCCAAAGACGCTACAGAGCAAAAAGGAAGAGAATCTTCCTAATTGACGGCTCCTTCGTGAGAATTAGGGACGACCTCCAACCCAGATGATATAATTTACCACCCGATATATTGTTGAAAGTGGTCTGCTAGAAGCTGAGGATACACCGAAGAATGATTGCCTTATTTATCAATTTATAATTTACGTAATTTACAAATACTGGCTCCTTGCCATAAAACAGTGACCAGCGTTCCTGAGCAATCAGTCTACCACCGACAGTTCTAAAAATCTTAAAATGGACGGGATATTTAGTGAATATTTGAAGAAGGTGCAAGAAATCACAGCAGACAAGTCTCCAGGATTCTACAAACATGTTAAAAACCCGTTTGATTCAGAATTATTGAAAACAACTCCAAGTACGGTTCGCGGGATTATCGTAAGCCTGACTGATTGTCCCACCGGACATGAAACGAGCAAGTCTGAGTTAAGAAGAGAAATGATACATAACTTATCTACAATATCTGAAAAAAAAATATTCTTTGGATTCGCATCCCGATGATTGCCAGTTTTGATAAACAGAAGACTCGAGAGTTGATTACAGCTTTTCATCCCGTCATTGGGCACATTTTTAAAATAATAATGCGTGCAAGCGCAAACGACTTTGAATCACCGATTCCAGTTTTATGTTTGGGAAAAAACTCGCACAGCTGTGTGATTGAAGGATTAAGATACACCAATCGTCCGAAATTTATAATACTACCCACGGTGCACCCCAACAACATATCAGAGATGGAAGAGAAAATCTCTAAAACTACCTGCAAATACCAGCGTCTTCGTCTGATCAGAAGAAAATATTATAATGTTGACATGTTTATTCAAGTATTTAAAATATTTGTGAATCTTGTATCATCAAGTACTTAGTCATATACAATTGTATCATATGTATCATATATATCACGTAATAAATAATTTAACCCCCATTGTTGTTTTTTTCTTTAAAATCTTCCAAACATTTGTAATAATCAAGAAGTTATTCAAATAACCAATTCTTTTGTTTTCTATTTTTGGAAACCATAAAATAAATTATTCTACTTGTGTCATTTGTATTGAAGGTGATTTCAATAATATTTTAATTACAAAGCGTTTTCACGGATACTGTGGTCTTGACATTTAACTTTTAAACCCTTTCAAGTTTAAGTACTCATTTAAATAAAAAACCTTTCAAGTTTAAATACTCAATTCAATGATTATTATATTATTCTGGCATTTGTTGTTCAATTTTATTATGAGCAGATTTTGCAGATTTGAGATTTACAAAACCACAAATGGGTTAAATTGTAGGAAATGCAAACCATTTTAGATTACCCATATTCAAAACTTTTTATTGAGACGTTTCTCGTCTTCGGGGTATTAAAGCATCCGCTTTATAGGGGCAAATTAGGGGGAATTTTTTCCCTCACAACTTAGTATTTTAGTATTTATAATTAAAGCAATTAAAAAAAATTAAATCTTTTGAAAAGAAGGGGGTCTATTTAACTCCCGAAGAGGCAATTTAAGTCAGTGTTGAGATTTACAGCATATGATCAACTATGGAGTATTGTTGCGAGCAGAGATGTTTTAAAATTCCTGGTGACCAGGTTGATGGGAGGGCTTGTAGGAAATGTCACCATTTTGGTTATTGCATTTGTAAATGTAAAAACTTCACAGCCCTCTCTACAGAATACAACACCACGCTCGGTGTGGAATACGGCGGCCGGGGAGATGGTGCATCTCTCAGAAAGAAGAAAGACTCGGATCGCGCTAGCCCGTGTTGTGGTATTAAAATGTACCATTCGCCAGTGTCTGTGGGATTAAATTATAATTTTACGAAAGAAACAAACACTCCTAGATTTCATTACGAGACCGAAAGACTTCATAGTTTTAAGGAGTGGCCAGTTACATTTTTAAGCCCCAAAGATTTATCCAAAGCTGGTTTTTATTATTTGCGTGTTAATGATTATGTTAGATGCGCTTATTGTGGGATTGAAATTGGGTTTTGGAAAGGGGGTGACATTCCTTTCTTAGAACATAAGAAATTTAACCCGTCCTGTATATTTATAGAGAAGTTTTACCCTTTAGAATGTAAATAAAACTAACATTCAAAGGGTGTAGCATTTTATTTTCTTAACCCAAAGTCAGTATTTGAGAATTAACAAGAAATGTGAAAACTTTGGCATGTAAAACAACATTTGAAATAAGGGCATAATACAAATTCCGAGGCTTTATAAAGGAACGGTTCCCCTAATATACCAGTAGTTGCCAAACTCCTGCACTAGTGTTTGGTCTAGTGTTTTGTTCAGAGTTTGTGATTCGGAACCGAAAAGAGCTCTATTTACCCCGCTGATTCCGATATCTAAGGACATCTCAACATGGCTGACCACGCTTATATTATCGATTTTCAAGGATTCAAAGACAATAACAATAATTTTATTATTAAAGAAATTGCACTTACAAAAACCAGCGGCAATTGGTTTCTGAGACACTGGTTTGTGAAATCTCCGCACGATTTTGACAAACTATCTCCGGACTACAGAAGACAGGCGATCTTCAATGCAAACTATTACCACGGAATTCCATGGCAGGAGGGAACCACGTCCTTCAACTACGTCAAGAGAGAACTGGCCGCGCTGTTATCACAAAACACCGTCTACGTAAAAGGTCAAGAAAAACAAGTGTTCCTTCAAAGACTTTTTAAGAACGCCAAAGTTGTAAATTTGGACGACATCCCATCACTTAAAAAATTAAAGTCGAGGTATCTAAATAATTTTTGTTATTATCATAGATTTAACGGTTTCATGTGTGCTCTTGAAAATGTTTATAAGATTCAAACCTACTTGGAACAAAGAGAATATGAATAAAAATATTAAACGTCTATTGTGTTCTTTAATGCGTGCACCCAAACTTAATTATCTTGCATCAAGATTATAGTAATGATTATAAAAACTGTATTGGTAATTAATATTTTCAATAATTCTAGGAATCTCGTTATTAAATTGCCTTACATGTTTATATATCATTGCAATGTTAGTTATGGAGTGATAATTGGTTGGATAAATTCTCTTGTACAATACTATGTTTGTGGATTCACAGAATCAGCCCAAGCCTTAGAGTTTAGAACAAAAACTGTTAGGAAATGTACACCGGAGGTATTGTTTCTTTGACTATTGTTCATTTTCCAAACCAAACTCTCAAGCGCCTTTGCTTAAGGAAGGGGAAATGATTCTATTTTGACTAACCCCCCCCCAACCTTCCCCTCGGGTATCCCTTTGAATAACATAGTTACAAATGTAAATGCAATTTATTAATTTCTTTATAAGTAATAGATTATAAAATCCAAGGGACCGAAACTACACAATCGAGGACCCGGAGCTACCGGGTACATAAATATTTAAAAATGGAGGTTGTTTTTGTTGCATTTCTTGAATTTCCAATTTTGATATTGTCTCTGATTATACTTATTATATACTTTTTAGTATTTTTAATAAAAACAATTTTAAAATCTTTTGGAAAGAGATAGCAGATAGTCTATTTAGTCTCTGAAGAGGCCGAAGTCAGTTCAACAACTCAACTCGCCTAAGAAAGTCTTGATCCTAAGTTGTTTTTAGAGTTTAGTAAAAATATATTTTTCAAAGTAAGTAGTTATCACATTTAAATCGTAAAATATCAATGTGATGACAATGAAAATACTTTAATATATTAAAACTAATTATCCAGATTCAAGGGCGAGTAGCCTGGAAAGTATAAATATTAATTTAGAAAAAGACTATTGACTATAAAACTTACTTGGATCCGAGACCTAACCGGCCCTGGACCCCGGGCTCCCCCGCCCCAACACTACACCCTAAAACTCCATCTCACAGACACACTGTGTAAATTACAAAAAATCAAACTTGAGAAACGCAAATTTAATAACTCCTTCTAGCATTGGTGAGTACGTTTACGCTTGTGTTCCTCCATTGTCCAAGGCGCGGATAGACCCCCTTTCAGAGAGTATATTTTTAGCCTTACACGTATCTTCTTCATCAACAATTCAAAGGGAGGAACGAAAAGTTCCTCCCTTCTTCGGGCAGGAGGAGTGGCAAAAGTGACCAAGGCAGAGTCAAAGTCTGCATTTGATTTTAAGTCCAATTTTATTTTTCGAACAGGTCTTCCGTCACAAAATAGATTTATAAAGATCCAACCAATATTTTGTTCACAAACCCCCCCCCCCATTTCAACAGGTACAGCAAACAAATTGCAATAGCACATATCAGAGCTACGTAAGGACGTCAGAGAAAAATATCGTAAAACAATGCCCGAAGAAGGGAGGAACGAAAAGCCCCCCTCCCCTTGAATTTTCAATTTCATGCGGTATACATCAATGAGCCGGGGCTATATTCATTAATTTTAAAATCCAAATTGCCCATTGCTGAGAAGTATCAAGACTGTGTTTTTGAAGATGTCTTACCCTCCATTAGAAAATATGGAATGTATCAGTTAAAGAATGAAAACTCTCAACTCATGCGAGAAATTACAAACGTTATGAAAACTAACCAACAGCTCACTCAAATTAACTTAGAATTTAAAACTAAAAACGACACAATGTGTAAAGAGAACCAGTCACTGAATGAGTTTTTGACATGATCTCTGGTTGCTTTTCGTGGGTTAGAGTAGCCCAGGATTTGAGCAATCTCTTTTGCTTTGAACTAAGGAGTATTTTTACTGTCAAACAGGACAGCAACGGCCTGTTTATTAAATATATAAGAAGTTAAGTGAGACATTTTAAGTATTGTGCGAATCATTGTAGGATGGGTCTACCCCACTTTGGGGTAGACCTACTTCCGGTTGAGTTTTCTTATATTTTTCACTTACATGCGTTGAAAGAGCTTTATGTAACTTAGAGGGATACTCTTTCTTTTGAACCAAGGATTATTTTCGCTATCAAATAGGACGGAAAAGAAGTGGCTCAAATCCTGGGCTACTCTAACCCTAAAAAGGCTCTTCTAGCACATATCAGTGAAATATACAAATCAACTCAACCGGAAGTAGTTGGGACCCAAAATGGGTCCCAACTCAATTATCATGATTCTAAAGTAGTTTTTATATCAGAACCGGGTTTATACGAGTTGATTTTTTCCTCTAAACTACCAGTTGCTAAAACATTTAAATACTGGGTTTTTGTGGCGATACTTTTAGCGCTCTTTATTCTTAAACGTTAACTTCACTCTGCCTCGGTCACTTTTGCCACTGCTCCTGCCAAGGTAAGAACTAGGTACTATTTCACAATACTTTATATAAAATGTCTCAATTAACCTCTTATATATTTAATGATCAATCTGTTACTGTCCTGTTTGACAGAGAAAATAATCCTTGGTTTAAAGCAAAAGAGATTGCTAAAATCTTGGGCTACTCTAACCCAAGAAAAGCAATCAGAGATCACGTCAGAGAAAAATATCGTAAAACAATGCCCGAAGAAGGGAGGAACGAAAAGTTCCTCCCCTTGAATTTTCAATTTCATGCGGTATACATCAATGAGCCGGGGCTATATTCATTAATTTTAAAATCCAAATTGCCCATAGCTGAGAAGTTTCAAGACTGGGTTTTTGAAGAAGTCCTGCCTTCCATTAGAAAGTGTGGAATGTATAAAATCCAACAAGAAAATAATCAGTTGTTACAATCACTTACAAAGTCTCTGGAAAACAACCAAAAGCTAGCTCAAATTAACTCAGAATTTAAAACTAAAAACGACATATTGTGTAAAGAGAACCGGTCACTGAATGAGTTGTTGACGTCCTTACGTAGCTCTGATCTGTGCTATTACAAAATTTGTTTGCTGTACCCGTTGAAATGGAGGGGGAGGAAGTTTGGGAACAAGATATTGGTTGGATTTTTATAAATCTATTTTGTGAGGGAAGACCCGTTCGAAGGAAAGTCATTAAAATTGAACTTAAAATCAAATGCAGACTTTGACGGGATAGAAGTTGAATTTTTGAGCGGTAAGGCTATGCTAAATAGCGGATTCTCTAAAGAAATGGTTATAAAAAAAGTAGCTAAATTCTCCACGATGAATTAGAATATAACATTTATTTTGACGATACTTTTAGCGCTCTTTATTCTTAAACGTTAACTTCACTCTACCTCGGTCACTTTTGAGGTAAGACCTTACGTTGCTCTGATCTGTTCTATTGCACGATACTTGATATAAAATGTCTAACTTAACCTCTTATATATTTAATGATAAATCTGTTACTGTACTGTTTGACAGTGAAAATAATCCTTGGTTCAAAGGAAAGGATGTTGTTAAAATCCTGGGCTACTCTAACCCTAAAAAAGCTCTTCTAGCACATATCAGTGAAATATACAAATCAACTCAACCGGAAGTAGTTGGGACCCAAAATGGGTCCCAACTCAATTATCATGATTCTAAAGTAGTTTTTATATCAGAACCGGGTTTATACGAGTTGATTTTTTCCTCTAAACTACCAGTTGCTAAAACATTTAAATACTGGGTTTTTGAAGAAGTCCTGCCTTCCATTAGAAAGAATGGAATGTATAAAATTCAACAAGAAAATAATCAGTTGTTACAATCACTTACAAAATCACTGGAAACTAACCAACAGCTCACTCAAATTAACTCAGAATTTAAAACTAAAAACTACATATTGTGTAAAGAGAACCGGTCACTGAATGAGTTGTTGACTGAACAGGCACCGAGGGTTGCTGTGATGTCGGGCGGCGATGGACTAAATCATGTTTTATGTGTCCTTATTAAAGAAACTCTTCTGGAACTCTACGGGGTCTGCGAGTACAAATGTATTCGCATACAAAAAAGAAAATTTAACCAAGCTCTCAATAAAGCCAAAAATGAAGGTTTCGTACCTTGTTTCATCAAGTCTCCTGTTCCTAATGGGATTAATGTACTTAACAAAGCGAAAGAATTAATGAAGAGTAGTGGTATGCACTTTAACTCTGCATACAACAACATCCTAACTTCTCACAATTTTGTAAATATAGTTGAGCATGTCTTGGACAATGGAGGAATACAAGCGTAAACGCACTGGCCAATAGTATAAGGAGTTATCAAATATCCCAGAATTTGCGTTTCTCAAGTTTGATTTTTTGTAATTTACACATTTTTAAAATGTATGTCTTGATAATATAGCATCTGAAACAACTCATTACTTGTTATTATTTATCCTAAACCAAATTAAAATAAAAAACAAATGTTAAAAAAACGAATATTTGGTTTGATTTGTTTTAAAAATTATCGTTTGAACGAATTAATACAGATAACTTTTGCAAATCATATTAAAGGAAATTGCCCAATTTGTTTAGAGTATAACATCTTAACTCATATACAATGTGGACACGTTATATGCCACAAGTGTTCCAAATTAATAGGTGTAAAATGCGGGCTGTGTAGAGAGAGTGGATTGGTTTATTTATGAGAGTGAAGTTGGGTATTCACTGTGTTGGTTTTCAAAAGGTGAGTACTGGGACCATTCTACAAAATTTTCATAATACTTTCACGCTGGCATTCTGGTTTGACTGAGTTATCAAGTTGCGGGTTACCGATTTGGGATCACGCGATTGTTAACTTTGAGATCTGTTTTAAATCTTACCGCACCAAAGGTTTACAATTATATACAATTTTAATTTAAATACAATTTGATTATTTTCACCCCAGAGTGGGTATCACCCGATATCCACTGATATCACCTTAATCTGATTCGTCACCCCTTTGCCTTTTTGGTGGTGATTTAGTTGGTGGTGATTCTACGCGGACCCGTTTAACCCGCGGGAGTGTGATCCCTACTCGTTTAGTAGTTACAGCCTCATTATAATCTACTAATAATTTATTATATTTTTCTTCTAAACTATTGTGATCATTGTGTAACTCATTAAACTGTGTTTTTAATTTTTCAATCTCTGTTGCGCGATCTGTGTCACTAATTTCAAAGTCATATAATTTATTTTTAAGTTTGTCGTTTGTTTCTAATAACGACTCGTTAGTTTTTTTAAGAGTTTCAATTTCCCGCGAATAATTCAACCCCCGTTCTTCGCACTCATTCAGTTCTTGTGTTATTGAAGAATTGGTTTCTTTAAGAGTTTCAACCTGCGACTTAAGAGTACTGTAATTTTTAATTTTGTCCAAAATATTTTGCATCGATGTCTCATTTAGTTGCCCGCTGTTTTTTGAGATTTCAATTAAAAAATTTACCAAATTATCAAAAGAAATATTAGGACATAAGCTATTTAGCTTGGTCATTAAATGCTCATTGAGGAATTTTATTTTTTCATTGAAAGTGTCGCCATATACAAATTCTAAATTTGCTTGAACTTCTTTTAGTGAGGTAATTAGTGTCGTTATATCATTTAGTGAGAATTTTCCATCAAACGATTCACTATAAGTGCGGCTTAACGTATCAATCTGACTTTGAAAATCTTGAAAATTTGTCACGCCGGTCAAGTCATATATTCGTTTTAAAAATCCGGAAACTTGATTTAATGAATTTACTCCAAACATATTAACTAGGGATTCCGCCTCTTCAAACACGTTAATCACAGTGTCGTTGAAATGTTCGTTGTATATTGATAGCTTACTGTTTAAAACTGTTATGCTTGATTCACCAAAATTGTTGTATAACGTTTTAAGCTGCCGTGACGCCTGCACAATATTTAATGAACCAAAATCTGCTAAGTGTTGGGTCAGGATTCCTAAATCCTCTGCTCCAATCAAGGTTAGAGTGTCCACTTTAAACTGTATTAATTCTGTATTGTTTTGTTTAGAATCAATATAATTTTGAATCGACTGAAAACAAGTCCATTCGTTGTATACGTCTATTGATCCGGGAAGTTTTAAATGTGATGTAAAATATATTCGGGAATATAATTGAATATATTGTTCTGCCGACAGATTACCAACTTCGGTAATTTTGTTACTGGAAAGTAGTTGTTTGAATATTACCACGATTTGAAAATCCTGTTCAAGAAGTATTAGGTCACCTAGTTGTTTTATTCTTAACGTTTCATAAACCCGTTTTGTTATCAACGTTAGTTCACTAAACGAAGTTATTCCCACTAAATTAAATATCGATTCAATCTTAGATTTTATCTGTTCCAAATGCTGCCTCAAATCATCTTGACGGCTTGTTGAAAAATATGATCCAATTTCGTTTAAAACTACCAAGCTATCGTTAAACCTAGTGGCAAATTCTTTAAAATCGTCCAGGCTCGAATCAACGTTTAGATGTGTAAAAGATTTTAATGCTTCTAATTTATTTTGACAGTCATCGTCTTGTGTGAAATCGATTTCCATGTTTTGCGGATGGAGCAGATTTAATAATTGTTGTACAATTTTAAATAACAGTTTCTCGTTCGAATGTCTAGTCATTATAGGCGATGTGTCATGATAACCACGTATAGTGGTGACCATACTCTTTAGCCTGTTGGGAAACTTTATATCATTTAAACATTCTTGCAATTCTGTAGTGTAGGACGTCCATGTAAAGTAGCTATTTTGATTTGTCAACATGTAGAATATTGCATCGGTTATTATTGTAAACAAATCAATTTGGGGTACCTTCTTCGGTTCAATTAAGTAGAGGTTATTGTATACATCTTTTAACAATTTACTAAACAAAGACTTGGCCTTTTTATTTTGTTTATCAAGAACGGCTTTTAATATAAGAGACTCGACCGTTTCACGCATTTTTATTTATGATTTTATGCGTTGATGGTAATATTGCTAGCGGCAAGTCTACTTTTACTGAAAGTCTTTGTGATTTATTAACAACACGAGGCTATAATGTTAAACTATTTACAGAACCTCTAGACAAGTGGCGGAATGTGGGGGGTTTAAATTTGTTGGAATTATTTTACAACGACTCCAAAAGATGGGCTTTAACATTTCAAATTAACGCGCTGTTAAGTGTTGCAGATATTGAAAAAAGTGCGGTAATACATTCTTTAAACAATTCAATTGTTATCATGGAGCGATCTTCGTTTAGCATTTTTGAAATATTTTGCAAGTACTTGAGGGAAAACGTGTTTAATTCAGCAGAATCTGCTATAATTGAGGATTTTAAAACTAAATATTCAAGTATAATAGATTATTATAATAAAATCCTCTACATTTACATCAGAACAACTTCTGATATTTGTTACAAGAGGTTAAAAGAAAGGGCGAGACCCGAAGAGATTGATTCAGTTGACCAATCGTATTTACAGTCTCTTGAAGATTTGTATGAAAAAAGTGTTACCACTCTTCGAGTGCCGTTAATTACAGTCAATGGAGAATACGATAAGAATTCGATTGAAGATGCCAAGAATATGTTTGATAACCAAAACACGGTAAATGAGATTTCAAATTACATCAGGCTGTACGGTTATTAAGATTTAGCTTTATATACAAAAATATAAACATTACAAGAAATATAATAAGGACAAGAGTTAGTGAAATATTTACTAATGGAATTACTATTATCAAAGTAATAAATATATATTTAATTATTTCTGGGCTTCGATCCGCAGTTTTAATGTGGGAAAATATCTTATTATAAGAAATGTCGATTTTTTCGGTTGATAAATCTTCCATATAACATTTTATTATATCAAGAAGGTTTTTTATGCCCCCATATTTCAAATCATATGCATTAGAAACTTTCTTTTTTAATTTTAACTTCATTACTTCCAAATTTAAAATTGTTTCGGGAGTGATAGTCTGTACTTTGATTTTATCATTAAAAGTTGTATCAAACTTATTCATCAAAGTATTAAACTCTAGGGAAGTCAGTGCTTTGTTTAACTTTAACGTATCCACAATATCTAATACCGTACCTAAAAAATATATTATAAACAATTCCCAGTTTCCAGCTACTCTTGCACATACAGTGAGAACTTTCAAAGTATTTAGTATTAACAAATCGGTGACTATATTGTTTATTTCTAGTAAAATTATACTTTTAGATATGTGCTGATTTAGGTTATTCGTAAACTTGTAAAGGTATTGAATAGACAGGTTACTAACATAAAGGGAGATTTCTGGCGTTGAACCCACTATAAAGTCTTTTGTAAATTCGACAAGTTTACTTTCAACGTTGGAAATATTATATTCCGAACTTTTTTTATTACAAGAGTACGGAGATATGACGTGATCAGTTATTTCATGATTGAATATCAAACTTGGGTGTAATAATGAACGTATCAAAGTTTTACCAAACATATATTTTTCGAAAAAACTTTGCACGCTGGGAAGAAAACATTCGTTATTTTGAGCGTTAAATGATAAACCAAAATATTGACAGTACTCTGGCGACATAAAACATTTATTCAAATTCTGATCCCAAAGCAAGGGGGGGATGGATTTATCATCACTGGGCTTTAAACAAAATATTTTCTTAGGTAAGTTGATTAACCTACAACATTTTAAGTTCTTATCAAAATACACGTCCAGTGGCTCATTCGCTTTAAAACAATTATCTTGACAAAAGTCCACTTGAACCTTTTCGTTAAAATTTGATTTACATATTAAATTACCATCCAAATGGGGAAACTGGCAATGGGATCTTACAACACCCTCCACACAAAACGCTGCGATATTTTTGCATCCATTTTCATCAAATGAAAACGTATAATCGTTTGGATAATGTTTCAAGAAACTCTTTGTAGGGGGTCCACCATATTCTAAATAATTCCATGGCTTTTTTGTAACTATCACGTTTTTAAAATAAAAATGATTTGCATTTTTTAAATTTATAATTTGATTACATATTGCTGTTCTTTGACAGTATTTAACAACCTTTTCCATTTTTTATATATTTACATAGTTTTGCATATATATGTGAGCAATTCCTACGTTAACTTCATAATAATGTCTTCCACCAGTCTTGAATACCAGGAATTGTTGGCCAATGACGTTTCCGGGCGCTTATTCAAATTTAATAACCGCCCATCGGCAAATGTAAAAAACGGATTGATATTCGGTTTTCAGCGATTTAACAGCAATACTATAAACGGTATTTATGTTGAAAATATGTCTTTTTTCGAAAGGAATTACGGGACAGATAGTTCCAGCGTGGTGAAATGTAATTTTCGGGGCCATGCTGATATTCAGAATGACAATTTAAGAGACGTGCTTACTCAAAAAATTAAATCCAGCTTATATGAAACTTTAAAAAAGCACCTTTTCACAGAAGATTGTAGATTGGTCCTCAGATTTGGAGGAATAAGCACCTGTGCGGGAAATCAGGATGGCTCTAAATATCAAAGCATACATTTGAAGTGCTCTCAGGCCAAGAAACTGTTTGAAGATGTTTATTCTACTCAACTGTGTGTTAATAAGCCAAATTCACTCTTAGTCCCCTGTTTGTATAACAATTTTGTACACGATCACAAAGACTTTAACAAAATAAAATATTACTGTGACGAGACTACGGGGAAATATACTATGTACAATCATGAGGAATCGAATGAACGAAAATTCACAATTAACCATTTTCCAAGAATCCACCCCGACGAGAACATCTACCTACTATACTCAAACAAGTTATCCGGTCTTGTAAACATCCTTATTACTGGCGTATACATCAAAGACGATTCTGTTCTGAGCGATACGATGAAATTGTGGTGCATTATCCAATCATCACACTTGCTGAGCAACGTTTCAGAAATATCAACCCCTTTTTCACTTGACCAGGAGGAAGACGCTGATGACATCTTAGATTAGTATTTTAATATAAATTGTTTTATGTCATGACAAACATCCAATATGTCAAATAAATGTTTACTCCTCTCTGGTTTCCAAACAAATCTAACCCCAGTAATATGTTGAGGAATTTGATTAATGTTGTTTGTTAATGTTGAGATATAGTTTAAAAGGCGACTTTCATATTTAATCATACACTCTGTACTATTAAATATTAAAGTAACAATCCATAGTAAATATTCCAAGCCACCTCTTGTTTCATACGTGAAATGTTTGTTCTCAGTAAATTTTTCTGTAAGATGTTTTTTCAGTTTTGTCATATTTGAAAATATAGCAGTGAATATTTGCTGTAAGTTTTTATGAAATTGGCACCATAAAACCGTTGAGTAAATTAAATTTTGTAAAACTTCTGTTAACATTTTATCCAACATTTTTATTCATTTTTATTATGAAAACACGATACAGCTAGGCCCATAATATGGTAAGTGTTGTTCATAGATTTAACGGTTTCGTGTGTGCCGCTGAACACGTCTTTAAACTTCAAACCCACAGCAAAATGGTATATGAATAAAAATATTCAACATCCGTTGTGTTCTTTAAAAAATGGGTTTGCGTGCACCCATTACGGGTAAATGTTTAATTCTTTTGTAAAACTGTTTGCAAACATAATTATCTTGCACGGTAATCTTTTTAATATTACTTACACATAAATCAATTATTAACCTTTCATAGTATTTATAAAACAAAACCCAAATATGTTTATTAATCATATTTATTACAATTGTCTCATAAAAAGAACAGTCACCGGTACTTAGAGACAATGGATTTATGTTTATGTAAACAGTATTATCCTCGACGAGTTTTTTTTTACTGCCGATTATTATATTTATATCATTTAAAACATTTGAAACCGCGATGGATTCATCAAGTTTATAGTTAAGATTATTAAAACTATATTGGTACTTAATATTTTCAATAATTCTAGGAATCTCTTTGTTAAAGTCGTTATTAAATTGTTGTATATGTTTATATATCATGGCACTGTTAGTCATGGAGTGACAATTGGTTGGATAAAATCTCTTTTATAAGTTCGTTTTTTACAATACTAGATTTGTCAAAGGGATACACAATTGCGTTAATATTCTCAAGATACAGTGAGTTGACTCCTACGAGAACTAAATGCACCGTGGAATCTGTTTTCTGTATCCCGCTTTTTTGGAAATCCTCCTTTGACATAAAGTACGAGTATGCAAGTTTTTTCAGCCAAGTTTTTAATTCATATTGATTTGAACCAAAATAGTTATCTAAAGCTATAGATGGATTGGTTATTTTTGAAACTGTTTCCACAATTAATATTATCATATTAAAAAATATTAAAAATGCAGTTAGCGATATTATTCTTATTATACTTTATAATTCACTTAATAATTCACTTAATAATAGTGGGTTTGTATGAATGTTCTGCTGCCAGAGTGCTTGTACTCTGTATTCTGACCGGAATGGAGTTGTTTATTTTATACAATCACATCAAGATTAACTATTATTTACTTAATAGAAAAACAAATTAACAATGCTTAGAGCCTTCGTAAAATCTCTCAGGGGGTCCTCTTCTCCAGAATTGAAAATATTAAGTCCAAATTTTCATGAAATTTTATCTAAAGAAAGTTTGAGTGAAAATAGCGTTAGACACTTTATTCTAGATCTTGAAAGTGGTAAAAGCTTTGATAGTGCTTTAAGAAAACTAATAACTGAAACAAACCTTTCAGATTCTGAAATTAAACTGTTTCAAAATGAGCTGACGAAATCTAAGGGCATCGCTGAAGTTATGGTTGTTCAAGATTATATAAATAAATCCGACATACTGGAGACTTTGAAACTGGACGTTTTACCCAAGGACGCTGATGAACTGAACGAATTAATAAAGACCAATGGCGATTTAAAAAATAAAATACAATCATTTATAAAATTAATAAATAAACATAAAATAAAGTTATCGTTAATTACCCTGACACTAGGTTCAGCAGGAAATTACTTATTCCAGGCGGCTAAAAATCTTTCCGGTTGTTATAGATATCAAATCACACCCTCTGGAAAATACAAATTGCTCTGTAAAGTCAACGATTGCGGTTTTAATATTGAAAAACATTCCTCAATTAATAAAGTATTCTGTGACGAACCTTGTCTACCGGATATTTGTGGTGAGAATTGTATGAAACGTACGACAGACAAATTTAAGTACGTCTGTGTTCAGTTACATTGGTATGACGTCGTCAGTGTTGTCACTAAACAATTTTCAAATACTTTAGGTAATTTTTTTATTCAGTCTTTAAAATATGTGTTTATATTCTTAATTGTGTTTAGTGTTTATACTTTCTCGGATAAATTGAGTTTATTTTACAGAATCGCTCTAGGATTAATAGTTTTATCAATTCTTGTTATAAAACTTATTTGATTTTTGAAATAATACGCGACTCACATCCGATAGTTTTTTATAGTTTTTTGATAGTTTTTTATAGTTGTTTAATAGTTGTTTATAGATATGATTTAACCGGGACATTGGGATAGTTAAAAGGTTTCATTAAAATTTAAAAAAAAACACGCGGGTTTAAATTTTAAAAAATCACTTTTCACCTCTATATAAAGCGACTAATCAAGCATTTTGTTAGTGTTTAAAACATGTCAGACGCGTGTCTTTTCTACGTAAAACTTAGTGAATCCGCTCGGAGTCCCTTTAAAGGTAGCCGAAATAGTGTAGGGTTTGATTTACACAGTCCAGCCAATTACGAACTACCACCGAAATCAATTATAACTATTCCTACAAATTTGGCATTTAAATTCCCACCATCAACGTATGGTAGACTGGCAATGAGGTCCAGCTTGGCGAAGTACGGCCTAGAAGTTCTAGGCGGGGTGATAGACCCAGACTTTAGGGGCAATGTTGTTGTCGTTTTGAAAAATTCAGGACCAAATCACATCATAATACGAGAGGGACAACGATTCGTTCAATTGATTTGTGAAAAGGTGGAATTTCCAGTTTTAAAACAGGCTTTGTCACTTGATTTCACCGAAAGAAACGAAAAAGGATTTGGATCGACTGGAAAATTTTAGGTTAATTTTAGGTTATTTTTGGTAAATTTTTTGGTAAATTTTTTGGTACCTCAACGGGCTCTAAATAGGCTCTCAAAAAGGTAAATTTAGGTCATAAAGGCTCTCATTTAGGTCATTGGACCTATTTGGACCTATTTGGACCTATTTGGACCTATTCGGACCTATCTGGATCTATCTGATCGTATTGAAATTTTTGTTTTCAATTATCTAAATTTACTTTTAAAATAAATTGTGAAGTATATTTGTTAATGGTATTAAAGAATATTTTAAATCTTAACACGTAAAAGTGCCATAATTGTTTTAAATATTCCAAATACCTAATAATGAATATAAATATATAACCCACGTTTGATAAAAATGTGAATCCGTTAATGTTTTGCAAACACAAATTGTATATATGTTTATAAAACATATCCACTTCTCTTATTGTATTGTCAATCGAATTTATATAATAATCAACCTCGGATAAATACAAGTTGTAAATTTTGTTTACATAATTCAATTCATCTACTATACTCTGAGGAGTTAAGTATTTTAAATTTCTGCTAATTAACTGTTCCAGACTTGAATTCATTGTTGTATTTTTAAATAAATCAAAACTTTATTTGAGTTGTGTGTTACAAGCTGTGTAGTTAAAAATAAAGTTACAACTATGTATTTTTGTTATGTATTATGAGAAAATAAAAATATTCTATTCTGTTAAGACATTTTTGGAACGTTAAAATATAGAACAGACTAATATATAAAAGTTGTACACGAAGCTATTGTTTTTCAGGAGATTAATAATGCTGGGCCTACGTTGCTAAGTTGGACAATTGCTTACATTGTCCCCCCCTCTTGCTCAGTTTTCCCACGTTGGATTAATTAAATAATTGAAGAGCTCTTTTGTTAATGCATCGACCTGAAAGACTTTATTGCTTTTTTATTCATATTCGTAAAACTACTTTAATCTGATTAATTATGATCTTTCAAAACACTGATTTATTGGTTTGTATACTAATTATACACACTTTCGGGCCTGGGTAAGCCAATAGGAGAATGGCCGCCACTTTCCAATATGGCGCCCAACTTCATTTTTTCTTATGGCATACCCCGTATTTTATGGTGATTTCGGTTAGCAAATGAGAATCTAAGACTTTTTTATTCTTGAGTAATTTCTGATATACTCAACCGTGAGATAAAGGTAAATCATTTTTGTTTTTTTTTTTAACTGTGCCACCATTGGGATCTTGTAAACTGTACATCATACAGTAAACTTTAAATGGGGAACATTCCCCCGTTTTTAAAGAGGTTTAAAAATAAGTAGATAACACTTTTGTAAATGGCCGCCACTTTTCAATATGGCGGTCAACCTCATGTTTTCTTATGGCATACCCCGTATTTTATGGTAATTTCGGTTAGCAAATGAGAATTTAAGAGTTTTTGAGTAATTTCTGATATACTCAACCGTTTATGAGATTCAGAGAGATAAAAATTTAATTCAAGCGGGCCTAGGTGTATTAGTTTCAAGTGAGCTAGTGGCTTATTCATATTTTACTTGTTGCTTATAATAAGAAAATAATTAAAATTATCTACAGGACACACATAAAAGATTTCTTTTAATTATAACAATTTCATTTTTGATACAAGAAATATATTTACAACGGGTGTTCAAAGTGGCCACCATCTGTATAAATACAAGCAGTTGCCCTTTTTAAAACACTATTCACGGCCTTATTGATTGTGTTGTGGTGAACTCCATCTGCAACAGTGTTGTATCGGGATTTGTACAAATTGTTTTTTAAATAACCCCAAACAAAGAAATCCATTGGTGTCGGGTCTGGGGACCTCGCTGGCCGTGGTAATGGGCCATTTGTACCAAGCCACTTTCCGGGAAAGTGAATGTTCAAGAACTGCACTACCACTTCACTGTTATGCGCCGGGGCACCGTCTTGTTGGTATATCAACCGGGTTCTTACATTTAAAGATACACCCTCAATTGAGTTCAACAAAATGTTCTCTAAAAACTGTAAATACATATGTCTTTTCAATTCCCCCCATAAAAGTGTAGTGCTATTGCTGCATTATTCAACACAACACACCAACAGTTTATCGAGAATCGAACTTGGTCGTGTCCTTCTCTCACTACTAACGGATTTACTTTAGCCCAACTGTTCTTCCTATTCCACATTCCCCTATTTGAAAAGTTAGTTTCATAAATCCATATAATGTTCGATAAAAACCCTGGTGTATTTACAGCCCCCCTAGCTAACCATCCACAAAACTTTAGCCTCCTATTTTCATCACCCGGCATCAAAGCTTGAACTTTCGCATACTTATAAGCGTGGTACTTGTTTGTTTTTAGTACTTTAAAAATTGAGGGGGTTTAAGTTTGCAAAATGGATGCAACTTCTCTAATAGAAGCATTAGGAAAAGCCTCAAAGTATGTTAAAACACCAATTTGAAATTCATCAGTAACAACTGTGCTTACTCTCTGACGCGGCTTTGCAAAAGAACCATTGGCTGTCAAGTTTACAATAAGTTGTTTGAAATACCTACAATTCGGTACTCGCCTATCAGGATACCCCTCTTGATGTGCGATATTTGCTGCACTACAGTTTCTGTTACACAGAAAATACACTTCGACCATGTCAAGTTTTTCATTGTTTGTAAATTCCATAGTAAGAGAACTGTCATAACAAGCGTAATTATAAAAAAAAACAAAATAAAAACAAGGGGTAAGGGGGTTTTGTTGATAGTCCCCGTAGCAGCAGACCCGCATACTCGGCCCCCGTGTTGTTCATATGGACAATAAGTAAAGTTGTATATCTCCCTTAACTGTGAACCTAAATTAACCCTAGCCGTGGCCATTCAACCAAATTGGTCGAACTTTTATGTCGTCTGTTTTGGCCATCAACCAAATTGGTCGAATGTCGTCTGTTTTGGCCATCAACCAAATTGGTCGAACTTTTATGTCGTCTGTTTTGGCCATCAACCAAATTGGTCGAACTCTACAAAAATTTTTGTAACGTTAATAAACCAACAATAATAAACTCAAAAGTCATCAATATATATATCATTCAAAAGATCACATTCTGAACTTTCATTTTATTACATAAATGAACCGTGTAGCAGCTGCATAACAATGTTACGACGATTAGAAATTGAATGAAGTTTTGGCACCACGCAATTGCTGCAGCCGACGCTCTGACATTGGCAAAACACGATATTTTTGAAATTACGCAGATCGGGCAATGTTTCTCGCAGGAAGATGCGGTTGGTACCAATGCACAGCTGAAGAGTTGCGCTTTATGTTGGTATTAATTTTTAGAATTAAATATTGATTGGACAGGTTATATGATTTTCTGAAAACAGGTGTTTTTGGTTTTTTTGTGTTATGGCCAATTCAACCAATTCAACCAAATTGGTCGAACTATAAAATCGTGTTTATATGCATTGTATGATATAGTTACTAGTCAAATAATATGTTATTTTGAAGAGGAAGAAATGTAGAGTAATTTAGTTTTGCCGTTGGCGGCACTGTTCCTAGCAGAACACCTGTCAGATACTCAACAATTCGTCATATGTTTTGATCAGTTGTTCGCCATTGCGGTATTCGTATATGCATTTCTAAGCATTAGATGATTTATATCTGCGAATCATTTATGAATTAGGTATTATTTCAGAGTTTTAGTGTTAGTGAAGTGTTTGTGTGTATATAACAGTAATCTTTATGCATAAATATTACTGAAGTGTTAGAAATTTGTGTTATAAAGTGTTGTGTATCCGTTGTCTCGAGATAATGATGACTATATCCAGAACTTATTGGAGATGGACTTGAGTTCTCCCAACATTTGATTTAGAACCTTTTAGTGAGAATGAGGAGGCTGTAGACGAGCCCGAAGCTGTAGAGGAGCCTAATCCTGTTATTGATCAAAATGAAAAATCCCCCTCTTTTACAGAGATTATATTGTTATCCCCCTCTTTTATATATTTGATTGTTTATAAATACCTGTAGTAATAATAAATAGATATAATATGACATTATTTATGTTTATACAAATTACAAAGATCTCATTGAAAAATACTACTTTTCACAAATTTGCCAAGTCTGCGACTGTTTGTTTGTTGCTACATAACACATATACAAATAATACCTTTACCCTAGGTATTATACATTTATATTTAGGGAATTGAATGTACTACAACATGTTTATAATAGTTTAGGGGTAAACAATTTGGTAAAAGGGTTATATACTAAATATTGTGAAATATTGTGAAATATTTGTTTACAAAAAACGTAAAAATAGCGAAACATTCTTTTATTTACACGTATTTATAAATGATAATAATTTTTTACCATCAACTATATGACTTTTTTGGATTTCTTATTTCATTAGCTTTACAAATATGTGTATATATATATTAGTATATACATATATTATATGACTTATTTACAACACAGTATAACACTGTACAGTTTATGCTTTTTTCGGTTTTCCGTTTATTATTATATTATGCCCCTAATACTTAGAAAAAAAAATTCTTTTCCCAACATGTTATATATTTCTATGTAGGGAATTAGATTGTCTACAAAATGTATATAATGAATTTTCCATAAAAAATCCGTAGAAAAAATTTCACTGAGGCTGTTTTTGAAATTTATAAAAACAATTTATTTATTTATTTATTTTTTCACTTTATCAAAAAATTATTTTCCTGAATCTTTATTATTTTAGTATATATAGATTTTCCTGTTCTTTCTGGTCAAAATGAATATGGGGTTGGCTAGGTTTACTTGTACGGCTGAATTTATACAAATTTTCAAAAAAAGGTCTGCAAAATCGTCAAATCTGCTTGGCCATTTCCCACTTCAACATTAGGCCACTGCTAGGGTTAAGAGAACTTGGTATGTAGATTTACCTGGTTCAGTTATATTGATAATTGCAAAAAATGATTATCTTCCTCGTTGCAGCAAACTTCCGTCCTCAACCCCAATGTTATTCTTATGGAGAATAAATAACATGCTATATATCACTTATTTATGGATGTATTTTTGTGAAACTTGGTAAATAGCTCTATTTCGTAGTGAGTCACATATATATGCATTAGAAATTCTCTGAGTACGCGGGGGGTATTTAACATATCAAACAATTTCTTAAGTAAATAGTTTGCGGATGAAACTTAGGTTCGTCAATCCCTATTTGCAAGTAGTACCTTGCAAATGTATATAATTAATTAAAGAAATTATAGAATAAAATTTAAAACATAATTACTCCCTTTACTCTAAAATAATAATTATTAAAGCAGAGACAAATCGAATCAAATCATTACGCTCCCACGGGATTGATAAAACAAACAATCGCTGATATCGGCCGGTACGAACTGTTCGGACTGATCGGTGCCAAGGTCACTGGCCGCTCCATTACCTCACCCCGTGGGCGAGAGTACTCGCACTTCAGAGTGGAGAGCCCCCAGTGCGTTGTGCAACATAAATAGAATCTGTGGAACATGTTGCACATTGGGCAAGCGGCTTTCCCCCGAGTGATTGTCGATGCAGAGTGCGTATTGTCATCTGTTGCAACACTGGAGCCAGCTGTGATGGCCGGGGTGTTATGGCATGATGGCATCCGACATCCGACACAAAGGCAGCCCGCGACTTCGGCTGTTTTCGTTAAGAAAATCAAACAATCCCCACGATCCAAGCATGCTGATAAAATAACTTACGGTCACCCACACGCCCATTACCCCGTGGGCCGATCAGAAGGAGGACATCTTCTGGGTCCATCTTCTGAGGACATCAGAGGACGCCGGACCTACAACAACAGGACGTGAGGTGTCACAGAGATGTTTGTATTTTTTTTGAAAAATAATATACAATAGACTAATTATGTGAGGTGGCAAACTACTTACAACAATGGTGGCAAAGCTTAACAATATTTTCAAGGCAGGATCGAACCAGGTACATAAGTACATCAGTACATCAGATAATATATGACTTAATACCACATAAAGCCGCATACCAAGTTTCATAAAAATATATTCATATATAAGCGATATTTTAATTATTCTCCATAAGAATAGCATTGGTGATGAGTACGTAGGTTTGCTGAAACAAGGAACAGAAACAATTGGTTTTTATGCTAATATAAATAGAATTCAACTAGGCGAAGCCACATACTAAGTTTCACAAAAATACATCCATAAATTATATATAGCATTTTGTTTATTCTCTATAAGAATAACATTGGGGTTGAGGACGCAGGTTTGCTGCAACGAGGAAGATAATCATTTCAAAACACCCAATCTTGGTTTTGAACATTTTATAGAGCTTAAAAAAACAAATGATTTAGTATTTTAAATTATTAACCTAGGTTAAGTGGTTGCCGAGAAAATCCAAAACACCTGCTCATAAAATCTCTCATGTTAATCTTATGGGAAAGGGGGTTTTGGATTTTCCTCTCTTCATTTTAATGTAAACTTCACATTTGCTTTTACCAATCAATTCAGCTCTAAAAAACAATCATTGTGATTCTATGTCAAACCGTTGCAGAGATATTCAAAGTGCTAAACACAGTACATTGTCCAATGTTATCCTTATAGAGATAAATCTCTATATCTCGATTATTTTTTAAACTTGGTATATGGCTTCATTTCGTTGTGGTCTATTGATAATTTTCCAAAAAAACCAATATTTTTCTCATGGTTCCCGTAGCAGCAAACCTGCATACTCAAAGCCCATGTTATTCTTATGGAGGATAAGAAAAATGTTATGCATCACTTAATCGTGAACATAAATTAATATAACTTGGTATGTAGCTTCATCTAGTCGAGTTACATTAATATTTGTATAAAAATCCATAATTTGTGTTCCTTGTTGCAGCAAAACTTCGTACTCAACCCCCCTTTATACTACACTATGTCCTGAAGGGTTTTTGAACATTTATAACTTTCTCTCCAGTAAACTACATCTGACAGTAAATGAAACATTATGCACATTTACCTGTAACCATATACTTGATGAGATATCTGACTGGTGTCTCGATAGTAAGGAACAGTACCGGGGAGAACAATATGTAGGCTGGATATGTAGGCTGCAAAACATAGTCAGATCAGTATGATGCAAATCCAAAATCGTGATCCTTCTCTTATAATCTGGATACCTTTTAACTATAAGAGAGCAAACGAAACCAAACTTTTGTTCATTTATATTTTTGTATAGCATTTTTGTTGATTCGTTATAAGAGAGTGATAAATAAAATTGTTCCAGAAAGTAATTGCAGAATTCCCGTAATTCTCGCCTGAAGGGTTGTTCAGCCTGTCACATATATTTGCAATATGTACGTGTTAAAATTTTTATGAACCCGGGGAAATTTGGGTAACAAATTTAACTCATGTTAAAATGTTTAAAAACTTAAAATCTACCCCATTACTGTAAAAAAATTGTAAAAGTGTTAACAAATCTTTATGTTATACACTTTACACTACCAAACATGATAAGTTATAATCTTTAAATTGAAACCAAAGAATTCTCGTTATAAATATAATTTATTTTACATTTTTAAAACATGTTTCAAAATGAACATTATAAAGCCTAGAGGTCTTTTACAACTTCCTTCTTGCAGCATCTTAATGACTTGTGACAGTCATAACAAGAATATTACTGTCAATAGATTTTATAGATTATCAACAAAATAGGAGCATAATATGATACATTAAAGGCATACTAGAAAATTAAATTTGTTTCAAGCCTTGTTCTATCAGCAGTTATCCCAACTAATATATTTGTGGTCAGCACAGATCGTGCATTCCAATGAAACCATTATTGAACTTGCCGATAAGAGTAACATGGACATAGCGTTTTCCTCCCATCTTAGGTAATAGGTACGTGGTAAACGACTGATGAAATTGATAACTGATTATCAACACAGTGCATGCTTCATATCACTAATTGAAACCATGTTTGGTGAATCGGGAGATATGATCATCATTAGAACCATTCTGCATTGAAAATTGTAGGACATGGTTAAGTCTATCCCCGCAGGCTTGCAACACATTGCCACTACATAATTGGCCGAAATATGCTCCCTTCCCACATTAATGATGCCAAATATTCCTACCTCTAAAGTGCATTTCTCGCTGATCAGATCAGATCTAAGATACAACATCTCGATTTGCTACACAAGTTTTCGCAAACAATGGCTTTTGTAAGATGGGTAGGAATAAAACGTTGAAAACTGTATTTCTACAGTTATGTTGAACATGTACATAATCATTTGATAATAAACCCAATTTAGGGGATAATTTTAATAATCCTAGGCAAATAAAATAAGAGAATACAAACCAGATTCATTGATGAAGTTAGACTGATATTGGAAGTTAAAGGGGGGTGTATCGATACACCCCCCTTTAGAGAGTATATTTATAGCCTTACACTTGTCTTCTTCATCAACATTTATCAATTTCATTACATTCCAAATTAACTATGCCCACGGATTTCGGAAACATTTGCTGTGCTCCAATTATGTACTAGATAATTTTTATTGTTTACTAAAAAAACCTTTTACTAAAAAAAAACTTCTTAAAGATATATGATACTGAAATATTACCACATCTATTTCCCCCCTTTTATTAGTTTATTAACAAACACTTTTATGAAAAATTCACACTAAAGTTAAGACAAAAGCATTTTATTTTTAGTGAAAATACAAAAAAATAATAGAACTTCAACGTTATTAGTTACACTGAGAAAATTCATAGAGTGGGAGAAAAATTTGTGGAGGAAGTGATGAACTTACGGCTAGCACATGCTTACATGTTTAGATTTACAATCACTTGACCAAACCATATCTGCAAAATAAAAATTGGAACTTTTAATACCAATGGGGGAAATTGAGATTTTCCTGAATGTTGACAGATATATAAATCATAAAAACATTTTGGAGTTTTACCACGATACCACGATACCACTTTCAAATTTGGCACAGTGGGGTTCCCATATGATTCCAAAATCAGTGCTTTAAATACAGATTTATTTGTTATATATTTTTAAAATTTGCAAATAACAAATTATTTAAAAATCTTGTTTTGGACCGTTTTCCTTAAGTGCTAACTCAAATTCTTAATAGAATATAACTTATAACTGAACACTACCCCAGCCCATTCTTGGTTTAAGGAGTATAACGATAACGAAAGTGACAATTTATAGTTTAAATATGCAATATACCTTTAGCCAAGGATCTCTGCCTATTGCTTTTTCCTATGGATCCCACGAAAGAGCTCTGAAACTATTGTAAATGCACCACTGTTCCAAAAAATATGTGTTTTATTTTAAAACAGACATATCACATTTTTCTAGACATTCAAATGAGGAGATATAGTTTTAGTGTCTAGTAACCATAGGCATTTACAAGAGGCAGTGATTTTTGGCTTTAGGGATACACTTATATTTTAAGGCCTTAAGCATATGGAGTCAAATGGGATAAAAAGCTAAAAAAAATTTTAAGGTGTTATCATATATAAAACCCCTACAATGTAGCTGATCAATTGTTCACAAAACATAACTCCAAATGAATGAAGAAATAAGGAATGTAGAGCAAGCTGTTCACTTACGGACACCCGTTACACTTTTTTAACAAAAGTTAGTATTACAAAATGAACAAACCCTTTTTAAAAATAGTTTTACTGTAAAAGTGAGATTATGGGTTTCCCTAATGCTCTGGTATTATTGTTTGAATTTTAGTTTTATAATTTAAGGAGTAATTTGTGTAACGGGGGTTACATAATTTAATGTAACGTGTGTTACAATCAACACAACCCACAACCATTCAGTTTTTGGTATATTTATATTAATTTTAACTAGAATTTAAATACATAGCTCTATTGAGAGTTTATTAATTTTGGTAATAACACCTAAAAAAGTTAACAATAATATGTTATCTCTACTATTATAGTACGCTTCTTTTTTCTATATTTTAGGCTAACCAACAAGGAACAAAAAATTGTTAATATCAAATATAATGTAGATTGATTGGTTCTTATTAGAGCCAGTTTAATAATTCAGATTCAATCATTCTTTTTGTATGTAATTTACAATTAAAGTGTCCAAAGTGTAACACCCGTTACAACGGAATCCCTGCATTGCTAGGTGGACAGTAAACAATACTACTCACCCCCTCTGCCGGGCCACTGGGGAGAGAGACCGGGAGCCGGTAGATGAACTAGACCCCTTCCTCTTGGGTGACCGAGACGAAGATCTGTGTTTACTCTTCTTCTTCTTCTTCTTTGATTGTGCACCAGCCTCTGGCACAACCCGGCCTTCCTTGGGGAGGGGGGGGACTGAAAACCAATCTTTCCATCAAACCGAGGAAGAGCAAGAGATAAAAATGTCCAAATGTGTTTTGGATAGTATTTACTGCTATCGGCCATTGCTAGTATTAACTATTATTATCTTCATTGTTTGTTGATTTTATCACAAAAGTATTTATTACATAAATATTCTTAAATGACATTAAAACACAATATCGTAGTTTTAAAATGTTAATAAACCTTTATTATACTTGTAATTTATTGCTTGTAATATTCATTCATGTAAACTGCTTCAAATTATTTTATTTTATTTATTTTTCAAAATTGATCTCATTCCAAATTCAATTTGATATAGTACAAGCGTTTAAAACAAGTGACGGTGTCTACAAGAACTTCAGAAACATATGGCTGTGACTGACATTATTGAGAACCGTGTGATACAATTTAAAAAATTTAGTTTTCCAAAATGCGGTGGCCAAGTGATAGCTTTTTTGTGGGCATCTACCCAGAATTAACATTTTCCCTATAAAAAAGTGTAGTGGAACAACTAATACACTCTTTTTGTTAGGTAAGAAGAGTCACTGGCTTAAAGCAATGAAATACGGGGTGAAGTTATAGCATTAAATTACAACACTCGAGATAATAATTCACGCTTACCAAGTTGCTGTTTGGGGGGTTCCATGTTGTTAAACACACTAGAGGCGTGTCGCTGCAGCTGGAACTGCTTTAATGTAATTCCTAGGAAAATAACCAAACAAATAAAAAATATTAAATTAATATTGATACAATAAAATAATTAGAACTTAAAAAAACAAATACTTTAGTATTTTGAATCATTTTAGTGGTTGTAGAGAAAAGTAAAAAACGCGTCCATAAAGTTGTCCATGTTAATCTTATGGGAAAGGGGTTTTGGATTTTCCTCGTGACATCACAATAATTATTACAGATAATATTCACTTTATATGACTGCCTATTGTTTATTTTTTATATTTCAAATGAAATAACAATAATTCAAAACATTTGACCCGAATCACTATAACCACCAAATTTTAATTAAATATGTTTCTGAAAAACGTTTACTTTGTGTTTTTTGCGGTTTTCGGGGGAATTGTCCTTGAAAATAAAAAATAAACAACTGGAGATAAGTTATCATAGATTAGTACCTATAGCAAACATTACTACTGCTTTATCTGTATTCAATTTAATAATAGCAGAAATGGTGAAATGCCCCAGTAGTTTCCTCTTTCAAGCAACTTAAAATGCCTCTGAATTTGGAGTGGCAATGTTAGCCTGGCTATAGTTTTCATTCTAAAAAATACCCGTCAACGAAAGTGCGAGCCAAAGTATGACTTACATTGTGTTGAGAAAATCCTATTTAAATGTTGTAAAACGTAAAAACACGAGGTAAGCAAATATTGAAGGTTCTTCGTTCTGGAGTCACGGTCAATCCCCATGAGCGCTATGACCAATGACTACATATACAATAAGACAGGCAAGCCATATGGAAATAACTCAGCGCCGGTTGAGAAGTCGGAGAGACTGCTTCAGCGACCCGCCGCCAGTTGGCGCTAGTGGCGACGGGCGTTGACTGTACTACTGATCTCTTGGCGCGGACTGTACGAGTACCCCCTCTCTCTCTCTCTCTCTATTTCGCCGTACCAGCGGCATGGCAGTGGGCAGTAAGCGTGTATGCATGAAATGGATACGGGCATTATTCAGGTGTATGTCAACAGGCAGATAACCTCCAATAAATATGAGTTCTGATGTTTACCTTCTGTGCCTAAGCTATCAAATCTGGCTATCCCTATAGAGTATAAGGATGGCGGGGTGGAAGTGTATATGTATATAACATAATTATTTTAGTTACAACAAAAGGTACCTAAATTAAATACAAATAATGACTAATTATAGATACATCATTTAAAATTTATTAGCTCAAATATTGCGTAAATTATTTATCCTCAGAATGTTGATTTGAATTATAAAGGAAAAAATAAGAATATTGTTTTAAATTAAATTTTGATTTAAAATAAACATTCAAATCTCCTAAAATACAAAAATCTAGACCCGGCACGGTCCTTTCGTGTCAAGTAGTAGGCATGGTATCGAGCTTATTGTACGTTTACAAATCCAGGATAATCTCCAATAGTTTTAAACCCTATATAATGATGAAAACAAGGTTAAAATGTCCCATGCGGCACTTGGAATGGCTGTTATGAGGTATTAATTTAATCAGGAAAAACATTTCTTTAAAATATAAATAAATAATACACTATACTTGCATTAAAAATTTTGGACTTGGCCAGTTTACAACAGAAACCGAGTGGAATATAACCTGAGGTGCAGAAATATATTTTAAAGTTTATTATCTTAGGCCCCGTACGGTCAACAGTCAATAATTACAGTCAACGGCCTCGTCATTCGCTTATAGTGTGAGTAAAGTGGTCATTTCAAATACGGTACCTTAACCATTAAGGGTCGCGGAAAGCCTGTTCTATAGCTTAAGTCAATTGTACATCTTATTCGGAATAATTTTGATGAAGACACCGAGTTCATAAGTTAGGTCTACACAGGTGCTTGGAGAGGCTTGGTTTTGAGTTTTGACATAAAAACGTTTATTCCATTTAATTTAATTTATATTTAAGTATCCTTCGTATTCAAGTTTATAGGTGAAGATATAAATCAAATGAGGAGCACTTAACTATGCTGGATGTGGTCCAGGGCGGCGGTGCGCGTAGAACTGAACATGGCGGTTATTTACATCGGATTATTGAACAAACTATAAATTATATCGAAAATTGTTTTGAATGAAAATTTAACACCATCTAATTAGCTACAACTTTCTCGGTGGAATTTTTTTTCTACCTCAAAAATAATAAAAGTTATGGCTTACTGATTTTTCATGTCATCCTGTTACAACTCTCTAATATTTTCATTATTAAAAATTACACATAATTTTAAACTAAAATATATTTATACTGTTGGATGCGGAAACTCATGCAGAAAAGGAATATATGTTTCATTGTAGTTTTATTATTATTAGAATGTACATGAGCGTGTAAACGACAACGCGTTCACCGCTCGGGATTACTCAGTTTTGCCGTGTCCTAGCGACTAGCCGGACCGTTTTGATACATGCAGCGCTGTGAGCGGCGGGTCGCAGAGTTACCGCTTGGCGCTTGCGCGTCTTATTGTATATGTAGTCATTGCTATGACGGAGTGAGGGGTGCGATTTACTCTATGTAGAATCTTGTCAAAAGCACAATATTAAAATGGTCAATATCCGAATGAGTTACAAATAATTCAATACAGATTCAGTTTGCTTAAACAACCAGACGTATTACACATTTTATTCACGTTATTATTTTCAGTCAAGCTTAAAGATGTGTTTAGATTTAAACGGAAAATATACCGCTTCTATGATAACAAGATTGGTGATAAACGAAGTAATAATGAGTAATAAATCTAATTACGACAGTTTCTTAATTAATTCAAACAGTGTTATTAGTTTCATGGGGTCTTATACTGCATATCTTGTTTTGGGACCAATTGGTGCATCTTTTCTTAGGCGTGTTCGTAGTGCCACTGCGCAACGCTCAGACGGGTCGGGTGATCGCGCGGCTCCAATCAGTAACGCTAATACATCGTGTTTCTGATTCTACCACTACCAACCAATGATCGTTAGCAATGTGTAGCGCTATTACCCGTAGTTTGGTTAATACTGTTGTGGAGCATCAATGAGCAAATGGCCTCATCTGGTGAGCGGGTTATTTGATCAGTTTATTTACAAAGATTATTCTAAAAATTTCAAAACCTTAACGTGAGGCATAACCCGGCATTGTCCGTTAAATATAAGTCTACTACGACTCGCCGCCGACCAAACGGGGAAGTGACAGCAATCTCAGTCCAGAGGCGCGGCAGCCACCAGAGGGCGGTAATGAGATGCACACAACCGGGCCAGCTGGTCACGCCGCGCGGCCAATCTCCCCGCTCGCACCGTCGCACAGTGTGATGTGTTCACGATCTGGGGGGACTAAAATCAAATATGTTTAGTTTTAGCGAATTTCCCCTATAGGGAAGAAGCTATTACCGTAGGTCTCATGGTAAGACTTGAGCCCGAGACCATGAAAACGTTTTTTAGGTCCCCAGATGACAAAAACACTATTCGTTCAAATTTATATATATGTGTGTGTCCGTGAATGCCATAACTTGAGTAAAAAACGTCCGATTTCGATGAAATTTGGCTCAAATGTGTAAAATGACATTCATGACTTTAAGTTCGAAAACCAGAAAAATCGGGCTATGGGAGGGGGGGTTTATGGGGTTTTAAATTTTCCAAAAATCGTTTTTTGCATTTTTCACCCTACAATATTATAAAAACTTAATTTTGATTATGACCACGTTATAGAGCTTAAAAAAAAAAATAATATGGTATTTTGAATTATTAAGCTAGGTTAAGTGGTTGCGGAGAAAATCCAAAAAAATCTACTCATAAAATCACCCGTGTTAATCTTATGGGGAAGGGGTATTTCCTTAGTTTACTTTAATGTAAACTTCACATTTGCTTTTACCAACCAACTCAGTTCCACAAAACAATCATTTTGGTGTTTAAATTGTGATTCTGCGTCCAACCGTTGCTGAGATATTCAAAGTGCTAAACACAGCACGTTGTCCAATGTTATCCTTATGGAGAATAAATAAAATATCTCGATTATTTATAAATGTATGTTGATGAAACTTGGTATGTGGCTTCACGTAGTACTGATATATTGATATTTGCACAACAAACTGATTTTTTGTTGATTATTCCCGTAGCAGCAAACCTGCGTACTCAGCCCCCATGTTATTCTTATGGAGAATAACTAAAGTGTTATATAGCGCCTACCTATGATTGAATATTGATTAAACTTGGTATGTGGCTTCTCCTAGTTAAATTATATTAGCATAAAGATCAACCGTTTGTGTTCCTTGTTTCAGCAAACCTGCCTACTCAGCTCCCGCGTTATTCTTATAGAGAATAAACAAAATGTTATATAGTGCCTACCTATGATTGAATATTGATGAAACTTGGTATGTGGCTTATCCTAGTTAAATTATATTAGCACAAAGAACAACCGTTTGTGTTCCTTGTTTCAGCAAACCTGCCTACTCAGCTCCCGCGTTATTCTTATAGAGAATAAACAAAATGTTATATAGTGCCTACCTATGATTGAATATTGATGAAACTTGGTATGTGGCTTCGCCTAGTTAAATTATATTAGCATCAAAACCAATTGTTTGTTTCTTTATTTCAGCAAACCTACGTACTCATCACCAATGCTATTCTTATGGAGAATAATTAAAATATCACTTATATATGAATATATTTTTATGAAACTTGGTATGCGGCTTTATATGGTATTAAGACATATATTATGCATTGGAAATTCGCTGAGTACGCGGGTTTGCTGTGACGGGGGTATCTATATATGTAATATGCTAAGGCACTTTATATAAACATAATTCTTCCATTATTTTTTAGCTTATTTTGATGATTGAGGAGTTAAAAATATGTCCTCGATCCATATTTGTGTAAAGTGGATTTCATTACTTGTAAGTTCCATTGCGTAGAACTGGCCGCCTCAAAGGATAACGTGGCCTAAATTTTAATTCATTTCTTAAATTGCTGTGCAGTAAAACTCAGTTTTTGGCGAATTTCCCCTATAGGGAAGAAGCTATTACCGTGGGTCTCATGGTAAGACTTAAGTCCGAGATCGTGATAATTTTTTGAGGTCCCCAGATGACAAAAACACTATTCGTTCAAATTTATATATATATATATGTGTCCGCGAATGCCATAACTTGAGTAAAAAACGTCCGATTTCGATGAAATTTGGCTCAAATGTGTAAAATGACATTCATGACTTTAAGTTCGAAAACCAGAAAAATCGGGCTATGGGAAGGGGGGTTTATGGGGGTTTTAAACTTTCCAAAAATCGTTTTTTGCATTTTTCACCCTACAATATTTTAAAAACTTAATTTTGATTTTGACCATGTTATAGAGCTTAAAAAAACAAATAATTTAATATTTTGAATCAGTGGTTGCGGAGAAAATCCAAAAGAATCTACTCATAAAATCACCCGTGTTAATCTTATGGGGAAAGGGTATTTCCTTAGTTTATTTTAATGTAAACTTCACATTTGCTTTTACCAACCAACTCAGTTCCACAAAACAATCATTTTGGTGTTTAAATTGTGATTCTACGCCCAACCGTTGCAGAGATATTCAAAGTGCTAAACACAGTACGTTGTCCAATGTTATCCTTATGGAGAATAAATAAAATATCTCGATTATTAATGAATGTATATTGATGAAACTTGGTATGTGGCTTCATATAGTACTGGTATATTGATATTTGCACAAAAAATTGATATTTTGTTGATTATTCCTGTAGCAGCAAACCTGCGTACTCAGCCCCCATGTTATTCTTATAGAGAATAACTAAAATGTTATATAGCGCTTATTTATGATTGAATATTGATTAAACTTGGTATGTGGCTTCGCCTAGTTAAATTATATTAGCATAAAAAACAATTGTTTATGTCTTGCTTCAGCAAACCTACGTACTCATTACCAATGTTATTCTTATGGAGAATAATTAAAATCGCGTATATGTGAATATATTTTTATGAAACTTGGTACGCGGCTTTATGTGGAATTCAGACAAATATTATGCATTGGAAATTCGCTGAGTACGCGGGTTTGCTGCGACGGGGGTATTTTTGTTTATTTCCGCAAATTTGCTTGATTTTACGTCTCTAGTATATTGAGTTAGTAATTATTATTCGCTAAATTTAGGATATTATTATAGCTATTGTGTAGATTAAGCATTTCCGAATCTAGCTTTAACGTACGTTAAATACGGGGGGTCTTACGTAAGGTGTCTCAAACCAATTACAGACGAACCACTTAACCTAGAAGGATGAAATAAAATTATTTCCCACTAAATAGACCCCAAGGAATAACGTAAAAATAGTTTTAACTTGTTTAAAATACGGCGTGTACCAAAAACTGGGGGTCACTAGTTCGAATCTCGGAATTTTCAAGTGTCAACATGGGTCACGTTATACCATTTTAAAGCTCTTTAACAGACAAACATCGTGGTGAAAACAGGACTGACTTATCTCTAACCGTTTCAAAGTGGCGGCCATTTTTGCGAAGAGTATTAACATTTACGGAATACTCCAAAGGTTATTTAAGACCTTATTCACAGAGTTTAGACAAATCGTGATCACTTTAATTTTCAGAAAACGTACCAAAATCAACAATACATGCTTAAATCTTGCGCGTAACTCATAGTGTGGGGGGGGGGGGGGGGTGTGGTCAAGCGTTGTGGTGCATAACATGGGGGGGGTCTTAAATGACGATAAAATGTGTTACGTAACATGTGTATGGCCCCCTTACGTTATTTATATGGGAATAAAATACCCCTCATTACCCAACATGTACCGAACACTGTGCCGGTTTTTTATATTTAAATTTATAAAACATACACCAAACGTTTAAAGTACCGTACTTGCTAAAAGTGGACTTTTTAATTAGGAATGGTTTAATATGAGGTTGGTTGAGATAAATCAAATTTAATTAGTGCACCATATTCCATTACGCTCTTTTTCTATATGCCTACAGTAATAACATGTTTAATATTGATTCTCAACACGGGATTTCTTGAACGGCGTTGAAGACAGAAGGAACTAAATCACTCTTAAGAGCAGCAGTCCCACATCCCACATCAATGGTTACTGGTTACAAAAGCGCCCATTCCAGAATATGGGGGACCGGACCTGGCGGCGACGTTTCGACAAGATGGGGGTATAGAAAAAACTCCCCTTTGTTTCTGGACCCGTGCCGACACCCGCCTAGCTGTCTCTCTCTCCCCTCTCACTCCACCTGCCCAACAATGGCTGCCGAGCACGGCAGCGAATCAGGTTGGCACTGGCGAATTTAATTATTTCGGTCTGACGAATCACAAAACAGCGGCGTTTCCCACGAGACTGGATGTATGAACGGCCGGGACTATATTCCAGTATTCGCCCCACTCTCAGTGCCGGTTAATTAGACAGTGATTGCCCCACTGTACAAACCTCTGCCTATTCATTACTTGGGTATTTAGCTAAGGTGACAATAACAATGTAACAATAAAAATATGAATTTTATGGGCACTATATACAAACAATGCTATGAGGTTTTACAAAAACCATTACGATGAGTTCACCTCGCCAAACCCAATGTGAAGGGCACGCGAGGGGCGGGGGAATGTTTGAACTTGTTCCGCACTTCCGACGAAGCTGGACGTGATAAGAGTGATAACAAACGGCTGATTGATAAGCCTCAACACGCCTCTCCGTGGCTGTAGCATTGGCTGTCACCCTATCTTTAATTAGTATACGGGCAGATAACTTTCACTGCAGACCCGCTTCTGGCTCTGGGAGCCGAACATATTAAAACAATGCAACCGTTCAACCGAAAGCATTTCTGGCCAGTCGTGTTTGACAAACCCTATTTTTAATTTAAATTGTTTAAAATTGTGGACCTTTATCAACCCCAGGCTCCCCCTCTACTATATATCATATTCCAAACTTTGGGTACCAGTATGGAAAATTACTCAAAACTTGAAGAAGATAAAAACTAATAAATACACGATTGTGTATAACGTTCTAAAGTTTCTCTATACATTTTTTACGAGGGATATATTAGTGGTTAGGCTTTAAGATTACAACAAAAACATGAGTATTACTTTGACAGTTCCCTGGTTGATTATGAACAGCTGTTAAAATTCTTTTGTGTTGATTTAAAACTCCTTAAGCCCAATGTTAATTTTTTTAACTTTTCATTTTAGTTTTTTTACATTATTTGATTTTTCCCGGGAATGAGGCCCGTCTAGAACTTATTTTTATCCCAGAAATTAGTTATTTTGAACGTTTGAGGGAAATCGTTGGAGCCGTTTTTGAGATCGGTGTCGCAAGCAAGCAAGCAAACATACAAGCAAACCTTACTCATATTAGAGTATATGATACCCGGGGGCCAAGCTTTGCTCGGGGGAAGGCCAGTCAGTTTGTTTAGATGACTTGGAGCATATTTCACCACCTCCCCCTACTGATAATCAGAATTGTATAACTCATTTGCCTCTGTTCTACATTTTTACGGTCACTCCAGTTGTTATTTATAGCTCAATATCCCTTTGATTTATTTTACTACTCTATATGTAATCTTCTCTCAAATCTTTTAATCTCTGCTCTCAGGAAACCACATGTTAATAATCATAAACAACATGAGTTCCATGTGGTTCCATAAAATCAGATAATAAAACCTTTGAATGAAGATTACATGTAGAGTGGTCATATCCAGAATGACTCAAAGGTACATTATAATAACAACTGTTGTGACCTCAAAAATGCTCGTTAGTTACATGCTCGTTAGGTACATGGTGAAAAACTACTCCAAGTCATAAACAAGATTGACCTTTCCCTAGCAAAGCTCAGTCCCAGGTAGTACTTAAACTATATGAGTATAACTTTAAGAGTTCGCTGAAAGATTTTGAACAGCTGTTATGACTCTTTTGCTTTTATTTTAATCTACAAAAGCCCAATGTGATTTTTTTAATTTTCCATAGTGGCGATTGTAAATAGCTTCCTCAACGGTTGACATGTTGGGTTTGTAACTTGAATTATACAAATGGGAGAACTACTCCAGAAGACAAGTAATTTAAAATAATTAATTAAATTATAATTGAATTATTTAGAGATATATAGATCTATAGCGGATCTTATATATCCTGCAATTTATAAAAAAATAAAAGAAGCTATTACCGTAGGTCTCATGGTAAGACTTAAGCCCTAAACCATGATAACTTTTTGTTTTGGGGTCCCCAGATGCCAAAAACACTATTCGTTCAAATTTTTATATATATAAATGTGTCCGTAAGCACGATAACTCTCGTAAAAAAGGTCCAATCTTAATGAAATTTGGTACAAATGTGTAAAGTACCATTTATTTGAACGAGTTCGAAAACCAGACCAATAGCACCATCCAGAGGGGGATTTTTGGGGGGTTTTGTACCCCAAAAATGGGTTTTTTGGGGTTTTCACATGTAATTTTAATTTAAATCAAATTTTAATTTATACCATTGAATTCAGCATAAAAAAACAAACAATTTGGTATCTTGATCATTGCTCTACGTCAATTAGTTACCGAGATATTGAAAGTGCTAAACACAGTACGTTGTCTAATGTTATTCTTATGGAGAAAAAGAAAAAATGTATATCTCGCTTATTTGTGAACATAAACTGACGAAATTTGGTATATGGCTTAATCTGGTTGTGGTTTATTGTTGTTTCCACAAAAAAAATTTTCACCTATGGTTCCCGCAGCAGCAAACCCAGGTACTCAGTCCCTATGTTACTCTTATGGAGAATAATTAAAATGTTATATATCTCAAAAGCACTGGTAATGTTATTAACAATAAGTTCAAT
The DNA here is from genome assembly GCA_963675035.1 of Allygus modestus. NCBI lineage: Eukaryota > Metazoa > Arthropoda > Insecta > Hemiptera > Cicadellidae > Allygus > Allygus modestus. Next base: position 88,606,656 of record OY776112.1, on the reverse strand, counting down.
GTAAAATGATTTAATGCATTATTACTTTTAATAGTACATTTTATATAAGCCAAATTGAATTGGAACGACTCTTTTGAATAGTACAGTATTATCATATGTCATGATTAGTTTATACTATCGTATTTCATATTTAAAAGCTGTAAAATAGTTGTGATTATAGATCAGTTTAATTTATTTTTAACTAACACTTAATATATTCTATGAAAAACCAACTTAACGATTTTACAGTGTTCAACGTTCAGCCCCATTTTTTAGAGGATAACAAAAAATTAATACTATGACGTAACGGACCCTCCAGCCTTATTACTTACTAAGACTGATTCTTTAGCCACGACACTTCTAAATATTGACATTTCTAGTCTACATTCATACAATCATTCGTATCACAATCATTCAGTCTTGCATACGTTGCTGGCTTACCGAGTTTTCTTGAACCTTTAAAATATTGGCAAAAATTAAATTAAAACTCTATATTTTATAATAATTAAATTAATGTATCAAATGTAATTACGGTACAGTACACAGAACTCCTTTGTAATAAATGTTAATAGGTTCAACACAATTTGCTGGTTGTTATTATACTACCTTGACTTAAAGAATGTATTAAGTTAACTCTCAGAGTATTAACTCTGTGAAAATGTGTAACAAGGCCTTAACAAAATTAAAATAACTCACCCTATTTAACCGCAGCGAGGTCAATTTGATGTTCTTGGCGCAATCTTCACCGATGATGTGGTATTATCTAACTGTGAGAACTGGCCAAACTGTGGGGCCCCTTTAACCCACTGGAAACTGGAAACGGGTTTACAAGCCCCCCCCCCACTCACACGGGCCGGGCAGCCGACTCACAGCGGCCGACGACAGACAAAATATGATTATATAATACTGTACTCTAAAACTAATCACCCGACGGCGATTTTGCTTGGCGTTTGGCGGTCACACTGGGTCACATTAGGCGCATTTCTGAGAATGGTTAGAGTGGATTACATAATAGATTCCTTCCACCACCACGGCTGGCCTCGCACCTGCTGGTTTAAAATTGGCGTTAGAGTGACTCGAGTAATTTTAAAATATTGATACCATTTTGGTGGGGGCTTTGTACCCAAAAATGGGGTTTTTGAACCCTTTACATATAATTTTTAAAATAGTAAAATTTTAGTTTTCACCATTACATTCAGCTTAAAACACACAATTTGGTGTATTGATCATTCCTCTACGTCAATTGGTTACCGAGATATTGAAAGTGCTAAACACGGTACGTTGTCCAATGTTATTCTTATGGAGAATAAGAACAAAATTATATCTCGCTTCTTTATGAACGTATACTGACGAAACTTGGTATACGGCCTTATCTGGTCTATTGATATTTGCTCAAAAAAGATTTTTGCCAAAGGCTCCCGTATCAGCAAACCCACATACTCAGCCCCCACTGTCTTCTTATGGAGAACAATTAAAATGCTATGTCTCACTTATTTATGAATATAAATTAACCCTAGCCGTGGCCAATGGTCGCCCGGCGACCATTTCAATCTTACCCTTAAAATGGCCATGGTCGCCGGGCAACTATTAAGGTCCAAGAATTTTCCAATGCTAAAAAGTAATTTATAATTAACTCGAAAGTGGACAAGTTATATACCATTTGAAAGATGACATTCTGAACTTTCATTTTATTATATAAATGAACCATATAGCAGTTGTATAAGAACGTAACGACTATATAAAGTGAATGGTTTTTTTAGTGCAAATCAATACCTACAACTGACTCGTAGAAATTCGTCAAACATGGCCTGGGACAAAATAACAGAACTGGGGTAAATTTCGTCTTATGGAGTTGCGGTTGGTACCACTGGACAGCAGAAGAGTGGCTGTACATTATCGTATTAATTATTTGAACGATACATTGATAACAAAGAGCATATGATTTTTATAAAACAGGAGTTTTTGCCAAAACTGACAAATGGCCAATGGTCGCCCGGTGACCATTATGAAACGCTGTAAATATATATATAGGAAGTTTTATAACTAGTCAATAGTTGTGTCAAATTGTAGCAGAAGAAACGTAGAATAATTTTGTTTTGACAAATGGCATCACTGGTCACTATTACTACTTTGAGCAACGCAAGTAAATATCAGTTAGGCAGGTGTTTGGCCGATTCTTGCTGTTGTCAGATGAACCTCAAGTATAACCTACATCTTTGTAAGTGAATTTTTATCCGCGATTATTTCAGAAATTGTTCTAAATTCGGAGTTTATAGTGACAGTGTAGTGGTTGTGTATAACAGTAATCTTTATGCATAAATATTACTGGAAAGGGATAAATTAGTCAATTGGTGAAGTGAAAGTGAGTCTAATGTTTTTGAGTGTTTTAGCATAATGTTAGACGATTGTTAGGCCTATCATTCATAGTATCGCGTGTATATTTGTTTATATACATAAGACAGGTAAATAAAAATGTTTTTCCCATGTGTTATACATTACTGTGTAGGGAATTGAATTTACTACAACATGTTTATTATATTTTTGGCCTAAGAAAATCTGTTCAAGATTTTTGTACTTCAGTTTCTCGAAATGTTTTTACGTAAATGCTAATTTTCTAGTTATTTGTATAGTAAACGGGTAATAATAATTTTTTTACTCCCCACAATATTACATATTTGTTTTCCTTAGTTCATAACCTACAAAAATATATGTACAATATTATTATAAAAAATTACCTTACATGAGTTATCTCCGATTCACTAATTATTCGTCTTACTCGACCAAAGTTGCGATTTTTCGTATTTTATTACATAACACATGTACAATAAAATATTTTCCCCATGTGTTATACATTTCTATGTAGGGAATTGAATTTACTACAACGTGTTTAAAATATATTTGGCCTAAAATAATATGTACAATATTTTTGTACTTCAATGTGTCGGCTTATTTATGAATGTAATTGAAGAAACTATGTATGTGGCTTCACCTAGTTGAGTTATGTTGATATTTGCATAGAAACAAATTGGTTATGTTCCTTGTTGTAGCAATTCTATGTACTCATTCCCAATGTTATTTTTATGGAGGATAATTAAAATTGCATATATCGCTTATTTATGAATATATTTTAATGGTCTCTGCGATACACCTACACAGCCCGCTGTTCATTGAATTTGGATTCCCGTAAAAGTTAACGCAAGTAACAACATATTTATTAATTAGCGTTTCTATTTTAATTATTCGTTATTTTTAATTTTCATTACTATCGCGGTGGACAACTGTGTTTTTGTTGCGGACGGGAAATACAGATACCCGATGTATTTTGTAGATGGCCGGCGTACTGTGTTTGCTCAACTTTTATTTTCTTTAATAACGCGGTAAATATTGGCGCTAGAATAATGAGGGGGCTTAAAATTTTCGTCTTAAAGTTATGCCCCTAGGTCCGAAAGCCAGCCAGATCGCTCTATCGCGTCCCTTGCTTCAGCAAACCCGCGTACTCGGCCCCATGTTATTCTTATGGAGAAAAATTAACGCGTTATCTCCTTTAATTATGAACATAAATTAATAGAACTTGGTACGTGGCTTTACCTAGTTGTTATGTTGATATTAGGTATAAAACCCCATTTTTTGTATTCCTTATTTCAGCAAACCCCGCATACTCAGCCGCCGTGTTATTCTTATGGAGAATAATTAAAATGTCATATTTTGTTTATGAATGTATATTGATGAAACTTGGTAGTAGCTACCAAGTATTGATGAAACTACTAGCGAATTTCCCCCATAGGGAAGAAGCTATTACCGTAGTCGGCATGGTAAGACCCGGGACCATGATAACTTTTCGTTTTGAGGTCCCCAGACCCCAAAAACACCAGTCGTTCGAAACTGTGTGGAAGTTACTATATATTTCCAATACACTGCACAATAGAAAACCATCATTTGTAAGACCGAAAACTATACAATGCCTAAACCATCGAAGAGGTTGGAATAATAGAACTCGAGAAACAACTGTTGTTTTGTGTCACCCAGGATAATAACAGTTTTAGTATAAAATTAGCCTAATAAGCATACGATACTATCAATAAAACAACTTACATCATGTCTCCTATCTATAAAAACGGCTTTCAGCTTGTTAAACTGTATTGATACTGTACAACTACTCATTTGAAATCAAACAATAGTCAATGCCAGAAGGTTTTGGTGTTATGTATATAACAATTGAAGTTATGATTATAATAGTATAATAGAGGTATCTCAAACTTTAAACTCGCATCATACATTTATATCTATAGGGATATTAATATAATAATTGCAAATATAATTAATATAATAAATACCGTCTCATATGTTCATACTAAATTTATTCAAAATCAAACGGTTACAGTATAAGTTTCAGTTTCAAAATCAAAGTTTCAGTATAAGCGGCCTCGTATCTAAAAATAAACTGTACACCCACCTTATTTATCAGTCTGGGTGCCACGTTGATGTTCGGTGGAGCTCCGCAATCTCGTCAGTCAGTCTGGGCGCGCCCGTTGCTTGGTGTCCTCAGACGATCGGCTTCGGCTACTAACTAGCGTAAGAACGGAGTCCGGCTTTTAAACCCCCCGCTCGGAAACCGCCCCCCCCCGCGGAAGAAGCTATTACCGCAGGTCTCGCGGTAAGACTTAAGCCCGAGACCACGATAACCGTTTTAGGGTCCCGGGATGCCAAAAGCGGCATTTGTTCAAATTTATATATATGTGTGTGTCCGTTACCGCGATAACTTTTGAAAGAAGCGCCCGATTTTGATACAATTTGGCACAAGTGTTGAGAGTAACATTTATGACTTTGAGTTCAAAAACCAGATCGTTCACAGAGGAGAATGATTGGTTAATCCAAGTTTTAATCCAAGTTTTTTTATAAGTTAGTTCAACCAATTTCAGAGGTTGGACAACTATTTGTATGAGTTCAATTAACTAAGCTCAGAGAGTTAAAAAATATATGTTGGAACAAACAATTTTATAAGTTAAGTTAACCAATAAATTCATTGGTTAAAATAACTAATTTGTTTCAAAGTAGTTGGATTAATCACAAATGTAGTTGTTAAAACCTATATTGTCTAAGTTGACCAAACGGCTTGACTGGTTAAATTAACCAAATCCTCAATTTTCAAAGTAGTTTGTTACAACCCATATTCATTTAGTTGTTAGGCTCAATGCTTAACCCAGACAGTCCTAGAACCCCAGGCTTAACTTAGCTCTTGGAAGAATAGGCAAAGTTGCTGGGTTCTACGTTCCGTCTAGATCAAGGATTATGCATTCATGAGAAAGGGGGGCCTAACAGTTTTATGAGGACGAAATGAATGATTCAAAAGAAATTTTTTACAAAGACCTCCATGTACTAGGATTGTAAATTAATTAATTGTTTGGATCAAATAACTTTAATCATAAAAGGAAGCTGGTAATTATATGATAACTTACCTTCAAAACGTGGTATTAAATCGTCCAACCCCCAACTTATTAGAGTAGTTTACAACTAAGTTGACTCGAATAATTTTAAAATATTCATACAAGCGGTAGACTCATTTATATACTTTTAGGAGTAATATATTGCTGTCATGTCTATGCACACGTACCTCTCGGGTTAAAATAAATATATCTAACCTATATCAATTTCTGTGTCAGCTTACAATTATTAAGTTCTAAACAGAGTTTTTAATATTTCAATGATTAGCTATTAACATTTAAAATACGGCTGAAACATAATATGCTTATACCTTAATTTTAAAAACAGTATAACAGTATTATAACAGTATTATAACAGTATTATAACAGTATACCAGTATTTGGAAAAATAACAGTATACCTGCATACTCAGCCGCCATGTTATTCTTATGGAGAATAATTAAAATGTCATATTTTGTTTATTTGTGAATGTATATTGATGAAACTTGGTAGGTGGCCGTAACAGGCCACAGTAACTTTAATGAATAATTTGCAAACTAATTACTTTAATACTAAAAACATATTTAAGGTTTAATATGACGAATTAAAGTTGTGTCAGTTAAAAGCGTTTCCCCAATGCGATACTACATAGTATAATATATAAAAAATATATACAAAATTATAATTTTAGCGAATTTCCCCTATGGGGAAGAAGCTATTACCGTAGTCGGCATGGTAAGACCCGGGACCATGATAACTTTTCGTTTTGAGGTCCCCAGACCCCAAAACACCAGTCGTTCGAAACTGTGTGTATAATATATATATGTGTGTCCGTGAGCACGATAACTCTCGTAAAAATGATCCGATTTTGATGAAATTTGGTATAAACGTGTAAAGCAACATTTATGACTTTAAGTTCGAAAACCAGCCAGATCGCTCTATCCAAGGGGGTATTTTGGGGGGGTTTTGTACCCCAACAATGGGTATTTTGAATTTTTGACATATCATTTTTGAAGTAGTCAAATATTAGTTTTCCCCATTCGATTCAGCTTAAAAAAACACACAATTTGGTATTTCGATCATTCCTCTACGTCAATTGGTTACCGAGATATTTAAAGTGCTAAACACAGTACGTTGTCTAATGTTATTCTTATGGAGGAAAAGAAAATTTTTATATCTCGCTTATTTATGAACGTATACTGACGAAACTTGGTATACGGCTTAATCTGGTTGTGGACCATTGATATTTCCTCAAAAAAAATTTTTTTGACAAAGGCTCCCGTAGCAGCAAACCTGCGTACTCAGCCCATTCTTATGGAGAATAATTAAATGCTATGTCTCCCTTAATTATGAACATAAATGAATAAAAACTGGTATACGACTTTACCTAGTTAATTTCTATTGATATTAGCATAGAAATCCATTTTTTCTATTCCTTGTTGCAGCAAACCTGCGTACTCAGCCCATTCTTATGGAGAATAATTAAATGCTATGTCTCCCTTAATTATGAACATAAATGAATAAAAACTGGTATACGACTTTACCTAGTTAATTTCTATTGATATTAGCATAGAAATCCATTTTTTCTATTCCTTGTTGCAGCAAACCTGCGTACTCAGCCCATTCTTATGGAGAATAATTAAATGCTATGTCTCCCTTAATTATGAACATAAATGAATAAAAACTGGTATACGACTTTACCTAGTTAATTTCTATTGATATTAGCATAGAAATCCATTTTTTCTATTCCTTGTTGCAGCAAACCTGCGTACTCAGCCCATTCTTATGGAGAATAATTAAATGCTATGTCTCCCTTAATTATGAACATAAATGAATAAAAACTGGTATACGACTTTACCTAGTTAATTTCTATTGATATTAGCATAGAAATCCATTTTTTCTATTCCTTGTTGCAGCAAACCTGCGTACTCAGCCCATTCTTATGGAGAATAATTAAATGCTATGTCTCCCTTAATTATGAACATAAATGAATAAAAACTGGTATACGACTTTACCTAGTTAATTTCTATTGATATTAGCATAGAAATCCATTTTTTCTATTCCTTGTTGCAGCAAACCTGCGTACTCAGCCCATTCTTATGGAGAATAATTAAATGCTATGTCTCCCTTAATTATGAACATAAATGAATAAAAACTGGTATACAACATCACCTAGTTAAGTTCTATTGATATTAGCATAGAAATCCATTTTTTCTATTCCTTGTTGCAGCAAACCTGCGTACTCAGCCCATTCTTATGGAGAATAATTAAATGCTATGTCTCCCTTAATTATGAACATAAATGAATAAAAACTGGTATGCAGCAAACCTGCGTACTCAGCCCCATGTTATTCTTATGGAGGACAAGTAACGTGTTATCTCCCTTAATTATGAAAATAAAGCAATGAAATTTGGTATGTGGCTTTGCCTAGTTGTTATATTGATATTTGTATAAAACCCCAATTTTTGTGTCCCTTCCTTCAGCAAACCCGCATAATCGGTCGCCATGTTATTCTAATGGAGAATAATTAAAATGTCATATTTTGTTTATGAATGTATATTGATGAAACTTGGTATGTGGCTTTATTTGGTATTAAGATACATTTATATGCATTGGAAATTCCCTGAGTACGCAGGTTTGCTGCTGTATACTGTATTCGATTTTATTTAAACCCCGGTATAGTATAAATGTATAATGATACTGTATTACAAACTTAAGAAAACTAAGCAAATTAGATAAATACTTAAATTTGAGAATTAATAACTAATTGTCCACGTTTTCAAAATATATAGTCTTGTAATACACGTACTGTATTTACTATTGCATTCACAGACACACACACACACATATATATATAAACCCCCAATATTATTTTGTAAAAATATACAATCTTGAACGAATAATATGTTTGACTCCAGGATCTCCAAACGAAGCGTCTGGTTGTTATAAAACCACTTTCAAACAAGTTTTAATGCCAAAGTGACCCGCAGGTTTCGCGAAACCCAACACAAACCAAACCCGCCACCTGCCACCTGCCGTCACCCGCGGGTTTCGCTTGGTGTTGAATCCAAGGTAGCCCACAAGTTAGAAATTCAACTGCTATCGGCCGTTTCAAAAACGTTGACCCCAAAAACATCATACAAACGGATACAAACGGATACAAACGGATACAAACGGATACAAACGGATACAATAAGGGGTTCACAGCCCATATAAAACCATAAAACTATTTTATACACATTAAAATATATAGATTATCACCCCATTTATGTTATATATAAATGAACAATGAGTGTATACACGTTAGAATAATGTGAACTGTCCATTATCCTCCACAATATCTAGTGAATTTGTTCATTATATAATCCTCACACAAAAATTCACACAATATTGGAATACTAAGTTAGGGTCAAATATACATACAATTAAATCATACCCCCACACTACTTTTCTAGTGATGTACACGTCTATTTACTCCTCTCCTACAAAAGCACCCACACATTTCCACGTTCCGCATAGTCTTCTCTTACAGGTAGGGGACACACTAACATATCCTCTTAAAATTACATTAACCCCTCATTACCCTCCATCGTCACATACCATATCAAAAAACCAACACATACTAACACACCATCACACACCTCTCCTCCTACCTTATCCAATCCTTATCCAATCCTTATCCAAGTAACCTTGTCATATCCATATATCACCCTTAGCCAAGAGATCATTGTTGTAATCTTACAATACCCCTATTCAAGTAAACTATATAATACCCCATCACTCTCACTAACACCCCCCCCCCCCACACTGAATCGTTCACTCACACTGAATCGTTCAATCACCCATACAAGTACCAGTTCAATAAGAGACGAACTTTCACATACATAAAAAATTTAACTAACATGTCAAATAACCATGAAACACTACATTTACATAACTACTTTTGTTTACCAAAACTTACACCTTGTTAGTTTTTACTCGAGTGCAATACTAAAAAAAAGTAAGAAACTACTGATATTGCCTTTGAGCTTGATGTATCAAATCAAGAGATATATTTTTGACTCAATAAATTGCTTATAATTTAAATTCATCTGTAGTGATCTGCCCCCACAGACCTTCAAAGCTTAAATGCAAATTTCATGGAATAATAGAAATAGAGATTTTTTTATTTATCAGCTGTTGACCGATTAACAACACATAGCACATCAGTAAGAACTAATATCATAGATATTGTATAACCTATGACTACTGGAATTACAACACATAATGCACAAACTCTGTGAATGTGTTGTAGATTCAATATAATCATAAGATAATTTTCTTGATTTCGAGAAGCAGGTCCTATTATTGAAAAAAACTCTTCTTCAAACAACCATAATGAGTAATTCAACAAGCAGATTTTACATGAACATAAATTTATAACAAGAAAACATTTATAACACGTATCCTCTTTATAAGGCTATGTTTGAAAATGTATAACCATATCTGAACCCTTAACCTTAAATCATGTCATGATAAAAACCCTACGTTAAGTGTGTATCTTATTGAAGCAAATGTATTTATAATTTGGGTTAAATACTCTTTTCTCAGATAAATTACTACAGGTTATAACTCATATAACAATTTCAATCCAAAATCGTAAATTCTAACATTATTCAATTTATATATAAAAATTTACAATATTAGTATATTCTAAATTGAAGAGAATCCTCAATATTATTCACATGAGGCAGGCTTATTTGACAGAATACCCAAATTTTACCTAAAATAATTTACACTCCATGACATTATCACGTGGCTTTTTTAATTAAAAATGTTTAACATCCAGACGAGACTTAGCAAGGTGTTTTTCATCAATTATATTTAAATTACATTAGCCTTTAACCACCAAATACCTTTTTTTTACCAGTAGTACGTTTTATACATTCTATTATACAAACTGTACATTTATTTAACAACATTAATGATACCGACAGGTAAGTTACCAATACAACTGTGAGTTTCAACCATTTATGTAAATATATATACATATATAAATAATAACCTTCATCCATCTGCCTTTGAAAGACCTTTTTTAGGTAATAATTGGGTGAATTAATTTATTACGAAAAAAGGAATGTTAGTCGGTCTAATAAATTCCAAGTCCATGTGAAATTTTATCAAATCGAAACTGAAATTTATATTGTATACCGGCTCTTTTATTTCATAGATTGATTGGCAGGGACAATAATACCAGTATCAAATACATATTCTGTCAATTGATGTGTGTAATCTTCTTGTCATCATAATTTCTTTCAGCATGTAGTTTGATGAGCATTCTTGTGGCACGGTGAAAAATAATACAAACCTACCCATCTTTTAAAACAAAAAACCCTCATATATTTATACTATTTAACTTATTTAGTATTTTATAAAAAGAAAATTACTTACACATATAGTTAAATCAATAAAACTGTATTTTCGTCTAAGCTAGTATTAGGACAATAAGGTTAAACAAGTATGTATAGACCTAACATGTATATGAAAACTGCCTAAGTTATGAAGGCAAAGTGGGTCCATCAAGTAAAAGTGGTACTTATATTTTATATTTCTAACCAAGCGGGCTACCAGTGACTTAAATATTTTGGACATCTTAAAACATGGGTTTTAAATGTTAAATATATATTTTTTACCACTTTGTTTTTATATTCTGATTCTAAATAAAAATAAACAAAATAAACTGTAAGAGACAAGGTTTATACTAGCAGGACGCATATTTTCTGAGTGTCCGGCAATAAATATGATTTTGAACCAAAAAAATTTCCACTGCCAAGATTTCGAAGTCCATCACGTTGACCACTACGGCAACAAATTTCAAATGCTTAGTGGTCAATATACAGTTTTAAAATGTATGCATGTTTATGATTTATGCACATTCATAATTTCTGCATATTTATAATTAACTAGTTGTCCTGTTGCTCGAATCCGAGCAAGTTTGTACCAAACGAAAGATCATAGTTGAAGTCCAGGTGCTTCACGCCTGGAAAAGGCAAGACAGTACTAAAATTTATATAAAATAAAAAGCGACATTAACAAAAATAACCAACACAAGTGTTTTAAAATTAAGTAATTGATTTTTTCCCCCTGTTGACAAAAGTATACTGTAACGCTAACGGTACTAAGCCAAATAGAGGCGAAAAGTCTCACAACAAAACAGCTGATATTAAAACGGATGATAGCAACGTATCACTCACTATAAGTACTGAAGAATACTTCTCATTGCCTTTGTAAAATATTTCCCTTGTTTTGTGAGTGCTAGGATTCAAAGAAGACCTAGTTAACACTAATTACCAACAGAGTATACTGCTGTAACTATTACGTATCGTCTAAAAGAGAGGATAATACAACAGTTGGTGTGACAGGAAGCAAACATGAGTTATCACTTGCTTTCTGGGCTGGAGATATTATAATAGTTAACGTAAATAACTAAAATAAATAGTGAACAACAGCACAATCTGTCGGTGACCTAATCAAACTACGTCCACTTTTAACTCTGGCAAACACTAAAAATGGGACAGCTGGGCCAATTAGATGGGATTTCTCCTTCAGTATATATAGTCAATAAGCGTGCTTTTAATCAACACGTAGTTTAGACTCCTGCCGTCGGATGGTGCCACAAAAATTCAGCCCTTTATTGAATGTAAATGATGCTCTTTCTTAAAATTCTGAGACGTATTAGCAAATATACCTTTAATTTGACTCTTCAAAAGTTAAAATCCGTCTAGCCGTTATCGAGTTATGACTGTGAAGAAAAACCCCCTAGCGTATTAATATAAAGGATCTTTCAGTATTTAGGAAGTCATCTTGTGTAACTACCTAAATAGAAAAGCTAGAATACAGTTTATTCATGTTATTAAGGTTTTTGTGGAAGTTTAATCGCTTTTATTATTTAAATTAATAATTTATTTTTCATATGCACAGTCTACATTTTAATCAAATAAATACATTTAATATGTAATACATTTTCAAACGTGTATTAATAGAATATCTTCGTATGTTTGTATATAGCATTTGTATTAATTATACCTAAATAGTAGTATGAGATTTTTAGCTAATAAATACATAGGTGGGCCAACACTTTAAAATCTAATGATCTAAACAAGGAATACGAATAATTGAATTTGTTTAAATTGTGTTGATTTTCAAAGTTATAACTCTGTCATTGCTTGCTTGGCACATAGAAATCTAGTATCATCATCATCATTGTTGGGGATTAGAAAACCCCAGTATAGCTGCTAGACACATCTTCCACATGTGGGAATATTGCGCAGGTTACTGGAAGGATAGGATATAGCAGGAAAGGAAAGGGTGGGATGGAACGGCAGCCAAATCGACCCTTCGGAGGGCCAACTCCCGTACTCCCGTGCTGGATTGAGGCGATCAAAAAGGGGACCAGCATTCTGCCCTCCAACTGGTCCACTCAACTGTCCATGTGTTCATGTACAACAGCCACGGACCATCCATTCATAGGTTTGCAGGTTGGGGACCAAACCCTGGGATCCTGACCCTAGCCGTTGCAAATGGAGGGACCAAAGGTGGAAGATAACTTTGTCATAATGGACAGCCAAAAGATTTACAATATAATGACAACTTAATTTGCTGTACCCAATTTCAGCCTCAAAACTGGTTTGGACCAGTTGGATGGTAGTCCTGGGACCAAGAAACCTAGTAGCAGCAGTCAGTGTTTTACTAAGTAACCTATCTATATCAGTTGTTAAAACCCTATTACATCGAACTGTAGCTAACCACTACACCTACAACCACGAAATTTGTTACGTATACTCTTTCCATAACGTAGGTAACCTCTAAGATGGCATTTTAAGAAATTTCCATAGTCTACACCCCACGGGGCTTTGGTTTGAGCTGATGACAATTCAAATAGCTGATTCGTAGTTGTTCCACGGATTAGGCGTCAATTCCCGTTTGCAACTGGTGCAGTGGTGCACACTGCCGTCGCGATCAGTCGCAGCAGAAACCGTAGCAAACTGCCGCGTCGGCAGTGTGCACCAGTAGTTGCAGTGTGGCCAATTGTTACAAACGGGACTTGACTCGATCTGCGATAGTGGCTCGAGTTTTCGAGAACTGTGGTTCGCGAGCGCGACTGCGATAGTCGGTCGTAGTCGGCAGTGTGCACCCGGCCTTAACCAAAGAATGCAGAATACTCCATAGGTTTTATTCCCGGGTGAAACCGGTTACGGTGACAGCTAGTAATAACTGTAAATCAAATATTATAGTTATATGCTCTATTATTTTGCCGGCGTCTTACAGAGTTACTGTGAAATATTTTACACTATTACATAAATTCCCAGATTAATGTTCGAAAGAGCAGGTAATGTTTTTTATGGAATGGGGGGGGGGTGAATTATGCCTGGTAGGAATCTCACACTACAGGTTGGCCGAAGTATAGTTCCAAACCTTTAGGTCATAGTCATGGCTTCCTTTTTTATAGCCTCCCTAAACTCATTCCAACAAACTGTAAGATTATTAATATAATATAACAAAACTTAACTTATTAAAATATATTGACAATATATATGAATAATATATGTCGTTGACACATATTTTAATTGTGTAATTATTTGTTTTATTGTACTTATGTGAGGAATAATCTTTGAGCGCAGTACAAATTCAAGTAAATTATCATATAAGCCACGACTATGACCTAAAGGTTAGAAACTGTATTATGATAAAATAAAATGGTTCATATAATGGTATCCTAACATTATAAGTATAATTATTCACTAAGCAAAACTGTTTGGAATTTAAATTAGCCTACATTTAAAGCTGTTTAGGGTTATTGAATATGAGTGTTTGAGTTGAGTGAGTTTGGTCATACTAAGAAAATATTGTGACCGTTTATTTAATTTTAATGATTGAACGGGAAAATGACTGAACAAAGGGCTATCAATAAATAAAATTAGGAACCAACGAATGCATTTATTGCAAAGTTTTAAAAGAATTTTACAAAGTTAGTCAATTTTTTAATGTTCTTTATTTTATGAATGCTGAATTAGTGGTACATTTGTCAAGTTACGGATGATTACTACTACTTTGTAATGAAGGATGCCATTTAGCAAGATATTCCGTCTTGGTGTTTTGAAACCATGCTAGTAATGTTTGGGACAAACAATATTTAAAATTTTCTTGCATCCAAAATAAATATACTTAAAATATATATAACATTAAACACATAACTTTCATCAAAGATCTTCCAATCATATGCGTATAATTTAAAATAACATTTTGAACAAAAACTTTTCTTAAAATAATTGTTTATTTTAAAAATAGCATTACATTTTTTAAGAGTTTACTTTTACTTGTTGCAGCCATAAAATACAATTGTAACACCACCAACTGTAATGCCACAAATATAATAATGTCAAAACACAATTTTGGTCGCTACGAAGGAATATTGATGCTAGTGTTGACTGTGCGAGGACACAGGCCGTGTCGTCCGTCATCATGTTGATGTGATCAATCAGAACTGTATAGTTGAGTGGCTCGTCAACACTTGTAACTAACACTGAAGTGTTTGGTATATCAACTGTAACCCATTTAGAATAGTTATGAACCAAACCCTATACAGTTTGAACAATTATTGTTGTGTGTGCTACCACATTTTTAAATGTCAACGGTAAAGTTATTAATAATATCTAAAAGTATGATTTTTTAGTGCTATGTAAACTAAAGTAGCAATAAAAGTGTTATATAACTTGAGAGCACGCGTTTCAAATTTACTGTAGACAATCGTAAAAAAATTTTCTTTACGTGACGAATCGTTGGTAAACATGTGGATCATCCGTAACTATAATCCTACTAGTATTATAAAAGTAAAAATATGTATATATGGTTGTTTGTAGTTCCATTACGCATAAACTACTGGACCGATTAAGCTATAGATTTTGCATGGACATAGCTGACACATCGTATGAACACATTATATACCTGATATTATATATCTGATAATGTTTTAAATCCAAACTTAGGGCTCCACCCCACGGATGCTGTAAGTTCCAATGCATATCTTATGGGTGGATATTATTTATAAAATTACCGGCTGTAGTTGTTTGTCAGCTAGGGCTAAGAAAGCCATATGGTAAAACTAACTAGTCAAAGATTTGATAGTTCTGGCCAGGTTAATATTTTTAATGTATTTAAATTTTTCGCGAGCGAATTCGCACGTAACATCTACTGTTATATAAAACTTAGTATTTAATTTATAAATAGATCAATAACACTATGCTAACATAGCTATAATAAAATAGTTTTATTTTTACATTAGTAGGAGCAGTAATATTTAATCCTCCTGGTAAAAATGAGAAAAACAATGAACAATCTATAAAATACAACATACAAAATCACGTTACCGTTTTGAAGGGCTATTTCAGTTTAGTAAATAAATAAGTACCAGGTCGGTAATGGGAGAGAAATAATAATTGCAGCAAATTTTAATTCGGCTTTAATGTCTATATTAAGAAAAAGTGTAAATAATTTGATTAAAGTAACTTTATCAATTAGACGAATTACATTATGTTAAACCGTTAGTTTTATTAAACAATTTTTACTAGCAATAAAAATTTATATTGTAAGAAAAACAAAACTACACCTTGATTGCTACAATAGGAGAGTAAACAACAGAGTTTTAACTATTTACCTAATGATATGTCGACTTTATTCGGCAAAATGTCGAAAAAGCAATGCATAAATTTTAAATACTATTCAAAAATGTCACATTTATTTTTATAAAAAGCTAATAACTCAGTTATTTATCACCCCATTTCAACAAACCATGAGAAATTATAATTGTTCTAATCCCCATTACATTATCCAAGAAACATTCTTTTGTTTATAAAACAAACGCTTTTAATGACATTTATAATAAAAAACTGTTAAAGGCCAACATATTGAAATGTATGCAGTTGCATTGATAAAATTATATTCCCTTGCTGTGAGTCTCAAAATTCACATTGGAGCCAAATTTAAACTTTCTATCTGAAGTAGAACCTGAGTTATACAAAAACTTTTAAAACCATAAACAGGCCGAGAGACGGAAAACTAGGCATTATATACACAAAGTGTATCCATGGAGTTTGTATACGTCCTGTACATAAACAAGTTTTATGATGGATAATTTCTAACAAATTTGGCAGTGAATACTAACAAAGATTAAAAATACTCCTAAGGAGTAAGCTTAATCTATGATAGTACTGCGACAACATTTGTTTTCGATTATATCTACTAAAATTATAATTTTCAATAAATTCGGTTAGTTTTTGTCGCTTCTTATATAAATGAATACTATTATAATGCAACGTTATAATATTAATTTTATTATCTTATAAAATAGGGTTAAAAATGTCAAATATGACAACATTATGGAAATACTTTTTTAAATGAATAATCAATAACATTGGTTTTAAAATCAAATGCGCTGTGGTAGAGTAGAATCATCTGGTTGGTTAATATTAATGAACTTCAGCGAAGTTTGCGACCACTTGCCACTCGTGCTTGTTGTGTACAACGAGCTGTTTGTTGAACGTTTAATCAATTTGCATGTCGGTAGCGGTAACAAACATGAATATTTATACTGTATTTCCTACAGATATCACAATGTTTCCTCGTAAATTGGTCATTGAACCAATAATATATTTCTAGGATAATGATTTAACTAATGGCAAAACAATAATTACACTAGTCACTTGGATGAATAATTTCTGGAATTCACAAAAAAAATAAAAAGTTACTACATAAATATGTGTTTTATAAATTAGGTAAACCGTAGGACTGTTCAGGAATAAAGTGAGTCCATGACGTATAGAACAAAAGACACTAAATTTATAGTAATTTTAGGAAACCAAACCTTGAGTATTGTATTAGGCTACAGAGATGCAATCACATCAATGTTTGTCCCATTCTTATCTTGCCGCCAAGCCAGGACTATAATTTACTAAATATTTAAGGTATTATATTTGAACATTAATCTATAGCTCCTGTAATTTGTATTTCTATCATTAATTTTAATTTTACATAAATATCCACTAAATATAAAATAAATGTAACAATGTTATATTGTTTCCAAATAATGATTATATGAGTATAGATTTTTATAATTTAATAAATGCATGTGTTTTTAATCTACTGTGATATCAGTTTTTACCCTCGCACAGGTCAAAGGCTAATGCGGGTAACATTTTCACACTTTTCATATCCATTTATTACTATTCATTTTTTTAAAGTACCGTTTTTGAATACCGGCGTTGTAGTGCTGTGGCTGACATTCCTAGATGCTGTAATGTGTACCTGATCTATTGGCAAGCCTGGGACGCTACTACGGCATAACCTACCGGATTTTCATTTGTTTATGAACATTTAAAATGGGACAGACGATTGAGATCCCCGCCGGTTGTTAAGTCGCGCAGTGATTAAAATTCTTAGTGTTAACGGTGTGAAAGCGGCTTTAATCAATCGGCAGATTAGCAAAGTGTTCGACACCTCTATCGTCAAAAAGTGATTCGTCACCTTTGACAAATTGGCTTAAACAATCATCACCTCCCTCCTCGTACCGCATCAAGAGAAAATGCGCTTTCAAATCGCTTGGTTTTGTGCACCTCAGTCAACATTTTTGAAGCGTGAGCACAACTTTTAATAAATTAGTTGTTCGGTAACAATTACAAAAACAACTTTTAACACTAAAATAAACTTCTAAGATAGTGAAGAAATCTTAAACTGTCTGTTCTATTTCCCGTTTTGATCAACTTTATTCACCACACCTTCAGTAATGACACAGGATCGCCCACTTCGTTTCTCGTCATGAATATTCATGTGGCCATCTTGAAATGTTCTAACCCATTTGCGTGCCATTCTATTGCTTATTTTGTTTTTTCCAAACACTTTAATAATCTGTTAATGAACTACAGCCGCTTTCACACTGTTAACACTTATAAACTGAATCACAGCGCGACTTCACAGTCGGTGGTGACCTCAATCGTCGTCGTCATTTTAAATGCTCACAAACAAATGAAAATCCGGTAGATGTTGCGTCCCAGCCTTGGTAACACATGCAGGTACAAAGCGTATCATTCAGGAATGCCAACCACATCGATACACCACCGGTATTCAAAAACTGTACTTATTTTAAAAACATGCCTCGTATATTTTTTCTTGAATTATTTTATTGAATTTGTAAATTTAACACTATTTTGGAAGTAATTTTTTTTAATTGAATTAAATATCCCTCTGATATATCTGAGAATAAGTAAGAATTTTGAAGTTTTTAATTCTATGACAAGTAGTTGTGGAGTAGTTAACAAAGTTTGTACAGAACTACTACAAATACTTAAAAAAAATTGTATGCTGAATGTTACTAAACATATTACTTAGCAGTACCTGGGGGGCCGAGCTTTGCTTGGAATAAGGGCAGTCAGTTTGTTTAGATCACTCGAAGTAATATTTCACTACTTCCCCCTATTGATAATCAGATTTGTATAACTCATTTGCCTCTTTTTTACATTTTAAGGTCCCTCCAGTTGTTATTTATAGCTCAATGTCCCTTTGATTTATTTTACTTCTCTATATATGTAATCTTCACTCAAATCTTTTAATCTCTGATCTCAGGAAACCACATGTTAATAATCATAAACAACATGAGTATTACTTTGACAGTTCCTTGGTTGATCATGAACAGCTGTTACAATTCTTTTGTTTTGATTTGAAACTCTATAAGCCCAATGTTAATTTTTTAACTTTTCATTATTTTTTTCCATTATTTGATTTTTTCTGGAGATGAGGCCTGTCTAGAACTTATTTTTATCCCAGAAATTAATTATTTCGAACATTTAAAGGAAATCGTTGGAGCCGTTTTTGGGATCAGTGTCGCAAGCAAGCAAGCAAGTAAGCAAGCAAGCAAGCAAACCTTACTCATATTAGAGTATAGGATAGTTGTTCTGTTGTTGTAGTATGTTAGTTTTATGCAAATTAAACCTTAAACCGAAAGGAGCGAGGGAGTTATTCAAATGCAATATTGTAAAACAGCTTGTAAAATAATTATACTTCGAACAAACTATTTTGGTACCCATGAAGTGTGGCTAACGGGTATTGATGAGTTCACTTGTGACCCTTACTTATAATATAATACCTTTGTCCTATTTTATAATGTAGCTGTGGCATGGAAATATCAACGAATTCGATACAACTGTTAATTGAACACTTCTAAAAACAATAAACCAAATGCTCATATCACTGGTGGCCTTTCCAGGAAATGTTTATTTAAAGTTGTTGTCACAAAACAATGGTATTCAATGGATTTTTACTACATATACTACATATTGCAATCATTTATTAGCATAGGCCCTGTGTAAGTGGCAATTTGCATACTATTATTTTGTGACAACAACACAAACAGCATTTTGTTCATTGTTTTTAGAAGTGTTCAATTACAAGTTGTAATGCATTCGTTGATATTTCCATGCCACAGCATATAACCGTTTAGTGAACTGTTGAGTTCATTTGTAAAGAAGTATATTTGTTGCAATATAATAGTTCATATGATGTAATAATTATGAAATAATATCCTTATATCTAAGAGCAAATACATGTATGTGATACATAAATTGCTTAGATGCTAGCTTGAGTAATCTTGCTAGTATTTTAATACAATTTTAATTTAAATTTTCCCGTTTAACTTCCTGACAACATTAACGAACTTAGACAAAATTCAATGTGATGTGTAAAATAAATAACTACTATTTATAAGTATCGTACATGTTATCAGTTAAATCAAGCAATTATTCTTATATACAAAATACGAATTAAAAACAAGTTAATGATGTTGAAAGGTCAGACACATGATTTCCGAGTAAATTCTTGATAGGGTACGGTACGAATATTGAAATGTATATTAGAAGAAAACATACACATTATTATTAGTAAGAATTATTATAATATACAGTGCAAGGACCACTTTCCCTAAAAGCGCTTGGGATAGGAACCTTTCAACGAAAAGTGTCTTTGGTGTTGAAATGTAATCAAACCGTATTAGAGAACTTTTGGGTATGACTGTTTTTACCATTGTATGTCTCGTGAATATTTTATGTTAAAAGAGTTTTGGTGTTAGGAGATGTTTATTGTGTTTATGCATTTCTCTAGTTTTCTTTTTTTGGGTGGGGTGGGGGAATTTCAACACCAGCCGCATTTTTTTAGGAGTACATTTAACGCTTTTAAAGAAAATCGGTCCAAACCCTCGCCTTTTTGGACAACCAGGTATTTGAACTTTGCCTTGAGTCCAAGACGCTAACCGTTAGTCTAGCGAGATGCCAAATCCCATTTTATTAGCATTGTTTTTGTGCATATTACAACATTGTTTGTTTTCTTTTACAGATTAACTTTAATTTTTGAATACTTATTCAGTTAGTTTTTGTTGTTAAAATCTCACTTGGTTGTTACTATATACTAACTATTAGTTTTCTTGAGTTGATTGCACGCAAACATGTTTTACACTAGACTTTTTTGTCTACATACAGTGAATACAGTTTCCAAAAATGATTTCTTTTCGTTTATTATGCTCGTTGACTATACATCTTCATTACTTTGGAACAAAGAACCTGCAAAAACTTAAAATACGACTTTTAGTGGTTGCTATACATATTTTATTATTTTCACGTAAATGATAAACCAGATGTCTTATTAATATATTTATAATATTAATATGATCAAAAATATATTAAAAAACCCACTGATTTAAACAAACTTACATCAATATATATTATAAAAACTATTTATGTAGGAAGTGTTTCCCTTCACGTTGTATATAACAATTTTGTAATTTAAAACATTCTCCGAAAAGCATGAGAAATAGCTGTTCAGCGGAGTTATTAATCTTAAAAGTAAAAATTAAAAGTAAATTATATTCCAGCCAGACGGCACATATCTTGATTTATTCATTAAATATATGCCTGATTATTCCTAACCTGAAAACAGTCATACAACTTAAATAATAAAAAGTAAGCTATATATACAAACAGTTACACAAACAATTATACGATCCTCTCCTCGAACTAATTTTACAAATAAAACTAGTGTGAAGTAAACCGAAGAGGTCATCCAAACTTAATAAACGAGTATATTTAAACTAGTCAAAAATCACACAATAGTGTAATAAAATTACGAACTAAAAAAACTCTTATTGCGGTGCTTATAATGGAAAAGTGGTTTAATAGTTAATTTTAACAATGTATCTACAACATATGTTTCTCATAATCATGTTTTTAAAGTATTACACAATACTAAATCTACCGTATGAACACCAATACATCACAACCAACTAAACGTTTATATTCTTTGTTTGAATAAGCCAATTATAAAGAAAGCTTAAGGTAGATGTATGCTTAATTTCAGACTTTAGGCACCTTGTTCAAAAGATTAATTAAAAAGAAAATACGAGTTAACATCAATAAGTTATGATTAATTTTGAGCAAAATCATCAAACATATGAAGGTTTAATGATACAAGATCCAACTGTGATTGGTCATTGGGATACTCATTAATGATCCTGGCTAAACAATAAGTCGGTCGTAGTCAGTAACAAGGCTACACAAGTCGTCTCACCCATCCCACACTCATCATTCATGTATATACGTGTTAAAATACGCCCTAGTTGTGTCGGTTTCTTACCGAATGATTTAGTGAATAAGTTCGAAAAACAACTGCTCTCATCTTAAATCAATATTGACTATTCATACTTAAAAACTACGTTTTATATATTTAGGCCGTGAGTTATACTTTGTATATAAAATACCTTTTAACATGACAAATATGTTGACAGTAAAACAATGAACTCTAAGTAAGGTATTGCAGACAGGCAGAGAATGTCTTCCACATAAATAATTCACGTCAGCTCCTTAAAATGGGTTTCCAATACAACTCAACATCCATTAATGCCTCATTTCTGATAAAAATCTACAAACATTTAAACACGTACTAATCAAGTCGTGATCTTTATAATAATTTGGAATATTATAAAACACTAAACAAATACAAAGTAAAATGTATTTGTTAATCACAATATATGTCATAGCTCAAATAATAGACACATGATAATTTAATAAAAAATTAAAATACGTGTTAACGTTTTGTTGAGTTATATAAGTTTAAAGTCATACTATCCATATATTTGTAATACATTTTACCTAGACACAAACATATTACATAGATTACACATTAACTACGAGCAGTTAATTTTAATATAAATATGTCTTTCTAAAAGTGTATCCAGATATATTCGGTCCGTATTCAGTTAAACAAATATATACACTCGGACCAAGTAATTGTTGTTTTGTACAGATATTTTAATAAAATAATAAGTTTTAAAAAGACAAGCAATCATGTATTTTAACTAAGTATAATCATAACACAACTGAGAACCTTGTTTTCAAACATCACATCCAGTCATCCGATTACATCTGAATTATTAATAACATTGTTGCTAACTCATATATATAACATCTTCCTCCTTTGGAAATAAAAATTAAACTACAAAAATAATTATATACAACAGTCACCTTTCTGCTCACAAGAATCTGAGTGGTGTCTTAGTTTTCCTTTTTGGTCTCTGTTGCTTTAGATCTTCTTTTCCGTGAACCCCTGGGTATTCATTAGACTTTGTTATTGATGGTTTCAGGTGACGGCGATTCCTTCTTAATTCTGCACTATTGTCATCTTTCCAACTTAATTTCCTTCAAAGCTCATTGGCTAAGGCAACCTAAACGCTCCAGATCCTTCTATATTCTTTCTAAGTTGATATAGTTACACCTGACACCATGTGTTATACAGAAACTTTAATAAAACAATAAGTTTCGAAAAAACAAGTAATCATGTATTTCAACTAAGTATAACTATAACATAACTGAAAAACTTGTTTACAAACATCACATACAGCCATCTGATTACATCTGAATTGTTAATAACATTGTTGCCAACTGATACATAATACATTTGTTCTTCAGTTAAATTAAAACCGTATGGATTTATTTCTATTTATGAATTTAAACGAGTTCGCACGCAGCACGCTGACGTGAGGGAAGTGAATTTCCAAATAAAACGTTTACAAATCAAAATTAGTGTAAAAACATACATTTGTCCAATTTTTATTGAAATCTGAAAACTTAGATTTTTTGGCTGTTCTGATACTCCTGGTTTAATTTACTTGCAAAGCTGGGAATACAATTTTGCCCAATATAAGGTTAGGAGAAGGTCCAGACAGGCTTGAAAGTAGGCGTGAGGTTGCTGGGGATGATAAAAGTACGCTAACAAAGGAATAACAGGCTTTTCTCGTGTAAAACACCCATAAGACAACGTACTGTGTTTAGCCGATACGCATTTTATTTAATAACTCGGTAAATATTTATGCTAGAATGACGAGAGAAGACTTAAAACTTTTGCCTCTCTAATTTCCGTCTTTTTACATGCATTTATTTTACATCTGGGGCTTTTTTTGAGCCCAAAAACTCGAAATTTGAAAGATTAATCCCCCAAAAAAGGGGTTTAGAGTTTTCTGATTGTTTTGCCCAACGAACTTGTCCAACTGATTACAGAAAGGAACGACCCTACCAAATTTGAAGTAAATCGGACAAAAATTGCAACCGCTAGAGTGCAAACACACACACACACACACACACACACACACACACACACACACACACACACACACACACACACACACATATATATATATATGTCTATATATATATATATATATATACAATTTTGAACGACCCCCCCAAAACGTGTTCAGGGGGTCACGTTAGGAACTTCTATGGTGGTCCCGGGCTTAAGTTTCACCGTGCGGGTCATGCTAATAGTTCACTTTCCAAAGGAAATTCACTAAAAACTTCCATAAGCAGGAATATGAACATATCGTATATTAGCTTTAAATAGTTTACAATAACAATGAAGTGATTTAAACAAATTAAGATATTTATCCATCCTAAAGCAAAAATACCTGAATTTAACTTGTTTACCAAAGGTACTTTTATCATCATCTCAGTTTAGGAGTATTAACATTTGTGAACCAAAGAAGGTGTTTTATTGAATCCGGTACAATACTGAATATAGGAAAGTGGTTGGTCTAAGAACATTCTGGTTTGGTCTGTAGCGAAAGTTAACAGCTGAGTTTAGAATGAAGTGAATCACCAGCATAAAGGTAAAATATAATATTATAAGGTTATAAGATACTTCTTTGGCGTAGTTAAGAATATAAATGGTCCAACTGTTAAGCCTTCAGTTATTATGTTTAACAGATTGTACTTATAGCACTTCTTGTTATTCTTTAAGTTGCGTAATTTACACAAACAGATGACAAACTGGAGAGTTACGAACTTAACAAATGTAGAAACAAACATAACTCAGTTTTGATACAGTTGTTGAAGTATAATTTGTTGATTTACACTGCATGTGATTGATATAAATCCGTTAAATCGTCAGTTGTGAGTTCTCCAAGAAGAGTTGATAAATTGTTGAACGTTTTTAAACAACCAGTTTTTGACTCTTTATTTAAACATATTATGAAATAGCGTACTGTATAGATGTAGCATGCCATTTGACTTTGACAATGGTTCGCATAGTTTTGATACTCGCAAGGAAACCTAAATTTTGCTGAAATAATCAGAAATGTATGCAATTAATTTATAATGATAACTGTAAGAAAGAGTTATTCAATTTGTTATATTTTTTGAGATAAGCTAAATAGCAATAACCATATATTAGTCAAACATAACTTATTATTGATAATATATATTTTCTGCGATACTTAAAAATGTTAAACTAATAAATAATTGCCATGATGTCCATTGGTACACAACAATGTTTTTTTTGAACGACACACTGTAAAGTAAATTCTCACTTTGTATATTTATCCTCATTATTTTCAGTCAACATTTGTTTATGTAATAAATATGTGTCCTGCGTTGTTATTGTTTTTTTACATGGATTATTGTTTGTACTCTATATTAGTTATCCATTCTCCACTGCGTAATATTTGGTTTTCGTAGTCATTTAGTAAGATTACTCGAACAAAAGGCCTAGTCCCCTCCTTCACAAAGTAACATTCCTGCCTAAGCTTCATTCAGTAGTTGGATCTTAATATAAACTAGAGTCATGATGTAATTGAACCTAGATTACATTGAAACCTAATCATTCAAATATAAGTATACTTAAAGGTTACCTTGTTAAGGAAGTGTCACTTCAATTTCTCAAGAAACTCATTAGTTCAGGACATTGAAAAATCTCCTTTCAAAGCCTGTACTTGGAAGTGTTTATCATCTCAGGTCTATATAGAAAACATGTAATGATAAAATGTGTTTAGTTCACTTGACTTAATTCACAGAATTTGTTAATTCTTTATTTCAATATGAAAAACAGCAACGTTCAATAATGTTTTATTTATTGTCAAGTTGTATAAATATAGCTGTTCAATTAGTTTATAGTTACCATCACCTTTAACACGTACATACTGCATACCTTTATAGTACTACACTATGTTTATGAAAGTCAAAACGCATTTACTTAGTTTATAGAATTAGTATTTTAACTAGCATTCGAGTTACTAGGTTATTTACTTGTTTATTTATATTTATCTAAGTTTACTAAAAGTAGCAGCTTACTATTATTGAATGACAATGTATAATTAAACAACAAAGTCTTAATTTAAAAGTACATTAACACAATTTTTTTACAGGTTTTATAATAAAAACGACTCTAAAATATTAGTAAAAATTCAATATTTAAGGATTTTTTTAAGCCATTCAGTTTGCACAATAGGCCAGGTCACTAAAACTGATCTAATAATACATGTCGAGTTTCTGCTCTTGACTCACAATACAAGTTCATGGCATGTGTATATAGCCTAAATGCACTCATGAATTTGAACACTGATTTGACTAAACAAAGCAATGCAATAGTATTGAATGTTTTATGATAGATATTTGATAATATTCGTTACTGCTAGCGGTGCAGAAAAATATCTGCGGTTGTTCGATAAGCAAAAAATAAAATGACAAACGTAATTTACGCTTTCTAATGAAAAATATACTCAATTTGATTTAAATAAGTAATAAATATTACAAGCGAATGTAACATAAGTATATGTACTGGTGTCAAACATGCTTAATTTTCGTTATGAAATTATAGTATATTATTTAAATTAATATAGGAAAAATGGGGCTCTTTCATACAGCAAGTTTTTACAATTTTCCGACAGTGCAATTAAGAGTACTTTAAATCTGCTTCTAAGCATATTTAAATACACCTTATTAATACATTTAACAACGTCACAAGAAAAACTACGTACATGTTCCATGTCGTTGTATACAAATACTGGAATCATTTGAGTATGATTGGTTTTATATATATAACACATTTCAAAGGCTTAAAATAATGGTAGATGTAGTCCTAGGTTGTTTAGACAAGTTAATAAACAGCGTATTGTTAGTAGTTATGAATTGATTAGGTTTCATGGTTAATTGACATGTTTGTTAAAGTTATTTGAAAGTGAAATTTCGTCTCTTTAGTGAACTGGTGGGTTTATGGTTATGTGAACGAGTGAGTGTTTTTGTGTGTGAACGATTGACTGTGGATGAACGAGTGTTTGTATTGGTCTGAGAGGGTTTTTGTTATTGAAATGGTAAGGGTTACTTAAGGGTTACTGGGATGATGGAATGATAATGGTAGATAATGGTGGTTGGATAAGGGTTATTTAGTGTTATTTTATTGAAATGGTGGGGGGCTAAGCATATGATGAGGGTATGTCAAGATTATTATATGTTTACTTGGAAACTACTAATAAAAACGTAGCCTAACATGGTATTTGTATTAACTGAATAAACAATACAGTATAACTAGCTGAATAAAAATACAATTATTAAGTCACTATCGTGACTTAATAACCAGAAGTCTCAAAAGAGAATATGCATGGATGCGAGCAGCAAAGCCCATCCATGTTTATGAATGGAATTGTTTCTTAATACCTAATTACGACTATTGTAAACTTTCGTCTAATCAGATCTGACCCCGTCACGGGTGTGATTTAAAACACCTATAATGACGGTTACAATGCAACATTCTATTAAGACATCCTCTCACGCGATTCCAAGCAGCGACTTCTTGCGTGACGCGGGGGAAAGCGGGAAAACGGCAACCCAGTTTTCACAGGCCGTGTCCTTGGCCGCGTGAGCTGTTATTTAGTGAAAGTTTCAAAGTTAAGAGTGTGAACTTATCGGTAGATTATACAAGAGAAATATCCCTCCAAAGGAATTTCCACATCCACCCATAGAAGGTTCTCCCTGTCACATCTGTGGTAAAGGTATGTTCAACGATTACGTTCTCGATCACAATCATTTAAACGGATCAATAAGAGGTTACGCCCACTCTACTTGTAATATAAACTACCGATTACCATACTTTGTCCCAATAATTATAAAAGATCTAGGAATAGAACTGTTAAACTACTTCACTAGCGTCAATGCCAATATAAAATTCATACCTTTCAAGGGTCAAATAGAAAGGTTCCTATGCATTTCAAAGAGAATTAAAAATACTACAATGAAGTTTTTAGACTCTTCTCAATTCTATCCAGAAATTGATAAATTAGAAACTATAAGATCAATCTGTATTGAAAACTATAAACTCGACATGTTCTACTACCTGACAATAGGAGCTTACAGTTTCGACGTCATGCTCAAGATTACAAACACTCGCATAGAACTTTTAAACGATATTGAAATGTATAATATGATAATGAAAGGTATAAGAGGTGGATTTACATGTGCAGTAAAGAAATTCGCAAGTTCCAATCACCCCTCACTCCCCAATTACGATCCCACTAAACCCGACTCACTGATTTACTTCTATGACATTATCGGTCTTTACTCCACTGTAATGTTGAAAACTCCACTTCCTCTAGACGGTTTCAAGTGGATATCTCCAGACTCGGTTCATTTAGAAAGTAAACCAGAAGGTACAGGTTACATCTTAGAAGTAGATTTAAAATATCCATTTAACTCAGATCACAGGGACTATCCACTATGTCCTCATCTCGTAGAAGGTAAATTAATATCTTCTTTTCAAGACAGAAAACATTACGTAATACACTACGAGACATTAAAATAAGCTCTCTCAATGGGACTCATATTAGAAAAAGTTCACAAAGCTATTTCATTTAACGAATCATGTTGGTTAGAACCTTACATAAAAATGAACACAGACTTGAGAATGCACTATTCCCAAGACAAAGACCTATCCAATTTCTTTAAACTCCAATCAAACCTCATATACGGTAAATCAATAGAAAAGGTAACTGATAACTTAAATAAACATTTCTTATACAACAACACCAGAAAACTAATGAGATTAATAAAACAGCCCACTTTC
Source organism: Allygus modestus (assembly GCA_963675035.1). NCBI lineage: Eukaryota > Metazoa > Arthropoda > Insecta > Hemiptera > Cicadellidae > Allygus > Allygus modestus. Next base: position 88,577,800 of record OY776112.1, on the reverse strand, counting down.
GTAGACAAATTAATATTAAATGAAAATAACTACGTAATCTTTATGTCTAAAAGAAAGGTTCGTTTTAATAAGCCAATATGTTTAGATGTTTCAATACTAGATCTAAGTAAGAGATACATGTACGACATGTGCTACAATAAATTAAAGAAAACCTTTCCCTCTTTCGATCTCATATACACAGACAACGATTCCTTCGCATTGCACATATTCTCTAAAAACGATTCGTTTACAAAACAAGATTTCATTCACCCTTCACGTCTAGGTCTATTCAAAGATATATGTCCTAATAACCCCATACTAGACTTTGCTACAGTAAGATGTAAAACATACGGTTACAGAACTCTAAAAGATTCTCAATTAAAAAACTTACCCCAATCATTTAGTTTTGAAAATTACAAAAATATACTATCCAGTATAGATACTTTAAAAATATACGCATACTATAACAGAGTAATAGATAACAGAGTATGTCAAATTACACAAAATAAATCTCTCATATCCTCTTAATATCACATTAACCCCTGATTACCCTCCATCATCACATACTATATAAAACCATCATACCATCACATAATAACACACCCTTATCACACACCCCTCCTAGTACCTTATCCAATCCTTAACCAAGTCTAACATATATAACCTATATAACACCCTTACCATAACCTTGTCATATCCATATCCCACCATTACCCAAGTACCATTATCCTAACCTTACAATACCATCATCCAAGTAACCCCCACCATTTCAATAACTAACCCCCCACACACCTATACACCCACAGTGACTCGTTCATCCACAGTGAATCGTTCACACTGAATCGTTCAAATACCCATACAACCACCAGTTCACTAAAAGGACGAAATTTCACTTACAAAAAAAATTTTAACAAACCTGTCAATTAACCATGAAACCTTACCATTTCATAACTACTATTGTTGACTTATGTTTACAGTGTATTCTGGTGCTGGTGCCTCAGGTCAGTTCGTTTTTCAAAGGATTATTAAACATGTTCGAATTGTGTGGTAAGGTTTATATGTTAAATTTGAACGCAGTGTCATTTTCAGTATATTGTTGTTGCCATTAATTCAACCTATTAAAAACGAAGCGCTGAAATACATAACTAGATGTATAAATACTACACGATCAACAGCATGTTATTATTTCATAACCTTACAAATTAATGAAGAATAGAGTAATCAGTTATAATAAATAACTGGTTTCCTCCACATGACGTGCTGTGACTAACCCTAAGCTTGGAAAGACATCGTCAGCAGTCTGTTTGATAGTTGTAATATGCAAAGTTTGGATAACCACTCGAGTTTCAGCTTTATATTTAATACTTTAATCCGGATTTTATGACGACATCGGAATTATTTATCCTGTTTAGTCACTTTCAACCTACAAACATTGCATTAACAACTTTTATGTTGTTAAATATAAATCAAATAAGAGTTTGTTACTAAGATATACATGAATATATATAAAAACCCTTATATTGAAATATGTTTATAAATTTAACCTTTCTATTAAGGTTATTTTGGTGAAACTAAAGGGAAAAAATTTGTATGAGCTGTAATATATTACCTATGATATAATTTAGTCTTTAATATTTAACAAAATTTAACTGTGTTAATTATAATTTGTTTGATTTTGGTTAAGTTTTATTATACATTAAAATAATAATAATAGTAATAACGATATTTTAAAGTACTTATATAACGCAATACATAGTTTTATTCCTGCTTTAAAACCTTAGCGAAATTTTGGGATTGACGATTATTGTTATATATATGTATAAATAAATAAGGCGGTTGGAATAAAATTTAACATCCTAGTTGAATTTAGTTTAAAATTAGTAAAAATTAATAAAACATCTGTTTTAAATATTGACAAAAAAACTAAAAGTAAAACGATTATACAATCATTTCAACTATAAAACAAATCTCTATAGTGAATAAAGTGCTGGCAGACATTGAAAAATGCATAACCTACAATTACCATACATTTACAACCTTAACAATTAACAAAATGTTGCAAATTTATTTATATTGGCTCCAAATTGGAAAAATGAGGTATCCAACTTTCAATTTAGTATCAGATTGGTTTTATACATTTATATCACTAGAATACTGCTTGTTAACAAACCATAACATTCGTCGATCTATTTATGAAACGTATTAATTTAAATTAAATTAATAAGAGCTATAAAATGAAATTACAGGTTTATAAAATTTAACTATGAAACTGAAAGCCCCAAACGTTTAAAGATTAAAAGTTTGTTAAATGGTGATTTAGAGCTATAAGACTAAAAATTGTCCGTTTTACTATGTATATTTAGTCTATTTTTCAATGAAAATACGGATTAAAACAGAATACCTTAAATTTGAATGGTCCTTGTTATTTTTGTAGGATTTTCCCACTACCTGATCGATGCAGCCAGAAATATGTTTACTTCCAATATAATTATTTTTTATCTCGATTATAAAACTACTTTTCCGCATTACTTTTTTGTCACCTGATACTTAGAATTAACGAAATCAAAAGCTTAATAAAAATCATATTAACTCCCACAAAATTGCCAACTGATACGATTCGCCATTCGCATCCCCTGTACTTAAATTCAATTAAGGGATGTTTTAGAAATTTAAGACGTTTTCTGTACTCATAATCTCAAAGTACCCTATAATATGTTATTGAAAAATATATAAAAATCCAATTCATTGATCGTAATTACAAAAAGTATGGAATATATAAAGAACTAATATAATATATGGGGCATTTCTGAAATACTCCAACAAGCTCAGGATTTGATTCCTCCTATACAAAATTATACAAACATTCACGTTAACATGGGTCATTAATTGCTTATTTTCCATCAACACCAGTTTTATCAACATCAACCTTGTCTATAAATCAGACCTATTAAATCGACGGGTTGTGAATTTCGGCCTTTTTTAGGGTGTTTATTGTCTTTTACCTACAAATGTATTATGGTCATTGACAACGCATGTCACAAACATCGTTAGACGCATCGTACCTTACAACGGTTGCGGTTACCGAGCGTCACGGTATACCGACTATCGCCGCGAGATAACAGGCCTCCGGGGCTGGCGCTATGAATAGGCCAATATTTATTGCATTATGGTGGTAAAATTCGGTTTTAAATGATAAAAAACGATCGATACTATAAGAATAAAACGCAGTTTCGAGGTCGTTTTTGGCGATTTGAGAGGTCAAAAGCAAATTTCAAGCGAAAAATCAAGCGTTTTAGACGAACCGAGAAAAAATCAATGTCGCAAATAAATTGTATTTAAAAATCCCTACAAGTGAGTAGATAGCGTTTAGTGCCCTTAACATTCATACAAAATTTCATAAAAATCCGCCGATAAATAACCTAACGCGAGGCCACTTTGTAAACTCTGGATTAACACATGTAACGCGCAGGTTTATCCACTAATACGGGATTTTCTCGTATTAACGTGTACTAGAAGTCACTGCGAACCCGCATACAAAATATCAAATAGATATCTTCAATAATAATGGTGATATTAAGCATCGGGCAAAGGTCGATAATTAAGTCCGGCTGAAAACGCGTCCCATAGGAATGAAAGATACGTCATAATATAGACCATATAATTAAACAGTTATCTTCTATTTTCTCTTAAAAATTTCGTTATTTTTGCAATTTCTCTTATCGTTTCCTAGATATAAGCAATTAAAGTTTCCAGAAAGTGAACCGTTCCGTACTACCACTGTAAAATTCCATGTCAAAATTGGGTTAAAAACAAGAGATTTTAAGTGAAAATAAGCCAAATTGACGTTGTTTTGGTAAAAAATGCTCATTTACATCTGTTGCGAGCGCGTAGAGTTTAATCCGAAAATTTATTATGTCGAAATTGGGTTAAAAACAAGAGATTTTAATTGAAAATAGGCCAAATTGACGTTGTTTTGGTAAAAAATGCTCATTTACAGCTGTTGCGAGCGCGTAAAATTTAATCCGAAAATTTATCATGTCAAAATTGGGTTAAAACCAGAAATTTTAAGGGAAAACAGGCCAAATTGACGTTTTTTGGTAAAAAATTCTCATTTACAGCTGTTTGTGAGCGCGTATAATTTAATCTAAAATTTTATCCGGAAAATTTATCATGTCAAAATTGGGTTGAAAAAAAAATAAATTTTAAGGGATAATAGGCCAAATTGACGTTTTTTTTGGTTAAAAAATGCTCATTTACAGCTGTTGCGAGCGCGTATAATTTAATCCAAAATTTAATCCTGGTCACTTGACTTGACCTTCGTCGTGGCCTCGACCTTAATAGGCCGTACAGTCGCTGTTTTACATCTACTTTGGTTTATAATTCAAATCACATATATATATAACACGAATGAATACATAACAAGTCGGTTCAAAGGTCTTTATGTGTTACACTTTTAAAATCATAATAATGCTATTAAGGAACCAGTAAAATAAATTCTTTAAGATTCGTAAAGTAATATAGGGCTTTCCGTTCCGTTGAAATTTAATCAAAACAACCTAAACCATCTGATCTAAACAAAAAAAAACTGTCTCTTTAAGTTAAAACCTGCAATCTAGAGTACAGAGAATATGGTCTGTCCTGTACAAGATTTGTTTGGTTTAGGGTAAATCAATAAACATGTATATAAATAATTATTTAAAAATAAAATTTAAATTAAATAATAATTAATAATAATAATAAATCTAAAGTCTTTTTAACGAATTTTCTCTATTGGGAATAAGTTATTACCATATTTCGCATTGTAAGAGTTAGGCCCGGGACCATGATAACTTTTAGTTTTGAGGCCCCCAGATGCATAAAACACCATTCGTTGAAATTCATATATGTGTGTGTGTGTGTGTGTGTGTGTGTGTGTGTGTGTGTGTGTGTGTGTGTCCGTAGGCATGATAACTTTCGTATAAATGGTCCTATCTTGATGGAATTTGGGATAAACGTATAAGGGATTATATATTTTCATGAGTTAGAAAACCAGACAGATTGCACCTTTATAAAGGGAGTTTGCGGGGGTTACCCCAATTCATTTTTAAATTTTACATATATATTGTTTTCTAAAACCAAACTTTAATTTATACTATTGAATTCGGCTTGAAAAAAAACAAACAATTTGGTATTTTGATCATCGCTCTACGTTAATTGTTTACCTCGATTATTGGAAGTGCTAAACATAGTACGTAGTCCAATGTTAATCTTATGAAGTAATTTATCATATATTGTTATAAAGTACTTGAGGATTCAAACAGCTATGTTGATAAGCAACAGACATCACATATGAATTATCACAAAAAAGGGGCTACTAACTTTGCCCTTTAACGTAAATCATTTAACTAATTTATTCAAAGCAACTTTAAGTCAAGTTTGAAAGGGTTTTATTTGCGGAAGGTATTTTAGAAGTTGTGGCATATTTGTATTCCTATGACTCGTATAAGATAATGAGATAATTAGAAGATAATAGTGATGTGATAAACATAATTGGTAATTACATATATGTTAAAAAATATAGAGTAATTTTCTTAAAAAAATTTTAAAATGTTAAATTTTATATATTGATATTCAAATTTGGGGACAATTCAATGTACCAAAAGTAGGCCTAGCCTAGATTTTGGAGTATTCATGTTTTAATTACCATAACTACGTTGGATTAAAATTTGTATCAGATACTATTATTGATTTTATGTTAAATTTAAACAGTTGTATGATATAATTGTAATTAATTCGTAAGTATCCTTTGATAAATGTTTATTCAAACTTAGACCCACCTACCGTTGAGGATAGGCTATCCACAATCACGCTGTAAAAGGTAGTGTAGGCATTTTCCAATGCTCTATTAGATGTATATTTAGTTTACAAATCATAAATAGTTCATTGAAATAAGGTTTAGAATAACTAACAACGATTTATTTATATTTGAGATATATTTTGATTTTACGATTTATTGTAATGTAATACCGTTTACCACTATAAGGTAATGTTTGACAACCAGTTGAGTCATGGCGGTGGCAGCAGACAATGTTGCAGCAAATCTCAAGCCGAGCATCTGTAGTATATTGGTAGCTGGAGCAGTGCCGTGTGCAAAGAATCACTGCTGCCAGCAAGGACCCACTTCTCCCAGTCGCTGCGGATCGACAAGACCATTTGCCCTGCGACAAGACAGGGATAGAGAGACATCAGTCGCTGCGGGTCTCTGGCCATTTGGTTTGCGACTTAATAAATATTGATAACTAGGAGAGTTATAGGAAAATATTGTATCTGAATATTAATAATTTAGTTAACTCCATTAAATAGGGTGGATAATTGTGAAAAGTTGTAAAGATTGTTTATCGAACATTAATAATTCTGTCAAGTTAGTTGTATTGGTTAATATTAAAAATAAAAGGTCTGTAAATTGTGTAAATACGAGTTTTCATTTCTTGGTAAGTTTAAAAAATATTATTTTCTCAAATACACTTGCACACAAGGCATTTGTCCTGTCCCGACTGTCCGACGGCGCTGAGGCCTAACACAAACACGCACTTTATACGGCATTTGTCTTGCACTCTTTGTGTTGTGGCCGAACTCAAACAATTAGTGGCATTTTTCCCTTTTTACCAACAAGGCATTTGTCCTGTCCCGACAGTCCATCATCGGCACTGCGGCCTAACATTAACACTCATTCACACGGCATTTGTCTGGAATAACTTACGGTACTGCTGCGGCCGAACACTTACAATTAGTTACACAACGCATAACATTTGGATCTACCTTTGGCCAAGAACCCTCACCCTGATAAAAACATTTAACAAGAAGATAAAATTCCTTTTAATGAAAAATTTTAAAAATTGTAACCTAATATCAAATTTACATCATGGATTAATTGGTGATACATATTTTTTCACTTTAAATCAAAATTCCCGTTTTAAAACTTCTTGAATAAAGTTCACCCTTATTTGTCAGTAAATGTTATGTAACATTATATGTAGTGTAATATAAGTCAACACTGTATATGCAATAATAACCGGATGATGAAATATTTGGTATTAATGGCATTTTTTGTGTGTTTTTCATTTTATTTTCCTAGATAAATATATGTCTCTACCTCAAATGTCTACGGACTTACCATAACATATGTGTACTGGTAAAAATTACCGTATCGTCAAGTGGAGGAATATCGGATCACTTGACTATAATGTAATTTAAATCAGTACACATATACTGATGAGTGTATCGGAGGCTTAATTCATACAAAAATTAAGTTACTCTAACAGTTTATGCAAATCATGGCAAATGTTTTATAAATCAGCTACTCAACCACGTGTTGCCGTAACCGCTAGCAATATTTTGTGCTTAGCTAAGCTGATAAACTACTCAGTTAACTCAACCGGTTTACTCTCAAACTAATAACAAACTATTTTTTACAGGCTTGCTTATACTGAATTGAAATAGGAAAGTAGCGCACAAATAAGTTAAGCCACCGAGTCAAACAGTAGTTTGCTTAGCAAAAAATTATTTCAGCTTAGTTAAATACAACAAGTTGTCCAGCTATTATTCTTATATTTGATATATTTATAAAGTACAGGGTTGCAACTAGCTCAGGAAATTAACCGTCCGTGTTTTTAAATTAATAAGTTTATATTAAATACTACGATTATGAGAACAAAGCAACTTATAGAATATAAGAGTTAATAACATTCTAGAGCATTAGATTTTTAACAGTGTTATAAAAACAATAACAGCTATTCACTAGCAAACAAAATTTTCTGTTAATTTGTGGATCATAAATTACTGTTTTATAAAAAAAATTTCTTTTTTTCACTAAGTATAAAAAACAATTGAGCTATTTGTACCTTGTAAATAATTCGTGCCATTATTAGAGCGATGGGAACAAAAGGCTTTTAGCAAAATGAAAATGCATATTTAATAGATCCTGGTCGTGGGACGCCGACACCATTGGAGCAGCGTCTTGGGAGTCTCCATGCAGCTCTGACCTATATAACGGGTAATAATTTTTTTTCTTTATACAATTTTAAAAATGGGGATGGACCCAAACTGATTATTTTTTGGATAAATTCTACGACAAGTGGATATGGAGGAAAATTCAATTTAGATTTTGCCATTAAGGCAAATAATTGTTGTCCAGGTTTTTTCACCGTTATGTGGCAATACTTAATAATTATTTTAAGTTACGTTATCTTACTTAATAATTTATTTAAATAGGGCTTGGCAAAATAGGTTAAACTAGCTTTATTAAACTTTTTAATATGCTCGTTGTCCTGTAAATTATTCCCGGAAATAATTTTACGGTATTTTATTACGGTATGGCAAGCTTTTAATTTTGCATATTACCCATAAAGCTAAATTGTTAGTAGTGAACACGGCCCAGTGACCCAATCAATAGGGCATTCTGACTATCCAATAATGTATTTGGAGCAAAAAATACCATTGAATAAATATTTCAGCGAAGTAGAAATGTTTGAAAGGTTTACAGTCATAGTGTTCTTCGATCCAAGTTTCATACAAACCTTTAAAATTTCATTGTATATTCCTACAACAAAATATTAACTAAAAACCCTTGTTATATAATGCATCCTTTTTAAAGAGGCACAACCTATAAAACAGAATTATATTATATACCACCACAAAAAAACTAAAACAACATGATAACATATATATCAACAGATTTAAAAAGGCAATTAAAACGATTTTGCAATCTATATGGCACTAAAATATAATTAAACTATGAAAATAATATGAAATACAATCTACTAAACTAGTGTTATATAATGTAATCTATAATTTATTCTTAATATTTATCCTTGCTATGTCAATGTGACACCCCTATTTTTATAGCTGGTAAATAATATTACAAATTTACAACCTTTTTACCCACAATTTTGTTTAAATAGCGATTTAAAACGTTAAAAAATTAAAAAGTATTTAATTTACAATGTACACTGCATTCATTTTTTATTTTTTATTTGTTTATTAGGAGACCGACATCCTTATACATTACTAATCAGGCTTTATACCGGTATTATATTTCCGATACCCTGAGTATCTTCAGCATCGGGGCACGGCTTCTTCAGCCTTTATGTTCAATCTCAATTTAGCGTGGTGTTATACTAGTTTTTCATAAAGTGTTTGTAAACTTACCACCTTGGAAGATGATGAAGCTTCTTCTCTGTAGTAAGACTAGGCAACTTTCCGCATCGGTTTGTCTAAATAGTTCTTACTTGTTGAAACGCTATTATTAATTATGACCAATTATTTAATTGGTTCAAAGTAAATATTAAAAAAATTTCGATTGTACAACACTAACTTGTGCGTTACATAATTATAAAAACACGCAGCGTAGGGCCTACAACTGTTCAATAACCAGCTGACAAGAAGTCGTTACAACAAATCTAATTAATCTGGTAATTTGAGATAACGGTTGTGATTGGGTTTGCATTGAGTGATTTGATGGGTTTTTCCCCCTAAAAGAATAGAATAGTAATGGGCAAGTTCTTTGTGTTAATACAATTTTATGTAGTGGAATATTACAAGAGATTTTATGTAAACATTGGACTTGCGTGGACTATATAATAATCTTAGGTAAAAATATATTTGGACTGTACCTCGTCAAAGTTTTAATATACAAAACAAATTTTGAAGCCAAAGAAAAATCACAGTGTTTTTTGACATTTTTATTTAATAAATGTTGCTTTAGTTAGTTTAAAACCGTATACTTGTTTTAAATTAACAGTATATTAGCAAATATAATATTGATTTGTTTCATAATATGTAGTCTAATTATAATGAATCTTCCCTAACTAGACAATTTCGCTTGACTAGACAAAATGGATTTGTAAATGCAATTTCAACACACCTTTCCTATATCAAGCTATTATTTGAATAGTCCATTGTAAATAAGATATTACCTGGAAATTTTAAGATGTTCAGATGACCAATGTATAAAAAAATTCCAAATTTCCTAAATATCCCACCTGGGGAAAATCCGCCGTGTTGGATTTTCCATTTTTTTTTAGATTTTTACATATAATATTTTAAGAAATCAAATTTTAGATTTCACCATTTAATTCGCAAATAATTTGAACACAAATTTCTTGTTTTGATCATTGATCTACGTCTATTGGTTGCAGAGATGTTGCAAGTGCTAAACACAGTACGTTGACCAATTTCATCATTATGGAGAATACGAACAATTTTATATCTCCACTTATTTATGAACGTATACTGACGAAAGTTGGTATATGGCTTCATCTAGTTGTCGCCTAATGATATTTGCACAAAAGAACAATTTTCTGCCGATGGTTTCCATATCAGTAAACCTACGTACTCCCATAATACCCAGATAATATTCTTACGGAGGGTAAGTAAAATGTTTTGGCTCTCTTAATTATGAACATAAATTAATAAAACTTGGCATGTGGCTTCACCTAAATAGTTGAGTTATATTGGTAGTTCAATAAAATGCTATTTTTTTTCTTGTTGCAGAAAACCTGCGTACCGGTACTCGATGGGATATGTTACCGATGCACCGTCCAAGAAGAAACGGAACATTCCCCCCCTCAAAGATTGAAATAATTAATACTTGCACATTATATCCAAAACATTTATGTTAAATTTATATTCTGTCCAAGTCATTTTATATTACAATGTTTTCCTTTTTGTCTTTACTTTTAGACAAAATGGCCAAGCACATAATTTGGATGCAAAGAACATCATCCTATATAATAATAGCGTGTAGTGGTGACGTGTAACCACCTATTTAGAGTATTTAGAACGTAGTGGTCAGTTTGGTGTTAATAAATGTTTTCTTAGCAAAAGGATGATGTAAAGGTATGATATCATAAATGTCCTAACATATAAGTTTGCATTTGGCAAAAAATAAGTTTTTTTTTAATTTTTCGCCATCCCCATGTATAAGGAACGTATGTGCACCTATTCAGAGTAAACTACTAAATTTAGAGAGGCCAGGTTGGTGTAAATATTACTTTAGGCGAAAGATGATGATAAAATACGATATCTTAAATTTACTCAGTTATCAATTTGCAATTGGAAAAAAACTGTTTGGTAATTTGTCATTTATGATAGTTTTGTTTATCAGACAATGTGTTCAGAACTGCGCATCCGAATGCAATACAACCGTGAGTAAACTTAATCTTGTTTTTGTAAACAAAGTCGACTATTCTTAATTCAATTTAGGTTTTGGAATTAAATAATTTACAAGCAATAAAGAACAAAATATCTATGCTGGATGAACATAGAGCTTATAATTCTGTTTAAAAGGTTCAGGAACATTTTAACATATAATTTAACATTTAATCCATATTGATGTATTCTATATTCTATATTTTTATTTCAGGTTTTTTACTTTTACACTTGAGGAAAAATCGTGTTTAATCACTGATAATGGAGTCAGAAAAAGATGATTTTCCTTTAATAAATCATGGGTCTCCGAAAATACGGCAGCAGAGCGACATTATAGTGGTTCGCATATAGAATTATAGTTTCTTAGGTAGTGTTTATAGTTTTGTGTAAAACTTAATCAAAAGCTTTTTGTGAACAACGGTGATTATACTAACAAAAGTGCGATTTGTGATTAGTATATGAGTATATATAAAAAATACCCCCGTTGCAGCAAACCTGCATACTCAGCGAATTTCAAATGGTACTTCACTAAGTCATGAAGCCACTTATCAACTTTCATTAAAGAGTATTTATAAATAAGGGAGGTATGACTTTTTTTATACTTGGAGTATTTTTTCTCCATAAGTAAAACATTAAGACTAAGAATGCAGGTTTGCTGCATCAAGACCACAACAATTTGGTTTTTATGAAAATATCAATGGATCACCACTAGATACCAAGTTTTACCAATTTATGTTCATAAACAAGCAATATATAACATGTTTCTTATTCTCCTTAAGAATAACATTACAGCTGCTGAGTGCGCAGGTTTGCTGCCATGAGACCACTTAAAATCTGTTTTACATGCAAATATCAGTAAACCTCAACCATATGAAACCACATACCAAGTTGCATTAATATGTGTTCATTAATAGGTGAGATTTAAAATTGTACTTATTCTCCTTAAGATTAACATTAGACAACGTACTGTGTTTGGCACTTATAAAGGTACGATGTGCCTGGTTTTCAAACTTATGAAAATATATGCTGCCTTTCACGTTTATTCCAAATTTCATCAAAATCGGACCATTATTATGAAAGTTATCGTGCCTACGGATACGCACACACCCAAACATATATATTGGTTGATATAGGTTTTTTATTTATATTTGAAAACAATTAATATTCACATGTATTAAGAACGTGATCAAATATTAACAAAATGAAAAGTCAACTATAAAACTAATTTAATTTTGCTAATTGGTCAATTTAAAAATAGTCATATGCAGATCCATGCAAGTAAATAAATATGTATTTTTTTATTTAATAAGGTATAAAAATGGCTTGGATTTTTATTTTCTCTGACATTTTTTGCCGGTAATGTGAGTTTTATTGCAGAACCCGGTCTTTAAAAATCCAGTCTTTAAATCCACATGTGTCAATCGAGTGCTAGACTTATTAAGCTAACACGTCCTTCGGGAAAAGAACGTGCTGATTTAAGCTACCCATAATTAATCTTTCCAAAGTCAGCACGAAATTGATTGAAAACATTAGGAATGTCCCATCTCTCTTATATTATTTAAATGCAGAACATTTTATAAATGTCCATTGAATACACACACACACACACACACACACACACACACACACACACACACACACACACACATATATATATATATATATATATATATATATATATATATATGAATTATGCATTTTTTTAATATCTCTGTTGCAAGGTTTAAATTGTACTTAAATACTTGTTTCAATTTTAGTTTTAGCGAATTTCCCCTATAGGGAAGAAGCTATTACCGTAGTCGGCATGGTAAGACCTAGGCCCGGGACCATGATAACTTTCCGTTTTGAGGTCCCCAGACCCCAAAAACACCATTCGTTCGAAACTGTATATATATATATATCTATCTATCTATCTATATATATATATATATATATATATATATATATATATATATATATATATATATATGTGTCCGTGAGCACGATAACTCTCGTAAAAATTATCCGATTTTGATGAAATTTGGTATAAACGTGTAAAGTAACATTTATGACTTTAAGTTCGAAAACTAGCCAGATCGCTTTATCCGAAGGGGTATTTTGGGGGGGTTTTGTACCCCAAAAATGGGTTTTTTGAATTTTTTACATATAATTTTGGAAAAAGTCAAATTTTAGTTTTTACCATTGGATTCAGCTTAAAAAAACACACAATTTGGTATTTTTATCATTTCTCTACGTCAATTGGTTACCGAGATATTGAAAGTGCTAAACACAGTACGTTGTCTAATGTTATTCTTATGGAGGAAAAGACAAATTTTATATCTCGCTTATTTATGAACGTATACTGACAAAACTAGGTATACGGCTTCATCTGGTTGTGGACCATTGATATTTGCTCAAAAAAAACAATTTTTTGCCAAAGGCTCCCGTAGCAGCAAACCTGCGTACTCAGCCCCATGTTATTCTTATGGAGAATAAGTAACGTGTTATCTCCCTTAATTATGAAAATAAATTAATGACATTTGGTACGTGGCTTTACCTAAATGAGTTATATTGATATCTGTATAAAACCCCATTTTTTGTTTTCCTTCCTTCAGCAAACCTGCATACTCAGCCGCCATGTTATTCTTATGGAGAATAATTAAAATGTCATAAATCGTTTATTTATGAATGTATATTGATGAAACTTGGTATGTGGCTTTATGTGGTATTAAGATACATATATATGCATTGGAAATTCGCTGAGTATGCAGGTTTGCTGCTACGGGGGTATTTTTACAGTTGTAACATATTGTTGTATTTTTTAAGAACTTGGTATGTTTAATGAATTTCACTTACTAATTTGTATTTTATGTTTTTGCACAGAGTGAGACAACTTGGGCTTAAGGTGGTGCAATGAGCTCTGTAGTAAACTAATTCCGCGCAGGGCGCAGCACCGTCGCGCTAGGAGCGGTGCGGTGGACAGGGAAAGTGGAGGGGCGCGTTTGCCTGCTCCCCCTTCGCTGCTTCTTTCTTTGAGAGCTGCCTCCCCCCTTACCCCCCAAAACCTCGACTGTCTTGCTCTGTATCTGCGGCTGCTCGACTCCCCGTCCGAGCCCATCACCCGCTGTTGGAGCGCCGCCGCCGCAGGTTCCCTGTGCCAACATTGATGGAGCCTGGCCATGTCCACTTGCAGAAACATTTTTTTTATACTTGTACAGAGAAGTTGGCTAGTAGTTTTAAGAGAGGAAACTGGATGTTTCGTACATTAACAATTAATTATTTGTATTTATTAAACATTTGTAAAATAATTATTTAAAAATATTGCCTAACATATAATTTGTTGGTATTGTAAAAACTTCAAATTATTGTAAGTCACATATTAAAAATTCTATTAATAATAATTGTTTTCATTTTTCATAGTGTTACCTTTATACCCATATCTATCTATATATAGGCTATCGTCTAAGTTACTGAAGTGAAGAAACTTTTTTCTTCTGTGATTTTAAAACGCAAATAAATTTAAACAAATATCTGGATTCTAATTTATGTACAGACAAAAAGCTGTTTCTAGTTTTTAGCCTACACGCCACCATTTTTAAAATAAAGTGCAAACAAACTTAAGAAGTAAGCTAAATAGGATTCAATAAACTAATAAAGCATTTGAGAAAAATCACAATTTATTTATACGCAACATACAGTTTTTCCATTACAGAAAACCTTAGTAAAATCACTTCAGAATTCTTAAAAAACATCCAGTTCAGTGTTGTATTATGGTTCATAACAACCAAAACATATTTTATGAGCCAATTTTCAGTTTACAAGGACAAATTCTTTAAATAGCTCAACATAAAAATTTTCATGATTATACATATTTTGATGATAAATTTTTAGTTTTCCTTCAATCTAAAAATTAGTGAACCGAGGCATTTCCCCCAAATTCATCAAAGATTCAATGTTGTATGTCAAAGACAAAATAAAACAAAATATCAGTTGTAGGCCCTACATCTTAAAACTAAATAAAAAACACTATACCAGTACACCCTGGAGAAAAGTTCTAATTTACAGAATTACAGATAATACCCACTCGAACAATATTTAAATAAATGTTATTTCAATTTATTGATAATAATTATACGTACATCAGTGATTGGGAACTTCCCTGAATTTTCGGTGAATCAGTGATAAAGGAAAGTTTCTATACATCAGTTGAGTGTCATCAAAGATTCAATTTTTATTTTCAATAATAAAATAAAATATCGGTTGTACAACTTAAAACTAAATATTAAACAACATCAGTATACCCTGTGAAAAATACAAAATTACATATTTACAGACAATACAGTTAAATATACAACAATATACAGACAATATACAACAATATACAAATAATTGTGATTTTAATTTTTTGTGTAAGTCAATAGTTGTTATTACACAAATTAAATTTTACCAGGCCTACTTAAATTGATTATCATGTTACTACCGTCATTCTTATAATTTTGCATTTATATTTATATTTATATTTATATTCATATTTACTTAGTATTCCTTACATGCTATAAGGCACATTTGAGGTCTCACTTAACACGTATTGTTTAGTAAGTTAAAAAACCTCCATATTATGCTTTTGAAAATAAACTAAATGAGTTTAGTATAATTTTATTTTATTAATTAGGTATTATATCATAAATTATTTTGTATCATATTCTCCAAAATTGTTTGTGCTGGGAACGAGATAGACTTAAATCCATTCATATGATTTTAAACAGATCAAATAGCCTACAATATTTATTATTTTCCTAGAATACATTTCTTACTGCATGCTTTCATAACATGAATAAAAACAACAAACTTGTTCGAATCGCCTGAGCTAGCCCCCTCCCTTACAACATAATATACCAATTAAAAATTGTGAGTTTAGCCATTTGATCTCATTCTTTGTTTTCACAGACATAACCAACTCATATCTTATAATACTTAAAAGTAAAATTACTGCAAGAGTTAGATCCGTATCAAAGTTTACAACAAACTATCTAAACATTTTAGGAAATATTTCGTAAACAGCTTTAGATAATAACATATAACATATTTAACAGCTGTTCTCTTTTAGACTAAAATAACACTAAAATATGCAGTTCTTTTGTCTCTCCTCCTAGTACCTCCTCCACAGTGATTTTATTTACTTAATAAACAGCTTATAATTATAATTTGTATCTATACATTTGCATAGTTCATAACGCAGCAGTTAATGATTTGATTTGCGAAAATGATAGTTGTAGCTGTGATGCAGCTAATTTGTTCACATTTAAACAGTTTTGTTAAGGGTAGGCATTATTGAAAATTAATCTGATCTATTATTAACCTATTCTTAAGTATACAATTTAAAAAAGATTTAATTCATCTAACAAATGAACCAATCAAAGTTAAATATAGTTTATGATGCAATTAACATCAAGGTGATTTGACATCGTAGCAACATATTGTTTAATGAAATTACGTTGTATTTCAGTATTGTCCAGTTTAAACGGAGGGTAAACTATTAAAAATATGAATACTCCAGTATACAGTAAATATTTTAATTTTCGAAAACCTTATACAATATTTGTTTGTCAACTAATAAAATATTCTTGTAAAAGGTAGCAAACATTGTCAAAGTTGTAATATTACAATATTAATTTCTCGCTTATTTGATTAAAATACTCGGGTTATTTTAGAACAAATTAGTTACTTTGTTGCATTCTACCAGCTAATGGATTGAAATAGAAAATGTAGTTAAGTCAGCTTACCTGGAGCTGTATAAGTTGTGTCGATTATCTCTACTTTTGAACACAGTAACGCCACTTACATAATTAATCTGCTTATTTGGATATATGTAATGTATTCAATAACAATTTAAGGACAAATTTAATTTTTCTTCCAATTAATGCCTAGAAAGTAATATAGTACGACTGCTTTATAAGAAAACGGTTCATATTTTTCACGAATTCCATTGTCTAAACTTTAGCTATTTACAGTAAAAAATCCTGTAATAAATTATAAACACTGTAGTAAGTTATATTTTATTTTAAATTTATTAAGTATGAGTTCATTAAAACCACACTAACACTGTAGTAAGTTAAATTTTATTTTAAATTTATTAAGTATGAGTTTATTAAAACCGTTATTAAAATATGTCTAGTAAATAATTACTATGCATTTATTCACGACTTTAAACTAAATTTAATTTAAAATGTCCTAAGGATCAATATATCCAAATAAATATGAATTGAGTTCTCTTTGAATAATGGAATGTTTTATATAAATGACGTTAACTTAAATAATCATATGTTCACTGTAAAATCTACCTCATACAATTCTGGGATGTGTTATTTATAAACATAGGGATTCAACCAGGCAAACACTTATAACTCCATTTAACATTCATTTTTACATTCATTATACTCCATTTAAGTTCATGAGGAAACGTGTGAACATCTACAAAGCTTTGCTAAAATCTTTATTTGTTCCACAATTTACATTTACTGGCTGTTTTTTCTCAAGAAATAAATGTAAAAAGCACCATGATTCTTAAAACTCTATTTATAAAATTATAAAAATAGCACTAGGCACATACATATGGTTTGGAAGTCAAAATATCCATATTTAATATTTAAACAAAATCTGTGTGTGATAATAAAACATAGTTATTAATGATATTGTAATTGTTTTGTTATATATAGTGATTTTAAGGTCGCAAACATGCCCCTTTTTACTTATAATGAAGTCCATATGAAATATATTTCAATATTCATTATACAATTTTATAAGAACGCATAGTCACAACAGCCCTTGCCAAAACCATTTGCATTGCAATGCAGTTTAATATCACATCCAGATTACAGAAGTCCAAGAATCAAAGCTAGATTAATTCGGACATACAGCAGTTGTCCAAAGCAAATGCCAATACTTTTGTAGAAAAAATGTAATCTCTATTATGGTTTATTTGACTTACAACACGGTTTTTGTAATACATATGAAATGAATAACATATTTGAACATGCATCTGTTGTTTATGAAGGTCAGTGTTTAAAAATGATTACAACGATCTCTCTATTCGGTCGGATAGTTCGACACGCTAAACACATGCATGTTTTATTTAAATATAATGAGCTTAATACAACAGCTTCGTAAATTATAAGAGCACATTGCAGTTTAATTAAAAAAAACAATGTTCAAGGAAAATAAACGGCTAATTGATTCTGTCCCAGCAACTCAACCCGTATCACAATATCGAACTAACTTATGATGATAAAAAAAACTTGTTTAGGCAAATATTTGTCAGTAAATTTAAAACGAAAACAGCTTCCAATAACTAATTCTCTACGAAGCTTCTTCCTTTGATTAGTTTTATTTCCAAGTATTATTTTAATTTATTAGCAGACCAAGCTATTTAATTTCTGAGATTGGGGTAAACAATAGGGCTTCTACAAGCTACACACGTATTTGTCTGGTGCTTTAAAGATATTTCTCAAACGAATGTTTCTCTCCTAAGCTAAAATCATGTACTAGATTTTGTTTTTAATAAGCAGTTGTTATAAAACCAACAACTGAATCTTAAAGATCTTATCTTTCAAAGAATTGAGATCTTATATTATAAAAACTCACCTACATCAGCCTATGGTGTCACAATTTATTCCTTTAGTGAAACTGGTTTCAACTCAATTACGAGTCATCATCAGCCACTTCTTTACAGTAAATACTATGGTCATATGTCCATGATTGTCGTCAAATTTCAAACAAATATAATTAAAAAACATACAAAACACAGTTTATGAGTCACGTAACACACGGTACAATCGCACATTTAAAATTCCGAACGGGTCGATAGTTTTATGTTACTCTATCCCACGCACGGTGACATTTGTAGATCTAGCGAAGAACTACGAATAAAAAAAATTGAAAATCAATATAAATAAAAAAGGTTTTTTAATATGTATAAATCAATATATTATACATATTACATATAAATAAACACCCTATGTATATAACATAATTAAGGAAAATTTGGATACATAGCCTGTGTTTACACTCTTTACTTTTAAGCCCGTGTCAGTTTCAACCTAAAAGCTTAACTTAGTGGAAACAGTTCTTGCTACATCTAGTGAAAGTGGAACAATAGATGTAGCAAAACTTGGATTTATTTTATCAACCTGAGCTTACATCTCTGGTTTATTTAAAGTAATTTAAGGGCTCCATTTCCAGTTTATAAATATTTAACATATTTCAACCTACAGTAAAATTTCGTTTTCCAAAAGAACTAGGAGGTCTTTCTATTACTTAAAATGGCATGGCTTTGTTTACGCAGTCAATAGCCCTATCAAATAATTGTTACAATTACGTTATCCCATTTTTATATTTATAGGAAGAGGCTATACACCGATAATACCGAGTGCACACTAATAATTTGAAGTATATTATACTTAGAAAATACTTCAAAGTCTTTAGGCTCTAACAAATGTGAAACTACAATCTCCATCGACAGTTAATTTATTTGGAAAGCTACAACTATCGAAAATGATAGTTTTAAAATAGTGTGGTAGGAGGTGGAGTATGGTGTGTCATAGAGTAGGTCACATACAATACAATAATATAATTATAATGAGAAAGCTTTATGCTATTGTATGCTTACTTTAATTGTATTATTTCTTGGACGTTTCAATGCCATTAGTTAAAAATTCTTCGAAGTCAAGTTTTTTAAAACTGAACAACTTATAATCTCATTAAGACGTACAGTTCGGTTCACGGTGCTTGGACTCTGGAAAAGGCGAGAAACTACTGAAATTTCTCGTAAATAAAAGTAGTCATTAACAAAAACAACCAAGACAAACGTTTTAACATTAAATAAGTAATATTTTCTCTCTGAGACAAAAGTAGACTGTGACACTAACGGTACTAAGCAAAAAAGAGGCGAAAATTCATTTCAGATCATACGCTAACCAGATGCCAAACACTGTGACCCGAACTGTACACATTATAATATTACAAATATTGAGATTTTAAATATTAAAGCGAGTAAATGAACATACTACGATTTTTAATTAATTTAAAAGTTATAAACTTGAATTTTACTGCTTATTACGTGTTATATTATTTTTGGGAATAAATAAAGGTTTATCCTCCTATAAATGAACAAAAGATGGTAAAGGTAAAATTGTGTATATAAAGAATGAATTTATAGGATACCGCTACGTATTTTTGATGTGATCCAAACAATTTTCTATGTAATAAATACCGAGACCAGGGATTTAACTTGGAGCCGTTCTTCTAATTTAGCTGACTTTCCTTTAGTGTCTGAAACGAGTTCCCAAAAGTTGTATAAGTTTCTCCTAATTTGTTGATTCGTGTTTCTCCTTCTTCCAGTGTTTAATCTTTCATAATTCCTTCAGTGGTCAATTGTACTTAAAGGATTTTTAACTATAAATATGTTTATAACAAATATACATTTTTTCTTTTCGTCTTATTTAATTTTTAAAATAAACATTTATAAAAGTATTCAGTGATAACCCATAATTTGTAATACATACTAAAGGTTTGCAGAAATATATAACAGTCTAACTTTTTCAAAGGTCATTATCAAAATATGTTACTTTGAAATGAACAAGTAAGTACCAACTTACTATACTTAGCCAACAAATCGATATCCCATTTTACGTTTTATAAATATGGGAGCTTTTAGTCGTCTGTCTAACTATCCTTTATTTTAAATTAAATATGTTTTATTGCTCGATGTATGTCAAATGAGTTGGTATATTTATATTGTACCTCTTTTAGCTTAGGAGTTATTACATCGGTTTAGGAATAAGTAGTTCTATTTAAAACATTTTATTATTTTGAAACGGCTACTATTTAAGATGGAAGGGTGATGACGTCTTTTAGTTTGCACAGTTGCTTGTTACTTCTCAATCTCTTCAAATTACGTTACTGAGATCTCCCATGCTCACAGTTTAAAACGAGGACAATTATATCAAAATTGGTATTTTTTCTTATTACAAACAATGTGTCAAATATGGGTTCCCTTCCTTTTTTGTTTTAGATATTGAACCGATACTGCGCATTTGGAACAAACGGCAAATATAGACTGCCCCAAGAGGGTTTGAAATAAATGCAGGATTCAATGGAACCTATCCAAAGGTGCCAACCTCATGGAACTTATGCGTCTGACCACCTGTATTTGATTCTTACTAAACGCTGCATATCTTAGGAACAACTTTAGGTTTTATCAATAAACTTGATGCATATTTCAATCCTATTAGTTTAAGGCTAATTGGATATTTATTTTGGTGTTTCTAGCCTTAAACATATCAAAATAGAGGTCATTTCAATATTTTAAAGCTTAATATCTTGAAAACCGGTTGAATTTCATTTTCAAACAATTTATGCAGTTCATGCATATTAAAGATCACTCAACTTACACCTGAACAACTGCAACTTTTATAAATACAAACTTTGTAATATTTGATAATTTACAAATATTTGCACTATTCATTGACACAAATTGCAATTGTTCATCTATGGAGTGAGTCTCTTTATACTTATACCATTATTTTGGCTTATAATTATTTAGTTTTAGTGAATTTCCTACGGAAAGTGAACTATTAGCATGACCCGCACGGTGAAACTTAAGCCCTGGACCACCATATAAGTTCCTAACGTGACCCCCTGAACACGATTTTGGGGGTCGTTCAAAATTTATATATATAAATATATATAAATACATATAAATAAATATATATATATATATATATATATATATATATATATATATATATATATATACATGTGTGTTTGCACTCTAGCGGTCGCATTTTTTGTCCGATTTACTTCAAATTTGGTAGGGACGTTCCTTTCTATAATCAGTTGGACAAGTTCGTTGGGAAAAACAATCAGAAAACTATAATCCCCTTTT
Source organism: Allygus modestus (assembly GCA_963675035.1). Classification (NCBI taxonomy): domain Eukaryota; kingdom Metazoa; phylum Arthropoda; class Insecta; order Hemiptera; family Cicadellidae; genus Allygus; species Allygus modestus. Next base: position 88,555,713 of record OY776112.1, on the reverse strand, counting down.
GGCGATTAATCTTTTAAATTTCGAGTTTTTGGGCCCAAAAAGGGTCAGAAAAGCCCCGGATGTAAAATTAATGCGGGTAAAAAGATGGGGATTAGTGAGGCGAAAGTTTTAACCCCACTCTCGTCATTCTAGCATAACTATTTACGGAGGTATTAAAGTTGATGTGTATCGACTAAAATCAGTACGTTGTCTTATGGGGGTTTTACATTAGAAAAACCTGTTATTCATTTGTTGGTGTACTTTTCTCATCCCCAACAACCTCACACCTACTTTAAAGCCTGACTGGATCCTCTCCTAATCTTATAATGCACAAAATCGTAATTCCAGCATAGCAGGTAAATACAACCAGGAGCATCAGAACAGCCAAAAAATCAATATTTTCAGACTTCAATAAAAACTGGAATAAATGTTTGTTTTTACACTGATTTTGAGTTTTAACAGTTTTTTATGTGGAAATTCACTTCCCTCACGTCATCGTGCTGCGTGCGAACTCGTTTTATATTAAGTTTAAAAGTTGTAATGGTCGTCATTTTGGAACGTTTCAGATTGATTTATTGCGTCAGTCAAAATATACACAAATAAATACATGACACATCGATTACCAAAAATACAAGTATTACAATTAGTATAAAAACAAATACTATTCTAAAATTATTATTTACAAAATTCAGGTCTTCATGTTCAATACGAAACTAAATTAAAATAAAAAGTTAACCTTAAACGAGGCTGTTATCTGTGAAAAAAATCAGCTAGTGAACAATATGTCTATTTTTATTGTACACTCTTCAATGCCATGTTAAATTTCTGGTCGGAGTCAGAATATTTTAAGGCAGCTGGCAGGTTATTAAATACTTTCAAACTCATATACAAAGGCCTCTTTTCTAAAAGTGACAGTCTGTGAACCGGATGCTCTTGGTTCCTCGTATTGTGTCCGTATTTCCGGCAATATTCCAGCATCAGATATTGGTTTGATCTGAGGAACATCGCCAGCTAAAACACATACAAAGACGGGAGTGTCATTATTTCGAGCAGCTCAAACAAGGGCCTACATGAGCCTCTGCTTCTAGTACCTACAATTAGCCGTATAGCTCTCTTCTGCATTTTAAATACTCTGTCAATAGTTGAAGAAGAGCCCCTAAGTGCAATCCCCTATTTCAGATGGCTGTATAAATGAGAGTAATAGATGGACTTTATTGTTTTTGAATCTAATACAGAAAGCATAACTCTCATTGTAAAATAAGCACTTCCTAGTTTCTTAGTGGTCAGAGTTTAGTGATTTGGTCGTTCCATTTTATATCTTTATCTACAGTAAGTACCAAAAACCTTATACTGTCAATACACATTACCTCACTTAGTTGCTAAATTGATGTCCATTGTGTATATTTTTAAATACTGTAATTTATGTCTTGTCTTTGTAAAATGTTAGACCATTCATGGTGTACCAGTGAGATAATTGCTCTACGGTGTTCATAAGTCTTTCCTGGAGCTGGTTGTTACTGGTAGCTTTAATCACCATACTCGTGTCATCAGAAAAAAGAGTAATTTTGGACTGTGGAACATCTAGTTTTATGCCACTGGTATACAAGATAAAGATAATTGGGCCCAGGGACACCACATTTAACCATGAGGAACATCACGTTTAACCATAAGCCAGGGGGAATTGCACATTGACCCTTGATTGTTTATCATAATAGTCCTTGCTTCATGTTTTCTAGGAATGACTTTATGTATCTTAATGAGGATACAATATATTTGTAATTTGTCAACCAATAGCCTATGATTTACGCAATCGAAAGCTTTGGACAGATCATAGAAGAGTGCAGCACTGTTCCCTGTATCCATGCTGGTTCTGCTTAAGGATGTTCCTCTGTTGCTCCATAAAATTAAAATTAAAAAATTATTGAGTTAAAAAAAAGTAATTTCATTTGCGCGAGGCCTTTCAATTACAAAGTAATCATCTTCAGGTTCTCGATCAACTAAATAAACTTACGGTTACACATTTTAAGTTAATAAATAAAATCAGGTTATATAAATATGCAAAATTAGGTACAGCTGATTAAGTTGAATATTAAAATTCATTTTATAAATTTGAAATCAGTTAAGGATATGTGTTAATATAGGCATATATAAAAATGAAATTGGCTTTTAGATAAGTGGAGAATTTGGAATAGGGCCAGAGTCATATTCACAACTATATTGATGCTTTTGAAACATAATTTATGAAGATATTTCGGATTAGGGAGGATAGTTTCAATTATTAAAGATGGGGAACTTATTTATGATGTATCAAATTTGGACCAGACTTTTTATATTACATTTGATATAAAACATAAATATAAAATTATTTAATACAATCTATCCTGGTGGGGGAAAGAATCAACTGGCTCTTCCACCCTCTCAACCATACACCTCATTTATAAAACTTCCATTTGCACACTACTACAAATTTTCCTGGTGGAGGAATGAATTATGTTGAGGGATAATTTTACATTTTATATAAAATGTAAAATATAAAACTGTTTTAAACAATCCGTCCCGTGGCTCCACCTCCACCTCCACCTGATCCATAAAAACTCCATTTTTAAAACAAACTATACTACAAATTATCCTGAAGGAGGAAAAAATCCCGTCAAAATTGATTGATGTTGGACATATTGTAAAATATAGTGTACTGGGATCTGGTAAGAGTGCAAAAACCGATCACTATGTTATTCGTATGGGCTAAACATGCAATATAGGCCCCACTTTCCTGTATTGCAACTACGGTTTTACGTTTCAGTGTAGGTTTATATAATTTTAAAAATATCCACAGTTACCTAGCGGTTGCGCAAGATACATATTGAGTACAAAAGATATTTAAAAATTTGTTTTGCCAAATTATCTTAGTACCTATGCAATAAATATCCGGTAAAACTAATGCAAATAATAAACACTAGTGGCTTGAAGGGGCCAAAGCCTGTGACCTTTTTCCAATACTCTGCATCATCTGATTTCCATGATGAGGAAAATATAACATAATAAGTAGGATCACATGTTTTAATGTAAACAATGCAGACGTTTTTAAATTCCCATGCTTTTCTTATGGGGGATGTTTTAGGTTATTTATTGTTTGCTAGTGTTTTTTGAAGTGCTTCTATTTTTCCCGAGTCCCTGGGATCGAAACCTTTAATTTGAGCCTTCTCCCATCATCCTGCGAATTGCCAAACGCCCACAATTTCGATATACAAATTTGGCTTAAGGAATTATATACAAAGATTAGTCGTATTAGTAACAAATAAGGTGGGAGGTATGTAGAAAAATTAAATAAAAGAGAAAAAGGAATTACTATTCTAATTGGATGTTGCTTTGAAAAATGCCCAAGGGAATCACTAGTTATGAACCTGGTTAATCTGTGTAAAGGGAAAATGTTTATATTTCTCCATTGTACATTTGTTTGAGGTAATATGATTTTTTTATTTAATATTCACACCTCAAGCGTTTTGTAAATAGTGATTAGTTTAAGACAAGTAATAAAACCAGTACAAAAATTCAGGCTTCTGATATTAACAATAATATTAAATAATTGAAGTCTAATTAATTAACAGTATATTTAAATTGTAACTAACATATTTATGTTGCTCAGCATGGGATTATGAGAATTAATTGCAAGTAGATTAGAAATTTAGAGAACGTAAAATATTTACCTGTCCAAGTAAAGAAACGACAAGCCTAATTGGTTGCAATTTTTTTTAAACGTATTGAATCTCTATGTGTGGTTTAAATGTAGCACCGTTGTGTTTACTTAAAATAGTATATCAAACTGCATTGGAGGTCTTTAAAACGGTAAAATCTAAATAGTTGCTTGGGTTCAATAACGAGGCTCCCTTGAAAACTGGAAACCGGGGTGATGCAAAAATAGGTAATGTTTTTTTAACAGTACTTTATGCGACTTTGTAAGTGATTCAGTTGAACACATTTATTTTTTAAATGAACTTATATGTCATGAATTATAGTTAAAGTTTTACTAAATCAGTTCAATAATATTAGTATAACAGTCAAACTGCATGTGAATGATTCTTTGTCATGTTTAACAAACGTTACATAAACCATTTATGAGTTTATACCTAATAAACTTTATTGTCTGGTAAATTTATAAAACAAAGCCAAGCTGTTAATAATTTTTACGGGTTATATATAAGTTTAGTATAGCCAGAGTGAGGCACCTTAATTTAAAATGTCCAACAGCTCCCCAAAAATATTAAATAATTTCTTTAGTACCATGAAACGTGTTGTTACAATTAAGCAGGATAAATAAACTACATCTAACAACACTTCAAAATATAATCACACTTAAACTGTACTTACATACAGGACGGTAAATATGCACAAAATATGGAACGAGTTGATCGATTTCAATCAGTTACACTGGTCATCAGTAGGCTCAAACTTAGAATGACAGAAACAAAATGGCTTGTATACTAATAATACATGTTCATGTCATGATGTAGTTGACTTGTAAAATTGTTTGTAACTAACGAAATTTTCATATTACATTGTTATAATTAATTAAAATGACAGTGTGCTAAAAAGCACAACATTTATTTATGGCACGGTACTTTTGGAATGTATGTAACAAAATGAGGAATCCGAAGCTCAACATTTGTAAGGTCTATCTTGACAAGACCGTGAACATACATATAACGCATTTATTTTGTAAATGAAATATAGTCATGAATTATAGTCAAAATTTTACTAAATCAGTTCAATAATATTAGTTTAACAGTTATATTGCATGTGAATGATTCTTTGTTATGTTTAACAAACGTTACATACACCATTTCTGAGTTTATACCCAATAGCCCTGAGTGGCTTCTTGATTCGCGGTAAAGGACGGGTAAAAATGTTCAAAAATTGTATCTTCCTTCAAGAGAGGTTGTCGTCGAGAGATAAACTTAATTAAGTTTTAAGCCTGAGGCTAGGATACCCGGTAATGGCTCTTGGTGGATTATGTTTGTACAGAGATAAATTTTGCAATTTATTACTATGCAATAGCATACAGTGATTTTCGTTACGACTCCTTTATATATAATCATTATCAAAATAATAATTAAACATATTCTATCTTAGCTTTTGCCTTAAAGATGTCAAGTCACCTAAGGAGTTAATTAAACATACATTAGTCATAAATGTTCATTAGTAGTAAACTAAAAGTATTTCTGTGTAACCAAGGTTGCTAGGCTCAGCTAGTGATTAAACTAATGTAACAGCTGATGTATTCCTAATCCATTTTATTTCTGGTAAATTAAATGAGAGTCGCATTGACATTATTAAAGAACATATTTTATTAATAACACAACTTGGCTGACATGTCTCTTGCTTCGAAATTTTTATAAGAAGAAGAGGAAGGCGTCCCTTTTACAACCAGGACTACCACCATACAAAATAAAAACATACACTTTGTAAATCTATTACACATGTATAAATTATAACTTATAACACTTCCTCTTTCAAAGAGAAAAAACATTTTTTTTACTAAAACACATAAGTAACTTATTTTGGCCATTCCTACTGTAAAGTTATTTGCTTATTCACAAAAGGTAATAAACTTCGAGCTGACTGGTCCACCAATTATATACTCGCTTAGCCTGAGAGAGAGACTCTAGGATTGAATATTGAGCGAACACAGATAAAATATATACACTGTTTAATTACACTCTTTAAAATCTGAATACATGCTCATAATATAAAGGATGCACAGAAAAAGCTAAATAAAGTTCATATAGATTACATACAACTTACAAAATATATCGTCCCTCCAGCACGTAATTAACTAATAAAGTGGACCCTCATAAAACAAATCTTCAAGTCTAAAATCTAAATCTAATTTACTACGAAATCTACTCTACTATATGACACAAAAACCCCACACAAAAGGGCAACCCTTCTACTAGGGAATATCCTATAACAAGGACTTGGGTCCGCACTCTTTCCCAAAATAGAGTTCTTACACAAATGTTAATTATTTAAACATTCCCAAATCAAAATTAAATACAACACTTATTTATTGAAAATTCCTTAATTATATTTACATAGGGCCGTAAACCTATTATTCTTGGATTACTTCACGTTTTTAACGCTTATTTTCACTTACTGTCTATTAAGACTCTTTACTTAACGTTTTTCTTCATTTCAGGCAAACCTTAATTGATTACCACAATAAATTTGATTATGTTTTATTACTCAAAAAGGAGCTCGTACCGTTATTTTAGCTTTTATTGACTTTGATTAAATTTTCGGGAAATGGAGCCTAACTTTCTGTGCACAAGTCTGACGATGTTCCACATACCGTAAGTCCCAAAGTGGTCCTGCCCCAAGAGGTTCTCTGCCCTGGCTGCGGTTTTGCTCTCTGGGGTTGTCCAGGGGCCGCTGTCTGCCGGGCTCGCTGTTGGGGGTGGCCCTCGCCTCTTCGCACGGGTCCGCGGTGTCCTGGTCCGGGGTAGTGCCGGGGCCCTCGCTCAACCGAAGTTCGGGGTCGCTCGTCCCGCAGGGGTGGCTCCGCTCGAACGTCTCGGGAGGTCTGTGTCGGTGGTCTTCCGTCAACTTCCCGTCCTGGACTCTCTCGGCTGGGATGGTGACTAGTGATGAGGAATCTGTGCTCGTCTGAAGTGTGAATCTCGATGACAGTCGTTGTGGAACTCTAAGGGCGGCTAAATACTCGTCCCCCAGTTGTCCCTGCTCCTTTCCTAACTCTCCCAAGAATGACTTCCTTCCCTCATCTTCCTTCCTCCCTCCTTTTCAGTTCCCTCTCTCTGTTCATGTTTTCCCCCCAGATTATGTCCATCCCATCATCTATTAACCAATCTGGGTGACGATTAGCCACGCCTCTACTATTTGATTGGCTGATCAACTGTCAGCGGAAATACGCCATTTTTGAATGCTGATACTGCCAGTTGGTAAGTTCTTTGATTTCTAGGCATGTACCTTTCCCACGAAGTGTTTATCCTTCTATTCGATACGTTGTGTTATTGTTTCCCATTGTATATTTGAAACTTTTGCTAGTGCAATCTCCGTTCTCAGGCTCCCTTGTGTTTCCCACGTGCGTTCAGCCACGTGCGGATCTGTATAAATTACTAGTCCCGCAAATCAATTTTTAATTATATACATATTTTTTATATAAGGTTTACACTACTGTTTATAATTTCTCTCATCTTACATGTACAACTACTGTAACAAAACAATATAGCCTATTACAAAATATTAGTTTTTTTACATTATTCTTCATCTTACATTTGAAGTGCAACAATCATTGCGGCTTATTACAAAATAAAATGTGACAAGAGGTTATATTAACTACATTTCTTATAATCTTACATGTACTACTACTGTAACAAAACAATATGGCCTATTAAAAATATCAGTTGTTTACATTATTCCTCATCTTACATGTGCAGTGCAACAATCATTGTGGCCTATTACAAAATAAAATGTGACAAGAGGTTATATTAAGTAAATTTTGTTTACATTTGAATAAAATTAGGCGAAACAATTTATGATAAAAAGAATACAAGTTTTAACTCATTCAAAATTACAGAACATAACAAATTACACAATTAATGCAAAGTTATTTCTAAGCTAACTACATACAAGTCATTGAGAAACTCATGATATTTATGAGACATAGTCTTTAAACCTTTCAGTTTTCCTAACTATTCTACCAAACCTTGTTTTTAACTGACCTTGCCTAGCTGGCGTTTCATACTCAGAAGGCCTAGGATTCTGGAATTGGTTTGGACTTACGGTAGGCCTCGGTCTACCATAATTAGTTGGAGGAGAGGGTATTGGAGTACTAGCCTTAGGTGGACGAGGGGTGAGCTCTGGATTACCGGAGTTAGGCGTATGAGCAATGATCTTTTTTGGTGTGGGAGTTCTCATTACAGGTGACTTCAGTGGAGACAAATAGCTATTTGTGACATTCGCACCTGAATCAACACTTTCTTTAGAATTAAGCCTACTACTTGAAATTTTACTAAGCTGCCATTGATTAGGCCTTAATCTTAAATGCCATGTATTTCTCTGAAGGACTGAGCCAGTTTGATATAGCTTAACAGTATATGAGCTAGGAGTGGTTGCATAACCTATTATTTTACCTGGCTCCCATACACGACAGCGCACATTGTACACATTTACTTCATCAAATAACTTAAAATTACACCTAGGGCGAGAAGATCTATCATGATATAAAGCTGCCTTCACTTGATTTTCTGTCAGTAACTTGTTAACAGTATCTCTGTCACAAATTTGAGGTCTTAATAAACTAGCTGACACTGGTAACGTACTCCGTAATCTCCTGGACATAATTATTTGAACTGGAGAATTATTGCCTACAACAGGCGTGTTGCGCAACTCCAAGAGAGCAATTTCAATATCTTTATTGTCTTCACTACATTTTTTAATCAACTTCTTTACTGTGTGAACTGTTTTTTCAACCTGACCATTTGATCGGGGATACAATGGACTACTATTCATAACTTCAAAGTTCCAGTCCAAGGCAAATTGTTTAAACTGAAATGATCCAAAAGGGTTTTTATCACCAATGAATGAGCTTGGCTGGAATTCCATGAACTGAAAATACTCTCTTGAGCTCACTAATCACATCTGTTGTTTGTTTTTGATCTTAACTGAAGGCACTCTGGCCACTTACTGTAATAATCTATTACAATTAGAAAAATTTTACCACCATACTCACCAATGTCAACACCTATTTTATTAAAGGGAAGATCAGGTATGTCATGACACTTTAGATACTCTTTTGCGTTGGCACTCATAAATTTCTGACAAAGCCTACAGTTTGACACTAAATTATTAATTTCTACGGACATCCCTGGCCAATACAACAATTGTCTAGCCCTAGATTTTGTGTTTTCACATCCCAGATGACTTTCATGTAGAAGACTTAACATTGACTTTCTTAGACTGTAGGGCTACAATTTTATCATTTAGAAATGCCAGCCCATAATGTACATACAATTCATTACGTTTACTAAAATGCACTTCTATACAGTCAGGCAAAGACTTTTTATTGACAGGCCAGCCGTTATTATAATATTTCTTAACTAAGCTTAGAGCTGGGTCACATTCGGTTTGTGTTCCCTAAATTCAGTTTTTCCTTTGTCTGACACAGGTAGATCATAAGGTACAATATTTTCAAATATGTTTATCTCTAAACTAGTTTCCGACAAGTTTGAACCATCATTTATACATGTACGAGATAGAACATCATGTACCACCGTTCTTTTACCAGGACAAAACTTTATAACTAGGTCATACTTAATCAACTTAAGTTTAAGTGTTTGTAACCTTGGTGACATGATTTTGTGAATTGGTTTATTCATTAGAGACTCTAGAGGCTTAGAGTCATTATAGACAACAAATTTATTTCCATACAGCAAGTTATGGTACCGAGTGACAGAAAAAACAATGCTTAGCATTTCTTTTTCACTTGAGCGTACTGTTGTTCAGTATCAGTTAAACTACGAGAAGCAAATGAAATTGGTTTCCCATTTTGCATGACACAACATACAAGTCCATCCTTACTAGCATCAGAATGAACTTCAACCTGCTTTTTGCTATCAAAAGTCGCTAGTACAGGAGCTTAAGTTACTGCTTGTTTTAACTTTAGAACACACTCTGAATGCACAGGTAACCATGACCATTTTGTCTCTTTCCTAGCAGTTCTCGCAATGGCCCAGTCATGGTTGACATGTTAGGAATAAATTCCCGGAAATAATTAAATAGACCTAGCATTGATTGAAGTTCCTTCTTGCTAGTGGGTTCAGGCAAATCTAGTACTACTTTAACATTATTTTCATCTATTTGAACACCATTTGAGCTAAAACAGAGCCCTAAAAAATTTACCTTAAGAAGTAAAAAATGAGACTTTTTCCCATTTGATTGACAGCTTCCGGTCACATGACTTTAGGGACGTAGCAATGACAAAGTTGGCGACGTAGTTGGCGACGTATTAGTGATGTCATAGATGTTGGAGTAGGTCAAGGTCGTCTGAAGGATTTTTAATAAAACTATCTTGCACAAGTTTGATTCGATAATTTCAAACTATTAAAATTGTTTGGTTTCTAAACTTTACCCTAAGTATGGCATGTGGTTACTCTGCTGTTGCGTCTCAACAAGCCGAACAAAATGATGCATTTATAAGTTAGATCCAACTAAGGGTATAGCAGTAATAGTAAAAACATTATTTTGAAGGACTTTCCGCTATTGCTCTTATTTCTTTTACAGCCCCAGTTTGTAAAACAGTAGATACTATAGCAAATTCCGCTTCACCTGTAATGCTTCTTTCCATAATTGTTAAATAAAATAGTCATTAGTCAAATCCTACCAAGGATAACATTATGGCTTCCGCATCAAAAGACGTTGTGGTAGAAACTTCATGCACTTGTATTTGATCAGTTGTATTTACATTATTGACAGCTTGTTCAAAATTACAAGAAGAAGATGTAGAAGAAACAGTAGTGTCTTGGATTGACGAGTCCATGAGTACTGGACAATGGCAATGAGTACTGGGTACACTGATGTGTCACGAGCATGTAGGACGGGTACCCAGCCCTTACCCCCACCACAACTTTTCCCCCACAAATTTGTTATTTCGCATAATAACCACGGGATAGTTATTTAGTTAGGGTTTAGCTCTTACACTGTGAGGATCGTAGCTCCGTAACTGAAAACTTTAATGATTAGTGCTAAACATCGTATGTGTATAGGTATAACAGTCACTATGATCTAAACTAGTGCATGTCTTCATGTGTTGCTCCTTGCGTAGCAGACAACTGGCTAAGAGTGTTTCAGTCTTGATAATCCTTCGTCGGAACCGTTCACAGTCCACTAAAAGCGTAGACATTCTATCTTCACTGTCGGAAAAGTAGAAGGTTGTCGTAAGTGGATTACTATAGGACACCTTCGTCATATTTCTGTAAAACTGTGACATGTTCAGACTTTACTTAAACTTTATAGGTAGATGTTCATTTGTTAAGAGCTGGAATTAAAGTGATGTACCGCTAGCGTGTAGGATAAACATCTACCCTCCTCCACAACGTTACTTTATCCTCGAAATAGTTGGTTTTCCACTATTGCTGTTATATCTTTAATCGGATTTGAATTTTATTTGCAACTTCTTGTTTGTCTTGTCGAGCCGGTAATTTTAGTACTCTCACGTTATATTTTAAACCCCAAAAATAAGGCAATCTTCCAATAATAGGAAGATTTCCTTGTTCCTATCTTCAAAAGTTGTTGTGGCCTTGAAAAAGGCCGTTGATGATGTTGGAAGAGCAACTGTTATGGTTTACTCTTCAATGTTAGATACATCGTCTGACTCATCGTCAGACTCGACTGGCTCTACCTCCACAATTTCATAAGTTGGATCTGTTACAGCTAGAAGAGCACGCAAGAAGTGATAGATTCTGTCGTAGATGTCATCAGACCACAGAAAATCTCGACTTATTCTTGTGACTTCTAGCGGTTCTGTTTGCTGCACCTCTATTGTAATATAATTTACGTTAAGGTTTTCGTCCAAAACCCGTCTCTGCAAATTAAAAACCAAATTGTCAATAAGAATTAAAGCCAGCTCGTTGTTCATGATGATGTGGAGGTATCGGAGTCTATAGCAAGAATAAATTTGAAACGCTGTAAGTTTTGTTGCAAAGAGGTCAACGTGTAGAGGGGGGAACCGGTCGCTGTTTAGGAAGCGGCTGGAGATTATTCGCCGCGCCGTTTCGGAATGCGGTTAGAGACCAATTTAGAAACTGTTTGGTCTAAAGGGATCAAGGACCTGCCTCACGGTCAAGGTCAATCGGAGACTAATAAAAATCGTCTACCTATTACAGGCAAAGTCCCTAACCTGTAATGCTTAGGTTGGTCCTGAAAAGAATCGTTTTTGTTGTCCTAGAAGAGTTGTGTGTGTGGAGAAGTCGATGTGGGGGGTTATGGGTGTTTTACTGTACAATCCAATCCGCTGTACCGTTTTGCCGGATGAAATATAACCATTTTTATGGGGAATCATAGAAGGTGGCGGTGGTAGTGTTTTTGGCAAATGGACCTTAATTCGTTGTGGAACAAAATGTAATAATTGTCATCCAACCTCGCCACAAATTTATAATTCACGTTTAATTTTAGTTGGCGAAAATTTGCAGTTATTTGATGCAAGGGCGTGATTAACTCATGTTCTTGCATCACCTTCGTCCACTCCATGACTTCATCGACGGTAGGAGGTGGAGTCGAAGGTTGAGGCTCAGTTGCTGTTGTTGTTGGTTGTGTCAGTGGTTGTGTAAAATACAGCGGATGGTTTTGAAAATTGTTCTTCTCTCTTGACTTAAATGAAGTCGGCTTCTTAAACCCACTTCTCTTCTCCACTCTCTTCAAGGACTCCTTCAGGCGACGCAGCTTCTCAGGGGTTATTGGGGACGACATTGTAGAGCGTGGTTCCAGTGCGCGAGACAAAACCAGAATGAGTTTGCCGACGGAGTATAGAGGGTCAGAAAGCGAAACCTTGCTCTATCCATATATGGTCATGCAGCTGGGAAGGAAGATTGCTCTAACTCTAGATCTGTCAAGCGTCTTTGAAAGACAAATTTTATATGTCTGTACTAAACTGCATATTTTGACTTTTGAACGTCAATGTAACGCAATGAGTTATATACTATTAGAAAGTTAAGATTCTAAGCTTTTATTTTCATACATAAAACATTGTTGTACTGCATCTTGTAACTTGTAATCAATTCACTAAACGTTTACGAATTTCTGGAGCAGTGGATATTTTCTTTTTCGTTTAGTAAAATATTATAAAATATATTTATCCCTCACAACCATATCCCCCCTCTCTAACACTTTCACATATGTGGTTATACAGCTGGGGTTTACCCCTTGAGGTCAGACAGGTGGAGCAGGTGGGGTTCCCCCACCATTGACTGTCGCCTTTATAAGCGGGAGCAGTCCGCAGTCTTTTCGCAGTTGCTCACCGCCCGTTGTTTATATATATGTACCAGCGGGTTGCACTCTGCCAGCGTAGGTCTGTTAAATGTGTGTTGGGCCAGACGTGCAATTAACAGATCATGCGCATTTGCATGTGCATGTTAGTTAAGCACGGTAGTTTGTTTGTTAGATTTTTGCTTGTTGTTTGCTAGTAGTACATAGTTAGTGTTTTTGATTATATTTGGTGTTGGTTAAAGTGTCTTATTTACTAATTAAATATGTACCTGAGGGTAAAGTCATTTCCTACAAAAAGGTTCGGCCCTGCAAACCGGCCTTATGTAAAGTCTTATGTAAAGTAAACTGGGGTAAAGTCTTAAACTGTTGTTAAATTAATTTAATATGTTTCTCAAATAAACCCCCATTCCTTTACAAAAAGGTTCGGCCTTGAAAACCGGCCTGTCAATACGGCCATGCAAACCGGTTGACATTACCTATCTTACCTCTCCCGAACGAGAAACTTTTGTGAATATTAAAGCAGTCTTTGTAAACATCTTAGTCAATACACCTTGCAATCCATTTGTAACTTCTTGGGGGGTTAATTAATAAAAGGTTCCTGTTATTAGAATTATTGCTTATAATGTGAGTATTTCTCATAAGTATTTTCCCTTTGAATTTTAAATCAGTCTTTGTAAAATACCTTGGTCAAAACTTTGGTTTTCGGCTGCCTGACGCCCTTTGTTTGTATATACGTACCATTGGGTTTCAGGATGATGTTAACCATTGTAACACAGACCTTGGTTGTAGCTTTTTGCGGGGTTCCTCAAAATTATCATTTCAAATACACAACTGGGAAAAGAGCATCAATTGTCGCTCTATTATTTGTTTTGGCAACATGTTTAGATGACCTTGACCTACTGACGGAACTTATTAAATTCATTGATTATAATTGTTTTTCTTTAATACAGAGTGGGGAACAGAGCAGTTTATAATTCAAGTGAAAATTACATACTGCTCTGTTGATCGTTTTGGAAATTGTTTAGATGGCCTTGACCTACTGACGGGACTTATTCAATTCATTGATTATAATTGTTTGCTTTACTACAGAGCGGGGAATACTGTAGTTTATAATTTAAGTGAGAATTACATACTGCTCTGTTTCTCGTTTTGCCAATTGCTTAGATGACCTTGGAGACTTAAAATATGTTCGTTTGGTAAAATATTAGAAGATATATTTATTTTTTACAACAATATCCCCTCTCTAACTCTTGCACTCCCCACCACTTACATCGGGTATAAAAGAAGTTCCCCATCACTGGTAAAATCATTCTGCTGCTTGTGCTTGCTTACGCTCAGACTTAAGGATCCAAACGTCTACATTATGAAACAAACAAAACCAATGAAGATGAAAGCTACTATTCCTTATTTTTCTGATTTGTTACCGTCACCCTCTACTTCTACATCACCTCCAACTTCTGCTGGTTCTATTCTTCGCCTGGCTCTTGCATCGCCCTCGACTTCTGCATCACCTTCGACTTCTGCATCACCCTCGACTTCTGCATCACCCTCGACTTCTGCTGGTTCTATTCTTCGCCAGGCTCTTGCATCGCCCTCGACTTCTGCATCACCTTCAACTTCTGCATCACCCTCGACTTCTGCATCACCCTCGATTTCTGCTGTTGGTTCTATTCTTCGTCAGGCTCATGCAATGGCCCTGATCATCCCTGAGAAAACGACCGAGATGACTCCCCCCCTTCATAAATCTTGATGAGTGTCCTTCCGCTACATCTCGCTCACGTTCATCTTCTCCTTCATCATCATCCTCGAGATCCACTTCGTCATCGTCCTCTAGTTCGAGCTCCACCTCATCATAATCCTCCTCGAGCTCGAGCTCTGAAATATTTACTACCCCTTCAACTGAAACTCCACCTTCTACAAGTTCAACCAGACCTCTAGTAATTTGCAAAAATAGTCAATATCCTTTAGATAAATTCAAACAATTTAAGTCATTGCAAAGGATGTGCATACTTCCTGCACAACAATGCAATTATATACAAAAAAGGTTCAAAGAAAGTTGAACGCTGTGCAAAATGTTGTATTTTAAATAAACAGTTGTGCAGTTTTCATTTAAAACAAAAACAGAAGGGCAGCGTTTCTCTTTCTACAACACATCCATCAGTGAAACCAACCAAAACTCGGATTAATAGACTTTCCAAAAACAAATAATACTTCTTTGTCAAAACAATGGGTTTTTTAAAAGTAATGTTAAAATGTGGAGATCAACTCTACATTTTAAGATCGCCTAAAGGCATGGATTATCCTGAAAAACCCAACAAAAAACACTACTTAATCCGAAACAATAAAGGAACAACTGAGTGAAAAAAATTGTAATAAAAAAAGTTCTTTTCAAATTAAATAAATTTATCTTCCAAATTAAAAAAGTGTGGACAACCTATTTAAATTTTGTAGCACATGCTGCAAAATCGGAGAGTATATAAACCTCATCCTGTTAAAACCTTAGAAACACCAACCGAAGAAATTAGGAGGGAAGGAAACGAATGTGTAGTGTGTTTATCCTCTGAGAAAAATTTACTATTTTTACCTTGTAGACACTGTTTTACATGCACTGATTGTGGACTGATGTATAACCATTGCATTATATGTAGAACTCCAATAGGTTACGTAATGAAAATATTCATATTGTAAATGTAAAAAAGGGGAGGGGGGTGCGTATAAAAGGAAGGCGAGGAGGTGGGAATCTCACTCCGCGAGTAGCCGTACACGAGGTAACATCATGGCTCTTAAAATTAAATGTGTTCACTACAATACTGTTCATCTTTCTACAGTTCATGATTTACAACTTCTTTTAGATGACTTAAAAGTTTTTATTGCTAACGGTTACAACATAACATTGGATATTTCTGCAACTAACTCTTTAGCTCAAGAACACAGGAGAACGACCGCAACTACACTTCCACCGACACAAGGGAATAGATATAATTTTGGAGAGTATGAACCTCTCGCCTCGTTCAATTTAAGCAGCTCTACGGAATCGGAGTCGTCATCGTGGCAACCATCATCACTTTCACCCGCACCTAGAATGAAGTATTATTGTGGAGAATGTGAACCCTACCCATCTACAGAAGCAACAGCCACCGCAGAATCGACGGTTCTCTGACAATCATTGCCTATGTGTACATTACTGTAAATAAAGAAATAGTTAGAAATACGTCTCTACTATCTTGCACATGTTTTTTTGGTGTGTATTATTGCAAATAAATAAATAAAAATAAAAGTTAGAAATCTTGCACGGGTTTTGTTCGATGGTTTTCATTCGATATATTATTTAATGATTTTCATTCGTTAAATGTATCGAATGAACACTATAGAATCAAACCTGTGCAGGATTTCTTTTTTTAAACATCCTCAGGATGACCTTGAATTAACCTTACTCACATGACGTCACTAATACGTCACCAACTACGTCACTAAATACGTCACTAAATGTCACGTGACCAGAAGCTGTCAATCAAATGGGCCAAAAGTTTAATTTTTTTACTACTACCTTATTCAGTTTATATTGAAACTTTTTGGGATTGAACCTAATATTATTTGCTCTAGCTCTACCTATAACCTCTTTTACAATCTGATCATGTTGTTCTGGGGTATCCGCTGCGACAAGCAAGTCGTCAAAATACACTGTTAACCCATCTTTGTCAGAAAAAAACTGTGAATTAAGCTTCTGAAACATTTGTGGTGCTACCTTTATGCCAAAAGGAAGCCTTAAAAATCTCTACCACACATAAGGGGAACTAAAAGTACATAAGTGACTAGACTCATCATCAAGGGCTATGTGCCAAAATCCATTTTTCAAATCAAAAACAGTAAAATACCTTTTACCAGACAGTTTATCTTTAATTTCCTCAACAGTGGGAATTATAAATGGCACTGGAACTAAAGCTACATTTAAAGACTGTGGATCCAAACATATTCTTAGCGATTTGTCACTTTTCTCAGCAATTACAATATTACTAACCCAATTACATTGGTTTTTCTACCTTCTTAATAACCTGAGTTCTTTCAAGTTCATCGAGAGTACTCTTTAACTTTGGCATTACAGAATAAGCCACTCTGTAAGGAGATTTTACAACTGTTTGTATATTAAAATCCACTTTGAGGTTATGTTTACCTTTAAAGCAACCCAAACCTGAAAATACATCTGAGTTTTGTGCAACAAAACTATCCCTAGACACTGTTTCAACTGTGTTTACTCGTTTAATAAGACCCAACTTGACACATGTGCTAAGACCTATGATCGGAATGTATTTAGAGTGTTCTACGACGACAAAATCTTCCTTGGTTTTCTGTTTATTAAACTTACAGGTAAGAGTGATTATACCACTTGTGTTAAGCCTAAAACCACCATATGAATCTAACTTGACCTTTGATTTTATTACAAAATCAAGTAATTCAGGATCAATTTGTTGTATTGCATGCTTCAGCAAAATGTTAATTTCAGCTCCACTATCCAGTTTAAAGATAACACTGTGACCATTTACATTTAAGTTTTCAAACCAAGCAAGTTTATCTTGACTATTAGAGAAGGAGTCAATTTTAAATTCATCATCATTAAATAAAAACACATCATTAACTCTCTTAGGTCTACTTCCACTAGGCCTAGTCTTATTTTTAAAACAGCCTACTGAAAAATGATTCATTTTCTGGCACAAAAAACACACTTTGCCAAAAGCAGGGCATTGAGCTGGCCAATGAGTTGTATTACACTTTTTTGCATAAATATTGTGACCTATTTACCTGAACATTAGAACCTTGATTCTTATTATTACTTGCATCACCTGTGTCTTTTCTTAGTGAAAACATTTTGAACTTTCTGTGTTTTTGAAATAACCTCGATTGCTGATGGCTAAGTCCAACACCGTGTACCACATCTTCTGCCTTAACACTTACATTTGTAGCATTGGCCACACTGTCGGAACTGTAGTCACCTCCAGACACCTTGTCCTTAGAAATGTTCGACACATGTTCACGACTGGCCTCCACTAGTCGACAAAATTTTATGGCATCGTCCAGTTTAACATTTGTCTCCCGTAGTAATCTCTCTTGGGTAGATTGATCATTAATTCCCATAACAATACGGTCTTGGACCAAATTGTCCTCTTCAGACCCATATTCCCAAGATATTGCAAGTTTGCGAAGGTCTGTAAGAAAATTGTTAAAAGGCTCCCCAGCACACTGTTTTCTTTTATAGAACAAATATCTTTTATAAACAACATTAGACTTAGGGACAAATTTTTTATCAAAAGCAGTCACAACGTCATCTAATTTTAGGTTTGCTATATCCCCAAGTTTAAACGTGAAAATATAGACAATGCATCAGGGCCTATCACATTGAGTATCTGCGCTACTTTAGTGTTTTCAGGTTTGTCATCGGCCTCAGTGGCAGTAAGAAAGATTTTAAATTGATTTTTAAAAAGAGTCCACTCCACTGAAACATTGTCATGTACATTTAACGACTTGGGTGGTTTAAGCGACATTTCAGATGAATTCAGAGACAATCCTGTACTTGCAACCGGTTCTTTTAAAACAACTTAAAGTTCTTCAGTAACGATGTACTACCTTGGAGCGCTTATTCGACTGCGCCATGATGTATTCCTAATCCTTTTTATTTCTGTTAAATTAAATGAGAGTCGCATTTACATTATTAAAGAACATATTTTATTAATAACACAACTTGGCTGACATGTCTCTTGCTTCGACATTTTTATAAGAAGAAGGGGAAGGCGTCCCTTTTACAACCAGGACTACCACCATACAAAATAAAAACATACACTTTGTAAATCTATTACATGTGTATAAATTATAACTTATAACAACAGCTTTTTACTTAATAGTTACTAAATATTGTGCCGCACTTTACTGTATGCCAGAGTTTGAATTACTACATTTATGTATTGTGTCTATAGAATAAATGTTTTAGTTTTTTGTTTATATTTACCATTTCAATATATACTGTATAATTATCATTGCAAAATGCGTTTTCTGCAAAAGGGGTTTAAAATCAATGAAAATGTAAGAACAAGTTGAATTGCTTACCAAATTATTTTAATCTTTAATAATACAATCAACACTTGACAAATTATACAGCAGAGATATAGTTCTCTTTTCAGGTGTATTTTGTTTAAAGGACAATAATATAAGTAGTTCAGAATAATTTCTAACAATATAATGGTGCCAGCTGATTTATAATAACAATTGGAGCTTACAAGATTATCTGCATATAATCATATTTTAAAATCAATAAATCCATCTAGTTAAATAACACGGAAAACGAGTACTCATATGGAATTTTGTTTCATAATTGCCACTCATTAAACTTTTACATTGAATGGATTTAATTGATTTGCATCCATAAAACATTTGTGAAATGTTATAAACTATGCTAAAGGTTACACCCATTTTCCTTTTGCAGTTAAACTTAACTTTTTCATAGGTGATCTTTATACAAACATATTTATTAAAGTCATTAATTTTCAATACTTAACTACTAAAATATTAGCTGTAACATATTTGGATTATACAATCGTTTAATTCATCGGTTATGAGATATATTTTTTTCTAAACCAAAACAGCAAAACTAATAACTCTACTGTCCACCATATATGGTTTCGTATTTCCTATCATTAAGTATAACATCATAATCATATGTTTAAGTCTACTATCTGTTTATAATGCTTGGTACAATAAGCATAAATTCGTTAAGCCATTTTGATGATGTATAACACTTTTTATCTTACATATTGGTTTAAAATATTTAAACTAAATAATATAACCAAATTAAATAATATCTATTCAATGAATGTTTTTCGATATCAAAAAGCGACAGATTTATGTGCTTATAGATGTTATGATAATCTATAATCTGCCTATTTTTACTTTCCAGTTTATGCATCTGAACTTAAGAAAGAGAAGAGTGTAACGATTCTAAATCAATATTAGAAAATCTGTATTGTTGCTTCAAAAATGTCCCAACACTGATCAGGGGTATCACGTCCTTAGTACACGTTTATAATACTTTATTATATAAGGAAACAGTAACGGTCAAACTAGACGTATTATTTGTTATTTATTCTTGAATAAAACTTTAAACGTATAAAAATACCTCTTATATGAATATAAGACGTATAAACATACCTTTGCTTATTCAACAATATTAGAAAATGTTCCAGAAAGTGATTCAATCTCGAGCCAAATTCTGCTTTGAGAAATAAGTAGAAACGTGTTGTAGATACCACTAGGGAAATACAATACAGCCAATGCATTCCCCGATGACAGTGATATTCGTTGCCACCCTAGCGTGGATAGTTGTTTTTCTATTATTCGAAAATCTTCCTTGCAACCAGTATTTAACGTAAAACAATTTAATATTACTATAGCCTTTGTAAACACTTTTAAATTATGATAAGTAAGACTCACAAAAATACCTGTTATATTATGATACTATTGATTAACAGAAACATATTTTTGTGGTATTCCATGAATACTTTGCAACCCTTAAGTTTTATAGGGCAAAGAGACAACTGTTACGAGTAACACTTGGTGAATTTAACGTCCCATCACCGACAATTCCTGCAACTGTGAACGAAGCGAGCTGGTCGTAACTGTCGCCGCCGGTGTCATCTGGCTTTATCGTTTAGACAAAATCATCACGTAATTATGACTTATTAAAATAAATGTTGATAAAAATAGATAATCTGCATTCATTCTCAATAACATATCTTTTTTTAATTTAGAAAATCACACCGTAACCAAACTTACACTTGATAGTGTAGAACATTATTAAAAACAATTTAATAACAGTATTTTAAATACTGTTTATTTTACAAAACATATTTTTTTTGTGTTAAGGCTTTTCTACATTTAGTTTAATGATATATTATCACGTTTAATGTTTCCTAGTGGCTTGAAGGGGCCATAGCCCCTAACCTTGCTCTAATACTCTGCCTCATCTAATTTCAACACATGTCAATTTGTAATCAAAGTAGACACGTAATTACATGGTTTAATGTAAACAAAGCAGACGCTTTTAAAGAACCATGCTTTTCTTATGTGTGATGATTTGCGTTGTTTCTCGTTTTCTGGTAGCTTTTTAGAAATACTGCTATTTTTCCCAAATCCCTGAGATCAAGACCTTCAATTTGAGACCCCTCCCATCACCCTGTGATTGGCCAAACTCCCACAAGTTTAACTTAAAAATGTCCCTTACAGAATTACATTTAAAGACAAGGGTTTAATCCATTTAACTGTAATTGTATCGAACTTGTCAGTATAAAGCTTTTGTCGTGAATAGTGTATGAGCAGAGGAATTTATTTAGGAACAGTGTATTATCAATAGATAAATGTCTCTTCATATAATTCATAATCAAGCCCATTACGTTTTAGTTAGATTTTCAACCAAGCCAATGGACACCACTATATTTGATTTTGTGTTAAGGTTTTGGGTTTAATTTCGTAAAGTCAAACAATGAATGTAATATTGCTCAGAGACCAAAATTAATGATGGTGTCTCCCCAGAAAATCTTTCTATAAATGTTATTCAACCATAAAATCTTTATTATTTTTCATGGAATTTGACTTTGAAATATTTAAATGGCCGCCATTTTGAAATTTGATAAGTTAATTAAAAATTGTTTTTGGAAAATGTTAAAAACCAGAAACTTCAAGTTTATACCAAGTTTCAAAAAAATCTCGAAGGGTTTTTGAATTATTAATTATTTAAAAAAAAATGCAAAATGGCGGATTACGACTAAACTAATCCGAAATCGCAAAAATGTTACTGTACATTTTCGACTTGTTTCTGTATGTAGAATCCGGTTCTGCATAGCGCGCTACGCATTTTGTGACACCCTGTATATTATAATTCATAATGACGATTAACAACGTAATCACAAAGTACGTTACCCCAAAGTAAATGGTTTTCTTACACAAAAGTAAGTTAAAATTAATGTTTGTGCATCATTCATGGTTAACTAAATGTTTTCTGGCTTATTATTTCTATTGTTTAACATGCGTTAATGAAGTATCAGACCAATACAATAATAGGTAATACATATAATTTCATACTTACCAGAGCAGGTTAGTACTACAAAGTATATTTAATTGACCTACAGAAATACGGACGACCCTTTCGTGATCCATTACAACATTTGCCTAACTGAGAAGATAAACCGTACAAACTCAAATGGTACGGCATTATTTCGCTATGTTTGTTTATCAACGGAGAATATCAGGGTGAGTCATATGATATGTTATGGAACTTTATAAACTTATGTTTACTGTTAGGTTTACTTGTTGAAATAATTCCGTGTTAAGACATGCCACGTCTCAACCACTACGTTTCATATAACGGAGTAGAGAGGTTGGGGAGATACTGAATTATTCATAACTCTCTAATCCACTCCAGTTACCTAAGAAGCTTAAGGTGGCTCAGCTACAATGATGGTTTATTACAGGGGTTTATGATTCCACATCCGTTATTATACGATTTCAGGTATATGATGTGTAAAGTTTACTTATTATTGATATCAAGAAATTTATTTTTTTATACACATAATATGATTAAACATTTAAGAAAATAAAGTACCGGAAAGAATAAAATTAATATGTAACCACCAAATACATCAGTCACTTAAAATGTTTTACTTAGTATTATTTTATAACGAATGGTTAATAAGCGTGGAGATATTTCCACGGATGTGGATCAGGTAAGTGTTTGGCTCTAAACCTATATATTTGTCAGAGGCGACTGGCCTACTTATGATAACGTTGTGGTTTCCACAATTCCTCAATTGTCAGAAAAAAATAAGTAACCCTAATAGTGAAACAGATAACAGTTTCAATAAAATTAAACAAGAAGGAAAATTAATTTATTGAAATAGTATTAGGTGGCAAAGATTACAAATTATAGTTGAACGAGTTATTGTAAGCCAGTTAACTTCTTTCATTTTACGATACACATACAAACATACAAACCAGAATACTGGACTGGTTGCATAAACCAGTAATTATAATATTGTATGGTTAAATTAGTTCCTCAAGGCCAATAGTAATTCGTTTACTGATATTATGAAGCTATTAATTATTTGCTTAAGACATATTTCTTTGATGCGTTTGAGTTATTCGACCTAAACAAACCATACCATAGGTATTATATCTTTGGTATGGTTTCGTAAACTAGTATCTTACAATAAACATGTTACTAATACCTAATAGTTTAAACAATATTTATAATGAAACTAGTGAAGGAGATTTCCAGCCATCTATCTAAATATCGGCGGGTTTTACTAGGCCGTGTTAGTTGGAGCGTTTAAATTTAGTTGCTCAGTCGACTGTTGATGTTTTGAAGCAATTTGAGGAGGCCAGGTGTTTTTTTATTGGTAATTGCTTTTACTCATATTTTATCATAAAATATTGCTTTATTTTGTAAATAAAAAACAACAAAAAACAAAAACAAGAAAGCCTATACAGTTAAGTTATATTGATTTACTTAATATATTTAATACTTGGATCGGGTTCCGTGGGTTTCATCGAACTCTATTTATGTGTGACTTTATAGTGGTTATAATTATATTCATTACATAAATACTGTAATAGTTCCATAAAAAAAGTGCATAGTGTTTCAAATTTACACATAATGTATATCAATCTGTTTAACATTTGATTTAATTTTCGAAGTTTTAAAGTCAACTTATAATTCTATTTAACTCTAAAAAAATGCATTTGTGAAATTATTTATTATTTATGAAATTATTGCAAAATTAAGAATTTTTAAAAACAAAGTGTAACTTATATAAATATCAGTAGGTTATCTTTACTCAATGTAAATTAATGTAATACAACGATCCAAAGGATTTTAATAAAGCTGTGCTATTTAAACTTTACATAAATTTATTAGTTTAGCAATTATGTAAATATTGTCTTTCATGATTTTTAAACAATAGTTTTCCTACAAATTTACTAGATGCAATAATCTAATAAAATATTTGACTGGTTAAAATGCGAAATACAAGTTTTATTATTCATTTATTTTTGCAACCCTATATACTTTACAAGTAATTTGTCTCGTTTTAAAAGGTCGCAACGTTAATCGTGAACCAAGGCAATCTAGTTTATTTTATCCATTTTCAGGGGGGTAGTAATAGATGTTTTACACTGTAATAGATGTGAGTTGTCTACTTTGCAGGAGGATTAATAAGGTGGTGATGTCAGGCGGAGACCAGGCACAAGTATTATAGGTTATGGGTGCTTTTTAGTAATTTAATACCCAAGTAACATATAGTGAATTCCTGGCAAGTGTGCATGCCAATTCCTCTGTCAACTAATTGATTTGCCTACTAAACAAAGGTTTTACCTAAAATAAAACGGTATGTTGAACAATGTTCTAAAGTGGATCGTTAAAAATTATAAATTCGGTCGGATTATTATTAGCGAAACTTCGTGTTTGATCGTGAAGGATTAACTGAATCGAGGTTGCAGTAGGATCTTGATAAGCTGCTTTGCCCACTTACAGGTATTAGGTGCAATAAATACTAGTTTATAGTCAATAACTGTCTTTTAAGTTAGCTTTAACTCCACTCTAATATTTTGCTTTGGAAAAACTCATAGTATCTATTACTTTTGTGAACTGAGGTACATGTTGTAAAATTTGAACTTTCATGACAACATCTTTGAACTGTGATTTTTATAATTGTACGGTTAAACTGTTGTCCATTAGTATATATGTCTTACACTATGTTCTAAGCTATAATCGTTATCAAAAATAAAAAATAAAAAAATTTAAATGTTAGTTTTATACACTTGAAAAACAGTTACTTTGAGTAAATGATCAATCTTAAGAAATGGAATCACAAACTCATGTTTATCATCATCCCAACCTTATATCTTATCTTTTAAGAGGAAAAGGTTTTAAATATAGGAACTATAAACTTTAAACATGATTAGTTAAATATAAACCAAACGAACAAAATTCTATACTAAATAACAAGTACTGTTTCTGTATTGCAACCCGTTTTAAATATATATAAAACATTTTACCTCTATCCTTATGTTATAATGTTTAAATAATATACATAAATCTTAACTTCACTTTAGTTTCGCACCAACCCAACAAGTAAAGATGACGCTTGATTGTTTAAACAAGCTGTTTAAATGTAAGAAAATAATTATGAAGCTATTGACATTTTGCTTTAAGAAAAATAACCATGTAGATAAGATCCTACAATAAAAATAGATTGAATAAAAAATGTATCAAAAGGATATCCAGCTATGGGCATTGGCTGGTTATTTAGGTAGCAATGAAACCGCAAAGCCACTTAGGCTTCTTGGCTTACTTGACAAGGTTGGCGAGCAGTGTAACTCATTACGGGCTACATTTACAAGACAAATCAGCGAATTTAATTTGAATATTATCCTGAGACTGAAACAGATGGCATGTTATTCAATATAAATTATTGCTATTATTCATAGTTTAACTTAAAAATTCAGTTTACAATTATTACGTGACAAATTAGCGAGTTTTATCTGAATTATTTTCAGTGCAGAGTTACGATGAGACTGGAGTAGATGTCATATTATTCAATATAAATTATTACGCTTATACAAATGTTAACTTAAAAAAAGTTTTAGATAAAAATATATTGAATGTAAAAAGATAATAAAGCATTGCTTACAATTGAATTTGTCTGACGTGTAGTAATATTTCAATTAGACTTGAAGCGATCGATTTGCTTTCATATTATAGTATATTTTCACTATTTAATCCCTTCATAATAAATGTGCAGCTAACTAACTGGCTTAAAGAAATGAATTAATTATTTATCATAAACATACATTGGGTCTCAAATATATATATTACAATTAAATACAGACAATTCATACAAATATATTCATTAAGCATATACAATAGAATTCTTATTAAATATTGCTTAGTTTATTATATTTAAAATGAAATATAATCGGAAAAATTTACTTTATATTAAGAAAACAATACAGTATAAATAGTTTGTTTTTACTTTCAACATATTTTCTGACCTTTACGAGTTCAATGTATGAATAATTTACCGATTTAATTTATTATTGATTTAAATATAGTTTTGTTATTATAATGTAATAAATAAGTTGTGTTGGTAGACTAAGCTGCGTTATAAAACTAATTTTTACCTTAAATTCCAATCTCTCAAAAAATCCAATGTAATTTATTTGTTGTATTGACAACTACCTTTGAATTTTTGGTTTAATTACAATATGAGCTGCAAGGCATTATTAGATAATGTTAATTAATGTTAATTCTAAAGAACATAAATTATGAATGGGATTTTCCCCTGTGAGATTTCCTATGATGATGATAAACTTGAGTTACATTAATAGTGCGGCTAGTTGAGCTCTCTACTTATCAAATCTCTGCACTGTAAACAAGTCAGATAAGCGCAGTCCCAATGAGTAACCCGTGGCCGACCGTATAAACCGTGCAATCGAGAGGGTTATACGTTCTGACATGAACCACCAGCAACATGCATCGTTTGCACGGTTTTAGACGGTCAGCCACGGGTTACTCATTGTGACTACGCTTTCTTAATACGCCTTTTTTGATAAGTAAAGAGACCTTAACTAGCCGTACTATCAATGTAATGTCCTTTTGAGGCTGGCTAATATGGAATCTACTGACATCCAACCATCGAGAGGGTTATATGTTCTGACATGTACCACCAGCAACATGTATAGTTGGCTTTATGTCAGTAGATTCCATATTAGCCAGCCTCAAAATGAGTATCTAAAAGACTGTTATATGTTTTCTTTCGTATTTAAGTATATCCTTAAGTATTAGTCTTTATTCTTTATTTAATACACGGAAATAGTTATACGTGAACTTAATGCATTATAGAACTTATTCCATACAGTTTTTCGGGAGATGGATGCGATGAAATAGTAAACAAAAATGATGAAATATTAGCAGAATATAATCAAATAATTAACAAAACAATGAATATCAAGAACAAAAATAATAGCCAACCAACAACGAGTTCGCACGCAGCACGCTGACGTGAGGGAAGTGAATTTCCACATAAAAACTTTTAAAACTCAAAATCAGTGTAAAAACATACATTTGTCCAATTTTTATTGAAATCTGAAAACATTGATTTTTTGGCTATTCTGATACTCCTGGTTTCATTTACTTGCAAAGCTGGGAATACAATTTTGCGCATTATAAGGTTAGGAGAAGGTCCAGACAGGCTTGAAAGTAGGTGTCAGGTTTCTGAGGATAATAAAAGTACTCTAACAAAGGAATAACAGGCTTTTCCAGTGTAAAACCCCCGTTAGACAACGTACTGTGTTTAGCCGATACACATTTTCTTTAATTACTCGGTAAATATTTATGCTAGAATGACGAGAGAGAGCTTAAAACTTTCGCCTCTCTAATTCCCATCTTTTATCAAGCATTAATTTTGCATCCGGGGCTTTTCTGACCCTTTTTGGGCCCAAAAACTATAAATTTGAAAGATTAATCCCCAAAAAATGGGTTTAGAGTTTTCCGATTGTTTTGCTCAACGAACTTGTCGAACAGATTATAGAAAGGAACGTCCCTACCAAATTTGAAGTAAATCGGACATAAATGCAACCGCTAGAGTGCATACACATATACATATATATATATATATATATATATATATATATATATATATATATATATATATATAAATATACATATATATATATAAAATTTTTAACGACCCCCCAAAACGTGTTCAGGGGGTCACGTTAGGAACTTCTA
Source organism: Allygus modestus (assembly GCA_963675035.1). NCBI lineage: Eukaryota > Metazoa > Arthropoda > Insecta > Hemiptera > Cicadellidae > Allygus > Allygus modestus. The sequence continues at coordinate 88,527,911 of OY776112.1, read as the reverse complement.
TGGTGGTCCCGGGCTTAAGTTTCACCGTGCAGGTCATGCTAATAGTTCCCTTTCCATAGGAAATTCACTAATAATGCAGATTAAGCACTATGACAATTTAGTGTAATAACCTATATTAATAGACTTAGCAACAATTTTAATAGTGCAATACATAACAACGACAAAAGTTACTTAACAATAAACCATTAACAACTGACGATCAGAATTGCATGCAATGATGGAACCAGAATAACCATAAACCGTAGTAATAAAGTGGTATATAGCGTGGTCATTTAAAGGCACCAGCACTATCACAGTGAAACACAGACTCTTTTAATGCACTATTTTATGCGGCTTAATAAGGACGCCACCTGAGCAAACAACACTATCACCTTCAATAAGACGAGATGTTTCATGGCATTAATTTCCTCAGGACAACTGCCGACACATTATTTTTATAGGAAGAAGAGATAGACCAAAGAAGTCCATGTCAGAGGAAACTTTGTTGCCAGTTCTCATCAACCTCGGAATTACACTGCAGTTCATGTAGATGGTGGAGTAGTGATGCTTAGCAAACAGGTGAGTGCTGCGGGCAGAACGGCAAAGTACGTGTAGGTCCGTCATGTGATGAATAGCAGCACAGTCTATAAATCCTTTCAATATCTTAAACAAGGATACCATGCGTCAAGCTGATAGAGGTGGAATTTGGAGACAATTATACATAACTTACTAGTCTACTTCCAAAAATATAGATCAACTTTTAAACTTGTTTTTGTTATATAGTTGTTGTCATTTTATATAAATATTTGTAACTTATTTTCTGAAATAAACAAGATTGAGTATGGGATAGAACTTGAAACACTCCTAAAAACAAGATAAAAATCAATTGTTTATAATATACCTTTGTTACTCTGTTGCACAAAAAGTGCATAATAGGTTGTTTTATGGAAAATATGAATTATTCGATTGATTTTAAATAAAATTCAATCATTGAAACCCATGCATATGAAAAATAGTTTTCACTCAGAATATTCTTTCAACAAGTTTAACAGTTGCAAGGCGTTTTTTTCATTTTTTTTTATATGCATATGACAATGAAACGCGATTTAAGGATACGAATATGTTTATTGAGTTTACCCGTACATTGATCCCTTAGGCTAATGCTTAGGCTAAATTAGGCTCATGTTGTCAGATGACGTAAAACAATTATTGTCGTTTAAGAAACACAACCAACTGATCGAACCGGCAGGCGCCACACTGGGCTGACATTGTCGCTCCACCCAGTGCCACAGTTTCCGCCCTCGGCTGTCGCCGTGGAATGGGCCACGGAACATTTTTCACGTCAGTTTTCGTTGGTATCTCTGCCACGGTAGACTTTTCGCCATTCACTCTGCAGCCATGAGTTTAACTGTATTCCATTTTGTCCTTCTTAATGACTGACGTAAAGCAAACAGACAGTAAATTAATACAAATAAGTAGAAAATATCAGCGTCTTTACAAAACCAAATAAATTATGTTTTTCCTTCATGAGGACGATTCCAAGAAATTGGATGTTTCCATAATTGTTGATGCCGGTTACGTCCTCTGTATCAACGCATAAAATGCAATGCTACTATAGCTTGATATTAATGGTTAGGATGACATCTCATACTGTATGGTGTGTCTCGTAGACTCGGTGCAAGACAACTGCTGGGACATATATGTTGTCCACCAGTGAGAACCATTATTTGTTTTTTTCGACTTTTAATTCACGGTTGATGTCGCTATTATTATCACTTTAAGTGTGGCACCTCAAACGTGGAAATGAAGCGCCTACTGTGGCATTAGTCTTAAGGGAAGTTTTATACTATAAGCAATAATCGTCAACTAGTTTTTTTTTATAATGAAGAGTATTTCTTTATGATGACCTTAATAGGAATGTGAAATGTAGTATCTTTAAAATTGATTCTTATAACATTTTGAAATAGTTTTGTAAACATTTTTAGTAAATTAGTTAAGGATTTGTAAACATACTAATTGTATTATATTAAAAAGAAATTATAAATTATAGATTTATTTGTTTTTCTAACTAAACTAGAAACTCCTCCAGAAAATTTGTATTATTGAATTAAAATGAAACGTTAAATGCTATTTATATTAAAGGCAGTGCATAATATTAAAAGAAGTACACTTCGATTTAAAGGTTTGTAATATACGGCATTAAGTTCTTATATTTTCTTTATTATTGCTATTACGAATGCATTCAAACAAAGTTTAATATGAAATAAAAACGCAAATGCTCCAGACATTCTTAGTTATTCAACTTCAAGGCAGAACCATAGGTTGTTGCTTAGTAATAAACAATAACAAACTATAATAAAACATAAGGACACATTTGTAAATGTGCAAACAATATACTACAACTATTATATGAACATCTACGCCAAAGTGTATTAATCTAAGTTACGCAGTTAGGAAATGTAAATGCAAGTTGACAAACTCACTAAACTGCTTATTAGTGTTTGTAACTCCTGGGTTGAACTAATAATTGGAGTTATTTTACTTTAGGAGGAATTAAAATAATACGTATATTTCACAATTGCTGGTGAATTATTTTTTAAACTAGTTTTATAAGTTGTGCCTTTAAAAAAATACAGCGTTACTCACGATACTTTTAACCCAACTCTTACATAAAATAAATTCAATTTTTTAGGTAGTTTGGTTGTCTTTTTATTTTGTAATTCAAATCATCAGATAATAAACATTTAAGGACTTTTGTGTTATATCTATAATGTTAGGTGATATAATACATCCACCTTTAAAAAGAATAGCAACACAACTATAATTAAACTAAATTAAATTAATCAAAATTGTTCAGTTAAACATTTTGTAATTTACTGATATATTCAGACACAAGATGCATTAGTCATTATTAAAGGGGTTCGTTAATAACAATAATAGTAAAATACCCCCGTCGCAGCAAACCTGCGTACTCAGCGAATTTCCAATGCAAATATGTAGGTATCACTACTACCTAGAGTCACTTACCAAGTTTCACAAAAATACATTCAATAATAAGTGATATATAGCATTTTATTTATTCTCCATAAGAATAACATTATAAATGAATACGAAGGTTTGCTGCAACAAGGAAGATAAGATATGTGTTTTTTTTGCAATTATCAATATAACTCAACCAGGTGAAGCTACATACCAAGTTTTATTAATTTAGGTTCATAACTAAGGGAGATATAAAACTTTACTTATTCTGCATATGAATAACATGGGGGCCGAGTATGCAGGTTTGCTGCTACCGGGAAAAATCAACAAAAAACATTTTTTGTGCTATTATCAATATACCACAACTAGTTAAAGCCACATACCAAGTTTCATCAATATACATACATAAATAATCAAAATATAACATTTTATTTATTCTCCATAAGGATAACATTTGACAACGTACTGTGTTTAGCACTTTGAATATCACTGCAACGGTTGGACGTAAAACAACAATTAAAACGCCAAAAGGATTGTTTTGTAGAGCTAAACTGATTGGTAGAAAGAAATGTGGAGTTTTTAGTGAAATTAACGGAGAAAAATCCCAAAACCGTATTCCCGTAAGATTAACATGGGAAATTTTTTGCACACATTTTTTGACTTTTCTCCACAACCACTAAACCTAGCTTTATGATTCAAAATACTAAAGTGTTTGTTTTTTAAGCTCTACGAAATGGGTATAACCAAAATCTAGCGTTTTTAAAATTTTAGGATAAAAAGTTCAAAAAACTGATTTTTGGAAAATTTGAAACCCCCATAAAACCCCCTTCCCATAAACCGATCGATCTGGTTTTCGAACTTGAAGTCATAAATGTTACTCTCCACATTTGTTCCAAATTTCATTAAAATCAGGCGCTTCTTTCAAAAGTTATCGCGGTAACGGACACACATATATATATATATATATATATATATATATATATATACATATATAGATAGATAGATAGATAGATAGATAGATAGATATATATACATATATATAAATTTGAACGAATAGTGCTTTTGGCATCTGAGGACCTCAAAACAAAAAGTTATCATGGTCTCGGGCTTAAGTCTTACCATGCCACCTACGGTAATAGCTTCTTCCCTATAGGGGAAATTCGCTAAAAATGTGTTATGTTCGTAGACAAAATAATTATCTAAATGGTCAATGTCGTTAGTGTTAGTACTTAAAATTTTACAAATTTTAAATAATCCCAGCGGATTGATGCAGTTTTGGACTCCGTTTATAAGTGACAGTCTTCAGGAAGGATTAAATCCCAAACAAAATTGAATTGAGAATATCATTACGAGATTAAATGGACAAAAAACATATTTAAACATAAGGAAATAAATATTTAACAACATGCATTGACGTCTCTTAAAAAAATTCTAAACCGTGGTCATCCATTGATTTTTTTATAAATCGATGACTAAACATAAAGTTGTAGAGATCAGTATTTTTTTTATAAAGTAATTAATTTTATAAAATTATTGTAACTCTTATTTTTGTTGTTTATTATGTTTATTAAACCAAACATATTTGTATAAAAAGTTTTATTTAACAAAACATAATTTTGTTTGGAAAAATTAGATTTACAGAACAAATAAATGGAACAAGTATCAAAATACGGTTTACTTTGAATTTCCCGTGGTTTATATAATTTGTATTTGTATGTAGGCAAATAAGATAATTTTGTTACGCATTGTTTTAAGAAGATGAACAAGTGATCAAAATCAATATGCATTTGTTATGTGCTTATTATCATTTGTTGGAGTATTTCTTTACCAAACATATATTATTTATATTAGTATTTAATTTGCTGTTATAAAGTGAACCCTTAAAAATAAATTATATAAGAAAATCATTACTTTTAAAGATTGCTTCAAAAGTAAATTTTCAAAGTTGGTAATGGATATAAAGACAATATAATACGTAAAACTTCGGTAATTCATATAACTTCTAGGTGCAATTAAAAACGATTCTTTAAGACAATTTACTTTGGGATTTATTTAAATTACTAAATGAATCTGGTTTAGGTTAGGATGAATGCTCAATCATTAAAGATTTATCTTCACAATAACAAGCCTCATTTATAATTCTAAGAGAATCAATTTCGTACTGATATATTTTACAATCATCAAACTTTTGTTTATACAAGTAATTATATTCAAATGGATCATAGTTTGATGTAAACTTTACCTGATTAAAATATGCACTGTCAAATTTCTTCTCTATCTGCAAGGCTTTACGTTTGTTTTAATACAAGAATATTCGGCAAAAATAAAATCCATGTGTTAACATAACGTATTAAACTGTTATTCAATCCAATTGCTAATTATTTGTAAAACTAAAACTAAAACAAAAAATAAGTAAGTGATGTAGTAACGTTATAAATAAATGGTAAATATTTTACGTTGGCGCATTTTAAATACCTATATACTTATTCTTGAACCAAATAAATAAAGAATTAAACTAGGGGTAAAACCTAATATATAGTTGTATGCTTGGGTAACATTTTAGAGTTAAACTAAGGCTTGTATTAAATTAAATGTTTATAAAAAAATAAAATCTCCATATACATTTGTTAGAAGGTAATACCCACGATTGCCTTTGTATACAAGTCGATGAAAGTTTCACCAATGTGATTCAGCTCCAGAAAAATTCAATTCCTTGAAATAGGTTAAAAGGAATGTAGGTTTTGCCAAGAAAATACAATTTTGCCAGTGGATTTCCAATTGTGAATGGAATTCGTTCCCACCTTATCTCTGATTATGTGATTGTAATTATTTGTAATGCACTCTGTGAAACCAATATGATTTATATTCGGTGATGTGTTACTGTAAATGTGTTCAACACATAGTTCATAAAGCTTGCAATACATACATGCTATTAGCATAATCAACATTCGCTCTAAAAGCAAACGACATAGATTTAGCTGTAATGCCTAGACGTTTTTTAACACGTAATTTTTTCAATAAAAGTTGGACGCTTTTTCATCTTACACCGAGGCAATTGATGTACTAAGGCGAGCAAGTCATAACCATCAATAATTATGTAATTACATTATCTTCATGAAAAAAGCATTAAGTATGTGTTATGCAATGTACATACTGGTTCCCTATTTACTACCAGCGACCTTAAACGTAAATAAGTTTACTTTAAAAATAAATCATAACCTATATTCAGTAATAGCGTTTAGTGAACTCAAATATCGAAGGTTTTATATTTAGCTCCTGAATTCATAGTCCGAGTTTTTAGGTTTATTTTAAAAGCAATGAATGATGTACAAAGTTACCTGATGTTTCGTAATCTGGAATATGGTCATGCCTTTAGGTGTAAGGAATAAATAGGGCATTTAAAAATTAGTGGCAAAATCCAGGAAAGCTGGAACAATCACAGAAAAGCTATGATAAATCTCAAATAACTGATGGAAATATTCCGGAATAATGCCTTAAATAATATAAAATCACCATAACTAACAATGAATTTCTAAAAAAGAATTGTACGATGGTTAGTAAAGTATATAGAAGGGTTGTAATGCCTTTGGACGAAAATTGCTTTCTACAATATATAAACAAATTGTTGCACTTTATATCAAATATTGCTCCACAGAACAGAATAGAATTTGGGAGATACTGAATTATTCATAGCTCTCAAACCCACTAATGTTTCCTAAGAAGCTTGAGGTGGCTAAACCCCGATGAAGGTTCATTACAGAGGTTTAGGATTGAATAATTGCAGTAATTTTGAATCTATCAGCATTATATATATATTTTTTTTTATTTACTGTAATCGTTATTGGTAAACAAATAAATACAATTGAGTTTAATTTATACCTATACCTAATATATTAGTTTGCTAATATAGCAAACAACATACATATTTTTATCACAGTAGTTTGCAATACACTGTTATTTTCATAAAAGTACACGTTATTTTTACCGGTCAAATATTGTCAAAAGCAGGTTCATTCGTTGATGAACACTGAGATCTTCCCTGTGTGAGACTGGTTCGGCAGATTGTCATTGAACCCATTCCCATATGGCAGCTACGAGATTTTTTTATATGCAAATCTAATTTGTTATTATATGCAAAAGCTTAGGCACTAACAAGAACACACTAACAGTTCGAATTATTCATATAGTGAGCGTTCGTTGTATTATTTCAATAATAAAGTATTAAACAAGACTCATTCAGTACGTAATAGGTTGTTAGGGGTTTTTTAGGCAGAGAAGGAAAATCAATGTGTACACGCACGGGGCCAGCCTGTGGTTTGATACTCTCACGCAAAAAAAAAACTCCGATACCCTTTCGGAAATAAGCCTTGTCACTGTTTATCACACAGCTTCACCCAAGTCCTAATTTAGGCTTAAACTCTTAGGGCTCTCTCCATTCTGGCCAACACAATTTGTTAAGACCTAGCAAACAAATACCAGTCTGGGTATCTCTTTGCAAGGAGGATGTTCTGGACTAGCCGTGAAACAGAGTCCCAAGGGTCCTCATTCTCCCTCATCCTGGCGCTCCACCCTCCCAGGCATACCGATTCCACCTAAAACACACCAAGATGTCTTATATTCTACAAGCGTGGCGTTCCCAGAGAGCGTGGTTAGCGGAAGAAAATATGTTCCACATCATCGGGAATTCCCGGGCAATACGTTCAGTCAAATGAACCGGTCTTTCACATCGTGTACAGCTACGACCGAAGACATCCGTGACCTGATACGATTTGAGTAGGGTAGTAGCCCACCTCACCTTGCCACCGTTCCACCCTTTGCTGAACCTACTGAACTGGTCTCACTGCCCTACTTCCTCGGGTATCCTGATCCCAGCTATCCTTCCATTTATACTAGCCGTGGCCACATAAATAAGCGTTATTTCATTACTTCACCACACTAATATCACTCACATAGTAATATGTTTATCATTTATAATATTAGTGACAAAGTGACTTTTGGTATGAACAAAAGCAAATCAACTTTACCAAGATTATTATGATAGTAATGCAATATTAAATTTCCAGCGTGGAATACATTATGCGTACCATCATTAAAACAAAATTTTTAAAGTGGTTTTATAAATTTGAGTCATACGATTATTATGTATTTTAACTTTGATATTTACCATTATTTTACTAATAATGTTATAATTTATGAGCTAAAAAGAATATTATTCGTTCAATGAATATATGTAGAACAGATTTTCAAATCGAAATGCAAAACCTGAATCATGGATTCCACACAATTTGAATAAGCTTCTTAGCTTACAGGTGCTAGGTGTTACTAATACGAGTTAATGGTCCATAGATATCTTGAAATATAGATTTAACTTCCACCATCTTAATTGTTTACTAAATTTTGTAAATTGTATGTGTTTTATAAATGCTTTTATATTAACAGCACTTATTGATTACCTGTTATTATTGTGAAATATTTTCTCTGCAGAAATAATTACTTTTAAAATGCCAACAACTCAGTAAACAATTATTCTTTTACTCTAACCTACAACTTGTTATGAGAAGCAAATCCTTTGCTTAAGAAAAGGTTTGACATTAATATATACATTAAATAAGGGAATAATGTAAATATACTACTACCATCAAGCAAGTGCTGGATTGGGATTAGAGTAGATTGTAAAGTATTAACATCTCGTTTTATTTTACCCTGGTTTCATGAGGGTTTAACTGAACATACAAAAGATAATAAAGAAACACGAGAGCCACAACAATCCCACAAGTTATATGCTGCTTGTTGCTCCCATGGGACTGAGGTAGCATTGTGAACGGCGTTTACTTCTCTTTTACATATTACCACATACAAACAACCCTTTGCGTTATTAAGTTCAGACAAACTAGGCATACCTAATTTATTTTTAAATCTTGCTGAATTGTTATGAGAGCATTAATTGTTAAGTAAATTATGAACTGTACTAATTAATAGAATATGATTAAACTCCATTTTATCAGACCCTGGACTATATATAATTACGACTAAACAGGTACTTTACCTCCGTTAATAATCCAATAAAGAAAATGAATCCTTATGCTGACATGTTTCGTTGTAATTACAACATTGTCAAAGCAGTTAAAACATCAAATAAATAAACAAACACACTTCCGCTAAACTGAGACGAAACACGAAAAATATTTTAAACGGATAGGCTTATTACGGTGTGCAACGGGACCGTCAGCGTCACACACCAAGACACGTATATATGTTTTAAATGTTTTTCGTGTTTCGTCTCATTGTAGTGTACGTGAGTTTGTTTATTTATTTGACGTTTTAAATGCTTTGAAAATGGTGTAATTACAACGAAACATGTCAGCGTAAGGATTTATTTTCTTCATTGGATTATTAACGGAGGTGAAGTACCTGTTTAGTCAATGATATGGTTCCTAAATAATTGTATATCTTTAAGTAGAAAATAATTTGTTTAAGAATAAGAAATTTAAATTTGTTAATCAATTTAAATTTGTTTATTTTTGATTTAAATGGAATAAGGCTTAATTATAATATAACTTATGGTAGCTTATGGTAGCTTTAAAAACAACATAAAATCAATAGTGTTATACTATAAATGTAATGATTACAAAAATTTAAATCTCATTATAGTGTTCTTGAGTAGTGTTCTTGAGTAGTGTATTTTAAACTTTCGTAAGACATCGTTATCAGGTCTACAAATAAACAGAACTAGATATTTTAAGCTAAAAAAAACAATGATTAGAATAAAAAAAACTTATTAGAATTATATTATAATAAGTATTGTTCAATTTTGTGACGGTTTAAGGTTCGAATGTAACACTTGAAAGTGATGATTAATCGAAGGAAATTAATATCTGAGTAAACCACTTACTGCATTTTATTTTTTAAATCACAACATGCTATATTTTTTCAGCTCTCTTATTATTTAAATTCAAACGTTTCCAATGAGCTGCTAATGATTGAATTAATCCTAAATCATTTAGTTTTAACATTTTAGTTAAAATGAAACTTTGATGCAACTGTAGTTTGATGAAATTGTTCGCAAAACACAATCTTTGACAATTCCAATTCATGATCCTAGTTGGCAGTCATGGTTGTGACGTTGGTTTATGAGAAGCGCAGTTGGAGGACATCTGGGACCGAAGTCTAACTTAAGATTGAAAGTCCAAAACCCAGTTTAATATTTGTAATACTAATTGAAAGATTATATATTTATAATAAGATTTGATGATTATTTAAATCCTATTATCAATTATATAAACACCATAATACCAACTTTATTGACTTACTCGTCATAGTAAAACTAATTTGTTATAAACAATTTGAAATGTAACAAAAATATATATTTGAAGTTCTCACTATGTATTTTAAGTATAATTGTATGAATATCGGGAATGCCTACTTCATGTTTTATCATAAAAACAAATGTTCAAATTCAACTGCTAACAAATTTTGACTCTTAGGGTTCTAAAAGACAAATGGTATGTATAAGCTTTTTATTTTTTAAATGTAAGGTAATTTAATTATAATATAGCAATACATTTTTAAATGTGTATTTTTGTATTATTCGTTAAAATAAAGTTAATAAATAACGTAATTTTAATATTCTTAGCCGTGATTTCTTTGTTTCATAAGGATTCCTCTTCTAAAAAGGAGAGCTCTTTAAATAAATTTCATAAAAACGTTCCGTAAGGTTTCTCCTCAAAGTTGTTAACTATTTTGTAAAAGACTTCTTTTGAGATGAAACCTGTTGATTTTTATGCTAGCTAAATTAGGTTTTCTTTCATAAAGATCTTGTTTATGCAAGGGTTAATATAAAAATAATAAAAATATTGGTTCGTGCCTTTAGTGTGCTTACTTTATTAAGGCAAATTTATTATTACATTGCATTGCATATAACATTGTGTTTTTAATTCGGTAAATTAGTCAACATATTAGAATATGAATAATCTTCCTCACTTATATAAAAAAGGATTATTATATGTGTAATAAATATTAAAAACACATTTCAGAAAAATGTAAATAGAAACAGTATGACATGTTTGATTTCATTTTGTGAAATTTTGATATACTTAAGTGAAGCAAATCTTGCTGGAATAAAATGTGTATATTTCTTTTCAGAACTAAACGTTCGGAGCTAATACAGCTAATATTTAAATTTTTTACGTAATTACAACAATACTAACAGCTTATTGGTTCTCAGATAGGAGAAAAATATACATATTTATTTTCATTTGAAAGAAAAATGAATGATTGTTTTATATATAATTCACCGCAACTTAAAATTCCCTGCCTTTCCATAGCTGATTCACGTTCAGCAGTAATACAATTTAACTGTTATGTGTACTGCATTCTGTGCCGAGCATGAGATCTTTAGTAATTAACACTTATTTAAGTAATTAACTGATACAATACAAATTTATATCCAGTAGATTAAGATGAAGTTTTAGAAGGCCAATGGAGTGAAAGCGTTAAGAGATTTTCAAAACGGTAATATACCAATATTTGCCTTGCAACTGAAATCTTACTGCTAATTTTTAGCTCAATGAGTCCAATACTTTGCAAGGTTATTTTATTTGAATTTGGTATTTGTTTATTCATTTGAATTTATTTAATAACGGGGTGGCCAATCACAAATTTGTAATATGGCTACATTTATGAAATAATAAATGTAGTGCTATTCTATGCGAAACCTTGAAATACACTTTTTAATAAAATTACTAATACAATGTTGTATTTTATAGATAACCAATATATTTTTTGTTTTAAATTCATTGTTAGTGATGGCAAGTTTATGTTATTCAAGGCATTTTTGTGGACATTTTCCAATACTTTATGGTAACTAAACGAAAATCTAGTGGTTGGCCGATCAGAGAAAATGCTGCAGAGAGAAGTTCCCGATCAGCTAGTTTGAGAAGGAATTTTGAAGTTCACCTAACTAAGCAGTTCTGAGCAATCGATCGATCTATTTAAGGCTCTTCAAAGCAACATCAGGCTAGATGCAATCCAACTATATAAACCTTTCAAATCAAGTCCACTTAATTTCTTCAACTTGCCATGTTGGGATAGCCTCTTTTCATAACGATCATTATCACAAAACCTCTTTGAACAGACTATCGCAGTCTGGTAAGGCAATATTTAATAGGTTATCTTTTAAGTGAGCCCTATTCGTCAAGCTATTAAAAATGTGTTATAATAGTTGTAATATTTAAGTAGCAGTAACCCCCATCAAAATATTTTGCATTATTTAAAGAGATAAAATGTGTCTTTTATGAAAATTGCATTTAATATTTTTGTTTTACTATATAATATAATATAAATAGTTTAAATATAAATATAAAGTAAAGGGTAATCTGGAAGTTTTGTTTTCAATCTAATAATAGTATATAAATATAAGTATTCAATTAAAGACTAAGAAACAATTTCATTGCTGTATATAGCAATAGCTCATTTAGAGGGGTTAAGTTTTAGTAACATTGCGTAGTGACAGTCAGTTTCAATTGGTATTTTTGAAGTCAATAGTCAGACAAGATAATTTGTTTCTTTGACTTTATGATAACCCAACTGAAATAATTGTACGACTCTTTATAAGACAAGATTCAGGTTTACGATCTTACTAGATAAATATAATAATATACAGTTTGTCAAGAAAATAAATCAAATCTTTTCAATACTTCTATTACCTAAATATGTTTATTTGTAATTTCTTTATTATAAATCAATTTTATTAATCTGGAATGTAAAGCAAAGATTTTGTTAATATTTAATGATTAAGCTCGTTATGTTGACATTAAGAAATTGTATTAACGTCTTCCTATTTAGTAATAGAACAGGAGTTGGTACTAAAATGTATACTGCAGTAAAAAAGGCAAGATAATATTAATGGGGTTTTTCGTAATCGCCATTTGCAGCGGTGGGGGGGGGGGTAAAAGGGGGAGATTCCCTTGGCCAGAAGGGAGTGAATCCTTACTGCTACAGAGGTGATCTAAACAGGAGTATATGACTATGTAAGCGTGCTAACTCTGCTACTAACTATGATTGGTTGACGGATTAAGCTGTTGGGTAGGTTACTGGGAATAGCTGCTGCTGTCTAATCCCAAACCTGTGTTGCAAATATCTGTAGCTAAATTTAATGATTGATTGAAAACTATGCTAGGCGACTTTAGAAGGGCGGAAATCTTTTACCCAGAACCAGATTGAGCCTCGCTAAGCCAGATATTATTTTATATACTAACAGGAGAATAAACTAAACCTTCCAAACATTGACTGAATTTAAACTAGACTAAAATGCTCAGAAACTACTAAAATGGTTGTCTTAAACGGAGAATATTGCTAAGTATACTGCAATTGATTCTAATGCATTTTCAGGATAAACTGATGCTTAAGGAAACGTGGTGGAAATATACATGAAATGGAATGCAACGACAAGGCGTCACTTGCAATAAATAATGTTCCTACATTCCTCCAGCGTTGGGGCGCTAACCTAAACGGTTTGCCTTCTTAATATGGTGTTTAGTCTTCCATTTGAAAGGCTCCTACAACTTAAATATACAACTTATCCATTAGGAGAAAACTATGCTGGATGATCTAGGAGGATTGATGTGTGTACAGTTCGGGGTTCGGGACCAGACGGGGGAGAAAGGGGACGAAAAGCTTGCCGGCAGAAAGGCGACACAGCTGTTCGCGTGACGTAACGGCCGATTCGGACATGAGAGGCAAGCACTGGACTACGGTTATGGAACACGCCCGTCCCGGATTGAAGCAAGAAGCCTAGTCGTGTCGCTAAGCGTCACACATTACACATTTCATGCAACGGGGTTACTGTTAGTGATACGGCTTTGCCACACTAGGCACAATATCAGCATTAGGTTTTTATAGTGTTTCTCAATTTTATCTGGTAACTAATAGAAATTACGTTTTCCGTTGGAAAATAAACTGTAATTCAATCAGCAAACTAATTATCTGTAATCAAAAAATGTACCTGTCAAATGTCACGGACCCTATTATTCTGCTGTTATTCACATACATAGCTTAATACAGCGTATAAAAACTATTTTTTATACTGATTGTAAATGTCTTAATTTGATTAAAATATTTAGGGAAACGTAGGATGAAAAATTAAAGCAAAATCCCATTAAACCAAAATCCTCAAACGTTTTTGTTTGGTGTGAGCTAGGAACTGCATCACTTGGATGAATATTTTTTGTTATTGCCTTAAGCCACTTCAATACCGAGCGCATGGATTGATTAGCAGGATATTTTACCTTTTACTTATTGAATACTTAAATTCTCTTAAATTCAATGTACAATTGCTACAAAAATCTAGTATTATTTTAAACTGAACTAACTGATGTTTCAATTGTTTTATGTAATAATAATAGACCTAGCCTGCCACATGAGGAAGACTTTACTATTAATTGTTAAAACGTGTTTGATAGTTCAAATGTTGAAAGTAATATTTAACTGTATTTATATTTTCTTAGATGTTTTGTACGGTTGCTGATGCACTAAATTTACTATAAAAGATCAATTTAAAGGTCGTGAATTAAATTCTTCAAAGACCTTCAAACCATTATCGTATGTATTTTACCGTTATTAAAATGTTATTTTTGTGGACTAAAATGCTTATCAGGTTATTTTACAATTTAGATAATGCGCAAAGTAAGCGGTAGGATCTACAATAAAGCCATTGCATACACGGTTACATGAGGTTAAGTTATGATTATAAAGTAAAAGTACCAAAACCTTTTAAATATTTGCTAAAATAGTAATAATAATAATGTAGGCTTTATTTATAAGCCATTTTTATATAGATGCTGTCAATACTCCACGTTGCAGTTTAGTTATAATAACCTAAATCTATTCATGTCAAATGATATTTAACTCCTTTACTACTAATTTTATAAATATATACTTATATAATACCAAAACTTTAAATTAGGTTAAAGATTACATAAAAGTAAACTATAATTAACAATAGGCTATGTGTGTTAATTAGAAAAAATAAAATGTTGCTAATTGTAGGTGATAAAACAGTTGCGAGAACTAAGAAGATTAGAGCGCTCATTTACTTCATAACATTATACATTCCCTTTGATAACACCGTCGATTTATTCCATAAAATGGTGCAGCATTTGTATTCAATTTTAGCAGAATATCAAAACAACCACATTATATTTTTGTTAGTACTATTTACTAAATAACGTTAGAGTTTGGAGTAATAGAATCTCGAAACCGCGTTTTAAAGATATTTTGTTTAATTGTGTATCCTCAAAAGTATTTGCCTCTTAAGAATTAAAATAATAGCTGGTGCTATTTTTTAAATACATTATTTTCAGTACTAATCTGATATTGTGAATGTCAAACCTGGAAGATAATTTATTTTAACTAAGAATGTTTGTGTAAAAGTACTTGTTACATGAAAATCCCAGCAAATCCATTACCGTTCAAAATCAAACATATAGATGCAGCAAATGTATAAGTATATCATAAAATCCATAACATATATACAGGTTTACTTTAGGGAGAGAATCATTAA
Source organism: Allygus modestus (assembly GCA_963675035.1). Taxonomy (NCBI): domain Eukaryota; kingdom Metazoa; phylum Arthropoda; class Insecta; order Hemiptera; family Cicadellidae; genus Allygus; species Allygus modestus. The sequence continues at coordinate 88,512,394 of OY776112.1, read as the reverse complement.
GGTCTTAGTAAAAAAAACAATCTTGAGTACATTTACCAACCCTATGTAATTTATATGTTGTGTGAAAACTAGATTTTAATTATTTGTCTACAAGATATATTATACTTAGAAAGAAAATATTAATTATTTATATCATTATTTGAAAAAACCTAATTGATTTTGGATTTAAGGAGTTACATATAAGATTTATATCAGACTGTTTTACTAGATATTATTTTCCCGTTGAAAAGTGATACAAATTATTGGTTTGGATGGAGTGTTTATAAATACACAACTAACGTTGATTTATTTTGCCAAGAACAGATATTTAAATTTATTGTATTAAATATCGAGTTAATCTTTACATTTTTAAGGGATATAACTGTTCATTCCGATGAAATTCCAATACATTGATGCTATTTATTCAATAAACTTACACAATTAGTAAATATTATAAATTTAAAAATTCACTTTACCAAAATAAGTCATTTACCTAAAACCTTCTGTTAAATTTAGACAAAAGTGTTGGTCTTTATAGTCATAAGTTAGTTAGTTGCTGTATGCATACGATTTGTATGGTTTTTGGTGTTAATAAAACAAATTGTTATTACGTTACAACTTATACTTTAACTAGAGGGTCACAATGAAAAGTTTGATTTTAAAGTAAAAGTTGGTATATTTTAGTTAAATCATAAAAGTGAAGAACATTTTCGCAGAGTTAAGACTTTATAGTTTTGCAACAGTTGTTAAAATATGTTTAAAGGTTAAGTTTGGTTAGAGTAAATATGGTAAATATCGTATTTATCCAACACATAAGCATACTTGATGAATTTTTTTCTATGTTCTATGAAGAAATGTAACATATGAGGAATTTCTAGCTCATTACACACCACCTAGCCTTGTAAGTAGCTCTTTGAAGGGGAGAAAATTATCATACACAAGGAAATTTGTTTAATGCTATAGTAACAACCTTAACTGTGTCTTGCAGCAAGAAAATGTTGCTATAGCTATTAAATTTCTGTTTTAGGTTTATTTACTAACACTAAAAAGTGTTATAACAATTTATTTGTGATTTGTTGTGTATTTGAATAGCTTTATGCAAGCTGCAATTGGTAATAATGTTAATCTGATAAATATATTTTTCTTGTGTCAATCTACGCCAGTAGCATTTTTTTACATTTTGATAGGGAACGGTCCAAATCCTGATTTTGTTACTATCTAAGGTCGACCTGTTCTTAGAAAGTATCATTAATTAATAGCCCAATGATAAATGGCAGCTAGGTCCAGTTTCGATTATTCTTAAAATGTTGTGATTTTGATCAGGATCTTATAGCCATTCCTAATAGTAGTAATGTTTTTGAATCTAAAAATGCGTTGTTTAATGTTTCATGAACAGTAAAGGTTTAAATTGTTCATGAGATAGAGTACTTATCAAGTATATCATCGGCATTAGTGAGTAAACGCTTGGAAAATTGCGAATGTCACTTTTTTTTCAGGATAAGAGGGCTTTATCTATAAATATACTTTTTTCTCACATTAAATTTTGTTTACTTTCGACATAATTTAATAAAGCAAAATGATAACTCTTTAATATGTATTTAGGCACTATACATTTTTACGACGAGAGTTTTGTTTACTTTCAGCAGGCGTACAAACTTTTAGGAAATTTCATTACTGAATATTGAGTGTGTCAGCACAAAGATATACATGTTGTTACCACAAATACATATTGCAAATACATATTGAATATTACAAATACATATTGTTAGCAAATTTTTTCTCGTTTTGTGCTTATTTTGATATATTGATCAATCTGGTGTCAGATTGATTGTGAAGTTTTGGGGACAGTAGGTGGTTTTTTTACTGGTTTTGATTGTGATAATGTTATTGAAAAAATTTGTGGGTATGCTATATTACTTTATGACGGTATCTTTTTGGTATGAAATTGTTATTTCATTTTCTTGGAGTAGCGTCTTGGATTATAGCTATATCTATTTATATCTATTTATGTTTAACCATTCATTTTTGTTCTTTTATATATATAAATAATCGAGATATCGAATTTTATTTATTCTCCATAAGGATAACATTGGACAACGTACTGTGTTTAGCACTTTGAATATCTCTGCAACGGTTAGACGTAGAACAACGATTAAAACACCAAAATGTTTGTTTTGTTGAGCTAAACACATTAATAAACAGAAATGTGAAGTTTTTAGTAAAACTATCTGAGAAAAATCTAAAAATCTTTTTCCCATAAGATTAACATGGGACACGTTTTTTTTTATTTTCTCCGCAACCACTTAACCTAGGTTAATGATTATAAATACTAAATTATTTGTTTTTTTTAATCTCTATAAAATGGCTATAACCAAAATTGAATGTTTTTAACATTTTGGGGTCAAATTTACAAAAAAACGATTTTTGGAAAATTGTAAACCCCCATAAAACCCCTTTCCATAGTGCGATCGATCTGGTTTTCGAACTTAAAGTCACAAATGTTACTCTCCACATTTGAGCCAAATTTCATTAAAATCAGTTGTTTCTTTAAAAAGTTATCGCGGTAACGGACATATATATATATACATATATATATATATATATATATTTCCGTTTTGTGTTTCCATGTTGATCGCGGGCATTATACGCATTTATGTTGCTCTCTGTTGGATAAAATGCTTTACATCGTTGATCAAGCTATACAAATGGATATTTAATGCATTTACGTTGATCGAAAGTATAAACATGGAAACTTTACGCGTCCACGTTGATCTAATGTATACAAATGGGAAATGTATGCATTTACATTGATCTAAATTATACAATAGATATTTAGTGCATTCTTGTTGATCAAATATTTAAAAACTATATAAATAAGAAGCTTGTGTTGCTCTAGTTACAGAAATGGATATTTAATCAATTCATGTTGATCTAAAATATAACAAAAGATAAATAAGACCTATATTTTGATCAAGATGATAAGTTCGCCAAACTATTTTGCTGGTTCTGTAGATTACTTGTTTACTCATAGAACTGCACAAAACCTTAGAAGTTGAGATGGAAGGATACAAAAGATAGGCTAAGGAAATTTAATTTTCTGATCTGGAGTTTCCTCAAACAATCAGTTAATATTACACATACAAATTAATACTGTATTTATATTCTCTTTTAAGGAAATAAATAAAAGAATTAACTACGTTTTTGTTGTTCAACAATTTAAAATATAAGATAATCCTATTTCGTTAAAGCGACAATTCATGAATAATTCTTAATTTTTGAATTTTTTTCTTACTTACCTTTTTATTGTAAAGAAAGCAAGCCCCCAATTAGTTCGGCACCCTTTTTTCAAATGAAAAAGTCATCTTAAAAACAATCCATAATTCGGGGGATCCCACAGGGGCTCGTTTTATAAAAGTAGCTTGCTGTAATGCAAGTCCTGTAATACAGGACTTGTAAAATAAAAAGTACAATTCCTGTAAAATCTGTTTCATAAAAATTATTCCACAATCCTAAAATCACCTGTAATATTCCACGTGTATTACTATTGAATCCTGGCCCCTGGGATTTATTTTTACTGTTATTACTTAGGCTAGAATCACGTAGGCCTACTCAGTACATTTATTTTCATATTAAACATTTATATTTAGTGTGTTTAAAATATAACGATTCTAACGATGGCTAACGTTTTTATTTCAAATGTAGTGGTTTATGGTTTTCAAGTCCGTAGTAAAATGACACCAACCGCAGTTACAATTCTAATTGCAATGTTTTTTTTTATTTATGGGGAATAAAAACATATTATTTCTATCTTATTTACTGTCCAATTTCATTAAAACTTGGTATGTAGGTAAAGTTAGCATTAACCAACAGAGGACATTCAAAATATGTTGCCACCTAACCCTGGGGGGAGGAGCAGGAGGCATTCCCCTCGTAACTTCTGCGTGTATTTGGGTCGATATTTTTGAAAAAGGTCATTAGAAGATTGCCTATACATGATACCGTACTTTATATTCTATATTTAGTAAATATAATTTACTGATTCAAATTGGTATAAAAGGGAGAAAGCATGTATGAGTTTTCTGATAGTTTATTATTCTACTAATATTATAAATGTGAAAGTATGGATACTTGGATTTCCATCACATATAAACTACTGGACTGATTAAGCTAAAATTTTGCATTTTACATATCACATTAACATATAGACCTGATAATGTCTACATCCAAGCTTAGGGCTCCACCCCCCCTGGTCCTGTAAGTTCTAATCTAATGAAAATCTCATGGAAGGATATCCTACTATAAATGGGATGGTTTGTCTATCTGCTTTTTGTTCCTCAATCACTAAAAACTACTGAACCGATTGGCATGAAAATTGAGAGGAATTTTCCTTATATACTAAATAAACACATAGGCCTATTTTCGTTTTTAAAAGTCCTCAGGGCTCTTCCCCATAGGACTTCCAAGTTCCCATGTTATTCTTATGAACATTAATTTTTGTTTGAGCTGATGAAAATACAAACAGCTGATCTTGATTCGTAATAGTTCCACGGGCTAACCACAGAATGCAGCCCACATAACTGCTTAGTCTTTCTACTCTGAATGTTTTTCCCCATTGCGAAGCACGGGATTAGCAGCTAGTCATTTATAAAATTACCAGCTGTAGTTGTATGTCAGTTAGGGCAAAGGAAATCAGATGGAAAAACTAAACAAATATTTGATGGTGCTGGTCAGTCTTTTATAATTTGTCGCGAGCAAATCCGCAGGTAGCAGCTAGTACTTTATAATTACAAATCTATGCAATAACAAACTATTTTTACTTTATACGCGACACTTGAATAAAAATGTTATGATCGTATAATGATGACATTTATCTAATTTTCTAATTTACATGGCCTGGGGGGGGTTACAATTGAATCCTGGGATTCGTGGGATTTATTAGCGAATTTCGAGAAAGAATCTATATATTACCTTGGGTTGCACCATGGAAAGGTAAACATTCAGTAGTCCCAGGACTACCTTAAGACTGGTCTATACCAGTTTTGAGGCTGACATTGGGTACAGCAAATGAGGTTGTCATTACGACATATGGTAAATCTTTTGGCTGTCCATTATGACTAACTTCCCTTTCACCTTTGGTCCCTAAAAAAAAACAATTTAGTACTTAAATTACTATTCACGTCAATTGGTTACCCAGATATTATTATTCAATATTATTCTTATGGAGATTAAGTAAATTTGTGTGACTCTCTTAATTATGAACATAAATTAATTGAAAAATAGTATACAAAAATAAAATTCTCTTCATCACAAGAACTGCTTTCTGTGTCTATTATACACTTTATAATTACAAATATATGCATAACACACTATTTAACTTAACAGCTTTGCTGCGTTTGTTATGTTTAAACATGAAAATCTCATATATTTCAATGTTGAGCGATGTCCCGATTTCGGGGCACCCGCAGCGAATGCGTTAATAAGTGATACTTGTAAAAGTTTTATGATATTCTAAACAATCATCATTTTGTGTATAATTTACAGGGCCTGTAATACAGGCCACTACCCTCTATGAAACAGATCACTTTATAACTCTTGTAAAAATGTACTTGTAATACAGGTAAATCCCCTGTAAGTATTTCTACAGTTGAAAAACTTTATGAAACGCACTATTGTAATTTTAAGTAATAATACAGAGAAGTTACCTGTAATACAGGTCCTGAAAGTTTTATGAAACGGGCCCCAGTGAAATTTTATAACAATAAGTGCAGATTATACAATGTGCGGATTGTACTTCTGAAATATGCTGGAGAAATGATTGTCATGACCTTGAAAATAATGAACAAACTTCTATTACAGGTAAAATGAGTTATATATCAGCAATTTACAATGAACATTAACATGACAGACTTGGTTTTGTTAAGGCCCAGGAATGAAACAGATTATGTAGTGGTTAATGTTGGCCATGAAATAACTTAGATTAATTTTTAATCAAAAATTTAAATTTGTAACAGTTGTTCCAATAAACTTTAAACTTTAAAACCAAGGTAAACCCTGGTTTATATTTACAATTAAATTCTGAGAAAGGTATTATCATATGTTACACAAATTTTCCTTAAAAACATCAATACTATAGATCGTATTGTCTGAGGCTCCGTGCGTCCGTCCGCGGCTGTTTCTCAAACTGTAATGGCTCCCAAGCGACGGTTCTTGAAAAAACCTTACTTGAGTTACGGTAGCTTAAAGCTTCATGTTTTAGGCCATTTTCATGCGTCTATGCGTCCACGGCTGTTTATTAGCTGTAACGGCTCCCAAGCTACGAAAAGATATATTTTAAGGGTAATCGAGGTCGGGGAAGCTGCACATGTTGTTTGTTTTTTCTTGAAAAAAAGCAACCTTGTTTGAGTTACGGTAGCTTTAAGCTGTTTTTAGGCCATTTTAGCATATATTAGCAGAGCCGGGAGTATTCAAGCTTTGTTCCTGAAACAGCTGATTATTTCCTGCAGTCGCAATAGCGGCCGCCAATACTAGTTGTTTATCTTTAAATGGCAATCAGTGAAACGCATTTAACTGCTGTTGGACATTTTAAAGTAAGTGGGTATTCTGTATACAGGGAAGACAGACCGGATCCAGCTGCATCAGGTGGTGTTGCAATTTTTGTACGAAGGACTTTAGACCATCACCATATATTTTTATCTACTCTCGCTTCCTTGTAATCAGTTGGTGTTGAAATTAGTTTAAACAATGGTGCAAACTTTCGTGTTATATCTGTGTATAAATACCCTAACAGACGGCTACACTATCACGACTTGCAGATTCTTTTTCAAGAAGGCTGTTCAACTGTTGAAGGTGACTTAAATGTAAACATCAGGTATGGGGCTGCCGAAAAACTAATCCAAATGGGAATCGTCTACTTCAATATACTAATGGTTCAGATATAATGATTTCCGCTCCAGATTTACCGACCCATTATCCACGGCAACCGGATTACCAACCCTACATACTTGATTTTGGCATTACACACAAATTTCACTCCAGCTATCATTCAGGAAGGCTTACCTGAGCTAGATTCTGACAATATGCCTGTAACAATCTCTTTTTCACACGACCACAAATGAGATTACATCCTCAGCGACTGATTAATGGGAATGTTAACTAGGAAGTATTTAGATCAGAATTGGAAAAATGGTTATAAAATAAATAAACCTTAACATCTTGTCGTGAAATTGAAAATTGTATAAACTGTGACCACTTTGAGATATTCTTAAGAAGTCTACATCATCTAATAAAATATTGTACCAACATAAAAATCAGTTAAATATTTTGTAACAGAATTTGAAAAAAAAGTTTCTCTGAACTATAAATCATAAAGAAAAAACTGACTTATCATTTATAACCATACAAGTAATAGTCAAAGATTACTTATAAATCACACAGGAATTACATAGCCTATTTCATTTTGCGATAATTGTTAAATACAATTATAAATAAAACCATAAAACATTATTACTGATCTTTTTTAGCCACAAAAACTAGGCTTATTTTTGTTCAATTAACTTATTTGAAAATTTAAAAAATAAACATAATTATTTCATATGCTTCATAATATTTTTATGCCTAATGAAATATTAAAACTACCATGACTGTAATGGCTAAATAAAATACAAAATGCGTGTCTACTTTTGTATATTTAAGTAGCCTAAAAAATTAATAATATAAAAAGTGTAACAAATGTTTAATTAAGATGGTGTCTGTGTTCTTGCAACGGCTGGCGCATTCTAGAAGTTGATGATCGCCAAAATCTGTAACAAACATATATATATATATTAAATATAGGGAAATATTGTTACTAAAATAAATAATCAATTATTTACAAAATATTTCTAATCACAACTAGAATTCTTTGGACAATTAGCCCGAGTTTTTTTACTGTAGTAGTTTAAACCAAGATAAAGTAAAATCTTTTTACACCCCCGAAACCCCCTACCCCCCTATTAAATATTGTGTTGATAAGTATTCACAATCGCTGTACATTTTGGTCACGTAATGCGTAATAACTAACCTGGGAATTTGGAACGTTAATTGCAACGAAGTATCAGATACTTAGTTACAGCGTTATAAGTTTTCCACTGCACTGTGTTGCCAGATTGTCAATGTTATTATTATGGGGTTATTTTGTCTCACACGGGAGACAAAGTAGTACTTTATTCGTTCATTATAAAAGCCAATTCACACCGGCAAAACGTTATGTTATGTGACAGGACGTGACAGACTTATTAAAAGATCGCTCACCGTTGTTTCAAATGGGGCAATTCATACCACCGAAAAAACGTAACGCGTAGTCGGCGAAGTAAACCAACTAATCGCAGGGGATTGCTTGGGGAACGATATTTTAGAAACGTACGCAGCGTCGGTGGCCTCGCGCATGCGTTATAAAGACCTTGTGTCCTGCCCTTGTCAGTGCTGCTGAAGGGTTTCGACATATCTTTATATATTATTCTGTAAGCGAATTTAAGTAAAAATTGTGGCAGTTTGGCAAATTGCAGGATGATAGGAGAGGGTTCAAATTAAAGGTCTTGATACCACGGACTCGGGGAAAATAGCAGTATTTCCATTAAGTTACCAGTAAACGAGAAATAACGTAAACCTCCCCCATAAGAAAAGCATGGGGATTTGAAAAGGTCTGATTTGTTTACATTAAAACATGTGATTTTGTATCTACTTTGTTTGCGAACTGACATGTTTTAACATATATGAAGCAAATTTAGGAAAAGGGTTAGGCGTCATGGCCCCTTCAAGCCAATATTACTATTTCTATTATTGTTTGTTTGTTTGGTTATTATAAACATGGATCAGTTAATTGATGAGGTACGTGCCCGACTACTGTTGTGGGATAGTAATAGTAATATGGAGAGTTTTAAACCAAATTCAAGTATTTGCCTGGGAAGACATTTATGGTGTACTCGGCAGGGTTTAAGCTGCGGTCGCGTTTGTCGCAAAAATGCGACATGCACCACAAAAATGCGACAATATTTGGGCAGGCTGTCGCTTTTTTGCTACAAAGAAAGGTATTTTATAATTTTATTGCAGAAAATCTGGTTTTAACAATACAAATTGTAGGTATTAAAAGTCCGTGATCACGATCCACAACCATAAAAGATAAGAAGATTAGTTGAGATTTTGTAGAGGGTTAACGTTGCGTTGGTTGCACTACGTCACTTACCGATCGTCTCTGAGCGATTGGTAGAGGGGACGAGCCTACATTACGTAAACAGTTGCTGTCGATTTCAACTGCGTACCGTGTAAACGGAACGGGCGAGTTACTGATATAACAGTTGTAGTAACGAAGTGACTACGTACACGTCCAATGTAAGGGCAAATTCACTTCGCTACCGCTTAGGTTAGGTTACGTTACATTACATTAGGTTAGGTTACGTTACGTTAGATTAGGTTAGGAGGTTTTCTGGCTCTCAATTTGTTTGAAAAGTCACAGGAAAGTTAACGTACGGTGCATAATTTGGAACAGACGTGAACAGTAGCGGCTTACGTCGGACGTGTACGTAGCCTCTGCCTTGTAGTAACAGACCCCCCTCGTGAGTCAGTCCTTAGTAGCCGAGCGAATCGGCGAATGCGAGAATGTCAAGGGCTAGTTCGCCACCGAAGGAATGACGGCGCTCGCCTCACCTTCGCACCGATTCTTGGTGATTTTTGTGACCGAGTCAAAGGAGACGAGTACTTAAGTCTCGACTCGCTGCTGAATGTGAACGGTTACATGAGCACGAGTCGCTCGAAGTCGCAACGATCGGGCGAAAGTGTAGAGGTTAGCGAAAACAGACAACTCGAAATCGGTGATGCGCAAATGCGATCGCGATATGCTTTGAGGTTATGTTTCAGAGTGTGTAATGTTTGGGTTGTGTGAGTTTTAGTTGTTCTGGTGCCATATTAGGCCTATTCTACTAGAATGTTTAGTATATTTCCATTATAGACTTTAATGGTTAAAATGGATAAGTTACCAAGAAAAGTAGACACTGCTGAATTATATATTATTTAAAAGAATAATATATAATTGAGAATGGTATATCCATATTCAACCTGGTTAAGAATAACTATAATTTATTTTTCCCCCACCTACTATGTAAAGTAGAATTTTACTCCTTAAGGCCTTTTTACACCGAGATCTGTCACATAACATCCGATAGCGTAACGTAACGTAACACGTGGCCAATTCACACCGCAAGCGACATCCGCGAGCTCCTGTTCTGAGTTTTCCAGTTTTCCCCCGATTACTGTCGGATTCAAAATGATGGATAGGCCTTCTCGAGTTTGATTTGCCACCAAAAATTGAGCTACAATAACGGCGGTTACATCAACATTTTCCATGTCTTTTTCTCCGTGTTTTGGTGTACAGGTTTTTAAATTTTGATTGCGGGTAGAATATAAAAAGTAAACGATTTTTGCCGTTTTTATAGCAACTACGGACTTAAAAAATTCATATTTCCGAAACGGGTCAACTTATCGATTCCAAATTTTCATACGCCATAAATAAATATTTATTTAGTTTATTTGTATAAAATTTTAGATTTTTAAACTTCATTTTATGAAAGCTGGTATCCATTTCGTAAAGTGATGTTTTCTCAGCCCTCAAAAGAGCTAAAAACATGTTTAATGGTTTGTTATGAAGCTCGTGTTTTTTATAGTCTAATTTTTAATGTACTTAAACCAAATATACTTCGAAACGGTTTATTCAGATTGATTATTAAGTAGTATTATATAAAATACTAGTATTAATTACAAGTATTAATTTAAATACTATGGTATTACATTTAGTAGTTCGTCAGTCACTGATACAAACAAACCTTTAAGGTGGTAGGATGTCTTGTAAACCGTGGTATTTTCGTTTTCAAGAATATATTGCGTTGACTGCATTAAAAAAGTTGTGTTAAATGTAGGCTTAAAAATTTGTTATGTTTTCAAAACATATAAATTTGCTGCAGTCTACTGTGCTACTGGTAAAGTCCCATTGATAAGGTTATTTTTTTATTTTTGGCCAAAGTTAGTCAACATTATCAATTACAGCGGGTATAAAATTATAGCTAGCAAATTAGTACACCAAACAAATTTTATCTCGTATAAGAATATTTATCCCTTTCATTAATTTAAATTAAATTATGTAGGCCTACTTTAAAAAGTGTTGTATTCTAATTATGTAGAATATCATATACCAGAAAATGTAAAAGAATTATTTTTTTTCTAATCAACAAAGTAGTTAAGGAAAACATTAATGCAATATAAACTGACTGTCTTTTCCGAGTACCAGGGATTCAGCTGGGAAAAAAATTCTTTGAGCAAAAATGTTACAAGCTCTTAAATACTTGTAGCAAAAATATTTTCCTTTTCACATTTTTATCGCATGTCATTATACTATTTTTTGGTCTTAAGTTTTTTTTTTGCTTGTATTTGTTTTTAAGGGTTAGCTTTTAAATAATATATAATTCAGCAGTGTCTACTTTTCTTGGTAACTTATCCATTTTAACCATTAAAGTCTATAATGGAAATATACTAAACATTCTAGTAGAATAGGCCTAATATGGCACCAGAACAACTAAAACTCACACAACCCAAACATTACACACTCTGAAACATAACCTCAAAGCATATCGCGATCGCATTTGCGCATCACCGATTTCGAGTTGTCTGTTTTCGCTAACCTCTACACTTTCGCCCGATCGTTGCGACTTCGAGCGACTCGTGCTCATGTAACCGTTCACATTCAGCAGCGAGTCGAGACTTAAGTACTCGTCTCCTTTGACTCGGTCACAAAAACCACCAAGAATCGGTGCGAGGGTGAGGCGAGCGCCGTCATTCCTTCGGTGGCGAACTAGCCCTTGACATTCTCGCATTCGCCGATTCGCTCGGCTACTAAGGACTGACTCACGAGGGGGTCTGTTACTACAAGGCAGAGGCTACGTACACGTCCGACGTGAGCCGCTACTGTTCACGTCTGTTCCAAATTATGCACCGTACGTTAACTTTCCTGTGACTTTTCAAACAAATTGAGAGCCAGAAAACCTCCTAACCTAATCTAACGTAACGTAACCTAACCTAATGTAACCTAACCTAACCTAACCTAAGCGGTAGCGAAGTGAATTTGCCCTTACATTGGACGTGTACGTAGTCACTTCGTTACTACAACTGTCATATCAGTAACTCGCCCGTTTCGTTTACACGGTACGCAGTTGAAATCGACAGCAACTGTTTACGTAATGTAGGCTCGTCCCCTCTACCAATCGCTCAGAGATGATCGGTAAGTGACGTAGTGCAACCAACGCAACGTTAAGCCTCTACAACATCTCAACTAATCTTCTTATCTTTTATGGTTGTGGATCGTGATCACGGACTTTTAATACCTACAATTTGTATTGTTAAAACCAGATTTTCTGCAATAAAATTATAAAATACTTTTCTTTGTAGCAAAAAAGCGACAGCCTGCCCAAATATTGTCGCATTTTCGTGGTGCATGTCGCATTTTTGCGACAAACGCGACCGCAGCTTAAACCCTGCCGAGTACACCATAAATGTCTTCCCAGGCAAATACTTGAATTTGGTTTAAAACTCTCCATATTACTATTACTATCCCACAACAGTAGTCGGGCACGTACCTCATCAATTAACTGAGCCATGTTTATAATAACCAAACAAACAAACAATAATAGAAATAGTAATATTGGCTTGAAGGGGCCATGACCCCTAACCCTTTTCCTAAATTTGCTTCATATATGTTAAAACATGTCAGTTCGCAAACAAAGTAGATACAAAATCACATGTTTTAATGTAAACAAATCAGACCTTTTCAAATCCCCATGCTTTTCTTATGGGGGAAGTTTTACGTTATTTCTCGTTTACTGGTAACTTAATGGAAATACTGCTATTTTCCCCGAGTCCGTGGTATCAAGACCTTTAATTTGAACCCTCTCCTATCATCCTGCAATTTGCCAAACTGCCACAATTTTTACTTAAATTCGCTTACAGAATAATATATAAAGATATGTCGAAACCCTTCAGCAGCACTGACAAGGGCAGGACACAAGGTCTTTATAACGCATGCACGAGGCCACCGACGCTGCGTACGTTTCTAAAATATCGTTCCCCAAGCAATCCCCTGCGATTAGTTGGTTTACTTCGCCGACTACGCGTTACGTTTTTTTCGGTGGTATGAATTGCCCCATTTGAAACAACGGTGAGCGATCTTTTAATAAGTCTGTCACGTCCTGTCACATAACATAACGTTTTGCCGGTGTGAATTGGCTTTTATAATGAACGAATAAAGTACTACTTTGTCTCCCGTGTGAGACAAAATAACCCCATAAGAATAACATTGACAATCTGGCAACACAGTGCAGTGGAAAACTTATAACGCTGTAACTAAGTATCTGATACTTCGTTGTAATTAACGTTCCAAATTCCCAGGTTAGTTATTACGCATTACGTGACCAAAATGTACAGCGATTGTGAATACTTATCAACACAATATTTAATAGGGGGGGAGGGGGTTTCGGGGGTGTAAAAAATACATTTAACTTTTAGATATTATTTGTTCAGCCTCCTTCTAATACATCCATAAGACTCTTGGCATATTGCAATCCCAATCTAATCATAAATCAAATAAAAAGTTGTGTTACCGTTAGACTGTACATCTGTAGCATTGACAAGCGTCAGGTTTTGTTCGAGTAAGTACTAAGCTAAGGCAATATACGCAAGAATATAATGATTCACTTGCAATGATAAGTAATAGTGTAGGTAGGCTAAGTGATAACGGTAATAATAATCAACGAATATAGGCTAAGATATTTTGAAGGAAAAAGTAGGATCCTGGTAATTTTTAAAAAAGTTTCTGATTACGGTACTTGTGATTAATTCACAGAGAAGTAACTAATACCATTGATTATAATCAATGCTAATACTTCTCGATTGCTTTCGGTGGCAATCGAGAATCAGAGGTATGTACGGTACGTTTTATTTTCGGTACTTTTCCTTTAGTATGACCACACTCTCAAAATAAATGTACTGGCATATTTGTTTAGTTATCTATAAAACGATATTAAAGTTTCTAAGATGAAAACCCTCTGACTCAAGCTTGTCTGTTTTGTTAAGCTCGTCTGTTTTGTAGGTCCTCCAAAAGTATAGTATAGTATAAGGGTTATACTATAATGACTATATGGTAACTAGCTTTATTAGGTTAATCTTCTGGTGTAGGCCTATAATTTGTGAGTGTAAGGTTTTCTTGGCCTAAGTAAATTTAAGTTGATGTTGGCGGCCGTATTGGATTTATGCTTCATAAAAACCAATGTTGAACGGAATGAGTGATATCTCATTCATTTATTACGAAAAAATATTATTCATATCTCAAATTAAAGATCTTTTAAATTTATATTTTTTCTTGTGAGCTAAGTTTTTCATGAACACATTGGCTACCGACGTTCCCACATACGCGACGCAATTTAAAAAAAAAAACTTAAAATAGACCAGCACTGGACGCAGTTGGTTTTCACTGCAGCTTGTGCTGAATCCAGCGGACCGATGACACGTATGTATGTAACTGTTACTCTGTTGGTAATTAGCTTGGCACGCTCATTCAGTGCACCAGATTGCTTTAGAACTTACATATTGGTCTATGGGAATATATTACAAGTATGCAGGACACTTGGCCTCTGGGTTGGAAGTTCAGTTTTTTTTATATGGATTTTTAAAGTTGTCAATATGTTGCTGTTTCAGTTTGCAGCCCTGTAATTTGACAGTTAGCTGTAATTTGGTTTGTTGACACAACCCAACTGTGCTGTGTGGCTATAACAGTATAAAAGCTGATTATTTATCCTACATTGTTAAATGTTTTGCCGCATATCGCTCTCCCGAGTCGATTTAACCAATACAAACTTTGTAGACCCAAGCTTATCATTATGCAACTTCTTTTACGCACTCAATGTGTCAAAGCTCACAAACCATTCCCTAACGCTCTCGTAACAATGATTTTACACATTTGATGAAAAAATAAGGTACTTTTCCTTTAGCTCGACCACACCCCAGTTACAGCACGTTGTGGAGGCTAGGCTGGTCTAGGTTACTGTATTTGTAAAGAACAGTATTTTCTCTATTAACATCATCTTTCTGGTTGCGATAAGACTCACTGCCACCCTTCCTGTCCCCCTGTAACTGGACCTAGGTCGCACGGAAACTTACTAACCAGTGCGTTGTGGTGTCATGTATATGCTCAATTTTGTTCATTTCACTTGACAGTTTACTGCGTACTGAGTTATAAATGACAGGTTCCTAATCAAAGTGCCCAATAGAAATGCAAAAACCCTAAAGGGAAAAGTTAAATAAACAACATATATATATATATAGATTCCGCTGAATCAGGAAGTACTATTATTTCAGACTTTTGGAGGACCTACAAAACAGACGAGCTTAACAAAACAGACGAGCTTGAGTCAGAGGGTTTTCATCTTAGAAACTTTAATATCGTTTTATAGATAACTAAACAAATATGCCAGTACATTTATTTTGAGAGTGTGGTCATACTAAAGGAAAAGTACCGAAAATAAAACGTACCGTACATACCTCTGATTCTCGATTGCCACCGAAAGCAATCGAGAAGTATTAGCATTGATTATAATCAATGGTATTAGTTACTTCTCTGTGAATTAATCACAAGTACCGTAATCAGAAACTTTTTTAAAAATTACCAGGATCCTACTTTTTCCTTCAAAATATCTTAGCCTATATTCGTTGATTATTATTACCGTTATTACTTAGCTACACTATTACTTATCATTGCAAGTGAATCATTATATTCTTGCGTATATTGCCTTAGCTTAGTACTTACTCGAACAAAACCTGACGCTTGTCAATGCTACAGATGTACAGTCTAACGGTAACACAACTTTTTATTTGATTTATGTTTAGATTGGGATTGCAATATGCCAAGAGTCTTATGGATGTATTAGAAGGAGGCTGAACAAATAATATCTAAAAGTTAAATGTATTGACCTAGGCCCAAGTAATATTTTAATTTTACCTCCTAATATTTGATGAGCTGTCAGTTACGTGTGTCCATTTCCCATAGGTCTCAAGTCTGGTTGGGTGTTGGGTTCCCACTCTCACTTTGCAGCGCAGGCAGTCTCTTTTCAATCTTGGTTGGCAGAAACATGAAAACAATTAGGAATTATCAATTAAAATAAACTAGTCATTTAAAAATGACTTACCGGTAAACAAATTATAACGAAAGCTCACTAACTAGTTTAAATCCAATGATACTGATGTTTCAGTTACGGATGTACTATTTACTGAGTACTTTGAGTACTTTGAGTACTTTGAGTACTGAGTATACTGAGTACTTTGAACTGCCTGCTGCACTGACAGAAAAACACCGATATTGGAGTAAAGAAACTCAAATATCCCAATAGAAGGTTAACCTTTAAGCATTTACATATATAACGGGTACTAAATCACACTGCTCTAAAACATTTAATAAACAACCAATAGTTATCTATTTCACATAAATATTCTTGGTGAAATCAAAATAATATTACTTGACAGTAAGATATTACAGGCTGATGTGTTCTCTCATGATTCCCACATTAATCTTAATGGAGTACCTGATATTATTTATATAATACTTATACATTATTTATCATTAACTTAATAATACTCAAAAATTTTTTATCATAACCTTAAGTTACCTAGCCGAACCGCTTAAGCATGGTGTACAATTGTACATCCACCACTTGAATCTCTCCTTTTAAAGTATGCTGTGGCACAGAGGCTTTGTTTGGTTACTGATAATAAAACCATTAACTTATAAACTATACATGGTCTATACCATTGCTTCTACCAAGTTGACTGCTGTACTTGAGCAGTCGTTGAAATAATGTTAATAATCAGCTGAATAACAGGAATGTGAATTAATACAGTACCTACGACATTGTTAGTTTGGTCATATTTCAACATAAGTTAATTATCCTAGTATTGATTCTATACATAACAATGTGTGGGTTAAAATAAGTTATTCCTTTGAAAAAATAGTCCTACAAAATATTAGTTTACTTTAAAAGTCACTAAATTGGTATACAATATACATCCCGACTCGTATCCGGTGGGACGCGAAACAAATGATTCCGAAGTCGGGACAGTCCCGGGATGGCTGGCAACCCTACACCTCACGTGCATACATTTAAAACAACTCCCAAAATACTCTAGGCATAATTTATGTGAATCTGTAATTAGGCCTACTGATAACGTTGAATGTATGTACTTATTAGGCTACTGTATATAAACACTTATAAATACAACAATTTATCAAGGTGAGAAACATTTTTTTCAGCTGTAGAAAACAATTACTGTGTGCAAGATATAAACTGAACAAATAAATCCACAAATTTGAGGGAAATTACCTTCACTTGTCATACAAAAACTGCATATTAGGAACAAATTACAGTACGGTATGGTAAAAAATCATAACATTTTTGGATTTAATGTCTAAGCATGATGAAACATGGAAATCTAGTAAAATTGGTGGCTACCAAATGAAAAAATACTTAATGCCTATTTCGAAAATTTTAAATTTTCTTGACAGTTTTTATGAAACTGGCTTTAAACTATTGATATCATTAATTTAAGAGGACATGCTTAGAAGAAAAGCTTTTTCTAGAAAATACAGCAATCGAAAAATGCACAATGACCTTCTAATCTTATTTAGGGTGTTTAGAGTAATTACATAAAGTGTAAATTTAATGTGGAGTTGCCCTTCAACATTTAATTTAATTTGACGATGCGTTTCTCTTGCTTGTAGGCTAACTACCCTACATTGCCAATTTGTTTTTATTTGTTTCTCTTTATTTGCTACATAAGTTAATTCACCATTCTTTATTTAATTAAAAGGGTCTTTCAGGAATGTTATGAGACCTATCATTAGTTATAAGCCTAGGTATCTAGTTTTGTTATGAGCCTATTACCATTTGAACTTGATTATGAATCATCTTTTCTTAGCCTAATGGAATATTTCCAAGTAAGTTTACGAGTCATCAGACAGTTGTATTAAATTTGAACCAGTTTCATTATTTTCAATAGGACTAAACTTAAATTTCTAAATAGATCTAGGCTTAATAAAACAAGACACACACAAAATAAAATCCATATTTACAAAATCCATAGAAGAATTTTTAAAATATTAGGCTTATGGCTATATCCTCTTTATTTTTTTATAAATAATCTTTAAGTACTATAAGTTAGGACTTTTTAAGACTGTATATGGATAACTGAAGGAACTCAAACTTTTGTAATAATGATATGAACATACATGTTATATTCTATTTAAAGTAGCTTAAGGATTGAGAAATCCCTGCTTTGCGTTTACTATAAAAATAAAAAATTGTCCTTGACTTTTATAAAATAGTAAGCATTTTCCCTGACTTTTGATATTTTTCCAACTTTTTCCCTGACATTCCCCATAGACGCCTTTAAAGAAGGCCGCGGCGTAGTAGAATTGGCAGCGCCGCAAGAGGAGTTACCATGCGCCTTGCCACCCATATACTAGTATGGAGGAATCAAGACGCTGCCATCTAAAATCGTTATTTTTTACTCTTCAAGTTAGAAAATACCGTTCTATATTCTGTTCCTCATTTACTGTGCAGAATGGAACGCCAATAAGCAATGTATTTCAAATGGCAATTCAAATTCTAGTAGTCAGCCTGAAAGTATTTACATGAGCACCTTCAACCTGGTCGGGGGGACAGTTAATACAACCCGCATAACAACACCAACGGTGCACTCAGCTCAGATAGTAACATGGCATTTTCCATATACCTGTACTGCACAGTGAACGTGCAACACAGTTTAGTGATGTTTATCGTTTTGCTAACGAGTATCTTACCCTGTTGCGAGCCCAACAGAGTTCATATTTAAACTTAGAGTAAAATTAAGCATGTTTATAGTCAGTGTTGCTGGGTTTTACAAGTACAGTACTGTACTATGCCTACTTAGGCATATTAATACTATAATGCCTAGCACAGTTAATTCAGGAATGTACTAGGAATTTACATCACTTTTTAAAATCACCCCGTTGCAACAAACCCACCCACTTATTGGATTTAAAGTTAAGTTATGTAATACGCTCAACATTTGTTTACTAAAGATTTGTATAGGCTAAAACTCCCTAATGTTATTAGGGCTACATTTCTTTTTGCCCTAATTTGCATTTTTTAAAGTTGTTAATCCATAACAATGGTAAGTTATGTTTTTTATTAGTTTAGAAAGGAATTAATAACAATACTTTTATCATTAGTTTTGTTCTGTAAATAACAATATTTAAGACAGCTTAGCACCATTTACTAAGTGCTGATACCGTAAGTAAAGTATTATTTAAAAACAACATACCTATATTAAACAAGATTAAAACGACATACAGCAGTTTATTTAAAGACAAAGCGAAGTTAAAATAACAAGTATAAATACAACTAATGGGAAACTGTCTGTATAAAGTATTAAAATGGGTTTTGCACTTTTGTCTTCCAAAGACATACAGTAATTGTGTGCCTCTTATTACATTTGTCACTGTTAATTTTTAATTCAAGCAGTTTATCAACAGAATTTATTTAACACATTAATTTAAAAATGTATTCATAGGGGCATCTTAAATGATAAGTTAATCTGACCATGATATGCAGATATCTTTGAAACCTAACAGAAGTACGTGATTGATGTAGACCTATTGTTTAGTTTACTGCGAATTTGTATATTTAATATTATTTTTCGGTTGTTGTATACTTTATTAAAAATCCCTAACGCCCTATTTTATTTGTTCCCCCCAACAAAATAAACTACATAAGTTAGGATGCACTATTCGACTAGCGGCTTATGGTCTTTTTGCCGGCAGAGACTTCTCTGCTCTGTGAGATTGCGGCATGGCGTTGCCAGTTCAAACGCCGCGGCCTTCTTTAAGGTGGTGCAGTCGACTCTATTGACAAGCTATTCCGCCTAGAGGTCAGGCCAGTCGCTGCTCACTCACACACATGCAGAGTCCCGGATGCTCACTCACACACACGCAGAACCCTCCCCTCAACTACCCCCAACCCCCAACTTCCCCAAGTGGTCAAACCACTTTCACTCAGCTGGGCTTGCTACACGCCCTGCCCTGAACCGTCATCAGGCACCAAGATTCTGAAATGGCAAATAGCAAGCAGCACAGCGGGAACTCAACTCAAACAGCCTCTCCGCATGTGTTATAAACATATTTATTTGTTATACAATTTTCAGCGGTTAATATACCATTTAAAAATGTCTTATTTAATGAATTCAGTCAAGTCTCTCAAATCTATGATATCGTAGATAAAATTAATTCAAGTTGGAAACGCTCTACTAACATACAAATAACCCCGTCGCAGCAAACCTGCGTGCTCAGCGAATTTCCAATGCATGAATATGTGCCTCGCTACCACATAAAGCCACTTACCAAGTTACATAACAATACATACGTAAATAAGTGATATATACCATTTTTATTATCGATTTATTTGTACTTTACCTATCACTTCTAGTGTTTAAAACACTAGAAACAAGTTTTTAAACCCTAGAAGCGATAGGTAAAGCCCAAATAAATCAATTATAAAATTCAAATCCATCGCTATTATGAGTTTCAAAAATACAGTATAACATTTTATTTTAGGGCTGAGTACGCAGGTTTTCGCTGAAACAAGAAGATAAGAAACTTTTTTTATACAATTATCAAAATAACTCAAGAAGGTGAAGCTTCATACCTTTATTAATTTAATTTAGGTTCATAACTAAGGGAGGTAGGCCATATCAAACATTAACTATTCTTCATAAGAATAACACTAGGGCTGAGTATGCAGGTTTGCTGCTTCGGGGAAAATAAAAAATTATTTTTAATCAAATATTTGTTTACAAAAATTGAATTGATACAGTTCATATGATAACGGATTTTAACAAGATCCAGTATAAAATACGATTGAATCACGGATAAAATATCTGATAACAATTAAACACATTAATTTTGAAACAAAGTCTAAGGCATCATTAAACTACTGGTAGTTATCCTAACAACATATCAAAATATCAGAGCTAACCGTTTGTTTGCGATTTTAATGTACTATATATATGATTGGCCTAGTAGAGCAATGGTTAAATATTTTTCTACTATAGTGAAGTTTTTAAACTTCAGATGTGCCCAAAAAACGGGTGGCACTTGAATTCTTTTACAGCAACTCATGCGGACAGTTAACATAAAACCAACAGTCACGGTCCGAGACAGTCCGTAGAAACCACAATACACCATGTTTAAGAGTAGGACTGGCTGTCTTTACCCAGAAACAGGCTGTGAGGGTAAGAGTAATTTTGTCTGTTAATGTGCAGTGTAAAAACTTTAAAATGACACATCGATTGTCCAAAACGGTTGAGAAATAACGACGTAGCGGGCCAAAAACGAAATTCCTTAGCGATTTAATATGTAAGACTGGGCCATATTTAGGACCTCTGGGGCCCCGGGCGAATACGAAAATGGGGCCCCCTAACATAAATAACTATTGTATGTAGGTATACATACAATAGTTATTTATCTATTCCGTAATGTAACCTGATTAATTTTAATTGTCTAGACTGTATTAAATACACCAAATATACAAATAATTAACAAATTTTAATTTGTTGTGAAAACTTTAAAAATTTGCAAAATAAAAATGTTGTATTTAATTTTCTTTACAGGATTTAGTCTGGTTTTAGCTCTCAAGCCTATATCCAACAACAAGCTACTAATATATTAAGTTAATATACAATAAAAACCATTATGACTAGTTAAACCAACAACTAATAAATTTAAAAAGAAATATCTCGTGTTATTGCTTTACCACAAAAATCATTGTACTAACATGAAAACAATTAAAATATAGCACATATGAAATGTTTTGTTATAATAAATGTTATGTGTTTGAATTTAATACACATTGATTTGGAACTCTTTAAAGGTCGTAGATCAACATACTGCTGGATAGACTTTATTAAATAGTATTTCACGCAGTATAGACGGTAAAAATTCCTTCTTTCTCGGCATTTCTAGGCTGAAAAATCATAAATTATATGTTCAAGTAACATAGGCAACGCCAACGGAAAATAAAATTTTCTAAACTCTGGTTTAATGCTAATTCAAAGGTAACTTTTTACAAGTTTAAACTTTAAAACATGTTCTTTTTCCGGATGCAGTTGATATTATCGCACATAAAAATATTCTTAAAGAGATTTAAATGTTTGGAAATGTAGTAAAAAGTCAGTTATATTGTAGACGTTTGTACATTATTTTCGAGATAAGTTTACGTGATGTTGATACAATGAAATATTATCTTTATCATTGGGCCTTGTTTCTTCCTACGTTAAACTTGATGTGGAGGGTAATCGGAGGATTCAGTGTTGGCAACAATGATAAGCATACATCCCGTAACACTCACTGATACCGGGGCAGTGCTGATCGTATTGAGTAATATATATTAACTCATAAATTTATAATATTGACGTTGACGTTTTTAAATCCCCATGCTTTTCTTATGGGGGATGTTTCACGTTTTTGTTCGTTTGCTGGTAAATATTTAGAAATACTGTTATTTTTCCCGAGTCCCTGGGAACAAGACCTCTCCCATTATCCTGCAATTAGCCAAACTCCCACAATTGTGACTTTAAAATTTCGCTTACAGAATTATATATAAAGAAGATACGAACAAAATAACAACAAAAAACAGGCTAAAAGCTACCGTACCATTATTATTATCATCTTTATTATTAATTGTATATCATATTTAGGATAACCTGAAACACTTATGACTACTCAGTGTCCTACGTTAACTGACTTTCGAAACCAATTATTGTTTTGATACTATTATTTAATTACTTTATATTTGGCTGTTTGTTCCTAATAATTTATAATATATCATAATGAGTTTTGTGCAACAATAACAACAAACTTAAATCGGCTTGAACGGAATATGCAAGTTCCAAGTACGGCAGAGCATGGCTGTTATAATTTATATTAAACAATACAATACATACAATCTATGCTCAGCAAAATAAGTGCTCTACAATGCCATCAGTAGTTATGTTTCAAATCTTACCTGGCCAATTTTATTTACTGGATTTGGGCAAGTTTATCAAGTCCGCACATGGTATTAAAAATAATAATACAAATTATTGAATGACTTTGGATTTGATACTTAGTTTGAACGTACACCTATTACATCTTAAAATTATTTGTATTGTTGTCAGTTGAGAAATAATCAAATTTTTCAGAACAAATTATAAAAACTGAGTAGTGGTGAAATGATGGTTTTGCATCACTTCCGGCGCTTTTTTCCCATGTTATTCTTATGGGGATCAGTTTTTGCACCGACGCCCGATCCTACCCTACACAAATTTTCTTTTTGGCCCCTGCCTTATTTTCCCCCATTTAAAATTTGCATTAATTTTAATACATCCTTTGCAGAAATCCACGAGTTCAAAAATAACTCCACACTAAATAAACAACACATGTAAACAACTTAGAAGTTATTGTATAGTAGAGGAGAATTACCGGTTTAACCCCAGAATCGGCGCTTTTTCCCCATGTTATTCTTATGGGGAGCTGTTTTTGAGCCGACGCCAGCTCCCGCCTATAGAGCTCCCGCCCGCTGGTCTATATTAAATATACTCTTGCCTATATTAAATATATTGTCCCCATCCCCATCCCTCCTCTATATTTTTAAAAATTAATTTTCAAATTCTAAAAAACTATCTTTGGTGTTTACTGTTCGATTTGTCTGCAATTTGGATATGTTATTGTCCTAGGCAAGTGTTTTAATAAATTTCACTTACATTTCCCAAATTCACTATTACGGTCAAATTAAAAATATTTTTGAAAAATACTGCCAATTGCCACCTTCTTTATTAACTGTCCGATTTGTCTTCAATTTGGATATGTTATTGTCCTAGGCAAGTGGTTTAATAAATTCCACTTACATATCCCAAATTCACCATTACAGTCAAATTAAAAATTATTTTTGAAAAATACTGCCAACCGCCAACTTCTTTATTAAATGTCCGATTTGTCTGCAATTTGGATATGTTATTGTCCTAGGCAAGTGTTTTAATAAATTTCACTCACATATCCCAAATTCACCATCACGGTCAAATTAAAAAATATTTTTGAAAAATACTGCCAATTGCCGCCTTCTTTATTAACTGTCCGATTTGTTTAAAACTTGGATATGTTATTGTCGTAGGCAAGTGTTTTAATAAATTACACTTACATATCCCAAATTCACTATTACGGTCAAATTAAAAAATATTTTTGAAAAATACAGCCAATTGCCAACTTCTTTATTTACTGTTCGATTTGTCTGCAATTTGGATATGTTATTGTCGTAGGCTAGTGTATATGCACCATCCACATTTTACAAATATTACGGTCAAATTAAATAATATTTTTGAAAAATACTGCCAATTGCCACCTTCTTTATTAAATGTCTGATTTGTCTTCAATTTGGATATGTTATTGTCCTAGGCAACTGGTTTAATAAATTCCACATACATATCCCTAATTCACTATTACAGTCAAATTAAAAATTATTTTTGAAAAATACTGCCAATTGCCAACTTCTTTATTAAATGTCCGATTTGTCTGCAATTTGGATATGTTATTGTCCTAGGCAAGTGTTTTAATAAATTTCACTTACATATCCCAAATTCACCATCACGGTCAAATTAAAAAATATTTTTGAAAAATACTGCCAATTGCCAACTTCTTTATTTACTGTCCGATTTATTTAAAATTTGGATATGTTATTGTTGTAGGCTAGTGTATATGCACCATCCACATTTTACAAATATTACAGTCAAATTAAAAAATATTTTTGAAAAATACTGCCAATTGCCAACTTCTTTATTTACTGTTCGATTTATTTAAAATTTGGATATGTTATTGTTGTAGGCTAGTGTATATGCACCATCCACATTTTACAAATATTACAGTCAAATTAAAAATTATTTTTGAAAAATACTGCCAATTGCCAACTTCTTTATTAAATGTCCGATTTGTTTAAAATTTAGATATGTTATTGTTGTAGGCTAGTGTATATGCACCATCCACATTTCCCAAATTCACTATTACAGTCAAATTAAAAATTATTTTTGAAAAATACTGCCAATTGCCAACTTCTTTATTTACTGTCCGATTTGTTTAAAATTTGGATATGTTATTGTTGTGGGCTAATGTATATGCACCATCCACATTTTACAAATATTGCGGTTAAATTTTTAAAAATTTGGAAAAATACTGCCAATTGGCAACTTCTTTATTTATGGTCTGATTTGTTTAAAATTTATGTCATTATTCTAGGCTAGTGTATATGTACCATCCACATTTGACAAATTAACTATAATGGTCAAATTTAAAAAATATTTTGAAAAATATACAATTTCAAACTTCTTTATTTTCGGATATGTTATAGCTCTTATATAGGTAACAAGACCACACTACCACACGTTCCATTACACATTTGTCTTTTTGTTTGTTTATTTTGCTGTAATCCCAAAACTGACTTTGCTGTTTATTGCCTACACTTTGGATATTGTCCTAAGCATTTATTTTTGGATATGTTATAGCCCCCAACTATTATATCTAAAATTACAATATTATTTCCACCTATAATACAGTTGTTTGTTTTGCCGCAACCTAAAAACTAATATTGGTATTTGTGTTTTTACAAAACTATATTTTGCAAATTACTACCAATAACTCCTTTATTTACTTTTCGACTTGTTATATCCCCCTATATCTAAATTTACCGTACATTTTTTCCCTTTTAGTGTTGTTTTGTCGTAACCAAACTTTGGATGCAATATATTACTGGCCATTGCATAAGTGCATTTCCAAATTCACCATTACGGTTGGATTAAAAAAAATAAATACAAGCTTATTATATACGCCAATAAGTAATATATATCCACAATTATGGTCAGAACAAATTTTGGATATGTTTTAAGCCAACAAAAAATAAATGTTTAAAACCCAAAACAACTACACACAAAACACCAACCTTTCTTTGTGCTTGTTTGGAGTAGTCTTTATTTTATCCAACTTAATTTTGTAGTTAAAATCAAACTTCCCACATTCTAGCTCCCTTTCCAGCCAGTGACACAAAGGTTACGAATATTTTCAAACAATATATCTTTTTCTACCCCTATGTTGGACTTGTTTAATAGCGCACCACATTCCAAATCCTCCAGTCTACTACATTCTTTAAATTTATCATTGCCTTTAATATCTCTATGTCTTCTTGTCCATTGTTACGGAAACTTTCTATTTTTGGAATTGCCATAAAATGTTGCGGTTCCGTTAGTGTTAAAACTTGCAAGTGGCTCGTTGGTAGGTAGATAAATAATGTCCAAATCGCACGGCAACACGCCTTGCCTATTCTTATTTATCTCTATAAATACAGTTTTACAGACACCTTTAACACAGTATACACCCCTCCTTTTCTGCCAACACTCCCACAAACTTGTTTACTACAAACGCATACACACAATGCTCGCAGGAAGTAATCTTTTAATTTATCCTCTCTTTCCCTTCTTTAGCCAACTGTGCATTCCTCTGCAACAGTATTTTCCACATATTCCAATGTCTTCTAATTCCAGTTTCCTCTCTAAGAAAGGCTTGGAAAGTGGCTCTATTTCTTTAATAGTGTATGGGTACAGTTTATTGGTCCGGCTTCTTAAAACGTAGGGAGTAAGGTTAGGACTTTCCACTAAGAGGTATAGTGGAGAAAGGTGTATTTGATGTGCCCCCAGATTTGATGTAACACCTATGCTTTACACTTATGGCACCCTCCTCTATTACCTCTACATAGTTGGTAAACAGTTAAAGCTAAATGCAGATAGAGCATACTTTATTAAATTTTCCCTTTGTGTACTATCTTTTGGCAGTTTTAGTTGTACTCCAGTTATCTTCCCCCAATATGCATCGTTAAACACTAAACAACAACTGTTTTGTAATTGGCAACTTTCACCCACATGCAGAGGTACAGCATAGAATGGAGCATTTTGAAAGTACCGTTTGTTGTCTTCTATTAGACTTAAACAATCTCTTAAAGGTTCAAACCCTTTACCAAAACCTCTACAACAGATTGTTGCCTCTAACCTTGCCATTCTCTCTAGCTAGTTTAGACGAGAACGTTTATTATATGGTTTCCTATACTTTTAACTACTCCAGGACTTGTAATCTGGCATATAAATTTATTATATATTTTTACCCTGCTATTTACATTAAACCATGCTAACATTATCTACAACAACATTATGGGGGCCCATTCGCCCCCCTGGCAGCAAAAGTTAAAGTTTTCTGTTGGCACATTTCCTCTTTATTAAATATTCCAGCCAAATCTAGTGTTATATCGAAATCCATAACATCTTGCAGTATCTTTGGAAGGTCTTCCAACAAATCCTTAATTTTAACATTTGCAAGCTCTATTTTATAGGGAATTGCTATAGGATCATCGTACTTTTGTTTAATTTGATCTTTCTTTATTATTTGTAACACACCCTCGCTTTGGGAGAATGGCAGTTTGGCCACAACACCATGTCGAGCTAAAGAGAACTTTTTAAATATTCCTCGCAAGTAGCTATTAAACGAGCCACATATTTCCTTCTTAACTTTAAATTTATTCCGAACGCCCCCATCACAATCTGTAACATTGGTTATCTAACATTATGTTATCATAAAACGCATCCGTTATAGATGTTATTTAATTTTGGTTCACCCTCGCAATAGTTTATATTACCTATGTCTGTAAGAAGGTTATTATTACGTAGATTTTCTAATAAAACCATATACCGAATCTTTCGTTAGTAGGTTTAATACAATTCCCCAACAAATGGCTAACAGAGTACATTTCTTTTATACAAAAAGTAGCGGAAACATGTAAACAGGACAGATTACACCACAGGCATATAGAGGTTGTAAATATATGGATATTGTATATAAACACAGGCGAGCGGTAAGTTTAACATGTAAGTGGACACCCACATGCAAATATGGAATACCCACAAATTCGACCAAATAAGTTTATAGTCTCAATATAATTAACATATTAACATTAGTACCCAAACTGTCGAAATTCTATAATTCTATTCTTAGTCCTTGTATTAGGTTTTGTACTATTAAACCCAACACCCCGCGCAGTAGAGTAATATATGTATTTAATATGCACATTCTACAAGACCCGTACATCTGATGTATAAGCAGCAGGATAGACGTCTCATTGTGTTGTTGTAAAGTAAAACATAAATGTAAATTGTGCTGGATACAACCGGCCAGATATTAGACAGGAAATGTGTTGGAAGTGTATTGCCAAATAGTAAGACAAACACCACATAGTGCAGCATGTAATCAATCCACCACTATTTAGACAGTATGGTACAACATCCGATATATTAGCCAAACCCACAATCAAACTTGGAAATCAAACAGTAAAAGATAAATATTATAGTAACAGAAATAGTAAGAGTATAAGGACATAGTAATATTTAAAGTTTATAAAACAACACAAATGCAGAGACACAATAACACACCCCAACACATTTGGACACAGGCACAGATACTGGTTTACATCCATTTAACACAACTTTACACGTTCTGTCAACCGACACAAAAATAGTTTGTAAATTGTGTAAGAAATATATGTAATATAAACAAATTTAACACAATCACAACATTGTGGACAATGTTGTGATTGTGTTAAATTTGTTTATATTACATATATTTCTTACACAATTTACAAACTATTTTTGTGTCGGTTGACAGAACGTGTAAAGTTGTGTTAAATGGATGTAAACCAGTATCTGTGCCTGTGTCCAAATGTGTTGGGGTGTGTTATTGTGTCTCTGCATTTGTGTTGTTTTATAAACTTTAAATATTACTATGTCCTTATACTCTTACTATTTCTGTTACTATAATATTTATCTTTTACTGTTTGATTTCCAAGTTTGATTGTGGGTTTGGCTAATATATCGGATGTTGTACCATACTGTCTAAATAGTGGTGGATTGATTACATGCTGCACTATGTGGTGTTTGTCTTACTATTTGGCAATACACTTCCAACACATTTCCTGTCTAATATCTGGCCGGTTGTATCCAGCACAATTTACATTTATGTTTTACTTTACAACAACACAATGAGACGTCTATCCTGCTGCTTATACATCAGATGTACGGGTCTTGTAGAATGTGCATATTAAATACATATATTACTCTACTGCGCGGGGTGTTGGGTTTAATAGTACAAAACCTAATACAAGGACTAAGAATAGAATTATAGAATTTCGACAGTTTGGGTACTAATGTTAATATGTTAATTATATTGAGACTATAAACTTATTTGGTCGAATTTGTGGGTATTCCATATTTGCATGTGGGTGTCCACTTACATGTTAAACTTACCGCTCGCCTGTGTTTATATACAATATCCATATATTTACAACCTCTATATGCCTGTGGTGTAATCTGTCCTGTTTACATGTTTCCGCTACTTTTTGTATAAAAGAAATGTACTCTGTTAGCCATTTGTTGGGGAATTGTATTAAACCTACTAACGAAAGATTCGGTATATGGTTTTATTAGAAAATCTACGTAATAATAACCTTCTTACAGACATAGGTAATATAAACTATTGCGAGGGTGAACCAAAATTAAATAACATCTATAACGGATGCGTTTTATGATAACATAATGTTAGATAACCAATGTTACAGATTGTGATGGGGGCGTTCGGAATAAATTTAAAGTTAAGAAGGAAATATGTGGCTCGTTTAATAGCTACTTGCGAGGAATATTTAAAAAGTTCTCTTTAGCTCGACATGGTGTTGTGGCCAAACTGCCATTCTCCCAAAGCGAGGGTGTGTTACAAATAATAAAGAAAGATCAAATTAAACAAAAGTACGATGATCCTATAGCAATTCCCTATAAAATAGAGCTTGCAAATGTTAAAATTAAGGATTTGTTGGAAGACCTTCCAAAGATACTGCAAGATGTTATGGATTTCGATATAACACTAGATTTGGCTGGAATATTTAATAAAGAGGAAATGTGCCAACAGAAAACTTTAACTTTTGCTGCCAGGGGGGCGAATGGGCCCCCATAATGTTGTTGTAGATAATGTTAGCATGGTTTAATGTAAATAGCAGGGTAAAAATATATAATAAATTTATATGCCAGATTACAAGTCCTGGAGTAGTTAAAAGTATAGGAAACCATATAATAAACGTTCTCGTCTAAACTAGCTAGAGAGAATGGCAAGGTTAGAGGCAACAATCTGTTGTAGAGGTTTTGGTAAAGGGTTTGAACCTTTAAGAGATTGTTTAAGTCTAATAGAAGACAACAAACGGTACTTTCAAAATGCTCCATTCTATGCTGTACCTCTGCATGTGGGTGAAAGTTGCCAATTACAAAACAGTTGTTGTTTAGTGTTTAACGATGCATATTGGGGGAAGATAACTGGAGTACAACTAAAACTGCCAAAAGATAGTACACAAAGGGAAAATTTAATAAAGTATGCTCTATCTGCATTTAGCTTTAACTGTTTACCAACTATGTAGAGGTAATAGAGGAGGGTGCCATAAGTGTAAAGCATAGGTGTTACATCAAATCTGGGGGCACATCAAATACACCTTTCTCCACTATACCTCTTAGTGGAAAGTCCTAACCTTACTCCCTACGTTTTAAGAAGCCGGACCAATAAACTGTACCCATACACTATTAAAGAAATAGAGCCACTTTCCAAGCCTTTCTTAGAGAGGAAACTGGAATTAGAAGACATTGGAATATGTGGAAAATACTGTTGCAGAGGAATGCACAGTTGGCTAAAGAAGGGAAAGAGAGGATAAATTAAAAGATTACTTCCTGCGAGCATTGTGTGTATGCGTTTGTAGTAAACAAGTTTGTGGGAGTGTTGGCAGAAAAGGAGGGGTGTATACTGTGTTAAAGGTGTCTGTAAAACTGTATTTATAGAGATAAATAAGAATAGGCAAGGCGTGTTGCCGTGCGATTTGGACATTATTTATCTACCTACCAACGAGCCACTTGCAAGTTTTAACACTAACGGAACCGCAACATTTTATGGCAATTCCAAAAATAGAAAGTTTCCGTAACAATGGACAAGAAGACATAGAGATATTAAAGGCAATGATAAATTTAAAGAATGTAGTAGACTGGAGGATTTGGAATGTGGTGCGCTATTAAACAAGTCCAACATAGGGGTAGAAAAAGATATATTGTTTGAAAATATTCGTAACCTTTGTGTCACTGGCTGGAAAGGGAGCTAGAATGTGGGAAGTTTGATTTTAACTACAAAATTAAGTTGGATAAAATAAAGACTACTCCAAACAAGCACAAAGAAAGGTTGGTGTTTTGTGTGTAGTTGTTTTGGGTTTTAAACATTTATTTTTTGTTGGCTTAAAACATATCCAAAATTTGTTCTGACCATAATTGTGGATATATATTACTTATTGGCGTATATAATAAGCTTGTATTTATTTTTTTTAATCCAACCGTAATGGTGAATTTGGAAATGCACTTATGCAATGGCCAGTAATATATTGCATCCAAAGTTTGGTTACGACAAAACAACACTAAAAGGGAAAAAATGTACGGTAAATTTAGATATAGGGGGATATAACAAGTCGAAAAGTAAATAAAGGAGTTATTGGTAGTAATTTGCAAAATATAGTTTTGTAAAAACACAAATACCAATATTAGTTTTTAGGTTGCGGCAAAACAAACAACTGTATTATAGGTGGAAATAATATTGTAATTTTAGATATAATAGTTGGGGGCTATAACATATCCAAAAATAAATGCTTAGGACAATATCCAAAGTGTAGGCAATAAACAGCAAAGTCAGTTTTGGGATTACAGCAAAATAAACAAACAAAAAGACAAATGTGTAATGGAACGTGTGGTAGTGTGGTCTTGTTACCTATATAAGAGCTATAACATATCCGAAAATAAAGAAGTTTGAAATTGTATATTTTTCAAAATATTTTTTAAATTTGACCATTATAGTTAATTTGTCAAATGTGGATGGTACATATACACTAGCCTAGAATAATGACATAAATTTTAAACAAATCAGACCATAAATAAAGAAGTTGCCAATTGGCAGTATTTTTCCAAATTTTTAAAAATTTAACCGCAATATTTGTAAAATGTGGATGGTGCATATACATTAGCCCACAACAATAACATATCCAAATTTTAAACAAATCGGACAGTAAATAAAGAAGTTGGCAATTGGCAGTATTTTTCAAAAATAATTTTTAATTTGACTGTAATAGTGAATTTGGGAAATGTGGATGGTGCATATACACTAGCCTACAACAATAACATATCTAAATTTTAAACAAATCGGACATTTAATAAAGAAGTTGGCAATTGGCAGTATTTTTCAAAAATAATTTTTAATTTGACTGTAATATTTGTAAAATGTGGATGGTGCATATACACTAGCCTACAACAATAACATATCCAAATTTTAAATAAATCGAACAGTAAATAAAGAAGTTGGCAATTGGCAGTATTTTTCAAAAATATTTTTTAATTTGACTGTAATATTTGTAAAATGTGGATGGTGCATATACACTAGCCTACAACAATAACATATCCAAATTTTAAATAAATCGGACAGTAAATAAAGAAGTTGGCAATTGGCAGTATTTTTCAAAAATATTTTTTAATTTGACCGTGATGGTGAATTTGGGATATGTAAGTGAAATTTATTAAAACACTTGCCTAGGACAATAACATATCCAAATTGCAGACAAATCGGACATTTAATAAAGAAGTTGGCAATTGGCAGTATTTTTCAAAAATAATTTTTAATTTGACTGTAATAGTGAATTAGGGATATGTATGTGGAATTTATTAAACCAGTTGCCTAGGACAATAACATATCCAAATTGAAGACAAATCAGACATTTAATAAAGAAGGTGGCAATTGGCAGTATTTTTCAAAAATATTATTTAATTTGACCGTAATATTTGTAAAATGTGGATGGTGCATATACACTAGCCTACGACAATAACATATCCAAATTGCAGACAAATCGAACAGTAAATAAAGAAGTTGGCAATTGGCTGTATTTTTCAAAAATATTTTTTAATTTGACCGTAATAGTGAATTTGGGATATGTAAGTGTAATTTATTAAAACACTTGCCTACGACAATAACATATCCAAGTTTTAAACAAATCGGACAGTTAATAAAGAAGGCGGCAATTGGCAGTATTTTTCAAAAATATTTTTTAATTTGACCGTGATGGTGAATTTGGGATATGTGAGTGAAATTTATTAAAACACTTGCCTAGGACAATAACATATCCAAATTGCAGACAAATCGGACATTTAATAAAGAAGTTGGCGGTTGGCAGTATTTTTCAAAAATAATTTTTAATTTGACTGTAATGGTGAATTTGGGATATGTAAGTGGAATTTATTAAACCACTTGCCTAGGACAATAACATATCCAAATTGAAGACAAATCGGACAGTTAATAAAGAAGGTGGCAATTGGCAGTATTTTTCAAAAATATTTTTAATTTGACCGTAATAGTGAATTTGGGAAATGTAAGTGAAATTTATTAAAACACTTGCCTAGGACAATAACATATCCAAATTGCAGACAAATCGAACAGTAAACACCAAAGATAGTTTTTTAGAATTTGAAAATTAATTTTTAAAAATATAGAGGAGGGATGGGGATGGGGACAATATATTTAATATAGGCAAGAGTATATTTAATATAGACCAGCGGGCGGGAGCTCTATAGGCGGGAGCTGGCGTCGGCTCAAAAACAGCTCCCCATAAGAATAACATGGGGAAAAAGCGCCGATTCTGGGGTTAAACCGGTAATTCTCCTCTACTATACAATAACTTCTAAGTTGTTTACATGTGTTGTTTATTTAGTGTGGAGTTATTTTTGAACTCGTGGATTTCTGCAAAGGATGTATTAAAATTAATGCAAATTTTAAATGGGGGAAAATAAGGCAGGGGCCAAAAAGAAAATTTGTGTAGGGTAGGATCGGGCGTCGGTGCAAAAACTGATCCCCATAAGAATAACATGGGAAAAAAGCGCCGGAAGTGATGCAAAACCATCATTTCACCACTACTAAACTGCCTCCTTAGTGGTCTGAAGGGTCCCACTTTCGTGGCCTGGGGGCCTCCCTCGGGCCCAGGGCCCTGGGCGCTCGCCCCGTGCGCCCTTACGGCCCTGATATAAGGCTAGTTTTGCCCAACAGCTTCTATTGTTCATCTGAGTTCTGTTTTATAGTAAAATCAAATCACAAAGCTGAACAAATTATAATCCATTGCTCCTTATAATCAATCTTGCAACTGATTTGTATTTTAAAATATGGTTGGCTACTATTTAATGTGAAATTTAAGACTCATAAATTATGTTTGATTTACATAGAAAAAGCAAAGAAAGCAGTGTATAAACAACTTGATTATTAGCTAAGAAAAACCCTTTTCACTAACAGAAATAAAATGTGGCGGTTTTGTCTTAAGAATAAATTTTTAGGGCCTAATTAACAATTGTAAAAATATATTAAACATCTTTGATGGGCATAAAGAAATCTGACTTCAGGCCTGAATACAACTCAACACAACCTGGCATTTAGACCTTTGTTTTATTTGCAAGGAAGACACCTTCTTTCACGGGGTGACGGTGCCGGCTGTCGGTGCGGCGGGCCGATGCGGGGTAGTGAGAGAGAGAGAGAGAGGAGATGTATGAGAGAGTAAAGGGATGTGCGAGTGAGAGAGAAATATGGTGCTCGGGTGCCTGCACGTGCGAGTCGGGGCGATATGGGCGGCTCAGGGGTAGGTAGGTGTCTGGCACGGGCTAAAATTGAAAAGTTTATTGTACACAACTTTTTTATGAAACTTAATTTTTACATATTGTTGTATATAACTGTCTTTGTACACCCTTGGCTTGGGTTAGCTGAAGTTTTAAAACCACTTGAATAAGAAACAACCAAGATACAAACTTTATTTCTTGAAATAATAAAAATTTTAATAAAATCCATTTAGGTGACCCTTAAGTATATTTTTTGAAAATACGTAAACCAATTTTGAAACATTTGTGATTGGCCGTTTTCAACTGGTGTATAATTCAAAATACCTCTAAAACGGCACTTCAAATGGTGAAAAAACCAACATAACGGAAATATTTTTCCAAAAAAATGTGTGTTTACGATTTGTATAATCGTAATAAACAAAAAACAGTGAGAAAAAAAATTAAAATTTTTTTGACTGCACAGCCTTAAAGGCGGCTAATGCTTTCCCTGACCTTTTTCAAATTCCCTGACTTTCCAGAAAGTGTGAACCATGGCATGTTTATTACAAACAGTAAAGCCTAGGTCTATTCATTGTTTAAAATTAACTTTTGGTCATGGTGAGTTTGTAATTAATTTAATCTGGATAAGTTTATAATTTTTTTTTCAATCAGTAATGGAAAATGTCAATAAACATTTATTAAACGAGTACCACGACCTACTAGCATCCTGACTAGCTATACTAATACTAAATTTAAGATTTGAAACCCAAAAGCTTATACCAGTTGATCCACAGAATAACAGTTAGGCCTACCTCAGGAAAAAAGTAGATTAAGACTTTTGGGAGCATGAAATTTAACGTAAGCCAACAATAAAGAACAATTCGTTATGTACCTAGGACCTTACAGACGATATATTGTTAAACTATTTATCGATATAATATAGGATAATAACTTACATAACAAGTATTAACCTACCTTTTCACACAGAACAATCTTCATTTAATTTAGTCTTCATAATCAACTTGCACATCAACTTGCTTAATATAGGTAAATGTAAGATAAACATGCCGAGCACAGAAAAGGACTGCGACAGCAGACAGGCAAACATCAAGTAAAATATTAAGTTTTATTTTCAAGCGAGATTATCTTGGAGTACTTGGAGTACAATATGAAGCGATTGGTCTTATTGATTTTCTCTTCTCCATAGAGTTCAAAACTTCAAAACATTAGGAAAAATACTGTCAAAATCAACCAGCATATAATAAAATAACCTTAAATAACAATACTGATCTGTTATGGAGTATATCTCTTTCAGTCACTGCGTTGCAAAATATCCTATAAGCTCGATCAACTTAACTAAAGTTTCTATTTATATACAGTAGCCGACTATATGAGGGCATTTAAATTTATAACCGTATATAAACGTAAACATGCTTTTCAAGTGGCTCTTGATCAACTAAACAAGCGTCTGATCAACTTAGAGTTTCTGTTCAACATGCCACGTTAAAATATCTGTGTATGTTCAACATGGGAACTAAAAACAGATCTATATATATATATATATATATATATGACCTCAAAACAAAAAGTTATCATGGTCTCGGGCTTAAGTCTTACCATGCCACCTACGGTAATAGCTTCTTCCCTATAGGGGAAATTCGCTAAAATGTATAAATTAACAAAATATTATTCTATAAATTATCACAATTAACAGCAAATTATTTTTAACACTACAAGTAGTGTATATTTTTTATCATAACAAAACCTAGGCATAATTTATCTAAAGTCCTTCATTTCCAAAGTAAAACAACGTTTATGATACAATTACAGATAATGTAATCCACATAACAATGACTCCTAAAGTTTAATATAATATTATAAATATTTTTCAAAACCATAGCTAATTTCCTAGTATTCAGAAATAGATTAAGATACCTTTTAGGCAATAAAGTGTCAGGATTTTAGGATTTTTACTGAAAGTTTGTAGTTAATTATAATCATGTAACAGTTAATTTCATTTCAAAAATAATAAATGAGTATAAGAAATACAAATATTTTTTATTTATGCGTCTTGGAGCTGTGCTATGAGGCTTAAATTAATGTTATGTTAAATTATCTTATGATTGATAAGAATACTTATTATTTATACAATATAGTTTGAAATTAATCAAATATTTCCAATAAGGTTGTCCAGGACATGTATTAAGGAAATATTTAAATTAGAAATGAAACTAAAAAATTAAATTATGGAAAAAGGTGTGTGAATAAAGTTTTGAGTATGCTTCGCATTTAGATACTATTTTAATTCAGTTGTAAATTGAATTATTTGCTAACATTTTCCCTTTCTTACTAATTATGTTCAGCTTATTAAACTGTATGCTATTGGGCTACACCAAATGACAGTCTCTATTGTTGTCGGTATAACCATGATTGATTAATCTGTCAACAAAGAGCACCGGGCTGCTTACAGTTATCTGGTAATTAAACCTTGTAAGAATGTTATACAACCAGGTGTTAACACCTCTTAGTCAACCTTTATTTGGATTGGTATTTCTACGTTGTTATTTCAAAGGGTTAGAAGACTGCGTAAACAAAACTGCTACTTTTAAGCGATAAACCGTCGTGATAATGCTATATAAACTTGTGAGTAAGTGACAAGGTGTGTGAGTGCGTTTTTAGGATTAATTTCCAAAGCTGCGTACATACAACAATTATTATTGATTTTATTTTTGTGTTTTGAAGTCTGTCTTATGAAATATTTAATCATGGCATATGTTTTTCCTGAAGACCTTTACACGTTTTACTGGATTATAAAAAAGGTGTTAACGAATAATCTGCTTAGGAATAACAAGTTTAGCTCCGTTATATCATTATCGTATGCTTGATGACTAGGAAGTACAAACTGACTTTCGCAAACTGTCTTAATATAATAATAGAAAATATTAGCTTAAATTATAAGGTGGTAACAGTTGTATTTAAAGTAATTGAAGTAATTATTTAGTAAGACGTACTTTTAACACTAATTATTAGATCAGATCATTATAGTATCGGTGATCTCGTTTTGTCCGTCCACCGGCCACGTTACTCACTGATCTTGTCACAGCTTCCTTGGTGGTTCAATCGGACGAGCTAGTCATAAATAACTCCCCTTACGCGATACCCTTTGTGAAGGTTTCTACTACTTACAACCACTATCGTTGGTTGATTACATTATAACTATTCAGATATAATAGCTTATTCCATATTCAAATTTGTGATTAGAAGCAAACGTAATTTGCAGAGGAACTCTTACAAAAATGTTATGTGTCTTCTGATGCGTTGTGATACAGTTTGACACTTTGGCTGTAAATTTATCTAATTTTTATAGTTTTGTAACAGTTTATATTTTTTACGATTAGTTGGAGTAAGTCACTAATTTATTAAAGAACACCAGTCAATACTCTACTGTACTAAGAATCAGTACTTTACTGTTTAGTTTGTCTAGGAAAACTGTATATAACATATTTATAATGAAGTCCAGATAATACGTTGTAATTATTTCAGAGCCCTTTTATTTATTTTTTCAGTTACTTTTATAGAACGTACACATGTTGGAGGGTTTTTAGGGAAAACATAGTTGGCGGAATAATAATTTACATTGCATTTAGTATTCATTATTGTTGCGGGAATTATTGTTTATTTTTGTTAGTTCGTTTTTATTTGTTTCTTGTTGTTTATTTCTTGGCAATTCTTCAATTTTATTGTTGAGGCTTTGTTCGATTCACTCAATTTTAAAATAAAATTAAAACTAAGTTTAATTTAATTTGCTTGTTCTGTAAAAATGGTAATCCTGCTGGCTACTACTGGTTTTGAAGTATTGAAGCTTTTTAAAAGTCTTACACAAGAACGTAAGTACTCTAGTTGAGCTAGTCATAATTTAAAATGTTTAGATCACGTACGGAAACTCAAAACATGTAGATTGACCAAAGCCAAAGATTTGTAGTTACCCGTGTGGTACGGCGAGGTGCTGATCTAAATGTTTGCCTATCTAGATGTTTGCGTAAGTGTTTTGTGTTAATTGTGTTATGTTAAAATTTTAATTGATCAATTAGAGTAATTTTTTTGTGTGCCTGAATTTGAAACCTTAGTGATTCGATACTAGAGGCAGCCAGGAGGATTTCCAATTAGGTCACTTTGGCCAAAAAATGTTAGTTCAATATTTTTTTGCGGTTTAATTTACTAACTCTGTAAACAATATACGGTCGCGAGATATCAAATTATGTAGGTGACAAGAGTCATTGTTTTGATGGGCACACACAGAAAATTTAAAATCGTGCTTAGCCTTGCAAACTTTATATAAGAAACATTTCGCAAAAAAATAGTTTATCGATTGTAAATATTAATTTCTATATATTTTGGTTAGTTATGTTAACTCTTATTTAAAATTATACTATCGAATAAAACGTTCATCGAATGTAATTGTAGTTTAAAAACGACACCACTTAACCATTCACATTTGTTCAGTAACTCGTTCAGAATAGCTGCAGTAAATCTAATTCTACCTTTTATGAATATTTTCTAAAGCTGGTTTTGAGTTCACCATTGTTGATCTCGGGATTCATCCTCTTCTCATTTTGTATTGTCAGAACGTTGATGCGAGTTTGATGTGACCTTTTTGTAGACAACAAGTTTATCATCATGTTTGTTCACTGATCCTGATTTATTGTGTAATAACAATTACAATG
Organism: Allygus modestus; assembly: GCA_963675035.1. Classification (NCBI taxonomy): domain Eukaryota; kingdom Metazoa; phylum Arthropoda; class Insecta; order Hemiptera; family Cicadellidae; genus Allygus; species Allygus modestus. The sequence continues at coordinate 88,472,786 of OY776112.1, read as the reverse complement.
CAAAACATGAAGTAATAAAATTATCCTTTATGACGGTGCCAATACTGATTACTGTCATGCAATTTTTTACCTTGAAACCAAAATGCCTTAATTCTTTTTGGGGGGGCGGGGAATTTGGAGTGTGTCAATCGCATTCTTTCAGCTACTTGCAACATCACAGTTTGAATCATAACTTATGTCACAATTATGCCAGAAATTAGTTAAGTCTTTGTAAGATAATATTTTTTTAGAATCCATAAATTATCATCATATCAACAAACTAATAATCTATAGAATGAACACACTGGACATGCAAGCTGAGTTAGACAATTTAATTTTACTATTTATTAATTATCATTTTATTGCCTATGTTATAGTGAAACAAGGTAGGTGATAAAATAAATCAAAATACGTAAAAAGGGTTGGAAGTAACTATTTAACTAACTCGCATACTAAATATATCCAAGGTTGTATTATAAATGTCTTGCTGACGCATGTTTAATACAATATATAATGTAGCAGTAGCAGTTTTGTCATACCACCAACCACTGGCCATGATGACAACGTGAAAGCCCTTATATGATCAAACTCTTAATATGTAAAGCCCAGCCACAGCTTGTCTATATATATTAGGTTATTAACAGGCAAGAGCCACTGACAAAGCTACGCTACACTTTGTAGCATATATATTTTATAGCTATATCTATTTATAGCTGAAAATGAATAATCATACCAGTTGTCTTAGTTGTTTTTTAAGCCAGGTCAATTTATTTATGTTTATTTTAAACTAGAAATATAATCTTAGTACATAAAACAAAGTGGGTTATGTATATTAGTTAGTAACACCAAACAGCTGTTATAAGAATTATATGGAAACATACTTGAAAGGTATAAACATGTTCATTACAGAAACAAAAAATCTACTTGAATGACAACTCAAACTCTTTTTTTCGATGCCGAAGTTAGCTCTACATAAAGATAGGTCAGTGAGCAAAGCGAAAAACATCATCTTGAAAGTAAATATATTTCTTGTGTAAATGTATTGAAAAAGAGTATTTGACAGAAAACAAATGCAATACGTTAGAACACGACAACGTCTGTCGGGCCAGCTAGTAGACTAAATATATGTTTAAACGGATTCCTTTGATTTGCTTAGTATTATAAAACGTCCTTCAACCTTTTATTGGATAAAAACCTTCACTGTTTTGTTTGCAATTTCCTTAAAAGAAAATTTGTCATCATTGTATAGAAAATATTTTTGTATCTATCCATATTTAGTAAAGCCTATTCCGACGACGTTGTTCTGCTCGGAATCTGATTTAATAATGCATTTCTCATTTGCACCGAAGCTTTTGTTCCTGGTCTCAAACACTGGTTCCTTCTGTAAACCAGTGGACGCTTTTATCGTACTACTTAATATTAACCATGCAATTTGAAGCAATTGTCCAATAAATAAATATGCAAGGTTAATTTAATAAAACTGCACATTGCTTCAATCTACATTAAATTCAACTGCTATTTTATCTTTTCAATTTGCGTTTATTTTCTAAAAACTTAGATATTTGTTTTAATTTATAAAAATTGTACCGTTTTCCATGACATTATGTATCCTACTAAATACCAAAATGATTGCGTAGTCCTCGTGTGGAGAATTGTTCAACGGCTGGTAATCTATTTATACCGTCAAGCTGAACCAGGAACTTTTAGGAAGGACCTGAGTCTGACAGCCGTCAACCACGTTCTTGGATGAAATGTCCTGATGTTAAGGTCTCAAGGAAAAATAATAGATTTCTGATAAATCATCTTACCAAAGTCATATTGTGTGTCAAATAAACACACATTTGTAAATATTACAATTTGATCACCTGATTATTTTACTCCACCATAAAATATAAATCTAGTAAAAATAAGAGCATTGTGCAAATCTGGTAACAATCTTGATATATATGAATATATATATCTTTGTAAGAGAAATGTTTAAGTCTAAATTGTGGTAGTTTGGAAAATTGCAGGGTGATAGGAGCCGGCTCAAATTAAAGGTCTCGATCTCAGAGACTCGGAAAAAATAGCTGTATTTCCAAAAAGTTAAAACAAACGAGAAATAAAGTAAACAATTCCCCATAAGAAAAAAGCATGGGAGTTTTAAAACTTCTGGTTTGTTTATATTAAATCTTCTGAGTAAGTGACTACTTTGTTTGCGAACTGACATGCCAATAGTAAACAAAACCAAAAGAGACAGTGCATTGAAGCAAGGTTAGGGGCTATAGCTCCTACAAGCCACTAGTATAAAACCAATAACGACCTGTATGTGAAATGATAATGCAGTAACCAATATTATTTTAGATCTCGGATCTTTGATCAGCTTACTTTCTCTGTTTCTGGTCTGTCGTTCTCTTCTCTTCCATATCGAAGAATTCTTATACCCTCTTATTTTCTTCTGTTTGCTTCCTTGTTTCAGATTAACCCCCGTCTTGTCTTGTGACCCGTGCCGAAGGGGAAATGCCACCGGGTCCTACAATGCGATGTTGCACACGGAGCCTCCAGATTACTGGGTGACCTCTTGGAGTAATCAGACTTACCCAGACATGCGGGACTCACTTGGGTGGACCATCCGTTCTCTACCTACTCGTGGGAAGAATAATGGGGGAACCATTTTTATAATTTACTTGATTTATTTGATTTGTCATGTCAAAATTAAAATATTGTTGATTTGACCTGACGATGGTATATTTTATAGAGAAAGACCTTGTCAATTACAAATTCTGATCTTTTAATTTCAAATAGCGAAATCCTATCCTCCACTCTAATATGAGAAAGGTTTCCTTGCTTGCTTGATTGCGACACTGATCTCAAAAACGGCTCCAACGATTTCCTTCAAATGTTCGAAATAACTAATTTCTGGGATAAAATAAGTTCTAGACAGGCCTCATTCCCAGGAAAAATCAAATAATAAAAAAAAAACTAATATGTTAACAAAATTGGGCTACGTAGTTTCAAATCAAAACAAAGCTGTTCATAATCAATCAGGGAACTGTCAAAGTAATACTCATGTTGTTTATGATTACACGTGGTTTCCTGAGAGCAGAGATTAAAAGATTTGAGTGAAGATTGCATATATAGAGTAGTAAAATAAATCAAAGGGACATTGAGCTGTAAATAACAACTGGAGTGACCTTGAAAATTTAGAAAAGAGGCAAATGAGTTATATAAATCTGATTATGAGTAGGGGGAAGTGGTGGAATATTACTCCACGTCATCTAAACAAACTGACTGGCCTTCTCCCGAGCAAATCTCGGCCCCCCAGGTACTGTACATTTGTGTAACATACATAAAAAACTTATTTTTTCGAGTAAATTAAGTGACTTAAGGCAAACTTATTACAAATTAATCCCTTATTAGAAATCAGTGTTTTCTAAAATAGGTTAGGGGTAGGCCTACTGATCTCTGGTGGGTTAAATATTTTAAATCACGAAATATATATAATAATTAACTAGTTGGGTATCAAAACGAGGTAAACATCTCATTCCTAGGTATGTAATAAAAACACTATATTTTAGGGTACGAATTTTCAGGTAGTGTTATTAGTTATAAAATTTGTATAATAAGAACTATTCAATAAATATGAAAATGTTCTACACATTAAACCGCAGATTGTAGTTGTTTGTGTCAGCCAGTAGTCAAGGTGTTAACTCAATCCATACCGGTGCTGAAAGATGTTTTATCAAGGTGTTTGTTTCAGCCGGTAGTCAAAGTGACACAAAAAATCCTAGACATGTTCACAAAATTATCTGTGTACAATAAATTAACCTCGGGCTCTATTATTTGGCTTAAATTTAAAATGTTTCATTGTACGCTAATAGCGAACTGAAAAAGGTTGTGTCACCTAAAAATGGATACATACAAGGTATACCTTAAAATTTCTGTTGTAAAATTGTAATATATAAATTAACTTAACTACATTTTTAGGAAACCTAAATCCAGTGGTTTTGACTTGTATATAAAGCACATTTAATGTTGTAAGAAGTGTGAAATAACAATACAAATTTTAGTGAAAGTAAAACTGTATTGACAAGTACTTTAATGATACAAATATACATATTTGTATTTAATGTAAACAAATATAATAAATAAAAAAATTTACCCCATATGTGTTTGATTTGATCCCTGATTAACTGTTGGCTTACACATTACAAATTCAATGTTTAAAACGTCACCCCGTTCAACGGCACAACTGACATTTGACGCTGTTCGGATGCCACATCAATATTTGTTAAATAAACAACCACATCAGTCTGAAGTGTCATATACTGTCCAAACTTGTTTTCACTATGAATGAGTGAGGAAGGAAATTATTTCCTTATACATATTTAATTATATAAGGAAATATGTATTGATATGTAATATATTTAGATATATTTCATACATTTAAGTTGTTTAGTTTTAAATACGACGTCATTACTCGGGTACTGGCTGGTTACGTGTTTCTTTAATAGCGAGAATTAGCTTAAATTTGAAAAATATGAAATAGCATGTAATCAAACTCTTTTACATATGTGTTCCTTATGATACATTATTTTAATTGGTTGATTCCATTTTAAATATTTAAGTATTTTGTTTGTACTTTATTTATTGCCTTCTGTAAAATACAGTGACTTCTGCTTTATTTGCTTTGGGTACAATAGAACATAGCAGTAAAACTACAATCGTCTATAATTATATTTGTGACTTCAAAGCATAAGAGCTGGGTTTATGACTTTGGTTGATCTTAAATAACGTTACATGCAGTTGTTTCAGTCCACCGATAGAATTCGGATGAATTTATAATCATTTTTCCTTCTATGAAACATTCCTAAATAACATTTGTGTACCTATGTTATCAGTTTTACAGAGCCACAGCCAAAATTATAATTGTGTCAAAGCCCAAATAAGTACATTTTAAATAAAACATAGATTTAAATAACTATTATGTTCCTTGAACAAACGTTTTACGAGGAATATTTTTAATCAGTTATTTAAAATATTCCTGTTGTAATAACAAGGAACCTTATTTTAGAAACCTAAAATGAAAATGTTTTAATTATAACTGATCAATTCATTTAACGTCATTAATATGAATTAAAATATTAACTAGAAAAAATTCTGCACCTAAGTTTCTCAAAAGGTTGGAGGAAATATTAATGTATTATACATTTAATCTTAATCTTATTATAGACTTAAAGAACAATGGTACACAATTAGCTTCAATTCTGAGACAAAGATCTGCTGCTTATAGGCTGATCTCCAAACACAGTACAATCGGCTAAAGCTCTTCTGATGCAAATACAGGAGCCTGTTGGGGCTCAATACAGGCATTGTCGATGCAATGCTTTGTAACTGAATAAATCAAACCAATCGTTGATTAAATCTTCCAAACAAATCCTAGCATATTACTGTCAGATCATTCTGCTGTGTAATTTATGCTGTATTTCCAATGTAATGTTATATGGTTTAAGTTCTAGTTTTTTTTTTTTTTTTTTTAGGACACAATTTTTAACTGAAGGAACCTTTTTAAAAGATTAAATGCCCGGCCAAGCTATACTAAATGTTTTTTGTCTTACTTTTATGAAAAGTGTAAAAATATACATAACATAAACAACCTATAGTATACATGGCTTTATAAACTTATTTTCATGAACAAATAGATTAAAAAATGATTAGTCTACGTTGAAACATGTGTGTTAGACAAATGGAAATGAATTGCAGCCACTTCAAGGCAGTAATTTTCAAGGAATGTAAATATAAATACATTTACCTGAAAGGATTATTGTGTTACTGTAATGGAATTAGGTTGCTAATCATAAGTACGAAACAGTTGAGCAGATTGAATTATAATAGAATAACACGTCTTTAACAAGGCTTAACAAGGTCTGAGTTAAACAAACATATTACTTACACTTTTTAAAAGCTAATTTAATGCAAAATGTCATCACTGTACTTCTATCCTTAGGTAATTTTATATAATACGAATATTTTTTATATGCCAAAAGTAGTTAAGGATACTATTACATTTTTACATGACAAGATACATAGATTTACATAGTTTTCAAGGCAGTTTAAATAATTTATGTCCGAAACCTATGATGATTTCGCTCTTCAAACATATCATATATATATATGAACTATTTTGGTATTTGGCATACCATTTTTCTGGCAATTATGAAAACTGGAATGCTGCTTCAGAGGATTTATCTATTTCATGGAATAAATATATAATAATATGCATAAATCATGACAAACAAAAACTATTAGGTATCGTTTATTACAGTTTCCCTTGGCCCATGTTATGAAACAATTTTGCTAAAAATGTCAAAGTTCTAAAGAGTTTAAAATAAAAAAAGTACGAAATACTTCCCGGTTAATAATAAAAAAGAATGGATTAATGTGAACAAGTTTATTAATATTTTGTTCTTTTATACTTAATACGTTATTTGTTTTTAAGTCTTATAGTTTTTTTTTTTGTAAAATTATACATATTGTTTATATTTAAGGGTGTATTTTTTTTGCACTAGCATATAGAAAACATGTGTGTTACGTTCGCGTCTTAAATTATCTAAATCTTTTTTTGTTATACTTTATATAAAGATGTAAATGTTTTTTAGTTTTCTCACATACTGAAAACTTATAGTTTATGTGAGAATGGTACATTTCAAAAGGTATAAATTCAACTAGCTCAGATTAAGTAACACGAAAAATCTGAAACAATGAGTAGGGTTTGTTGGGTGTCTCTCAACGAATCAATATGTATTATATTACACTGGGCCCGAATATCTCGTGAGTTATTGATATGTGTCAGCCAAGAAAAGCAAAACATCCGATAGCAGAATACTGATGACGTCATTTCCATTTGGGAATTCACCTTTGAGTTACTTGTCACACACAGTGTTACTAAAAGCCAACTCCCTTCACTGTATCACGAGAATACAAAGTCTTCTATATGTCTAGAGTTTTATTAATTTAGAGGAAGATAAAATCAATCATTATTTTCCAATAACATATTTTTAGTAATGCGATAAGTTTGACTAGCATCGCAAATAGGATAAACGGGCTATTAAGGTGTTAAACATGCTGATATGACAAACACAATTGTTTTTTTATTAACACGAGATATACTCTAATATACAGTCCATTATAACATTATTCTAACTAAATTATATCAACAAAAACACTATTATTTATGACATTGTCATTAAATAATGTATTAATAACAATTCAGAATTAACAACCGAAATGCAAACCTTCATTTAGGGGATATGTAGTGTATTTATACAATTTCTTTTGTTACTTGTAATTTTACAGTTAATGAATAAGGTATTAAGATTATAAGAAGGCATTACTGAAACCTTTGTCAAAAACTATAATTTAAAGACTTTGTCAAATACTAGATTCCATGTCATACGTGGGCGGTGAATGGTCTTAAAACATAAACTTAAAATAATAAAATAAGTCCTAAAATATTTGAACTTTACATTTAGTGTTGCTCTAAATTTCATAACAAAAATGTTAAGATAATTATCATGTTATTGCTTGTTTTCGTCATACTTTGATATTATATTAAAGACAATCACTTACATTTAATAATCTATTACATTCAAATTTTACTGAAGGAAAGCCAGAAATTTAGATAATTTTCCTTAACTATTTTGAACGATGTAAAACTAAACAGAAAAGTAAACCAGATAAAATATGATTGATTCCTCTTGAAACCAATTATAAACATACAAGCTCTAGCTATAATGGGAAAATTATAATATGCAGATTTATTTTTTATTGAATCTAAAGTGCCCTTACAATATCATTTAGGTAGAATAAAAATATAATTCGTGTCCGTACGATATAACTAATCTGATTGAATGATATAAGGAAGTATATATTAAGATGTAATTGGTTTTAAATATTAGTGAATAAAACGTAAAAATGCAATGAATTCATAAAGTAGTTTTGTAAGTAAATGTAGACGTGACTTATACATCTCAGCATTATAACAAAAAATTACCTGTAAGGATTTACAATTACCTGTAATGATCTAAACTGTAATTGTTTATAATTAGACTATATTTATTGAAACCCCATGGAGAAGCACATAATTGACTTGGCACCATCTAAAGCAATAACTAGGGCGGTTTTAAATAGTTAAAAGCAATTTTAAAGTATAAATAACTACAGAGTTAGATCATTGTAGATAAAAATATCCTATACGTTACTCTGATTAAACCTAAAATTAAATAATAAATAAGTCATTACAGGAGATAAATAATTAGTAGAACTAATATACATGTAATTTGGCATCATCCCATGTAATATTTTGTAACAGTTAATGTGTCCTACTAAAAGTTAAATTGGAACTATGGTAATAAGCAATTAAGTAAACTATGCAAGGGGGTTATTTTAAAAATTATAATACATTACTTTATGTGTTATTGTAACTTATCTCCAGATTTCTTCATATATATATATATATATATATATATATATATATATATATATATATATATATATATATATTGTTAAAATTTAAGTAGTATAATTTCAAATTGAATATTTTTAGCAAAGTTTATAGTTTCTAATTAAGGCCTACAGTAGTAATTTAATTGTCATTAGATAAATGCACATACTGCGCATTTGCTGCTGGTTAATTAAATTTGCAATCGTTCTCTGGAATTATGTTAGGTTAGTTTTATCCTTAAAACTGCCAAAACAACAGCTAAAATTATGATTTCCTTTTAAGCGTCCGTCGATGATTTTTTAAAATTATTTTTCTTCCAAAAGAACTAAATAAATGTATATTTATAATGCAATAAAGCTGTATAAATATTATGTGTGGGGGTTATGGTGTCAACCGTATTTAGTCTATTATATACGATGTATTATTTTTCAATAATAATGAATTTGAATATTATAAAACATATGCAAATCTGAAATTTTGTTATATGTTTCCATGAAAAAAAAAAAATTAAAATCATACAAATTTGGAGTATAGATTTGTTACCTATTTTATAATGATTTAATTCTGCTCCCGATTTTGTTATGTATTTATTATTTACATCCTTTACTGCATGATGTATATTTCACTGGGCTTCAGATCAAAAAGTTTTTTCAAGAGTGTAATCCTACTTGCTTTTAAGATACCATTTAAGCTACATAAAACAATGTTTGAGATTATATAAGAATTGTGTAATATTTGAAGTCTACGTAATGTTTTTTTACGTTGATAAATAGGAACAAAATAATTTACAACTTTGTTGTGTGTAAAAAACACATCCGCCAGTGACGTTCCCTAATTTGTACATTCTATTAATATTATAAACGTGAAAGTTAGGATGTATGGATATTTGTCCATCACGCAAAAACTACTAGACCTATTAAGCTAGACATTTGCATGAACATAGCTTAAATATCACATCACATACCTGTTAATGTCTAAATCCTTCATTAGGGATCCACCCCAAGGGCCCTGTAAGATACAATGCAAATTTTATGGGAGGATACCATTTAAACATTACCAGCTGTCATTACCATGTTTGTCAGTTACTGCAAAGGAAGATATAAAACCATAAACAAAGATTTTATAGTATGGGTCAAGTTAATATTTCAAATGTGTTATAATTTCTCCCAAACGAAGCCGCAGGTAGTTTTATTCAAATGCTTAACACACCAAAGGATTTTAGTTACATTTAATTTTGGTGATAAATAATAAAAAATGAAATCTATCTATTTTATTAATTTACCTCATATTAAGGAATTGAGTTAGTATACTGTCTTATTCCTTGATTAAAGGTACTGGTGCTAGGTGGTACTGGTACTGGTACTGGTGGTAGGTGGTGCTGGTGGTAGTCATTTTATTTGATTTAATAAATTACTGCGGTCTTTCTCCTTCACTGATTAGTTAGTACATTAGTGAATTTATTTTTACAAATCAGTTATGGAAAATGCCCGTAGTAATACAATTTATTAAATAACATTCAGTCTTCCTTTATCACCCTTATATAATGTACGTGAACAATCAATAATTTATATTTATGGATCATTTGCTCACCCTTTATTAACCACTATTAATAAATTCCAAAATGTGTTTGTATTTCAATTATTTTAATATTATTTGTATTGTTTATGAGCTGAAAATAAGAATGTTAACCATCCAGTTAACTACGATATTAATGAAGAGCGTGACTTGGGTGGGAAATTGTGAAGTCATTCGGATCTAATCACACCCTTGGGCTCTGAGCGATGAAATTCGACCCCTGATTTGAAGATATATTTCATTACGGAACAGCTAAACAAATTATGATATTCTGGAATGGATTATTATAGTTAATATTTTCATTCGGGTAGTTAATACATAATTATAGTAGATATTCAAGTATTTATTTTTAAAACAGGCACATATCGTAATCAAAATAAATGCATTAAAACCAACGTCAAAAGTAGTAAAAGCTGGTAAGAAAACTTTTAAATATCATACGTTATTAAATTAGTATATATATATATATATATATTGTAGACAATTTACACAATATTTTGTATCCTTAGAGGTTTGCAAAATCTAAATAAAGTTAATTAAGAATAATGAAAGAATGAATGAATTAATAAATTTATTCCAGAAAAAAACAACAATAAAAATAACAAATACAAAATCGCACAGCACTTGTATATAACAACAACATATACATATATATATATATTCTTATATATATATATATATATATATATATATAATAAAAATTACTTAATAATGTTGTACCTATATATATATATATATATATATATATATATATATATATATATACAACATTATTAATTTGTTTTTGTACAACTTAATACAACATATATACACATATACATACAACATGTGTACATGATGTATATATATATATATATACATAGAACATTGTTAAGTTGTTTTTGTTTTTTTAATTAAAAGAAAAATTTGTGCTATGAGAAATTATAAAATACACCCGTCGCAGCAAACCTGCATACTCAGTGAATTTCCAATGAATATATAACATAACACTTAACAGGATTCATAAGAAATGTATTCACAAACAAGCGATATTTAAAATATTAATTATTCTCCATAAGAATAACATTGGGGATGAGTACGCATGTTTGCTGCAACAAGGCACGCAAAATAATGGGTTTTTATGCAAATATCAATAGAACTCGTCTTAGTGAAGTCACATACCAAGTTTCATCCATATACATTCATAAATAAGCGATATATAACATTTAAAGTATTTTCCATAAGAACAACATGGGGACCAAGTACCTAGGTTTGCTGCTACAGGAACCATAGGCGAAAAATTGTGTTTTTGTGCAAACAACAATAAACCATAACCAGATCAAGCCATATACCAACTTTTGCCAGTTTATGTTCATAAATAAGCGAGATATACAATTTTTCTTTTTCTCCATAAGAATAACATTAGACAACGTACTGTGTTTAGCACTTTCAATATCTCGGTAACCAATTGACGTAGAGCAATGATAAAAATACCAAATTGTTTGTTTTTTTAAGCTAAAGTCAATGGTATGAATTAAAATTTGATTTAAATTAAAATTACATGTGAAAACCCGAAAAAACCCATTTTTGGGGTACAAAACCCCCCAAAAACCCCCTTCGGATGGTGCGATTCATCTGGTTTTCGAACTTGTTCAAATAAATTGTACTTTACACATTTGTACCAAATTTCATTAAGATCGGACCTTTTTTAGGAGAGTTATCGTGCTTACGGACATAAATATATATATATATATATATATATATATATATATATATATATACATATATAACAATTTGAACGAATGGTGTTTTTGGCATCTGGGGACCTCAAAATTAAAAGTTATCATGGTCTCGGGCTTAAGTCTTACCATGAGACCTACGGTAATAGCTTCTTCCCTATAGGGGAAATTTGCTAATAACCTTTATTATTATAAACAAGTTTATTTATGGTCTTAGGAATAAGCCGACATGGGCGGTAAGGCCTGTGCGTCGGCTCCGATAAGGGAGATGGGCATGAACTTAGTTTTTGAAGTATTTAAAGAGATATTATAAGGTCCAGCAAACTGTAATCTGACATTTTACTAAGAGAAATGGGCATGAACTTAGATTTGAAGTATTTAAAGAGAGGATATTTTCGTCAAGCCACCTTTTCGTTACCATGAGGACGAGCATAGCTTTATCACGTACGTCTTCCCTTTGAGGAAAATTAAACTGTCATCCACAAATAAAAAAGCTTACGAAAAATGTTCAGTTTTGAAATATTATTTATGTAAATTAAAAATAAAACAAGCCCGAGAGTACTGACTTGGACCGTAATCTACAGGCTTGATGTCAGTGTTTGTATTGAAAATTGAAACAAACTGCGATCTATTTGACATATAATTTTTGAACCATGCAAGGGCATTGCCCTTAACACCTATTGCCTCTAATTTATAAAATAGTTTAGAGCGATATACTAAATCAAAAGCTTTTTTTAATCTAAAAAAAAGTAAAATTGGACGTTCGTTACCAGAAATTGCATAATTTAAGTCCCTATTAATGTCAAACAATGCATCTGAAATATTTTCATCCGAACGAAACCCGTACTGACAATTAGTTAACATATCGTTTTCCTGAAGGTATGAAACTAATTGATCTTTAACTATTTTCTCAATGACTTTAGGGAAAACGCTCAAAAGAGATATTGGTCTAAAATTGTTCATATTAGACATTTCGTTTGATTTATAAAGAGGAAAGATTTTGGCTAGTTTGAAACAGGGAATGTACCAGATGCAATGCTCAGGTTAATTGTGTGCAATAATGGTTTGCAGATCAAAGGGAAGTTAGCTTTAAGGACTTCGGCCGAAATACCATCGCAGCCAGGCGCAGACCCACCACGTAAGCTGTGAACGTAGAGTTTTAGTTCAGTTTCAGTTACAGTTCTAAGAAAAAAAGTAGAGTTTTGTGTAAAGTCGCTGTCACTTGTAAGTGGGTTCCCATTCGCATCGATAGCACTCGCTAGGTTAGCACCTACAGAATAGAAAAACGTATTAAAATCATTGGCTACTCTTTTACAATCGTCTGGGGTTACGCCGCCGTCTGGAATAAACTTGTCAATAGGAAATGGCTCATTTTTTCATACTTTGCCCGCAATTTCATTAATTAGACCCCAAAATCTTTTCGGATTGTTGCTGGCTTCGTTTAATTTATTCCGGAAATAGTTTATTTTTGTTTGTGTTAAGGATCTATTTAAACTATTCTTAAAATCTCTGTAAAAGTTGTTGAGCTCAAAATTTAATGGTTGTTTCTTGATTTGTTTATTTAATTTATCTCTAACTCTTATCCTCCGTACTAACTCAGTTGTTATCAATGTTTTAAGCTCCTTTATTCTTGAACTATTATTTATAGTAACTGATTTACTAGCAACTACAACGGAATTGGAAAATATCCTAGTGAAATGTGTGTAACAGAAATTAACATCGTCGTGGCAGGCGATAATTGTTTCCCAGTTGGAATGTGTGAGGTAGTGAGATAGTAGTGCGTGGTCCTGGTAGGGGCGTGGTGGCGTATCTATGTGGAAGGTGGTGCGATGGTGTGGTGTGGAACAAGTGATAGTGATGCCAGTACTGTAATGGTCTGTCACATTGGTCTGGAACACAGCTCATTTAACATTCCCCAAATCGTCATATTTAATAAATATGTGATCTAGGCAAGTGTTAGTATTTTGAGTCACCCTCGTCGGTTTGTCAATACACTGTGAAAATCCAGCCCCAATCAGACAGTTCAAGTATCTATCAGTCAGCAAGTCATTGTTAAATAAATCAATGTTAAGGTCTCAAAGAAAGATGCACTTACGATCCTTATTCATGTTATTTAACAACACTTCAAGTTCATTCACAACATTTTCAGCGTTACAGTCAAATGTCTTGTAGACAGGAAGTAGGTCAAAACACTTATTACAAATTGAAAATCGTAATGCAATACCATAAACGTCCCCAATAATGATTTCAGTGGCAGTGACAAAACAAGTTTGTTGATATACCCCGTCATTCTGGTTGCGGTGAGTCACAGTGTAAAAAAGGTCGAACCCCTCCAAGGCAGCTACCCTACCCCCCTCCCACCGGACAGCCAACACTCAGTCAAGACAATTATGTCAACATTGGAAATAAAATCGTTCAAATACACAAACAATTCATCAACATTTTTTCTATAGATACGAATATTTGAGTGAAAAACATTAATGCTGCTGCTACCAACATTCCGTTTAAAAAATTCAGAAAAATGAGGTAATGAATTTAATTCTAAGCAGCTTAAATTTTGAACAAATAAATTTTCTTCATCATCGTCGCGCATATACCAGCCAAAGCGCCCGCTGTCAGCCCAGACCCAAATTCAAACCAAAGTGCCCAATTTCACTCCTTGACACAAATGTAAATGAAAATTAGTCATATAAATGAACATTATTGAAACTAGCAATTTAAACTGACTATGTATAAGTGATGTGAAAAAAATATGCATGCTTAAGTACTATGGACCATAATAGCCTGTAAAGTAACGTTAAGTACTAAAAAGCAAAAATATAAATTTGAATAGCCTAAAATCATATATCATATATATCCTATTAAAATAACGTGCATCATGATGCAAAAATAAAATAATATTCACTTCATAGATAAAATAAGTGAAATAGCAAAATTAAATTTAATATTTATAATATTTGAATGTATACTTTTAAAACATATCTGTAGTGAGTGAATAACTTTAATTGCTTTAAGATTGGGACGTTATCCCGAATGTGATATGAAACGTATACAAATAATTATAATATCAAGACATTATTTTGCTTGTTTGCAATAGTGGCATTTTTATTTTACATTGTTAGAGGGCAAAGGTCCAAACCCCTCAAGATCATGTGGGCATCTGGGAAACTAACCCGTGACCTGCGCACCAAAATCTAAAGATGATAACCATGTGGCCAGCGAGGCGATCAAACGGCTTATAACACCTCGGCCAGATTTTTTTTATAGGCAAACTTCCCCATAAAATGTTATCAAAACGTATTTTAGTATTTATAGTGGTTACAAAAATATCAGTATTAATCTGGGTGCCCTTATGTGCGAGACACCCGATTTAATCATATTTTAGAAACTTCTAACCCTTTAATAAAGCCTTTTGACATAGTTTGTAAATAAAGTACGCTTATACTGTATAAATAAGATATTTATGTGATAATATCTAAGGTATAAAAAGTGAACAACCTTAATGATATGATAATAAATAAATAAGGCACGGGTGGAAAACATACAGAAGTTATTCCAAACATATTTTATACTCATGGGGACTTGAATGCCTTGTAGGTTCATGTTTGAATGGACCAAAGTCCTTTTTGTAGGAAAAGAACCATCCACATTATTTCCTCAGTCAGAACATTATACAACAGAGATGAGATACAAACTACTATAAAATATTCAGAGCGAGTCCCACTATGGAGTGATTATAATGAGTTAACGGAAAATTAACAAAACCTTTATTAATCTTTAGAAACAACCTCAAAAAATATTAACTATGACGATTTAAATAAGCGTAAATATGAATACAAGTTTAATGGGTAAGTAAGGACGTCACGCCCCCGCCGGTGAAGGTATATAGCAAATTACAAACCTTTTAAAAGTACACAGTATAATGCATTTTAACTAAACCCAACAAACATTATAAATTCTAAAAAATATAATTTGTTGCAAATCAAAATTATTAAACAAATATCGCGTTATATAGATGACAATGTAATACCCTATGTTCGTGGAACAACCTTTTAAGATATGATGACCTTATTTACTCTGTTGTTGGATGAACATTTTTCAGTTGTAAAACTAAAATTCAACCGACATGCACAAACTTCACTATAATAAACAATTAATTCGTTGTTAATATTACTAATTTAGCATCTTGAATAACGACTGTTACAAATGACGTTTGGTGTAAATTTTAAAAATTTGTAAAACTTTTAGTAGATAAACACATGTACAGTATTATATTTTATGTAGAAGTGTTTTATGTTTATTTTTTTATAATACGCTTAACTTAAACGTATACAGGAATGAAAACTATCTACAATCAAAAGGCAATAAGGAAACGAATGGAAACCTTACTATTGGTTGGTGTGGTATAATCAATATTCGGGATGGCAGGAGCCTTGTTTTAATATTCGTCACGCATTTTCCATTTACAATCTGGTGTTCCTTTTGGTTTTGTGGGTATTAATGTATCATAGCAAACTTTAATAAAGTGGCATAGTATGTTTTGAATACCTTTCAAAAGAGATTTAAATTTTAATTGTACTCAGCTTCATTTTATTAATTAAAAACAATGGTGTAATCATTAACCTGTTTAGAACATATTACGTAAATAATATTTTAGAAAACATTGTTTATATAGGCTTTAAAAAGAAAGTTAGTGTGGCTGTTATTCATTTATAATTCGTATACAAATTATATTTTAAGACAACGTTTGTGACCAATAATTCAGGTAACAATATTGCATTTGTTTATTACTCAACGGATCCCAAGGCAGACCAATTTAACTTTAATGTAAGAATAAAATCACCCTTACGAGTGTGGTTGAATTTTAATTAAAAACCAACTTTAGCATAAGAGTTTTGGTTTAAAATATAACGCACCATTCCATACAAGGCTGTAGACTGTAAGCGCAACCGAAGTTAAGCTTTGATTGCAGTATACTTATAAATATGTTTCTGGATGATATATTTATACAAATATAAAATTTGTATGTTTATTTGTTTGTTAGTAGCTCAAAATTAACACATTTAACCCAGATTACTAAACCGATTAAGCTTATATTTAGTAGAAGATAGCTTATACACTCAAGCAACACATAGGCCTATACCCGTGTTGAGAACAGTTTAGGGCGCTACCGTATTAACATTCAAAAGACCAAGTTAATCTTAAGGCCATTTTCATTTAATGAACCCTATATATAAACTTTATATTTTTTTAAACCATCTCACGACTAATAATCCACCTCCTCATACACAAAACCCTCAAAGTTGACATATTAATCTTATGGATATAAGTATTTAGCATATCAATTGAGTGGAATTGTTGTGGAAATACATTTAGTTCCATAATCGTTTGTAAGCTACTTCCATCCAGTAAATACCTTTTGAGCTCTGCCTATTGGCTTTTTATGGTTTAAATATTTGGAGTCAGGCAATAAATATCAAAAATATTTCACTGTAATTAGATAGGAAAGAATATTAGACACAAAAGAAACACTAAGTATCACGATCAAAATTCCTTCAGGGCTTCCTCCTCCCTGGCCAAAAAAATTTGACTCTAATCTTATTATTTGTTTGATTAACTTAACATGTTGTATGTAATACAACAGAATCAATTGAAAGCCTACTTACAGTAGAGGTAACCTATAGAGTTTACCTCACTAGCAGTTTGTATATTAACCTTCAAGCCTAAACTAACAGACCGGTTTATTTGAATTCCACTAGGAAAAATGGTAATGGTCCTAAGGTTGCTGTCCTCGCAAGATTACCTTCAATAAGCTCTATTGGGCTTCTTTGATGGAAATGTAAGGCTAAAATGTTAATCTTATGTCGTAACTTATTTAATGGATTGATTAAGACAACATTTTTAAATTAGAGGGTTTCCCTCTAGTGTGAAAATACATGTGTCGCTGCTTCATTGGCCCTCAAAACTTAAAAATGTATCATCATGCACCAGCACCTAACCTGTTCAAGCATAAGTTGAGTACGATGTTTGGTAATTCGCTACATTCTTACATAGTCTTACATCCGATCGAATAAAACCTAACGGAACCCGCCCCTCTGGCCTCCAAACGTGCTTTCACGGATCATCTACCTGATCGTTTGAGCCAAAATTTAGTGTAAGTAGGATTATTATACACAGGCCATCTGCCGTTTAAAAAATCCATTTGAGGCCCGTTCACATTTTTCACTCGGGGTTTTCTGTATGTCCATTTTAATCTTCTAACCTTAGAATTGGAATAGGTTTGACATATTATTTTGCTGGGACGACTGGTCTGAAATTAGGTTAGGATATAGGCAATACATTCTGAATAAACATAGCCTTGCTTACTTTAGTTTCAATTGTATTACGATTTCTATTCGACAGGTCTTCATAATTTGTATATAACCATTACGCACCAAGCACAATACCACTAGTCAGGTATTTTAAAACAAGTTAGTTAATATACTAAAATTGATAATAAGGTTTCTCCCATTATAATAATTGTATCCTATTGTAACTAATCCAACAGGCTTATCTGAATTTTATTCCATGATAAGTCATACTCTAAAAATAATTAATCCAACAACTCGTTGAGCCCCTTACAAAATATTTTTTAACTTATTACTGAAAACTTTGATCGGGGTCATTATATTTATTTTGAAATAAACCACAGAAAGAACTAAAACAGAAAAAAACAAGATTTTAGTGTATTAATCTTCAAGAGAGAACTTTTTATAATTGAAAGAAACACCCCTTAAAGATAGACACTGATCGCTTTAAGGGGCGAAGAACCCAAGTCTGAAAAATAATTTCAGATTGTATTAATAAATCAAATTTTAGAAAAATCTTTACATGTAATAAATAGAGGGGTTGTGAATCGCTAATGAAGGTAAAAAGAGGAGTGTATGGATACCACCCCATTTAACTTATGTCAGATCTATTCCAATTTCGGTCACAACCTATTTCGTATCAATTTGCGTCAATTTGCATATAAAACGATATTTTTCAATTTTCAATAAAGCAATATTTTTTAAATTACCTCTCCAGTCCAAATCAAAGTCCAAAGCAGCGTTGATTTCAATATTTATTATTTCCTCCATTGGTATTTTATAACACCCCCACGGAAGTGTTTCTATGTCGTCTTCGCATATATACCTTTTATCACCGTGCGGAGATCTGTGTTTTTATATTATGTAATTGAATTTAAATCATGACGTTTGCTTCTTATAACATTCATTATTGTGTATTTTTATTCACGATCGAATAAGCACTTTATATAATCGAAAATTGTGAGTTCGTTTTTAACAACTGATTTTTTTCCTGAATTGAATACAATAAGATGCATTTACAATATTTATTTTATCATCCTTTGTTAATGTCATAGGTTTAGCGGCTTATTAACTGTACAAGTGCTCCAAGTCTTTAGATATTTTAACAATGGCGTCTACAAACATTTTCGTTGTATGATGAACTAAACACTCGTGATATAGATCGAACGGAATGACATAATTATCTGCGGCAGTTATAAGTAAAGAGAAACTGGCGACCTCTGTGATTGGTATTTCTTAATATAAGATTACTTATGATATGCACAAGATTTCTTAGTACAAGGTTCTTCAGTACAAGTTTTAATTGTAGGTTTCACGTCATCTGATATCAGTTTCATTATACATTCCAAATCTGCATAGCCTAGAAACGGAACTTTCATTTTTCTATATTGACTTTTAAAATATACACTCGGAGGGATTCCATCTTAATTTTCTTGAGGCGTTACAATTTTAACGGGTTCGTGACCGATGCAATATTCTCGGTGTTTATTCAACTTTGATTCCCGTTAAAATTCTGTAAGACAAAATTGCATGTAAAAGAATTAATTTCATTCATTTAATCATTTAACGGTTCCTTACAATTATTTGTAAGTTCATTAAATAATTTGTTCGTACCAAAGATTGTTGACAGCGATTGCAAATTTTTTTAAATTTATGCTTCGACAACTGACTACCTACCAAACTGCTCATTGGATGTTGCTTTGAAAAATGCCCAAGGGAGTCACTAGTTACGCACCTGGTAAATCTGTGTAAAGGGAAAATTTTTATATTTCTACATTGTACATTTGTATAAGGTAATAAAATTTTTTATTTAAGATTCACACCTCCAGCATTTTAAATATAGCGATTAGTTTAAGAAAAGTAATAAAACTAGTAAAAAAATAGAGGCCCCAGATATTAACAATATATATTTAGTAATTAAACTGTAATTAATTAACAGTATATTTAAATTGTAACTAACATATTAAGGTTGCTTGGCATAGGCTTATGAGGATCAATTGCAATTAGAGTAGAAATTTAGGGAACGTAAAATATTTACCTGTCCAAGTAAAGAAACGACAAATCTATTGGTTTGGTTGCAATTATTTATTTTGAAACGTATTTAATCTCTCTATGTGTTTTCACTGTAGCACCAATAGTGCTCATACTTTTAATCCAACAATAATGAGTGTTTTAATTCTCATCTTTCGAATACAAGAATTTTTCGTGACGCTCCAGTTGTTCATTATTTGTTATATATGAAGGATAAATATCGTATGTATTATAATTATTATTTGTCTCTGTCTCTTTGAATAATCTTCAAAGTCGTCTCTGTCTTTAATATATTCCATACTTTCACAATTATAAATATTGACAGATACCCCAGATCGTTTTTCAAATTTTTATATTACGCTTGCCGATACCGGTACAGGGAATTTAATATCTCTCAATGTGTCGTCAAATTCATGTTCGTATTGTTTGTGTTTACAGAGTCTTTGAGGATGTTCATCAGTAGGATGCAGCGCGGAAAGAATCGACCGAAGAAAACATTTCTGACCTTTATCTATCACGTTAACAATAGCTTTTTTCTGCTATTTCTTTCAGCAGACGTCTATAACTCGGACCCCTGCGAAGTGACTTATAACGGTTTTTATGTATTTCCAACATATCGATGCTATGTAATGCCCAGCCAGAGCCGCGACTTTGAAACTTTTCCATTTTTTTAAAATATATTTTCTTTAGCGAACTCATAATAACCCGATACATCCGAACTCAAAAGGATCGTTAAATATTTGGTTTTGAAATTAAACTCTACAATATCTTCGGTTTTATTATAATCCATGTACAATATCAGTCGCGTTTTAACTTCCGTCTCATTCAAATGGTCGTTGATGTTTTTAACAACAATTTTATTCAAACTATTTAAAAATAAAACCGGATCTTTCATATTATATTTATTTTAAATGGTATATACATTTAAACGCCCATTGAATGCTGTTCTTGACAATTCGATTTCTTTATCATCAGGTGGAAGTATAAATGTGCCCGTAAACGGTCCTTTGACAAGAGTGTTAATGGCTAAAAACGCTGCACCATGTTAAAGTATTAAAAATTGATCTATTCGAATGTGTTGGTTGAATATCAAGTCTTGGTCGTTTTGATAGAGTAGGGCCGTCATCATCATCGTTAACAACACCACCGCGATTTGAAACTAAATGAGATTGATCGGTTTCTGTATGAGTTTTTAAGTGAAAACTCTGGTTGCTTTTTCTTATCAATTTATCGCATTGAGAACATCTTACTTTATACTCATTACTTACTTTTTTTCTAGGAGTTTGTTTAGTAACATTATTTTAAACAGTTGAAGCTTGAACCGGAGCGGACTGTGTTACAGAAGGTCTATTTACAATTTATATACGATTAACTTTATTTGATAACTGTTAAATTTGAATCAAATCTGGTACAGGCCGATTTCGCTTTCTTCTATTAATCCCACTTGTACTGGGTTCAGGTTGAGGGGGACTAGAAATTTCACTATTATTTTTTGGCTTGTTGCAACTTTTCAAATATTCGGGTTCATTGAACATATTTTGTTATGATGTGAAATATTTGATCTCACAATTTATATTTTCACAAAATCAGGTGTTAGATCGCATCAAAAATGTACCTATAATAAGAAAACTTATTTTTTATATTGCAATTATTTAACAGCAAAACTACGACTGCGTAGCAACCAATTTAATAAAAATCTTTTGGTAATAACGGATACAGAACATTAAAAAAATTAAATATTAAAAATTCGAGTTGTGTAAAATGCTAATAAAGGTCTTTTAATAAAAAATATAACGGATAAAGTAAGTTTCAATAAATAAAATAGCACATTTTGAAATACGTTAAAGTATAATAAATATTTGGTAATATTCCATAATTCTTAGCTTCGAATGGTATTCGTTGTTGACTCTCTCACTGCCACTATACTATTGGTAAAAGTCAAACGGTCCCCAGGCAGATGTGACGTTGGTCAAGTTATGTAACGGCTTGGTGTTGCGTAACATGGTATAAGCCTCTGTCTGGCACGGCGTGATATCAGTCCACTGACGCGGCACTGACCCCTGACAGAGAGATAGTAGCATTTGCCACCCTGTTATCACGTCTAAGTCGACCAATATTTATTTAATTATAGCTTTGAAAAATTAACTATAACAACGGAAATGTACTTTATTTTTAAGCGTAAACCGAACGATTCTACGACTTTGGAGTGTATATTCGAACTGAAGAAATGATGTCATCTGACAATGGTGACCTTTAAATGACCAGGTTTCTGACCTCGTACACCCTCAAACCTTTCATACACCCTCATCGATGAGCTCGTTCACATTCGTACACCTCATACACCTTATACACCCTCATTGGGCGTCATTCACCCTTTATATACTACTAATAACTACTAATTTTAATAGTACAGTGGAATACCAATTTTAAGCAGAAACCATAAAAGATTAATTATTTCGTTCTAACTATCTAGTAAATCCTCGGATTCCTTCCTGTTTAATAGTAACCAAACAAAATATGCGTTGTTAACTACTAAAATACATTTAACAACAATAATGTATATATATATATGTTAAACACTAATTATATAAATACCTATCAATAGAATAAATTCAAATTATCATATTTGTAATGTATTACTACACATAGCTCTTAACAGTTTAAATAAGAACATGGGTTTGATTACAGAAAAACGTCATAAATAGATTTAACATTTATTTGGATAAAAAAAGGTGGAATAACTTAGTGTCACTCTCCGAGAAGGTCTGGATTCAGTGGTCAGTAAAATGGACCGAGATTTCCCCATTAGATCTGAGTAAGAACCCTGAATACAAATGTCTTCCCGCTTTGCAAAACATCCCTGTCATATATAAGGTGGTGTACTAAAGCCAAACAAGTTCACGACATATTAATGTCTCAAAAAGTTTGATTATATATAGAAAATACGTGTTGTATAAAATATTGCTTCATGGTGATTTACGTAGTTTGTGTTATCGTTTTAAGAATTTTGAGTAATGTTTCGGATAGTATTAAATAATTTAAAATTTATGCTATGCTACTATTTAAACAAATTATTTGTTTTAATCCCTTTATTGCAGGGACAGGTTTAAATTAATATTCTAGAAGAGGAAATATTCTGTTTACTTTAGGAAGGAAATTTAATTTAAATCAATCAAGTAGTGACCATTTTAACATACTTACTTTCTACTGCAAACGAATTTCAAAAACCTGTTATTAGAATGACTGAGTCACTGCTTTAGAATTGTTTTAACTTGTTATAATTTAGCCCCAACTTATACTTTCGTGTAAACAGTTATTTTAAATAAGACCGTTTTGTAACATTTCTTTAAATACGAATCTTATACTATAGGACTCTGGGTACAATATATCCGACCATAATTTCCTCAGAACCTCAAAATTCGAGGAATATAACAGTTGTATGAGAACTTTATGCAACGGTGGAATATCTGATCCTTCTAGCTTATAAGAAAATATTTACTAAGAACGGACCTTATTGAACATATAACCATATAACTCATTGAACTTTGTAGCTCAGCGATAGTGCAATGAATTTTCAAAAAATATGTCGTTGGACATACGTTTGATCGTAGCTGGCTGCTGTGATGGTTTAGAGGTAATCACTGGCTTCTCGTGTGACTATTGCTGTTGTAACTCCTCGATTGTCTTAATAAAGTCGCATTGTTCAGGCCAACGGGCGGTTGAGATTTTTGATAACAGTGAGGATAGCAGTAATAAATTCAGTATGACTGATTATTACTGAACTTATTTTCTTTATGAAAATAAGTTTTTTGACAACTTAATAAAAATTATGTTCATTTCAAGCTAATTAGTTATGAGACATTAACCTATTTTGAACTTTGCAGCTTTTATGTTTGATACGTTTCTAAGAACTTGCGGTTTTTAAGAACACAAATGCTTATAATAGCGGACTCGGAAGCTAAGACACAATAACGAGGTCGCACGCAGCAAGCTGACGTGAGGGAATTGAATTTCCACAAAAAATGTTAAAACTCAGAATCAGTATAAAAACAAACATTTTACTGCAATTTTTTTTAAAATTTGAAAACATTGATTTATTGGCTGTTCTGATGCTCCTGGTTTTATTTACCTGCAATGCTGGGAATACAATTTTGCACATTAAAAGGTTAGGAGAGGGTCCAGTCAGGCTTGAAAGTAGAGTGAGGTTGCTGGGGATGAGAAAAGTACACCTACAAATGAGTATTAGGCTTTTCTAATGTAAAACTCCCATAAGACAACGTACTGTGTTTAGTCGATACACATTTTCTTTAATAACTCTGTAGATATTTATGCTAGAATGACGATAAAGGGCTTACAACTTTCGCCTTACTAATTCCCATCTTTGTAAATGAATAAACTTTACATCCGGGGCTTTTCTGACCCTTTTTGGGCCCAAAAACCCGAAATTATAAATATTAATCTTCAAAAATTGGGTTTAGAGTTTTCCGATTGTTTTGCCCAACGAACTTGTCCAACTGGTTATAGAAAGGAACGTCCCTACTAAATTTTAAGTAAATCGGACAAAAAATGTGACCGCTAGGGTGCAAACCCATATATATATATATATATATAATTGTCTATATATGTCTATATATATATATATATATATATATATATATATATATACAATTTTGAACGACCTCCCAAAACGTGTTCAGGGGGTCACGTTAGGAACTTCTATGGTAGTCCCGGGCTTAAGTTTCACCGTGCAGGCCATGCTAATAGTTCACTTTCCATAGGAAACTCACTAATAAATGTATATATTTATATATAGGGTGAGTTTTAATGCGTCCCTCCTGTGATTTTGTTCTAAATTGCTTACGTTATCGACTCCGGACCACCGCCAATCATTGTTGACCAACGTAAACTTAATTTTAACTTAGTTCGTATTTTTGGCCACCATCCTGGATCCACCTAATTTTATTCAAATTTAATTGTTTTTCAAATGTAAAGGTGGTGTTGTGACCTATCACATAGACTGTTTGCGTTGTTTTACACAATGACGCAATATTTTTTCAAAAATCATATTTGTTATCAAGATATAGGTAATTTAAACTAATTAATTTTGAGTCCAACTGCTCAACAGAATTTAAAGTTGTTTGAAACATAACCGAGCTACGCCGGCATTAAATATTTCTCACAGCTGCCATCACACATTCAAGTAATTACGGACATTAATAAATTCAAGAAAGAAATGAAACTTCATCTTTTAGAAAAGTGTTATTACTGTTTGTCAGATATCTGACACAGTTGAACATTATGCCAAATTTCTTCTCTGTCCCATCCTGGACTCTCATATCAACCCAATCCTGGCATCACGCAAACCTGATAGGACAAGGCCTATGACCGCTTGGAGTTTTATTGAAATTGACAGGTCCCATGACAGGAGACAAAGGTAAAGGTAAGAGCATTTTAATTCCCCAAACGTAAACATGACAATATTATCATAATTGCATCAAATATTGACCAAGAACTGCTACCGGTCATTATTACGTGGAATTTGCTTAGTTTTTAACAATAAAATAAAATGTTCTGCCACCATATTGGATCCGCCATTTCGGAATAAAATTTTTTGTATGTAAAGGTGGGCTGGTGACCCATCATTTCCAATCTTTCGGCGACGCTGAAACCAATGCCTCAATCTGTTTTTAAATATCACCTTTCATTCTCATAGCATTGAACGATCTTTGTTTAACATTTAAAAAGTGTCAATATCATGAGAATGAGAAGTGATATTTGAAACAGGATTACGGCATTGGTTTCAGCTTCTAAAAGCAGTTGGGAATGATGGGTCACAAACCAATTTTTACACAACAAATACATATTATTCCAAAATGGTGGATCCGACATGGCGGGCTTAATTTTTATTATTTTCCGTAATTATGAGAATATGGGAATGTTATGATGTCGGGGTATTTGAAAGTCTATTCAAAATCATGTTCTTTTTAAATCACCGATATATTGATAACGAATAATGGTTTTTGAAAACGGATTACAGCGTTATGTTCACAATAAAAAGAGTACTTTTATAATATGCGTCTCACCCACACCTTAAGATTTGACAAAAATATATTTTATTAACAGATGGTAATCTAAAACGGTGTTCAAAATAAAGTTTAATTTGGTAAACAATGATCGGTGGTGGTCCAGAGTCCATATCTGAATAAATGTGGAAAAAAGTAGGGGGGGACTTATTCAAACCCCACTCTGTATACTAGAATTAAAAACATACTTTACATTTATACAAATATTGGTTTTACTAGAAGTTAAATAAACTAACGGTACAGTAATTATCTTGTTCGTATTTCAGAGTCTAACTTCTAAATTTCCTAAAGGAATATTTGGCCCAGTCAACTAAGATTTTTCAAATGTTCAATTGTAATGTTTGAGGTATGAAACTAAAGCTTTTTTCTCTAAATTGAAGTAAATAAATATATTTTTTATTTGGGCTTCAAACAAAATAATGAAATTGATCTTACGTAATACAAATTGCATTAAGTATATGTCTTATTCGTTTGTATTTATTATTTTTATTTTAAGGAACAGTTTGTTAAAATAATACATCCAGATAGTAACTGGGAATAAGTTTTTATTTACATATTTACTGTTTGTTAAGTCTGAAATATCCACAAATGGAGAACCGGGCACTAGCTAATTTACTTTAACATTCTTGATAATGTAGTTAAAAAATTAAAATGAATCCAATAACAAGTATTCCTATTTATTTATTAATTATTTATAATTATTCTTTTGTCTATAAAATATTTAACAAAATTATGTAAATTGTTTAAATACAATATTTGATCGAACAAAAGAACGTTAAGTATATTTTTTAATGATTATCATAAATATATTTACATCGACACAAAATAATCCAACATAAATCATTTTTTTAAAGTTTGATCATCAATAATTGATAAACACACATTTAAACACACCCACACGCTGCATGACAACTACAAACTACTAGTAATAAGGCACAAAGGTTGCATAAATACGCACATGAGTGAAAGGGTAAAGCATTGATCCAGTAATCCTTTAGCAGAACAGCTCAGCATCAGCATCGGTCGAAGTGGCGTGTAATATTGTAGGATCGTAATGTATGAGTTTGGTCTGTAGGATGTGGCGATGTGAAGAGCTTACCGAAGATTACGAGGCAATCTTGATTTATGGCTCTAAGCTGGTTCGTACGTTAATAACGTTCAAAGTAAGTATCTGTATAAAGTGAATGTGTGTTATTTGTTTTATTTTTACCATATAAGAGGCAATTTAAAAGTTTGTTGCCTTCAGAATTTGATATTTTACATTTTACTTACAATACATTGTTATTGCTGTAACACACTGTAGTAATTGCAAATATTTACCACAATAGCAATTAAACGGTTTAATATATTTGTTATATTGTAACTCAAAATACGTATTACACTTAAAATTTTTAATGATTTTCTTGAGGATAAATATGTAGTCATCTTAAAATGTGATACAAATAGAACGATGTTAGTTTTGTTGCTAATGCACAAAATACAATGTTGAACCTGATTACAAAATGGGTAAGTCAAAGGATATAGGTGTCCTCAAAGTACCCCGCTTTATTAAAAAATAAAATATTTTAGATAAATACTGTTAATCCAAACTTTGTGTCTAATTTAACTATATTACGGTTGCTTATTGTCTGATTTATTTATTTTGTACTCAGTCTCCCGCATGCTGTGGCAGCCACAATGTGTAATTGTAACCAATCGCTTAATATTTTACTAATCCTAACCACATTACAGCGGTATCCGGGTGTAGTTTATTATTGCAAAGCCACTTTAACACTTTGATAATGTTAATTTGTTTATTGTGTGCCTCCTTGTTTATTTAGTATACTAATTAAAGGTATAAATTTATAAATGGCCAATATTTTATGCCATAATTTGAGTACCAAGTTATTCCCCAAACCAAACTACACATACATAACTGATCCAAAATTTATTGAGTATATGAAAAAATCTATCAGTCATACCAGCTACGTAAGATGTAAACAGCACGAAACAATTATATATATATTTATATACATATATATATCGATTTTTTTGAAATATGTACATTATGGGACTGATTGAAAATTGATATTTATTTTAGAAAATTACAATTGTAAGTACAGGTACTGCCAATGATGATAGACTTGAAACCCGTTCCTCCAACGAATTTTTGACAAGATTACTAACGTTGAGAATTAAACTTCAGGGAATTCCATCAAACATTTACACGGCCGGAAACGATCTTTAAACACACGCTTAACTCTATTCTGTTTTAGAATGTAAAATTATTTTCATACATTACAGATAACATAGTAATGCGTAAATAGTATAACTTTTAATAGTAATAACTTTTAGAAAGCTGTTTAATGTTTTCTATTACAATATTTATATAAAACCAAAAAGTATTCTCAGTCACCCTGAGTAAATATTTGTATTTTTTACGTGGATGACTTGTTTTGTTTGAAATTAATTCCTGATTACGGATGTGGTAAGGACGAAGCACAATTCCTGATGTATAAAAATAACAAAACATTACTTAAAACACTTGAAAATCGAAATAAAATTACTTATACAAAATTATAAATTTATTTTTGTAATTATGTTACTTTATTTTCCATAAAAAAATCATCCTCAACATACAATACAGTTTAAACCGTACAGTTACAAATTTTATTTGATCCAACATAAATAATTTAGAGACTGTATAAAGTAATAAAGGAAAAAGGTTAAAAGGTAAATCACAATTAGTATATAAAAAATGCTATTTATTCCGGTAAACACCATAATGTCAAGATCTCACTATGAGGCAAATTATATTATTTTTTATTTGTTTTATTACTGAAATTCATTGTAGAGATAAAAGTGTAGTAAAATATTATTTCCCTATTGTTTCATCTCTTTAGTCTTAGTTGTAGGGGAGTTTAATCTTATATTATATGTGTACACGCAATAGAAATTCGTCTCATAGTGGCTTATTTATTAGTTAGCTAAAAATTATGTAAATAATTGTTTTAAACTGTTAATAGTTTAGTCAAAAATGGTAATCCAATATAGTTTTTTTTTCTTTCCTGGTATTAACAGTATACTAGTTCGCCCTTTTTCAAGGGTCTTAACATCCAAAACAATAATTTGTAGAATAGTTTATATTAGTATACAACTTTTACATTCCTGACTTGGCCTGTTGGGTATTTATTATGTTGTATCGGCATTTCCCTACCCCTGTAAGTCAAAGCCTGTATATTTTATGTAGTGTTTGGTCAGTCAGCGTATTAAGCAAGAATTTATAATCATGTTCCCAATATAGTTAATTAGTCTATAAATGTAGTACATTAAGTGTATTTGATTGATTTATAATGATATAAAATCATAGAGTGTCTATTGTTATTAAATCTTTTAAATTTATATCATCAGTAACAACAATATTGTTTTGCACTATTTAAAGTTACTCAATATAAGTTTGAATAAATAACTTGTGATTTATTTGATCTAACTATGGAAGAGATGTTACCTTAGCGGTTTCAAAGCAAACAGTTTTGCATGCTGTTAAGTATATTACCTCCATATCTCCCTCATGTATTTCACTTAGATTGGTATTTACTTTCCATTTCCCTTTGAAAAAGATATATTTTACCATGTAAAGAAGAAAAATGAGAAATATTCTGCAGAATATTATGTATTTAAAATATTTATTTAGATCTGAATATTTAGGTATAAAAATATAAAATTGGTACAAAATTAATGGAGTATTCACTATAATAAATGCGTTCGAGATTTTAAGCATAATTTGACATGGAATTTGAGTTATTGTTGTTTTTACGTTTGTCAATAAATTCTTTGTATTTATATGTTAAAACATAGAGTATGAATTTGAACTGATACATTTAATTTGTAAATTAAAAATGTTCGATGATTCTTTGGTCATATGAAATATGTTCCAATAATTAAATTTTTCAGTTTTAATAACAACAGTGATGGAAAATTTTCATAACCTACTACGAAAGCCTACTTTATTTGAGTTAAACTCTTGTTTACACCTCAATTGAAACACACAATATTTTGTTTATTAATGAAAAAATTTCACCGTTCATTTTAGTATACCTTAATAATAATAACACCCTAGTCCGTAACCATGAGTGTAAATCTAAAATAGGTACTAGTTTTGTGAACGTTTAAAATAGTATTACCTATATTTTAAGATGTTATGTTCAAATTTAACTAAACAATTCTGTTAGGACAAACAATAAAAGGTTATATTGTATCACAACATCTGTAAAATTATGTACACTCAGCACATTGTAGTGTGTAAGAGGAGATAAAACTAATACAAATATAATGACAACGGATGGATGCCAAGCTTTACTAAAATAAGATCAGTAACAAGTTTGGTGAAAGCCTTGATCACTTGCTACTTTGGCATTGTTATTGATGTTAAGTTTTTTAATCTTATGTCTGGAAGAAAATTTATGTTGTTTGTAATATATTGTTTGAATATTCTGTTCATATCAATCAACAATGTAAAATTTTTGAATGAAGATTATTTTGCATACAAAACTAACAGTTTTTTATGTTTTAAATATTGCCACATCCTTTAAAATCATCAGCTTATGACCTCTGTCAAGGCCAACGATTATTCACGTAGCACAGAGAAAGTTCCTATTACTTAGGATAGTTACAATAACGCAGTGACTGTTCTAGAATTACATTCATGATAGATTCATAATCACATAAGTATATATTAAATAGTAAAATGTAAGTTCAAAGTAACATTATTTTGTTCATCAAACAAATTATTTGTATTAAAAAACACATATTTAAAATAACCCCGTCACAGCAAACCTGTGTACTCAGCAAATTTCCAATGCATATATATGTGATTCACTACTAGATAGAACTATTTACCAAGTTTCACAAGAATACATCCATAAATAAGTGGTATATAAAATTTTATTTATTCTCCATAAGAATAACATTAGGGTTGAGGACGCAGGTTTGCTGCAACGAGGAAGATAAGTAATGTGTTTTTTTTTGAAATTATCAATACAACTGAACCAGGTGAAGCTACATACCAAGTTCTCTTAATGTAGGTTCATAATTAAGGGAGATATACAACTTTACTTACTCTCCATATGAATAACATGGGGCCGAGTATGCAGGTTTGCTGCTACGAGGACTATAAACAAAAAACTTGTTTTTGTGCTAAAATCAATATACCACAACTAGTTGAAGCCACATACCAAGTTTGATCAATATACATTCAAAAATAATCGCGATATAGAATTGTATTTATTCTCCATAAGGATAACATTGGACAACGTACTGTGTTTAGCACTTTGAATATCTCTGCAACGGTTGGACGTAGAACAACGATTAAAACACCAAAATTTTTGTTTCGTTGATCTAAACACATTAATGAATAGAAATGTGAAGTTTTTAGTAAAACTATGTGAGAAAAATCTAAAAACCTTTTTCCCATAAGATTAAAATGGGACACGTTTTTTTGGATTTTCTCCGCAACCACTTAGACCGAGGACTTAACCTAGGTTAATGATTCAAAATACTAAATTGTTTGTTTTTTTAAGCTCTATAAAATGGATGCAACCAAAATTGAGTGTTTTTAATATTTTGGGGTAAAATTTGCAAAAAAAAACGATTTTTGGAAAATTGTAAACCCCCATAAAACCCCCTTCCCATAGTGCAATCGATCTGGTTTTCGAACTTAAAGTCATAAATGGTACTCTCCGCATTTGTGAAAAATGTCATCAAAATCGGGTGTTTCTTTTAAAAGTTATCGCGGTAAAGGACACACACACACACACACACACACACACACACATATATATATATATATATATATATATATATATATATATATAAATTTGAACGAATAGTGTTTTTGGCATCTGGGGACCTCAAAACGAAAAGTTATCATGGTCTCTGGCTTAAGTCTTACCATGCCACCTACGGTAATTGCTTCTTCCCTATAGGGGAAATTCGCTAAAAGCATAATCATTTAAATAAGATTATCTTCATAATTGTGCTGATATAACGTATGTTCAAAACGTAACTTTCGTTACCAAATGATGTAAAGTCTGCTTAAACTTCATATGGAGTACGATCAACAAGATTAAGCATACCTTTAGACAAATTTTAATTACAAAAGATTTGAACAACAACGAAATGGAAAGAAGTAAAACGCGAAAGTGAATTGCATCACCTGTTGATGAAATACAAATTTATTTTGTGCCCTTTGTCCTCATGGGAAATCTGAATGTCGGTAAGATTTTTTAAGGTTCCTTGAGGAAAGCGCTTGTACCGGTTATAAGTAGTTTACACAAACTTAACTTAGATGGTTTGAAATGTTAAAGAGGAAAGTAAAATTAGTAACGTAGAAAATTTGTTGGATGAGCTAAGTATTTAATCCCATAATGTATTGATATCCCAATTAAATTAAAATCAAATTCAATAACTATGTGTATATGTTAAGCGTTAAGGTACTCCGCTTGAAAAAATATGATAACGACTGAGCATTATAAAATTACTAATTAATTACATTATAACTAACTTCACATTAGGTTAATATTTTGTTGAATAAACTATGATTAAACTGATGCGACATCCTTTCTATTTGAAACTGTTTATGCCACCTTTAAAACTATTTTCTTTTGGATTTTAACCATAAATATTACACTTTTACTCCCATCAAATTTGTGTAAAATATTTATCGCGAATATCTGATAATATCGAAAAGTCACTATGAAGTACAATGTTTGTTATCTGTACAATAAATTAATATTGCTTATTTACCCTGTTACACATTATTCGAAAACATATTAGAAAATATGTTCATAGTCATGCATTCTGTTTTTACGCCCATGATTATGCATAGTGATAGGACTTATAATTTTATATACAGTTATGATTAAAGGAAATAGTTTTGAAAGCGTAAATGAGAAGGAACTTGCCTGCAACTGTATTTTAATGTTGTTCATGCGCGTGTCTTTTACTGGAATTATTGTTATGTTCCATCTTCTACCTTATGCAGATGTAAACTTGCTATAGTTGTTAAGAAATGTGAGTTATTAAATAACAATCATTATCATATGTATAAGTTTTGAATACATACTTATGGTTACACAAGTCTCGATATGCCTTGATCATGTTGAAACAAACTGAGATTGGTAAAATATAAAATATCTGACGAGGTATCCGGTAAAAATTAACTACATTTTACAGTATGATATATTACCAACCCTACCCAACCAAATAAAGTTTTGTATTAAGTTCCAGAGGTTTAATACTATTATTTTACGATTAATTTTAACCCAAATAAAATTAAACTCAATGGAGAAAATTCATCGGTATATTGATCTAATTTTAAAGTTTCTATTTAAAAACTTGAAATTGGTTTCAATACATTAGGAAAATTTGAACCCAGAGACGGTTCGATAACAGTTAAAAATAAGTCTGAGAGAAGGTTTAAAGAAGTAAAAACATGTTTTTTTGTATTTACCCTGACCTCAACGATGCGAGTTAGAGGGAGGGGTTACCAAAAATGTATGGTCACTGCTGACTTAAGACCGGTGCAATATTGATAAAACGTTGGCTTATTGTACTATATATTAGATATTAAAAACTAAAACACTGAATATATTTGTTTGTAATAATGCCGGAGCAACGCTAAATTAAATTTTGAGATTTTTAATCTTAGGGATATATTTTCCATCATCCAATCCACATGTGCAAACTTATTGTTTATTGTTTTTACTCTTTTACATTTGACATGGAGAAAGTATTATTCTCTTGTAATTCATTGAGTTTTAGTCTTTGGTAGGAATATAAATGTTGTCCAACTACCCAAAAGAAAATAGTCGTTGTAGTTATTTATATTAGATAATCAATTCCCAACGTCTACTGCCAGACAGCACTACACTTAAGGAAAATACATGGCTAGGCAATTTACATGGCACTATTACAAATCTATCACGTTCAATAAAACAAGCAGTAGTCCTAGGTAATAAAACAGTGACCTGAAAACATGCTTTTGTATCTCTGTAAAAGTTGATGTAAACACAAACAAATGAAAACATGACAGTTAAAGAATTAAAGACTTAGATACAAATTTTTCGTTTAATAATGTATCGGATAGGGACTTAGGGAAACAAATTATTCGAGCCAGATGCCAGGGCAATTTTGGCGTCAGAAATGGTAGTTATGGTTTGAACCAAAGTATAAATACTAACTATTCCAACTTGTTAATATTTGATTTGATCTGTTTTTCTCTTTTCAATTCGTCTCAGACGAAATAACAACTATGAATCGCTTTAAAAAATCTTGGACATTAACTTCATGAAAAACAATGATATAAAGGAACAGTTAACCTAAGGTAGATAATTCTGTGATTACGTTTAATTTAAGGTTTCAGCAGATTAATTGTAATAAAAAGAACCGATTTAAGTTCCATTGTAAACAAATTGAATCCCTAAAAACACTTAGGTTAACTATTAATAATTTGCAGAAATATCTTTATAGTAAAATCTAAAGTAATACTTTGAAGCACTTGAATTAGTTTTGCAAAAGTGAAAGTGATGTGAAACACAAACATCGGATGCAAATCATTTTTACTAAAACCTATCTTTCAATAACAAACAATCACCTATATTAAATGATACAGAATGTTAAACCGCTTCTACAGCATTAAAGTAAACATCTAAAACGCTGACAAATGTTTCTTTTTTATGAGGATATCAATCACCTTCTGATATATTGAAAGGCCAAAATATGGTAAAATTATTTTAACTCCGTACCAATCTCATGTGTCTTCCAATGATATTGGTGTTTACATTTCCTTTTCTACTTTTGTGAAAAATCAAACACCCTATAAGTTTTCAAAGCGAATGCATTTGCATTTCAGCTAATTTGACCTAATTAGAGTATTTCCTACATATTAGTGTTAATAAACTCTAAAACACCAACAGATTTAATGTTTTTTTAATTAGTACAAAACTTCATGTCATTTGATTCATTACCCATTCTGATGTGAAATTTTGATTTAAGTAGATTTAAAACAAAATGAATGTGTCCAAGAAGCTTGATATTGATATAAACATAAATAACAATTCTCAATATCGTGGAACTTTAAGTATTTCAATTCATAAATTTAAGAAAGCCATTGTTATAATTACTAATAATAACGCTTTTGGCAGTTTCATTCTAACTTCTGTTTTTTAGCGAATTTCCCCTTTAGGGAAGAAACTATTACCGTAGGTGGCATGGTAAGAGTTAAGCCCGAGACCATGACAGATTTTTGTTTTGAGGTTCCCAGATGCCAAAAACACTTCTCGTTCAAATTTATATATATCAACTTATATTTGTATTTCTAAAAGTATTTACGATATTAAATAAAATGGCAGCAAAAGAATATTAAAAAAGGTCATAATAATTTACTTATACAACAATCCAATTCCAGTTGTATAGTTGCATAGTTGTATAGTTCCAGTTGTAAGGTTTAGACCCAAGCTTAATAAATAATGTAGTAAAAGGAATTTCAGTCAATGAGAAATTTTAGATAAGTAAATGTTTTGGTATTTAAATATATGATTAGCAATTTACGATGATAGACCACAAATTAACAAGCAATTTGTTGAGATAAATGCAGTATAGCAATATAATTATAATGTTTAGGTAACCATATACCCTTTAATCCGAATTACTTATAAAACACTTATATTGTGTCTTTTTACGGGAGTTGAAAATTTAATTTATAAAATATTTGGGCCTAGGTTACAATACACTAACTAAGTAACTGTTAGTTTGTATACTGAAATATTTAGTCAACAGCCCATTTCTAGTAATTCATGCTGTGCGATGTGAAATCTGTAATATATGGATTTTGATGTTTGCTTAAGCCTTTGAACTTTGGAATATTACCAAACTTTGATGTGGCAATACCCTAACTTGCTGAATAATTCATCGTTCAAGATTATACGATGAAGTGGTAAATACAGTTTTGCAGTTATTATGAATGAATTATTGCTTTTAGTTTAAATAAGGTTAACTAAACAAACGAGAAACCATCCGGGTTATAAATATTGTGCAAAGGGGCTAAGCTATTGGAAGTAATTACAATATGAACTGTGACATTCACACATCAAATTGAATCAGTTTTAAATTTGTATTTGTTAATGTCACTAATAATGAAATTAAATACAGATATATCTTTGCAAACCTGGAGATAGTATGTTTAATAGTGAAAGGCCTTGTAAAATAAGAATTGTAAACTTAATAGAATTTGATGCTTTTATTTTAAAATTCAAAATTAGGGTTAGTTTTAATTTACTCCATTTGAGGTGGGAATTGTGTGGTTTTCCTACAAAAAAGAGATAATTTTGTGATACATTAGAAGTGAAATATAAAATCAAAATTACAGACGTTACTTTTCTTTGCTTTTGTCAGCGCCTATATATATCAGTTACTGTGTAAACGTGTATGATATACAAAACTAGTACAAGTACTATTCTTTTTTTCAAAATAAATTTTGATTTTTCTCTCGTTATTATATATTTTTTGGCATAATAAATAATCCTCAGAACCGTAAAAGAGCTTCACATACACCGGACAATGAATATAAGATGAATAGTTTTTGAAAAGTTAGGGGCATATAACTTTTTATTCCTCCTATAACACAACATCTGAACGACGAAATTTGTTTTTAAATTGGAATTTTAGTATTCCTAATATTTAATTCAGAGCTCGGACAACGTATTCATGCAAAACCCCAATTAAGACCAAGTGGCAGTAACGGCACGTGCCCACCCCCTGGTGGTCCAACTGAAGCACGTAGACAACGGCCTGGGCCTAGACGTGACCACTAGTGGTCTCTTGGTGTGACCCACTATAGTTTATTGATCCATTCATTAGTAGCTTTCCTTACTGGTTGAAAAAACATGTTATTGTAATGGTAACTGATTATTACAACGTAATATAATTTGCAAGTTCGATTCAAAATACGCTTTTATTGATCATTCTTCCAATATTTTGAAATTTGACTTCGTTTTAGGTCAGGCGATTTGACTTCGTTTTGTTGAAACTCTTGCAGGCGATTACAAATTACTTCCGTTTGGTTATACAATCATTTTAATACTGCCGAGTTCATTCACTTCCTAATATATAAATATTTTATGACACGGATGTATAAGTTCGCATGGTAAATTAATTTACGATGGTTTGACAAACAAACACGTGCGAATAACAGCGGATTTTGACTCATTCTTTGTTGTACCCAAACAAAATATCATTGCTATATTTACATTAATTTTTCCATAGCATAGCAAATTCAATGATTGACCATTAATAATTCCTTCTGCTGATAAACTGTCAATTAAAGAACATGAAAGATTAGAGGTTCATGAAAGCTTTGTTTGGTACGAAATACCTAACTATCATCACTAATTTATGCTTAACGAAATAAGTAAAACAAAATTCCCTGTCTCAATAGAACACAACCAATTTTGTGAAAAAATGAAAATACACTGTCTTTTAACGTTAAAATTTAAAATATAATAACATGAAAATAATGTAACACATTTGGAAGTAATGTACCAAATATTACAAACCATTCAACAATTAAATAACTGATAACTCAGAACACACAATGATATGAATGTGTGAATGTGTTAACGAATTCGCTACGGTGTGGAAAGTCGATGTTATTCTTGGTAAGGTTTTGATTTGCTTGTGACATATATTATTGTAAACTAATATTAAATAGCCAAAATCATAGGTAAATATTGTTTTTTTATTTAATGGTTAATTTTCTAATATTAGTAACTTATTATAAATTTTTTCATATTTTGAGAAAGTATTTCAGATAACGTATATTACTGTATACAGAGGGATATTATATACATGTTAATAAAGAAAAAATTACAATTTGACTCCCTAAGTTATTATTCGGTGCAGTTTTACCGGAAACATAGAGACAGGAAGTTAGATCTCCGCGTTGAAACAACTGTTTCCGGTATAAGGCAAACAGTTTCCGCATAAGATAAAGGAGTTACTTCAAAATGAGAAACATTTATCCTGTTTCGATATAATAACTTTTACTTTTTGGTTTGCATATTTTCTATTTTATATACATACGATTTTACTGAATGTAAATTTAACTAGTATAACAATATAACAACTTACCGGGTTTTTTACACAACTTTCAATACCAGAGGTTTTTGTTTTGTCAATAGCGAGTTCGTTAGTTTGATGGTTTCCCCCCTAATGGCAGTTATTGTTATTTCATTTTAATATAATAAAACTACTCGTAATTATCTACGCTTTGTTTGGTAACATTTAAGGGAATATTTATTATTAAAAAAACCACGTATTTAACTGAAGTAAAACTACTCATGTTGATATATTCCAAGATTACTTTGAAGTTAGATGCCAACGGCCCCGTATAAGGAAATGTTCTAACTGAGGGTCATCACCGCTGAGCACATGCTTGATTTTAATTGCGGTTTCTATTCACTGTAGAGGTTTGTTAATAAAGAATACGTTTTACTTTGCCTGCTATTTTGTTTGGTATAGTTTTTTTCTCTATGCCATTTAAACCATGTGTTAATGGAGTTTAAAAATTGTATCTAATGTTAAATATTCATAGGTAATATTGTTTGTTTGTTTGCATCGGTGTATTTATTGTTTGTTATGTCGTTTTAAACTGAGGTTTCATTACGTAAGATGAAAAGCAGTTGGCAGTTTGATGCTTTAATACCATTCATCATGCTAGCATCATAATTTAACATCAAATGGTTATTGGTATTACAAATTGAATGTATGTAGTACATTTATATGCCTTGTCATAATGCAATAACTAGGAGTGCCCTACAGAATTTTATACGACAAATTTACATATTCGTTATTTAAGAAAAACTGTTATGAACTGTATGTTGTTCCAAAACTGCAAATAACAAGCCAGCAAACAAGCAGTAGTTATTTAGCTATTCAGCGTTGATGCTTTTTTTGTTGTGGTGCCTTAGCACTTTATGTAGAGGAATTACTCTGAACGAAGTTGTAATGTGTGGACAGTTAGGTTTAAAATACTTATTTGAAAGCCATTACAGACAGTCTGATCCTATTTTCTTCCACAACTCTTCCAAATGTTTGAATTATTAGTTGCAAAATGTGGTAATCATAGGGTCAACTTCGAATACCAAAACAATTCCAAAGGCACTTATAATTTAATAACAGACTACCACTACCAACAACAAGTCAAACTTTGCATCTGGTCTCCAATGTTTGAGGCATAACTTGATTCTCATCAATCCCAACAACAAAACAGGAATTTCCAAAGAGATTCGGAAGTAAACCATTGTATTTCACGTAAAAAAATGTGTAAGATTAAACTTTATTGAATGAAATATATAAATAAAAATATTCCATCATCTCATTATAGAAAAAAATAAATACAGAAACAAATCAAATTTAGTAGTCAATGTATTAAATATTAGTGTCATAGCTATATTTATGTAAAAGTAGAACCAAAGTAAATGATATACATATAGAATTATCTGTCATTATTAGTGTATTAGCGGAACGAAAACACAAATTGAAAAACAAAAACAAAATGTAAAGTTTGCATTGATATACTGATTGCCAATAAAAAAAAAGAAAAATACTAGACCACATACACCAGCTTTGTGTTTAACGGTAATATTGAAACAAGTTGAATTTATATTCTAGCTTATTTAAATAAAGTAGGATAGTAGTAATATTTTTAAAATCCAAATAATATCTAATTCATGTATAAAGACCAACTGTTTTGATTACCATATCGAAAACTTCTAATATTGACAATTGTGTTGACCGCGACGTGTCATCTGTCTTGGAGAGTGTCATCCATCAAAACTGATCAAATGAATTGCTCGATGCTTCTATTTGGCCAAACTCAATTTATTTGCTGCCAAAAGTAACTTTATTTATTATTTTACCATTCATAAACATAACCAAAAATGGTATTAAAGGTTTTATATTTGTTTACATATTTTTTAAATAAAATATACTGGACATTTTATAAATAAATAAACAAATATTCATATTCTAGGAAGAGTGTAAACACTTAAACAAGCCAGTATAAGTTAACGATATATCAAGCATTAAAGCTTCCTTGGATAATCTAACAGATTAAAGATTACGCCTTTTATACAAAAAATAAATTGAAATAGCTGTTAAATTTAAATTGTTTTTATGTAAACTTATATAGCCGTTACTGACCAATTACTAACACGTCTACGTGACATGTGCTCAGTGTCACGTTTCCCCATATCATTCCCATGCTAAAACGGAGTGTCACGTAATGAATCATCTCTGGCTACCACCATATTCTTGCGGATCCGTTGCTTAAAAACTTGATTCATCTTTTGGGCCAGTTTGATTATTGGTCTCATGTGATCGCTGGTCCCCTTAAATCACGCACCGCATCACTCCACCAACTTCCCGGCACACGCCTGCTAATTTCTGAAATGTAGAGAATATCCTACCGCTTGCCAAATAAACACTCAAACATGATGAACAGAAACAGTAAAACCAGTCTGTATGTAACCAATGCATTTAACCCCACACTAGAATCAACTCACTAATTTACAGCGTTTAATAATTTAGAGTAGTGAAGGGGAAATGTGTTTTTTTTAAGATTGACAAAATGCACTAATTTTCAATTAGGATTGAGGTCGAATGGTTCAGAAGAAAACAAAACCAAAAATTTGAAATGTGTAATACATTTCATGTACTTTCATTTAAAATAAAAATCGTATTTACTAAAATTTTATAGTTTCCAAATCATAAGCACAAAAAACTACCGAAATAAGATCTTTTATTTTTTTTTTATTTGTTCTATGTTGCGTTACAAAATGTTGTTAGCAAACCTCAGATTCGGGTTCAGCACCCCAAAAAACATAAATAATGCTTAAATCCAAACTATCCCAACTGTTTAATGGGAAAACAAAATGTAACTGGATTAACAGATTGATACCTATTATTGGAACATTGTGCGCACTAAACATTAGAATAATACAAATTATTTACACAATATCAAAGATACTTTTAATTGTATGTTTTATCTTCATAACTAAGGAAGATACAACGTCTTGTGTAATTATCCTTTTTGTAGACAATATTATCACCCACAAACCAAAACCAATTTTTTTGCTGTACGATAAACTATAAGTGGCTAAGGGCGTTTTGCTAGTTCATGTTTTTCGCGTCTTTGCGACCACTTTTTGTGATTTTGCGCCCCCCCCTCCACCCAAAGTAATTGACCACCCCCGGGAGTGACGACATGGGTTTTTATACTTTGTAAGGTCCCTATAACTGAAATCAAAAGTCTAATTATCTGCCTCCTTCCATGCACAATAAATGACACCTAGCGCCTGGACTACTAATTCACAGTTTTTAAAACATGATAATGAAGGGAAAACATTTTTTTTTATTTTGGCACATTTTTATCTTTTAGATAAGTTCTTACAAAAACGTTCATTAATTATGTACAAAAGTATTACAGAGTAATTTTATACATAGAGCATTTTATTGAATAAACACTAGAATACATAAAGTTCACGTAAGTTGTTCATGAGGAGTAACAATAATTTCATGCAACAACGGCAACAATTTAAATAACTGTACACAATAAGTTACATAAAATAGTACAAGTTCACTACAGATTTAACACTTTATGTTAATGGAATGGCAAAGGTAACTGAGTATTGTATTAATATAAAGGGTTTTTCCAAGTTATTGTTGATAACTTCGGCATACTGCTCCTAATAAAAAATACCAAAACTATTCTTCATAAATCTTCATATTACCAGGTATCTATTTCATTTCGTTTACTGTCTCTATGTGATTTTTACTAAAAAAATTATATTTTTAAAACGGCCTGACCAAATTTTAGCTAACTACTCTTCTTAGTTGGTTCATTTTTAGAAAAAACATTTTTCTAAAAATCTTTCCGTTTAAAAATTTGCGGCCACTGAAAATGTTTAACCTCTAATATAAAAAACGAGACATTTTACAAACAAACCTCAACTATATAAACAAGTATAAAATGTAATTATAAATCTATTTCTGCTTTAACATTGAGAATCGGGTCACAATTAACTGAACTATGGCTGAAAATCGAAAAACATGGGTAAATGTTTCTATCATAACCAATCAAAAGTATAGCAAAGTTTAGCCATGTGTTCTGTTTTTCAGTCAAAACTCAGTTAATTTTACCCTGATTTTTAATTTAAGAGCAGATATGGCTTTATAATTGCATTCTCTAACTTGTTATATTCTTGAAGTTCTCTTGTAAAATTTCTAGGTTTTTTTATATTTGAGGTTAACAATTTTCTATGGCCCCCAACAACCCCCGACTCGAGACTATGACCTTCGTGTAGTAAACGATAAAATGAAGACCCCCGGTTATATGATGATTTACATTCCTTATGACATAAGTAATAATTTCCCAAAGTATGCAATATTAATTTGGAAACACCCTGTATAATATATTATTTATTTATTTATTTAATGCGTAGTGAAAACACAGATACAAAAACCGGTCCACAACGACTTTAATACTAATCTCCAAACATGATCTTCGTGACCAATTTAATTTTTATTTCTACATTGTATATTTA
Organism: Allygus modestus; assembly: GCA_963675035.1. Taxonomy (NCBI): domain Eukaryota; kingdom Metazoa; phylum Arthropoda; class Insecta; order Hemiptera; family Cicadellidae; genus Allygus; species Allygus modestus. The sequence goes on along the minus strand of OY776112.1, from coordinate 88,429,931 downwards.
ACTGATATTCCTAAATCAGAATCAATGTTAATATTATCTATAATCCTTGTACGGTCAATGACAAACACGTACTTTATATAGGATGTAAAGTGAGGTTGAGTTAGAGACGCGACGGTTGAGAAATGGAAGCAATGTTCTTTTATAGCGTCTAATATTGTCAGCCACATATTACACCTTTATTGGCTCCTTATTGAATATTTTAAAGTATTGAATATTAAAATATCCATTCACATAACTTTTGGAATGATTTTTGCATATTTTAAAAATACGTTTTTCCGTTGAACTTATATTTGTGAGGTAGTTTATAATCATGACCATACCAAAATATTACATAATAATGTATACCCATAATAATAATAATATGGCGATAAGAATGAACAATTTTTCATAACTAAAGTGATGTATATTTCTATGGCTACGGTGAGATTTATTACTTTAATCAAAACTAATATCAATGATGTAGTTTTAATCACAATTTGTTCAATTTTTATATTTGTTATAGTTTGTCATTTGGATAATATCCCAAGTATCATAGAAATAAATTATAATATTATTTTAATAATTTAAAATGGTTTTTAAATCAGTTTATCTTTAAAATGAGTTAAAATATTTTAATAAAACTATGACATAGCTTTACAATTAATTAAACATAATACAAATAATTTTGAAAACATATATTAAAATCATTTCTATAAAAGTTATATTATTATTATAAATAACTGTTACAAAAACTCTTTTAGAATAGTATAAAAAGTTTTTAAATAATTTTAAAAAGTAATTAATATAATTCAAAATTATTTTCAACTAAAAATTTGATGCTTTTTTACATGACATTTAATGATTTAATATTATTGTTTCACGATTACAAATTATGGAGAAATCAAGAGTGATAATAAATTTAATATTATCTTCAAAACACTTTTAAATACATTTGAAACGGCTTCGGCACAGGTTTAAATTATTTTCAAAATAAATTTAAAATATTAATTTTAATTGTTTATAAATTACTTTAAAATAGTATTTAATTATGTTTTATTAACCAAGTGGAAAATCCTAATAAAATTGTTTTTATAATTTTATAATTAGACTTTTGAAATTAAAATTTGGTTGTATCCATTTTAAGAATAGGCTGATGCAATTTTTTAATTATTAGTATTGTTTTTCACTGATTAGAAGTTAATGAGAAACATGGTGCTTGGAAAACAAGATTTGTATTTCTTTAAAATTAGTTTATATTTACCACAAATAAGTTAATATAGTTATTCGTTTGCAGCCTCAAAAAACCTATAAAAGAAAATAAATACTTAAATAAGAGCCTTTTTTGTGGGCTCTTTTATATTTTTTCGATGCAAATAATTTGTATACACTTGGTTTTACTGATTTCTCATTTATTTAATATGCATTAAATAAATTTTACAAGTTTTGTTCATATAACCTTAAAACATGTATATAATTACAGTGTTTACCAGCAACAAAAATGAACTCAAAATATATTTTGTTTTTTGTTAGTCACCAATTAGTGAATATTAGTATATGCCTTGAAACATGATATTATTTCTATAGGTCTTAAACGATATTTGGGCACAAGTTTAAAAGATTATGATTAAATATGTGTGTATAATGGATGAGACAGAAGGAATTAAATTTGGGTTATCGTCAACCTATTTAATTGGGTTTTTGTCTCCTCACATTTATAAATAGTGATAAGTACTGTATATATTTAATAGGTAGTTTTATTTATAACTATCATTGAAAACAAAATATAAAAACAATAATTAGCATGGAACACTTTTACTATTCCGAAATATATATTTCCTTAATTAAATGTGAAATAATTGGCCAGAATAACGATCATTGATTCTGTTGTATAAAGGGGAGAGGAAGGGGTTTTTGTTTTTACCAATCGAGTCAAGAGGAGAGGTTTTTCAGAATTTGCAATACGTCACTGATAGTTCAGTTCATAAACTGTAGATTGCAATTATAATCAAATAAAAAGCAACTTTGATTTTTCTTTATTCCTTTTAAAAATATGACTATGCATTGTCCCAATCCTACCTATAACATTTACCCACCACTACCTGTCTCAAAATAAAAATTAATCCGAATTTTTTATGTTTATCTTGTTTATATACTTGTTCTGCAAAACATTTTAACAACTGTTCTACAAGAAACATTGTTAAAATAGTTGTATAAGGTTTGTAAATCCACATACAACCTTCTAATACTTTAAACTCCTCACATGACCAAAAACTGGTTCTTTAGGAATTATTTTATTAACATGTCATGTGTTTATACTGCAGACGTTTTCCAAGACAAGTAGATTTTAAATCGCAAATTGGAATCGTGGAAATCTAGATTAAAGGTAGTATGTTTATAAGAAAAGTTACAAAGAATAAAGCGCGATTATTTTATTTCCTACTGATTAAATCCAATCAGATATTTTAACTTAAGAAGGTTTATCTGTAAGACTATTATAGATAGCTCAAATCCACAGTAAAAGAGTATGCATTCAACGTTTCTAAGTAGACACAAATACAAGTAGTAACTTTATTCAAATTACAAGTAAACTGTACCGTAACATATATATGCTAACACTGGAATAAACCATATACCATACGTATAATAACTAAATGTTAGCTATGACTGGCTATTTGCATTAAAAATGTAAAAAATATAGAGAAAATGGTTAATTTAAGTAATTTGCTGTTGGCAAAATATTTTCCGTTAATGAGAGAAATACGACTGATGTAAAAATAGCTAATTTGTAATGGTTTATGTATTTTGTAATATTTTACACAAGCGTTTATATTCGTACAGTTTATCATTAATAACACGTAGGCTGTTTAATTCAAGTGAGCAAAAGGGGATTTATGAATGCGGAAAACGAAATAAGAAAGGTTTTGGTAGCACAGTCGGAAACCTTTATGGTCTTCCTGTAAACCTGAGATTTTCTGGGATATTTACTATCCTTTATGACTCAGGGCGGAAGTATTATATTAATAATAATGTTTAAAAGGACGATATACGTCTCTTACTTTTAATTTCAAAGGATAGTTAGAAAACGAAAAACTTAATTATAGACCAGTTAAAGAAACTAACCAATATTTGATATGTACAAAATTAACGTTAGTGAAAATGTAATATTAAATAACTAGGAGTACGCTCTAATGTCGCGTAAGAGGATGAACGAAGAGTTAAATTACTACCTTATTTTGATAGTTAAATGACACTTGAGCAGTTTAATATAGTGAATTGCATGATAAAATATTGACTTTTAGCGAATTTACTGTATAGGGAAGAAGCTATTACCGTAGGTCTCATGGTAAGACTTAAGCCCGAGGCCATGATACTTTTTGTTTTGAGGTCCCCAGATGCCAAAAACACAATTCGTTCAAATTTATATACATATGTGTGTGTGTGTCTGCGAATGCGATAACTTGAGTAAAAAACGTCCAATTCCGATTAAATGTGTAAAGTGACATTCATGACCTTAACTTCAAAAACCAGAAAAATCGGACCATGGGAAGGGGAGTTTATGGGGTTTATAAATTTTCCAAAAATCATTTGTTTGCATTGTTTACCCTAAAAATTGTAAAACACTCAATTTTTGTTTTGACCATTTTATAGAGCTAAAAAAATAAAATAAATAATATAGTATTTTGAATTATTAACCTAGGTTAAGTGGTTACCGAGAAAATCCAAAAAACCTGCTCATAAAATCTCTCATGTTAATCTTTTGGGAAAAAGGTTTTAGCGAATTTCTCCTGTAGGGAAGAAGCTATTACCGTAGATCTCATGGTAAGACTTAAGCCCGAGACCATGATAACTTTTTGTTTTGAGGCCCCCAGATGAAAAAACATAACTAATTAAAATTTATACATATATGTAAATATATATATAACCGTATATGTGATAACTTAAGTAAAAAAACGTCTGATTTCAACGATATTTGGCTCAAATGTGTAAAATGACATGTATGACTTAAAGTTTGAAAACCAGAAATGTCGGACTATGGGAAGGGGGGTTTATGTGGGTTTAAAATTTTCCAAAAATCAGTTTTTGGGTTTATGTGGGTTTAAAATTGTCCAAAAATCAGTTTTTTTTGCATTTTTCACCTTAAAACTTTTTAAAACTTAATTTTGGGTTGAACCATGTTATAGAGCTTAAGAAAACAAATAATATAGTATTTAGAATCATTAACCTAGGTTAAGTGATCCCAAAAAATCTAGGGAGAAAATCCAAAAAACCTACTGACAAAATCTCCCATATTAATCTTATGGGGAAAAGGTTTTTGGCTGTTCCTCAGTTAATTTTAATGTAAACTTCACATTTGCTTTTACCAATCAACTCGGCTCCACAAAACAATCATTTTGGTATTTAAATTGTGATGCTACGTCCAACCGTTGTAGAGATATTCAAAGTGCTAAACACAGTACGTTGTCGAATGTTTATGCTTATGGAGAATAAATAAAATTTGTTTTCTCCATTATTTATGAATGTATATTGATGAAACTTGGTAGTGGCTTCACGTTGTATTGGTATATTGATATTTGCACCAAAATAATATTTTTTGTTGATTATCCCTGTAGCAGCAAACCTGTGTCTCAGCTCTAATGTTATTCTTATGGAGAATAAATAAAATGCCATAGATAACTTATTTACTTAAGTATTTTTATAAAACTTGGTAAGTGGCTTTATGTGGTAGTGAGAAACATATGCATGCATTGGAAATTCTCTTAGTACACAGGTTTGCTGCGACGGGGGTATTTGGCTTTTCTCAGTTCATTTTTAATGTAAATTTCACATTTGCTTTTACCAATCAGTTCAGCTCTACAAAACAATAATTTTGGTTTTAGCGAATTTCCCCTACAGGGAAGAAGCTATTACCGTAGTCGGCATGGTAAGACCTAGCCCCGGGACCATGATAACTTTTCGTTTTGAGGTCCCCAGACCCCAAAAACACCGTTCGTTCAAAACTGTATATATAAATATATATGTCAGAAGGCACGATAATTCTCGTAAAAATGATACGATTTTGATGAAATTTGGTATAAACGTGTAAAGCAACAATTATGACTTAAAGTTCGAAAACCAGCCAGATCGCTCCATCCGAAGGGGTATTTTGGGGGGGTTTTGTACGCCAAAAATGTTTTTTTTGAATTTTTTACATATAATTTTGGAAATAGTAAAATATTATTTTTTACCATTGGATTCAGCTTAAAAAACACCCACAATTTGGTATTTTGATCATTCCTCTACGTCAATTGGTTACCGAGATATTGAAAGTGTTAAACACAGTACGTTGTCTAATATTATTCTTATGGAGGAAAATAAAAATTTTATATCTCGCTTATTTATGAACGTATATTGACGAAACTTGGTATAAGGCTTCATCTGGTTGTGGTTTATTGATATTTGCTCAAAAAAACAATTTCCTGCCAAAGGCTTCCGTTGCAGTTAACCTGAATACTCAGCCCCATGTCATTCTTATGGAGAATAATTAAATGCTATGTCTTCCTTAATTATGAACATAAATGAATGAAAACTGGTATATGACTTTACCTAACTGAGTTATATTGATATAGCATAAAAACATATTTTTTGTATTCCTTGTTGCAGCAAACCTGTGTACTCAGCCCCAATGTTATTCTTACAAGAGAATAATTAAAATTATAGCCTATATACCGCTTATTTGTGAATATATTTTTATGAACCTTGGTAAGTGGCTTTATGTAGTCTTAAGATTTATATCTCCATTGGAAATTCGCTGAGTATGCAGGTTTGCTGTGACGGGGGTATTTAGATTGTGATGCTACTTCCAACCGTTGTAAAGATATTCAAAGTGCTAAACACAGTGCATTGTCCAATGCTAATCCTTGTGGAGAATAAATAAAGTTTGTTATCTCCATTATTTATGAATGTATATTGATGAAACTTGGTATGTGGCTTCACGTTGTATTGGTATATTGATATTTGCACAAACAAATAATTTTTGTTATTATTTATTGATTAGCAACAAACTTGCATACTCAGCCCTAATATTATTCTTATGGGGAATAAATAAAGTTTTATATCTCCCTTGATTAAGAACATAAATTAATTAAACTTAGTATGTAGCTTCACCTGGTTGAGTTATATTGATAACTGGCCAAAAACATATTTCTTCTTTTTTTGCAGCAAACCTGCGTCTCAGCCCTAATGTTATTCTTATGGAGAATAAATAAAATGCCATAGATCATTTATTTACTTATGTATTTTTATGAAACTTGGTAAGTGGCTTCATGTGGTAGTGAGAAACAAATGCATGCATTGGAAATTTGCTGAGTACACAGGTTTTCTGCGACGGGGGTATTTGGCTTTTCCTCAGTTAATTTTAATGTAAACTTCACACTTGCTTTTACCAGTCAGTTCAGCTCTACAAAACAATCATTTTGGTTTTTAGATTGTGATTCTACGTCTAACCGTTGCAGAGATATTCAAAGTGCTAAACACAGTACATTGCCCTATGTTATCCTTATGGAGAATAAATAAAATTTGATATCTCGATTATTTATGAATGTATATTGGTGAAACTTGCTATGTGGCTTCACGTAGTACTGGTATATTGATATTTGCACAAAAATTTATTTTTTTGTTGACTATCCCCGTAGCAGCTAACCTGCATACTCAGCCCTAATGTTATTCTTATGGAGAATAAGTTAAGTTTTATATCTCCCTTAATTATGATGATAAATTAATAAAACTTTGTATGCAGCTTCAACTGGTTAAGTTATTTTGACAATTGCATAAAAACATAAATTTTGTGTTCCTTGTAGCAGCAAACCTGCGTACTCAGCCCTAATGTTATGGAGAATGAATAAAATCCTATAGATCACTTATTTATTCATGGATTTTTATGAAACTTGGTAAGTAGCTTATGTGGTAGTGAGAAACATATGCATTATGCATGCATTAGAAATTCGCTGAGTACGCAGATTACCTGCGACGGGGTATTTGAATTATTCATAATCATATTATAGTAAAGTATAAAAGAAACAAAATGAGGTGTAATAAACATTTAAATGATGTATCAAATAAATATCATAAAATCATGCAGTTGTCTGTAAAGGATATCAACAATAATTTTCAAATCTTATAATACACTTTAGAGGAAGTAGCACTTTGTAGCAGTAATTCAGAAAGCTACATCATATTTTGATATTACAGTAGGGTCTTATCTGTATATAGTATTGCTCATTAGCGTGCATTTTAATAAAAATTGCATACTAAAAGAGTAGAAATATTGTGTTATTGTTTTATATTTTAAATCAGGAGTTCTGAGTGAACAATTTTAAACTATTATATTGTGAAGTGGAAATATATCTTTATATTTAAATTAAACAAATATATTCATAATATAAATTGAAGTCTCTCTCCGCGTCTGAATGTTTATCTGTTACCTCCTCCTAAACCACTCATCCGATTTCGATAAAACATTGCATGGTTATTCAGGTTAACCCTGAGAAGCCACTAATCAAAGTCCTAGAACTATAGGGCTTTGCCCCACTGGACTTCAATGTTACCATGCTAATCATATGAAAGAAAATTTTGTTATGTTTTTTACAGGTAACTACTATAAAATGTTGTAAAAACCTGTCTATTTATTTAGGTAGCAAGCTGTAATGTAAATAGTATCAATTTTTTTAGTGTCAAAACAAATCAGGACGGAAAACATAATCTCTCTCTAAATTACTTTTGGTTTCTTTTTACTTTACGCGCTCCTTAACCATACATCGAATTGCGGTGAAACATTGCATAGTGATCCAGGTAACCCTAGGAAGGTTTATAGCCATTTTCTTAAAACTTAGTGCTTTGCCCCACTGGACTCGCTTGGAAATCCTATGGTCATTAGGGATCCTCTTGAGCGGTAGCAATGTACCTAATATATCAGAGTCAAACATAAGTCTAATCATGTTCTGCAAATGTTTTAGGGCTCTGCCTTCTGGAAATTTAAAATACCTATTCCAACCAGCTTACTACTGCTGCTACTACTGGACTGAGGGGTAAAATTCAGTATAAAGAAAAATGAGAGGTTAACGTCAGACATAAACCTACTCCTCATAATATAATACTTAGCCCCACTGGAATATGATACCTGGTAAAATGATTACCCCATAAATTTAATATTTTGTTTTGTAAATTCCAATACATTGTTAAACATTGCCACGGAATAAAAAATAAATAAATAAATAAATATACTCATGTCAAACATTATACACCAATGACCCGGAGCTGAAGGAGCTGAAATTTGTTAGAAAAATAGATAATACACCAGAATCAAAATACACATTCCCTAAATCCAAAGACCCTTTGGGGACTCGCCCCACTGGTACTTCACGCTATGTTTACCATCTTGCACCTACTACTGGAATGATGAAGCCAAAGGTCAGTAGGATGATGGCTAAAGCACTCAAAGCAGGATGGACAGACTTACTCCAAATGCATTTTTTGTAGGGTCCCACCCAACAGGCCTTTATTATTCCCATATTCTAATTATCGCTCACCCAACTACAGAAAAAAGAAAGCTGAAATTTGAATCAAACGTTGTCCTCCCACATATAATTTGCACCCGTGCAAAGCCAGGCTTGGTCGGGTAGTATACTATAAGGGAAAACTTTGAGTGCTTGAAAGAATTACAAAAATCACGTTTAAAAAAGAACGTGGCAAAAGAGAAATAAACTAACAATAACTGCTTTAAATATTTAATTCTCAAACAGTATTTTATTATTCCAGAACTAAGTTTTAGGGGCCGTGCATATATTATGTCACGCCTTCCTGGGGGGTGGGTGGGGGGTGCGGCACATCGTGACAGACCGTGACACGTGGGAGGGGGGGAGGTTACGGGCTGCGTGACATGTCACTGTTAAAGTATGCAAAATCGCCAGTTACAGAGACGAAATACCGCAATCCAATACTTAAAAATTAATGTGTGACGTGACATGGGGGAGGGGAGGAGTAATGAGCAGCGTGACAGAGCGTGATAAAGGGCGGGAGGGCGTCAAAAAGGGCTGAATATAGCGTGACGTAATTTATGCATGGTCCCTTATATGAACATTAAATATTGGACATAAATCATTTCAAATTGTGTTATTTGCAGTTAAGCCATATTTCTCTTAATAAACCATCGGAACGAATAACTGAGTTATCATGGTGAAGATACTTTTACCATTAAATGTGTAAAATAAAGAATTCAAACCACAAAAATTACAACATAAATGGGCGATTCTCACTTATTTTGAATGTACTGGTAGCACCATCTTAGAAAGACACGTTCAAATAACTTAAAACAGGTGTGTCAATGGAAGTTGTAGTATTGGACAACTAAATTGATAACAAATATATTTACAAACAAGTCTTGCCAATAGGCCTATGCAAATAAAATTAAGAAGAAAAGACAAACTTGTAACCACCCTCCTTGGGACTGAGCCCTGGGTCAGATAACTGAAAGGTTGGTTAAAACAAATAATGTTTGAATAATTTGACATACTAAGCACTAAAATTATAAAAGTCAAACGACAGTTAAAAAAAGTGTATAAAAACAGGTACCAAGATCCAACTATGGAATACTTGCTATGGAAATATATGATCGACTTGTGGTCTGATCCTTTTTTACGGTGCAGTATCAGGAATACGGCTGCGGCGGCAGATGAGAGTTAACTTATTTCCTGGAAATAAGAAGGCGGTTAATACGATGGAAGTTTAAAGTAAGGACGGTTAAAAGAGGTCTACTGTAATCAAATGAGCTCACAAAGTGAGCGAGACCTCATACCTGACTTCAATGCTTCTACAGCTAACGAAGTGATTCAAACTGGAGTGTCTTATGCACGATAACTACCGCGTCCAAATCATAAAAAGTTTAAAAAAAAGGAAAATGACCGCATATCAAATCTTTTAAGCATATGGAACTTACTAAATCACTTTCGTGTAACATTTTGTCAAATTATTTTTTTACAAAGGTATCTTCAGACAAATATTAGTTGCACTCTGCTAAAAAGAATTAATGTTCGCACACACATTTAATAATAAATAATATCAAGTTCAGTAGTAATACACTTCACAATCTAGCCAAATGTATTAGGTGAGCGACTCGCATTGTAATTTGACATTGTAAATAATCAATTGGAATAACATGAGCGGAGTCGGACTAAGTTACACATCCACTGACTCGCGTTCATCTTTGCTCGCCTATACTCGGCCAAAGTGGGAAGATGGCATCCCAGGTATGGTCCCCGGGTCAAATCGGATTGTGTTTCTTTATTTTAATTATGTTTTACATTAATTGTTTAACGCTACTTTGGTTTGTATGTACACCAAACGATTTGTAATAGCCTGTGTTAATTTAGTTATTTTGGAGTTTTCAAAACAATTTACAGGCATGGTTGGTTGGTGGGAATGTGTATGAGTGCTTATACCTATGTTAAATACCTTACCGAACTCAACGTTACTTAACGTAATAAGCACACATGTCAAACCCACCAATCACACACCAGAATTTATTTCCATTTGATTTTTACCCCTAATTAGGTTAGGTTTGAATGTGCTATCAGAACTAAATAGGCCTAAGAGTATTCCAGTCAGGCATTTTTTACTTAATTTTATAAAAAACCCAATAATTCGGTTTACGTTAATTAAGTTTGGTTACGTTTTATGTTTAGATATTGAATAGGGCCTATATACTACAAAATAAACATAGGCTACTTTAATTTTTTTGTCAGTGGTATCTAGTGCATTTAACAAAATTAACAGCCAAAAAAGCCATGGTATCAAAGGAAAAGATCCGAATATTTGCTTTCATCAGATGGTTAAGAATAAGTATAGCCTATTAACGTTTGTTAAACAGCCAAAATTACCCGTCACGAATAAACACACCAGATTGGAGAGAGGATTTTCTTGACTAATGCAGGGTGGTGTGAACTTTAAAATTCCAGGAGAACGGAAGGGTACACTTTCAAAAGCGGAACAATACTCAAAGCCGAATAAATTCATTGATATATTGATTAGATCGACTGTAAAATATTTTATCATCTGTATGTTAGTTATAACATAATATTTGTTTTTTAGATTGTTTTTAAAATAAACTTAAAATAAAAATGAAATAAACCTTACCTGAATGAACAAAATAATTGATTTACAAAGCATAAAACTAAAAAACTAAACAAATTTAAAAGGTTTCCAGGAAATAGCTTTCTGGTATACAGTAGCATGTAAAAAGAATACCCCCGTTGCAGCAAACCTGCATACTCAGCGAATTTCCAATGAATATATAACATAACACATTAAAACACTTATCAGGATTCATAAGAAATATAGATACTTTGGTATTATACGGATGCCACCCTTATACAGCGCGCTGCGGCAGTTATGTTAGGATGGGTTATCATAAAAATGATTGTAGGACTTTCCTTGTTTCGTTACGAATCGAATGATACCTGATGAGTCATACTTCAGGCCGCTAAACCCCCTCCAAATAGGCCAAGGTCAAGTCGTTGACCGGAGCGCGCGCATCACCTGTCACCGCCTGTATCTGGGTCAGTGTCATGAGTGATTTATTGCCGTCACTACGTTACATTTGTTTTCATAATGAGTGACGTTCTTTTGGTGTGGGATTTACCTCGAAATGAAGAGGAAAGCGTACGTATTTTTATGATAACCCATCCTAACATAACTGCCGCAGCGCGCTGTATATTTGGCAGAGTACATATGGCGATCGGGTGTGGCTGCTAGCGGTGGCGACGCATTCAACACGATCCTAGCGGACATCGCTGTCTTTTGGGAGGCACAACACAAAGACCGCTCATCAGAATGATGTAAAGTTTGTACAGTAAGTCAATAAAAGTACATTTTTTTGAATTATGTAGTTATCCTTTGTATCCGGTAAAAATTAACCTCCAAAAATAGTGGCATCCGTATAATACCAAAGTACTGAAATATATTCACAAACAAGCGATATTTGAAATATTAATTATTCTCCATAACAATACCATTGGGGATGAGTACACAGGTCTGCTGCAACAAGGCACACAAAATAATGGGTTTTTATGCAAATATCAATAGAACTCATCTTAGTGAAGTCACATACCAAGTTTCATCCATATAGATTCATAAATAAGCGATATATAACATTTTAAGTATTTTCCATAAGAATAACATGGGGACCAAGTACCTAGGTTTGCTGCTACAGGAACCATAGGCGAAAAATTGTTTTTTTGTGCAAACAACAATAAAACACAACCAGATCAAGCCATATACCAAATTTTGCCAGTTTATGTTCATAAATAAGCGAGATATAAAATTTTTCATTTTCTCCATAATAATAACATTAGACAACGTACTGTGTTTAGCACTTTCAATATCTCGGTAACCAATTGACGTAGAGCAATGATGAAAATACCAAATTGTTTGTTTTTTTAAGCTTAATTCAATGGTATAAATTAAAATTTGATTTAAATAAAAATTACATGTGAAAACCCCAAAAAACACATTTTTGGGGTACAAAACCCCCCAAAAACCCCCCTTCGGATGGTGCGATTCATCTGGTTTTCGAACTCGTTCAAATAAATGGTACTTTACACATTTGTACCAAATTTCATTAACATCGGACCTTTTTTACGAGAGTTATCGTGCTTACGGACACATATATATATATAAATATATATATATATATATATATATATATATATATATATATATACATATAAATATATATATATATATATATATACATATATAAAAATTTGAACGAATGGTGTTTTTGGCATCTGGGGACCTCAAAATGAAAAGTAATCATGGTCTCGGGCTTAAGTCTTACCATGAGACCTACGGTAATAGCTTCTTCCCTATAGGGGAAATTCGCTAAAAATTGAACGAATGGTGTTTTTGGCATCTGGGGACCTCAAAATGGAAAGTTATCATGGTCTCGGGCTTAAGTCTTACCATGAGACCTACGGTAATAGCTTCTTCCCTGTAGGGGAGATGCGCTAAAACATACGATTTCCATAGATCCGTTAAAAGGTTGTTCCCGAGAATACATATTTAAGTATGATTGGAATCAACGTTTCTTATCTGGACAAATTTCCGACGATATCTTCCACATCCTTGAGACCGAACATAACCGAAACCATAACCGAATAACCTAAATAATAGCAATACCGTATCAGACAATTTCATTCTGTTTTAGAGAATTTCCCCTATAGGGAAGAAGCTATTACCGTAGGTCTCATGGTAAGACTTAAGCCTGAGACCATATGATAACTTTTCATTTTGAGGTCCCCAGATGCCAAAAACACCATTCGTTCAATTTTTTATATATGTATATATATATATATATATATATATATATATATAGATATATATATGTGTGTGTGTGTCCGTAAGCACGATAACTCTCGTAAAAAAGGTCCGATCTTAATTAAATTTGGTAGAAATGTGTAAAGTACCATTTATTTGAACGAGTTCGAAAACCAGATGAATCGCACCATCCGAAGGGGAGTTTTTGGGGGGTTTTGTACCCCAAAAATGTGTTTTTTGGGGTTTTCACATGTAATTTTTATTTAAATCAAATTTTAATTCATACCATTGAATTCAGCTTAAAAAAAAAAACAATTTGGTATTTTGATCATTGTTCTACTTCAATCGGTTACCGAGATATTGAAAGTGCTAAACACAGTACGTTGTCTAATGTTATTCTTATGGAGAAAAAGAAAAATTGTATATCTCGCTTATTTATGAACATAAACTGGCGAAATTTGGTATATGGATTGATCTGGTTGTGATTTATTGTTGTTTGCACAAAAAAACAATTTTCTCCTATGGTTCCTGTAGCAGCAAACCTAGGTACTTGGTCCCCATGTTATTCTTATGGAAAATATTTAAAATGTTATATATCGCTTATTTATGAATGTATATGGATGAAACTTGGTATGTGACTTCACTAAGATGAGTTTATTGATATTTCCATAAAAACCCATTATTTTGTGTGTCTTGTTGCAGCAAACCTTCGTACTCATCCCCAATGTTATTCTTATGGAGAATAATTAATATTTTAAAAATCGCTTGTTTGTGAGTACATTTCTTATGAATCTTGTTAAGTGTTTTAATGTGTTATGTTATATATTCATTGGAAATTCGCTGAGTATGCAGGTTTGCAGCGACGGGGGTATATTTTATATTATCGCTTCATTATTTAAGAAAGTGGACCCAAATGGTGTTGCCATGAAGACCGGAAGGTATAGAGCGTCAAAATGGCGGTCAGCATATAAGCACAGTTTTTTACCCCAGACAAGACTTCTATAGATATATACCTCGTTGGATACAATAGGATTTGTTATTTAAAAATAACGTAAGATAACCTAACCTAACACACAGTACAAGATGGGACGTAAAAAAACCAAAAACACCATTTCACCATCGGAGGTCACTCTTATCACTGACTTTGGCAAAAAATCAATACCTAAGTTATAAAGTATAGAAAAAAATAGCTAGGATAAACTTAAAAATACCTGAAACTCATTCTGTTGTGATATCAAAATAAAATGATGGCCCCTGTATAGTCCCGACACAGACTTACTTGCTTCGTTGAGAAATACACCCACTATTGGCTAAATACACGGCTAATTCATTTACTTCAGAACTTGCCGTTAAATCAAAACATATTGTCAATATTAGCAAAATATGTACGTACCACAAACTGTTTTTACGTTGTCTCCAGTTCCTCAATTGATAATTATCAAAAGTCCACATTTCTGATCCCAGTCATGGCCATGACGCCTCTAGCTTCCACGAAAAAACCCCTAAGTGCGAGGCCTTCGTAGGCACGAGGTTCTTGTGCGGCTGCACCTGTCGCGCCGCCCTAAGGACGGCACTGGGTGTATCACATTAAGTAGATACCTTGGGTTAGGTAAGGTGTATAAGGTGGTGTGGTCTGTCGGATTCATTTGAGTATGTTTGGCCATTCCAAGCAGGTCTACAGTTTACCTCCGCAAACTTAAGTTTTTCACAAAAAGCGAGTGGACATATGTGACATTTTGTAAATCCCAAATATAGGCTAAGCTAGTCCTCTTATAAAATCATCCCTAATAGACAACCAAGGCCTATTTATGGATATAATATACTTACAGCAAAGCTAAAATTAGAATGTGATGGTTGACAAACAATAGCATTGGCCTACCGTATCTACATTATATGAAAGTTAAATAGGTATGGTAACTTAAAGAATACCATTTAGTCTTCATATTATGTTGAAGACAGTATTTCATGTATATTGACAGCATAAGAAGTTTGTTTTTAGTCACATCTTCTCTTATATAGGCTACATGTTACTTATGAATAAAATTGTAGGCTATAGGCCTATACCAAAACCTCAAGTCTTAAGTTATTCACACAGATTATTTAACCAGTAATGGAATAATGTTGGCATTCTCGCCGATGACACTTTATCGTATTAAATCCAACTAAACAAACCACAGTCCTATTTACAGATGTGTATGAAACTACCAAGGAAACGTATCCGTAATTCAGAAGGTTTACATTCGATTACCGGTATTCTTATGAAATAAATTAAATTATTATTATTGAACTTGAAAGAACGTCACGTTTATAGTTTATGATTGTCGAACTGGATATTAGAACAGATTATCAAAAAATAAACTTCTCGTTCGTAATCGTAACCTCAAAGAAACGCCAAACATCAAGATGACAGCAACTAAAGTATTTTGACTGTTCTAAAGAGCCTGTGTACGGTGTGCTACTAAGGTCAAAAGTGGTAGGGTAACTTACTGAAGAATGTTAAAACTAATAATTCGTCAATTTCCGGTGTAGTTTATCAGAATCATTAAATCGTCAAAACATTAGACCTAAAAATTTCATGACAATCCAATCGCTTCAATCCAATAAGATAAATTTAGATCTGAAATAATAAGATTTCCACCAAGCTACATAACTTAGGTACCGGTAAACATAATTCTCTCCCCTCTCTGTTTATGGGTATTACGTGACAGGTAATATTATCAGTTTGACCAACCTTAATATTTTCACAATAGGGCCTATGTAAGTAAGCAAATACTCAGTTGATAGCGATATTGTAGTACGGTATGGCGATAAGTTACAAAATGTACTGACATAGAAAAGTTCTACTGCCGTTGTTTATTGTGAGGTCTGTATTTGAGTTTAAGATTTTTTTACATCATGTACATTTTAGATAATCACTTAACTTATCTGTTAGTTTATTTATTTGAAATCAGCAAGTATATTTACCAACAGGCATGATTGATTGGTGAGATTTACATGGTTGCTTATTAGTAAGTTAACTACCTTGGGTTGGGTAATGTTTATAAGACAATGTGTTGTGGTGGGTTGATTTAAGTATGTTTAGCCATTCCAAGTACAGTTTGCCTCGGTAAACTTAAGTTTATCACAAAAAGTAAGTGGACATTGGTGACATTTAGTAACTCACAAATGTAAAGCTAGGCCTATCATAACATTCCCCTGTATAGACTACCAAGACCTACTTATGGTTAGAATAAATTTACAGCAAAGCTAAAATTAAAATATGATGATTGACCAACTTGGGACGGTTGAGAAACAACAATAGCATTGGCCTACCTAAATTATCCTATATGAAAGGTAAATACTTAGTCAAAGGAAACTGTCTGTTATGACAATTCAAACGTTGTAAGTTTATTAATAACATAAAAAGTTAGTTTTTAGTCACACCTTGTGTTATAATCATCCATGTTATGGCTACAACTATAGGCTAATATACAAAACCTGAGTATTATTCGAACACAAACTATCTGCAAAAGAACACAGGTACAAAACCACCAATGTATGGTTGTTTTTTAGTAGTGCTGAATAATGTTGGCATTCTCGCTGATGACACTTTTTATCGTAGTATTAAATCCAACTTGAACCACAGTGCTTCACATAAGTTATGTGTATGGAAGCCACAAGGTAACATCCTTAAATTACAGAAGGTTTACATTTGATTATTGCTATAACATTAATGAAATTATTATGGGTGCAGTTTCTTATCAGGGCTCCTCTAACCTCAAACATCAAGCGGCGATTGCGAACAAAACAAAATGACAGCAGCTGAGCTGATGTATTTTGACAGTTCTCCAACAACACGGTACCACAAAGCTCAAAATATGTACTGAAATAATGTCCAATGAAAAAACTAACAATTATTAAAATGTAATAATAATTCGTCAATTATAGTTTATTTAAAGCATTAAGCCATCAAAACGTTACTCTAAAAATTTCATGACAATCCATCAAACCGTTAAAATGTAGATAGCGTCACACTACTTCGAATTTCAAACTGAGTATATGGATTCACTACGTTCATCCAATTATTTAAAAAGAAATTTAAAACAGTACCGTAAGCTGGAAATAATGTTCAAACAACTTATGAATGTAATAAAAAATACATTCAAGTTGACAGTTTTATAATAGTATTTTTCGTACGGTATATTTTGCCAAAGATGACAATGGTCTTTATGTAAGGTGTATGCTTTCAATCTTTGCTGGCTACTAACAGTAGGGGGGGGGGAATTATAGAGTTGCAATGAAAGGGCTACTGTTTAAAAGCAAGTATCCTAATAATGTAGCTTGCACAAGTTTGTTGAGATTTGTTTGGTGGTACCAATAAACATGTGACTTAATTTGTCCTATGACAACCGTGAAAATTAAATCACCTGTACAGTATAAACATCGCCAACAACAACGATAACTATTGGCGAAAAATACAATACTAATGTAATGAAATCCGACTTAGCACACTGATAAGACAAGCAAATTGTTGAGAGTTGGTAAAAACTGGCAATATTCCTCACCGCATTGGGTGGAACACACAAGAAAATCAACTGTAAAGTCCTCAAATAACTGTTTGATTACTCAGAGGATGTCAACTTTTTACAAAGTCCCCAAAAGTAATTTGACCAACAAATGTAAGTATAGGCCTAATTCTCTAGGTCAACCCTTAGGCCTACAGTGATGGGTTGTTTTAGGATAAAAGAAATAACCATGCTTTAATTACCTGTCTGAATTTGGGGTCCTTCAGGCCGCTTACAAGAGGAATTCCGAATTTACGATTAATCGTATGGACAAATTGCAATTACATCGTCGTCCACAACCATCCCTGATCAAATTGCATTAGCGTATCAATATTTTATAAACCTAATGCTTAGTTAATGACTTGTTTCTCTATCATACAACACGCTCCTCATGGAGTAACACTACACCAGCAACCATGCGAGTCACTAATTTATCTCAGCCTAAAAAAGGAGGAACTTGTACTTGAATTGTACTTGGCAGGATGTGAGCGTCACTTGAGTGAGTTATATATTTTATTTCTACCAAACATGCACAGTCCCATTATATCAACTGGTCTCGTTCCACTATTCGTAAGAGAGGGGTGAAAAATGCACAAACTATTTAGATGTGATATGTAGGTCGATGGCATTCGATGTAACTATTATAAATAATGTAAACAATTAGAAAAGAACAGCTGTTATAAAAAATGTAGATTCCAATAGTTGTCATTAAGCTTATTTTTCCTCTATAGAGTGCAAGATATAACAGTTTTTTGTAAAAATTATTAATAATTTGAAGTAATTTAATAGATACTGTGAACATTACAGAATCATAGAATTCCAATGGTTTTATGGGTGTAACATTGAGTTAAGGAGCAGAATGTGTCCCCATAAAACAGATTTTATAGCCTCATAGTCATGCCATGCATACCCTCATCTGGTAGTAGCAGAACAGTTCAATATAAGGTAAAGAGTTGGGGTTCAATAATGAATACTGCCTTGTTTACAACTGTAATATTTTGGTATATGGCCAATAAACTGTACCTAAACAAAGTTAACTAAACCAAACAGCCAAAGTACACTGCCAGTGACTTCATGATATCGAAAAAAATAACTAAGTAAACAGTAAGCTGGAAAAGAAAGATTAGTAGAACTGTTTGATCCTGTCGCCGCACAATAGTGGCCGAGTCATATGTGCAGCGATGGCTCTTTTCCAAAGTGTTAAAGCAGCGTGCAAGCATTTTTATTTCATGTTTGCCAGGTCACATGCCTCCAATATAAATTATGATTGAATATACCGGGATGCGAAGCAGAATACCTCCCATGATGTAGTTATAATTTTGTGTTTTATTCTTGACAGCCGCGCTATAGTACGGAACCTATTTTCTCAATTTTTGTTTATAAATTTCTTTAAAAATAGCCTTCTGCAACTGTTTTGATGTTTATTTCAACAACACACCAAGTAGGAAATACTATGTAGGCTTAAAATTTAGCTTGTAAGGCCTAAGTCTGATATTGTGTAAAATAAATCATTAATTAAACTTAATGGAGAAACAGATCTTGACTACCTAATAATTAATGCAATAGGCCGAGCAGCTTAAAACCCAGGCCTCTGGAGGGACCGTACGAAGGCAAACTCAGTAGGACCCAACAGGTCTAATGTACGTAATAAGCCTAATGCACGATGTTGTTTTAATTACGTGAAGCCTACCTCAAGTTGGGTAAGGTTTATAAGAGAATGTGGACTGGTGGATTTATTGTAGTATGTTTGGCTACTCCAAATACAGTTTCACTCGCCAAACTTAAGTTTATCCCAAAAAGCAAGTGGATATTAGTGACATGTTGTACGTTAACTCCCAAACATAAATGAAGCAAAAAGCAAGTGGAGATTAGTGACATGTTGTAACTCCCAAACATAAAAGCTAGGCCTGTTATAAAATTCCTCCCTTATACCAAGGCTGTACTTCCGCAGACTCCCGGTGTAACAACCGAATGAAAATAATAGAAATATGTTGATGTTTTGATATCCCGATATAAATATATCGGATCAAACTGATACCGCTGACTTATTGTAATCGTAATAATAAAAGGTTTTATCACATGCCCCGGTGTATTGCATTAGATTGATATCGTGTTTCGTTTGGAAAATGGCAGATAATTCAAATGGCATAATAAAAAAACCATATTTTTCTTTGTGAAAATGTTTTAAACAACGAAGAAAATACTGTAGAGGTTTGAGAAATCGTAGTTCAATTGCAAAACCAATTAAATGCAGGGTTTGTAACGTTGATATCAGGTTGAAGGTCAAGGTAAAAAATCAAATTTGGTTACAGTATTGTGAAACGGTAAAAAAACATGACGTTTCAGTTAGTGCTTTGAAAAAAACCTTTTCTGAAGAGCAAAGTTTGGATTAGCAAACGTATTTACAATCATGTACTTCTTTAGTGTTAACGCTATTGATTATGATTTTTTACAGAGAGGAAAAAGTCATGGCGACGTAGGCATTAAAACCAGCACTGAGACATGTATGCTAACTTTACTTGTATTTATTGCAAAACGTTAATAATCAAATAAAAGTAGTTGATCATTTGTACATATATAGGTATTTTATATTGATTATTTTTATTCGATAGTTCCACCGGGGGGTCTACAGAAGAGCCTTGGTGTAACCACTACCAAGGCCTATTTCTGGATAAAATAAATTTACAACAAGGCGAAAAGTAAAATATGATGATTATTGAATTTGGGATGGTTGACTAACAACAATATCATTGGCCTAGGCCGACCTACATTATATTAAGGTAAAACGTAAAGAGTCAAAGGATAGGCCTACTGTCTTCATATTATTGCCATAAAAACGTTGTGGACAGTATTTCAAGTTTATTAGTAACATAAAAAGTTAGTATTTACTCACATCTTATCTGATAACCGTATATGATATGGATACAACTTTAGGCTAAAATACAAAACCTGTATTATTCACACAAACTACCACACAAATTATAGCTTAAGAAACTGAACCAAAACTATTTAAAAAAACGCAAATCAAAAGATGTACGGTATGGTTGTTTTATAGTTGTACTGTGTAATGTTGGCATTCTCGCCGATGACACTTTAACCGCATTAAAACCACCTTAAACCACAGTCATGTTTACATGACAGCTTTATAGAACTCGAAAGGAAACTAACTTACAGAAGGGCCATTTTGATTATTGTTACAACATTAATGTAATTATTATTATTAATGAACCCAAAGGAACGCCACGTTTCGAATTCCTAACAGAAAGGTGTAAGTAGGTGGAGCAATTAAAAAAAAATGAATAAAATGTTAGTTTGTAACGTAACCTCTAACCTAAACACAAACTGTAAACAACAGAACAAAGTGACAGGAACTAACTGAGCTGATGTATTTTGACAGTTCAAACACGGTACTACAAAGCTCAAAATACGTACTGAAATAATGTTCAATGAAAAAACTAACAATTATTAAACTGTAATAATAATTCGTCAATTATAGTTTATTTCACTATCGTTCATCCAATTATATTAACATACCTGGTATTGTTATTATTTGAGTCATTGGTATATACATTGATGCATCAATAAAGCAGTGTTACAAACGATACGTATGTGTGGTTAGTGGTGTCCACTTTACTAAATAAAACTATCCGCTATGAAACTACTTATAAAATACAGGTTGTAATTATTTGTGTAACAATTATTTTTTCAGTATTTAATAGAAAAAAATTTTTATTAGAATATAAATACTCCATTGCAATGTAACCTTTCTTGATAGTGATAATGACGGAACTTTGTATCGCCCAATATATTTATGATAATAAATAACATGAAAGACTCAACTCTCCTTTTCCAGAAGTTTGACCTCCGGTTCATTGACTTTGGAGAACTGAACTCTATGGCTGGTTGTGAGCTATGAATTTATAAAGTTAACAGTTATAACTATGTGGCAGAGTAGACTTAGTTGTATTTGTTTACTGTTAGTACCTTGTTTTAGACTATCCCTTTTCGTCATTGTTTAAATTTAAATTGCGCGTATTTTTTTATTAGTTCATTTATGCTGCACAACTTTATATACAGTTTTTGGTTTTTCAGAGAAGGTGTTTTTTGTTAGAAACAAAGAAATCTGCAAGCTGGTGGTGGAATTTTATGCAGACTGGGGGTGAACAGCAATTATGAGAGTTTTCTGGCCAAACATTGCGCCGATAACACTTAACCAAGCATACGTAAGTTTAAAGACAACCTTTGTTCTACATGAAGTTAGTAAACAGTTATGAAGGAGTGTTTTAAGAAACAAACACACTATTTGGTAACAGTTAATTAAAACGATAGGATGAAACTTAATATATATTTATTATTACAACCCACTTTACTTTTACTTAATCTATTACAATCCAGTACGGAACATGTGTGTAATTTAGTTAAAAGTTGTTAAGTGTTTTCTTGTTATGAATGCGCTGATACAACCATAAGAAGTATTAAGAATCAAGTATTTATTACCAGTAGGCATATTACATTGCATTTGGTATGATGAGAGGGAAATACATGTTGAGGACAACAATAGTCAAGTAGGTCAATTAAGTTTTCCCCGCAAAATAAAGGCAAATAATACAGGTATATAAATAAAAATAAAATACAAATAAAGTAAATAAGAAAATTACTAAGCTAATTTAGCTTTTTCTCTTCGGTGCTATATTTTCATTTTCATCCTCCTAAGTTTTATAAACCTTTGGATATATGCATGGTTGCCTTTAGATAATTATTTTCACATAGTATACTTTAATTGATTATAATTACAATTTGATTACTTTTATCAAAACATTTAGGGCGCCAAAATTAAATTCGAAAGAGTTTAAGTTTAAGTTTGTGTTTTATTGCAAGTATACATTAACTCAAACTTATTTAGGTTTTACTGTCCCAATATATTCGAGATACGAAAAGTATGTACTAATAATGTTCTGGCATTTAATTGAGCAATACAAGTAGTACTAGTCAGTAAAATTCAATATTCATAGGATAATAACAAAAGACAATTACTGTTTCTATGATATGTTAAATCGAGAATTGACAATAAACTCGATATTAATAAAGCTCAATTGATGTGAAGAGATGTTTGACTCAGATAAATGTATTAGTTATTTTACTCGAAGATCGTAAGTCAATACCAGGAATATAAAACTGAAAAACTAAGAAGCCTTAACAAGTTTACTATATTAAAATAATAAACTGTATCAGGAAATTAACACATGCTCTTCCTCTATTAGCCTTATTCTAATCAATAAATTCCTTTATTTTTACTAAATATAAAATTATAAAAGTTTACAATATTATTATTATAAAAGTACGATATCATGTATAGAAAATCTTGTAGTTGTTTACAATAGAAATAACTTTCCAAAACCCATTGTTGGAGGTGCTACAGAATAATTTGCTACTCACTGCAGTTTTTAAGGTAGTTATCACCACTCTATCCAACTTTTGGGTTGAAAAACAGTATCAACATTCTCTATTGGCAAATTTTAACTTAACCTACGTACTAAGTTTTAGTAAAACTAATCAATATATAAGGGAAAAATATAGTTTGTGTGTACCCCATAATAATTAAATGGGACAATTTACCTCATTTACTGCTAAAAGAAAAAGTAAGTAGTATGTACAACCATAAGTCCTATACAAAAATTGAAGATACTAACTAAACTAGTTTTTAAATATTTTTTTAGAGTCATAAGCAAATTTAATTTAATGACAATGGTTTTTATAAAAACCGTTTGACAAATTTAAAGCCTTTTAATTTACAAACCAAATTTTGTTTATAATTGCGGGTAGAGCTATTTTATTAGACAGCCGAAGAACTATTAACCACCGAACCTTTATTTCAATCGTTTAAGCTATTCTAGATAAATTTTAATGATTTATATTTTTTCGGTTATTGTAGAATTTACCCCTATAAAAATGCATTTGGATACGTTATGGATTAGTACCTGAATACCAAATATCACCACAATCGTGCCATTGGTGTGTATGATGTAATCATACATACCGATGGACGCAATATCCCAATAAAGGTTTGGTGCTCCCTAAACTGATTTCTAAAATTATAACATTTTTACGAATACAATACTTTTTAAAAATGGGGGAGTAAGTGACTATCAAACAGTTGTTCCAGGCTCACTTTCTGATAGGTTACATTCAATATTGCTAAAGTCAGATTAAAATTGGGTCTGCCCAAACATTTATCACCAGGGACTTTATTTACTGATTATTTAAACTAAAAGTAATAATAATTCCAACGATTTTTTATATTTGCATTTTACAAAATAAATTTTAATGATTAGGTTTTTATAATGTTCAGGGTTAAAAAACACGTTATAAAATATAATACACGTTGTTATTTCCTATATAATTATAAAATATTATCGCCATTTTCCCTGCCTATCCTGGGGTGTTACGTATGGGTTTGCAAAGGGTCACACTTATGTCACACAATGTGTTCCCTCGGAATTTTGCCACACTATAGTTTCAACAGACATAGTAAAACCTCTCACTATTCTCTTATTTTCAGGACTACCTCTCGTATGAAGTATGTTGTTTTTTTTGCAAAACTTCATAATTCCATTAATCCAATAGTCCTAAATTTATTACTTCTAAAGTTCATCCTTAAACCTAAACATTGCGTATATTTTAATAGTCCAGTGTTTAGTACTGTTACAAATAATGTACTGTGACTTGTTCTTTTGAGTATGTTGAGTATGTTGTATATAGTATACACATTTTGAACATTACAAATAATCAGCAATTAGTCACTGGTGTATTAGCAGAAATACTGGTAAATGTTTGGTGTGAAGAATTCGCATGACAACGATAAAACACCTGGAGGGAGTAAAACAATGGATGTAGGTGTACATTAACCATTTGTGGTGATGACTGTATGATGCCCAGGCTCACTGTCACGGCAAAATTAGGGGTAAGCTATTGATATTTTAAAATTTGCATGCACAAGTTATTTTAATTTCGAAGCCAATTTATATTGGATTAATTCAAATGCTTCACTAGTAACAAGTACTAGACTACGAAATTGATAACGTTTATGTATTTGTTATGACTTTACCTAATATAAAAGAAATTATAAGTTTAGTTTTCAAATCTCAAACAAATTTCTTATCCCGGAGATATATAGACAAAGTCATTCAACATACTTGTAGTACAAATTAAGAATGAACAGGATTTTAACATTTATTAACGTTTGTTTATGAATATATAGCCATATAACACCAAACAACATATATTATGTTACATTTTATGCAACATTCATTTCCAGTCATTACCCCTGGTGTTGGATAGATATAGCTACGTTACTCTGCCTCCTACGTCCACGGGATCGCAAAGCTGAGGCTCTCATGGCCCAGGCTCAACACTACTGGACATTCCTGGACATCGTCCAGCCGATACTTAGAGACAGAAACTCCAGGTATTGCCATATTTTATAATTTGAAACAACAATAGTTCATAGGAACAAACATTTCCAACCAGAGTAAAAATGTTGTTTGGTAAGGATCATATTATTTGTAATGTGTAAATGTTGAAAATACAGCTAAGTATATACTTTAACAGTGTTTTAACAACGCTATCACGAACCTATCTGAAACCGAACCTATCTAACCTAAATGAAAAAATTGCAACCAGAAATATTTTTGCTGAAAAATGTGCACTGATGTATTCTGATTCAAATACCGAGTTTTCGAGTCAGGTGAGCTTTTGCCGCCGTATTGGAAAATGGCGGACAAAATATTTGAGTGTTTTGTATCAAAAAAGTTATCCTTTCATTTGATTTTGCTAAAATTTGGAAAAAATATGTACATTTAACATTTCTTGGATCTGATGAAGCCATAACCCTCCTTTCAAGATCCAACTAGTATTTTTGTCCGTTTTTACCTTTAAAGTGTGGTGTTTATTGAACGTGTATTTTAATTTTTGTTATACTTGCCATCATGTTGTAGAACTTAAAGCTACACACATTTTAGTATTTTTATCAGGATTTTATCTTGAGTGGTTCTGGAGAAAAGTGAAGAAAGCCTGCCAATGCAAAGTGCAGTGCGTTGTCTATCCATATTATTCTTATGGGGGGTTAAAAATATGTCAGACCAAAATGATTTGAACATATATTTAATACGTGTCCTACAATTACAACTTCTTAACACTCATTTAAAGCAATTTAAGTAATTTTCAACAGGTAATGAAGATTGAGACAACGAACGGTATTTTTATCTAATATGTATTCTCTTACTTTACTCTGTAACCAGTTATTATATTATAATAAGAAACACTAAATTTGTACTTTTTTAAGCTTGTTTGATTCAAAAAGTAATATTTACATAAACTAATGATATTATAAGGAAACAATTTTAAAAAATGTCTTGTTTAATAATTACTAGAACTTGTGTAATTTTCATTCAAATAAATTACTTGTTATTGCATTTCTGACAAGTTAATCAAGATCAACAAATAATCTCTTAATTTGGTCGAAAGTAAAAAAAAACTGTCCTATTCATGAGGAATTTCATAAATAGTAACGCACATTTCGATATAAAATCAAGGGAAAATCCAATATGAATAAAGATACCTCAGGGGACATTTTGCAGTAAATTTCTTTCTGCTTTCATTTTTTTTATTTTCATCCAATATTTTCCCCTAATTTCCCTGGTCTGTTAGTTCTCTAGGCCAAAACATTTCCGTAACTACTTCTTTTGTAATTGAGGTTGTACTGGAAATTAACTCTCATGAAGATCGTGTTTCTCATCAGGCACTACCAGGAGACCGCCGCGCTGGTAGACCAAGAGGACGCCCTCATACAAGATCTAGCACGACTGTACGCGGTCACCAAGGGCTTGGAGGGTTCTGAGGTCTACGTCCACGACCGGTGGGGATGGGGCGTTACCATCACCCTGGACAAGGAACGTGCCGAGGGATTACTGGAGGGTGAAAATACCTAGAGCATTACGGACAGATTACGTAGCGAAAGATCAAGCTGTGAAAAGGGGAAATGGAATGTACGGGAGCTACTCGCTGCACATATTGGCATGCACAACCGCATAGCTTTTCAACGCTACATTCACTTAAACTCCAATTTAATTTTCCTAATTTGCTCCATATGAAATGTGTTACATGGTTTGCTTAGGTAACTGTTTTAAATATTTTATTATAAATTAAATTGTATTATTTGTTGTTTTTTTTTTCATTCTCACTAACCTAAACCTTAATATAAAATTAACTGGTTTAAAATAATAGTTTTTTACAGCTGTATAGCCAGTTAAAGATGCACTCTTTTGTGGCACAAGTGAACTACCATCAGTTGCTCTATCACTTAGTTATGTTTTCTGGTATCATCGTGTTTTCTCAAACTGTGTATTTAGTTATTAGAGTGTCTGTCTATTGTATTATGTTATTTAATTTTAATATATGAGCCATATATCGGTCTTAAACGTTATGTTTTTATTTTTGAAGTATACGGATATATGACTGAATATATACCCCCTAATTATTTATTAGTATACAATTAGTTTGTGAGGAAGTGATTATCTCTACTTCGATTCTACTGCCAAATAATGTCAGAACAAAACCAAAATAATTTAATTGATAAACCACAGTAGATTTAACTTATTATTTATTTGTATATTGATATATTTGGGAATGTTTTGGTAAAATATTTTCTTCTGTCGTGAGAGTATATAAGACAAATGCTTCAGTACAATCCAATGTTAACCCTCTTGCAATAGATAAATGTTAAACAGCTAAATACAATAAATAGTTAAACATATTATTTTGTAATGGATAATGTTAATAAATCATTTATTGTCTAAAAACAAAATACATTTTTTTAGTATTCTTTGTTGCTTACGCAATACTTTGTTAATTTTAAAAGTAATGTTAGACAAGGGATAGATTGGGTATTTTTTTCAAAATAGAGTATAGTTCTATGTTAAAACTTCGTAATTATTCTCTAACAAATTGCAAATGTGTACTTTTCAGTTAGAATGTTTATCGTTGAGTTTAAAGTTCAAAGGTTTGTGATTTATTCTGTGAGTTTCATGTTACAACACCATTTACTTGAATATCTTATTATTGAAACGACCATTGCTAGCGCTCTTTTGCTAATTTGTAAGTGAAGAGTAATACTTATTTTAATGCAATTTTGTATTTTTTCTGACTATTTATTACATACAATTTGTAAATGTTAACCTTAAAAATCCCAAAATGCTCAGCACATTAGGGAACTCGTTTACATACATGCATCGTAGTTCGTGTCCTAATCTTCGCACGAAGATTTCAAAATCTCAACATCCAAGAAAGGCCAGTAAAAATAAAGGTTTTAACGTGCAAAAGCCAGGTAGTTCTGACGTTTCATGTGTTGTTTAGAAGCAATAGGTGACAACCGATGAAATTTGTCACCCTTTGCAGTTATTTTCTATTTCTAGGTTGTTAAACATGTCACTGTGCATTCATAAGGGTATGAAATAGGCCCAACATAATAATACATTTATTCTTATTATTAAATCTCAGTTACAAAGGAAAATAAATAAAACATGTAGTTACTCCATACAATACCACTAAAATCAATATACTAATTAAGAATGCAGTGAAGTCATTATAAAACAAGTATGTAGATAATGGGTTGTTATACAACTAGTAATGCAGCAGTATAGTTAAAGACCCCCGTTGCAGCAAACCTGCATACTCAGCGAATTTAAAATGGAGATATAAATGTCTTAATACTACATAAAGCCACTTACCAAGTTTCATAAAAATATATTTACAAATAAGCGATGTATACAATTTTAATTATTCTCCATAAGAATAACATTGGGGGTTTGCTGCATCAAGGAAAACAAAAAATGGGTTTTTATACTGATATCCATAAAACCCAACTAGGTGAAGTCATATACCACTTTTAATTCATTTAAGTTCATAACTAAGGGAGACATAGCATTTAATTATTTTCCATAAGAATAACATGGGGCTGAGTATGCAGGTTTGCTGCTACAGGAGCCTTTGGCAAAATTTTTTTTAACAAATATCAATAAACCACAACCAGATGAAGCCGTATACCAAATTTCGTCAATATTCGTTCATAAATAAGCGAGAAATACAAATTTTCTTTTCCTCCTTAAGAATAACATTAGACAACGTACTGTGTTTAGCACTTTCAATATCTCGGTAACCAATTGACGTAGAGGAATGATCAAAATACCAAATTGTGTGTTTTTAAGCTTAATCCAATGGTAAAAATTAAAATTTGACTTTTTTATTATATGTAAAACATTAAAAAAATTTTGTTGCACAAAACCCCTCCAAAATACCCCTTCGGATAGAGCGATCTGGCTGGTTTTCGAACTTAAAAGTCATAAATGTTGCTTTACATGTTTATACCAAATTTAATGAAAATCGGATCAGTTTTACGAGAGTTATCGTGTTCACGGACACACATATATATACAGTTCCGAACGAATGGTGTTTTTGGGGTCTGGGGACCTTAAAACGAAAAGTTATCATGGTCCCGGGCTTAGGTCTTACCATGCCGACTACGGTAATAGCTTCTTCCCAATAGGGAAATTCGCTAAAACCGCAATAAACACCTGGTATCTAAAGGAGGGACTCTTTCAATACTCATCATGTACTTCCCACCATCCCAAAGTTATTCTTCAACCCACCTGAGTGTATCATTGTGATAGTACCGGGTAACATTGAAAAGAAACTAATTATAGTTGGTAATACTTAATGGTGGGTTTGATTGATCATAAAGAGAAGGAACTATTCATGACTTTGTTAAAAATTGAAATAATGATACGAACTATTTACTTGCGTAATTTACTTAAAAATTGTGCTGTGTATTATTTTTATAATAATAAAACTATAATCTGGTGGGTTTATCTCCACTGTTGCAAACTCGTTGTAAGTTCGTTAAAGGTATAAAAAAACGTCATAGATAGCCGTACTATATTGAGTCATCTGAATAAAACACCTCAATCACGTTAAATTAGTATTATTATATTTTTATTTAATTCACGTTATTAAAATAGAACAAATTATGTCTCATAGCAAACGCATTCAAACCCGTATAGTATCTTTATAGTTGTTGCTGTGTTTATTTCAATTCAAACCTGAATTTATTGTAAAATGTTTAGTGGAATAGGTTTAGTTTACAGAAAATGGTAATACAATATGAGTTTGAACATTAAAGAACTAAAATATTACTAACATTTAAAAACTTAAATTTTTAGTTGTATCTTCAACACGATATTCTCACAACAAATCCTAATTCTACAAATCTGATATAACACCTACTGACGATAAATGCAATTTTAGTAACTAAATAATTAAAGAAATATTGTTTTGAATCATAATTCGTGTGGAAAAGCAGGCATTGAATATTATCTAGTTACAAATTATGTTAGACATATTCGTTAGCAATATGTTGTAATTTTATTCGTTTACATGTAAAAAGAGAAATACAGTTTATATTTTAGATTTAACAATGTATGACTTATTAAGTGTTTATGTTTTTTTAGATAGAGTAATAAACAAAGTTGTTCTCTTCTAACATCAAATTAATGAAGTGTCATTGCGACTGACAACAAATCACGAGAGCAAACCGTATTTGGTGGAAGTCCGATAGCGCCGACGTTTGTGTTGCTCTGATTTAAACATGTGCATATATTTACTCATATTGTTAAGCAATATAACAACATTATATTTGTCCCAAATATTAATGTAACTAATATGTAATTTTGTTAGCAAAACAGATTTATATAAACTGAATTGATTTTTTAAATTTATTTATATTTTAATCAATTCCAATAGAACATAAGCAAATCAGAGTTTACTAAAAAAAATTATGCACTTAAATAATGAGGAAAAATAAATTCTCTCATGAGCCCTATCCAGTCTGTACGTGATAACACTATGTTATGTACTTTAAACAAATCTTATAGACGTATACTCACTTAGTTACTCTTACTCCCAATGCCATGAATTTCCAATGTGGTATTTGGCCTCACCAATAATCTGTTCCACTTCTGCTGGTTACCCGCATCTTCCTCGCTGATCTCTTTGTTATTCATGTGCATGATTACTTCAGCTTTCCATCACTTCTTTGGACATTTGGGAGGTACCCTTCCATCCGGGTGTTATATAGATGCATAAAGACAATAATTCTATTAAGTCAAAAGAGGTAATTGTGTTGTGAAATACATGCTTACTAGCGGGTTAAAATGTGTTACAGACTCTTTTAAAATGCACACTACAATGTACACTGTACATCTATATGAATTCATTATAAACTACGATGTTAATATTTTTCAAAAGAAGAACATTGAACGTTTAAATAAAAATAATCTAAAAGAGATTTAATCCCAGAGAGTAGGTAGGAACGAAGATTGAAAACGTAATAAGAGAGATTGGATAACACAGACAAGGACATATAAACCCTAGCATTGAATTCCTGTTTCTTGAGGCGCTTGGTAAATATTCAATAACAGGCGAAAAGGATTTCTTGGTTGAATTTTCTTTTGAAAATTATTATTTCTTCATCTAAATTTTTATCTGTTATACATTTTTATATGATAACTCACAAAAGTATGTTAACTTGTATGACAACTAATAATATTTACTTATTTAAAAAAGTATTGCCAAATTACATTGAAATATTAAAGAACGAAGTCGGCCTACATTCATTATAAGGGACACTTCCAATCAGTTTTAAGTAAAATATGATTAACACCTACTCTAACGTCAATGCATAAAACAATAGAAACTATTTTGTAATTTGTGTGATGTTGATTGTACCAAATAAAATAAAAAAACTTTGGAGGATACTAATTTACATAAACTTAAAAAAAAACCTTATTTACTTTGAGGTTGTAAAGCTCACAGAGTTAGAATTTTAACGTACTCGATGTGTGGAAATCAAACGGATTTATATTACGGGAAATAGAGTAGTGAATAGAAAACATATTTTCTAATTGGTTTCATAAAGCAACAGCAATCAAATTACAAAATTGGGACTATTTTTTCAAAACAAATTGTGTGAATGTTTTTAAGAGATTATTACGGACATTTTCCATCACTGATTAGTAAAAACAAGTTTCATGACGTTTCGGGATCTGGAATCTGATCACGTCTTCAGGTGAAAAAAATACCTAGAAATAACCAAAATTACACAAACTGTTTTGTGCCTGGCTTTTGTGTTTTGTTTAATTTCTCAATTTTTATCCATTTAGACTGCTTTTACAGTTCCCTGTCAGCTTTTTGTGTTTTTTCCCAGCCTTGTCTGGATTGTGCCTTTAATATTTTGATTAATTTTTTTATGTTCTAGGTATTTTTCTCACCTGAAGACAGGATCAGATTCCAGATCCCTAAGCGTCGTGAAACTTGTTTTAACTAATAAGTGATGGAAAATGTTCGCAATAATCTCTTAATTAACATAAAATCGCCCTCACCAACAATAAATTTTAAACAAAGAACTGTATGAAGATTTTAAAAATCTAATTGTAAACAACTAGAAATTTAGTTTTTTATAATTAATTTTGTTGTACACTACGTTTATAAAAACATGTTTCTAATAAAAATATAAATGTTCCAGTTATTTATCATCGGATGATTAAAATATTAAAATTGTTTGTGTGAAAAAGACAACACTTTTTCTATTCTTATATTCTCCCCTAAATATTAAGGTAAAATATATTTTTGTAATTAAAAAAGGCTGCCAATTTCAAACAGTAAAAGGTAAGTACTTCAAATTCACATAATGAAGCTGTATATGTATATACGCATAAAATATGCATGTATATATATATATATATTATATATATACTATATATCCCAAGCTTCAAATAAGTACATTTCAATGTTCAAAATATCTACTCAAAAAACTCAAACAGACTGACTGGTGCTAAATTGAATGGGATTTCAAAGAATGTAATTTAATTATTTTTCTTTTGTGTACAAATATAGCCGGTGCCCCGGGGCCCGAGCCTGCCAGACCCGCGCCGGTGTCTTTTTTTAGGACACTGTTTTCTAAAAACAGTCATCAACTTGGATCTGGACGGCAACATGGGCCTAAACCATTAAGCCTGCTCAGGGACCCGTGGAAGCTGAGTACGGCCCTGAGCCGCTGCACCTTTTTGTTGTAACCTTTATAGTTATAAACACTATAGGTTTATAGTTATAAACCTTTAAAGTTATAAACACTACTAGCTCGTCGTTGCAGTCAAAGTATAATAGTGTTTGTAAAATATAAGTAAATTATAGTCTGTTTGTGTAACACATAAAATAGTTTACACTGTGATTAATTTGACGATATTATCACATTGTATAACCTATCCTGCTACTATACTTTATCTTAATCAGTCCATTAAATTCTGATTGACAAAACGATTGTCATGGGAGATATTATTGACACTCAGGTAGAGCCCCAATATATCTCTTAATTTTTGTCTATAAAAGAAAACACCTACATATTATCTTAGTGTACTGCTATCTGATGACGAAGATTTTGGTCTAAATTTACATTAATTGGTGTGTGATGGTTAAAGCTAACATTTTATGGAACGTTAGGGCAGAGCCTTTAAGGACTTACAGAACAGCAGTAGGCTTATGATTGATTTGCATGATCTGATGTAGGCCTCCTACCTTCCTTTCTAACAGTCATACGCAATATTGGTCAAGTAGTTCATCCGTAATTATTAACATAATAATGATGAAAGTGTGTAAATCAGAGCCTAAAAGGACACACAAAACACTCAACACTCTGCTTTATAATATGTCACAATGAATACCTAAACAATTACAGTCCGTCTGTGTTATGACGCCAATGTTTTATCACCAAACTATCGCTTTGTTTTGGTGTACCATTTTAGGGTATAAAATCATGCTTTTTACAAATAACAGTTATATTTAAGGTTAATCTAATAAAATACTCAAGGGCATTATTTTGTAGGTACGCAAAATTAATGGACAAGACTTTTCAGCTCCCAACCATATTTCTGTTCAGTTTGGAATAATAATGTTATCCTTAAATATACCAAATATAACTTAGGTAAGTAAAACCAAAGGCTCTTGAAGCCTATACTATAAATTTGATCATTGAATTCATGTCTTTAGCCTTGAAACTGCAATTAGACATGTTAGGATAACATCAGCAGTTCCAAAATGAATCCAAATGTGTCGTATATATGTTTTGGCTACTCAAACCCCAGGACAGGAAACAAATATCCGCGTGTATTGCTTCGTAAAATATCCACACTTACACATAGTTCACACAAAACACAGACGTGCGGGGACAGTACACCAAGAAAATCATCTAACATAAATGTTTTTTTAGGCCTATCACAGTTTAGCGACTAAGCCTTGGCCACGCTAACAGACCAAGGCTTTACAGGAATTGTTTTTAAAACATAGGAATATCTCCTATATTAATATTATTTTTACTAACAAAATTAATTGCAATGTAGCCCTATATTATTCTTGTGTGTGTTTCATTGCGTTTAATCTTGAACAATAAACGTCTAACTATTGAGACATGCACTGGAAAGTAAACGTAAAGACGGATTTTATTAATATCATTCTTCAAATATGAATATATATTTGCTTTTGTAATATCGAAGAATAACTTAATCTTATAAGAAAATGTTTGTACACTCAAAACCGATTATTATGGTAGATATACTAAACGCAATGAATTTACTATGCACTGGACAATTTTATGTAAATGATGGAAGGTTGGCAGGTAGAATCTTCAATTCAGCTTTTTTCAACTTATTTATTCTTCGTTATGAGATTCAGACCTATTCTAAGTTATAAATAGTGCACTTTACAGTTACTTCTAGTGTTAAACTAATATTTATATGATAGTACACAAATTAAGAGCTAATGTTACCATTCCTACTTAAGAATAAAAAGTAGCCCTCTAAGTCTTATAAACTTTTAAGTAATCAATAATTGTACATACACCATTCTACATCAATATTTAGCTTAGTATGTATAAACTTATGTGATTCTTTTTATAATTGACTGTATTTCCAGAGTGAATAGTTCCAGAAACCAGCTAATGTGATTAAAATAATAGAGATCCTCCAAATATTGCGATGTTTTGGACTTTTCAACTATTTTGCTCAAAAAATATCGGACGAGGTAATAAACCTAACATATCTTCTAATATATATATATATATATATATATATATATATACACAGCCCGATGTGTAACTCAGGTATACGAATTATAGACGAGCTAGAAACTTGAAATTTGGCATGCAGGTAGCTTGTACCTGGAAACCCCGAGGAAAATTGCCAAAAGTTACAGTTTTAAATGTTAAAACCACTAATTTTCATGTTGAAAATTGGCAATTTTAACATTGGGCTTATGGAGTTTCAAATAAAAACAAAAGAAACCGTAACATCTGTAAAAAATATCCAGTAAACTGTCAAGGAAACTTTCACATGGTAAAGTGTAAACAAATGATAGGTCCAATGAAAAAAGATGACATCTAGATTGGATATTTCCCAAATGAATCCAAATAGTATACTACACAACAAATACTTGAGAGGAACATTGAGTTATAATAACAAACTGGAGAGACCCCTAACGGGGGTCTGGGTCCGGAGCCCCCAGCGAGCGAAGCGAGTTTGTATATATAATTGTATTCATTTTTAAGAGCTACTAATGTCCTATATAATAATTGGATAATTTAACGAAGTGAAAGTATCCTTATACACAACTTTACTGCTTAGACTGGTAAGAGAATCAACTCAACTGGCGTTTCTGTGACCCCAATAACTCGAGAATGCCTCCACAGTTAAACTTAAAATTTTCCAGAAAACCTTAACAGGTCAAAATCTCGGTCAAGTTCGTTATTCAGATAATTTCGTTCAGTATTAATCAAATTATCTTAAAACCAAATTTATTTTTTTCTCCATAAGAATAACATTGGAAGCCATTTTAGTGGTACTTGAATCGTTAAAATTTAGCCGACGTCCATGTTTCAACAACGGAGTAACAATAGTTAGTTTACTAGAGTATACTTTGTTATACTGGATAACAACAGTTTTTTTACCAACAAAAAACACACAAGAGAGATAAATCGAAGTATATTTTTAAGTTGTGAGCATATTTATTATTTTATAAATTATTAGGTGTACGTTTTAAAAAAAATATCCATACAGTTAATATTCCCGTAGTACGCCTACTCTGTGTAAATATCGTCTGTTGGTCAGAGGAGACGATTGACGACGGTGGCAGACGACAGACGACGCGTGTGGCAGGTCGAACAACTCAAAATAACTTTTTGATGACTGTAGATACTAATATATTAACTTAACTTATAAATTAGTTTGTTTTATTACATTTTCTTAGACAATTGGTAATATTGTGATTGTCATGTGTAAAAAGTATACAAAGCCTCAATTTATCTTGAAAGCGTTGATGAAGTTAGTCACAGTAAGCGAACAACCTTAAAATTTATTTTGTAGGACAATTATTTGCTAGGTTATATTTTCACTAAATTAATAATAAAAATTGTCTACATTACCTAAAATACATTACCAGTAATGTAGTAGGTAACCACAATAAAAGCTATAGATTATTCTAACCAAACAGCCTTTTTCGGAAGGTTATCTTGAATGATTTGACATAGCCTAGGGTTGGATTACAGTAAGAGTAAGCCAACATTAAACTGGTACCCTAATACAACTTTTGTAAAATACTTTAAAAATAATACTTAAATACTTTATACTCAATACTTTAATACTTAATACTTTAAATACTTTTCTAGGTTATGATTTGACACATCCTAGGTTTGGATTACAGTGAGCTGTTTTCATCATAAACTTGGACCTATGGCTATAAAATATCGGCCTATACACTTAGGCTACTTGCCATTTTAGAAGATTCATGTGCGGTCTTGGAGTCAACCCATGTTTATAGAATTTAATTTCCTGATAGCCCAGGCTATTGCAACAATATATTGAAATATAATTTTGTAAAATACAACTGTTGTTAAATACTTTAAACATTACCAGGAATGTTGTAGCGAACCAAAACAAAAGCTTTAAACTATTCTAACCAAACTAAGCCTTTTATACAGGTTATCTGAAATGATTTGACATATCCTAGGTTTGGATTATACTGAGCTGTTTTCATCATAAACTTGGACCTATGGCTATAAAATGTAGGCCTATACACTTAGGCTACTTACCATTTTAGAAGTTTCATGTACGCTCTTGGACCAACCCATGTTTATAGAATTTAATTTCATGATAGCCTAGGCTATTGAAACAATATATTGAAATATCATTTTGTCAAATACAACTGTTGTAAAATACTTTAAACACATTACCAGGAATGTTGTAGCGAACCAAAACAAAAGCTTTAAACTATTCTAACCAAACTAAGCCTTTTGTACAGGTTATCTGAAATGATTTGACATCTCCTAGGTTTGGATTATATTGAGCTGTTTTCATCATAAACTTGGACCTATGACTATAAAATGTAGGCATATACACTTAGGCTACTTGTCATTTTAGAAGTTTTATGTACGGACTTGGGCCAACCCATGTTTATAGCATTTAATTTCATGATAGCCTAGGCTATTGAAACAATATATTGAAATCTCATTTTTTAATCTAAATAATTGGGCCTGACGATTTATTGTTAATTCGACTTGGCCTATAGAAATTGTTAACATTAGTTCATATAGGAAACTCGCTATTCTCTTAAAAGTTAAATTAACCACACTGCTAAAGTCACTGCTTAACCCAAAATGCTCTGTTTGTTCTAAGATAACGCACCCATGCCAATCCTAACAAAAAACCATGCCTGAAATCTTCAATTTATTTTAAAAATAAATAAACTTACGTATTTATACAACATTTACTTTGATAAAAACAAGTGATAAATGTTTGTATGTTTTTCTACGGATAAAATGTTAGGTTGGCGGCGGGATCCGAACCTGTGAACTTTCGCTCCAAGAGCCAGTGTGATACCTCTCAGCTACCGCGAAAATTGATTCTTAAAGAAGTGACTAAAAGTATAGCTATATAGACATAAAATCCGGATTCTGGCGGCAGTTAAATGATAACGGAATGTATTCTGATGATGTTACTCAAATCAGATATTGAATTTTTTATGAGACTCGATTTAAGTTTGATCATGTGTTTCAATTATCCTTATACGCGAGGAATGAGCTTACACCTAGTATAGTGTAAAGGTGACGTGTAACCACCTATTCAAAGTAAACTACTGGACGTAGAGCGACAAAGTTGGTGTCACTAGATTTCCCTTGGCCTAAGGATGGTGAAAAAGTACGATATTTTAAATT
Organism: Allygus modestus; assembly: GCA_963675035.1. Lineage (NCBI taxonomy): Eukaryota > Metazoa > Arthropoda > Insecta > Hemiptera > Cicadellidae > Allygus > Allygus modestus. Next base: position 88,391,696 of record OY776112.1, on the reverse strand, counting down.
TATTTAGTTGTAAGTCTGTAATTAAAAAAAAACACTGTTTTCATTGGGTATATGTTATTTGCATTTATATTTTGTTTTACTCTTACGAAAATATTGGGTTCTATCCGATGATAATGGAACCAGAAGTAGATGATTTTTCTTTGATCAACCCTGGATCTCATAAAAAATTACAAAAGGGTGGCGTTCTAGTGGTTGACAGCTGGAATTGTAGTTCTTAGAAAGTTGTTATAGATTTGTGTTAAACTGAATCTAAAGCTTTTTTAACAACGATGGTAGCCACTATACTCCCTAAAGTGCGAATTGTGTATGAGTATATAAACAAATTATCCCCGTCACAGCAAACCCACACACTCAGCAAATTTCCATTGAATATATATGTCTTAATTAGACATCAAGCCACTTAAAAGGATTCATAAGAAATATATTCACAAAAAGCAATATTTAAAATATTAAAGTATTCTCCATAAGAATAACATTGTAAATGAGTACGCAGGTTTGCTGCAACAAGTAACAAAAAATAATGGGTTTATATGCAAATATCAATATAACTCATCTAGGTGAAGTCACATAGCAAGTTTCATCCATCAAAGTAGCATATTTTTATTTGCTTGATCATAAATACATAAATAAGCGATATATACAACTTTAATTATCCTCCATGAGAATAACATGGGGATCGAGTATCTAGGTTCGCTGCTATGGGAACCATAGGCAAAAACATGTTTTTGTGCAAAAAACAATAAAACACAACCAGATGAAGCCATATACCAAGTTTCGACAGTTTATGTTAATAAATAATCGAGATATAAAATGTTTCTATTCCTCCATAAGAATAACATTAGACAACGTACTGTATTTAGCACTTTAAATATCTCACTAACCAATTGACGTAGAGCAATGATGAAAATACTAAATTGTTTGTGTTATAAGCTGAATTCAATGGTGGAAGTTAAAATTTGATTTAAATCAGAATTATATGTAAAAACCCCCCAAAACCCATTTTTGTGGTACAAAACCCCCCAAAAATCCTCCTTTGGATGGTGCGATTCGTATGGTTTTCGAACTCGTTCAAATAAATGGTACTTTACTCAGTTGTACTAAAATTCATTAAGATCGGACCTTTTTTACGAGAGTAATCATGCTTACGGGCATATATATATTGCATTTTATTGCATATTGTATTGCATTTATGTTTTAGTCATGTAGGCGAATTTCCCCTATAGGGAAGAAGCTATTACCGTAGGTTGGGGTAAGACTTAAACCCGATACCATGATAACTTATTGTTTTGAGGTCCCCAGGTGCCAAAAACACCATTACTTCAAATTTGTATATCATCGGTATATATATATATATATATATATAAATTAATATATATATATATATACTGATTATATAAAAATTTGAACTAATGGTGTTTTGGCACCTGGGACCTCAAAACAAAAAGTTATCATGGTATCGGGTTTAAGTCTTACCCCAACCTACGGTAATCGCTTCTTCCCTATAGGGGAAATTCGCCTATATGACTAAAACATAAATGCAATAAACATACAAATGGCGTTAAAATGCAAAGTAAAAATTAAGAATTTTGGGTTTGTGAAGGTTAAGACGATTAATGCCATCCTGTAAACTATATTTAAGTTACATATATAAAGTTTAAAACTACTATTCAGTAGTTATGTAAAGATTTAGCTCGATTTAGATGTTATGTTGTATTGGATGAAATTGGGTAAAACTGGATGAAAATCTGGTAAGAAATTGTAATGCAATAGATGAGAAAAAATGGATTAACTATTAACAATGGAATACAACATGAAATATGTTTCCATACAGTTTATAGATAACTAGAATTTCCTGTGCGAATCCCGTTTTGAGAAGTGAAAATAGTTAAACAATAGTAACTAAAATAATGACAGCCTGTATTAAGATGTATTCCTTGTAACAGCTTAATTGAATGTTAATTGCATGTTTTATATAATTAAATTGCATTAAGAAAACATGTGACATAAACCAAATAAAATTGTCATACATATCTGAATAACATGGGGAATTGGAAGCCCCGTGGGGCAGAGCCCTGAGCCCTAAATCAAAGATCTAAAGCCAGTTTGCAGATTGCACACCTAGACGCGCATTTTGGTGTATAATATGTGGGGGTAAATCTTTAAACAAAAAAGCCTTATTGTTTACAAAGTTTGCATGTAGCGTTTTAATAATAAGATATTCTCTGTCATTAAAGTTGTGTATATAATAGTTTATCACATAATATTTGCAGGTATACCAAAACCGTATAAATTTAAACTTAACAATATAGATAAATTTGCTGGTTTGTCTTTAGATAGTTTGTATGTTAGCAGATAAAATACAATTAACTGTTGGTAAATATGTAGACTGTATTCATCTTTCAGTTATACAAGCAGTGAAAGTAGTTACGTTAATTTGTATTACAAATTTGAACCCAATAATTTTTTTTTAACAATTATAACACTTAACTGCAGGTTTTAAGAAAAAATATTTCGCTTGAAGTGACACCAAAATGGATCTGATTTAACATTTAAAACTAATCTAACAACAAAGCTTAAACTAAACCATTCATAACCATTTTTGGCTATTTCATATGCAGGCGTAAAATGCCTTTCGTAAAAAGATACTTTTTTAATTATTTTTTATGTTTGGGCTTTATTAAAATACCACCTTCAAATTGGCACGGCGGATTCCCATTTGTTACATGCAATTCAAAATGAGATTTTTAAATATCTATTTTTAAGCCATTAAATTTATTTTATAACTAGTGAATAATACTTCTTTAGTTTTTTTTATGCCCGTCATCTTTGACGGGCTAATAACAGCTAGTAATAATAATCAACTTAACATTATTTAAACTTAGTGAACATTTTGAGAAGGCATTTCTACATTTTCTTGGTGTTTTGGTAATTTAGCCCTTCTTCATGTTCAACAAAACACCTAACCTACTTTATAATCACATAATAATCTCAATCAAAACTTAATTTTCACTTTCATGGATAAACTGTCTCTATGTATTTAGTTTTAGCTTCCTTATTTTTTCAACAGTGATGTTATTCACATTTATTTGTGTATTTAATAGTTCTAGAGGATTTACTATATGGGCTTAATATATGTTGAATTCTTCTCCAGAGTTCATTTTTTCTCTTCTGACATACCTTTAAGTTGTCTTCCATACTTTTGCAACTGTGTTTTAATGTTAGGAGTTGTTCAGCAAAATTCTATTTGAATTTTTTACTGTTGTTACTTTTAAGTTCTTTGAATATTGAGGAAATGACCTTCCTGTTTCCCCTATATAGAATTTGTTACAGTAGGATAAGTAAAGTAACCTTATTTTACTGTTTATCAGCTTTGGAGGCTATTCAACCATGAACAACTAAAGAGAAAGTTCGTAAAGACTCGTTCATCCTTGGACTTCCACACAGAATTACTCTGCACTTGGATCCTGACAGACAGGCCAGAAAACTATCTAATATCTGAAAAATTGACAATATTACCGTCCGGTGAACGATATACTGATTCAACAGTTGTCTAAAACTCTGCAGTTATCATACCACAAAATTCCATGTTGAGATCTAGACAGTACCTACGTCCTCAACCTGTACATAATTCCTTACATAGTCTGCAATATGTCTGTCACTACATCCGTGACCAGTTTGTGCTTTTAGGTCATAGCAGATGGTGGTAAATTAATTAAATACCACGCACTCTCACTAATATCTAACAGATTTTTGCATAAACAAAGGCCGCCAATTTAATTACGTCAGTAAAAAAAATTAGATAACAAAACTAAAAGGCACTGAAAATGTAAAACGTACCAGGTCCCTAGTATGTTTTGAGTGGGCCCCATGATATATATATATATATATATATATGTGACCCCTTTTCGCTTTTTAAGGAAATTAACTAAGATGTGTTAAAATTTCAGATAAGAGACAAAATATACCTAATTTTTATAAAATAATATAATGCTGTTTTTGTAAAAAAAACCAAGTCTGCTTTAAGGCGAATCTCAAATCTCAAAGAATACTGTACCGCAAATATTATGAACGAAGGCCATTGACTCTGAAGATTTTGTCATATCAGCTTGGTTTGTTATTTGTATTCATATTTAAGGATATTTCAGCCCGATGAAAAGAACCCCTATTAAGACCCATGTAAATCGTGTCTTAAACCAAAAATAAACCAAACAGTTTTGAATTTAAGAAGAAAGTTGTAATTTTCAGTCCGAGTTACTCCGCCAGGCGCTGTATAACTGCGACTGGACGAGCAGTTTGAGACGCGGACCGCGGCAGCATGCAGACTGTGGCTACTAGACCCCTCAAAATGACCATCGGCGGCATCTGCACCCTCAGTATGGAGACCCATGGCAATGTTCTAAATATATTTAAAGTCATGAACTAAATTTCATCTTCTTAATCTCTATATTTTTACTTACATTTTAAGAAGTAAAGTTATCCTGTATATATTTAGAGCTATAAAATGAATGAATAAAATCAAATTAAGCCATAGACATATAATCTAATACAAAATATAAGTCTTTTGGCTCACAACCTCTAATATTTATATAAATATAATTATAAAATAATAGCGATTTTTTTATAAATAATATGTAAAACACATTATGACTCAAAATAACTTAATCATGACTTAAACTATAACATTTATAATATATGTAAAACTAATTTATATTTTTTCATGTCAAATATGTAATTAATATAAATAAATACTAGTCACAATTAAATTTGTAACATCTTGGAAAGTTTATTAAAATATAAAAAAAACAATGGGAGAAGTTTAAGGGTCATTAAATAAAAATAAATATTAATTTTAGTTGGGCATATTTCAATCATAAAAACGGATAAATAAAGACATAATAATTAAAATAAACATAAGATTAAAATAATAAATATATAAACAATAAAATCAGCAGTGAATTCCAAAGTAAAAAAGTGCAGGGAAAGAGCAGTTGGAGTATGCCTACCTGCTGGAGCTTATTGTGCCTATCGAGACATGAAGGAAGTAGTGAATGGGAGCACAGTTTTGATACCTCAACGAGTTTACTTGCTGCTTATCATTATATGTATTGACTCTTTAGTTTTGTTCGTGTTTCAGATCCTGAATACCATCTACTCATACGCTATTACCATCGGGTCTCTCAACTTCAAGTAACATTGAGGAAATTTTGAAATAAGTATTTGTAGATTTGGGGGCAATTAAACCGTAAAACCACGTTAATCTTACAAATGCAATATTCAATGTGTAATTTGTTAGCTTGTGGTGTTTAGAATTGATTTTTCTCATTATTGTAGACATAACAATAAAAACGTTAAAAATGTGGGCGTCTCCCAAAATAATTTACTTCTCGGTATACTACAAATACCAACTCTCAGAATAATAAAGTCAACAAACACAAAGTCATTAGTACTTATATGTTTTTTTTTTCATGTCCGTGAACAATATGTCTATGAATATACTCCAGTAGCCAAGTTCCCAAGTTCTTGATGCTCATAATTAGAACTACTTCAACTTGTATTCAAAACATCGTCGTTTTATATTTACAACTTGCACTATACACTTTATTCTTACTTTAATAATTTATGTAGATTTTAATGCTGGTAAATATATGAGTTTATTTTGTGTCATATGAAATATATACATATATATTTTACCTCTCGTTCTAAGTTGTATATATTTATTTACCTGTAGAACGAATGCACCACCTTTTTTTACATGTAATTGTTGATTAAATTAATACCATTCATTGTCACGCAAAAGGTGTTAACACCTATGCAAATTTGTTAATACTATGTAAATAAATAATTTATGTAAAATATCTTAATTTATATTTGTATAAACAAATACAAAAAATCCACTCGTAATAGTCAGTTTTGGGGATGATTTTATTTGTATGTACATGAATTGAAAAGTATAAAAGCTAAAAACTGAATAGCTGTTACCATAGGCATTCAATTTATTACGATTTTTATTCAAACACTTGTTTTTCTATATATATTCTATATAGAAATATATATATATATATTATATTATATTATATATTATATATATATATATATATATATATATATATATATATATATATATATATATATATATAAATATATATATATATGGATATGAAATAAGATACTGTTATAGATATTTTACTTTTATTGTATTTGCGTGAAGAGTTTTTGCGAAATAATATTATTTAGATGATGATATTTGTATGTGTTTATTTTCTTTTTAAAATAATTTTTATACATTTAAGCTATTTAATAATATGTAAAAATTATAGTTTAAAGTAACAAAACATTTAAAAACAACATACGGACAGATTTCGGACATTGTCATGAGAAATACGTTGTAATCATAACGCATTCAAATTGTAAATGAAATTATTCAAAAACTAGTATATTATATCTTGAAAAGTAAACGAGATTAAATATGTATATGGTTTATTTACGATTGAAAAGATGGAGCAATAAACAAAGTTGTTCTCCACTTGACTGAACTAACATTGAATTAATGAAGTGTCATATCGACGGATAACAAATCACAAGAGCAAACCACATTCGGTGGAAGTCTGATAATGCCGATGTTTGTGTTGCTCGGTTTCAAAAACACTCAGATATTTATGCGTATTGTAAGGCAATATAATAATTACCGATGACTATCGAATGGTAATTCAAGTTATTTTGATTTGTTTGTGAAATTTTAGATAAATCAATAATTTATTATTGTTTTAACTTACTGGGCTAGAAAATAACTTATTAGCTTGTTAACACAAACGATATACACGAATAATATGGGGACATTAATTCTCCCATGGGCCTTAATCGGTTTGTACGTTAGGACGCACTTTTTTATATTTATTTTACACAAGATAAAAAGTATGTTAGATGTATACATACAATAATTTTATTAAGAACAAAGTGTTAACTGTGCATTGAAATAGATGTTTACTATTGGCACAAAAGGTGTTACATTCATTTGCCTCTTAAAAAATATATGTACATCGACATAGATTTATTGAGTAGGACTAATTATAATAGGAACATACACATTTTAAGAGATTGTCCTTGAATTAAGATTGCTTATATTTTTCAGTAGTAAGAAGATGTTTTATATGAAGGAAAAGAGATTTAAACCAAAAGAGTGGCTAGAAACATTGAAAACGTAATATGAGGGATTTAATAACACAGACAAGAACATATAAACCATGTATTGAATATCAGTTGATTGGGGCATTTAGCATATGTCCGAGAAGAGAACAAAATATTTATTGACCAATTTAATCAAATTAAAACAGTTTTACCATTATATCATCTTAAAGACACACAAGTCTGTTTGCAAAATACACAACTTGTCTACATGATAAATCGTTCAGAACTGCGTAAACCTATATAAGTATGACACTTTAAATAATATATTAAAAAATACAGTATAATTTCACTTAAAATATTATATAATGAAGGACTTTCAACGACTTGAATAAAAGGGCATTTGTTAACATAAGAGACCATAAAGAGACCATAACTTTACTACAACCCATAAAATAGTGGAAGATATGTAGGCATTTTGGTGTGTTTGGTTGTGCATAATGAAGCTATCAAAATACAAAATATTGGATAGAACTATTTTACACACAATATTTTAAACAACTACTTTAGCCACTTCAGGGTAAAACAAGTTCGCACGCAGCACGCTGAGGGAGGGAAGTGAATTTCCTCATAACATATTTTAAAACTGAATATCAGTTTAAAAACATACATTTATTCCAATTTTTATTTAAATATGAAGACATTGACTTTTTGGCTGTTTTGATGCTCCTGGTTTCATTTAGCTGCAACGCTGGGAATACAATTTTTCCCATTATAAGGTTAGAAGAAAGACCAATCCGGCTTGAAAGTTGGCGTGAGGTTGCTGGGGATGATTAAAGTGCAACAACAAATGAATAACAGACTTTCCTAATGTATAACCCCCATAAGAAAACGAACTAAGTTTAGTCGATACACATTTTCTTTTTAACTCGGTAAATATTAATTCTAGGATGACGGGAGAGGGCTTACAACTTTCCCCTCACTAATTTCCATCTTTTTATATGCATTAATTTTACATCCGGGGCTTATCTGACCCTTCATGGGCCCAATAACTCGAAATTTGAAAGATGAATCCGTAAAAAGGGGTTTAGAGATTTCCGATTGTTTTGCCCAACGAACTTGTCCAACTGATTATAGAAAGGAACGTTCCTACCAAGTTTTAAGTAAATCGGACAAAAAATACGACCGCTAGATTGCAATTACACACACACACACACACACACACACACACACACACACACACACACACACACACACACACACACACACACACATACAAGTTCACTTTCCATATGAGATTCACTAATAATACAAAGGCTAAGGTTATTACTTAATCTACGGAATATAATGACAGTTATACCGGAGGAATAATATATATAACGAATGAAAAAATGTATGCTAATTGTTCTTATAAAAGTGCCATCAACAACAAAAGGACATATATTTAATTGAGTTTGTTCACATAATCAATGCAGTATAGTTAAGAGTATAAACAAAAAAAGAGTTTGTATTGTTCTGCTGTATGATTTAAAATATTACAAGACAAATTGGCAGTAAAAAAACATAATAATTTGTAATTTATAAAACTTTCATTGAACCTATGACTAGCATAAATAAATGACATCGACTTACAACTTAATTCAGAATACTTAGATGTACATCAATTAAAATAATAACACGAATTCACAATCTTGATATGATTCCTATTTCTTAATGATTATTCTAAGCATTATTAAAGCAATAATAAACCACATTTTTTCCAAACGTGAAATTTTAAATTATTATATTTGAATAACTTGCACTTAAGTGTCAGTAGTGACCGCCTACGAACAAGTTTATCAGTCAGTTGGGATCGAACCTACGCTTGACCTTGGCTGACATCCGAGTTCTTCCAGTGCTCAACCTCTGCGCTACCACGTACAGTTTAGTGGTCCTTTGCGTTACAAAATGTAATAAGACTATGAGTCGTATGGCTCTTTTCTTATATTATACCTTTTTAATTATAAACCTTTCTGTATATTATACTTAGAACCTTAATAACCGTCTAAGCATTTGCTGTGAAATATTTTGTTTTCCTCAGTAAACAGACAAATTACACTATAAAATTACATATTTCTTATTAAACAAGTTTTGATTCTAAAAAACGAGGCATTATTGATACAAACTGAACAACTTTGATTGCAGAGCAAGTGACAAGCAAAGCACTTTTGAAGTTTAAAGCTTCGTCGACAACCGACTTTCAAAACAGAGTTTTCCACCTTTGTCAAATTAAAGAAACACATTTAAATGTCGTAATCGAGTTATTAATCCCTCAATATTTGAACTTTATATTTCTCTTGATAGTGTGTTTTGTCTAGAATGTGTTCTTTTTACATAGTAAACCACTTGATTTATTTTAGGTCAGTGATTTCAGTGGTAATGAAATTGACTCAAAATAGTTTTAATATGTCAAACACGAATGAAATACAAATACGTAAGATAGAGGTAACCACAATCGTTAAGTCTATTCAGCTAATTACAAAATTAATACTTGTAATTTGTTTATTCACTTCAAATGGTTTAACCAATGTATGAGGTAATCAAGTGAATATTACTAAGCTTAAGATGGATGTATGTTATGACTTGTCTCTTCAAACATCCTCTAACCTATTTCCCATTATCCTAAAATACCATTACTAGGATTATACTGATAAAAATAATAATACTATTACTACTGATATAGAATACACTTATGCAATAAAGTATATACTGTAACTGGGATTTAATGTATTATTTACTAAACAAATACACACCATCAACTATCTTTAATGGAAATTAATCCAGTGAAAAGATTATTCTTTACTTAATGATTTGCTCAATGTGGTACCCAACCTGGTATTACAAAAAAGCTAAACAAATGTTTTATTACTGAAAGTACTCTTTATATAAGTATTAAAGTCTGAAATTTATGAATATATGTGTTATGAAAGGTAAATGTGTATGGATCATGCAGTATGCTTATATCTGATGGAATTAAGGACTAACTATAAGAATAAATAGAATAATAAGTTTTGCTATGCTTTATCATGACATTATCTTGGAATGCCTTTCTAATTAAAATGCCCTAGAACATTTTAGCCATTTACTAAATAAATAAATAGGATGGAATAAACCACGTCTCGCAACACAACCAAATAGATTAACACTTATGCAGTAATTGCATACAAAACTGTGCACAAATATGCGCATAACTGTGTTCTAAATATGCACAAATTATGGTACAAGAAGATGGAATTCGCTTTCTGATCAGTGTAATGGTTTAAATCCATCGTCTTGTACCATAATTCGTGTATATTTATCGCATTGTATGAAAGTACAATATAGATGTGAATGTATTTTGTAATTTTGTGAGACGCAGTTTAATTGTTGACGTTTAATTGTTAAAAGACGTATCATACTAAAATATTAAAATAAATAAACCAATTTTCTTTAGCTTAGATTAAGTGATAAATCAACTACTAGTTTTCGTTCTGCTATATTTAACAAGGATAATAAAATCTTTCACTTTGTGTAAATAATGAAAAACACTCTCAATACACAATAATTGCCCGTATTGTATATTCGTTTGTGTTAACAGATTAGAGTTAAAAATCCACTAATATTTACTGATGTAAATAAAGATGGTAGTTTCCTCAATCAAATCATTTTACGTTTGGGATTTCCTGGTTGTGTTCACAACTTGTCTCTGCTTTATTTACTTTGCGAGATGCCAACTTTTCAAAGCATCAACATTTTCGACCACATTCAACGTATGAGTATATTTAACCTGCTATAATTAAACTTTATATTTAAAAAATATGTTTACTTTTTATTATAAAGTTCGTAAACATATGCATTTGTATATAATAATGTGTACTACGATTATCGAAAGAAAGCGACTAACGGAGAGCCTCGCAGCGACCAAACATATTATTTCATAACCTCGTGGACACGTAAACAAAATAGTTAGAAATATACAATACAATGTATTTAAATAGTCAGGTAAACACGTTTATAGAACATTCCTCAAATATTTTATAGCTTATTCCGATGAGTAAGTTGTTGATAGTTATATTTTTAGAAACACAAATTGAGATGATTTTAATTGTTATTCCTGTTTTTTTAACCATAATTATCAATATAACCTCATCAGATAAGATATAAAATATTTGAGAAAAGCGATATACACATATTTAACTGACCATTTAAATAACTTGTATTCTAAGTTCTTAACCACGTGTTTTACGTTTCCACTAGGTTATTAAATATAATGTTCTATCGCCTTGCGGCCAATCCTCAAGTCACTTTCTTTTTAAAATCGGACTATAGATAATAGAGTTAACACATTTATATCGTTTATATATTTGGACCTTAATATGTATATCATAGAGTGAGAAACATGTATGTAGTGCATCAAAAAATACTTTGAACTGCAGTTTCATGCACAAACTACGCTTGGGTGTGTATGGTAAATTACGCTAAATGTAAATTTCCAAGTATTTCTTTATAGTTTTCAACCAATGAAAGCGTATTTATGTGAAGTACTAAAAAAGCCTTCAGTTATCATTACAATGTATTTTGAGCTGATAATAATAAAAAAAAGATTAGTAGTAAAGACAGATTTAGTGAAAAAGAAAAAAAAATGGTTAGAGTATTAATAGTAAAAACGCAATACATGCATGTTGTTACTGTTTGTATTTAGTTTGTTAACGATCACTAAAAACATCGCTGTGTAAAACACTTTAAAGAGCACATTATAATATATTCATGCAAGGAATATGAATGCAATCAACACAACAGTAGCACGGTATACATTATTTATTGCTCAAATGTTATATATATATTACTAGTACTAGTAACTACTATTAAACGTCAAATATTACAGGTCATCCACACACATACTAAAACCACAAAAATACGATACCTCTTTATTCAAAGTCCAATTCTTGGCATGAAACTCTGAAAATGCATTGTTTGTTAGGTCGTCTCGATCAATGTTTGTGCAGAAGTCCAAAAGATTGTGATTGATTGCGTATGTGGTGGATGGGACGTCAGAAATTAAATATATTATTGCATTTTTTGTTTCTTGTATTTTATTCAAGATTCACAGGGTTTCCACACAATACAGAAACAACATATGAAATTATGGATATTGACTCTATTCGTTCTGGATTTAAGTATGGATGAAATAATTATTTCAACAAAATAATAACAGCTGGAATATATTGACGGACGACATTTTGTTTTATTCACACTAATACTTATTTTGACTATTCAAAGGTAAACAGTAGCGCATGTAACAGTACCATGAGAAAGGATCATGACCTCCAGTATATTTCTTCTTTTAATTTATGGGACAGTAATAAAATAAAATAAAGTAAAAGGAAGTGTGGCTTATGTTTAATGTTGGGTATATGTTAAGTTAACATGAGGTAAAACTTACACTGTTACGTATACATTTTTGTAGCTGTACGAATAAAACTCTTCAAAATATAAGAAACAAGTTTGTTCAAGTTGCTGTCCCCGAACAATACTAAACAATAAGTTTGAAATAAATGTATTAATAAATGTACCAGCTATTTATTTTCCCAGCTTTTCAGGACGCACCCTACTTCACTCGAATGTTTAAACATGTTTAAACAAAAAGTGAAAATCTATTCATTAGAGGAAGAGAGGTGGTTACTTCCTTGTCACACCAACAGAAATGACGTGGGTCTATAAACTCATCACTGATGTTTTAATTCACTCATTAAGTATATTTATTAACTGTTATGCACCAATGAAAAACACTGACATCGTAACAGTTTGTATCACGAATATACACTATAATAGTATATCCTTCCACCCGTAAAAATATCGCTTGTAATTTACTGTCGTAATCTAGTGACAAATTACTTTTATTTATTTTGTTTTGTAAATTAAGATTTTATTTCAAAACATATATATTTAAGGCACGTAGTTAAATATGGGTCCAGGGATTTTTTTATTATATCACTTTAATAAAGTTTAAGGTATGATTTTTATTATTTAAGATATAATTTCTGCCATCGAAAACAAAGCTTATACTGAAATAATTTAAATTCATCGATATTTTAAAACACCCTCCAAACTAGTGCTAACACAAAATAAGTGTAAACATGGTGTATTTAAAATACACCGAGAAACTTCGGAAGTAGAGTCATAAAAAAAATATGTTAAGTTCCTATTAAAAATGGTAAACAATCTTCGGATTGGTTCCTGTTAGTCTATAGAGCTTTTATTTCATTGTTTTGTTATTTTTATATAAATACATCTACTATTTATTGAATGTACTACCTGGGTCTTGTTTATGTTTATAATTGGTTTAAAATTGAATTTAACGTTTTTAGAGTTTACCTCTTCAAAATAAAAAGGTTATATCTTGTAACTATATATTTTTATGTTAAGTATATACAGGGTGTCCCGGAAGTGAGTACAAAAACTTTGGAAATGGGTTTTATGGGTCAAAATAAAAATATAATAAGAGTAACATTTTTTCCAAAAACGCCTTGTTACTAAGATATCCGCCATTTTGTATTTTTTCATTAAAATTTTATAACTTAAAAACTCTTAAATATATCTTTATGAAACTTGGTATAGTGTTTAAGGTAGTACACTAATAATCGTAAAATATAGTTATTAAAACATATTTTTCCTTTTCAAAACGGCGGCCATTTTAATGTTTCTAACTAAAATTACTAAAAAAACGGGTTATTATACGAAAAAAGGTCAATTACACCTTTATTTAGTACCTTTAATTTCCTATCAAACGACACCAAGTTCAGAAAGATCAAATGACAAATAGCTGAGTAATCACGATTTTTAGATGTACAGACCAGGCGCACCCTGACAGCTAGTCCTCATTGCGCCTGGCCTGTACAACTAAAAATCGTGATTTCTTAGCTATTTGTTCTTTGATCTTTCTGAACTTGGTGTCGTTTGATAGAAAATTAAAGATTCTAAATGAAGGTGTTCTTGACCTTTTTTCGTATAATCAGCCATTTTTTATTAATTTTAGTTGGAAACGTTAAAATGGCCGCCACTTTGAAAATGAAAAATATTTTGTAATAATTATTTTTTACAATCATTTTATTACTACCTTAAATGCTATACCAAGTTTCATAAAGATATCTTTAATAGTTTTTAAGATATAACATTTTAATGAAAAAAAAAATGGCGGATATCTTGGTAACAAGGCGTGTTTGGAAAAAAAACTTTATTCTAATTTTATTTTAATTTTAACCCATATAACCAATTTCCAAAGTTTTTGTACCTACCTCTGGGACACTCTGTATATACAAATATAAAGTCATGTCATAAAATATTTAATAAATATTGTTAGTGTGACGCCCACACATAAATAAGTAATTTTATTTTACAAATTGAATCATGTTTTTTTGTTGGTTTTTTTACATACAAATTGCATTATTCCACTCCTAAAAGATATATTTTGTTTTACTAAACCCGGAACGACGTGTTAGCTATATTTTAAAGAAAACATTTGAAATGTTATTCTGAGGTATTTATTTTCTGTTATGTTACTATTCTATTATATAATGGTATACTGTGCACATTGAATGGACGTCTTTAGTTTTAATTGTAAAATGCATATATTTCGTATAAAATTTCAAGCTAAACTAACTATGTAAAATAGTTTATTATACAAAATAAATATTCATATATTCATCAGGAGGAACACGTGTTGCAATTCCACTCCAGTTTGACAAGTAGTCGCATGTGGATGGACGCAGATTGGTTATACAAATATACCAACAACACCATCAACGTGACGTTGCCTAACTACTGTTTGTGTATCTTGGCATAAGCTCTTGTTTGTTTTACAAATGATTGATTATTTTTTTAGTAATAAACTGGTTTATTATGAATAACATATTATTTGTACAACGATATCTCGAGTAAATATTTCTATAACTTACCTTTACCTTTACTTTTACTTAATTATATTAGTAATTTAGTTCACGTTATATAAAAGTAACACACTGCATTTATAAATGAAGACAATGCTCTTGCAGTCGGTATTGTTGAAAATCTAAGATGCTTTAACTAACGCTGCGATAAGCAGAAGGAGCGCTGATGTATTAATAATAAAAAAATTAGTGATAAAAGGATAAGAGTAAAGGCAAGTCTCTATTAGAATCACCAAGGGCACAAACAACGGCAATTTTGGGATGAATAGGGAATCATGCTATGCCAGAGGATTTTATTATTTATCAGCGGTGAGGAGGACTTAAGGAGACCATGATTTTGCATTAATTAAAAGGAACTAATTTTATTGATTAAATAATTATCAGAATTTGGTAAAACTTGGTTGAGTGCATGGTGAAAAGAGTCATGTATTTGTTGTTAATTGTATAAATAAGAACGAAATGCAAACTTTTCCCAAGCATTTTTTCTTTACCCAGTTCGTCAATAATTTGAAGATAATATGTATAATTTAACACAAGATAGGCTACCTAAATTGTAGGAACAACTTTTTGAAACCCAAAAATCTGTCATCTGTTAACCATGTACAGACTTGAGTGACAGCTAAAAATATAATTTATTTATTAAATGACTCTTAGACGACCTTCTGCTCTCTCATTTGCTGAGTAATGATTTTTTTTTCTTTCATACGCTAGTGTCATTTGATATTTAATGTAGGGGAGTAAAAAATGGAATAACTATAAAGGGCACAGCTATTATAAATAACGGAGAGATAGTTAGAAACAAAACGCAAACTAGCAAACAAGTTTAGAGTGAACGGAAAGGCTGAAGGCCGATCTCTGAACAAAAGTACCAGTACATGTTGTTTCCTATACTATGGCATAGTACTGAACCGTAATCAATATTTAATTATATTTTTTTTATTTAAACAAAATATAAGCCCTAAAAGTGAAATAGAGAGCCCATCTTACTTTTAAACTAATTACATATCTACAATTTTTCACTATACGATTCGCTTTAAGATTAAACACACCCGTTGCAGTAAGGTTTCAAACTTAGAACATGCATAAACGTCTATAAGGGAAGTGCATGATAATTCCAATCAGTAATGCACATTAATTTAAACTAGGCTGTCTTATGTTTAAAGTGTAGGAATTAAAAGATTTCTGATCAAAATAATATTCTTCCACCCATTCAACTGATGCATTTGTTCTATCAACTAGCTGTGTTGTTATATAAAACATTGTTTTATTGCACTTTTAATTCGTCCACTATCTTCTCGTATTAAAAAAACATGAAAAATAAATTTGAAACAATTTTGTTTGTGGAAATGAATTATAATTCCGAACTGAAACCATTAAATTTGTCTTTTATGTTTCACAAGGTTCTCGTAAAATCTGTTAAATTTACCCCGAATAGGTTTAAGTTGGTACATTTTTGCTCAATTTCATTTAACCATTTTTTTATAATAATTTTGTGATTGCTTAAAGTAAATTGATGGAAAACTGGGCATTACTTAAATCATTTATGTTTCAGGTCAATTAAGAAAATAAAGTAGACACGGTATTTACTATAGTTGATTTAGTAGTATATAGTAGTTTAAATCAATTATTCTATCACCAATTTATTTTAAAATTAAAATAAAATATAAGTTCAGACAGTTATATGTACGGTACTGATAATTTTATTGAAATTACAATTATCTTTTTTTTATAAATACTTATATTATGATGGCATTGCAATTTATATTTAAAAATATTGAAGAAGGTGTAATGTATAACCAACCCAAGCCCAATTCCAAAAAGTTATAATTAATTTATTCTGAATTTCATATTTTTTTTGTTAGGTAACATCATTCCAGAATCATTTTGGGCAACACTAACCAGAATTAATTGTTATTTAATAAATTATTGTAGACATTTTCTATCTCTGATTAGTATGGAAATACGCGCCTAGTCACGTTGCCCGGACCTCCCACCATGCCACCAGTCTCGATCTAGTAGTCGTTCCGTGAAGTACCTGACGACACCGTGTGTCTTGTTTTGTGCCTGGCTTTTGTGTTGTTTTGATTTTTATTTTTTATTTTTACTGCTTTTACAGTTCTCTGTTTTAGCTTTTTGTGTTTCTCGAGCCTTGTCTGGATTGTGCATTTAATATTTTGTGTAACTTTGTTATGTTCTAGGTGTTTTTCTCACCTGAAGACGGAATCAGATTCCAGATCCCGAAACGTTGTAAAATTTGTTTTAAAAATCAGTGATGGAAAATGTTCGCAATAATCTCTTAAATAACATAAACTCACCATCATCAACAATAAACTTTAACCACACAATTAAATAACAGTACTGAATGCTCTAATTACTAGGTGTACGCTAATTCCCCGCGAATAAGGATAATTAATTGAAACACATGATCAAACTTAAATCGAGTCTCATAAAAAATTAAATATCTGATCTGAGTAACATCATCAGAATACATTCCGTTATCATTTAACTGCCGCCAGAATCGGGGTTTTATGTCTATATAGCTATAGTTCTTGTCACTTCTCCCCTATGAACCACCTATCGCGGTAGCTGAGTGGGTATCGCACTGGCTCTTGGAGCGTAAGGTCGCAGGTTCGGATCCCGTCGCCGATCTAACATTTTATCCGTATAAAAACATTCATTCGTGTTTTTATCAAAGTAAATGTTGCATAAATCCGTAGATTTATCTATTTTTCAAATAAATTGAAGATTTCAGGGATGGTTTGTTGTTAGGATTGGCACGGGTGCATTATCTTAGAACAAACAGAGTATTTTGGGCTAGGCAGTGACTTTAGCAGTGTGGTTAATTTAACTTTTAAGAGAACAGTGAGTTTCCTAAATGAACTAATGTTAACAATTTCTATAGGCCAAGTCAAAATATCCTTAAGGATTAACAATAAGTCGTCAGGTCCAGTTATTTAGATGACAAAATGAGATTTCAATATATTGTTTCAATAGCCTAGGCTGTCATGAAATTAAATTCTATAAACATGGGTAGGTCCAAGACCGTACATGAAACTTCTAAAATGGCAAGTAGCCTAAGTGTATAGGCCTACATTTTATAGCCATAGGTCCAAGTTTATGATGAAAACAGCTCATTATAATACAAACTAGGATATGTAAAATCTTTTCAGATAACATATATTAAAGGCTTAATTTTATTAGATTAGATTAAAGCTTTTGTTTTGGTTCGCTACAACATTCCTGGTAATGTGTTTAAAGTATTTTAAAACAGTTGTATTTTACAAAATGATATTTCAATATATTGTTTCAATAGCCTAGGCTATCATGAAATTAAATTCTATAAACATGGGTTGGTACAAGACCGTACATGAAACATCCAAAATGGCAAGTAGCCTAAGTGTATAGGCCTACATTTTATAGCCATAGGTCCAAGTTTATAAAGAAAACAGCTCACTATAATCTAAACCTAGGATATGTCAAATCATTTCAGATAACCTGTATAAAAGGCTTAGTTTGGTTAGAATAGTTTAAAGCTTTTAGTTTTGGTTCTCTACAACATTCCTGGTAATGAAAGTATTTTACAACAGTGGTATTTAAAAAAAATATATTTCAATATATTGTTTCAATAGCCTGGCTATCATGAAATTAAATTCTATAAAAATGGGTTGGTCTAAGACCGTATATGAAACTTCTAAAATGGCAAGTAGCCTAAGTGAATAGGCCTACATTTTATAACCATAGGTACATGTTTATGATGAAAACAGCTCACTATAATCCAAACCTAGGATATGTCAAATCATTTCAGATAACCTGTGTAAAAGGCTTAGTTTGGTTAGAATAGTTTAAAGCTTATGTTTTGGTTCGCTACAACATTCCTGGTAATGTGTTCAAAGTATTTTACAACAATTGTATTACCAGTTTAATGTCGGCTTACTCTTACTATAATCCAACCCTAGGCTATGTCAATACATTTAAGATAACCTTCCGAAAAAGGCCATTTGATTAGAATAATCTATAGCTTTTATTGTGGTTACCTATTACATTACTGGTAATGTATTTTAGGTAATGTAAACAATTTGTATTGTTAATTTAGTGAAAATATAACCTACCATATAATTGTCCTAAAAAATAAATTTTAAGGTTGTTCGCTCACTGTGACTAACTTCATCAAAACTTTCTAGACAAATTGAGGCTTTATATACTTTTTACACATGACAATCACAATATTACCAATTGTCTAAGACAATGTAATAAGACAAACTACTTTATGAGTTAAGTTAATATCTTAGTATCTACAGTCATCTATTTTGAAAAGTTATTTTGAGTTTTCCATCTGCCACGCGTCGTCTGCCACTGTTACAATCGTTGCCTCCGACGACTGGCGATATTTACACAGAGTAGGCATACTAAGGAAATATTTACTGTATGGATATTTTTTTTAAACATACACCTAATAATTTTATAAAGTAATAAATATGCTCACTACTTACAATTATACTTCAATTTATCTCTCTTGTGTGTTTTTGTTGGTAAAAACCTTTTGTTATCCAGTATAACAAAGTATACTCTAGTAAACTAACTCTTGTTACTCTGTTGTTGAAACATAGACCTCGGCTAAATTTGATCGATGCCGACCAAATCACCGTCGTGGTGTATTGATGTACCACTAAATGGCTTCCAATGTTATTCTTATGGAGAAAAAAATAAATTTGGTTTTAAGATAATTTTATTAATACTGAACGAAATTATCTGAAAAACGAACTCGAAGAAGATTTTGATCTGTTAAGTTTATCTGAAAAATTTTAAGTTTAACTGTGGAGGCGTTCTCGAGTTATTTTGGTCACAGACACGCCAGTTGAGTTGATTCTCTTACCAGTCTAAGTAGTAGAGTTGTGTATAAGGATAATATTCACTTCGTTCAGTTATCCAATAAATCTTGACGTTTGGATCCAACGATGTTAATAATTGTGATGAGTGTTTTACAACATAATGCTGGAATAATAAGTTATAACTAAAGTAAAATACAATAATTAACATACAATTGACAATATTTAAAAATACCCCCGACACAGTAAACCTGCATACTCAGTGAATTTCCAATGAATATATAACATAACACATTAAAACTTAACAGGATTAATAATAAATATATTCACAAACAAGCGATATTAAAAATATTAATTATTCTCCATAAGAATAACATTGGGGAAGAGTACGCAGGTTTGCTGCTACGGGAACCATACATGAAAATGTTGTATTTTGTGCAAACAACGATAAACCCCAACCAGATGAAGCCATACACCAAATTTTGCCAGTTTATGATCATAAATAAGCGAGATATACCATTTTTCTTTTTCCCCATAAGAACAACACTAGACAACGTACTGTGTTTAGCACTTTCAATATCTCAGGAACCAATTGTCGTAGAGCAATGATAAAAATGCCAAATTGTTTGTTTTTTATGCTGAATTAAATGGTAAAAATTAAAATTTGATTTAAATAAAAATTATATGTGGAAACCCCAAAAAACCCATTTTTGGGGTACAAAACCCCCCAAAACCCCCCTTTGGATGGTGCGATTCGTCTGGTTTTCGAACTCGTTAAAATAAATGGTGCTTTACACATTTGTACCAAATTTCTAAGATCGGACCTTTTTTACGAGAGTTATTGTGCTTAGGGACACATACATATATATATATATATATATATATATATATATATATATATATATATATACATATATAAAAATTTGAACGAATGGTGTTTTGGCATCTGGGGACCTCAAAGTGAAAAGATATCATGGTCTCGGGCTTAAGTCTTACCATGAGACCTACGGTAATAGCTTCTTCCCTATATGGTAAATTCGCTAAAAATAAGAAATAAATCAAAACTTTTCAATTAACTACTTGGAAGATCTTTTATTTTACGTTTACTTGTCGTTCAATCCCACATGGAAAAATTTGCTTGTTAAATCATCCCTGATCATTCAAGTTAAAATGCCTGAATTAAGGCGACAAGTTCAAGGCATCAAGGTAAAATCTGGCCTGTTTCAAGAGCTCAAATCAACATCTGTGCTGCTTGAAATAACCTAAAATATTTTACCTTGATTCAAGGATAAAAATTGAAGCAGCAATTACAAATTAAGGCAAAACCAGGTTATATATGAGGTTAAATCAGGATTAATTAAGGGTTAAATTAGGAATAATTTAGGGTTAAAACATGAATAAATCAAAACTGAATAATTAATATTTGAAGGTTAAATCAGGAATTAATCAAAGCTAATAATGATTACTAATTCAAGGCTAAAAATAGCATAATGATAAATTCTAGGGTAAATTATGAATAAATCAAGGTTGAAATATCAACTAATGAGTATTGTTGCTACATGCACTTCTAAAATAATCCATTTAGTAATTTTAAATAACAAGCTTAAAATGAGATCTGATTTAGTGTAATCAACTAGAAGGTTGCATAATTTGACAATTCATTTTAATTGAAGGTATTTAAGTTTGTTAATAACCAAATTTTCATTATTGTATCAACATTTTGTTCACATTCGATAGTTTTGTAGACTGTTTATAAGTTTATTAAGTTATTTTAAGTTTGTCAGAGTATTTTACTTTATAGTTTAAGTTCAGTTATTTCAGAAACAGAATATAAGAGGCAAATGGATATAACATCTTTACTCATTGTAGTGTACATTACTTTAATAACTTAGTTAAATGTCTGAAATCATAAAGTATGAAGTTCAGGTTGGATCAGGAAATTATCGGACCGTTGTATTGTTTACTACAAATAGAAAGGGGAAAATATCAGAGGGCTTCGGTTTGCACCACTAAACTTGTCATTACAAATCGGTTTTCATTATTGCAGCAAGATACCACTGGTACCACTTATGTACCCCTCCCACAAGCATGACAAATTTTGAAATCTGACATGATGGAATCTGATAAGCCTGTTACAAGCTATGGTGATATATTGAATTTCTATAAAATAATGCCCACTAGACATTTGTTCTTATCAAATTATAAATTTAAGGTCAATCACAACTTATTTTCAACGTTCTAAATTGACCTTGAAACGGAACTGTAAGTAAAATGTTTGTGTGATTGTTGTTTGTAAGGGTTCTCTCTTATTTAACTGTAAGATACGAATTGGATATTTTTGTAAGCAATAATTGTAATTGTAGAGGGAATAATGTATTGTGTAGTAAGTGTCATAGTAAGGACTAGGCCAGGGACTATTATAACCTTTCATTTTATTTTGGAAATATAACGAGGTTTTCGTGGTATATTGTAATATACATTAATAACAATAGCATCACCATCCCAAAATAAATGCTGAAGTAACGTTGGATGGTTTTACTATGTATTTTGTAATAGCGTTAAAATTAAACATTCCAAATAGGTTATGTTACTGTTAACGTAAATATCTACAGTCGAGTTAAATTATGTGTAATTAATATGCTAAACACCTGTATAATAGGGGTATAATAGCATTATTTTATGAATGTTACTAATTTTGTCATGAATTATTAAATCCCATCACACGGTGTTTTATTTTAAATTTTAACTCTTAGGTTTTCTACAATGTAATGTTAAACATTTTCATATTTACCCATAGAAAAGCTATTTAAAATAATTTGCTATGATTGTGTTTTCAACCTGAATTTTAAGTTGTTAATAAACATTCAAAATATAAAGTGTAAGAAATGCATGCAAACAATGCTGGACGGTATTTTTCAATTATAGAAAAAGGATCAATACCGGAAAACATATCCTAACATCTACTGTGATTACAATAGGATCGATTTATTATTAACTTTATATCCTAAAATATACAGTCTATAAACATTGGTGTTTTTAATAACTAAAATACGATATTAAAATAATATTGAGGATAGTCAAAATATTATAATGTGTGTTACGAAAAGTTTTACTAATTTATCTATACAGCTTATTCTAATAATAGCAGAATAAAATCCATGATAATATTATTTTCTGCAACACATTAAGCAGTCATAAACAATGACAAAAACAACCTCAGTCCAATATTAAAAGTTAAACTATGGTTTTATACAGTATGTTTCAGATTTTATTAAAAGTAACACATTTCTTTCAATACTGCACCTTAACTGTGGTTAATATATTAAATTATTAATCTTAAGATGCTGGGTAGTATGGTGTATTTATAAAAACTAAATGGAAATAACTATTAGTTTTAAGGTCATATTTTATAAATAACAGCTACATTTTTTTTGTAAACAACAGTATCATAGTGCTGAAGTTTAACTATGATTTACAAAATTAAACAAATAATGGATTAAAAACATTGCATATCATAATAAAACTATATTTAACTGTTTAATTATTTGAAACAGAGATCCCTTTGCACTAGTTTTAATATTATTTTCTGATTAAATTTGTTATGAGAATCTCAAACGGAAGAGTTAATTTTAATGTTAAAAATTTGTATTGCAAATAACAAGAACTTCACTTAACTAATTACACCCATAAATAACGGTTATTAATATTAATATGTATCGGAACAGAGTCATAAAATAATTTACTCTGGAATCCATAAACAGAATAATCATTATTGAGGCTATCTTTAACGTGAACGTATTCCATTTGTTGTTGAACATCTTCCGATAAATGCATAATATAAAGCTAAATAATTAATGAGTAAAAATAGATTAGTTAAGTAAAGAAACATGAAATTGAAAGCCCGTTTTAGTTTTGGAGGGACAGAACAGGGATATTTACAGAACAGATAATTAACTGCAAATATATCTCTCCCCTTCCTAGATTTGTTTGGTATTTCCTACCTATTTCACGATAGCACTAAAATAAACATGAACAATGGCAAATAAATGTATATAGGTTGATAATATAATTCTCAGATTCCCCAAACTTGTGAAAACCCTCGTGTCAGTATGAAAGCACTAGTTGACTTTCTTGCAAAACAAAAGACATGATGTATGAGACTGTTTTTGGTTTGAAGTGCAATAACAGAGTAGAGTTCATCAATGCCCCTCTTAATGATACTCAACTAAAAATTGTATTAAAGTATGCTTTCAAATACAACTGTAATCCAGATTATTATGGAAGTTTTATATTCTTTCGATCCAACAACTTTGTTCCTGAAAAATATGGAAATTTCCAAATAACCAACTTTTCAACAAAAACTTTTTGGGGCATAATTATTTTTGATAAAGTTATTTTAAATAGTTGGAAAATAATCTTTATCCCTAAAAGAGTATTAATGGAATATAAATTCTACAGTTGATAATAAGTTAAGGTAAGAAATATAATTTTAAACCAAACCTCCTGATATGTGTGTTATATATTTGACTTTCTGGCTGAATAGTCATGTATTTTGTTTAGGTTGCTATGTCTGGGGCAGTTATGTTGTATACTGGAGGTTTAATTTGTGTTGCGTAAATGCTTAATATTTAATTTACATTGATACGTAACACACATACAACCACATCCACGTCTATTTTTAATAAAAGAAGGAATTATTTTAATTGGCATGTGTGCAAGTTTAAGTTAAGTTTAAATAAAGAATGTATGTATTTTATTAATTTACTAATATATTGTTTTCCATCAAAAACATTTTAATTACGATTCCAAGATAAATCGGGAATATGGTTCCCACGAGCCTTTTTTTTTTTCTTTCTTCGATCTCTGAACAGAATTGATGAGAGTAGAATTATCAATGCAAATAAACTTAAACGTGTTAGGCAAACATATGTATACGCCTTGGGATTTAAGTTACTATTTATAAATTATGTTGTTGAAATATGCTTTAATTTTAATTTTGTGTACCCAGAAATTTATTCCTATAAAAGGATAATACAGTTTAGTAAATTTATTTTCAGTGGTATGTAACTTTTAAATTGTTTACACAAAATCAAATTTATGTGGGGCTGGGTGTTTTAAATATTCTACTTTCAGGGATTTTATTACCTTGATCTATACTTTAATGTTTTAATATTTTATTAATAATAACTGCAAATTACATGGTTTTACCTAAACAAAATAAATAATATGCTAGTTAAAAACAACGTACAATTATTTCGATGAAATGTATATCAAATAGTATAGTTACTTTTGTTAAATTGATACTTTAATATATTATGTTGATTGTACCATTTTAATAATAGCCGTAGTAAATGAATAACGTTAAATAGTATTATTCAAAATTGTTTTTGCATTATTAAATATGTCAGGGATACTCAGCCAAAAGCCCCAAAGCTAGTTGAATTAATTTATAAGATAAAACATTTCGAAAGTTGTAAGTTGTATGCAATATTTTACATAAAGATGTAGGAATTTTAAAATTCCTAAGCAAAACTATATGCTGAGGAATATGTCATGTTTCAAAATTATAGGTAAAATTCTTGAATGTAAGATCTGATACCTTAAACAAAGTCGAATATATGTCAATAAACGTAACCTTAAAGGAGTAAATACCACATTTATTTTGATTAGATAAACCTAAATAATTATTATTCAAAAAATTTTAGACAGTTTTAATCTAAAGTAAAAATATATATCACCACCCGTTTATTTATTCTATGTACTGATGTACTGCTGATGTAGTCCAGTATTATTAGCCCAAAAAATGACCTAACCTGGAACAAATTGTAACAGAAAGTTTCTCGATTGATTTTTATATAAAAAGATGTGATAAAAACGATGCCGCAAAATCTACCAAAATCTGACGTGGCATAAGGCCGACATTTTGAAAAATATTTGGCCATGTTGGAATGTGTAAGCTTTTACTAAAACCATTACTGTGAATGATATATTAGACTTAGATAAACGACTCTTATCTTAAAATGTTTCTAATACTTTTGGTTACAATTTAAATATATATTTAATTAGTTTTTAATAAGCTTATAGAAAAATATTTAACTTAAAATCAAATTTTGTCACCAAATGTTTCGTATGTATACAATTATACAAATTGTTGATTATGACGTTTTGATCTGACGTGAACGTGTTCTAGATCACAATGTAGAGTAGTAAATGTTCTACAGATTATGTCTATTGCCATAATTCTATCGTTAAATTAACATGTAACGGGTGCGCGTTTATTGCTTAACTTCAGGACGCGAGAGCTGAGGTGCAGGCGCTTCGCCACGCGGCCGCGCCACGAGGCTGGGTTACTGATTGTTGGTGTGTAATACATTTATCCGACAATATTGTTTACATATAAACTGGGTCCTCTTATTCTGAAATAAAAATGTATTTTATTGGCATGGACTTGGCTAAGTAAACAAAAAACCAAGTAATGGTGTTTTGAATACTAAATTTATATGCGTGTATTTATATGTATAAACTTGCAGACAAATATGCGATCATAGCATGTAATTTGTAAATTGTTGCCCTTTTACTAAACAAAAATTGTTAACAATGATACATTTTGTTACAAACTAAAACAACATCAACAACAAAAACAACAGTATACAAGGCCCACCACCATACAGAAAACAGAGGAAGCACCTCTATTTCCATGGTTAACGGTTTTATGTTGCATGGGTGGCACCCGTTACATGTTAATTTCATGATAGAATCATGGCAATATACTTAATCTGCAGGAAATTTACCGCTTTACATTGTGATCTAGAACACGTTCACATCAGATCAAAACGTCATCATTTCTATTTTATGGATACTTTCATTTAGTTTAGAAATTGTTCAGGCAACGTTGAAGGTTTGAAGGTTTGTTCGTGTTAACGCACGGTTGCGGTCAGAGATCGTACAAGCTGTAACTGCACTTTATCACACATTGTTTTTAAGTACATCTTATGATGTTTATTTATTCTATCGTTAGCTTAACAAACAAGACATACTGCCATAAAATTATAATTATTGTGAGATTATGTATATTTTAAAAATATTTACTAGCTTAACTGTATTTTTAATTAATTATTAGGTAATCTAGTATTTTTTCTTACCTAACCTGGAGTTTCGTGCAACCTAATTTTCTAAAGGTTTTCTTAATTGTATTAATTACTTATTATAGTTATATTGCATCGCATTTTGTAAGCTAACTTGTAAATGGTTGTTACCGTTGAATAAATAAATAAGACATACATAGAAAGTATCAAGAAAATTTTAATTTTAATGTTAAGTATGAAAATTTGCTTTTACTAATCTATGATGGAAAATTACTGCAATAATTTCTTAAATAACATTTTATTTTGTTCTATTCTTTCTCATCTAGTGATTTAAAATACCAAAATGAAGTCAAATAATATTTTTAAACATAATTTACATCTTTACAAAATATGAGTTTTTTATAATAATATAAATTAAATAAGAGTAACTATACGTTTATCTAAATTAAAGGTATTTTACTATAAAATGCTTTACATTATTATTTAGTAATATTTTTCTATTATACGGTTGTATTCTATTATTTGTATTTTGTGTGTATAAATGCAAGCAATAAAGACAAATTTGTTGAATAAGACGAGAGTATGATTAAAAAAAATAAACATCGTAGACGGAACTTTTAAGCCATCCAACCTTTAACTATTTATTTCAAAACATCTTTCTAAACGGGATAACCTTTTGTAAAAGAAAGACTTATTTTATGTATGGGTAGTTTTAATCAATTAATCAAGTTAGTATGAGACAGTTAAATCCAACTATACAACGGTATTTGATACTGTTATTTTTTCGGTTTTATTTATTTATTTAAATATTACAAAATATAATGGTTTCTGGTTTTAGAATTATAACCACAATCATATCATGGTTCTGTCGTTACTTTATTTGTGATGCATAGATGTAAAACCTAATTTCCCTTAGAGAAAATAAAAAAATATATATATTGCTTTCGACCGTGGAAATAAATAAAATGAGACCCTTGTAAACTTTTATTTAACAAGAAAATCAGAGTTATAAATTTAAAACAGTTATTCTCTTATATAATCTATAATGTATGTTACGTAAATAATTGTTTCTTACACATAGAGATTAGTTTACCAATTATTAAATTAAAACATTCATAAATATTGTATTAAAACTTATTTAATAGTATTGTGTTGTTATTTTTTAACATGCTAAACAGTATTCAGAAGACTTGTTTTGCGCATAGGTGTATGTGAGTTGCTCAGCGTCATGACAACTTAGAAAATATAAAAAACATGATTCATAATAATTTAATTATTCATGATCGTTACTTAACCCCTTGAGCCCCAAGTTGAATGTGATAACTCAAAACATGATTGTAGATGGAGAATAAGCAGTTCTACCGTTAAAAGAACTATATATATATATATATATATATTAAAACCGACATGTAGTGTAGTCTGGCAGATAGTAACCACGTCGTAATAGACACACGACGATAGTAAACGGAAGTAATAGACACATTATTTGTAATGCCACACAGTCCGATACAACTGCTAGCCTATCAGGTTGGCTGAGTAGTCTACCCCGGGATCAGGGAGTAGTGGTTGGATCGAGGGTTTGAATCCCGTCTCAGTTGATGGTTTTATGTGCATCTCATGGAGAGTTCACCTATCTGTGGCAGAGTTGCAGGGGAGGGTGCCTTAAGCAGACGGTGGACAGCACGGTTCAAGCTGACGGGATTATTCTGATTAGGTGTTTTGCTACCTTTAACTTATCCTCTCTCTGTGTGTGTGTCCACCAGATTTAGGTTTTTTTTAGATTTTAAATGTTCAGGTTTTCAGATTATTTAAAAAATAAGAAAATAACGCAGATTCAACAGTTCCATTCTCAAGCTTAGGGATCAAAGGGTTTCGAAGGTGCAAGATGCATCCACTCTCTCTTAGATATCAATGTTAGTTTCACTAAATAGTTGTTTTTATTTGGTGATTTATCGTTTAACAATAAATATGGTACATATTGAAAACTATAATACTTAATCAATATTGGCATTAATAAAAAAAAATTCAACACCAATGCGGTTGGTCATTCATTGGTAAGGGGTTCTGCTTTTGACTATCTCACTCGACCGATAGGCTTGTAGTGGTTTTGCCCCTAGCCACGTGTGTCTAGTTTTTGGTTAATAAAAATCAGGCCTTGCCAGACTTGGTAGCCATACATTAAATTTATTGCATAGCAAGTCGACGTAAATTATGAATACAACAATTTGCAAGTTATTTTACTATTTTACCGCAAAATTTGAGCAATAAAATAAAACATTACTTAAGGTAAAACCAGTGTAATGGACAAACGTATGACTGCAACTAATGCAGTTTGTTAAACGATTAGTCTAGTTATCAAAATAAGGTTAACACACAGTGAGCGGGTGACCCAGAATCTGGTCTTGGCTCTTAAACATATTTCCATGTTTAATCATTTTTAACGCAGCGAAAGTTTTCAAAAGTAAGTACTGATCACTGCTCTGCTAAAAAACACTTGATTTATAGTTTAATGCACTTGGCCCCATTTGTTTCAAAAAGGTTGTATGTGATGATCAGTGCAATGGTGAGTGGCGAAATCAGTATGATACAGAAAGGAATTAGGGCCTTAGTGTTTTAAGTTACATAATTCATTGTAAAAAAAATACCCCCGTCGCAGCAAACCTGCGTACTCAGCGAATTTCCAATGCATAATGTTTCTCTGAATTCCACATAAAGCCGCGTACCAAGTTTCATAAAAATATATTCACATATAAGTGATTTTAATTATTCTCCATAAGAATAACATTGGTAATGCGTACGTAGGTTTGCTGAAACAAGGAACACAAACAATTGTTTTTTATGCTAATATAAATATAATTTAACTAGGTGAAGCCACATACCAAGTTTCATCAATATTCAATCATAAATAAGCGCTATATAACATTTTAGTTATTCTCCATAAGAATAACATGAGGGCTGAGTACGCAGGTATGCTGCTACATGAATAACCAACGAAATATAAATTTTTTGTGCAAATATCAATATACCAGTACTATTTGAAGCCACATACCAAGTTTCATCAACATAAATTCATAAATAATCGAGATATCAAATTTTATTTATTCTCCATAAGGATAACATTGGACAACGTACTGTGTTTAGCACTTCGAGTATCTCAGCAACGGTTGGGCGTAGAATCACAATTTAAACACCAAAATGATTGTTTTGTGGAACTGAACAGATTTCTAAAAGAAAATGTGAAGTTTAAATTAAAATAACTGAGGAAATGCCAAAAACCTTATTCCCATAAGATTAACATGGGAGATTTTATGAGTAGGTTTTTTTGGATTTTCTCCGCAACCACTTAACCTAGGTTAATAATTCAAAATATTAAATTATTTGTTTTTTTAAGCTCTATAACATGGTCAAAAGCAAAATTAAGTTTTTAAAAAATTGTAGCGTGAAAAATGCAAAAAACTGATTTTTGGAAAATTTAAAACCCCCATAAACCCCCCTTCCCATGGTCTGATTTTTTTGGTTTTCAAACTAAAGTCATGAATGTCATTTTACACATTTGAGCCAAATTTCATAGAAATCGGACGTTTTTTACTCAAGTTATCGCTTTCACAGACTCACACACACACACACACACACACACACATATATATATATATAAATTTGAACGAATAGTGTTTTTTTCATCTGGGGACCTCAAAACAAAAAATTATCACGGTCTCGTACTTAAGTCTTACCATGAGACCTACGGTAATAGCTTCTTCCCTATAGGGGAAATTCGCTAAAACAAACAATAAAATACCAAAGTATTTAGTGTTATAATAGTTAGCTTTTTACCTCCTTATTTATCATTATAAATTACTGTAAAAACGAGTTTTAGCATATACTTTTTGGTATTTGTAAAAGTGTGTTATTACTTTATTATTAAATGTCATATTAACTGTTACTGCATTCTAAGAGAATTGCGTGAACTTCAAAAGTAAACTCATTAATATTAAAAGCAACACACGAAATTACATATCTGAATTTCGTGTTGAAAATATTAAAACAAAATTTTAAATGGATTTATACTTACTTAATTTACTTGAAGTAAACTTTACTTTACTTACAATACTTGTAGTTTCCGTTCGTAGTCCTGAGACAGGAACTGGACAGGTCAAGGGATATAATAAAAAATAACTAAATCTAAAATATGTTCTTCTAGGCCTAATGATTTATTCAATTAAATTTAGAAAACTTTCCATATCGTAGGAACCGTTCTTAGTTAGAAATTATTTGTCTTCTATTTTAAACTTTGATATTTTATGGATGTCTTGACGCTTTTTTGAAAGAGCCTGAAAAAGTTTTAAACCTGAATAGTGGGATTTTTGTTCAAACAAATTAAGTCTATGTTGTTGAGCATGGATTCCTTTTTTTCTGGTATTATAATTATAACTTATAAAGTGAGGTTGAATATTTTGTGATTTAATATAAACTAATGATTCGAAAATAAAAATGCATGGGACAGCCAACAGGTCAAGCTGGATAAATGCATCTCTACAACTGGCATGTGGTGGCACACCCAGGATAGTTCTTATTGACTTTTTTTGCCAGACGAAAATTCTGTCAAAATTGCTCTTGATTGCACCCCAAAAAATGGTTGAATAAGAGATGTACTGTTCAAATGTAAGAGATGTTGTTGAATATAGATGATGTGTTGTATTGATATAGTTAAAGCCAGTAGTATTAGGGACATTATAAAATAATATTCGTGTTTCTAAGTCCAATAATTCATACACAGTGACATATTTAATAAAAGCTTACACAAAGCCAACATGGCCGACTATTTTTCAAGATGGCGGCTTTATGCCACGTCATACTTTGGTAGACTTTACGGCATCGTTTTTATCACATATTTTTCTATAAGAATCAATCAAGGAACTTTCTGTTGCAATTTGTTCCAGGTATAATCTTAATTATACTGGACTAATGGTATATATTACATATTTGACCTTTTGGTTTCAGTTTTGTAATTGAAAAGTGTGTACTTTATTTGCAATAATTAGACAAGCGTGGTCATGATTAAGAAATTTAAGTTCGTTAAATGATACGAAGTATAAAATCATAAACTTTCCCCATGTTAATTATATGGGAGAATTTTTACCTAGGATTTTGAGGATCTTGGCCTTAGTTTGAGAAAACCAGGCAACATGAAGTCATGGAATTCGTTCTAATTTGAAGCTTAGACATTCCGATACTCCCCAAAGTTGTCACATTTATCAGTTTATCCTTTTAAGTTCGTTATATGATACAAAGTATTAAGTCCTTAAATTTCCCCATGTTAATCATATGGGAGAAATTTTGGCCAAGAACTCGGCCTTACTTTGAGAAAAACCAGGCAACGTGTAGTCATGGAGTTTGTACCGATTTGTAGCTTAACCATTCCGATACTCCCCAACATTTTCAGATTTATCATTATCTCCTTTTAAGTTCCTTAAATGGTATAAAGTAAAAAGTCCCAAAATTGTTCCATGTTAATCATATGGGAGAAGTTATGAAGGAACTCGTCCTTAGTTTGAGAAAACCAGGCAACGTGTAGTTGCGGAATTTGTTCAAATTATGAATCTTAAACATTCCGATACTCCCCAAAATTGTCGGATTTATCATTAACTTCCTTTAAGTTTGTTTAATGATGTAAAGTATAAAGTCCTGAAATTTCCCCATGTATTCATATGAGACAAATTTTGACCAGGAACTCGGCCTTAGTTTGAGAAAACCAGGCAACGTAAAGTCTTGGAGTTTGTACCAATTTGAAGCTTGAATATTCCGACACTCCCCAAAATTGTCAGATTTATAATTTTCTCCTTTTCATTTTGTTAAATGATCCAAAATTTAAGCGTCTACAAACCATTTTGGTGGTATTTATAGTATATTTTGTTTACAACAAACAGCTGATTATAATCCCAACTTGGTGAGTTTCGTTAGACAGCTGATCAGGTCATCAAGCTTTTGATTTATTTTCGTCTGTAGTAAACATTAACGTAAATTTTGTTATTTTATTGGAAGGTAGGAATGCCTTTTTCACACCCCTGCTCCCACGGGGGTAGTGTGGAACTTCTCCAAGAGAATACTACCCACTAAACGCACCTCCCGCCCCTCAAAAATGGATGAGATAGGAGGGCGACCACAGTATGAGCGGGTGATTGTAAGCTGTAAAGAGTATCTTATTATTTAAGAGTTAATTTTACTATCTCCCTCTTATATAGAGAGTGGAGAAAGTTTTGTTTTCGGCAAAATTTTCAAATTTAAGTTATTAGTTGAAATATTCATTTCGGTGGTCCCTGATAAAAAAATTGTTTTCAGAGTGATGTCTGTGTCTGTCTGTCTGTCTGTGTGTGTATTTGTCTGGAGGTGTACAGAGCTGGAGACTGCACCCGTGGTCCGATTTTGATGAAATTTGGTATGTAGGTTACTAATCCACAACACCTTAAGGTGTTTTTTTTAGAATTTTTGATTTTTATGGGTAGTTATCTCCCCAAAACCGCTAAAAAACTGAAAAAATAAAAATTTCTCAAAAAATACTCAAACGATTTTTATTAAAATTTAATTGTTTCTAGAACTTAAGTTTTACAACAAAATAACACCACCCGCATTTCTGTAAAAAATTGGGTTTAGAGATTACAGTATTATTTTCAGTATTACAGGGCTTAAAATTTAAAAAATTCCGGTTTTTTAGATTTTTCATAAAGATTTTAAGTGTTAAATAAAATTTACTTATCACCATTAAGGAAAGCTAAATAAAGTAAACAATCTTGTGTGTTGAATTTTTATCATACGGCTACTGGTTGTAAAGAAGGAATAAATGTTCATTTAAAAGTAAACACAGTACGTTGTCCAATGTTATTCTTATGGGGAATACAAAAATTGCAATTTCTCTCTTATTTAATGAATAATTTACTTGACTATTTATATGCAGGTCAAGTTAGCATTAACCAACAGAGGATTCAAAATATGAATCCCCCAACCCTTAGGGAGATAAGGGGGCGATTTCCTTCTTAAAACCACTGTGTGTAGCAAAGGATTTTGCAGTGACTCCAAAATTGGGATTTAGGTGAACATCACTGAAAAAAGATTTTTTTTTAACTTATACTTACTTAGACCTACGTTATATTCTATGGTTATTAATTGGAAAATAATGTAGTCATTAAAGTTGGGCTAGAGGGGGTAAGAATGTTTCATTTTCCTGATACCATTTATTTAGTTTTGTGATCGTGTAAGTTTTTAACTGTATCTCGCCACATATAAAGGTGCATTTTCATAATTTATTTTATAATATTGTCAGTAGGTACATATTAAAAACTGCAGGTATTTCATTGTTGGTGATTGTTTCTACAGGGTACCGGACAATTCAAGCTTAATATTGTATCAATCGGATTTCAACGGGCACCTACTAGTATGGTTTTATTTTTTAAAGGATAAACTGAATATTTTTATGACTGTTATATTAAGATCTTTTTAAATGGTTACAATACAAACCTTAAGGATACACATATTGAAAAATATTTAAATGTTTAAAATATTTAAATAATGCGTACAAAATACACAAATACATAATCAAATCTTGGAGATTAGGAGTCACTCAAGTAATTTTAAACAACTGAAAAACACAACCATTAATTTAAAGCCTTAATACGAAAGTTAACTCACTTGATTAATGCAATTTATACAAAGTTTAACACATAACTCTTGGCTTTCCTAAAGTTTAGAAGTCGAACTAAATCAACATGATAGCACTTGTTGACTTCGCCAGGAAAACAAGCAATTCGGAATTTGATATCATAAATTAATGTTTATTCGAAAGATGATATAGAATATATCTCTAAAATACCCCCAGTCGCAGCAAACCTGCGCTCTCCGTTAATTTCCAATGCGTATATATGGGTCTCACTACTACCTAGAGCCATTTTTGTAGAACAAAAATTAAAAAACCAAAATGATTGTTTTGTAGTGCTAAATTTATTGATAGAATTAATTGTGGAGTTTTTATTAAAATTATCTGAGGAAAATCTTAATACCGTTATTCCCATAATATTAACATGGGACATTTTATGGACGCGTTTTTTGACTTCTCCACAACCACTTAACCTAGATTAATGATTCAAAAAACAAAATTGTTTGTTTTTTAAGCTCTATAAAATGGCTATAACGGAAATCTAGGGTTTTAAAAATTTTAGAAAAAAGTTCAAAAAACTAATTTTTCGAAAATTGTAAACCCCCATAAAACCCACTCCCCATACACCGAGCGATCTGGTTTTCAATGTTAAAGTCATAAATGTTACTCTCCACATTTGTGCCAAATTTTATCAAAATTGGGGGTGTCTTTCAAAAGTTATTGTGGTAACAGACACACACACACACACATACACACACACACACACACACACACACACACACACACACACACACACACACACACACACACACACACACACACACACACACACACACACACACACACACACACACACACACACACACACACACACAAACACACACACACAGATATATATGTCATATTGGTATATTAGGGCTACTAATATTATTAGATGTATTTTCATTATTTAACAAAGTACCCTTTTTGTATAATTTTTTTTATTTTCGACTGACATATTTCGTGCGCTTTGGCCTATTTCAAAGTTAATAAAAAATATAATCTCACATTTAAAATAAAATATAAAATAAATATCAATCATATGTTAATATTAAGTATTTTAAAACTGCATATGAAATATTTGCCAGAACACATAACATATTTTCCATTCATCTATTCATTTCTTTAGTACTATATTATATGATTTTAACGTTTCTATGTCTTATTTTTTTAAATTTTGTCAAACTTCGGGTTGTTTTGATTAGGTAATACTGTGTTCAGTATTTTTGTAGTCTTTATTTTTAAATTAAAGGTTATATTCATATCTTTTTTTACAAAAAGCTTCTCTCTATCTCGTTCAAACTCTAAAACTGGTAGATGTTCTTTTAGATCTGTATATTTATGTTTTGACTTCATTAAGTGATCTGCAAAGTTAAATTTCATGGATGTTTTGTTATTAGATTTAAAAGCTTGTAAATGTTCATTGAATCTAACTTTGAAGTTTCGAGATGTTTGTCTATATAATTTATAATAGATCTGGAATGTACAAGATAAAATGTAAAGAGTGTAATAATTATTACCTAGGTTAAGTGGTTGCCAAGAAAATAAAAAAAAATACACCCGTCGCAGCAAACCTGCATACTCAGCGAATTTCCAATGAATATATAACATAACACTTAACAGGATTCATAAGAAATGTATTCACAAACAAGCGATATTTAAAATATTAATTATTCTCCATAAGAATAACATTGGGGATGAGTACGCAGGTTTGCTGCAACAAGGCACGGAAAATAATGGGTTTTTATGCAAATATCAATAGAACTCATCTCAGTGAAGTCACATACCAAGTTTCATACATATACATTCATAAATAAGCGATATATAACATTTTAAGTATTTTCCATAAGAATAACATGGGGACCAAGTACCTAGGTTTGCTGCTACAGGAACCATAGGCGAAAAATTGTTTTTTTGTGCAAACAACAATAAACCATAACCAGATCAAGCCATATACCAAATTTTGCCAGTTTATGTTCATAAATAAGCGAGATATACAATTTTTCTTTTTCTCCATAAGAATAACATTAGACAACGTACTGTGTTTAGCACTTTCAATATCTCGGTAACCAATTGACGTAGAGTAATGATCAAAATACCAAATTGTTTGTTTTTTTAAGCTAAATTCAATGGTATAAATTAAAATTTGATTTATATTAAAATTACATGTAAAAACCCCAAAAAACACATTTTTGGGGTACAAAACCCCCAAAAACCCCCCTTCGGATGGTGCGATTCATCTGGTTTTCGAACTTATTCAAATAAATGGTACTTTACACATTTGTTCCAAATTTCATTAAGATCGGACCTTTTTTACGAGAGTTATCGTGCTTACGGACACATATATATATAAATTTATATATAAATAAATATATATATATATAAATATATATATATATATATTAATTAAGATTGAGTTGATCCCCGAAAATTACAATCTACTTGTTGGTCTCTGTTGTATATAAACGTATTACTTGTGGTACATTATAAGTTTGGAACAATTACACATGCATGTGGCTCTCTAATCTAAAAAAACTTACCTTTTATTGGTTTATATATTCACTGAAAACTTACACATGTATGTGGCTCTCAGACTGATATAAACTTATTACTTGTGGTACACTATAGTTTTGGAACAATCGGATATGCCTGTGGCTCTCTAATCTATATCAACTTATCTTTTGTTGGTTTATATATTCACTGAAAACTTACACTTGTATGTGGCTCTCTGACTGATAAACCGATCATCAGTTGGTATATACATTCTTTAAAAAATTGCATGGACTTGTTGCTCTGTAGCTAAATAAAAGCCATCGCTTGTTCCTTTGATGTTTGATATATTCTTATCGCCAAATTTCCTACACATGATGTTTGGAAAGCTGAGAAATAAATTGAAATGGGAATTAGCCGCGGCCTACGATAAATAACTGAGCCATGCTCGAAGGTCTTTGAATGGAATTTTCCTGAACTCTTTATCTATATTGGCTTCCTCACCATGTACATAGTATATGCAAAAAAGTATTGCTCTCATTAATATTTTCAAATTTCAGTTAGTTGTAGAATTATTTGTTTTGGTGTTCTCTAAACCCGAAAAATTGGTTTTGAAGTTATGTCAGTCTGACCAAACAAACCCAGGGACCACAACAAAGCCCTGAATTAAATACGATTTGCAATGTAGAAACTAATCCACAACATCTCCAGGCGTTGTCATTGTTTTATACTAAAAGGGGTTTTAAAATGTTTTGAAACCACAAAAAAATTGTACAAAAACAATTTCTCAAAAACGGCTATACTGATTTTGATTACAATTTTGTGATTTATAAGTTTTTATAAGCTCTATAATCTCTAACTAAATGGCTTCACCTGGTTTTCTGGATAAATTTCTAAGATTCATAGTAGTAAGGGCGGCCACCTTGGCCCCAACACGGGCTCTTATGGAGGATAAAATAGCATGGACTCTTATGGAGAATAGAATAACATAGGCTCTTATGGGGGGAATAGAATAACATAGACTCTTATGGAGAATAGAATTGGGGTGTAATTACTACCCTCTGCGGTTGTTCTGCTACCCTCTGTGGAAAATATCTATCTCTTACATCCTTTTATGTTCAATCATCTACCCTCTGTGGTTAACTATTTAACCCTCGTGTCCTGTTGTTGTTAACCATCTAGCCTTCTGTGGTAATTATTTGACCTACGTTTCCTTCTACATATCTAACCCTCACGTCCTTCTGTTGTTAATCAGCTAAACCTCGCATCCTTCTAAATCCTTCAATCCCTTCTGCAAATCTAACTCCAGCTTCTTGTCTCGCAGTCTAGTGTATTTGACGAATCGTGACCAATTAAAATACAAATCTGTAATTGGTCGGGATAAAAATGCATTCTATTGGTTGTAATTCGCGTTCTGTGTTCTGATTGGTAGTTACTTTTAGCGCTCTTTATTCGCAAGCGTTAACTTCACTCTACCCCTTGCGTTCGCACTAGTCAGAAGTCCCTGCGCTACTCCGGTTGTTGATTTTGCACCTGTGCAAATATAAACTTACATTTGATTATAATTATTTTTAGAGTTCTTGTATTGTAGTAATTTTAATTCTCCTGTATTGTAGTAATTTTGCGTGCTTAGTGACCTGGCTATACCTGACTAACATATCCTTACACCGAAAATCTCACTTTCTATTCTTGTTCTTAAATACAGTAGACTCACATGGTTAGAGCAGTTCTCAGCTAGAGTATTGTTTGCTACCTCTATTACCTTAACTTTCATCATAACTGAACCTGTAGCTCTGCTTTGACTTGTGTAGTTTTTGTGTTAGTATTTTTTGACTTGTATAGTTATACATACGTACAGTGCTCTCCTACATACTATTTACCTCTAAACATAGGCTCTATTACCTCAATCTGCTCCAGTCGTAACACTGATCAGGCGTGTTTTATGCTGCTTCTGCGTAATCGTTAAGTGTTATCTTGTACAAATTATTATTGTCTTGTTGATTCTGCGCTCTCAATTTTAATTTAATTATATCTGTGAGCTTGGCTCTGGTTGATGTATTTGATCTTTTTAAGCGTAAGAAATTTGTATATTACAGTTTAGATTGTTTTCTCAGTTTTCAGTATTTAATTCTCTGTTAAAGGATGGAAGTTTCTAACATTAAAAAGATTTCTCAAAACCCAGTAAATGTAATTGGTACCTCTGAAACCTATGTTAAACACTTCAGGTTGTACAGGCTGGAAACTGTTTTCAAATTCACTAAACCGCCAAGAGGTATCTCTGAGTTTGATTGTATTCGTAAAGATTTTAATCAAATTGTTGAAAATCTAAAGCCGACACTGTACCTACCAACTATTTTGGATTTAAATTACAGTCTATAAGTTTAAAAAGTGCTGAACCCGGGAACGTAGCTTTGAGAACTGTCTCTGAAGTTAGTGGTGATGTTCTTTGGGATATTTTTGGGGGCATCATTCAAAGTAACTCTGATTATATTACATCTAGCGACACGTTTGGAATTGACGTTACGAGGGTAAAAGGCATCACATGCCGTCTTTGCAACCGCTTCTTCAAAAATGAGCGGTGTTTAATAGCCCATCATGGGCAAGTATGTAAATCTATAAAACTCTGCCGCGATTGTAAGAAAATATTTTTTTCATTAAAACGTAAGACAGCTCATGTATGTGGAGACGTTTATTGTAAACTCTCTGATGCGTTCAAAGAGCCCGCACATCAGTGTTTCGTGAGGGTAGATAGGAGAACTCCGAAATACCAAGATTTTCTTTTCATATTTTTTACTTTGAAACAAGATAGGATGAGTCTCTTCCCCCAGATCCTGATAAAAAAGTTCATAAAGTTAACTTGTGCGTCTCACAACAGTACTGTTTTAAATGTATCAACGGGTGAGTGTCAAAATTGTTCTGAGAGGCAAAGAGTCTTTGAAAAAGAACCAGTAAAGCAATTCATGGACTATGTACGGTAATGGAAGTTCGAAAGAAATTTAAAGATGTATGTGTGATTGCCCACTACGGGTAAGGTTTTGATTTCCAATTTATTCTACAGTACACCATGGAAGAAACTAAATTCACACCAAAAATAACTCCTCGGGGAACTAAAGCTATTTTGATTGAAGTAGCCAACGTAAGATTTGTTGACTCACTTAGCTACTTCTCAATGGCCCTCGCTGCACTCCCTAAAGCCTTTGACCTTCCTCTTGAGAAAAAGAAAGGTTATTTCCTGCATCTTTTTAACACTCTGGCAAATCAAAATTATGTAGGCCTGATGCCTGACAAAAAGTATTATTCCCCAGAGTCAATGTTTGAAAAATGCTTCAAAGACTTTGAGACATTGAACCAAAGCTACGATGAACGAGACGTTGAAGAATATGTGTTTGATTTTAAAAAATAAATCTTGGAGTATTGTATTTCAGACGTGGAGATTTTAGCTCAAGCGTATATAAAATTTAGAGCCTCGCTTCTTGAACAATATAACGTAGACCCGTTCCTCGAAGCTATGACAATCGCCAGTGCATGTAACTTAGCTTTTCGCCGTAAATTTCTAAAACCAAACACAATAGGTTTGATTCCTAAAACGGGTACAGACTGACAAACAATCAATGATCAGTTGCTTTACAGTGGTTGAAATGGGAAGAGGAGATACGTGGATTGAGGATTGAGCACGCGGGCCGAGGTAAAGAAGTAAAATTTATTGAAATGAAAGTTGATAGGTTTGACAGTGAGAGAATTTGAGTTTCACGGGTGTAATTGAAACGGGTGTCCAAAATGTTATCCATACAGCAGAGAAGAACCTCTGCAGCACGATCCTTCAGACAGTTTCCATCCCCGGAACGAAAGAACCAAGTCCAAAATTTACAAACTGAATAGTTATGAGGTTGTAGAGATGTGGAAATGTGAATTTAATAAATTTAAGAAAAATAATAAACTAAATCACTTGAACCAACTATCCATTCTAAACACACTTCCACTCAATCCTAGAGATTCCTTTTTTGGAGGTAGGACAGGTAATACTAAAACATATCATAAATGTGAAGAGAGAGAAACGATACAGTATGTTGATTTTTGCTCCCTTTATCCGTTTGTAAATAAATATTGTAAGTACCCCGTTGGACACCCTATCATTTACGTTGGAAACGAGTGTCGAGAGAGAGGTCTTGAAGTAGAGGGATTGTTGAAATATAAGATTCTACCTCCTTACAACTTTTATCATCCTGTACTTCCCGCTAAAATGAATAAGAAATAGATGTTTGTATTGTGTAGAACTTGTGGGGAGACTTTAAACCAAGGGGAATGTTTTCATGAGAGTGAGGAAAGAGCGTTAGTTGGGACCTGGAAAATAGATGAGATTAGAAAAGCTGTAGAAAGCTGTGATTTTGGACATGTACGAGTTGTGGGAGTACGAAGTCGCCACATATGAAAACGGAGATTTGTTTACAGATTTTATAAATACATTTTTGAAAGTAAAGCAGGAAGCTTCAGGTTATCTATCCTAGCTGGTGTAAGACAGAGGAGGATAAAGATAAAATTGATAAAAACGGGGGACTTAGATCAGTAACCAAATAAATGTTAAATTCATTCTGGGGCAAGTTTGGTCAAAGAGAAAACATGAAAAAAACTTCAATCGTCAGAGACTCTAAAGAATTATTCAAGTTGGTAACTCAACCAGAAGTAAATGTAAAGAATGCTGAAGTAATAAACCAAGAAGTTTTGCTAGTTAATTGAATCAAATACATAAGAACGTTTCGAACCTAGAATCCTCTCAATAGGATCTCTTAGATGACTGTGCATCTCTTGTAGGACCGTATGAAAAAATTATGGTGGTTTTAAGTGAGGAGCTCTATCCAAAATTTTCAGCCTGATTCCTTTGGTTAGAGGGCTTTAAAATGTTTTACGAATTAAAATTCTGAAAACAGAAGCGGGGCTACACTTGAAAAAGTTGCTCACCTCCGTCGTTTTCAGGCCCGTCAATGTGTAGCCTATAAGACAAAAATAGAACCGCTGCAAAGGAAACATTTCTTGATCCCCGGTTCAAAAAGGATGGGTTTGGTTTAGATTCAAACGCAGAAATTGCCCAACAGTGGGTAAGTAGTACGCTTTTACAACTATAGAGATATTTTACAACTATTAAAGTCAGGGCCGGATTTAGGCCTAGGTTCAACCTGTGGTGCCCCTAACAGTTTTCCACTCAGGCTGCTGACCATTTTAAATAGGCCTATGTCATTAAATCATTAAATTATAGTCCAAGACGCCGACGCAACTAGGGCGTATTTTAAGGCGAATATAAGTGAAGTGAGTTTGTTTTACTCTGTTGGATATGTGGGTTTGGTGTGCCACGGGCGCCTAAGCGTGCGGGCATGCCTAGCCTATGCTTAAATCCGGCCCTGGTAACATTAATTTTAGATTTTTTAAAAGTAAAGTTTAATATGATTATAAGATATGTTTAAAATGTGCCAATATAAGAACATCAACTGATTTGTCCAATCTCCTTCTAAAATACAAATTTTATATCAAAATCTAAATTTTCTTCTAACGGTTTATAAACCCTCTTCTGATCGCATACATTTAAAAGAGGATCACACTTACAATTATGTAAAATCAAATAAGTAAGTATGATTATTTTTACTGTAGGTGGTTGACGAGTTTTCAGCCATTATGAAACAGCAGTCCAAATACCAATAATAAATAGGGCTGAATAAATACCAAATGATGGATATGACCTGTGAGTGTGCTTGGATACAAAAGGAGCAGAGATAAGCTAGTTAATATTTCATATTCCTTCTTTTATTGATATACTAGCTTTTACTCGCAGGCTTCGCCCCGAATTATTTATAAAAACTATGATAGTTATTTGCTTCATTTTGTGGTTAGCCTGTGGAACTACTACGAATCAAGATCAGTTGTTTGTATTTTCATCAGCTCAAACAAAAATGAATATCCATAAGGAATACATGGGAAATTTGAACCCCCGTGGGGCATAGCCCTATAGGATCTTCACAACTTTAATATGCCTATATGTTACTCAGGACTATCAAGTACCTCTATGCAAAATTTAAGCTCAATCGGTCTAGTAGTCTCCACGTGATGGAACTTCATAGTTACGCACAAGCATCCAAACTTTCAAATTTATAATATTAGTATGATTTCCTATATTAATTACAAGCTTTATCGAAGTAATCATGCCGTATTTAGGGTCTTTAGACCTCTAGGCTAAATCAGTGGTGCAGGCCCTTATTACAGTCTTACTATAGATTGCAGACTTTTTGCTTGAATGAAGATTTTGTATTTGGTTCCGTGTGGTGCGGGCCCCTAGGAACGCACCTATGTATCCTATGCTTAAAACCGGCCCTAGAAGTAATAAATCTTAATTTTAACTTGGTTGTAATTTTAATGTGTATTTTTATAGGTAGCCAATGCTCAAGCGTCAACTTTCTCAGCACTGGTAGCTGACGACCAGTATCTAAACATGCCATACTTGGAGAGGAAAAAGAACCCTCTAGCTATTTGGGACGAAAGGAAGATTATATATCCAAGTTTGACCAAAATGGCTCACAAATACCTTTGTATTCCCGCAACATCCGAGCCTTCCGAACGCATAATCTACAAAAATCAGGACTTATGACGAATGATCGGAGAAATAGATTGAATCCAAATAAACTAGATGACATTTTATTCCTAAATGGATGGTTCGGTACCCAGCGCAAGAAGTAAACGGCTTACTTTGTAAAAGTTATTTGTACTTGTAATTTAATGTAAACTAAAAGACTTTTATTTACTAAAGCTAATATTTGTTGTAATTTTGTTCTACTCCATTTATATATTTCCCACCTAATCAAGCAAAGTAGTTTACTCGTTAGTTTACGATTTTTTTACATATAACAATATGAGTAAAGACATATATACATCCTTGAAATGCCAAGTAACGTCGAACAAGTAATTTATTACTGTATGCAGGGAGTCGGCGGATCACCACTCACTCAACTCTCCGACTCTCCCACCTACTCCACGTGGTAGTTGCAGGACGAGTCGACGAGTCGAGTCTGACTCAACTCAAAACTCGAGTTGGCGGTAGTAAACGAGTCGAGTCACTCTAGTCATAAAAGTACTCGACTCGACACATCACTACTCGACAAGCCCTCTTGGCTTCACACTTCATACTGTACTGTATTGGGTCAAAACATCGACTGTCACCGGCATATCGCAGTGCCAAATTAATTTACTTACATAATTATTCGATTTAGAAGTTATTTAACTAAAGACATTAATCCCGAATTATATGTGTACAAATACTGGTAATAAATTATATCAGTACTACCTTTAATTTTCAGGACGAAAAAATACGGTTTCCCACAAGTGGAATGATATTATCGATGGAATATTTGTTTCGGTAGCGTAAGAGCAGGACTTGCGGTATTATCATTAATAAAAAGTATTCTGTTAATATATAAACCAACATAAGATACGTTT
This sequence comes from Allygus modestus, assembly GCA_963675035.1. NCBI lineage: Eukaryota > Metazoa > Arthropoda > Insecta > Hemiptera > Cicadellidae > Allygus > Allygus modestus. Next base: position 88,347,049 of record OY776112.1, on the reverse strand, counting down.
ATATAGAATAGGAGCCACATGCATGCGTAGTTGTTCCAAACTTATAGTGTACCACAAGTAATACGTTTATATCAGTCAGAGAGCCACATACATGTGTAAGTTTTCAGTGAATATATACATTTATATAGACAGACATAACCACAAAATCCACTTCTTCGGGAGCATTATCTGTTTTCTATCATTGAAATAAATAAATTGAAATTGAAATTATAACAAATATTTCTACCAATAACTGAAATTTAAAATGCTTAGGAAAACAATACTTCCTCCATATACTTTAACTTACTCTGTTTACTTAAGGGGGAGAAAATAACACATTGCAATTTCATTTGTAATAAATTAATTGCTATAGATTGGGAGATTTCCTCTTTCTCGAACGTATAATTAATATATAGCTTCTCTGAGAAATTACAAAGACATGTGTAACTTATTGTCCAAAAGTGGCCTGTACAACTTAAGACTATTTTCTAAAGATATAGAGTGAAGGTTTATATATGGACATTTAAATTTATAGTTCACGTCGCAGATATTATCAATCAGAAAGTTGATCTTGATCAACTTGGGGTGTGCCAGAGCCACATGAGTTAACGGATCAACTCACCATGTTAATATCTACACTCTTGATCAACTTGATCTTATGAAACAGATCTATATATATATATATATATATACATATAAAAATTTGAACGAATGGTGTTTTTGGCATCTGGGGACCTCAAAATGAAAAGTTATCATGGTCTCGGGCTTAAGTCTTACCATGAGACCTACGGTAATAGCTTCTTCCCTATAGGGGAAATTCGCTAAAACTGCTCATAAAATCTCTTATGTAATAATACTATGGGAAAAAGTTTTTAGCTTTTCCTCAGGTAATTTTAATGTAAAATTCGCATTTGCTTTTACCAAGCAGTTCAGCTCTACAAAACAAACATTTTGGTTTTTAAGTTGTGATTCTATGTCCAACCGTTGCAGAGATATTCAAAGTGCTAACCACAGTACGTTGTCCAATGTTATCCTTAAGGAGAATAAATACAATTTGATATATCGATTATTCGTGAATGTACATTGATGATACTTGGTATGTGGCTTCACGTAGAACTAGTATATTTGCACAGTAATTTTTTTTGTTGATTATCCCCTGCATACTCAGCCCTAATGTTATTCTTATGGTGAATAAGTAAAGTTTTATATCTCCCTAAATTATGAATATAAATTAAAAAACTTAGTATGTAGCTTCAACTGGTTGAGTTATATTGATAATTGCACAACAACATACTTCGTATTTTTATTTTTGCAGCAAATCTGCGTACTCAGCCTAAATTTTATTCTTATGGAAAATGAATAAAATACTATAAATCACTTATTTATTTATGTATTTTTATGAAACTTGGTAAGTGGCTTATTGTGGTATTGAGAAACATGTGGTTGCACTGGAAATTCGCTGAGTACGCAGGTTTGCTGCAATTGGGGTATTTATATTACCCATAAGAATAACATTGGATAAAGTAGTGCGTTTACCACTAATTACAAATTTCAATGTTGTCCGCAAACAATTGTAGAATAATAATTAAAAATACCAAAATATTATTTGTTTTTAATTTGTATTGGTGATAAGTAAAATTAAGAAATTAATGTAAAAAATGTGTACGGATCTCGGTTTATACACAGATAGTCACGACTAATAAAAGGAGTCACTAGTAGCCATAACAACATGAATTATATTTTCTCTTTACATATTAGACTATGTATAGGGGAGAGAGAAAAAGGATGGTTTGTTAGAGTGAATTATTTGATAATGCATTTTTTGTTTTATACTTTCCACGCATTATATTGCCCTAGTCAAGTAAAATTTATGAACATTTAGTTCATAAATAATGTTTTTTCCTCAGAGCAGGGTTTAAATATTAAGATATTTTATAACAATAAATATGCATCAACTAAGCTGAACATCTCGTTAAATGTTTGTCTAATTAAAATCAGTTAAATATTACAATTAAATGACATTTCTTTATTGTGTTTTATTAATCATTCAATATCGAAACGCGGTCTTAGGTCTAGAAAATGGTGAGTTACTTATCCTCTTTATTAAATATTATAATTAATATTTCTGAGATAAAGATTGCTTGATGTACTGTTGTATTTTCAGACATAATACATATGCCAGAATTATTTCATGATACAAAGTTATTCTATTACTCAGCAGACTTAAATATGTTTAAAAAATATTGTATAATAACTGTACTGTAAAATAACTGTATTTAATAAATGTGAGGCTTTAAATATGTTTGTATTTCACTATCTTACGAAACAAATTGCAAGTGATGTGGTAGGAAACATAACTAAATAATATTAAATACGGTCTAGAGTACTGGACACCCCTTAGGAGGCATGTTCACTTCTACACATTGTATAGCAGTGGAACGTGCTATACCAATTTTAAGAAGCTCTGTGGTACTTTTATGACTGGTCGTAAATAAAACTTTCACTCTGAGTTAATAAACAGAAATATCCTCTGTGACTATACATAAAACTGCAAGTAAAATTATGTTACAATAATCTCGTTCTGATTTCATTAACAGCTCCATACTCGAATATTGAATAGCTTCGACATTAATCTTTTATTATACCAGACATATTATACCTGCTTGTTTTTTTCACAGTTTCATGTAATCCTATTTTTCTTAGGCTCAAGATACTTAAAGAGGTTGTCAGAGAGTTCAGGAACACCCTCAGTATTAACTTACCAACATATTACAACATTTAAAAACATATGCTCTCCATTACATAAAAAAAGACAGTCCTAGTATAGGTTAAATTTTAGTGAAGAGGAGCATCTATAAGACCACATGTCAGGAATAAGGAATACTTTAATTAAAATATGGTATCCAATTAGTTTTTTAGCATAACAAATTAAAATACAGAATTAACTATAACGATAAGAATAACCAACCCAATCACTCACAGTTCGAAACTAATCACGCAGTTTTATGCGTGAGATGAACTTATATAGTAATACTATATAAATCAGCTATACAATCACGGTTACCTACAATGTTCGTCAGGTTTCATCGTGAATTCATTCATCTTGAAATCTTCTCCAAGGTTTTTATTCTAAAGCATAATCCATGGATTTGATTTCCAATCAAAACATTATTTTAGACGAGCATGACAAGAATATTGGATAAAGATCGAAACCTAATAGTCTGCAAGAAAATAACACGCTTCTTAAACTATTAACATTAGTTTTACAGCCATAAATAACTAGAAATTGAAATTTCTAGTTGTAAAATAAAGAGATACCGAATTTATTTTGAGTGTTTTAATGAATTTGTAGGCTCAACAAAAAACACCTTACGAAAACGCAATACAGGCTATCGATCAGATATGACGAAACCGCCGTATATTCAAACGGTGGTTTAAATGGCGTAACTTTTAACCATAACAACATTTCGCTGAGCATGAAAGAAATTGCCAAAATACGTTGGCATGTATGCCAATAATTTCGATTAGGAATTGTTCAGACTTACGAAAAAAGTTGTATTGATAATTGACAACCCATGCTTATAAAAGTGTTAAGTGTACAAATTGTGTTCAGATAGAAAATCATCTGTAAATATACAATTATATTAAAAAGATTTGTTTTAAGTTATATGTAATTTTATTTCCAATTACTAGTTTTTATGAGTATATATTTTTGCACGGTTCAAAATACGAAACAAAAAAAGAAGAAAATCGTTTTATAAATTTCAAGACTCTCAAAGGAATAATTTATATAACTTAGTGAAAGCAAAAAGAGAACCTTTCCGTTTTCACGCAATGAATTCTTTTGGAAGGTTGGTCCATCCGGCGCAGTCCCTCAGGAGTACGTTAGCTTAAAACAAACTTTTCTCTTAGGAAAGACAAATTATATTGTACTTGGATTCATTCTTCTTACTTAAAACTAAATAATGATAAACAGCAATTATGAAATACGGTATACATGCAGTACGCACATTTTATATTAAAACTAGAATAGGTAATTAGTTTAAATTATATTTCATTACCAATGCGGACTATGTTAAAAAACAAACTTTGTAACACACATTTTTATTACATTATATCGTGTTCTAAAGATTGTGTCTCGAGATTACCACCTTTTTCTAGTTTAAACAAGAATAATTACCAGACCATACATTAATAAACAGGGTAATTATAAATGATTGATACAACCTTATAACTCTACATTTCAAAAATGTAACAGAGTGGAAATTTAAATTTAATTTTATCTGATAACAGAAACAAACAAGATTCTTAATACAAATTACAAATGCTATACGTGCCCCCTTCTGGCTGCACGGCACACATCCATGCGGTGGTTGAATTTGTCCCAGACGCGGGTCAGCATTTCATTTGTTACCAAATTAACTGCGGCTGTGATCCGGTTCTTAAGCTCGTCTAGAGTTGTTGGCAGGGGCGGCAGGTAGACAGTCTCTTTCACGAATTCCCACAGGAAAAAATCACATGGCGTGAGGTAAGGTGATCTGGGAGGCCAGGACAGCAGTGCTTGATTTTCATTTCCTTTTCGTCCAATCCATCGCTGAGGTAAACTCGCATTGAGAAATTCTCGAACATGTTTGTTCCAATGAGGTGGAGCCCTGTCCTGCTGGAAGATGAAATCCTACGAATCTTCGGTAAGTTGGGGAAGAAGCCATAACTCCAACATGTCTAGGAATGTAATCCCATTTACTGTCTTTTCCGCAAAAAATTCAGGCCCGTATACCTTATGTGCGATTTTAGCCATTACTAACACAACTTACACGTGATGGCCGACAACAATGACTAGCGGTCAATTATGCAACTATTTGTCTTCTAGCGGTGTTACTCAAAACTTTTGAGCTTCCTCTTTCACCTTCTGCTTATTTCATAATGATAGAGTGTATAGTTTTGCATTATAGTAATATAAAGTTTTATCAATCATTCAGAATTACCCTATATGTTATTAGTTTTAGCCTACAGCAACACATCATATAAATTTGCATATCACGCTCTTCACAAATCATTTACTCCCTTTCAGCTAGAGTTGATGTGCACAATGACAGTTACAGATTTATCGGTCAGTATGTCAACCAAGGTGACATATTGTGTCATGCTTTATGAATCGGATTTTTAAGTTGTTACTATACAAAAATTGAAATGGTGTTTATAATAGATAAATGTTATGGTAGAATTTAATTGTGTTATCTAATATATACAATTGACCTGTCACAGTGTTTGTAACAAAACTCCTCCGAAACGGCTTAACTGATTCTTATGAAATTTTGTATGTATACTCGGTAGGTCTGAGAATAGGACGTAAACTATTTTTTTTATTGTTTTCGATAGGCGAGTGAGCGAAGCGAACGAGCTCGAATTAAAAATGAACGATAAAACAAATTTAATGACATTAGGACTGGACAACGTCTGTCGGGCAAGATAGTTTTCAACTAAAGGTTTACTATGTATATCTTACTTTAGGAAAAATGAATTGTCAACTAATGTTAAGTAAATTTGCAAAAATAAATTGTCTACAGACAGTCAGACAACCCCGTTAAAAACTATTACTTGAAAATGAGTAAATGTGTTTTTCTTCAGCTTCGCACAGTTTTGAAGTGTTTCCCTAATTCTCCACATGTTAGTTTATAGAATCTGTTGCCATATATATATCCATGTTTTGTGAAAGAATGCAACTTCATAATACATTTTTTTTAGTGGGAAAAAATTGGTTAGCCTGAGCCTCAGAAACAATTTATTGAAAATATTTCGCTAAAAATATTCCAAGCCCAATTATAAAATACCCATAGGCATATGCAGTGCATTGCTTGATTTATCTGCATGATTGAATATGATTTTCAAACCTGATGAAAATAACTTGAAAAGTTTATGATTCCATTACAGTATTAAATAATGTAACTTATATGATAGGAATAAGTAGTGTCTTAACTTCCTAATCCTTTTCGAATTGATATTTGTTTTATAATATCTAATTAAAATGCATTTCACAGGGGGTTTGATAAAAAATATAAAAGTAGAAATCTAAATATAAATAATTTATGTTGTAGTTTATTTGCATTACAATTCATATTTTATTCGTAATATATTTTGCAAAAAATAGTACCTGCTTTGTTTCACACGAACAACTGGAGAAGACTTTGTGATTCTCTGCTGATTTTTGTTTAGGTCGACATTAAACCTAATTCGTTTTAGAAAACTCTGATTTATATAATGACCTGGCGAAAAATATTAAAATATTACTACCTAAAAGTTTTTTTGTGGGGCCAAAAGCATACAAGGATATGTAAACCAATTTATTACTAGACAATATGAAAGGACATCAGTAAAAAAACAGGTTGGAGCAAAATATGCAATACTGTTGTACCAACAGTTGAAGAGCATAGTACAATACAATTAATTGTACTGACACGCATTTCAATGATGAATATTATAAGTGATTATTCGTAATAATGGCCATGAATTAGATAAGGCATTTTGTATTTTAATAATGAATAAAGTAAAATACGGATTTATAAAAGAAAGAGAAGAGCAGGTAAGCCAGGAAGGTAGCCATAAACTATCGCAGTTTTAGGAAGTTCATTGTTCGAGGCAGTCATATATTTTAGTGACAGATTGGTACTTTTTGGCAAAGGCTCTTTAAGCACTTTTGAATCTGTGTTCTGTTCTCTCCTTTCAAAATAGAATGTATATATGATGTTCACCGCGTTGAATTGTATTTCATTTAGTAACCTTTGAAAGATTCATTGGGTTGTCTCTAGGCTTAGACTTCCATCAACAAAATGAAATACTTAACTCAGTATAACCCAAATTTCAGAATAAGAGATCATTGTTAAACATAATATTCTGCTTGTTCCTTGAATAATTATTACATTCATATTGTTTTAAGATTGTTATTAGATTGACTGGTAAGGGCTACTATTATATTTAAGATGAATCAAAATAAAAACTTAGTACCCTTTTTAGTGAATTTCCCCTATAGGGAAGAAGCTATTACCGTAGGTCTCATGGTAAGACTTAAGCCCGAGACCATGATAACTTTTCATTTTGAGGTCCCCAGATGCCAAAAACACCATTCGTTCAAATTTTTATATATGTATATATATATATATATATGTATATGTGTCCGTAAGCACGATAACTCTCGTAAAAAAGGTCCGATCTGAATGAAATTTGGTAAAAATGTGTAAAGTACCATTTATTTGAACGAGTTCGAAAACCAGACGAATCACACTATCCGAAGGGGGGTTTTGGGGGGGTTTTGTACCCCAAAAATGTGTTTTTTGGAGTTTTCCCATGTAATTTAAATTTAAATCAAATTTTAATTTATACCATTAAATTCAGATTAAAAAAACAAACAATTTGATATTTTAATCATTGCTCTACGTTAATTGGTTACCGAGATATTGAAAGTGCTAAACACAGTACGTTGTCTAATGTTATTCTTAAGGAGAAAAAGAAAAATTGTATATCTCGCTTATTTATGAACATAAACTGGCGAAATTTGGTATATGGCTTGATCTGGTTGTGGTTTATTGTTGTTTGCACAAAAAAAGTTTCGCCTATGGTTCCTGTAGCAGCAAACCTAGGTACTTGGTCCCCATGTTATTCTTATGGAAAATACTTAATATGTTATATATCAGCTATTTATGAATGTATATGGATGAAACTTGGTATATGACTTTACTTAGATGAGTTCTAATGATATATTCATAAAAACCCATTATTTTGTGTTCCTTGTTGCAGCAAACCTGCGTACTCATCCCCAATGTTATTCTTATGGAGAATAACTAATATTTTTAACGTCGCTTGTTTGTGAATATATTTCTTATGAATCCCGTTAAGTGTTAATGTGTTATGTTATATATCCATTGGAAATTCGCTGTGTATGCAGGTTTGCTGCGACGGGGGTATTTAGGTTTAATTTTTCAATCAATATGTTTCGAGTCCTTGAAACATCTTTCACCTTAGGAGGAGAAAAATTTTGGCTGAAAAATAAAACTTTTAAAAATAGTACCCAGTTTTTAATTTATTCAGATAAAAAAATATTATATAGTTTTATACGTCATAATTTTTTTGTTCAATGTTGTAAACGCTATTGTATTTTTATGAGAAACTCTTAAAAAACCTTTATGTACATTGTATTTATAAAGTAATGATTTAAATTCAAGACTTCTTAACTATTTTAAAATCAACAAAAACGATCAAACCTGTGAAATGAATTTTAATTAGATATTATATAACAAATATCAATTCGAAGATTAGGTCATTAAGACACTACTTATTCCTATCATATCAGTTTGATTATTAGTGAATTTCCTTTGGAAAGTGAACTATTAGCATGACCCGCACGGTGAAACTTAAGCCCGGGACCACCATAGAGGTTCCTAACCCCCCCTGAACACGTTTTGGGGGTTCGTTCAAAATTGTATATATATATATGTGTGTAGCACTCTAGCGGTAGCATTTTTTGTCCGATTTACTTCAAATTTGGTAGGGACGTTCCTTTCTATAATCTGTTGGACAAGTTCGTTGGGCAAAACAATCGGTAAACTCTAAACCCATTTTTTCGGGATTGATCGTTCAAATTTCGAGTTTTTGGGCCCAAAAAGGGTCAGAAAAGCCCCAAATGTAAAATTAATGGATGTAAAAAGATGGGAATTAGAAAGGCAAAAGTTCTAAGCCCTCTCTCGTGATTCTAGCATAAATATTTACCGAGTTATTAAAGAAAATGTGTATCGGCTAAACACAGTACGTTGTCTTAAGGGGGTTTTACACTAGAAAAGCCTGTTATTCCTTTGTTAGAGTACTTTTATTACCCCCAGCAACCTCACGCCTACTTTCAAGCCTGTCTGGATCTTCTCCTATCCTTATAATGCGCAAAATTGTATTCCCAGCTTTGAAAGTAAATGAAACCAGGAGTATCAGAACAGCCAAAAAATCAAAGTTTTCACATTTCGATAAAAATTGGACAAATGTATGTTTTTAGACTGATTTTGAGTTTTAAAAGTTTTTATGTGGAAATTCTCTTCCCTCACGTCAGCGTGCTGCGTGCAAACTCGTTTAATACTGTAACGGAATCATAAACTTAACAAAGTATTATAATAAATAGCCTAGATGAGTTAAATTACTCTTAATAACTTAATTAATCAATATAACAACTATAAATCAACAGACTCAGGACATAGATAATGAAGTTTATTACATATATCCATTTGTTATAGCCTTCATCACTTAGAACTTCCGATAATTAACTTACACAGCTGCTAGAATGAAATATGAGTTACTGTTTTTAAATAGTAATGTATTTCATTACGAACTAAGCTCCGTTAAAAAATCACTAAGATGTCTACATGCCACTACAATACAATTAACAAGCCACCGTGTCTTTCGTCTAAGAGCAATCTTCTGAAGAAGATGGAGGGTAGTTTAAAATGAATTGGAGCAATAATAAAGTTTCAATGATTCTTGAATTCCGAGTCACTTCTCAATTCATAAAGATTTTATTCAAAATCCTGGATTTTATTAAAAGGAAAATATATTAGTTACCAGACACTACCATATGAATAAATAATTTTTATATGTTATTACCTTTTAATAGTGTAATAAAGATCAACTAAAACCTTAATTGTTGCATTGATAATTTCATTCATAAGTAATAATAATATCTTATATCGAACATTATATTATCAAATAGTATTAAAATACCTATACACTTTACCTAACATTTTGACCATTAATGACAAATTAAAGTAACAAATTCTTAATTAAATTATTAAATGTGATAACATTTATGTATCTCAGTAATCAAAGAATAAATCACTAGCCAATCTTGTATCTATGCAATTAACACCATTTTTAAAGAACTAAACGAGTGCTATACTTTGATTAAATCATTTAGATAGATTCGTTCAAATAAATACATCATATATTAAATGGCACAGAGTTACATTACTTATAAAGTTAGATCAAAGATAAATATTAATTGAAGAACAATGCTTAGTTAGTTTTTCCAATCAGGCATTAAATATTGTAACTCTTCGCTACTACGCGTCATCAGCAACATATAAAATGTAAGCTAAGATTGTAAACGTATGGAGGTTGTTCTGCAGTATTGTATTCCCAGTGGATGATCTCAATAATTTTATATAATGTATATAACAGTTTTTATGAAGATTTTAAGCTCCCTTGTCTTAAAACTAATATTTCTATTAAGTAAACTTCAAAAGTCACTTTAAAAGCTCCTACATAGGATGAAGAATATTCTACATCCGTGTATTTTGTACAGTCCCTTACGGATCTAAAACAAGAATATAGTTATCATAAAACATACAATCAGGAAATAACTCATATTTATCAAGAGATTTCTTAACAACCCAAATGATATCAGATAACTGCCTTACTTTAAACCCAACACATAATTTTAAGGTTAGTAAAACTACCATTAAACAATAATATTTAGTTTAATAATATCCACTACAAAAAAGTAACCAACTCCAATATTTGTAAAAACGCGCTAAAAAGATTGAAATAAATAATTAAATGTATTTAAAAATATAATAATGTTAGGTGTGTTACATAAATAACTAAATATGTACACTTCTCCCTGATTCAAGCGAAGAGGCATTCAAATTGAAATCGCTTAAGGCCCTCCTCTGGCTGGGGTGACTCCAGTGATGAGGGTTTTGCCTAACCATTTTCTTTTAAAACTGTTGAAATCTTTTTTTCAAAAGCTATACATATAGGAAATCGCGTTGGGTCACATAGTCTTTCCTAATAATTATTCCCAATATAATTTTAAACATAAAAGTGTTATTTCACAATCACGGTCTACCAGATAATGTTGTTGAACCCTGAAACTCCCTTTGTTCTATCAACTATATAATCCCTGCTAGCTGCTGGCTATAATATATATTACTAACTAAATCTCTTTACCAGATATGGTCCTCTCTTCCCTCCTTCGTCTAGAATCTAATGGTCCTTATATAGTAAAACTGCAGTGTAATCATTTCAGACAATGTAATACGATGATTTATAATATTAATGTTAATAACTTAGTGTACAATATTGTATAATACATTATATGCAATATTGTAATATTTTGCTAAAAATTGACCTTAAGCTAATTTTAATACTTTCACCCAATACATAAGTTACTCGTAGTTATATTACATGTTAATCGATGTAACAATTTCACGTCCATAGTTGTTCTACAGTCTTTATATTTTTGTATAGTAGTGTTCCCTTTACTAATACTGGACGCGGCAGCTCAGAGATAAAGCGTTGCCTTGCAAGACAGCCGTCGTCAAGCTTAGCTTCGATCGCGGCTAACTGCTATGATACTTGTTCACGAGCGGTCACCACTGGCTTGCTAATTTGACTATTTCCGTTAACGGTAACTCGCTGACTTTAGATCGATAAACAGGCCTATTGACCAATGGTGACGGGCAGTTGAGGTTAAAAAATAAATAGGCCTGAATAAAAAACCCCGTAACAAATTTGCCAGCTGTAGCTTTTAGATTTACCTTCTTGAAAACTTAGTATATCTTGTAAGTTGATATGCAAGCATAGAAATAAACTTGAAAAGCTCAAGTTATGAACATTAACTCAATGTAAATAACGTGTCAGATAAATATTAAGATAACAATTTTATTAACACTGATTCATCTTCTATAACTCTTTTAATATTAATTTTAATTTTATATTAATTCAAAATAATGAATAAAATTATATATAATTATATAAAATAATATATATATATATATATATATATATATATATGTATATATATATATATATATATATATATACTAGCTGGTCCAACAGACGTTGTCCTGTCCTAATGTCATTAAATTTGTTTTATGTCAAATAGGCTTCTCATTCATTTTCAATATTAGGTCGTTCGCTTCGCTCACTCGCCTATCGAAACAAAATAGTTTACGTCCTATTCTCAGATCTACCGAATATACACACAAAATTTCATAAGAATCGGTCAAGCCGTTTCAGAGGAGTTTTGTTACACACACTGTTGTACGAGAATTGTATATATTTTATATATATATATATATATACAAGGACGATAACTCTCGTAATTAAATTTAGTACGAATGAGTAAAGTACCATTTATTTGAACGAGTTCGAAAACTAGACGAATCGCATCATCCGAAGGGGGTTTTTTGGCGAGGGGGTTTGTACCCCAAAAGTGGGGTTTTGGGGTTTCCACATGTAATTTTTACTTTAGTAAAATTTTAATTTTTCTCATTGAATTCGGTATAAAAAAAAAAAAAACAATTTGGTATTTTGATCATTGCTCTACGTCAATTTGTGACTGAGATATTGAAAGTGCTAAACACAGTACGTTGTCTAATGTTGTTCATATGGAGAAAAAGAAAAATTGTATATCTTGCTTATTTATGGACATTAACTGACGAAATTTGGTACATGGCTTCAACTGATTGTAGTATATTGTTGTTTGCACAACAAAACAATGTTTCGCCTAAGGTTCCCGTAGCAGCAAAATTAGGTACTTAGTCCCCATGTTATTCTCTTTGAAAATAAGTAAGTGTTTTATATCGCTTATTTATGAATGTATATGGATGAAACTTGGAATGTGTCTTCACTAAGATGAGTTATATTGATATTTGCATAAAAACCCATCATCTTATATTCCTTTTTTTCAGCGTACTCATCTCCAATGTTATTGTTATGGAGAATAATAATATTTTAAATATCACTTATTTGTGAATATATTTCTTATGAATCCTGTTAAGTGTTTGAATGTGTCAGGAATTTGCTGAGTGTGCAGGTTTGCTGCATCGGGTTTTTTTTTGTTTTACAATCTGTAGTTTCTGTTTAACCAGATATATTTAGGAAAAACCTATTTAACAGACCAACAGAACGGCTTTAACAGACAAAATGGCTGTTGAAGTATTTTTTATTAGAATTATTTTTGTATGGAGCTTCTATGGTCTAAGAAAAGCTACAGGAACAACGAAAATAATAGGCGAATTTGCTTAGAACATCAATTTATGAATTTTATTTAAAAAAGAGTCGTTTATTTATAAAGTGTTATCAAAATTATATAAATAGGGTAATTTATCAATATATATGTTATGTTTTAAGAGTAATATACTCTTGTGAAATTAGTTGGCCATTTTAAATTCGTTTGAATTCATTACCTACTATCCCTTTATTAAAAAACTTTTAATTAAAGTTTTTTAACTATTTTAGAGGGGAAAAGTTTTCTTTTATGACTCTTTAACCAAATACTTTAAGTATAATGTTATAAAAACAACGCTGGTTCATATCGACAAACATACTTTAAGAAACGTTGAAACACCAAATTCCCTTAATACCGGTATTTTACATTTACAGTCGTTAGTAAACCAACCGGGCAGATGTTAACAATGTTGTAATTCATTATTCCAAGCAGCTGGACCCGGCCTTTTGCAATCATCCTTGGAAAAATTAAATTTGCATTTCCATTTTAGTTTGTTATGAAATATCCCTATTTTTCCGTACTATTCATTCTATGATGAATTAAACCTATATTTATTGTTTAAAATTTTATTAAACAAACTAATACCCTATCTTAATAGAAATCCTTTAAATTATACAAAATTATTTAAAAGTAACGTGAACGACGAAAAAAAAAGGTTATATTATACATTGTATAACTAATTTTATTGTTTTATTGTTTGAGGGAAACTCTTGCAAGGCCCGTGTTACTGACAACCTTAAACAGCATAAATTATCTAATCGCCACTGAAGCTTTATATTGATCAAATTTATCAGTAAACCAAATATTACATATATTAAATTCATATTTGTTAACAAATATTTGTCAACGTATATAAAACTTTTTCCTCAAACTAAAGATTTAAGGAAGAAATGTTTCCCCTGTTAATGTGTAAGTAGACCTCCTGAGAGTATAAAACAAATTGACCTTGAACGATGACGTTATCGGCGCCCACGTGCTGATCACGTGTCCTAACCTAACTTTAGACCACGTGTGTTAACCTCACTTTTGACCATGTGTTTTTTCCCGCACTTTTTCCAAGATGGCGGTGCCCACATGGATGACCACGTGTTCTAACCTCACTTTTGACCACGTGGACTAACCTTACTTATGACCACGTGTTTTTCCCAGCCTTTTTCCAAGATGGCGGTGCCCATGTGGCCGACCACGTGTTCTAACCTCACCTTTGACCACGTGGGCTAACCTTAATTATGACCACATGTTTTTTCCCGCCTTTATCCAAGATGGCGGCGTCCATGTGGTCGACCACGTGTTCTAACCTCACTTTTGACCACGTGTTTTTTCCGCCTTTTTCCAAGATGGTGGCGCCCACGTGGCTGACCAAGTGTTCTAACCTCACTTTTGACCACGTGTGTTAACCCAACTTTTTAACACATGTTTTTTCCTGCACTTTTCCAAGATGGCAGTGCCTACGTGCCGGGAACTGCCTGACGTTTTTCCTAGGATCGTCAGTGTTACCAACCTTACTTTTTTTTGGTATCCATTCAGAGTATCCAGTACTACCAACACAACTGTCACTAATTTTTAACTTGAGTTTTGACACTGTGATGGCAGCACCCGTAAGGTGGAAGATTTCCCTTGTTTGTAGTAACTGACCACTGTTACCAACCTAAAATTATATTTTCCTCCTTTTCAGTTCAGATTATATTATTAGACATTCATGTCTGCTGATTGATAGCAGAATATCCCAAATTTCCCGTTTACACCAAGGATTTCCTCTCTAATTTGACTACAGGGTAAATGAAAACAGTTTACATAGTGGGTACTACAAACGTTTATTTATTTCTTTATCATTTAGAGATACAAATGTTAGGAAATGAGCCCTCGCTACCGGTTACATGAAGCTTGTAGCCATCTTCCACGATCCTCTCCAGATCGGAATCTCCCAAGGCCTCGCTGTATTTTCCTGGTAGAAATACCGAGGTGATGATGTCGCTCCCCTGGATGTCCAGGACGATGGCCACCCTCCCAAATCGTGTGGTGACCCTCCGAGCCCCAACGATCAACGCCTACGGATGACCGATGAGGTCCTTTAGCTGGACAGTCTCGGGAGATTTGCTCAGAGCAGTCAATTTTGCGTCCACCGACATGATCTGTGAAAAAAACTAAGTTAATTAAATTCATAACAGATATAAACACACACACACACACACACACACACACACACACACACACACACACACACACACACACACACACACACACACACACACAATCACATTTCATATACCTTAGTAAGTAGTTAGTACGGTTAAACCACAAGACAACCCCAGAAACATGCATTCAAAATTTACACCTTACTTACTGCAGTGTGAAAAGCAGATACGTCTCGGAAGATCTGTTTCGACGTCTCAGTAGAGAGGCTGAGAAAGAACTGATATCGGATGCTAGAATGCGCTCAGTATTTATAGTGCTCGGGCTCCCCACCCCGAGTGATAAGCTCCGCGGGGTCACTACGTAATCTGTTTCATTACACTACGACTAAGCTACACTACAGTGATAAACTAAATTATGATTTTTAAGTTAGAAAAACAAACGCATCTTCCCGAGAGCAGTTCCTCTGCACACAGGACATCTCCAGATCCTGATAACACACGTGTCACAGAATACATGCCCGCAGGATCTTAGTACGATCGTAGGCCTTCGATCAAGGCAGACCCTACAAACGAACGGGGTAGTGTCCGGTGTGTCAGGACGACCTGGAGCTTGTGTAGCTCTATAACCAAGCACACCATGGCGCTCAGCGAGAACAGCCATTCTCTCGCTGGAAGAACCAAGGGGTGTACTGAGACGTCGATACAGCTCTGACCATACTGCTGGAGCTAGAGCACTCCTCTCATCGTCGTTGCATTCAACAAAGAAGTAGTTGAGCATGCCCAACGCTCCAGCCAGAGTGACCATCCATTGAAGGAGAATATCCTCAACTTCCGGCCACTGCCATGTAGGTGGAAATTCACTCTGAAACATAACAAATGAAAATTAAACTCCCAAATATACACACAAACACACACACACACACACACACACACACACACACACACACACACACACACACCACACTCACCCGCAATAAATTATCCACAAGTACGCTTTCGCCATGTAATGGCCCTGAGAGGACACTCCCATCACAGCTCGGCCTCATGCGTCGGATACAAAGTTGGCACACACTCCAGGTCAAGTTGTGTTGCCTTACTCTAGACGTTCTTTGCTCAGAAGTATGATGAGGATCAAGAGCCGCTACGTAGACGTCATTCTAAAAAATAAATATTCCATTGTGGTTACAATAAAAAAAGCTATCTTATAAATCTAATTAATTTATTATTTTTAAACAATTTTTCATAACCCACCGTTGAGGCACGCTGGAATAGTCTACGTCTAAGTGGTAGTTCCTCAGCTATAGGTCTAAAACTCGACTGTGGTGTTACAAATGACACAGACCTTGGTTGGCTTGGACTCGGTGAAAGATAAGATGTAGTTTGAAATGCGTTGGATCGTTTGGGGGTAGTCTGCAAACAAATAAAATGTCAGTACTTTTACAAACAAATAATAAAATATAAAAGGGTAAAGATAGGAAACGACCGCCAAAAGATATAACCCACCGTCAATCTGCGTCCTCTTGGCGGGAATTCAAATGGGTCGGGAGACTGAGGAGCATACCTCTGACCAAGGTTTGGAGGATTCTGCATTCCAGACGGTCCTGCCTGGCCTTCGTTCTGGAATGCATGTCTCGACTGGAAGAATAAGAAGTAATAGTATTAGCGTATTCCATAAAAACCAAAGTATTACTCTCATACATACACACACACCCATACACGCAGGATACATACCTACCAATGAACGAATAATGCGAGCTGGAGTCCCGTTGATGAAGGTGTTGGTTGTTGAAATCCCACCCTGTAGCATTCTATCCAGCATTCTTGTCACCTCCGTAGGATTGAGGTACGTCCCCTGAATCGGCACAGTTACCTGAAATAATCAATTATTTTACTATGCGCAAAGACCCAGAAAAGTGCTGCCCTAATTCTTGTCCTCAACGTTTATACGTACATTGTCAATTTGAAGAACTTCTCCAGACTCCATAAGGTATGTGTTTGTATAGCCCGCTTCTTCGTGTCTCCTCTGTGTTTCTGGAGAAGAGAACAGACTGTGTCTTGCTTCGGTTGGTGAGAACAGGTCAGGAGATGGTGGTTGTGGGGTAACAGGACGATTGGCCCCAGGTGTTCATCTTATCTCCTCATCAACCCTTGTGAGAATGAGACGGCTTCTCCTTGGAGTACGTATTCCTTCTTGCTCCACAATGTCCTCGGCAGCCAACAATAGGTCCTCATCAGATGAGGAGGTAAACATTCTGTAAGGCTGTAGAAAAAATACACATTGTAAGAATATTGAGTAAAACACACACACACACACACACACACACACACACACACACACACACACACACACACACACACACACATACACACACACACACACACACACACACACACACACGTGCACGCAAATAATAAACCTACCGGAGGCGTAGCCTTCAGACAGCCTATGATTGTTAAAAGAACAACCGTCGTGGTCAGCATGTTACAGGGAATGATCAGTGCTATCAGCTAACACTTATTTATACAGTAGGGTATCACTTGACCTGATTGACCCAAGTTTCCACACCACAGTAGACCATATCGGCCAGGCTGTACGGGCCCCAGTGCGTTATTTTTGGTAATACAGAGCATCACCAGTAGTCCTAACCTCTGGAGTAAGGGGCCCCATCCATCGCCCACTTACGGTGGTAGCCACTCCATAACAAAATGCTACCTCCCATGGCCCTGCCCCCCTGCTCCACACCACAGTAGACCATATAAGTCAGGCTGTAAGGGTCTCGGCGCGTTCTTTTTGGTTACCCAGAGCATAACCAGGAGTCCTAACCTCTGGGGTAAGGGGCCCCAACATCGCCCAATTACGGTGATAGCCAAACCAAGGCAAATCGCTATCCCCCTTTCACACAGAGTTTACAATAATATTTAAAACCTCCACGAGCCCGTTCAAGCCATCACGGGGTTACCCTCAACTGAATTCCGAGCACCCCCGTCCCTTTACTAATCACCCGTTGAGGTATACTACTTACAAGCTATTTAAAGACCACTTAAAGTCCGTTCAAGTCATCAGAAGGAGCCCTCAACTGAATGCCGAGCACCCTCACCCCTTTACTAATCACCCTCAGTGGTATACTATGTACGATTATTTACAACCTCCTCAGAGGTATACTACTTACAGCAATTTACAACCTCTGAAAGTCCGTTCAAGCCATCACGGGGTTGCTCTCAACCGAATGCCGAGCACCCCCGCCCCTTTACTAATCACTGGCAGAGGTCTATTCGTTTTCCAAGTACTTGTGATCCGTTAGAAATTTACCGCTTACATTCTGGTACAATGCAATATTGTTCCAATCGACTTTATCAGAAAAATCATGTATGAACTGTTCAGACAGAAACTGATATCTACTCAGTACTTCCCAGGCTGTACCATCAAATCCGGGAGCCATTTACCTGAGGAACGATTCAGAAAACAGTTTTCTTCTAAAAATTCTAGACCAGGTAACTCTGTGAAAGTACATTCTCAACATGTCTATAGAAAATTCACAGTTTTCCGACAGCAAATTCCAGTCCATATAACGGTCATATTTAATAATGAAACTGTCGGTCAAAACCCCTTCTGGAGCTTTGTGCTCCTGCGAAATTAACTGTCACGTGGTCTCCATTGCAAATGATTAAATTTGAATTGTGTCCTCAGTTTTAAAGGTTATGCTGAAAGGACTTTGCACTGTGCAATGCACAGTAAGCATCAGGATTATTATGATGTTGTGGGAGCAAACAGTGTACACTACAGGGTCCACCGTGATCCCAAGTAATTTCCCTGACATCATGGTGAAATTCCCGCAGGAATTCAGCCTTTTCAAGACCGTTGGTGTATATTACTCTGAAAGGTTTACACAAATCACGTATGATCCGTTCATTATACTTGACACCATCGTCATCCCATTTTATAAGATGAAAATGGCGCGAAAGCCATCGCGCTGTGCGTCGCATTTTTGCATTTAAATGGTAAAAACTGTAAGGTGATTTGAATACGACCTGACCTTGAAGGTTTTTCCCAACCACCGCCAACTCTTTAACAATAAACCGGTTATTGTTGTCCTTGAACCCGTGTAATTCCACTATCGCCACCATTTGAAATTCTAACCTCGTCCAATAGCCTGTCAGCAACGAGGCAAAGTAGCTCTACAGGTTTCGACACGTCTTCCGAGCCACTATTAATTCTGTTAATGTATTCCTGGATCAAAAGTTCGTTGTAAAACAGTTCGTTAATATCCCTGTGTACGATAGGGAGGACACTCACAAACTGAGACCATTCGTTCCGATTTAGAGTTAAAGTATGCTCCCCGTCATAGAGGAATGCGCAAGATTTACCAAAAAAATTCTAAACCTTTATATCCTCCCCTCCATCGAGACACCAATAGAATTTGGTTTGATTCTCCAAAGCGGCTGTTATGTCATTAAATTGTAGAGAAATTGTTTTTAAAGTGTCTAGTGGCCAGTATACAGTCCCTTTATGCCCCTTGAACAGAATCCCCAGACTATTGCCTCTGTTTTTAAAAATACCGATAGTTAAACATTTTGTCAGCTCCGAATTTAGAAAGTGAACAGTCTTTAGAAAAATACCGGTCATTACGTCAATAGGTTCCTTGCGCCGCTTAAAGCGGATAAGGTCCATATCCATACTTACCTCTTCTCCTAGAACCTCTGATGATACATCCGCACTGGTCGGCTAGTATACAGTGTCATACCCATCAGGGCAGCTGTTTTCCCCCTCCTCCTCCATTTTGACCGTTGGTGAGTCATTATACCCTAAAGTAATCAGTACCCGGGTTACATCATCATTCACGTCTGCCTCTACAACTAAATGAGTTTTCAGGTCAAAAGTTTTAAATTCACAAGTTCCGTCTTGTTTACAAAGATACAAGTTTACACAGCTAAATCGTTGGTGATAAGTTACTAGATTAAGGAGCTTCTCCGGAACACAACAATTGCAAAAGTCTGAGCCTGAAATAGTTTGGATTTTTAAACTGTCAAATTTCCCGTTCGGTTTGATGTCGATTCTTTTACCACCACCACTACGATCCCATTTTAAAAATTCTCTACAATGTCTCCCGCCTTTTGAAAACGCAACGGTCACTTCAGCCACCTTATTCGCTACATATTCCCTACATGCTCTAAAATTACCCTGAGAACCTCCACGGTCGGATCCATCGTGATGACTGAGACCTAACCCACCTTCTAGTTTACTCTTTTTTGCTTCAGGCTCCTCCTCCTCCTCCTCCTCCTCCTCATCATCAGTCTCCTCCTCCTCCTCATCAGTCTCCTCCAACCCCTCATCAGAAGTGTTATCGTATTTAGGGTTTCTGAATTTAATCACCACGCATTCTACATCATCTTTGTTAAATTCCCTAGATTCCAAGAGGCTAGTATGAGGACGATCCGTCTCATCCCACTCGTCCTCAAGCCAAAACGATTCGCGTTCATGCCACCCGTCCTTGGTGTAAACGTAGAAATCTAATTTGTTATACTTTAAAAAAGATTTCCGTTTTTGAAGAATCTGTTCCGACGAGAGTCCACTAAGAGTCATTGCCTCACTGCCCATAAATTCCAACTCAATTCTGTCAAATCTCCCGTTAGATTTCACTTCCAACTTTAATGGTTCCCCATCAAAATCTATTTTACGAACAAGTCTTCCCTTCCTCAACAGATTTATACAAATCCAACCTACCTCCCCATACTCCTCCGAGCAGACCGAAGATACAGCATCACCGCACGGACCCATGTTAAAGACTAATTAATGTTTAGTCATCGCTATACCTTTATTACCACCCCACCACATCTTCCCCTTCCCTCCTTGACTTACATAACCTTTTTCACGGTCTCCGTGAGTAAAGTGTAAACTAGGTGGGAGTCGTGTAAAATGAGACAATAAGCTGCAGTATTAGCGGGAAATTTGCCCTTAGCTTCAAATTCCAACCTTACATCTACGGGTCCCAACTTGATTGTGTCATTTTGTTTTGAACAGTCGATAACGTATAGTGTTGTCTTGTCTTTAAAAGTATCCAAATCCACACCAGGGTACGTATCCCTGGCGTAATAGGATTTTTGAAACCGCGAAAACATTTCATAAAATATAGTCATATCACCGTGGATGTTATCATAAGGATAGTATTGAGAGTTGAGGTACAGTTTTACATTGGAAAGAGCACAACTATCAAAGCAGGACATATCTGTGTTGCATTTATGTTTTTTGTCTGTATGGAAGGCCAGTACAACGTACCGGGGTTTTTCCAGCTGAGAAGTTGTTTTAACAGTCTAAGACTGGCGAGTGTTGTTTTCCGGTAGAGAAGGGTATTCGTGAAGTTCCCAAGACCGGAAGGGTATTTGCACAGATGTATCTTTCTCAATCATTCGCAAAAGTTTTAAATGATATATATCAGTGACCGAGACGTGAGGAAGCCGCCAGTACAAACTGCTTATCTCTATGGTGCAAGAGGTCGCGTCAGCGGATGTGATAGCGTCGAGGTCAGAAGCTGACCTTAGCAGAATAAGCTCTTGTTTGACGTTCACCAATACCCGTTTGTAATCTTCAGCAAAACCGAGCAACATTCTCAACGGAACAGAAAATGTAAACTCTTCTCCCGCTTTTAGCGTTTTTCCCGCTCCTAACCAACAGGCGTTTTTCAAACTATCCTTTTCGACATCACGCACAGAAAGAAGTCCTTTTATGGTAGTAGCGATCCCTGGATTTTTGGTATGGTCCACCTCAATCCCTCAAACCTCATACCTGATGTCGTCAAATAGATACGCTACTGCGTTGTTGACAAATGAAATGTCGGCATCGGTACCTCCCGCCTTTTTACCAGTTATTTTCCAAGTTATATGTAATGTACTTTCAAAGGGGGAGGGTTATAATATCCTGCTGACTAACTGATATTCTGATTTCATCGTTATTTTTATACGTACATGAGGCATACGGCTTGTAAGTGTGATACTCATATCCCGTAACGGTATTTTCATACTCAGCGGCACTTTCTATAGCGAACATTTTGCACTCTGAATCCAAGTGATTCTAAAAACTTTACACTAGACGATGTTAACCGTTCCGTTCCCTTTTGGGTAATGAGAGGTGTTAGGTCTGTCGAATTCCTAAATACCAGGCCCATCCTGACGCTTTTTTTAAGTGTAACCTCAACGATACTACCTCGTTTCTAAAATTCACCAGATCTCCGTCTTGATCTCTGAGCTGAACGGATATTGTACTTACTCTCTGGACGTTCACAGGTAAATAAATAATAGGATTTGGAATTACTATGATTTTATACCCCGGTTCAACGGTAGGGTAAAACTCGTGTATAGTGTGTCCTTCTACACCGTTGAGAAACGATCCTCGTGCAATATTACATTCGACCCTGACCGAATTGACTTTTATTATATTTATAGTGTTTGGTGAAACATGTAGTTGGTCCTTGGGGTACATTTTCTTATCAAACCCCAATAGCGAAGCTACTGATTTTTCCTTTTCAAAGTGTACATCCTCCTCACATTTCATCTCGGCCTTCAATGTATTGTTATTAGCATGTAATCTAAAATGTACGTGTTTTTTTATTTCTTCCTGCAGGTTTTCAATTTCATACGATCCCTCGGGGATGGTTATTTCGTGATCGTCTCCATAGTAGAACTTGTCATTTAAATGTTTCTCAATGTTTGGTATCGAATTGTACGTGGATAGATCCACTAAACCTATTTCCCAATCACCTCCACTGAGCTCAAGAGGCGGGAAGACCTCACAGCTAATGGTAGAACCGGTGCCGCTAAGACAAAACATTGGTTAGGAACTCTAGACACAAATGTCCGCAAATAACTGAGTTGAAATTTTGACGTCTATCATAGTTATACTTAATATCGACTGATGTTCCAAGATATCTGGTGATTTCAACAGGTGGTCGGAGGTTACCGAAACTGTAAAAATAAAACACCTTATCACCACGCTTCATATAACATACCCAGTGCGTTCCGCTGCCCCTATTCGAGTCTAGATTAACTATAGCCGATTCGTATTTCCTGGGCGTACCAGGTAATGTGTCCCGCATAAATACTCCTCTAAAGTGAGGCACATTAAGCTGAGTAGCGTAATACTGCAGTTCATAGTTAGTAAGTGGTTTTAGTGGGATTGACTTTTTTTTGTGATTCTCTTCCTTTTCCTCTTTCCAGCGCCTCTCTTCGGATACGGTCTCAAGTACAGACCTTTACCTTTGGCAGGTTTTACACGTTTTACACGACGTCGCCT
This sequence comes from Allygus modestus, assembly GCA_963675035.1. Lineage (NCBI taxonomy): Eukaryota > Metazoa > Arthropoda > Insecta > Hemiptera > Cicadellidae > Allygus > Allygus modestus. The sequence continues at coordinate 88,323,606 of OY776112.1, read as the reverse complement.
TCTACCGCCTCCAAATTTTGTTTTCACCCTCATCGCTGTTGTAAAGGCCCAGGCGGCTGCTTTTTCCCCCAAAGATGCGTCTGATGCTTTGACTCTTTGCCAAGCCCTTTCTGCTAGCTCTTTGTCAGCTTGTTGTCTTCGCCCCGCGTCTTTAAAACTCGAGTACGCTATATCGTGAATTTTACACGCTTCGTCCAAGGGGTTTACACCTTTATCACCTCTCGCTAATCGCTTCTTCAATCTAGTTCTGGGTCCACAGTAATTATAACAGGAATGTGCAATTCATTAGGGAGCAGATCGATTTCTTTGTTAACAACTGAACCGATAATACCACCTCCTGCAACAAGAGCTAACTTTCGACTGTTTGATGTTGTTTTACGTTTAACCATTTTATAAGTGACTGATTTACTAAGAGTATTCACTATTAAATAGATCATCCCAGCTTGACTCTAACACTCTGCTTTTCCACTGTTCAGGAGGAACAAGTCTATTCCTCGCTTTAGTAATAATATTTTTGTAAATAGCATAGCCGAGTTCACTTAAGGCCGTTTTGAGATACCTTTTACTTATAGCGTCATCCATGTCCTGAGGTTTAGCGAGATTAGATATTCCACGAGTGCCCGCATCGTATGTACCGTCTGTTTATTTAGGATTGTCACTGTAACCTATGGATTTGACTAAGGAATTTGATCTTAAGTATTCAAGATTAATAGCATCTGAGATATCCTCAGGAGGCCCTACCATTATCAGTCTATGACCCGAACAATTATAACCTTTTTGGCTTTAATCAGTGCATGAGAGGTTAGGTAACCCATGTTTACAGCATCCCCGTCATTAATAGGCCTACCAACTCGTGTCAGACGTTTGTTACCAAAATCCCAATTTCCATCTTTTTTCCCAGGTGTTTCATTTTTTATATAGCCTAAATTTACAGCATCTCCGACAAATACTGGAGATCCTAAATCCTGTAACTTGTATTGGTGAAATGAATAACTATCTACTAATTTAACGGGTGATTCTGAGTCAAAATACCCCTTGGTGACTACATCGTCAGGATTTAACGGATTACCGGTATTACCAATTCGTTTATATTGGGCATCAAACAGCTTGTCACTGTTCAATTTCATACACGAACTTAAGTGTGTCTGTAGAGTTTTTAAATTTGCACCATCGGTTTCAAGCAAAGGGTCCGACACGTTAGCTAACCTCTTGTTTTCCATATCGTAGCCACCGTCTTCTGTCAGTTTGAAACCCTCTCCTTTAGGACCTCGCAATCTTTCTCTCGCCGTGTGACGACCAAATTTGTCTATGGTCATCCCCGTGTACCTGTAACGACCGAATTTGTCTACGTTCATTTTAAAAATGCCTGAAACCTCTTGTTACCCAATCCTTTTATAAATCCACCTTCACGTAGCTCTTCAATAATGTTTAACATTTCATTGGTATGCGAAGTGTTGCCCTTATCTGCGGACATGGTAATCAAACGAAGGCGATCAACAAGTTCGTTCGGATCGTCCCAATGAACAATATCACGCGAACCTTTAGATTTCCACTGCATTCCTGATCCTTTTTTCGTAGTAGCAGGAAACAATTTGGCAATAACCCCTCTGTATTTTAGTGATGAATTCTTGTTAATATGTCCATGAGGATTGTAATCTTTCACATGCGCGTTAGTTTTCAACAGAATATCTCTGTAAGCACTTAGATCTTCCGTGGTGTACTCGTCTTCATCCGGTATTATTTTAAATAATAATTCATAAAGTCCATCTGTGCCCTTGTATCGGATGCCTCCTATTTTAATATACCCGTCATCTTCAAACTCTAGCTCTTTATCGCCAACCATAAGTGTATCTCCATTCTCGGACCTCGGGCCGTATAAGTGATCAATTTTTTGTTCTTTACCTGAACGACCTTTCATAAACATTTCCATATACTTTTTGGTTGTGGGATGTTGAAAATGGGTATATATAAAGAATGAGACGGTATCTCTGCCAGAAGGTGTAGATAGTAGGGTGTCAAGATGGGTACTGGCAGCCTCACTTGTCGATGTTATTCTAGGTGATGGTACAGGTGACTCATATTCACCATCATCTTCCTCTTCCTTCAATTCTACTTCTTCTTCTTCTTCTTCTTTTTTCGGTTCCAATAGTGACTCTTTTTTGGGAGTGAGATTGGTTTTTTATCTCTGTAATTATTGGTTTGTATTTCTTCTCGAAAAATCTTGCACTCTCAACAACCCCTGTCTTAAAACTGTTATATTTACGTCGAATAGCTTCCTTAAGCTCAGCTATACGTAAAGTAAGATGTTTCTTGGTCGGCTTCATGATCAATAATGTCTTTATTTCTACTTGTAAAATAATTAATATCTTACGGTAGCTCTACCTGTCTGAAAAACATGGCACGCTTCTTATGTTTAATTTAAGAACACATATTTAATTACGTCCAGAAGTGAAACCCCGAAGCAAGGTCCAATCATCTATAGTACCTACGCTCTCTAACGTCGAACCATGGAATCACGTATTTATGTTTATAGCTTTTAAATACCCACGCTCTTTTAACATCGTCCCTCCATTCTGACACGTGAGTCACAATGTACTTGTCATTTTCCACAGTTTTATTCATGTACTTCCTTAACATCACCATCGGTTTGTCATGGCGTCTATTATACATAAAATATGAATTCAAGAGCCAGAATTCACACGGGTTTGTACCTGTAAACGCCCGCCATTGTTCAAACAACTTTTTATTTGTTACATTATATACAGCTTTATTTAAAGTTATACAGAACCTCTCACACTGTGACGAGACTGTCGGTAAGGCTTCCCTGAGAAACTCTACAGTGTACAACCCCTGACAATAGTTGTTGACAGCAGCGAAAGGTTTTCCCCGTGGCCCTGTTGGTGTTCCGTCAGGAATGGGACCCCAGGCAGTGTTGTAACTAATATCGATATAACAGTTAAGTGATAAAGCAGTTCTGTAAATCTCCAGCGGCGGTCTGATTGGTATAGTACTTTCGGTCAACACAATGCATCTTGAGGCGTGCGGTACCTTACAACCGTACTCCAACATTCTCAATACAATCTGAGCAAAATGTATACTCCCGTGCTGGTTACGCAAGGGGAGAACATTACCGAATATATCCGGAAAGGGTCTAAACCTAGAGATCAAGTTTTGAGGGTCCCTCACGGTAGAGTTGTTCATGTCCTCGTGATAAATCACCAATTCCAACGGAATGTTCTTATCGTCGCATTTGTTTAAAAAATTAACCAATACTTCCCGATTATAAGTCCTTTCACTAGCTGAAATCATTGGCAAAACTACTGGCGGTATAAAGGTAGTAACTACTGGCTTTTTGTGTCTCCAACATCTCCTATTAAGCGGATGGCCGTGATCACCCTTCCTACTGCAATAGTTTCCACAAAATCTCTTTTTGTCTTTGTAATATAACGTGCACAAATTTGACTTGACATTGTGCAGTCTTCTATTGAACCCCCTCAGATCGTTGTACGTGTAGATACGTACCATTATAAGTCTTTGACAAAACTGTCTAGTCCCATACGATACCTCCCTTTTTTAATATCCCTATCCTTGTCTATGGTAACGAATCCGTGGTTATTCTTCCACGCTACGCTGCATAACTGTTTAAACTTTTCAAATGTCATATCCGTATTAACATGGTCATAGTATATATGCCGAAGGTTCATAGCATCTTGTTTAAATATTATGAAAAAGTTACAATTGTCCCTAATTAGTTGTTTTGGTATACGACTGTACGTCTGCCCCAAGTAAAATGTGTCTATATCTTTATGACGAGCCATGGTAAAATAACTCCTAATGTTATCGTGTTTTTCACACGCAATATCGTCAAAAATCATTATAGAATTGGATTTCGCCTCGCTAGGAGGTGGAATCTGAGAATTTTCATGAAACGCAAAATAGCCTACCTCTTTAGGCATAGTCTTGGCCAAAAACTTGTATTTAGGTTGATATAGAGATTTAGAAAACACATACACATTACGAAACCTGAGTCCATTAGTGTCAAAGAGTAAGTTGAAAAGAACCTTTGTTTTTCCACAATTTGACGGTCCACATATAATACAACGTATGGTGTTTGGCAGCAGAGGTCCGTGCCTTCTCTCCGTACTCATACCTGTACCGACAAACGAATCAAAGTTTTCTATATGCAACTGTGAAGTGTGTTTTATAATACGCATCTTTTCTAAGAGTGATGGAAAATGATAATTGTATATTTATTTTATAGAGTTTTTATGTATCCACGAGTCGTGTGTTTTATCAAAACCAAGCCATCGAACAAGGACTCTGTCCCCCTTCCGTCTCAACTCTTTGTCCACCAAGTAAACATCACCGGTTTTTGACAAACTAATTTCATGCTCGTAAAAACCCCCTTTCAGTATTTCACCATTGTAGTCTTGTAATATGTATGTTGTTGGTTTGGTCGGTTTAACAGCAAGCACTGTAAAAACCTTATTGGTCCAATTTGGTAAATAGCCTTTGGTAAAAACTCGCTTGTGTTTACTTATTCTGACGCTGTCACCTACCTTTAACTTAGGCTTATACTTTACAGACTTAGTCTTATTGATCCTAGCCAGGATATCCTTGACGTGTTTTTGTTTAACATCTTTAGGTTTCATCCCTATTGTTCTATGTTTTGTGTAATTGTAAGATTTTAAAATGTCTGGTAAAATGTTTAACCATTCGTGTGTACCTCTAGCTGTGAACAGTTTCCACATACGTGTCTTTAGAGTTCGATTAAATCTCTCAACTATACTGGCTTTAAGTTCCGAATATGTAGAGTAATGGTTTATTTTGAACTCTTTAATAATCTTGGCTACGTATTGATTAAACCATTCCGTACCATCGTCAGTTTGAAAGTTTTTCATTTTGTGTTTCGCGAGTATAGGTTCTAAAGCTTTAGCCACCTCAGGCCCGTTCTTTTTTTTTAGTGGCACAGCGAATGCATATTTAGTCAGGCAATTTATTATTGTCATTATGTACCTATACCCTTTATTCAATTTCGCATAATGTTGCATTTCAACTAAATACGCCTGATAAAGGTCCTTAATACCTTTCAAAGCCACCCTACGTCTAGGGAAATGTTTACGCGCCTGTTTGTGCAGTTCATTTGCTATTGTTTCCTGACATTCATTTTAACACAGGTAATTTACAGGGGATTTTTACTTTTTTATTTAGGTCCCCCGGAATTCTGCAGCCCCTCCACCGCCGCAGATGCGTGACGGCCTCCAAAAACAAACTAGTTGCCGTCTCCGCCCCCCTGGTATTATGCAGGGACCACCGGCAAGACCGGCAAACCTTACATAATACCCACACAGCCCCTGCCTTCGCTGTGTGCAGTGGTGAGCTACCTCACCTCCCTTCTGACCTTAGGGGCCGCCGGTTGACAGTGCCATGACTTAAGAGAAATTATGTAGCTGATATCTTGGATGATGTAGAGAAAAACATGCCAGAAGTTTGGGGAACGAAACGTTCCCCCTATCTCATAATGCATAAACCAAGTCTTTACTCACTTAAATTTACATGAAAAATAGAAGCAAATACCCTGGAGACTAACAAACCAACAGCTCAAACTAACACAGAAGATAGAACTTAAAAATATTCAAGAAAGCTAGTAAGACAGAACTACTCCTCTCTAATTTTCTTGTATGTGTGTTTCTTTAAAATGCTCAACCATATCAGTGGCGTGATTGAAGAGTATCTGAGTTCTTGGATGATATAGAGAAAAAATATAGAAGAACGGGGGAGCTATTCACTCCCACCTATTGTATAGTGGAAAACTACAGGTTTTAGTAATAAACCAAGTCTTCACTCACTTGATTCAACATAAAAAATAGAAGAAAAATCCTGGAGACTAACAAATTAGTAGCTCAAACTAACAGATGATAATTGAGGGACCTACACAAACCAATGACAATTGAAGGACCTACGCAAACCAATGACAATCTAAAGACCTTCACAAACCAATGACAATTGATGGACCTACACAAACTTTTGCCAATTAAGAGACCTACACGAACCAATGACAATTGAGAGACCTAAACAAGCCAATGAAAATTTTAGGGACATATACAAACCAATGAAAATTGAGGGACCTACACAAACCAATAACAATTGAAGGACTTATACAAACCAATGACAATTGAGGGACCTACAAACACCAGTGACAATTAACGGACCTACACAAACCAATTTTAGTTGTGGGACCTTCACATACTAATGAAAATTGAGAACCCAACATAAAAAAATGACAATTGAGGGACCTACACGGACCAATGACGATTGGGGGTTCTATACAAGCCGATGACTATTGAGGGACCTATGCAAAACCAATGACAATTGTGGGACCAACACAAACCAGGGAAAATTGAGAAACTTACACATACTAATGCATATTGAGGAAACAAAACCAACCAATGACAATTAAATGACCTACGCATACCAATGACTATTGAGGAACCAACACATACCAATGCCAATTGAGGGACCTACACAAACCTATGTCAATTGAGGGACCTACACATACCAATGACTATTGAGGGACCAACACAAACAAATTACAATTGAGGGACCTACTCGAACCAATGACAATTGAGGGACCTAGAAAACCAATGACAATTGATGGGCCTATAAAAACCAATGACAATTGAGGGTCCAATACATACCATGACAACTGAGGTACCTACACATACCAATAACAATTGAGGGATCTACACAAGCCGATGAAGCTTGGGGGATCTACACAAACAAATGAGAATTAAGGAACCTACAAAGACCAATGTCAATTGACGGACCTACACAAACCAATGACAATTGATGGACCTACACAAACCAATGACAATTGAGGGACCTACACATAGCAATGACAGCTGAGGGACCTAAACAAACCATTGAAAATTGAGGGACCTACACATGCCAATTACAATTGAGGGACCTATAAAAACCAATAACAATTGGGAGACCTATATAAAGCAATGACTAATGATAGGCCTACACAAACCAATGGCAATTGTGGGACCTACACAACCCAATGACAATTGAGAGACCTACACATACCAATGACAATTGAGGGCCCTACAAAAACCAATGACAATATAGGGACCAACACAAACCAATGACAATTGAAGGATCTACACAAACTAGTGGCGATTGAGGGACCTACGCTAACCAGTGGCATTTGAGGGATCTACACAAACCAATGACGATTTAAGGAACGTAGATAATCCAATGACAATACAGGGACTAACACAAAACAATGACAATTGAGGGACCTACAAAAACGAATTGTAATTGAGGGACCTTCACATACCAATGAAAATTAAGGATCCTACGTAAACCAATGACATTTGAGGGACTTACACAAACCAATGGCAATTGTGGGACCTACACAAACCAATGACAATTGAGGGACCTACACATACCAATGAATATTTAGGGACCAACACAAACCAATTAAAATTGAGGGACACACACATGCCAATGACTGTTGAAGGACTTACACATAGCAATGACAATTGTGGAACCTACACAAACCAATGGCATTTAAGGGACCTACACATACGAATGACAATTGAGGGACTTATTCAAGCCAATTGCAATTGAGAGACCTCCACATACCAATGACAATTGAGGGACCTACACAAACCAACAACATATGAGAGACCGACACAAGCCATTGACAATTGAGAGACCTACACTAACCAATGACAACTGATGGACCTACACAAACCAATGACAAAGGTAGGGACCTACACAAAACAATGACGATGTTAGGTACCTACACAAACCAACGACAATTGAGGGACCTTCACAAACCAATGACAATTGAGGGATCTACACATACCAATGACAATTGAAGGACCTACACAAACCAATAACATATGAGAGACCGACACAAACCATTGACAATTTAGAGACCTACACTAACTAGTGACAATTAACTGACCTAGACAAACTAATGACTACTGTAGGGACCTACACAAAAATATGACAATGTTAGATACCTACACAAACCAACGACAATTTAGGGACCTACACAAACCAATGACCATTGAGGGACCTACACATACCAATGCAAATTGGGGGACCTACACCAACCAATGACAATTGAGGGACCAACACAAAACAATGACAATTGAGAGACCTACACAAACCATTGAAAATTGAGGGAATCACACTAACCAATTGCGATTGAGTGACCTCCACATACCGATGACAATTGAGAGACCTACACAAACCAATAACATATGAGAGACCTACACAAACCAATAACATATGAGAGACCTACACAAACCATTGACAGTTGAGAGACCTACACATACCAATGTAAATTGGGGAATCTACACAAACAAATGACATTTGAGAGACCAACACAAACCAATGACAATTGAGGGACCTACATAAACCGTAGACAATTGTAGGGACGCACACAAAACAGTGTCAATGCTAGGTACCTGAACAAGCCAACGACAATTGAGGGATCTACACAAACCAATGAAAACTGAGGGGCCTACACATACCAAAGACAATTTGGGGACCTACACAAACCAATGACGATTGAGGGACCAACCCAAACCAATGACAATTGAAGGACCTACACAAACCAATAACAGTTTAGGGACCTACACAATCCGTAGACAATTGTAGGGACCTACACAAAACAATGACAATGTTAGGTGCCTACACAAACTAATGACAATAGAGGGACCTACACAATCCAATGGCAATTGAGGGACCTCCAAACACCAATGACGATTGAGGGACCTACACAAACCAAATACAATTGACGGACCTATAATAGCCGAAGGCAATTGGGGGATCTTCACAAACCAATGTAAATTGAGGGACCTACACAAATAATGACAATTGAGGGACCCACACCAACCAATGCGTTCTAAATAAATTTACATTTCAAAGTATAGCTCCTTCAATTGTTTTGATACTTACTTGCAGTACATAGCTTAGGTTGTTTGTAAGATGTAGAGGATGTTTACAGGTACATATATATCAAGTTTAGTTTAAATCGATCTAGCCGTTCTTAAGATACTACATTTCAAAATATAGTTCCTTCAAATGTTTTGATACTACATGCAGTACAGAGTTTAGGTTTTTGAAAGATGTAGTGGAGGTTAACAAATACCTGTACACCAAGTTTCATTTACAAAGGCCCCGTCTTTCTTGAGATATTATATTTCAAAGTATAGCTCCTTCAATTGTTTTGATACTACATGCATTACAGAGTTTAGGTTTTTGTAATATGTAGCGGAGGTTAACAAATACCTGTACAGCAAGTTTCATGTAAATCGGCTGAGCCGTTCTCAAGATATTAAATTTCAAATTATAGCTCCTTCAATTGTTTTGGTACTACCTGCATTACAGAGTTTAGGTTTTTGAAAGATGTGGTGAAGGTTAACAAATACCTGTACACCAAGTTTCATTCAAAAAGCCCCAGTCTTTCTTAAGATATTACATTTCAAATTATAGCTCCTTAAATTTTTGTGATACTACCTGCAGTACCGAGTTTAGGTTTTTGTATGATGTAGAGGATGATAACAAATACCTGTAGACCAAGTTTCATGTAAATCGGCTGAGCCATTCTCAAGATATATAATTTTGAAATTTTACCCCTTCATTTTTTGAGATGCAACCCGCAACATTTTAGTTAAGATTTTTCATATAGGTGGATACCCCTCTGAAGTGCCTACACTACGTAGTAGGCAGTTTTCTGGGGTCAAAACGACCCTAGGACCTTCCGTTTTCGATATATTAACGATTTTTGAGTTTTTTGCAACACTTTCTTGCGATATATACGTATAACTGTGTATATGTATATATAAAGTGGGTTGGCAGCACTTGTTGGCGATATATCTATACGAGGCTTGTAGCGTGACGTAACTTGGTTAGGTGTTATATACTAATTTTGCGTGGTTGGTAGGTCATTCTTTTAACTTTTTGGTAGGGCTCTATAACATAGTTTATACATCTTTATATATACACTGCGGGTTTTTGTTCCTTGGGTTGGCAACACTAGATCACGTGGGTGGGTAACGTGGTTGGCAAATTATTTATACTATATATTTTTCTCAGCCATCTGGGTCATCATCTTGAGTCACGTGGTCAAAGAAGGTTTCCCTCCACGTGGGCGCCGCCATATTGGATAAAGCGCGGGAGAATTCACGTGGTCAAAAGTGAGGTTAGAACACGTGGTCGTCCATGTGGGCGCCGCCATCTTGGAAAAAGCGCGGGAAAAAACACGTGGTCAAAAGTGAGGTTAACACACGTGGTCTAAGGTTAGGTTAGGACACGTGATCAGCACGTGGGCGCCGATGACGTCATCGTTTAAGGTCAATTTGTTTTATACTCTCAGGAGGTCTACTTGTGTACAATGTATTTGCCTTGCGATATCAATATATTGCCACAGAGGTAATTGAAATATAAGCTACATCACGAAACGTGGATAAAATACATGAATTTAAAGTTTGTTAGCAAGGCTGACTTGCTACTTAACATAACATTCACATGAGATTTTCAAATTGCTAGAATGACGAGTAATAAAGTAATTAGAAAACTAATTATAACAAGTAATAAATCCAATGACACTTTATTAATATTTTTCTAAATTATATCACTAAATTGCTAATTTTGTACTCTACCTTACCTATGTTGCATAGGTAACTAACAGTGATACTGTAACTATATACAGTAGTTTTTAATTATTTGACAATCTTAAATAAACATTAAGTTACATTTTATAGCAGCTAATGGATAACCAGTATACTACTATTCTAATATTCTTAAACAATATACAGTATATATATACTAATAGTATATATCACTATTAATATAATATACATTTGCTTTTTTATGCTTACTTTTAAAGAAATATTTAAAGCATAATTTTAAATTACAAAATAAATAATATCCGATTGTTAGTGAGACCTAGTAACAGAAATATTATTAGTAGGGTATATTGGACAGTCCGACTCCAGGAGGGACAGGAGGGACGCCCCCCCCCCCCCCGAGGTCTCGACACTTTGCGAATTTTTTTTTTTGCGAACTTTTTTGCGAACTTTTTTGCAAACTTTTTTTGCGAATTTTTTTTTTTGCGAATTTTTTTTTTGCGAATTTTTTTTTTTTGCGAATTTTTTTTTTTTCGCGAATTTTTTTTTTGCGAATTTTTTTTTTGCGAATTTTTTTTTTTTTGCGAATTTTTTTTTTTTGCGAATCTTTGTTGTTGCGAATACTAACCTAACCTAACCTAACCTAACCTAACGTAACGTAACCTAACCTAACCTAACCTAAGGTAACCTAACCTAACCTAACGTAACCTAACCTAACCTAACCTAACCTAACCTAACCTAACCTAACCTCGGATCAGATTTCTGATTGCAGATTCTTGTTCGTCTAGTCGAGCCGAGTCATTTGAGTACCCACATCGTACACTTTGGATGATGTTTACAAAAAAGGGGCCCGCACCACACTTTTGACCTTTTTTTTTTTTTTTTGCATTTTTGGAATCTCCTCGTCAAGCCGAGTATTCTCAGTACCCACATGACATACTTTGGATAATTAATACAAGAGTTGAACAGGGTAACGCTACAACCGACAGAGCTAGCCCATCAGCGCTTGCGGTCAATTGAACTAACAGTGAATGCAAATTTTAAGGAGAATATAATTGCAATGCTTTGAACATATACTGCAAAGGGGGGTGTATCGATACACCCCCCTTCAAGTACTCTGCACCGAGGCAGCTGTTCGCACAACCGACTGACGCGTCCAGTCTACTGTCTGGGAATGCGGATGTTGTAATTTGATACCTCGACTGGAGGGTGCAAATGTTCACACAAAAAACCGACAAGTTGAGACCTGTCTGGGAATGCGGATGCTGTAATTTGATACCCCGACGGGAGGGCGACGCGACCCTTCCAGGAACCCATTATAGTCCGCCCGTATCGAGTTCCATTAGAGCAGGGTGGTCTTTACCCCAGACAGCGGTTGAGAGTTTTTGCCCCGACCTTCTCCGAAATCCATTAGTGGGGATAGTCACCCACATCACCAACCCTCCTTCAGTTCAGTTCGAGAGTTCAGTGCGTGAAGACGTGTTAGTCCGATCCTGTTTCGTTCTACGCGATTTGTGTTAGTTGCTGATTATCATCATTTGCGATTAGCGATTTGCGTAAAGCACCTTTGAACTATTTAAAACGTACGTGTTGTGCTGTATTGTTTGTGATTATCAAAACTTATAATCCATATTAAAGATGAACGCCACACACGTTTGTACCATTTGTGGTTGTATTTTCGTGCGTAGAAACAATTTGGTGCAACACCACATCAGATTCCACGGCTTGAGACCACAACTACCAACACCAACACCAACGCAGCAAGGTACGTTTTTTGCGTTGCATTATTGTTTTAATCAGACCTAAATGTTAGTAATATAGAAATACGTTATGCAATATAACCGCAGAGTTATACTATTATTTTTATTTAACAGCTTTAACTATTTAGCGCGAATAGAGAACTCTTTGTTTTTTAAATTTAAAATTACATGACTATATCAATATAATTTAATTGTAATAACTTATGTTATTGCTCGCCCCATCAAGCCAAGTCATCAGAGTACCCACATTACATACTTTAAAAAAAGGTAGGTGTTAAACATTTCACAATCTAATCGTTTTGTGCGTTTGCAGATGGAGTAGCTGCATGTCGGCTTTGTCGAGCCACCTTCGTAGACCGGGGAGCTTTAGAGCGTCACATGGAAGCGAACCACCGAGTCATTCCACCCCGGCAGGTGATTGATGCTCCGCAGACGACTGCCTATGTCAATCAACACTCCGTTGAAGGTGAGAATCCACATTAAAATAACTTTTTCCCCTTGAAACTAATTACCTTTTTTATAATTATTTAACTAGGTACATGAAGAAGAAGAATGAGACCGTGACAACTGGTGTACTATTGATTTAATTGCTAGGGGGGAGATTTTCGCTCCCCCTAACACATAATGGGTTAGGGGGAGATTTTCGCTCCCCCATACGTCAGGAATTGTTGAAGACTAGAACAAGAATGAGCCCGTGACAACTGGTGTACTATTGATTTAATTGCTAGGGGGGAGATTTTCGCTCCCCCTAAAACATAATGCTTCTTTAGGGTTGGCGCAGCTCAATATTGAGGCAACATCCTTAGCCTTGAACCCCGAATCATGAATGTAGACAAACAGTACAGAAGATTACATTCCCTGTTTGAAAATTGATATTTTTAATTAACAACTCCATTTTGAAATGTGATTCTCGAGAGAGAGGGGGATTTGTATCTTTAGTTATCCTAATCTGTTTTTTATTTTTATTTTCAGGTGAAGGACCGGGTCCTGACCACCACACCTGCCATGAATGCGGTCGCCGTTTCCGTCGTGAAATACACCTGCGTCGACATGTGGATTCGGTACACAGCAGAGTCCGCAGGTTCATATGCGGCACATGCGGCGCCGAATTCAAGAGGGAAGACAACCTGCATCGACACACCATGCAATTTCACGGTGATGGTCAAGAACGGAGATTCCCTTGCGCATACTGCGGTCAGGAGTTCAACACGGGGTTCAACAAGGACCATCATGAGCGGTTCACCTGCCCGATCATGAAGGACCTGATCCTGAACCGAGTGGCTATGGTGCAGGACGAACCCCAGCCAGGACCCAGCACGGAGCCACAACCTGGAACGAGCACACACCCGCAACCCGATGATGTTGAGATGACTGGAGCAGGACAGTCAAGCCCCGTATTCTCAATCATTCAACGGGGTTTTCGCAACCGCCTCTTAACCTACCGTCTGCAGCGACCGATGGAGAATCTCGTCACAATCGGAGAAGTGATGGCGTTGTTGATTGTTAGCCTTACGGAGTTGCTTGAGAACACCTTGGCGAAACACCGCAGCATTAAGGTCAACTTGAAGCTGGAGTGTGAATTCCAAAATATTCACAACAACACCTGCCTGCGCAACTTCAAAACGAAGATGACTCCGCTGACGGTGACCTCGGACCTGAACCAGTACATCACAACAGCTTTTGCGAAGCTTATCAGAGAGAAGGCTGAGTGTGATCATATCGGCTCCGGGTGGACATACCTTCGCGTTCGTGATTTGGAGGTCGGCATCAACGAATACACTCCTCTAGGTGAAGATGGTCGAGCTTGGCTCCCACTGCCTACGTCTCTGGAGAACACCCAAGCAGTCGTCAACGTATTGAACGCCGATGAGCGGTGTTTTATGTATGCGGTCCTGGGAAAGTTTGTTCAAGATCACCCCAATAGACCGGCATCGTACACCGACGACATCATCGCCCGATACGATTGGACCGGCCTTCAATTCCCCGTTGCTCTGAAGAGTATCAAGACGTTTGAGCGGACAAACAACATCAGCATCAACGTCTATGGTATTGATCGCACGTGCGTGGGTCAGAAACCTGACGGACGACCAAAGTATCAGGACACCGTCTTCCCCTTGAAGATTTGTAGGCAGGAGCGTGAAGACCATTGCGACCTTTTGTACGTGACAACGGACGGTGATAGTCACTACGCCTACATCAAGGACCTTGGTCGACTGATCCGTCCCCAGCTTACAGCACATATTGGCAGGATATTCATCTGTAAGCGGTGCTTCGCGCACTTTGACAACCGTCCGAACAAGCTCGGTCTGACGGGTGCACAGCGTCTGGAGGAGCATAGGCGATACTGCTCCGCTTCAGCCCCTATTCGCATGGATACGCCGAAGAAGACAGAAATCAAATTCAGCCATCCAGAGTTCACCCGACGCGAGCGTTTCACCATCTACGCGGACTTTGAGTGTGCTCTACTGCCGACCGCGGAGATGGATGAACAAGTGGATGAACCGCACGGAGGAGTAGCCACCCACATCCACATCCCATACGCCTTTGCGTACCAGATTATCGACTCGTACGGACTTGAGGAGTTCGAGCCTCGAGTCTACTTCGGGGATGATGCGTCAAAGACATTTATGGAGATGTTGAAAACTGATGTTGAGCGATTGTGGAACTTCCTGTACGAAGCAAGAAATCTGCGCCCTGTCCTGACCCCAGCGGAAACGATGCAGTACAACTCGACAGCGAATTGCTACCTCTGCGGATCGGCATTTTCAAGCGAAGACCCAAAGGTTCGCGATCACAACCACGCGCCGCCCTACGAGTTCCGTGGCGCTGCGCACAGATCATGTAACCTACGCTACAGGGAGCAGCG
Source organism: Allygus modestus (assembly GCA_963675035.1). NCBI lineage: Eukaryota > Metazoa > Arthropoda > Insecta > Hemiptera > Cicadellidae > Allygus > Allygus modestus. The sequence goes on along the minus strand of OY776112.1, from coordinate 88,308,328 downwards.
AGTAGTCAACTGCTACTTCCACAATCTCTCCAACTACGACGCTCACTTCATAGTGCGGGAGTTGGCGGTCGACCCTGGTGATGTTGAGGTGTTGGCTCACACGGAAGAGCGGTACATCGCTTTCACGAAGCGGTTCCTGTTCGACCGAGCAGCGGCACCGGTTGGGATGCAAGGGCGTGGAAAAAGACAGCCAGGATTCAGAGTCAGGTTCCTCGACACCTACAGGTTCCTGGCTTTGAGCCTCGCCAGCCTCGCCGCCGCACTTCCACCAGCTCAACTCTTGGAGACGAGGAAGAGATTCCCCGAAGACCACCTCTTCGATCTAGTCCGTAGGAAAGGCGTGTTCCCGTACAACTTTGTAACGTCGAACGCCGTATTGGAAGATACTACGGAACTGCCTCTGCAGCGAGATTTCCACAACGACCTGACCCTGGAGGACATAACGGATGCAGACTACGAACATGCTCGCAACGTGTGGGAAACCTTCGGTTGTAGGAACCTCAAGGACTACGCTGAGAAGTACCTGCGCTGTGACATTGCGCTGTTGACTGACGTCTTTGAACGCTTCAGGGACACGTCGATGGCTGAATACGAACTAGACCCTGCGCACTACTACACCCTACCGTCATACGCCTGGGATGTCATGTTAAGGACCTGTCGAGTGGAGCTTGATACGATACAGGACTTTGATATGTACCTCTTCTTCGAGCAAGGCATCAGAGGAGGTATTTCCCAGGCGATCACCAGACACGCCAAGGCCAACCATGATGGATGTCGCCCTGAAGATCGACGACCTGAAGAGCCAACGAATCACCTGCTATACTTGGACGCCAACAACCTTTACGGTTGGGCCATGTCCCAGTGTCTTCCACAGGGGCACTTCCAATGGCTCAGCCGCGAGGAGATCGCGTCCCTGGACATTGCAGCGTTGGACCCCGAAGGACCCACCGGCTATGTCTTGGAAGTTGACCTTCGCTACCCCGCCCACCTGCACGACCTTCACAAGGATCTCCCCTACTGCTGCGAGACCAAACGTCCGCCAGGAGGGAAATTCAAGAAGCTCGTTACGACTCTGGATGACAAGAAGAACTACATCTGTCATTACAGAATCCTGCAGCAGGCGCTGGAAAACGGACTGGAGCTTGCGAACGTGCATCGCGTCATCTCGTTCCGTCAGTCTCGGTGGTTAGAGAGCTACATCCTAATGAACACCGAACTGAGGAAGAAGGCCACGACCAAGTTTGAACAAGACTTTTTTAAGCTTATGAACAATGCGGTCTTTGGCAAGACGATCGAGAATGTTCGCAAGCGAATGAACGCTAAACTGGTGTGTACGCCGGAGATGTTCAGGAAGTACGTAGCCAAGTCAAACTTCCTGGACCGAACCTACTTCAACGAGGACGTTGCCATTGTACACATGTCGAAAGTCAATATCGTCCTGGACAAACCGCTCTACGTCGGAATGTGTGTCCTCGATCTGAGCAAGTGGCTCATGTACGACTTCCTTCGAAAGATGAAGAACCGCTACGGCGACCGTCTGAAGGTTGACTACATGGACACTGACAGCTTCGTGTTCGACATCCAGACTGAAGATGTTTATAAGGACATGATGGAGCATCTGGACGATTTCGACACCAGTGCGTACCCCCAAAACCATCCATGCTACAGCCCCGTCAACGCAAAAGTCATCGGAAAGTTCAAGGATGAAGCGAACGGTCTTCCGCTGCTCGAGTACCTCGGTCTCCGCTCGAAACTATACTTCATGGATATAGTCGAGTTCGAGGAGAGGACTGAAGATGACGAGTTGCAGGTCATGACAGTGAAGCGCGCCAAGGGAGTCGCTAGAGGTGTTGTAAAACACAATCTAACCTCTGACGACTATCGGGAATGCCTCTTCAATGGCGTGTTGAAGAGAACCATCAACACCAGGTTCCAGTCCCGAAACCACCGCGTCTTCACAGTTCAAGTCGACAAGCTATCCTTGAGCTGTAACGATGACAAACGCTACATCCTTCCGGACGGTGTAAACACACTGCCTTGGGGACATGTTGACGTGCCACCTCAGCCCGAAGACATCCCTCAAGACGATGAAGAGGCGGAGGATGAGGAGCGTTGAGTGGTTGTGTCATATTACCAAAGACCCTGACTTGACTTGTAAATTTCCGATTTTGCTAAACCTAGTCATTAGTTTGTATCGAGTCTCGTAAAACTTAGAAATGTGCTCCTTTGTTCTTTTTGTTCTAGTCGTTAGTTTGTGTCGAGTCTCGTTTTGCTAGCCAAACACAAATGTTCAGGAGCACATACTCGATGTAAAATATATATAAGGTGTGTAAATAAATAGCCAAATTGTTCGTATATACATTTGTCTTTTTTTTTCCTCCCCTCACATAGTCTTAAGATTCAAAAGTAAACTACCAATTCAAATGTCTGACTACTTGCTAAAAGTGTAATTGCTAAAGGAGGCTAGGATATGAATGTTACTTTAAAATCATTGTATGATAGGTATGTCCAAAATTGGGTCAGACCTAGTGTTTTCACCAACACGCAAGGGGGGTGAAAGGGGGGTGTATCGATACACCCCCCTTTCACCAACACGCAAGGGGGGTGAAAGGGGGGTGTATCGATACACCCCCCTTTCACCCCCTTTGCAGTATGTGTTCAAAGCATTACATTCATCTTTTACGTCAAAATTTGCATCCAATATCTGTTTTGCTCGTTCAATATGTGTCTGTCTGACTAATTGCTAAAAGTAAATACTAAAGGAGGTGAGGATGGGAAATAATAAGAATGTTTCTTTTTTTTATTCTGAGTACACAACTAGTTTATTGAGAAAAATGCAAAATTTCAAAACTCAATTGGTATACATTTGTGCAAAGAGTCTTCTGATCAGTGCATCGTTGTGGCCGACAGAAGAGTGTTCAAAGAGCTGCACAAAGTCCTTCATCTTCATGCCGTAGTGGGTGCGGCAGTACAGGAATACAAGGCAGTATTGACCGCAGACCAGAGTGTTGTCACTTTGAAGGCGATGCTCGTTGTACAGGTAGCGACGAGCGTTGCGTCTCAGGAATCCTTGGTAGAATTGAAGATGTGGCGGTTGACCGTAGCTGTCAAAGAATTCAATTATTCCTCCTCCTTTGTTAAGGTAGAAAGCGACCCAGTGAGTGCCGTCTTCATTGTGTGGATCAGTGTTCACAATCATAGCAGTAGATGGTGAAATATAATGGGGCAATTGATCCGCAGCGTAGACACCAACATTCTGTACGGGCAGTTTAGCCATACACTTTTGAATCTCTAAGGTATTCATTCTACTGTGTCGACTCCACAGTCAGTAGTAGGAGTAGTAGTGCTAGTAGCAAAACAAAAGCAGGAACTGGTATCACTCTCACCATCGTCAGCGTAATCATCAGCGTCAGCGATATTTGTACTTAGATGTAACCAACTGCGTAATGTGATGCAATTGGCTAGAGCGCATCGTGTGTGAGCTGTTCTGTGGTGGCGACATCGCACTGCGTTTGTTGATAGTAGACTGTTGATTGACGATAGTGATCCGCAGCCAATATCGTTGATATCCATGACATTAGTAGTACAGTGATCCGTGATGAAATTGTATCGTACAAACTCTTTTTTCTCAGCACCTTTGACGTAGACAATCGGTCGTTTGGCGATACATGCACGTAACTTTTCCTCTAGCACATGATACCAGATATCACCTTGGTCCCATTCCAATCCGTGACAGTGTTTTGTGAGCCAATAGCTTTCACGCAGTTTCTCTTGTGATAGGAAATCTCGACTGAATGGTGATTTGGCGATATGATGCATTAGCAGTGTTCCACTGACCAATTCCAAGACGCACACTTCCTTCAGAATGTAGTCATTTGCGTTGTCCTTGAAACATTGAAAATCTACAATAATTGGAGATGCGGAATTTTTACGCGGTACTCTGCATAAACGATCCATCTTGTGCGAATGTTGGTTGTAGACTGAGGACGATGACGCCGCTGCCGACGATCTAACCACCAAAGTCCGCAGACACGTTGCGATGACGATCGATTTCTATGACGTTGTCAAACTCTGCGTATACCAGACAGTTGACAGTCTCTGTGAGCCCCGTGTCGAAAGCAATCTCCATACGCACACTGCCGTTGCGCACTAGGTTCCAATGAGTCGTATCGCTTGCTGACATATCAGGTGTTAGATCGAATGCCATCAGACAGTATCCATCGTCGTAATCGTCTCTATTTATGAGATTACCAGCATCGCTAAAGTGTATGCCGGAGCCTGAAAACAGACTGTGATACGCCATCACGTATTTTCCCTTGCCGGTTTCGTAGTGTGGTTGTAGCGGTTTGGACGGCACTTGTTCACCGTCCACGTACAGCGAGAAGTAGTTGGTTTTGAAATTTTGAAAGTTAAATGGATTCTTTTTTAAATCGCCATTATAAGCGGCGTTGGTGACCAGTCCGACAATGATTCTTTTCGGCACTTGACCTAGAAACACATTGTCCAAAGTTTTGCTCCTCACTCCAAACGGTAGTGTGAATGTTTTCAATTCCACTCTGGTGATTGGGTATTTAGCTGTGCCGGTCTGAAGCGTTTTGCTGTGCGCCAACAGTACAGTGGGGCTAACTTTACACCTTCGTATCCAGAGATTCGCATCAACAATGTGCACCTTGTAGTCACCGTCATCCGACATAATGGAGAAGGAATCTTTTGATCGGATCAGTTTAAAACGCAGTTCCACACCGTTCAACAGGAACTTGTTCTGATTACACATGTCCACATGTAGGCGACCGAGCATATCGATTTCACGACTTTTATTTGTCATTTTTCGTCTCGCCTTTAGTCCATCGTTATCGTCCAGAGTATTGTCCATGTGGCCGGCATCGTCCGCGTTCCACAATCCACATGTTAAATGTGATTTCCTAGCATCATATCCGTAATTCAGCAATGTTTCAATATACGCTCGATATGCATAAGTGTTGTTTTGTGGTGTGACCAGTTTCTGATTCATACTCATATCGACTTGACTGAATAACGTGTGCAGCCAATTGTTGACTGGGCCAATTTTGTTCGATTCATCGGCATCTGCGATTGCCGCTCCTGTCGACTTGACAATAGACGCTGTAACTTCCAACATTGTTTGCGAAAGATCGGTGTATTCTTCGCCGTTGCCGGGCACAACAAACTCGATGGGCGAATCATCAGTCAGTGTGGAGATTGGTTTGTACTGAATCCATTTGCCGCTCTCGATACTGGTCTGCGTCGGCGGTAGGGAGAATAAGTCCAATTCCGTCTTGACGCATTCACACGACTTTTGATGTAGAAACGACATTGCTAGCGTGTGTGTTAATTGAATATATCACGTACGGAAGTTCTCCTTACTGCTTTCCTCGTCTGCCTCGTCTTCTTCCTAACTGTCCTTCTCTTCTTGCTGCTGCTCTTGGATGACGACGACCTTCCTCGAAGGAGTTTCGTCAAAGACTGCGGTGTGACACGACGGCCGCCGAACATGGCGCGCTTCGCGTTCCTCTTACGCGAGAGTCTCGCGTTAGTCTTTCGCGCAGGAGTAGCGCGTCGGTGTTTCGCGGTATTCTTTCGCGTTACGCGACGGTGTTTCGCGCGAGAGCCACCGCCGCCACTTAGCACACGTTGAAGTTTGCCGTCCGCCCTGCGTTTTAGCGAGTCTGTAAACTGGCTGAAATGATCTCTAGCGGCTTCTTTGGGATCCCGCTGGTGCATGGCCATGTCGCCCAAGAATCCAACACCGGATTTCAACGCCTCTTTGGCCACAGCAGAGGCTCCCGACTTGAGTAGCGGTGTGATGGTGCGGAACATACCGCCTAGGAAACTTCCAATTCCATGTCCGCGCTGGTAGGGTGCACCGCGAAATACCCTATCGATACTGCCGCCGGTCTGCTGCAACTGTTGGCGACGGTAGTAAGCCAAGTAGGGATCGTTTGTATTCATAATTGCTGAGCTACTCTTTTGAAATGAAGCTTCACGTACGACGTCCCAAAGAGGAATGACGCTTTTTTACTAGCGTGATCCCTTAGGTCAATATCGATCGTTTCAAATGTTCCTTTCATAACTGGCGCATAATGAGGACTGATGAAATGCACAGTCTTATGCGCGCCGTGTGTGTAGTTATCTCTGTCAATGTTGATAATCTTCAAAAGTGGCGCTGTAGTGTCGCCAATCAGCTGCGGTTCAATCAGATCACAATACACGTACAAGTGTGTCGGCAGTCCCATAGTCAGATTTGGTGGCCATATCGCTGTGAGGTCATTTGTCAAAACGTTCTCGTACGGATCGAAACCCAACTGGAGAGACAGCGCTTCGGTGAAATGCACTTTGCTTATACCGTCCACCATTGCCGTGATCTTGACTCTGTCCTGCTCTTTGTCATACTCAAAGTACAAGTACTGGGTTACATCCTTCGCTTTATTGATCATTTTCAATAAATCGGTTATGTTCTTGTAATAACCGGGTTTCATCTTTAGCATAATGTGCTCGACGCTGAGTGTGACGGGTATACTCGGCAGAACGAGTTTATAGTCGAGCCAAATACACGATTCCTCGTCCACAGTCATAAAGGAACATGGATAATGCGCTTCGACCAAAGCCATCTCCCACTCGCCATCGCCTTCTAATCGAATTTGTCTCGGCAGATGTGTAGTGTACTTGGACACTGTTTTTTGGAAAATAATCCTTTGAGCTGTTGCTGGGCAATGTCAAATAGAACTGGTTGCTATTAGGCATTTTGCAAATCTTGCGCTCCTACCCAAGAATTGAACTCGTCTCCGTAACCTGCCCACTTGACGAAATAACGCTTACTGCGACCACGACCCTTAGCGTCTAGTATTTCAGCAATCTTGAACAGATGGTCGTTGTATATTGTCACTTTTTGTAATTCGTATTCGTAAAACTGACCAGTCACTTGTTCACCGTTGAGATCCGACAAAGTGTACATTGGCAGAGGCATCAATGTGTTTACACGACGCACCACAAACACTTCTTTACTCCAATTAGTCTCGTAACCTTTTGCGAATGTACCCTTCTCCTTAGATATGCGCACTGTGGTGCCAACTGTCAGTTTTGCCTTAACACGACGCGGTATCTTACCGAACATGCGACGCCATACCTGATGCAATATTCGCTTATTGTCAACAGTCACATCGACTGGTCGTATTCTGTTGCCTAGACTCTTGTGAGCGCTGTTGTTGTATGCACTAACCAGTTTGTCCAACGCATCTACGTAACGATATGTGTTTTTGTAAGTCAAATATCGCCACATGCGTGTTTTCAAAGTGCGATTCACGCGTTCCACTACGGCCGCTTTAACATCTGGGTTTTGTGTAGTGACATAGATGATTCCGTATTGTTTGAATAACCTTTTCGTCTTGGCACCGGTGAATTCAGTACCTTTGTCAGTTTGTAAACAGCGAGGTGTGTCGGTCGCTTCGGCAAATATCTCCTCGAAAGCGTTGGCCACTTCAGCTCCTTCTTTCCGCCTCAACGTTCGCACATACAGGTGTTTGCTAAACACGTCTATTACAGTCAGTAGGTAGTTGACGCCGTCGTTGTGTTTACTAAGACCACGCATATCGTTCAAGTCCGCTTGCCACAATTCAAATGGACCATACACTATGTAAGAATTGCGCGGGAAACGCTTGCGTGCTGGTTTGTGCAATGTGTAAGTGTCCTGTGTTTGTAACCATTCAATCACTTTGCGTTTTGAAACTGGTTTTGCAGCTCGCGCTAAAGGAGCTACACCGCCATACGACGAAGGTTCGATGGGATTGTAATACAAACGCTCCATAATACTGAAAACCTATCCTGTGTACGTTTCCCACTTGTCCAAATTTGACGACGGCTTGTTTCTAGTTAGAAGATCAAACTGCCCTGTCGGTGTAGATGTTACACGTTTTCCTCTTGCCGATCGAAGCCGATTTACTAGCGGTGTTCTCAGTATTGATTCAGTTGATGTGTCTTCCACGTCATCGTCTGATCCTTCTCCTCCTGTGAATGATGATCGATATTCGGCATTTATTTCCTTTAGTGCTCTTAGATTATTCATATAGTCCTTTGGCACGTTCATCGCTTTCAATGCGTTGAGCACTTCCCGCCATCCTGGCGGTATGTAATCACGCATACGCACCTTTACTATGCAATTTAAGATATCCACTAGATTTGAGTCTGGGATTTTTACACCGTTGATGTACACTGAATAGCCACTGTCCCAACTGATTAAGCTGCCGTCACGTTTCATGAAACGTAAAAGATTGCGGGCATCAGATCTGTAAGTTTTGGAAAACGTTTCCACAATCTCTTCCACTGGACCACCTTCCGCAGCGGGGTGCGATCGTTGACTATGTTCAAGCCCACCCGTCTCCACGATTGGTATGCTAATCGGTTGGCGTCTATTCTCTGCAATATGCAAGAAGCGATGTAACGCTTGTTTGTACAATTTACACTTTTCACTATCGTCCATACGTTTGTTATTCAATATTTGTTGCATCTCCGCGTCGAGGCTGTTTTCACTGGATAGATTAGTCGGTCTGTTATCCGTAGCATTTGATTGCTGTCGATCAATCAACTCTTGCGGCACAACTACCATCTTCTTCGCATGTTCCATTTTTGTGCTAATGGCTAGCTACTTTTCTAAAGTGTAACTTCACGCACGACGTTCCAAAGTGGAATGGCAAATGATTACCAATGTTATCTCTTAAGTCAATTTCCACACTGTCAAAAGATCTATTCATAACAGGCACATAGTGCGGATCGATGAATGATGTTGATTTATGCAATCCGTATACATAAGTAGACGTGGATATATTGACAATTTTCAATAACGGTGCGACTGTATCGCCGACCATCTGCGGCTCGACTAAATCACAATACACGTACATGTGTGACGGTAAGCCAAGACGAATGTTGGGCGAACGGATGCTTTTGTTAACTGCATCACCTTCCAGCGTCAATTCATTCGGATCGAACCCCAATTGAAGCGCTAACGTTGGACTTAATGTAATTTTTCCAACATCAGTTCCCATCGATACTTCAATGAATTTGTTGTATGAGTTTTCAACGGTGAACTTTACACCAAAAGTAATCGCTAGTTCTTGTGAATTGATATGATCACACAATTCTTGAATATTTGCGTAATCACCAGTCTTCAATTTAATTCTGTGGTTTTGTTTTGGAGTAGCAGACACTACCGGCGTTACATCGGCAGTGCTGTCCATAACCCGCGCCAACGCTTCTATGTTCACTTTTGCTTCCTCTTGCGGTTGTATGCAAATGTCAATTGTTTCGTCATTACCGACAGATAGAAATGTCATTGGATAGTGCGCTTCCACAAGTGCAATTTCCCAGTCGCCAGCGTCCAGTTGAATAGCTCTCGGCAAATGTGTTATATAATTTGCAACTGTGTTTTTCGGATAATACTGCATCGAACTGTTGCTGGGCAGTGTCAAATAGAACTGATTGTTGATGCCAGTCATTTTTATCTACTCAGTGCTGCTTGTAGTACTGCGCTCAAAAGTAATGGTATAAAGATTCCACCGCCTTTTTGTATAAGATACTTTCGTTTCTTTGACCAGCCTTCGCCGCGTTTCACCAATCGACGTAGCGTCGCCTTGTGTTTGCTTAGCTGACTTTTACTCTTCTTCGCCAGAGGAACGTTACCTCGCAACACGTTGTATGCGCACTCACACACTGAGCGAATGCGGCTCTTGTCACACACCTTTAACAGTGCCTTCCGCTCCTTGGGTGTTGCGTGTATGAAAGCCGTAAGCAGAGCTGCGTCCTTCCGCAAGCACGACATGATTACTACTGATGGCGAAATTACCTTTTCTTTGGCAAGTACACATAGTTGGTAGAATCGTCTGGAAATATGCAACTTCGTATTCGCATATTCTCGTCTGTTGATTGTTTCAAGTCTATCAGTAGGTAGCCGTGTGGATTCCTCGTAGCGTCAGCGTACGCCTCCTCGATGAATTTCGGGCTGTCTGGATATATTTGTCTGGCCAAGTACCTAATCTGAACTCTATCTCTAGGATTCTTAAAACACACAATGTAATGCGCATTCAGTGAGATGTCCCTCTGCCCACGTCCTTGATGAAACAAATTTTGTGTAATGAAAAACACACTAATGTTGCGATGATGGCAACCTTTTGTGAAAAGATCCACGACACGGTTGTCGGCCTCACGCATCATATCGTCTATAATCACAAGTATCGGCTCGTTACCAGAAAAATCCTCCAAGTTTGGTAGACCTTCTACGTGGTTAATGGTGACATTTTTCGGGTCACCACCACCATCACCACCACCACCACTACCATAATGCCAGTTTATACTGGTAAATGGTGTGTCACACATTTCTGTAATGTGTTTTATAAACTTTGACACAAACTGTGACTTGCCACAACCCGAAGGTCCCGCCACAATGGCTGAGAACGGATGTTTCCACATCAAGCCCATGATTACTACTGAGCTACTAAACACCTCACAGTTACCATACTCACACTCTTAAACTTACTACCAAAGGACATTTTTGGGGTTAAGTGAAATAAATAACACAGTGGTTATGTTCTGAACGTGACTATAAGTATTGACTACGAAAACTAATTTACAAAGGTATTAACAAAATCTTCAAGTCTTGCTTTACATAAACTCCAACGGTGTGAATCTGCTAATGGAACCCCTAGGGCTGTGCTTCACCAAGCGAAGGCGTTCTCCAAACCCGCTGTTGTAGCGCTCGATGTCGGTGTTGCTCAGGACCTCGTTGAAGCGCCTAGGCAGGTAGACTCGCAGAAAGAAGTCATCCCCGACCTGCCCCTCCAGGATCACGATGATTGTCTCGCCAAAGGGTGTAGTGGCTCGCTCCATCGCAGTGATGAGATAGCCGCATTCCTCTCGGAGATCGGCTATCCTGGTGTAGAGCGGAGAGTCAGACTTGCAGTTGTTGAGGGTAGCTCTAAGGTCCGCGGTTGCTGCAGTGCCGTTCACGCCCGGAAACTCTAGCTTGAAAGTGCTGCTGCTCGACATCTCTAGTAGTAGTAGTTGGAGTAGGTCTATGTGAGGTGGTGGTCTGGTGGCGAATGATGTTCAATCGGGCGGGGCCCCGCCTTATAAACCCTCGCCGCCATTTTCTTCTACGTGGGTGGTCCGAAGGGTCGGGCGCAGGTGTTCACACAAAAAACCGACTCGTCGAGACCTGTCTGGGAATGCGGATGCTCTAGTTGAATGCCGACGCCACTCGTTGTTTCTTCCTCACAGCTCGCTTCTTAGGCGGTGGCTGCGAAACTGCACTGCGTTGTGTAACAGTTTGAGTTAAGCCTGTAATTTTCGGTACTCCTGTTGATTTATAGATCCACATGTTTTCCACTTTATCAACTACTTGTTTAACACTTTGGTGCATTTCACCATCTTTGTCCAAAAATAAACCGCACATGAACACCATATCTGTACCATCGTACATTTCCATTTTCAATAAAATTTGTCCTTTGTTTCCTGGGTTTTGAACTGCGAAAGTATTCCCATCGTCCATCCATGACACTATGGGAGAATCATCTGTTGGTTTTGGCACCCATCCTGGTTTCTTGGTTTCCACTTCGATGGGAGTTGGTCTCCTTCGTCTCTTGCAGGCAGTTGTCGGTTTTACAAATGACGACTGAGGTGATGCCAACGTCTGATCACTAGCATTATTGTTCATAACCTCAATCTCCTGAATAAACGATTTGATATAGTCGTCCGCAGAAGCGTAAGCGTCCATGTTCACGTCCTTACCGTGTGACTTCAACCGTACTACTGACTGGTGTTGCGTCTGCTCACCCTTGAAGTAAACTGTATGCACTCGCTGTCAGACAATATTTCTGTTTGGCGTTCGCTTTTATTCACCCGCTGAAGTCAACTGTTACGTTACGGTGACGATCGATCTCGATGACGTTGTCCAGTTCGGCGTACACTATACAGTTGACGGTCTCGGACAACGCTTTGGAGAATCCGATTTCGATACGTAGATTACCGTTGCGCAGGAGATTCCAGTGACTCGACTCAGCCGCGGACATGTCCGGTGTCAAGTCGAACGCCATAAGACAATTACCGTACGGATAGTCACCTCTCTTGATCTCATTACCTGCGTCGGAGAACTGGATTCCGGTGCCAGTGACCAATGTGTAATAAGAGAGTATATATGTCTCACTGTTCAATGTGTAAACGGGCTGTAACGGTTTGGCCGGTACTTGTTCACCGTCCACGTACAATGCGAGATAATTCATATCGTAGTGTTGAAAGTTGTAGGGATTCTTCTTGAAATCTCCGTTGAACGCAAGATTACTGACCAGTCCAATTATCACACGTTTCGGTAACTGACCGAGAAATGCGCTGTCTAAAGCTTTACTCATTATGCCGGAGGGCAGTGTGAAGGATTTCACTTCTACACGCGTGATCGGATACTTGGCCGTGCCGGTCTCGAGAGTTTTGCTGTGCGCCAACAATACGCTCGGATTGATCTTACATCGACGTACGAAAAGACTAATCTCTTTAATTGTCACCTTGTAGGTAGTTAGCGTTTTGGACATTATACAAAACGAGTTTCTGGATCTGTTAAGTTGCAATCGCATCTCGACACCGTTCAACATGAATTTGTTCTGATTGCACAGATCGATGTGCAATCGACCGACCATATCGCAAACATCGCTTTCTTTCGTGTGATCGCGACGCTTTTTCAATCCCTCGTTCAATTCGTCACAATCGTCCATTTGTCCGGCCGAATCTTCAAAAAACAGCTCGCTAGTCAGGTGCGAATTCTTCGCACTACATCCGTAGTTCAATAGGTTTTCCAAGTAGGCACGGTAAGCGTACGTGTTGTTTTGTGGTGACACCAGTTTATGATTGAGATAGAGATCCACTTGACTGAATATCGAGTGGAGCCAATTGTTCACTGGGCCCACCTCTTTAGCAGGTTGCCCACCGTCCGCTTTAGTGTCGTCCTGTTTCACAATAGCGGCTTTCACGTGTAATAACGTTTGTGTCAGGTCCGTGTACTCGTCACCGTGACCGGGTATTACAAACTCTATTGGCGAATCGTCCGTCAGCGATGAGATCGGTTTGTATTGAACCCATTTACCGCTCTCGATGCTGGTCTGCGTAGGCGGTAACGAAAACAAGTCCAGTTCAGTCTTCACACATTCACACGATTTCTGATGAATAAACGACATTGTTATCGAATTAATGTAGACGTCCGTCTTCGAAGAAGTCTATCAAGAGACTGTGGCGTGTCGCGACCCGCGCACCGCTTAGGGGGAGATTTTTGCTCCCCCTAACACATAATGGCTTAGGGGGGAGATTTTCGCTCCCCCATACGTCAGGAATTGTTGAAGACTAGAACAAGAATGAGACCGTGACAACTGGTGTTCTGTTGATTTAATTACTAGGGGGAGATTTTCGCTCCCCCTAACACATAATGGGTTAGGGGGAGATTTTCGCTCCCCCATACGTCAGGAATTGTTGAAGCCTAAAACAAGAATGATACTGTGGGTGTTTGACAACTGGTGATTTATTGCTCGGAATTCGATACGGGCGGACCATAATGGGTTCCTGGAAGGGTCGCGCCGCCCTCCCGTCGGGGTATCAAATTACAGCATCCGCATTCCCAGACAGGTCTCAACTTGTCGGTTTTTTGTGTGAACACCTGCACCCTCCAGTCGAGGTATCAAATTACAACATCCGCATTCCCAGACAGTAGACTGGACGCGTCAGTCGGTTGTGCGAACAGCTGCCTCGGTGCAGAGTACTTGAAGGTATATGCAGTATATGTTCAAAGCATTGCAATTATATTCTCCTTAAAATTTGCATTCACTGTTAGTTCAATTGACCGCAAGCGCTGATGGGCTAGCTCTGTTGGTTGTAGCGTTACCCTGTTCAACTCTTGTATTAATTATCCAAAGTATGTCATGTGGGTACTGAGAATACTCGGCTTGACGAGGAGATTCCAAAAATGCAAAAAAAAAAAAGGTCAAAAGTGTGGTGCGGGCCCCTTTTTTGTAAACATCATCCAAAGTGTACGATGTGGGTACTCAAATGACTCGGCTCGACTAGACGAACAAGAATCTGCAATCAGAAATCTGATCCGAGGTTAGGTTAGGTTAGGTTAGGTTAGGTTAGGTTAGGTTAGGTTACGTTAGGTTAGGTTAGGTTACCTTAGGTTAGGTTAGGTTAGGTTACGTTACGTTAGGTTAGGTTAGGTTAGGTTAGGTTAGTATTCGCAACAACAAAGATTCGCAAAAAAAAAAAAATTCGCAAAAAAAAAAAAATTCGCAAAAAAAAAATTCGCAAAAAAAAAAATTCGCAAAAAAAAAAAATTCGCAAAAAAAAAAAAAATTCGCAAAAAAAAAAAAATCGCAAAAAAAGTTTGCAAAAAAGTTCGCAAAAAAGTTCGCAAAAAAAAAAATTCGCAAAGTGTCACAGACGAGACCTCGGGGGGGGGGGGGCGTCCCTCCTGTCCCTCCTGGAGTCGGACTGTCCAATATACCCTACTATTATTAAGGCGAGGTAAAATATCTCGCTACCTATTCCAGATGATTACGCTGCCTGAGGCATCGTGCTTCGAGAGAACACAAATTAAATCATAACTTTAGTATTATATCTTATATAATTGTATTATGAAAACGAATTTAACATTGCAATACAAATATTATTTTCATCCTATGCATTTCTTATGTATAATCATATGGATTACTATCGTAAGGTGGATTTTTGTACTTTTTTACCACAACTAATAATATTTCTAAATAAACTATTTGTTTTATCCATTATCTTTCAGCAGGCAACTGCGTATTGTTTTTGAATTTACCTTCTAAAACAAAGTTGTAGATTTTATTATATATTTTGATTAAAAACGCCGAATGAACACATAAATATTGATCTCATATCGTTAACAGGAAGTAAAAACAATTTCCAAGCAGTTAAACTTCAGCAATTAGCAGAAGGAAATGAAGAGTCATATATTACACTCAGGGTGTCTAACTTTTCCCATACTTTCTAAATATAAAACATAGTATTATTAACCATTTTATTTTTAAGCTTTTTCGTGTGTTTCGTCATTTAGGTAACAAACAAATACAACTCTAGCTTCGTAATCGTTCTTACTTACATTTCCTGTGTTATACATAAGTAGATTTAGTTATATATATTAAATACCATGTCTGGAACTGCAATTTTACCTCCTTGAGGTAAGGCAACGATTAATTGTTTAATTTTTGGTAATTACCTTCGGATTCCAGCTAAGTACTAAAAATGGTTTAATACCTTCTAATCCTGATTGTTATATAATAATTGGTTTTAACTTCTCAAGTTTCATATTCAGGTCTGGCAGGAACGTGTTGTCATTTAATTTGAAGGTCGTCAAAATAACATCAAGTGCATTTAAACACACACAAATACATGGGCAGGACAGAGATAATTAACAGTCTTAAACACACTAAACACAGAACAAGGAACGAACTGTGACGTGAATGGGTGACTGTTTTCAACCAACTACCATCATATCAGGATCAAAAAATATGATACCTACTTCTGAAGATAAACAAATTCATCAATTTTGTTACGTAATACTTAATTTTCTCTAATCAGTGATTACATAAATAATGTAAAAATGAAATGTGACATAAACTTACCATAACTAACAAAACAAACACAATGATTAAACAAAACAAAATCAGTACGTTGTATTACAATACGAATACATTAAATAAGGACGGTTTGGTTTTAAACCAAATCACCACGAGGCTCTTTCAACTACTCAGTTATTCCTTTCATTAGGACTTGGCCACTATGAAACTTATACTGCTTGATTCTGAAAAACTGGTTTCCTAGAAATGTTTTAGGTTTATATATATATATATATATATATATATATATATATATATATCGTTGGTCTGTTTACCCATTAAGTAGGGCCACTAAGTAGGTATCGTATTTTTCATCCTCTGTATGGAATTATTTCATTGACATTATTTTTTCTATTAGCCTCAAATTAGTGATCCAACCTACAAATTAAATACAGTTGTTATTTTATTTTATTAAATAATAGTGCTGGTTTTGGATAAAATTCGTTTTGATCTCAAACCGAAAGAGACAACAAGTAAAGCAATATTTTTTGGTATTCAAGCGCATACTATTTGAATAATTGTGGTAGAAAAAACAGGTTAACTCAATTTGTTTTCAAATTAAAGTCCTTTAACGTGTAGATGTGTAAATTAAAATGCGAGATACAATTATTACATTTTCTTTTAATAGGGGTTTCCCTGAATATAAAGTGTTTCGTTGGGTTTAATTAACTCTGAAATAAACTGCTTTTACCTCAGTTAAGACTTTCAAGATGAACAATCTCGTGTCCCTGATTTAATTTTTTTAAATTTTCAAAACGCTTAGTAAGAAATCAAATACAAACATTATATTTTCTATTAAAACTTAAAACATAAATATCATTTTTAGGCTTTGTTAATAAATGTTTTATTTATTTATTTATTCATTTTCAAACCTCAACTATGTTGATAAATAAATAATATCCAGTATTTAAGTCATCATAATCAATTGACCTGTGTGTTGAGCTAAATACAGCGAGGTACCGTAACGGCATTAGTCACATGGGCAAGCCAGAGGTGACCACCCTGACCGAGATCGAACCGGCCTTGTCTGACTTGCTAGTCAGGCATTTTACCTCTGAGCTACCGCGTCCGGTATTTAATTAAACTTACTGTTATGCAATAATACCAATCCGTAGT
Source organism: Allygus modestus (assembly GCA_963675035.1). Taxonomy (NCBI): domain Eukaryota; kingdom Metazoa; phylum Arthropoda; class Insecta; order Hemiptera; family Cicadellidae; genus Allygus; species Allygus modestus. The sequence continues at coordinate 88,291,538 of OY776112.1, read as the reverse complement.
TTTAGACGTAAACATATGTTGCTTATCACCTGTATATCATTTTATCATAATTATATTGAATTATCGCACTATTCGCAAAGAAAATTACTTAAGGATTAATAATTATTTCATTTTGCTTTGCTACAACTAAATCATTATAGTCAACAACAGAACAACAGCAAGATATCATAAAGTTTTTCTTTGATAATATTAATTTGGCCTATATACCTAAGTCCATTTGGGACTAGAGGTACTTGTTAATATATATATATATATATATATATATATATATATATATATATATATATATATATATATATATATGTGTGTGGATCAAAAACGATAAATCTGTAAATACAATAAAGCACCACTTACTAATATTTTTTGAGTTATTTAGCCTCCAGAATATTGATAAAAATGGTACTTCTGATAAGGCCGTCAACACAACATTATTTAAATGTCTAAATTTCACTTCCTCCCAGTGGCGTCGTTTGCTTGTTCTTACTCTTTAATTTAAAAAATGTTTCCACTGACAATTTACTCTGCAATAAGACTTTATGTTAACAATGATAAGCTGCTTAGGTTGGAGACAAGGGACTGGCGGAAGTGTTGCTATTGTGGTTATTGTGCTGTAAATCAAACTAAAATATGATAATGTTCTGGAATTATAGAAATAAATCTTAAAACATGTAAACCTCATTTAATATTCATATTTAAACCCCAAACTGCATGTCAACCAAAGAACATTGGTAATAAATTAGACACCATATTTTTAAACAAGGTATATTGTAAATACTAAAAACTTTAAGGGATTAAAAAGGCATATAATTATGTATTACATATCTTTATATTCAAATAATGTACAGAAAGCTTTTTACTTGAATACCTAAAACTATAGTTTGTCGCAAATATTCATAGTAAGGCAAAAAGCGAAATTGACAGATTGTGCTAAAAGTGTATCCGTCTAACTTATGTGCTAACTTTTTTCCAGTCATGATAACTTACTGTGCAATTATAAGTAAATGATTTGGTAGCAGTTTAACTTCCTAAGATACAAAGACATTCATTTTATTACTAGTCTATCTACTGCAACTAACTATATAGCCGGACGCGCAAACTATTCTAGCCTACTTCTAATTGAGCTAAAACCGTGATTTTTTATATTCACGTCTGAGGGCGTATAACTTAACACGCACTAATTCGATATTCCAATGTGTATTCATCAGGAACCATATGACCAGTTTGTAGTTATTTATCCAACTAAAAACATTACTAGTTCTAAACTATTGTAGATTGTATTTCAGTTTTCTTGGTATTTATTATAATGTTGAGTCCACATATTGAGTAAAAGCTCCCATTACGCTATACGTTAGGTTTGAGTTGTTTCAGATAACTTGTCATTAGTGTAACAAAACAAAAATTGATATTTCGTTAATGTTGTTTAAGTCCTTATATAAAAACATGTTTTAATAAATATGATAGTGTATGATAATATAAGGTTAGAACTTTTATCACCTGCTTTAGTAATACCAAGTTGCTTAATATTCAGCATACAAAACACCCTCCCAAAGCCTATAATTAGCAGAAGTGGTGATATAATTTTTAATAACTAAACCATGAAAACATATTTTAGTTTTGAATTTTCGTGATATTGGAATTGTTCGTATCTTTAAACCAAGTGCAATGGGCCTTTGAAAATCCAATAAAATCATAATAAAATGACTGTTTGTAATACTAAATGCCAGGCTTAAACCTTAGCGGGGTCCTAGGGGCAGACACCCCAGCGAGCCAAAGAGTTTGTAATTATAAACATAACCAAAAGTATTTTTCTTTTATTAAGATTTATTTGAATAAAATTGGGCTCAAAGAGATTTATTTTCTAAGCATTTCAACCCAAACATTGATAATATTTTACTTTACAAGATGACTTGCGGCAATCAGTCGGGCGACCTTTGATCTATACCTACCCCCTCCCATCATTGATCGCAAACTAGCGAACGCTTTGGTTTAGAACATTGGCTGTGTAAGACAGGTTGTACACTCATGCACTACCAATAACTCTTACGGTTTTCATTAATTATATAACATTTTTATTGATCATGAAGACCTTCTACTTTGTTTAATTTAAACTACTGTTTATTTAGCTGGCTTGAAAAATCACTGATACAGTAGTATTAGGGATATCACACCATTGGAATGCTTGCATTGATTAGCTGGCCATTTTTTGTAAGTTGTACATAAATACAAGTATACATTTCCGATTATAGGGGTTTACTCCCTATGAATCTTATTATTTTTCTAAATTTTTTGGTTCAAATTGACTTGTTATAAACATTTGAGTAAATCACTCCACAATATCGAATCCGTTGTATAAGTAAAAATATCAGAAATTTATAACACAATGCAGTGAAACTTGGATAAGTGGAACTTCTTTAATTAGAAATATTCCTTGGTTCGAATTTCTTACTCGAACCCTAGTTCTACTGAAACAATGTTAAAAAACTTGGTTTGTAAGATATTTTATAATTCTACACTTTTTACCGGTTCTTTCAGATTCGAATTATTTAAGTTCCACTGCAACTCAGTAATCTTCTATTAAGATGCAAAAAAGATTCTGGCACTTAAAAGCACAAATTCATAAATCTTTATTTCACCATAGCGTAGGTAAGCCGTTGTACAACACCATTTATTCCAATATTGTGAATTATATTAATAATAATTAGTTTATAAACAACAAATTACAATATATTTAAATGTTTTGTTTATTTGTCAACTTTAAAAACACAAGCGTATATTTAATTTAGAATTAAGAGTTTATATTTTGATAAAATTACAGTTAAGGAAACTGTTAATCACCCAATTAAGATGTTCAAATCTCAACTTATCAGCTTTCGTTTCTAAAGTTTAATTGCCTGAAAATGGTTTTCTCGTTTCTAAATTTATGAATGGTAAGACAGAAAAACTCTTTGTAATTAATTACAGTAGCGTTTCTAAAAAGAAATATAGTATCCGAAAATTCTATGTTATTTTTACAGGATAAAATGAATAATTTTTCACTGAAATATTTAGAAGTATATCTGAATTTTAACAAAGTTTTTTTTAATATTTTAACTGGTTTCATGTATAACCTTTTAAATTTCATGAACTTTATAATTAATCAAGTTTAGTACAAAGTTTTATAACAGATTTATTTACCGTACTTTAATTATATGTTTATTGACTATATTCTCATTTATTATATGATTTATGAAAACAAAACTAAATACTAAACGTTTACTTTAAAGAATACAAAGAAACCAATTTTTATATTGACGGATAAAAGTCAAGAGGGTCTAGGGTGTAAGATTGGGGTGAGCTCTGAACTGTGTGACAAATAGATCCAGACGAGAAGAAAAAGAATGAGAAGGTTTTTATTAGGTAGCCATGGATTTAGCCCCGTACCGCCCATTCAATAATAAAATAATAAAATAGTAAAATAATAAAATAGTAAAAATCAACTGGTCAGAACTTGGCACCCGTTCTACCTACTACAAACAGCCATTTGATGCATAACGAACTATGCCCTTTTTTCCAGTATGGGAAAATATATTAATGGTATAATACGCATTAATAGAGGAGGTCCACTTATTGAAATGATCACCGTCAGGTTCATTTCCTGTATAAAAACACAGGATCATGAAGACCTGCTACCAATGTGCTAAACTAAACTACTGTTAAGGGATTTATTACTCTATCTAATATTTTCAGTTTGATTTGTTACATATAACTAATTTATTTATCCTGTTACATAGATAAATCTGAACATCCGAAAGAGCCTTCCAGTGTCCCAGGACTACCTTAAGACTGGACTTTACCAGTTTTGAGGCTGACATTGGGTACAGCAAATGAAGTTGTCATTGCATATGAGGTTATAACGAATAGGCAGCGTGAAATTATTAAATTTCACGCTTTTGCCACATCACCTGGCATTAGTCTTATTAATGTTGACTTGAAATGATAATATTTGTTTAAACAAATTGTTTGATATAATATTATTGTATATCGCATCAAACACATCACATATTATTCCGGCGGTATTAAAACGCAATCATTTTAAATATACAAGCACGAGAGAAAATATGGTTTGAAAGTATTACCTTGCACTCTGAGTGCATTAATATTCAATTTTTTTGCATACAATTTAAAAATTGTTTAATGCGTGTGCTTTGAAATTTAAAGTAAGCTTTAAAGTAGAGTAACCAATATTACAATTTGGCTAGGAAATAATATTAAACAACCAATTTAAATAAATGTAATTAAAATATAAAATTAATTGAATGGAGAATATTTCTTTATGTTAGCTATCTGAGTAACCTGTTTTTTTAGGCTAAAAGAGGAGAGCTAAAGGAGAAAGTAATTAATAGAATCAATTAGTAATCCTGTCAGGTAGATAGCTACTTATGTAAAATTAAAATCGGTTTAGGGCTCATAACTCATTTTAAAATAATTTTGAACGGTTGGGTGTATTAATAGCTTAATCAAAAACGGAAGACTAAACTTTTCAATTAATTCCAAAAGTAATCACAGTCATCCAGTATGCGCTATATTTTTTTCTTTTGTAATACCGTAAGTAAAATAATTTGCGAAATTTAGCAATGATTGCACACAAATACATATAAGTAGTTGTATGAAGAAAGGCATACAAGTAGAAAACCACAAAAAAATTAAAATTAATGAATTTGAAAGTCTCAAATGAAGTTTTACATTTGCGAAATATCCATATATAGAGACAAAACCTTTCGCTCTGTTCTAGGTATTTGGCTTTACATTTTCAACTTTACTTAAGTGAGTAACTGCGTTTGTATTATCTTGGTCGTTTTGACGTCAAAATATTACTAATAAATATAAAATATCAACTATTAAATTAACAAGCTTCTTCTATCAAAAGGTTAATTTTTATTTGGCATTTGATGCTTAATGTAACATATAACACACATACCGACATTTGTTTTATTTTACTTATACCTTTATTTAAAACATTTTATATTAAAGCATGTATATTTGTAGTCTCGGTTCTACAATATATTTAATTTAATTTTTCTCAGTATTAATAAACATTTATGTAGGATTATGAATGTCTTACATTTATAAAATTGTTTCTTATAAAACGGTTTAAATGGAACTCTACAATATGAACGCATGATTTAATATCATCCAGGAAAATTTGATTATAACTAAATAAATTGATTATAACTGAAACAACTGTATTTTTGAAACTCACAATAACGATGGATTTGAATTTATTTTTTGATTTATTTGGAATTTACCTATCGCTTGTAGTGTTTAAAACTACACTACGTTTCGGGAGGTAAGGAAACTCTAGTTTAGTTTTAAACAGTAGAAGCGATAGGTATAGTCCAAATAAATAAAAAAATAAAAACAAGTTTGTTTAAGTCTGAAAAATCATAGATTTGTATTAAAAATTATGCATTTTTATATGTTTCAAGGAGTATTTTGTAAACAAATTCACTATTGTTGTGTTTCACACAGATACTTATGTAGATAAACCTTTTCCGTACTACATTACCATACCAGAATATGGAGGATTATTATATTTTTAGTAAAATATTGATGTCGGTTGAAAAGCTCGTTTTCTTGCTCCTTGAACCAAAGGATGGGATCTAAACGATGTTCCTCCATTTCGGCCCCACAATTTTCCAACAATTTATCAGTATTGTAAATGTGTATTGTTGTTACTTTATTACTATTAGTTTATTTTTGCATGGAAAATTACATATACCTATATTTTTATGGGCGATATTTTATCAAATACATTCAGTTTGTATTAATTAGTATTTATTCTGAATAGTCTAACGTGAACAAATCTTCCCGAAATAAAAATAAAATAATTTACAAAGGCACTGACAACAGGCTGATTCTCAATCGTATTAGTTCACGATGCTTGCCTGTAATTACTTCTTGTTATTAATAAACTTCACCAAAAGTGAATGTAAACTCTAAACACTTTAAATATTTTATTCTGAAGATCATTTATTGTAACTACTGTATCATAATTAATAAATGGCTGATGAACGTTCCTTTAAAATCTCATAATTAAGTTGTTTAGCCTCCGGAATACTGACAAATACTAAGAAGTGGTTTAAATACCTGCATTCAAAGTAATCAAATGGTTGCTGTGGCAACTACTTTAGGATTTCTAAAAAACCATCATCAGGCCGGCCAATGAGTATATTCGATCAATATCTTCAAACAACCTTATTGATGTATTTAAAAGATTCCTTATCCGGCCTGATGATGGTTTCTTAGAAAACTGAAACTTGTTGCCACGGCAACAATTGGATTACTTTGAATGCAGGTATTTAAACCACTCCTTCCGGTACTCATGCATTATGCCGACCATTAACTTACAGTAAAATGTTCTAGTGGAAAAAACAAACAAACAAAATCGAACAATAGTGCATAAGTACCCTTCTTCCTTTCCATTACTAACGGGTGCTAAAAACATTTGGTTCACATTTTTGGCTACGTTTCTTGATTTGATAAGTAATTTGGAAGTTGTGCATTTGTAGTACATATTGGTGTAAAAATTAAGACATCATTAATGGATAAACTGCAACAACCACTGCAACCACACCAGCGATGATAATTTACAATATCGATAACTTGATATAAGGAGTATACTTATGTTGAAAATAATAAACCTAGAATATCCCGTTTCCCTTATGTCATGACGTAAGAATAACATGTGAATATAAGCAGCCATTATTCGGTACGATTTTTATTTAGAGCCAGCACTGATATACACTTATATTTAATAACACCCTTTCAGCTCAATATAGTGAATCGTTACCTTTACTTATCAAATTAATATTCCGCTCAAATATTACAATGCCTTCGTACATTTACTTTGACACACTTAACAACTCAATAACGTAATATTATATTTCACTGGCCCTTGTATACTCGTGATACCGCGAAGAGAATTGGCTGGTCGTAACACTGTGTGTGACATGTAACGCTAAGGTGGATTCCCAAATGGAGATGACGTATCAGTATTCTGATATCAGATGTTTTGCTTTGACATTTGCACGTCTTGTCTGTCACGTATCGAGAACACACGAAATATTCGGGCCCAAGGTAATATGATACGTATTGAATCTTGTAAAGCACTGAGAGACATCCAACAAACACAAATTCTTGTTTCCGATGTTTCATATTAGATAAACCTGAGCTATTTCAGTTAATTTTTTGTTTAACTAGGGATCGCCCAGAGTTCGACATTCGATAAACACTATTTCTATTGGGACTAAAAGCGGCAAGTATAAATAAAGGCTGTTTCGTGAAAGCTTTGCCAAATCCGCACTTTAAACCAAAAATATTTGAACCAGTGTCAATATTAGTAGACATCTCCTCCCCAGTTTGAGCTGACTGACACTTCCTAATTTAGTCTTACATAACTGTTGAACTATTAACTGGACACAGCAACTTCAGGAAACACTTACAGACCGAGCTTTCATTGACGGAGATGCTGTCTATATGATGGCTATGTGTGCAGTTCGATGAAACTGCTTTGCACATCATATTTGAATGTGAGGTACTTGGAGTAAGGAGAAGATGGCTATTGGGAACCTCTTAAGTATATTAATTAAAATTCCCTAACATTGTTAAACTACTACTCAGCTCGTTAGAGGCTCTAGTTTATGTGCACTCTAATATTAGAGCACTGGAGCATAAAAATAAGTCAAAAGGCTGACGTGCTTAGGCCCAGACACCCAATTATTGGGAGATGGGCCGCAGCTCTCCCCAAATATAATCTAATCTAGATGTAGTGCCTGTTGCATTTTCTATCTCTAGTCTGTGTTTATGATTAGAAACTCAACCTCAAAGGCTGACAAAAAACAGTTAGACGATACCAACATATTATTTTTTCATCTAAATTGATAACACATGTTTTACTATTTATCTCTATACTGATAGTTATGAAGACTAATTGCGCTTTATTAGAAATAAAAACCCAATAAAACCCCAGGTTTAATTTTGTGTGTGAAATTATAGGAGATAATAGAAAGGCTTTGCCGTTCCAGTAGTCAGTAGTTTTTTATTCATACCTGAAAAATCTATTTTTGATGTTGTGAAGTATTGTGGGGCTTAGCCTTAAGAGCCTATATAAATTATAGGGGGTTTCTGAAATTCTACCCGAAAAGGGGGGAATTATAGGGGATTTCTGGGATTCTACCTTTCTAAGGGTATGCGCAAATGTCTCCTACGATGCGCGCACGCTGAGAAAGCCGTTCTCAAATTGTTGTGCTTGCCTATTAATTTAATGATGTAATATTCCCACATAAATTAAATATATATACAAAATTTACTTCTTTAAATAAAACATAAACAATCATATTATTGAGATAAGATAGTAACTCTCAGTGGTTTAATATGCTAGTGCACATTTTCATAAAAATGTACACTATTTTAAATATAAACGTAGTGGTTATGGTGAGGATATTAAGTGCTGCACAAACACAAACTATATAAGAATTTAACAAACATTTGTGATTATAGATTGTATATAAAACAAAAAATATTAAACTGGAAGTTTACCCGTATTGCTCCATTCTTCTTTCAAAGTAATCCAGGATGTGTTCTGCTATTTTTATTTATTTTAAGCACTATAAACTTTGAAATTTACAGCAAAACATTACATTATATGGACTAGTAGTAATAGTAATAAACGAGTATATACAATATTTTCAGTTTGATTTATTACATAAAACCAATTTATTTATCCTGTTACATAGATAAATCTGAACATCCGAAAGGGCCTTCCAGTTTTTATCATTGGAAAAAAAACAGTATTCCTAAATAAAATGATTGCTCTTAATTTGATCTTTACTATTTTTTAATTAGTTTATAAAATAATACCATCTTGGTTTTCAAAATCATAACATTTGTTAAATCGTCTTGCACAATTAGTTTACAATATTTATGATATTAAATCTGTTAACTATTTATAGTAATATTGTAATATATAGATTTAATCTTTGTACGTAGATACTTTTGACATTGAAAACACCAGACAAATATTGTTTAATTGTTGTTAATTTAATGTACAAAACTAAAGTTATTGAAGAAATAGCCATAATAGAGTCAAATTAACGGTAAATACAGAGTTAGTCATATGTTTGTTTAGCACAAAGCTTGTTAAACCTTGTTTCAAGCGTGTTATGCTATTATAATTAAATTTGCCCATCTTTTTTGTACTTCTTATTAGCAACCTAATAAGCTTACAGTAAAATAATAATCCTTTCCTGTATACCTATTTATATTAACATGTGTTGTACCTTTACTAAGTTGCAGCAATAAATTAAAATTTATCTAAAAGTACAAACCTTTTAAATAGTAATAATTTGTTATTCTGGTTTTTCACTAAAATAAACTTATAAAATAAAGTTCTGTAATAAATTTTGTCTAAAAGCAAACAAATAAACAAAAACTGTTCATGTAAACTGCTACACATATCTTGGTGTTATTGTGGATAGTAGATTCAAGTGGCAGGACCATGTCGTGTATGTTAGGTGAAAGCTGAGAAAGTTGATGTATGCGTTCTCTCAGTTGAGTGTCGTTCTAGACATTACACTCTTCAAGTTAGCCCGTTATATCTATATTCAGTTTGAACTGCAGTATGGCGTAGTGGCGTTAGGTAGCTCGACTCAATCAGTCACTTATCAGTTATCAGTAACTCCCCTTATCAGTGGCTCAGAAATCAACCACAAAATTACATTACGTAAACCGTTCCGTTTTCCAACAGGCGAATTGTTCAGACAATTTCCAGAACTTGATATTCGGCTAGACTTTGTTAAAAATATAATATTATTAATCAGGAAAATTAAATCATAATGTGTTGAATAGGAGAACATAATTACGGCACTAGACATCGCGGCAACAAAGGTATCCAAATAGCCAAGTAATCGGTCATGTACAACGAATGTGTGCTATGTAGTCAATTGTATTTTTCGGAATATGCCCCCTGACATTAGGGAGCCAGATGACTGCAGTGTCAGGTGACTGTGTATTCGGGGTGTTTACGAGGTGGACGTTGGCCGTGATGGTGGTCTTGCCGTTATTTGCCGCTGTATTACAATAAGAATTTTGGACAGTTTTATTTATTTTCTTAGTGTAATCAATTTTTGTCATCACATGCGTAAAGGATTTTACGAAAGTGGTGTTTAGATTTATATATTAGTGTTGTTAAATTTTACAAAGCGTTTAATTTTTTAATAAATACACTAACTCTAGTCAAGTTTGATTCTGTTACTTTCAACAATGTATAATTACTAAACTAGTTTATTAATAAGTTCTCTCTGTCTAACAGGCTTTTTATTTTGAACTGTATGAAAAATCTCTACAATATTAATCATAATTCATTCAATTTATCTTTTTACTTTAGATTAATGACATTAAACACATTACATAAATTATAACTATAACTAATAACTATTAAACATGTTAAAAAAAGGTTTCTAAAGAATTTTTTTAGTTATTTTGATTTACATTAAACTGCAGTTTGTAAAAATGGCAGCTTTATTTTGATTCATGTCAAACGTTTACGTTATTATTATTTACGTTTTAGCGAATTTCCCCTATAGGGAAGAAGCTATTACCGTAGGTCTCATGGTAAGACTTAAGCCTGAGACCATGAAAAATTGTTGTTTTGAGGTCCCCAGATGCCAAAAACACTATTCGTTCAAATTTATATACATGTATAGATATTACAAACAAAAAGATGGTCTGCCAATGTGGTCCCCCCTTTCGGACTTATTAGCTGAAATTTACATAAATAATTTAGAAGTAAACAAAATTATCAATGAAAATAATCCTTTGAGAAACAAAATAAATTACTGGTTTCGATATTTTGATGACATTATTTGTCTGTTTCAAGGCAATGAAGAAGAGACAAAATAACTCTTAACATATCTCAACTTACTGTCAAACAAAATCAAATTTACATCCGAAGTACAAATTAATGAAATAAACATTTAGATATAACTATTAAAAAAGAAAATGGCAAACATAAATTTAAGATATACAGAAAACCGACGACCACTGATGTAATAATACCAGTTGACTCAAACCACCCATGGCAACACAAAATGGCCACCTTTCACTCGATGATTTATAGATTGTTAAAAGTACCAATGGAAAAAAAAAGATTTTAAAAGAGAAAAAGATACAATAAAATACCTAGCAATAAAAAATGGGTATAACCCACTGATGATTTATAAAATTATACAAAATAAAACAAAAATCTGAAAAAAGAAGAAAATACAAGAAAAAAAATCAAGATTGGGAATATATTTGTTTACCACATAAAACTGTAATAAACAAGGCCTTTGGACAAACATTTAAGAATTAAAAATTAAAAATAGCCTACAAGACAAAAACAGTTCCTTGAAAATTATAAATAACAAAACTACTAGAACAACGAATCAAAAATCAAATGATTACAACAAATCAGGAATTTACAAATTTAATTGCGGTAACTGTGAGAGCTTTTACAAAGGACAAACAAAAAGAAGTTTTAATATAAGATTTAAGGAACATGTCCAAGCATATAAGTCAAGAAACCTTACAACAATGAAATCCAACTATGCAGACCACCTTTTAAAAGCAAATCACAACTACACCAAAATAGAAGACAATTTAAAAATACTTGAGTATGAAAATAATAAAGAAAAACTAAACGTAAAAGAAGATTTTTGGATATATTTGAATAATAAAACGTGTCCACAAAAACTACTTAACACAACTCACTTGAATCATGAAAATGCAATATTTGCAAAGATAAAACAAATCAGAAAATAAGAAAAAAGAACCAACATATATATATAAAAAAACAACAACAAAATCCAAAAGCCTATGCAAATTACTACACTACTGTATGCAAAATTTGATCCATATGTTAATTTTAATTTACACGTTTTGTTTTAGTTTTTAAGGTTATTGATATTTTGACTTGAAAATTCCTTAATAGACCGAAACTAGTCGTCAAAATAAAAATTATGAAACTAAATAAGGGTACTTTGTTCTCATAATGATAGTAAAATTTATATATATATTAATTACAAAGTACCCTTATTTAGTTTTATATATATATGACCGTGAATGCGATAACTTGAGTTAAAAACGACAGATTTCAATGAAATTTGGCTCAAATGTGTAAAGTTACATTCATGTCTTTAAGTTCTAAAACCAGAAAAATCGGACCATGGGAAGGGGGTTGTAAATTTTCCAAAAATCAGTTTTTTGCATTTTTTACCCTAAAATTGCTAATAAACTTAATTTTGGTTTTGACCATGTTATAGAGCTTAAGAAAAAATAATATAGTATTTTTAATTATTAACCTAGGTTAAGTGGTTGCGGAGAAAATCCAAAAAACCTACTCCTAAAATCTCCCATGTTAATCTTATGGGAAAAAGGGTTTTCGATTTTTCTCAGATAATTTTACTAAAAACTTCGCATTTTTTGTATCAATACGTTTATCTCAACAAAAATAACATTTTGGTGTTTTAATTGTTGTTCTACGTCCAACCGTTGCAGAGATATTCAAAGTGCTAAATACAGTACGTTGTCCAATGTTATCTTTATGGAGAATAAATAAAATTTGATATCTCGATTATTTATGAATGTATATTGATGAACCTCGGTATGTAGCTTCACGTAGTATTGGTATATTGACATTTTTACAAAAATTTATTTTTGTTCACCATCCCCGTAGTAGCAAACCTGCACACTCAGCCCTAATGTTGTTCTTATGGAGAATAATTAAAATGTTATATAGCGCTTATTTATGATTGAATATTGATGAAACTTTGTATGTGGCTTCGCCAAGATAAATTCTATTTGTATTTGAATAAAAACCAATTATTTGCGTTCCTTGTTTCAGCAATCCTTTGTAATCATCACCAATGTTATTCTTATAGAGAATAATTAAAATTGTATATTTCACTTATACGGAAATATATTTTGATGAAACTTGGTAAGCGGCTTTATTTGGTATTAAGACATATATTATGCTTTCGAAATTCGCTGAGTACGCAGGTTTGCTGCAATGGGGCTGAGTACGCAGGTTTGCTGCGACGGGGGAATTATCATTATGTTTTATTCAAGGAACATAATAATATATTTCAATCTATGTTTTATTTCAAATGTAGTTTTTGGGGCTGTATTGCGTAATGTATTTTGTCTGTGACTGTTCATTTTAGATCAAATACTCTCATTTTATTTAGGGCTTTTAAGTGTAAGTAATCATTCATACCCATTAGTTTTATTTCTATCACTCTAAAACATATGCCTGTTAAGTAAAGTAAGTTAAACCAAAGTCATAACAAAAGACCGCTCTTAAGCTCTGATGTCTGTACACACAACACAAATAGAATTATTGACCAGTGGAGGTATTGACCTGCTATGCTCTATTGTTCCTGCAGAAAATAAAGAACAAGTTCCTTATGCAGGATTTAATTAATAAATAAGGATAAACAAGATTGATGTTTGGCAAACAAAATATTGGTATCTTTCAAAGAAAATAAGGAATTTAAATTATGCCTTAGAAACCACTTCTACGCAAATTGCTAACGCATTATTATTCATATTTCTTAGAACTAAGCTAATTATTTATGTTAGTGAATTAAACACATGCTAGTACATCATATTGACGCCATATATATCTAAAATAATCCACGTAAATATATAATCAATAATTTATTGCCTCACTTACTCTTACGTAGTGAATAAAGTTTAAACAATATACGACATGTCAAACTGATGTGGTTGTGTTTGTTAAACTAATATTGACGTCACATCCGAGCAGCGTCAACTTTCGGTCGTTTCATTGAGTAGGAAGTTTAAACATTGATTGTGTTACTTAAGCCGCGTTTACACCGAAGCTAGCTACACGTGTTACTAATATTTGTTAATAACATTTTAGAAAACACCTCTGAATTTTTTGGTAACATTTCATGTTATCAACAAAAATACCGTGTTAGCAACACGAATTTTTTTATGCACCGAATTTTGGTAAAATCTGGTAACATTCTTTGATCTTTTCAAATGTTTTTAACATTTGTTAGCAACATAAATGTTACCGAACGTATCGGATGTTGGCAACTTTTACCCCTTCTCTTGCGAAGAGGCTGTGTATCTGTATTCCAGTGTTTTGTTTTTGGTTTACTGTTTTTAGCGAATTTTCCCTATAAGGAAGAAGCTAATACCATAGTCGGCATGGTAAGACATAGGCCCGGGACCATGATAACTTTTTGTTTTGAGGTCCCAGATGCCAAAAACACCAATCGTTCAAATTGTTCAAATCACAGCAGCACACATTTTTGATTTTCGAAATCTTAAACAAGCATTAAATTAAACTTGTCTACAAGTCTCCGGTCACTAAAAAATCTAAAGTCACTGCAAGTTTTTCCTGCACAAGAATTGATTTTCTATAATTAGTGTCTTGTTTATCAATCTTGTCTCCTAACACTAGTACCGGTAACAAATATCCGAAATCACTGCTTGACATTCGTAAATTGTTTTTAAAACTACCGTCGTATTGCAGCTTTCCACAAAAAGAATCGACGGGCTTCACATTGTTCTAGGCCTCATAGCATATCACTGCCACTATACCTATCTCCTCTGTTTCGCAAAAATAACACAGACAGCTGCAGCGAGAACCACATCTTCCTACACTCGACATTTTCCAAGCAATGTGGCCTAAGCGAGGCCGACTTGGGAAAATATTCGAGGATAAATGTTAGTAACATTTAAGTCTCAAAACTAAATGTTACTAACGTTTTTGTTAATAAATTTTGTTGCTAACAAAAAAGTTAATAACATTTGTTGGTAACTCCGGTGTAAACTTGGATTTAGGGACCAATTCACCTACACTAGGAAAATGTGTCAATTTGAGATATAATTTTTACTTATTATACATTTGTATTTATTTAATTTTATCACCAAGCTGATATAAACTTTTATAGTGTTTATTTGTCTGCAACATTTCATGCTACTACAATTGAAACATACTTTTTATTATAATAATTTATTTTCAATTTCTTTGAATCGTCTCCTAGGTATGTAGCCTAATTTATAAAATATAGGAAATATAAATTTAACATTAAGTCTACTCTGGATACGAAAATATGGTTATATTTCTATTTTCATTCTACTTGCTTAAAGTTTAGATATTAAATGTCTGGCAGCGATTCGGTGTGGAAAATGTAATCTTTACACCAGAGAAAATTATTAAATTTTCAACTCACTGCTTATAATAGTTAAAGTTCTATAATTGCATGCTAGCACACATTTCGAGGATCATTATTAATATAATAAATCATTAGAGACAAAGTCAATTATAATTTTCACGTAAGCAGAATATGTGATAACAGGTTAATATTTTATATATTATGGACATCAATTTAGAAAATTGTTAAACCTCCAAATAAAGCTCAATTCTATATTGCCTACGAGGATTTCAGTTTCACATTTAAAAGAACACATTCGGGGATATAGGAGAAAGACTAAGACCTTAGGCACAAATTTTAGGTAATATTTGTTTAACTAGCAGATAAGCAATAACCAAATAGCTCCTGCCCCGAACGGTGAAAATTTATGCTACACTGTTTACTATGATCTGTGAGTATTTTGTATAAGGTGTTCACATTTATTAGATAATGCTGCAGTAATAAGTATTCATTTTTTCCGACTAAATACCCTACATACAAATTGAAAATTTTGGCTTGCAATATCAAATTTTTATTTGTATTAGTAGAGTTGTGATACATCTAGGAATGGTTTTGAGATTTTGAGTAAAGTAATTAGACTAATTTAGTACTGTAACTATTTTATAATAAACAATTTGGAACCAATCAGAGATCAGTAGGCCCAATTAAATAAAAGTTGTCTTCCGATAAGATATTAAATTAATACCTAATTAATATACCTCCTTGAAAACAAACAAATATGTTATGTATTGTACATATTCATACGTGTTTACATACTATAGTAGAATCTATATTTCAACAATTAGTCCTAAAGTATGAACAAAATGTGCCTCATCATGTACCTTGTACTGTAACAACTGATTTTGTGGTTTGTTGTATTTGTACTGAGTTGCTATGGACATATTTTAATTTATATTCAAGGGTGGCGCTACCTCGCTGGCAAGTGAATGGTACTCTACAAGTGAAACTAAAATATTTATCGATAACTTTATTTAATATTAAACAATAAGGATTAAGATTCAAATGTTAAAGACATCATTTATACATGATTTATAATCATCGAATAACAAAAGGTGCTATAAAAAAATTAAATGAAAAGAGTAAAAATCTTAATATGATTTCCAAACCAAAATAAATAATAATTAAGTATAATGAAATAACCTGGAACATTATTGTAAAACGTGGAATTTAAAAGGAAATTTAGAAAAATCTAAAATTATTATTTTTATAAAAGGAGGAAGGTTAATTTTACACGATAAGTTTTTCTATTGTGGAAAAAGAGTCGAAGTAGTTAACAACTACAAATATTTGGGAGTTAATTTTACGTCATCCTTATCTTGGGGATATCACTTAAAAGAAAAAGCACTGGCGGGGAAATTAGCAATAAACTCGATATGGAACAATCTGATAAATAATAGAAATATTACATTGGATATTAAATATAGATGTTTTGAGTCAGTTTTAAGGGCAGTTGTTAGTTATGCTGGGCAAATTTGAGGGTATTGTGAAAATCAATATATTGAATCGTTTCAAAAATTGTTTTTTAAAAGGATTTTTAAATTACCATTCAACACTCCTAATTATGTGTTTAACCTTAAACTCGGAGTCGAGAAGTTGCATAGTTTTACTCTAATTATGAATCTAAATTATATTGCATAGTTAGCGGCTTTAAATGAAAACAGATTGCCGAAAATTCTAGTAAGAAAAGTAATAGAAAAAAACATTTTTTGGAGAAAGAAATGGACAAATATGGCACAAAAGCATAATTTGGAACTCAATTTTGATATGGAGGCGGCAGAAGAAGTGCAAGGTCAAATGATGAATATATTACAGGAAAAAGCATGGGAAATCGCAAAAAATAGTGATTATGGTATGGGTGAAAGATTAATTGCTGTTCCAACAGCTGGCGCGATGTATTTAAAAATAAAATTCGGTATGGGATTAGAAGGTTTAAAATTGTAACATATATAAATGGAGACAGTAAATGTTAATTTAACTGATAATCAAAATTCTAAAATTAAATCGGAATTTAAAAATTAAAAAATTGGTTATAATTCACTTTAAAGTCGATCAGTTTTTTGGAGGTAAAGATAACACATTATTATCAAAAAGACAAATTAATAAATTAAATAGACATAAAAACTAAATAAATGATTAAGAATTGAATTTTCATGTAATCAGTTAAAACAAATTAAAAAAGGTGGGTTATTAAAAGAAATTTTGGAAGTTACAGATCATATACCTTTTGTTAAAACTTATACACCAAATATTAGAAAAGGAGCAAAAGTTGTAAAAGAAACTTTAATTCCCAAATTTAGAAACTTTTAAGATTGGTTAGATCATGAATTATTAAATGCAGAAGGATCCGGTTTAGATTAAATACATTTAATTATATGAAAAAAAATAATTTTCAACCATTAACTTTAGGAGATGTGGAAAAATGATGTAAAGAAATAAATATTTTAAAGGCGTGTTTATGAGAGATTTACTTCCAAAAAATGTTAATAAATTTGAATGTGGAATTATAAATTTAGATTCATTTGATGGAAATGGTATACATTGGGTTTGTTATTATAGAAAAGATAAAATTAAATATTATTTCGATTCTTATGGAAATATTGTTGATAACCCACCAAAAGAATTTTTTAAATATTTAGGAAAAGATAATATATTTAATAATGATAATAAAATACAAAATGTTGATGAACCACCAATTTGTGGTCATTTATGTGTTTTTGTATTAAATTAATTAAATAAAAATAAAAAATTTAATAATATAACCAATAAATTAATCATTAATAAATATGGATTCGCAAAATATATTTGATGTATTCTGAAGACAGAAAAAAGTATTAAATTCTTTTGATTAAAATTATATAAGTGCATATTTTAATCGTTTAAAAAATTTAAAAATCATGTAAAAAAGACAGAAAGTTTATTAAATGCAATTTCTTTATCGAAAAATTATTTAAGTTTAAATTCTAGAAGAATAGTTAATGTTAAACCAAGTATTAATAAGTATGATGTTGTAATAAAATCAGATTTGGGAAAATGTATAAATTCAGTAATTAAAATTGGAATTAAACATAGTGAAACCGTAAAATAATTCAATAATTTAGCTGATGCATTAATTAATCTTGGAAAATATGTTGAAAGGAATTAAAATGAGCTAAAAACCTTATTTAATGGTGTTAATCATGAAATTTTAGAGGTAAATAAATTCAAACAAAAAGTTGAAAATCAGGAAGAATTATTAAAAAACCAGATATTTCGGAATTTATTGATGAAGATGGAGATCGTAAAGATGATATAACAGGTAAAGTATTAATGCAATTTCTTATATATAAATGGGGTTGATATATTGTCTTAAATGCAAATAAAAAACTAATTCTAAAGATGTTTAAATAATTAAAAACAAAAATAAGAGCAGAATTGAGGCTAAATGTTGTGAATGAAATTCTAAAAAAAGCCAATAAAAAAAATTGTCTTCTGATAAATGGCAATATATAATTCATTTGATTTATTTTCATTATTAGAAATAAATTTCAATTAGTTAATTTAACTAATTTTAGTTTGGGATATTATTTCTGAAAAAAAAATATTAATATGATTAGATTGTTTCAAAATAAATTAAAGTGGGTAAAATAGCCCAATATTAATTATTAAGTATTAATTTTATTGAAGAATTCATAAATTATAAATTAAAAGACTATATCGATATAATTTGTAAATATCAAGACTTGACTGAAAATTTATTCATAATTATAAACATTTTTTTAATTGGAAATTGATCTTGGAATATCAAAAATTATCAGCTTATTTCATAGTAAATCATGATTCAGTTATTCAAAGTTTTAGAGAAAAATGGATTATGATGAAGTTGACTATTTATTTGTGTTGATTATTGATTATCATAAATTTTACTGGTTTAAAAAAACATTTTCCCCCTTAATAAATGGCTAAAAAATATGAAAATGATAGAGCTGAATATAAAAATTTGTATCCTTTATCTAAAGAACATTTAAATGAACCAAATAAAAAAACTGAATTTAATATCAAATTTGGAGATGGATTTTGTACATCGAAATTTAAATTTTATTTTTTGGGTAAATTAACAAAAACTGATGATAATGCTTATGATGCAAAAGCAAATGTGGAATTAATCGATGATTTTGTACCTTTTTTATTTTCAAAAGTTGAAGTTCGAAAATATAATAAATTAATCAATGAAATCAAATATCCGGGAATTTTAAGTGGGTACAATTTTAAATTACTTTAAATTATTCGAAAATAGATGCGACAGCTCAAATTTGTAATGGTTTTGAATCGGATTTTAAAAATAAATTTGAAGCATTTGGTAATTTATCACATTTTGGATTACCATTTTTTTAAATATAATTATTCCTATATATAAAGGAGGTTTCAACATTTCATTTATAAGATTTGATGATGATGATGCATTTTTTCGATGGAAAACTAAAAAAGATGGAAAATTTGATGAAACAACTTTACCGAGTGAAGGCAACATAACAATTCGTGAATTTTTTATTCGAGTACCAATTATTGACTATAAAACTACAAGTACAATTCAAATAATTATTGATATAACTAAAAGTGAAAAAATATCGTTTCATTTTAATCATTGACAATGTATTGAACAAAAAACAATAACTGGAAAAACATATGGTTTCGATATAACAAATATTTACAGAAATTATATAATCCAAAATTTATACCATTGGGAAGATTAAACAATCAGGAAAATGATAGTTAAAAATTTGATAGTATGTTTGTAAAAATACAAGAATTAAATTAAATGGGCATTATTATCCTGATGAATTGATTAATTTAGATATTAATAACGACAAATTTAGAATTATATATCAAATGTATCAAGATTATAAAAAAGTATATTATAACATTAATAAAATGCATTATAATCCAAAAGAATTTATGAATAATCGACCATTATATGTAATTGATACAAAGAAATCCCGTAAATATTTCCGGTTCAAAAAATGATATTATTATAAATATGGATTTCGATTATAATATAACAGCCGATAGTAAAACATATTGTTATATGGTTGATGTTTCAAAAAAGTTATTGGAGTATAATGTGAACCAAAATGATATAATTGAAATAAAATAAACATCATGTTTTAAATTATAATAGAATTTAAATAAAACTTTATTTGAATAAATTATTATACAAATTTAGATTTTTACTGGTTTTAAAAAACTTTTTACAATTTTTGTCATTTTATGGTTTTTTATACAAATTGATATGTTTGTTTGAAATTTACTGATTTTGGTTTAAATTTACTGAATTTAAAATGTGCTACTTTTTAAATTTTTCAGATTAAATTATTTTATTGATTTTGGCTTAAATTTACTGATTTTTAAGTTTACTACTTTTTATATTTTACATATTGAATTTTTTAATTTACTAATATTTGTTTAAATTTGTTGATTTTTCTTTGAAATGTGCTGATTGTTGTTAAAATTATTTTATGGTAGTTTAACAGAGATTTTACATTGGTTTTCTGTTGATATTCAAAGTGGCCCAGGATCTGCATATATGTATCCACTTATTTATGCCATATAAATGAATTTGAACTAATTGTGTTTTTGGCATCTGGTGGCCTCAAAACGAAAAGTTATCATGGTCCTTGGCCTATGTCTTACTATACCGACTACGGTAATAGTTTATAGGGGAAATTCGCAAAAAAGAATCACCATTGCCAACGTTGAGCAATTTTCCTTTTTTCTTACTCTCCAAACAATAGGTGTTATAACAAATTTGGAAAAATCAAGTTAATTTAAGTATGTATGTCGTAAGACTCTTTACTTACCTAATCCTTTTCATTTAACAAATAATCATTGTTGTATAATAGATATTGGATTATTGTGTAATCCAAAATAATCTGCTCCTAAATTCAAATATTTCACTATTAAATAAAAAGGTAATCCACATGGATTATGAATAATATCACCAGTTTCAGGTTTGGATAGCTTTTAACTAATAATTAAAAGCCTGTAGATTAATATCAAGTTGGAATTTTATATATATTTTAATTAAATGATGCCACCCTTAAAATATATTAAGTCCATGTATTGCCAAAGCTCAAGTATGTAGAGTGGTAGTTGTTTTGCTATCCAATGCAACGTGGCACCGTTACTAAGTACCGTTGTTAAATACTTGTAATATTACGAATGTATTTTGTTTATACCGAAGCCAAAACGTATTTCAAAACAAAATGTTTACTTTGAAATTAATCTTCAAAGTTTCATGTAGTTTGACAATTTAAAATAACATTGTTTAAACAGTATCACTGAGAATAAAACATACAATAGAGAGCAAATATATTTTAGTCAGAATTGAATCTTTCAATTTGTTTAATAATATTTGTCATATCCAAATGCGTTAGTAAAAGCTTTTAGTGATAAAGTGTAAGGTATGAATAGGTAAAACATCGACACGGTTCAGCAACAGTGAGCGCTAATGTTGCCAGCTCTTCTGCGTGCTATGTGCTATGTATAGGACTGCATTAGCGACGAGATTTATGATTAACTCTGGAGCAGAATTTCAATAAATAGCATTTCTTGCTTACCTTTATTTAAACAATTTCTTTTATTTTATAGACTAATAAAGTAAAATAATATATATTACGAGACTCACATCACGAAATACAAGTTTTAATGTATCTTTATTTTCCTTTAACTCCAAATTCCAGGTTATGACTGGTTCTTCTATTATCTAAATCGTTTACTATTACCCTAAGTTGAAGGCTACTTATTGCAGATTTCAAAAATAACTTAAGTTTAGTTATAAAGACTTTTATTGTACTTTTTCAAGTCAAATAGGTAATTTTTTTTTATGACGTAGTTATACAATGCTTTATGAGGTGAGAATATTAAAATTGGTATAAATTAGTATTATTACATCCATGGTTTATTAAAAAGAAGTATTAATTTGCGTAAAGTGTTTACTTTTTAGAGCACATATCATGAAGAGCTCCATTGGTATCCGGATGTCAACCGCTTGAGGTAAGCAGGTGCTTCTACATGACGTCCCAACTGAAATTTTATCCTAACCTGTAGATTTCCATTAACATTTACAGTTTATCATCAAACACATTGCTTATTGTTTTATTTTTTTTAAACAAACAAAATAGTATAGTGGTGGGGGAAGCCCCTGATGTTGTGGAACCTGTGGACTTGGTCACTTCATTTTTCACTGTTTTGTAAATTGCATTAGTTAATTTTACATCTTTTAATAATTTTGTATACCTAAATATTGGGTTAAATTTTGTTTTAACATGTTTTAAATCAGTGTTTAGTTTTGGATTCTCACTAATAACTTATTTTTACTTTTTCAATTATATTCCAACATTTTCTTGTGATAGTGGTTTGATGGGACTCGCGATAAGGCTCCAGTAGGCGAGAGAGCGAGTGAGTTGACCTTTCACCAAACTGCTGATAACAAACTCCTGGGTGATCCAGACAATCTTGCTGTATAATAATCTCAGTTACACTATAGGTAATCTGAGTTGTAAATTTGTTGCTCAGTCCTACTCTGCATTAAAATTAAAGTTATTAATAAACTAATGAAATACATTAATTTTATGTTTTTGAATTTAATCGGGTTTTCACAGAAAAACTAACTAGCAACTGTCATTTTACTGAATAAACTGAAGATTTCATAGACAAAATTTACAGTTTATTACCGTGGACAACTGTTTATATTTAACTGGTAATGAACAAATTAGTTAACTTAAATATTTGATGGACTGTCTTGATTAAATTAATATAATTGTTATTAGCTATGTATTTTTGGTTGTTTGTTAAAATTTGAAAACATCAAAAATTATAATAGTGAGAGTGATTAAAAAATAGTATATTCCATCTCTTCTATTAGATTTGAACTTAGTATGTGTTACGACTTTGCTTGTGTATATATTATTAAAGATGTTTAAGAAAATAATTTCTAAAATGTCTAAATGCACTTTTGGTGTTTGAGGAAATGAAGATAGATCAGCATCCGTTCTCTGTAATAGTGACTGTTAATCATGGTACCATAAAAAAATGCATTAAAATGTATAATACTGATTAAAAAAATGGTATAAAGAAAATAGAAACAAATGGAAATGCTTAAATTGTGAAAGTAACCCCAATGATGACGCTTTTTGGACAATACAAAGGAGCATTACACTGGCTGACACGGGTGGCTCGCTGTTATTAGAAGAGAATGAAAAGCTAAAGCAACAAATTTTTGAGCTGAAAAATCATAAAACAAAGATGTATTTTGAATTGTCATGCAAAATTCTAGACATGGAGGATACCAGTGAAAATTCATGACTTAGAGGATAGAATAACTAATTTGGCTGAGGAAAATAAGAAATTGGATGATGAATTTTCAAATAAAATTATTCACTACAGGAACAGAGAAAACAAGAAAAAACATTAAAAACAATGTTATATTTCAGCTTGAAGAGGACAAAATAAAATTGTTGGCCCAGGTGGACTAGTGCCTTCAACAAGGCGAACATGTGCAGCTTCTACTAATTAATGCCGACAGAAGGCTTAGAGAGGTTGAAATAATGAATGAAAACCTTTTAAAAGAGCGTGAAAATGTAAAGATAACTCTTAACATGTACCAAAGCAAACATAACTTGGACAAACAATCGTAACATCATACTAGAATGCCTTATTTTTCTTCTGAATGTTTCTGACTTTGTTGAAGATGGTAATTGTATTCTTGGTTGATTGTTAGGCATTCTCAGTTTCTTCTTTTAAATTTAAAATTTGTTTCACTTAATATAGTTTTAAAGAAGAAGATGAGAATGCCAAATAATCAACCAAAAATACCATATGAAAATAAATTTAATATTGTATCTGAACTGGCGAAGGAAAATGAGTCAAGAAATACGAGTGATAATTCCAATAAAGATAAATTATTAAAATACCCCCGTCACTGCAAACCTGCATACTCAGCGAATTCCAATGTATGTACATGTTTTTCACCACCAAACAAAGCCACTCACCAAGTTTCATAAAAATTCACGACTAAATAAGTGATATATAGTATTTTATTTATTCTCCATAAGAATAAAATTTAAATTTAAGTACACAGGTTTACTGCAACAAGGAACACAAAATATGTGTTTTGTGCAATTATCTATATAACTCAACCAGTCCAAGCTGCATACCAAGTTTTATTAATTTATGTTCATAATTAACGGAGACATTATATTTTAATTATTCCCCTTAAGGGGCTGAGTATGCAGCTTTCCTGCTGCGGGGGAAATTGGCAACAAATTATTTGTGTTTGCAAATATCAATTATATCAATATCAATATTAGTACTAGGTGAACCCACATGCCAAGTTTCATCAACATACATTCATAAATGATCAATATATCAAATTTTAGTTATTCTCCATAAGGATAAGATTTGTCAACGTACTTTGCTAAGCACTTTAAATATCTCGCCAACGATTTGACGTAGAATCACAATTTAAACACCAAAATGACTGATTTGTAGAGCTGAACTGATTGGTAAAAGTAAATGTGAGGTTTACATTAATATTAACTGAGAAAAAGCTAAAAACCTTTCCCATAAGATTAACATAGGAGATTTTTGATCACGTTTTTTTAATTTACTCCGCAACCACTTGCCCTGGTACAATCATTTTAATTACACTTACACGTGTTTCGGCTCTTAGACCATGGTCAAATTGTTAGTTATAATACCTAACCTTATGTTAAAAACTAATCCTTATAAACAAGATTAAAACATAATTTCATTTGTGATTATAAATTATACGATGATTTTTTATCAGTAAAGGTTGTTAGGACTTCTAATGTTTATTATTTTGCCGAAAATTTGTTTTTTTTGTCTGGACTTGCATCGAGTTTAAAATGTTTTGTTTGTCAATTTGATAATTTATATATATATATATATAAAACTCTTCTTTAATATCCATTATGTATCCTGTATTTTGGATGTCAAGTACTGTCACATTTTCACCAATATTTTTGTAGGTATGATCAGTTTTTAATACATGGTCAGCAAATGCAGACTTTTGATTTTATGGCCTTAATATGCTCATTGTATATTCTTCTAAAGTTTCTGCCTGTCTGACCTATACTATATTTTTTGCAGTCGCTGCAGTTGATTTTATAAACCCCTGAACTTTCATAAATATTGGAAGTGCCTTTCTTATCGCTGGAAAACTTGTGTATGAGTTGAAATGAGTTATGCCTTGTTCTGTAACTGATCTTGTAATTTGATTTCTCAAAAGTATTTCGGATGGCTTTATTAAGAGCTGTACTATAAGGAACACACATACACTCACTTTTGGTTTTAAAATACTTTCTTTTACTATATATAAATTTGAACGAATAGTGTTTTCGGCATCTGGATATCTTAAACAAATTTTCATTAACTCTTACCATGCCACCTGCGGTAATAGCTTCTTCACTATAGGGGAAATTCGCTAAAAATCACTCATCTCAACAGTAAAATAATTACCATCCAGAGCACTAGAAAATCCACACAAAAAACTATTGCATGAGGTTTAAATCATCCCTGAGGTACAAACTTTCAGATTATGAAATTAATCACTTGGTCGAGAAATATTAGGAAGTACCTAAAAACACTGTGTTTATAGAGCCGTCAGTTATTCCTATTTTAAAATATGAAAAATGCCTCAACTTTAAAAGAGAATGTGTAATGAGACGAACTTATATTCAGCAGATTATATTGTAGCTATTGTTAATAGCAGGAAGGATGAGTATGAAGATCAAAAGGAAGGCACTGGACATTGGTCTTTGCTGCTCTACGATAAATGGGTGAATACTTTATACCATTGTGATTTAATTGCTGGCCTGAATCACTCTCCAGCCAAAGAAATTGCTACTAATTTCCAACTTTATTTCACCGAGGAAATGTTGTGTTACATCAATGAAGTCAACTGCAAACAACAGTTTGAGGGGAAGGAGTGTGGTGTTCATGCTCTTTACAAACTTGAAAAAGTTTGCTCATGTATAATTGCAAGTGTACCGATTACAAATAACAATTTGTGGATCTGTGATTTTTCTATTGATGACTACTGTAAACAAATAAAACTTGACCAACACATTCTGACACGCCTGGTCTCTCAAAAAAATTATCTCTCTTAAGTAACTCAGAAGAATATTTTAATCTTAGCAGATAGCCATGCGAGACATGTAGCTTCCAACTTGAAATCTATGTTGCCTAAAACTTCCAAACCAAATGCAATTATGTCGGAGGTGGTTAAGGACATTAAAGGTTTAGTATAATCGTTATCAAAAAATTCCACTTTTGTAGTGATAGACAATTCTAACAATGAGATAGGTCATGCCAAAAAAATTTCCAGATTTATTAAAATAATTGCTCAGTGATACCAAACATACAAATGGTCGAGTCTTCCTTACAGATATCACACACCAGGTATAAAAAATAGGATAATTTACCTCAATATAGATTTGGAACAAATTGTACCGAACCTTGGACATGCGACCATCCTACCTATCAGCAATTTACACCGCCGCTTTACACTCGATACGGTCTGCATTTTAACCGACAAGGAAATGGCAAATTGCTGACATGTTGAAAAAAATGGTTTATCCGAAATATTTGCAAGAGACCGGAATTTACTCATACTTTTTAAGACTTGCTCTGGACCAACGTGAGGCTATCAGTGTGATTTAAACTAACATGAGAGATGTCATAAATCAGTATAAATTGGATTCATCAGTTGCATTCTCTCACACTATTTCATCAGACGTTGATGCTAAAAGGCATATGTTGGCGGGAGTAGCTGTCATTTTTTAGACAGAAATTTGGAACACCTAAAACCAAAGAATTTGTTCGCGAAAGGCTGACTTACCAGCGGGTATCGCATAGAGCTGCTGTATATGGTCTGGTGAAAAAGCCGAAATACTATGGAAAACCTAGGGAAGAAGAATACAATGACGCTTTCAAGATCCTTACGGTAGACTTTAAAGCAAAAAAGCTAAAATCGCTTTTTTGTTCGCTAATGGGCTGGGTCCGCAACTTCATCACTCTTGAACATTTTGTGAAAACATTGCAGAATTCCAACAAAGTACTCAAGCAAAGGTTGTCATAGTATCCTACGATCAGCAAAGTTACAGATAGTTATGGAACGTGATTTATTCTCTTAATATAATTTTCTGCATATATTTCATTGTAAAAACTTCAAAAGTGCAACATTTATTTTATTTGTTTGCACAATTGATTTTTTCGTAGTTTGAGTGAAGTGTTTTGTCCAACAGTTAAGTTCCACGAATTATCTGTTTATTTATCCATCCCTAAACCATCGTAAATGGGTGTTGGTTAGTGTTGCCAACTTTTCGTTTGACCAGAGCCTCAACGGGGGGGAACACCCCCTAATAGAGCGTGGGGGGCCCCCGAAAACTTTTGTAGAGTTGTATCCTCAAAGAAAACATTTCAAGCCTCTTTGGCTGCTAACAACAACACCGTTTTACCAGAAAATAAAGTAGATTTTTTGACGAGCTGTTTCTTAAATTGGTATTGTTTAATCAATTTGAATGTGTCTTGAATTAAATTTGTGATTTGCAATAATTAAAGTTGTAAAGTACTAGTATTAAAAGAACATCGCCCTTTAATTGAAACGTAAAAAGCAGGTGCATACAAGCTATAAATAAGCATAATTTTATGAAATAAAATGGAAAAATTAATTATAATTTTAAACTTAATAAACTAACTAAAATAAAAGGTAAATAAAAAATAAATGTTATTGGTGGTTTATGTTTACATGATATCATCTTAAATATTAATCTAAACTCCGTATAAATCGACTAGATTCTATTTATTTTTAACTGTAATCAATTTCGCATCAACAAAACCGGACATTTGCCGTCCGGATGGACGTTCCAACCACGCACCTGAAATATACGAGTAAAACTGAACTGTCCGGTCGAAAACTGGATGGTAGGCATCACTAGTGGTGGTCTATGTTTATGTATTGTCTGTTTGATTTTAACATGCGATCGAGATACTAATTTAAACTACAACATTTATTCACACCAAAACTAACGAATAGTTGCTGTAAGGCAATAAGTGAAGTGATTCCTTCACGAGAAAAATATAATCACTAAATAAGTATATTTATCTTAACACATAACGTTTTACTTCTAATAACAATTAAGTATATTTTTATTTTACGTTTAATTTACTTAAATATAAAATTATACGACTCATCATGAAGCTAATTACACCTCAATAACTGAATTTTATATCAAAATTGAAAGCTATGTTAAATAACAATAAAATTTAAATAGGATTATTGAACAAACTTGAAGTTCTATAGAAAATGTTTTCCAGTCAATTTTGAATAACAACTAATTAGTTACAACTTTCTCGCTGGGAGTTTGTTACTAAATCAAATCAAACAAACAAATTCTCGCTTACTGACTTTTTATGTCACGCTGTTACAACTTAATAATGATTTTCACTCATGTTTGATAATTGCCCCTGAACTAGTAAGACTTATGAAAATAGTGGTTTTATATTACCTTTCCGTCACCAGTTCTGTTGTGATCGTTTATTTCACGTCATTTTGACAAAGTCTACTGGACAGCTGCATAGTCACACCTTGAATCTTGTACGACCTCCACGTGATCATGATACAACTTCGTATCGAAACCTGGTCGTGAAATAAACGATTACAACAGAACTGGTGACGGAAAGGTAATATAAAACCACTATTTTCATAAAAATTACTCATAATTTTAATATATATATACCGTTGGGTGCGGAAACTTATGCAGACTAGGGACATATAAATTTAATTGTAGTTTTATTACTCTTCAGAGGTCTATAAAATTGTAAACAACAGCGTGCTCACCGCTCGGGATCACTCCGTCTGCCGTGTTCTACACTTTTGATCTAGCCTGATAATGTAGTTTTCTGCACATTAGGGCCAGATAGATCGCCAGCGAAACTAACTGAGTGGGAGCGGGAGGGGGATGCGACATACCTCTCGTACGTCATCAACTTCCTTCCCCTCTTGAACAAGGTACATTTCAAGTCCTCTGCGCTGCCTATCGGAACAAACTGTAACTCCTATAAGAAGGCGACCTCTGATTATTTCATCTCTGTGGTTACACCCTGTTATCTAATGATAATAAAAATATTATTTTCTATACCTGTTGTGTTGCTTATTGATACTATTATCATGTTTAGTTATTTGTTATTATACTAGTATTATTAGCTATTTAATGATAATTACACATATAAGACGTTATAATTGAATATTATTACCAGCTGGGCCCAACGCTCCTCTATCTTACCAGATTTAAGTTTTATAGTCAAATAAAATGATCACATGATCAAATTTTAATATTTTTAAATAGTTGTTTAGTTTGATACTTTTATGAAATATATCCTTTTGGGAAGAAGTTATAGAAAACCTTATAATTTCCTCAGACTTTCTGGGCAAGGCTTTTCAACGAAGTGCGTGGTTTACGGGTGTCAGACTCAAGGCCTTCTTAAAAGTTCCTGATACGGCTTGACGTAATAAATAGATTACCAACTGGTATCTAAGTCCCCGCATTATGATCATGCAATCACGCAGACATGGAGCAAGATACCTAATTCCAAGGGCAAGAGCAACTGTTTCTTAAATTGTAAAAAATATAATTGTATTTGTAATAAACGTGCATGCCAACATGATGTTTAGTAATCACTTGTTTTTTTTATAAAGTGTTTTGAGGAAACGTTCACTTAGCATTTAATTTAAACTACAACGTTTATTTATTTAAATATATTTTCAAATGCATAGCTATTTTTTTAGTAGTACGAGAAAAATCGCCCACTGATTTACAGAAAGAAACAGTGTTTGAGATTAGGAACAAAGGCTTTCGAGTAAATGAGAAATGTATTATTAATAAGCTTCCGGGGAGAACAACGCCTCAGAATAGGCTTTACTTTACATTTACCTTTACTTTTTCTGCTTTGACCTACAAATTGGAAATCCAAGCCAACTAGTAATTTTCATGCACGAAAGCTCGAGCCAGAAATCTACCAGCAACATGAACTGTTATTGGATATATTCAAGCTCCTCTTTGATTAAAAGTTAAACTAACACTACTAGAGTACATTTAAATATAACGGTATACATACAGCACCATCACGATTATATTGTAAGCAGCAAATATTTTACGACATGCATAAAGTACAATACTTTGCGGATAGCTATATTTTACTAAGAAAGAAACTCCTCATCAAGACTCCATGAGGTTGACTTAACCAAGTCTGTATTGAACGAGCAACTAACTTTATCGGTTTACCACGTAACTCCAATTTATTAATATTTGAGGTTTGAAATGCATTCACATTAAATATTAGAATGGTATGATCAAATACTTATGCTACAGTAACATATTTTTGATTTCTGCTATAATTAGGAAGGACATTTTTAAAATCAAAAGTCAATTTCGTAAATTTACTCTTATATAAATCCGTTCTACGAATACAGTATATCTCTTATCTTATCTCTTATCTAAATTGTATAACAACAAATATATGACTTCTAAATAGTGGATTTTGTATCTGATGGTTATTAACTGGATAATTAGTATGGCATGATAAATATATTTTAATGAGTGTCCGAATAGTATTATTTGACAAAATTAATGTAAGTATTTAATCGTGACATGATTTCTTTATTCAAACTGTCAAGTTACAAGTAACAGAAGGATTTTGATTTACGCATTCCAAATTTCTTAAAGGAAAGCGTGGAATTCCAGTTTCTAGGTGAGTTATTTTATAGGTAGATGAATAATGTCACCATCATAAAGGTTGTTTTTAAGTTAATGTATTTACATTTATAATTACAGATTAAATCAGGATCATTGAGTGAACTTTATGTTAAATCTCTTTTTCTACAAAAAGAGGTCGCATCAAACTCGCATCAGCGTTCTGACAATACACATGAGAAGTGGAGAAAACCCGAGATCAACAATGGTGAACTCGAGAGCTGCTTTTTAAAATATTCATGTAAGAAAAGAAGCAGGTATAATACGACACTAAACTAGGTTCTACACACAAATTTATGGTTGACTGGTAGTCATTTGTAACCTACAATCACGTTATTTTACTTCGATATTACAATTTTAAACAAGAGTTAAGTTAATTGACATATATAAATGTATATTTACAATCGATGAAACATATTATTTCAAAGAGCATCACGGCAAAATGTTCTCAAATGACGTTTGAAAGGCGTGATATTCAATCTTTCTTATGTAAGATCAGAAAACTACTTTTTTCACCTAAATGTTATGTTGTCTTGTAGCCACACATTACAAGTATAATGGGTAAAATAAACAATAAAGAAAGATTGAATTACTTTTTTTGTCAAAGTGTAGCAATTGGTAATCCTGTTTGCTCAAACTATTTTTGAACCATCATAGCTTAAAACTCAGGCACACACAACACGTTATTACTTCAGTTGATCAACACAAATGTTAACATATCACGTGGAAACACGAATTATGTACGGTAGCATGTAGATTGGTCAACATCTAAACTAGCATAGAGCGCTCGTGCCGCATTGTCCGGTAGTTCAAAATCTGTTTTTTGGTCACGTGTTTTTGTAAACAGGTAAATTTGCGATTACCTTAACTAGGCTAACGTCGTAGTTCTTGAATAAGCTTGAAGAAAAATCTATTTTGCTTCGAAACCAATATTGGTGTGCATAACTACAAATTAGATCACTCTGACAGATCAAAGAAGTACCTTTTCTTTGGCGAGGAACCTTCCTTTCCGTTTTATTTAATTTTTGAGTGAATCGGAGTCTTAATAATACAAATGAAGAATTAGTAGCTTTTACAAATGAATTTAATGAAAATTATTATTATATTAAATATATTATCCATAAGAAAACCCTTGCAACATGTAAAAGAAACTGAAAATTATTTTAAATGGGATCTTCATGAGTTACATGTTATACTACACATTATCTTGCCTTCGTAAAATAATATTGTCAAATTCGTTTTTTTTAGAGAAACCAAATAGCTTAGTATTGTTTCTGTACGTTTGTGTGATTCTTTCTATTTTCAGCACACAGGCGTTTATTGAACTCAATGAGTGATTTTACACCGATAACTCGGAAAAATACAACCTGTTACTGCAAAACTTGAAAAAGGAAATAGATTGACAGATAAAATGTCACACAGCATAATCATGTTTTAAAAAACATATTGACTTTTTTAATAAGTTCATCTACAGGAATTCACTTTGTTCTTATATACACATTTTCGTGCGGAGTACACTATGGTAAAAGCTTAACCGTTACAAAGTAATTAACCAACGATTGCGGTTGTGTAAGTATTCGGATTAGAAACTGAGACACAAAGGGTATTGCGTTGCGGGAGTTATTGATGACTAGCTCGTCCGATTGAACCACCAACAAGGACGCTGTGACAAGATCAGTGAGTAACGTAGCCAGTAGACGGACAAAACGAGATCGCCGATACTGTTATGATCTGATCTAATGATAAGTGTAAATAAAGCATCTCTTAATAATTACTCTAATATAAACATTACACTTTTCAGTTTAAGCTAATAATGATTATTATCCTAAGAATGGCATTTACCGAAAATCAAACAGCATTTACAAAGACTATACTCACTTAGTCATTTACTTAAGCTAGTAAATAGTAAACAAAAAACGTGAAAAATACTATTGATCTGATAAGAGCCATTGAACTGTGATTATGTTATTTGCTAGTAAAATAACGTAAACTGGGTAGCTAGTTCGATGTTCAGTCACGGACAAATCATAAGTGGTTAAATCTTGATAAATTACCTTTATATAATTATACTTATATTCTGTATATAATTTCTTTATAAAGCTAAAACTACAAAACAATGTTTTCGTTTCCTTAATATTTAACTCAGGAGTTTATTTTATGAACTGAAAGTATTTTACTTGTTAAATTAATCTTATCACGGGTGGATTAACCAAATTTAACATATTTCAAAGGAATATATTTGCATAGTACAACCAAACCAAACAATTGAGTTATGATAGTGGCTCATGAAATCCAAATTCAGTTATCACTGATTTACACCATTGAGTGCGTGTAACTGGGCCAGAACTTAGATATTGCATAACATTAAATCAATTGCATTGTTCATAGTAAACATTTTAATTTAGTTTGGATAAAATAAAAAAAAAATTTACCAACAAAATTAAACTACATACAATTCTTATCAACAAATAAAATCGCGTGGTAAAAAAGAAAGGATTTAGAACTAATACATTTCATATAAATGAACCAAGGAAATTAAGGCTGAAAATTAATATTTTAAAAAGTAGTTTCATCGATAAATCTAATCAACATGCATTTGCATTACGTTATATTTCCTGTTTCGTGGCCCAATCTGTGATATTGATAATTTTACCGGGAAACGTTCGTTAATTGGAAGGAACTTAATTAAACGAACTAATAACTCAATCTGATCCGTATCTAGTTAGTTTTCGGAAACGAACAAGTGATTAATTATTGTTTGTGATAACATTCTGCTAAATAAAGGAAGTATGACGATTATTACCAAACTCTTTGGTCAATAAATTTAATAATTTATTTGTGACGCCCTGCAGTCTTGCTCTATTCAAAATGTTGTCTCCAAATTATAGTAATTTTATATTTAACTTTTTCTCGGTACAAAATATTTTCTCAAATATCGCTCAGATCGCAGCTGTTTTTGGACGTATTATATAAGCGTGATAATGTTATGGGAACTGTCCCATCGGTCTATTATCGGTTGGTTTTATTTATCTTGTGATATATTTGTATCATAAATAGTTTTTCCATTTAAACTGATTACTGATGAAATAATACAAATAATATATTTATGCTTTAATAGAATTGATATTTAAATTTATTCTGCCACTTAGTAACCAATGTATTTTGCAAGAAAATATTAATATTATTAAATCTATCAAATAGTATCGTCTCAATTTTGGCTATGATATCTACATAACTATTAGACTGAGACGTAGTATAAGACTAGCTTATCTAGTTCATTTAATTTAGTGAGTTTTTACCATTTTTTGGCCGCCATTTCATTAAAAGTATTGCATTATGTTACTTTCCTTGTCATGACATGGTAAAAAGGAGGTATCACACAGTCATATTCAAAATGGTTAACAAGAAAGAGGTTTAGTTAACTTACTAAGAAAATTGATGGATTTGAGTTTTGGGGGATTGGTATGACGGATTGTTGTTATTTTGTTTCGGATCTAAACTTGTGCCTTCCAAACAGCTTAAGCGTTACAACCTGTTTAACCCATAAACATGTTTATAGGGTCCTATAAAAACTATAGCATGATCAAAAGGTATATAATACAGTGTTTAAAACATAAATCAAATCAATAATGAATTTTGTATGTGTACAGTTTAAGGAATTGACGTCCTAAATTTTTTTTCCTAAAATTGACGTCCTTAAAAACGTCCTAAAACTTGTGCCTAGCTCACTAGCACACACAGCATCAGCATGTGGTTTTTCGCAGTCTATAATAGACTTAGTAAGAAATAATTAACTTTATAAATTATGAATTTAAAAAAAACTGGGTGACAAGTATAGTATATTTACCTTTCTCAAGCTCTGATTATTGAAAACAAACACAAACCCATATTTTCCAATCAAGGAATGAGACAAATTTTTCTTTTAAACAATATACACTTCCTTCAAATTGGGTTAATGTTCATAAGAATACCAATCTAAACAGTCCAGTCTTATCCTTATCTTTTACTTAAATATCCCCCCTTTTCTCAGCGTTTGTGTATTGTGGGAGAAATTTGTACACACCAAAAGGTAACGTCGTGTAAATAACCGTAAACCACTAGTAATTTACATCGGGTCTCAGGGCTACGCCCCACAGGCTTTTAAAATGACAATGTTAATCTTAAGTAAGAACAAAAATCAATGCTAATGACAGCTAATGCTTTAATGGCAAAAGCTAGCACAACAGCAATAACAGCGGTTTCTGGTATATGTAAATAAAGATAATACTTATTACTGGAATGGAAACGCCCTACAGTTATCATTATATTAATAGGCAAGCACAATACCAACCCTCCTTAATTTCTCAGTGTGGGTGTATAGTAGTATAAATTCACGCATACCGTTAGAAAGTTATTATCAAGTAGATGTGCAGAAGCCCCTTATAATTTACATGGGTTCTCAGAGTTGCGCCTAAAAGGCCTTCAAAGTTTCAATGTTAGTCTTCGATATTATTATATTAGTTGTTATTACAAATACTAGCACAACAGCAAGAACTGATATTTCAGTACTAATGCTAATACAAAATAATACTGACTACTGAAATGATAACATCCTTCTTTTATCCGTTTTAACTCCACAATAAAAAAAAACTGGGTGTAAGGGGTAGAAGGTAATGGAGGGGCAAGGGGAGAGGGAGAGAGAGAAAGGGAGGTTATTCGTGAAGTTCAGCATAAGGACACTGGTTCAAATGCATTTGGTTTAATTTTTCACGCAGGATGTGACAAAACATTCACGAAATCAGCCATTATTCGTATGAGCCTATTTGGGTTAGCGTACAATTATGTTTGGTAGGATTTTGACCTCTGGGCGATCGCTAGCATTAATTATTTTACAGAATACCTATATTTTATAACGTTATCTCTAAGACTAAGTAAATTAATAATACTAAGCATCTTCTTAACAATTTATTAATTATCACATTTACTTAATTGTTATATGATTATAAGTTTTGAGGCTGAAACAACAAATAAAGTTGTCATTACATATGGTAAGTCTTTTGG
This sequence comes from Allygus modestus, assembly GCA_963675035.1. NCBI lineage: Eukaryota > Metazoa > Arthropoda > Insecta > Hemiptera > Cicadellidae > Allygus > Allygus modestus. The sequence goes on along the minus strand of OY776112.1, from coordinate 88,255,423 downwards.
CTGTCCAGTATGACAAACTTCGCTTTCACCTGTGGTGCCACCATTTGCAGCAGCTAGGGACAGAATCTCCGGGTTTGGTCCCCACCTGCCAACCTGAGAATGGATGGTCCCTGGCTGTTATACGTGGATACCCTGTCAGTTGAGTTGACCAGTTGGAGGGCAGAATGCGGGTCCCCTGTTTGTTTCATTCCAGATGTCACAGGGGCTCGGGAGTTGGCCCTCTGAAGGGTCGATTTGGCTGCCGTCCCAACCCACCCTTTCCTTTCCTGCTTTATCCTATCATTCCGTTAACCTGCGCAATATTCCCGCCTGTGGTAGATGTGACTAGCAGCAATGCTGGGGTTTCCTAATCCGCAATAATGATGATATGATTAGTATTAACTACTGTAAATACCCTCAGTACAAGTCCAATCATCTAAACATCAGCGTCTAAAATAGTTATTAATAATATATTTCTCGAAACTAGGATATGAGGTTTTGATATTTTGAAATATTTATATAAAACAGAAGGAATTACTACCATTTGGACTAAATTTTCTGTAATCATATCATAAAAGCTGTTTCACCTTGGAAATTTATTGAATTGTATAAATCATGCCTAAGACTTATTTTATGCTGAATACAAATATAATATACTTATAGTATTAACAATACTTTTCTCATAATTATTTTAGTTCAGAAAATAAATTTAACTAATCTTATATCCATAACTAAACTAATAAGAATAGGAAGTAAATTAACATTGAAATTATGAATGTTTTTGTTTGTTTTCTTGTTTTTGATTGAATTTGTTTCGTATTATCTTAAAAATACTCCAAAAGGGCTATTGGGTGCACTTTGATTGAGTTGAAGTAAGAAAGTGAACCTAAGATAAATATCAGAGTACAGGAAAAGTTTTAGAGAGCTCTTAATGCACGAATCCGTCTCATAAACTATCATTTAAACTTAAAGTAACTTTTAGTTTATATAAAGATCGATTAGCCGGTTCAGCTACTACTTCTGTGTTTCAATGAAGATTAATGATTATAGCTTATTGTTTAAGTATTTAATTGCAACACTCAATTGATGCTGATTACGATGTAATAGCACAAAAGTACTTTCCAAAAACGATGTATAATTTTGTAGGTTAAATTTAAGCGTAAGATATCTAGTCTTTTTTGGAATATCAACGCCAACAGTATTCTTGTTAATAGACTACACAAACACTTTTAAGGAAAGTTGTCCAAACCTCTGACATTTTCATTACTGAAATTGAGTATAAACAAAGTAATCAGTTAGATCTTATTATTATTCTCTTATTGTTATTTAATTTATTGAAGTTTAACATCTTACATATTATTGTTGTTGGAATTTAAATATTCATGTTTATAAAATTCTCCTTGTTATGTGACCTTGTGTACCAAATTATGTTGTGATTTAATGCTTTATTATATACTTACAGTTACATCTTAGCTATTGCTGCATGATTCTTATGTCAAATATCTGATCACTCTCACACAACATACAACGTAAATATGATTCCAATATTTAAGGACTTAATATCAGGCTTTTGAACTGTGCTATTGTTCATTTAGTTCAACATGTATTCAATTTTATTGTATACATAAAAATAATTTTACCCACATGTTCAATACTTTTACTGTGGAAAATAAATTATATTTGATTTTACTGTCGTTCCATTTTAAAAACATATTTCGTTGATCAAAAAATTAGGTAAAATGAATATAGAAATATTTTAAATAAAAAATATATATATCTGTGCTGAGGCACCACATACTTAATATAAAATACATTGAAGAAAGTAAACAAAACTCTCGTAAAAATAAACAAAATTTAGAGACATAAGAAATAGTCAATATATTGCTGTGTTACACTATGTCAAAATCTGGCTACATAAAAAGTGAGAAAATATTGTAATTCTATGATGAAGCTCTGTTATTCTGAAAAAAAAACATTCCTACTGACTTACCGAAGTAATACATGATTAATGTTTTATCTTACTTTAATCTTTTGCTATTCAAGAAACATTAAACAAAGATTATTTTGTATTCAACAATATCATTAGCATTAGGTATGTATATAACAAGCATTCTTTACAGCTGAACTTTATAATATCGGTTAGTTATAATTAATTACAGCTTAAGCTGTTTGGATACAATTTTCTAAAATAAGTGTTTATAGCAACTCTCCTTGTTAGTAAATAAACCTAAAAGTGCAATTTTAACTATTGTACATTGTTTTGCTGCAAGAAATGATAAATTTATTGTTACTATAACATACAAGACTTTTCTTTGTACATCATTATTTTATTCTTTTCGAACAGCTACTAACAAGGCTAAGGGGCTTTGTAATGAGCTATAAAAATGTTGTCAAAGGAATTGTTGGTGTTGAATTTCCTTATAAAACATAGTAAATAATTCATCAATTATCCTGAATTAATTAATTTGGGTAATAACGATATTTAACGTTGTTACTTGTGACTAAACATAAATATAAATGTGTAACACGTTTTGCTTTCTTTTGAAAAATTTATATAAAATTGTAATCCTGTGATTATTATTTACAGCGTTATTTAATACACTAAAGCATACATATTATTATTTTATTATCTTATAAACGAATTATATAAAAATATTAATGGCAAATAATTCGTAACGTAATAATCATTGGAATGAACAAAACGACAAACCAAAAAACTTCAATGGCATACAGCTTTAGGCTAACTTGCAAAAATAAAGTCTTGTACTTTTATTTGTTTTTGTTTTTACAGGAATATAACTTATTTTGACGATTAAAATACAATTTATATTGATTTGTTTACTCGTAGTGTAAATAAAATAAAATTTAATAAAGTTGTCTTTTGCAATAAAAGTGAGTACTTTCTTGTAACAGGCATACAACAATTTTTTTACATAAAAATTAACAAATTTACTTCTTGTTAATTGAATAAATTTCACACAAGTATTGGAATAAAGCAGTGAATATAATTAATTGTAAAATGTTATTCCCAATGTTAACTGCAGTTTAAATATCTACTGCAATATCTCTTATATAAGGAGATTAATTTAACAAAATTAAATTTCATTTTGATTTAGCAATAGATTTTTAGTTTATGCTAGTTGATGTTTTGTATGCTGTGACCTTAGTCTGTAATATATTTATATTAATTAGTTGTGTTTTGGCAATTATAAAAGACAATGTAAAGTAAAAGATGGAAAAATTATATTATTAAATGTATAAAGTAATCCAATGTCCAGAAGTTTGTTTGTCATCACATAATGCTACTTGATATTTATATTTCGTCTTCTTAGTGAATTTATTATTGAAAAGTGAACTGTTAGCATGACCCACACGGTAATACTTAAGCCCGGGACAACCATAGTAGTTCCTAACGTAACCCCGGGGGGGTCAAGAAAAATGATATATATATGTACTTTGACACTTTTAGTTCACTTAGTAATTATTTAATAAAATTGTATTAACAAAAGAATACAATTGGTAATTTTTATATTCCTCTGAAAAAAATTCACTTTTTAAAGGAATAAATCTTTAGTGATATCGATTAGAATGTGTAATAATGAATCAGTGTAGTGATCGCTGTAATTTTTCTAGTTCTCTCAATGACCTTATCACCTAAAATTAGTATAATTTCCTGGTTTATATCAAATAAGCATGGTCTATTGTAAATCATATTTTAATTGTAACCGATAGCACAATTTAATGTTATCATAAATGAGTTTTCATACACTTAGTAGTTTAATATTTTCAACCGTTTTTGAATAAATCAACTAAGTTGCAACACATCGTGGAAGCATCTTAGGTTTAGCATATGCAGTTGTTTCTACCATGGCTTTAGTGCAGATCCTACGGCGCGGCGGTGTAGTTCGTTCAGTACCGTCATTGTAAGATTACCTGACGAACATATTAGTCTACAAATAACATGTTGAGAACGGGACAATGCATACAAAACCTTTGACGCTATTTAAAGGACTAAATACATGACCGCTTAATTCATGTTTTATATTATTAAGTGCAGCAACAAGCCATTTAGCAGCATTAAGCCACCTAAGAAGATTATTATTAATAAAACCCACAAATTGTTTCAGATGTTTTAAACAGATATTTTGTCAATGTTCCTAACATTGTTGCTCCCACCTCTGATCGATAGCACTGGTCAGGCTTTCCATCTTGTGGTGATGCTGTCACTGGTATTGACTTAGTTTTCTTGTCATCAAAAGTGACGGTCAAAAAAGTAAAAAGAACAATAGTAAGGCTCCAGCCCAAGAACTCAACTGGTCATGACGGAATTTCTTTAAAAATTCTAATTAAATGCATTAATGAAATAGCAGAACCTATAGTTAACGTCATCAATCAGTATTTTGCTCCGGCCACCTTTCCTGAGGAGGGTAAATTAGCGACTGTCGAACCACTTTTTAAAAAAGGAAACAAATGGATATCAAAAACTATCACCCTATACATATATATATATATATATATGCCAGTGCCTATATAGTCCCTATATAGTGCCTATATATATGTTCGCAGGCAATATGTTTGATTTATATAAATAAAATTGGCACACCAGTTAAATTCCTCTTGTTTAAAGTATTATCTTTTGTTTTTTTATAGCAACTATACTTTGACTTTATGTAGTTTTTGTTTTAAATATATAAGTATAACAAGTAAACTAATCAATTCAAGCGCTCGAAATTGAACTCGCCTAAACCAACAACAAGACATTTATTTTAATGCAGATCTACGTTGTAGATCAAATATATATGAGAAAAAAAAAACAGGATAATAGGTTCCATGTTATCTGACAAGTAAAAGTTTAAGTTAAACATAATTAGTTTACTTTTTAAATTCCAGTTTATTTTCCAGCACAAAACCTATTTCGTAGTAGCAACCAGATAAAAACGAGGAGCGCCATAAAAAGCTAATGCTGGCATTGCGTCTAATGTGAGAAAGCCGTATCACTAATAGTAACCCCGTTTCGTGGAATGTGTTATGGTAACTACCCATTACTCCTATCTTGCATTTTTTATAGCATGGTACTTTTTAGTACCAACGCCTGTTCTAGCACACAAATAGACATTATTGAAATATTAAAAAATTAATATTTTTAAAGAAGCTTCATTAAAAAGAGTAACAAAAATATTGGTTTTACAACATCCCCTATTATGATGACTGATTAAAAGTAAAGATCAATATTTTAGTAGTTTATGCATTGTCATGTATTTAATTATTTGCATGATAAACTCTACATTGTTATGTAATACATCTCGATCCAATTCTTAACTTTGATTTTAAAAATCTTAAAATTTTTACAGTTTAGGCATCATTAAATAAAATAATTAAATTATGTCATTTGATATGAACGTCGAACTAAAAATAAAACTGACTAGCTGTGAATACTCACCGTTAGTGCAATTTTACCCCTCTCAATATGGGCGACTCCCTATCAGTAAAATACAACATAAGGAGTCATTTTTATAGTCATACAGTTTCACAACTCGAAAAAAAACTGTTTGGTTTTAATTTCTCTAAGAATATTTTCTTAAAATATTATACATATTTAGGTTGCTTGGGGTTAAAATTACATTTCAGGTATTTATCGCCAAGAAATATTTATAATGGGTAAAATTGTAATAGCCTGAAAGCTCTCTAGTTTTGGCTATGTAGTGTCTAGTGCTATTAGTATCCTCTACGAGATATATACAACTGAATATTGATAATCAGTTTAAAATGTATTTCAGTCAATCAAACTTCTATTTTCGGTGCAATTAAGTATAAAAAATAAGTTCAATGTGATGATTCAACAGTGTTATCCCGTTACAAATAGGAGTATTTCGTGTCTGGAGTGACGGGGTGAATCAATTAGGATTGGATCGCCATTTCATGCGTACAAGAGGACAGTAAACTGCATCGTTATCTCCGCAAGCTAAACAGTATTCATCCGTCATTTAAAGGTGCTGAATTTCCTGTTCTTAATTTTCACTATCTTGTTTACAAATTTTCTTCTCATTACAGCAACACCAAACCCTTGTGCATGGCAGCCGGCCAGCAGTAAAATATAAAACAAAATTGTTTTGTTATTAAGTAGCACAACTCTAGTACAAAAACTGATTGCAAACATGACTGAAACTAATTACGCCATTTGTGGGCGATGTCACCATATTATAGATGAAACAGTGTATGATTCTATACAGTGCAATATTTGTGACTCTTGCATTCATTCTTGGGATAATTTTAAATAAAACTGCATTTAAGCTTATTAAAAATGTAAATTGGGCCTGTCCTAACAGCATAGAGTGTTTTAAAAGGAGAAGAGAGGATAACATAGTCTTATGAAGAAAACAAGACTTTGGTGGATAAAATGTATGCCCTCAAGAAAATCATAAGAAATCTTTATAGATCCAAGCTATTAGGGAAACGGATTACTGGCAACAGTCCTGTTTTTGGTAATAGCCTTTTTGATAGAGCTGTGGACTTGGATAAAGCAAATCCCTCACCTAGTCTTAGTACAAATAATAGCCTATTAGTCACAGTCCTACCGATGATACACGAGGCTGCTGAAAATGAGGTAAGTCTAGAGTTAGAACAAGGCAAAGTTAATTATAACGAATCCCTATTTGATTTACATAGGCCAGGTTGTACAGATAATTTGCAGGTGGATCACTCTCAGGTAAAAAGTGTCTAAGTCTATTTACTTGAATTCCGATAACAACGGCAGACATCTTGGGGTTAAAATCGAAGACTCAATAGTTAGTTCAATTAAAGTTATTTCAGATGTCAGTCCAGGGGCACCTATGTCAGAGGTCATCAAGGGAGCTCACAGTGGTACGAAAAAAGAAGACTGGTTGATTTTGCTGGATGGGGTAAATGGTGTTTCAGAAGATGAACTAAACAGAATAGGGACTGCCTGTGAGTTATTATACCTGAATGTAACCAATAGGCCTGTAGGTATTAAACCTAAATACATCTTAATCATCGAATCCCCTTACAGGTATGACAATATTAACCTAAATAGGAACATTAAAAAACAAAATAGTGTGCTCTGGGATATCTGTATGCAAAAGGGTTGTAACTATCTGGAAATAAATCCTTTTTTGTATAGGCTGCATTATACTGCACAAGGATTACATATTATCGCTAAAGGCAAAGGAGTAATTAGTAAGTTAATCTCGATGTTTCTGAATGAAAATAATTTTTTAGGTCATACTCAGGTAAATGTAAATGCAATAGATTTGACAGAATCCCAATTACATACTTCAGGTCTAACCAAAACATAGAGTAAGGCCCAGTTAATTACGGATTTGATTATGAATTTAACACATCCCAAAAGGAAGTTATTGAACCCCCACGAACTATTGGTAATGATTATATCAAAATATGCCATGAAGAAAAATGCATATTATATCAAAATATGCCACATAAGAAGAGGGTCATGCATTAAAAAAGAAGAAATTGATATTTTTGTGGAGGAAATCAAGGCAAACAATTTTTGCCGTTACGGAACACGGACTGAACAGCGATAGTCTTGGAGTTGGAATCATATTACACATTAGTCGGAGGTCACTGAAGAAAGACGAAAAGAAGGGTGGGGTTGCCATATTTAAAGGAATAACTGTACAATCAATACTGAAGAGGGGACAAAGACAGAATTCTTTAAAGAGGAAGTCTTCGAAGGTATTTACATTAATTTCGAACTTAACATTAAACCATCAATACTAGTTTGTATATACCGCAGTCCTAACAAACATAACCTCATCAAATTTTTTATATTTATTATATGATTTCCTGCTGGCTTCATCAGCTCACGAAAAACAGATTGTACTTTCAGGGGATTTCAACATTGACTCGCTGTTGGACTCTAGTGATAGTCTCGACTTTAAAACTTGAACTCCAGTTGTGGTCTCAGTTTGCTTATTCAGGAACCAAACTGTATAACTGATACAGTGGAAAGCTGCCTTGACAATTTCATCTCAAATATAAACCACACATACTCTGAAGTCATTGAGCCTTTTATATCCGACCACACTGTTTTTTGTTTGAACATTTATAGTGAACAAACAATAAGGAATAATCAGATCAATAAACATACTTACCTTACTATTAGTTAAAAAAACCTACGGGAATTGAGAGTTAGGCTAGGTTGGGAGAAGTGGGAAGATGTTTTTTCAGCTTCCGATGTAAATGGCAAGTATCACCATCTGGTTAAAACCTTACAGTACTACATTAGCATCTCCTGTCCAGAAAAAAATACTGCGGAAAGCTGATTAGATAACAGACGAAATTGCATCACTCAAGCAGGTATTGATGGAAGCCTTCAAGGAATGGAAGACAAGCAAAACTGATGCACTCAGATTAAGTTACAATTTTCTTAAAAAAAATTGTATATGAACGCTAATCAAATATAAAAACACCGGTACTACTCAAATGTAATTAACAACTCATCGAACCGTGTAGTGGGAGCCTGGAAGGTGATCAAGATAAATGTGCCTAGCAGAAAAAAACAAATCTGAATCTAATCTTGTCTTGAAAATCAATAACAAGGTGACTGGCAACCCACAAATTGTTTCAGATGTTTTAAACAGATATTTTGTCAATGTTCCTAACATTGTTGCTCCCACCTCTGATCCAAAGCACTGGTCAGGCTTTCCATCTTGTGGTGATGCTGTCACTGGTATTGACTTAGTTTTCTTGTCATCAAAAGTGACGGTCAAAAAAGTAAAAAGAACAATAGTAAGGATCCAGCCCAAGAACTCAACTGGTCATGACGGAATTTCTTTAAAAATTCTAATTAAATGCATTAATGAAATAGCAGAACCTATAGTTAACGTCATCAATCAGTATTTTGCTCCGGCCACCTTTCCTGAGGAGGGTAAATTAGCGACTGTCGAACCACTTTTTAAAAAAGGAAACAAATGGATATCAAAAACTATCACCCTATATATATATGCCAGTGACTATATAGTCCCTATATAGTGCCTATATATATATATATATATATATTTTGCCAGTGATCACCAAAATAATGGAGAGGGTAGTCTGTGACAAATTGGTTATTTTTTGAAATAAACTATTTTTCCTCTAAGCAGTTTGGTTTTAGAAAGAACAAGTCAACCAAGTTAGCCTTAGGAAACTTAATTATCAAACTTATCGACCAGTTGGAAAAGGGTGGATCAGCAGTTGGAACCCTAATCGACCTCAATAAGTCATTCGATTATGTTGATGTGCACATCCTCCTTGAAAAGTTTGTGGCAGCGGGAGTGTGTGGTGGTGCATTGAGATAGATGACCATGGAAGGAAATAATTCACAATGAATCTGGAGGAAGAAAAACATATTCCTCTGAAATTGGCGATGTCACTAGAGGCGTGCCGCAAGGCTCAACGCTTAGCCCTATACTTTTTCTAATATAAGTGAATTACATTGGTGATTACGTTGATACTAACCTTCTTATAACCTTTGCAGATGACACCACGCTCCAATCACAACCTGGAAGAACATAAGACATCCACATCACTCGAAATTAACAATATTTCACCGATATTAGACTAGCTATAAATGAAGTTTATTCACTTTAAAACATCTCAACTAATAAAATACCGTTATACAACATTAATTTAATTATAGGCGAAGAAGAAATTAAAGAATAACCATACTCAGCATGCTTGGGAGTTATCATTGACAAGAGCTTAAATTGAAATACACAGGTAGATAAAATTTTGTCTAAATTGTCAACCATCCACCTAATAATTATAAGCCTAGTTAATTTGTTAAGCATTCAATTTAAAAAATTATTTATTTTAGTCTCTTCGAAAGCCATATTAGATATTCTATGATACTGTGGGAATCATCTAGTAAAAGGAATCTAGAAAGAACTTATAAACTGCAAAAGAAAACCATCAGAAAAATTGCCAAAAAGCCATCTTGCACCCCATGTACTCCTTACTTCAAGGAATACAATATTTTGACAGTTCCTTCGCTATATACCTTTTAAACCATCTTATTAGTCAAAAGTCAAAACCTTTTTCAAGCAACCACCCACAGCTACAATACCAGACACAGAAATAGATTTGCCATCTCTCATAGACTTCGCTTCACTGAAACAAAGCCAGAGTATATGGGACAAAAGTTTTTCAAGACCTACCTGAAGATCTTAAAAGTATAACAAGTCATGATAAATTTAAAATCAAACTCAAAGATTTTTTAATTGACAAGTGCTACTATAGCCTGCCAACGTAGATATTATAGTTTTAGTTTTTATTTTGTTAAAAGACTTGAAGATCAATTATCAAAAGTCAGAAGATTAGTAATTATAGTAATTGACCCGCCACATGCTCGACCTGCGAGTCTACGTGGTCCAAGAGAATAAGTAAGTAAGTAAATCAAAATGTCTACTTTACAAGATTAACTCAATCTAATTGATCAAATATTGATTTAATTGTTTTTAAAGGTTTTTGTTTAATTTATACTTTTAAAATTTTTTGGTAAGAATTTAATCATTTTAACTCCCATATAATTTGGGGTTTTACTAGTTTTTGTCAGTTGGTGATGGTTTGAGTCAACATTATTTTTATTTCTAAGCCTACAGCTATGACAGTCTATTCTAAGTTAACAGGGGTTATTTTTGATAAATGTTATTACTTCAAAAAGGTATAAAGATATGACGGTTAGGATGTGATTTTGGACAAAAGATGGTTTGTAGTGTTCCTGTGGCTTAATTTGTTCTATTATGGGTATGTTTTTTGTAGTATTACTATTTTGTTGATGTTAATTTCATTCGCAGAGCTCCAGGCTATGATTCCATACCGCAAATTGGTGGAGAAAAGGGCATGGTACGCTTTTATTAGTTATTTCTTTATTAGTTATTCTTCTTAATGCATAAATTACTTGCGATAGTTTTTTTATGAAGTTCATGCAAGTATTCCATCCAAGTTATTTGATCTTTTATAATTATTCCTAGGATTTTTTTAGATTTGTGCATATTGTTATTTCCCTGTTCTGTCTGGTTATTGTTATTACTTGAAGATTTAAGGTTAATTACTATTTATATTGAGATCGATTTCCTTACAAGCAGTTGTAGATGTCAGTAGAAAACTTTCAATTTCGGATTTTTCCAGGTGTATACTCTTGTTATTATTTGGAGTGATAATCGCGGTATCATTTGCGAACATAGCGCAGGGGCTATCTTCTGCTAAATTGCTTGGGAATGAGTTAATGTATGTCAAAAATACCTCCGTTGCAGCAAACTTGCGTACTCAGCAAATGTTCAGTGCATAACATATGTCTTAATATCACATAAAGCCGCATGCCATGTTTCATACGCATATTATCAAATTAGCACAAATAAGCGATATATACAATTTGAATTATTCTCCATAAGAATAAAATTGGGGATGCGGGATTAGGGAACTTTGCTGCAACAAGGAATACAAAATGTGGGTTTTCATGCAAATATAAATATAAATCACTTAGGTGAAACGACATTCCAAGTTTTATCAATATACTTTCATTAACAAGCGATAAATACCTTTTTGATGTTTCTCCATAAGAATATGGGGGATGAGTACACAGGTTTGCTGTAACAAGGAACACAACAAATTGTTTTTTATGCTAATATCAAAATAACTTAACAAGGAGAAGCCACATACCAAGTTTTACTAAATTATGTCCATAATTAAGGGAGACATTACATTTAACTTATTCTCCATAAGAATAACACGGGGCTGAGTACGCAGGTTTACTGCTATGGGAATAATCAGTAAAAATTGTTTTTTTTGTGCAAATAACAATAGACCACAACCAGTTGAACCCGTATACCAAGTTTCATTAGTATCCGTTCATAAATAAGCAAGATGTAACATTTTTCTTATTTTCCGTAAGAATAACACTGGACAACGTACTGTGTTTAGCACTTTCAATATCTCCGTTACCATTTGACGTAGATAAATGATCAAAAACCAAATTGTGTGCTTTTTAAGGCTGAATCTATTGTTGAAAACTAAAGTTAGACTTTTATAAATATTACATGTAAAAACTAAAAAAAAAAAAATTCGGGTACAAACCCCCCCCCCCAAATACCACTTTGGATGGGGCGATCGATCTGACTTTCGAACTTAGTCAAATATGCTGCTTGTTATATGAATAATTTTATATTTAGGCCTAAAATAATAATAGTATTATTGCACCGAAAGTGCCTCTGTTAACAAATACTTTTAACGCATTTAACAGTTAAATTCGTAAACAAATCGCAATTTTAATTTTAGGCTTAAAGATAAAGTTATTCATGAACCATATTGTATTTGTTAGTTAAAATTCTTCTTTTAATTAACAATTAATACAATCATGACAATGCATCAACATTTTACAAATAAAATATGAACTTCCTGAACTGGTATTATAAATAAAAATGATTGTTTGTAAATGGCAATATGAAAGTAAAGTATTAGCCAGTTTACAATGCTACCTCAGTCCCTCTGGAGCAATAAGCAGCATATAACTTGTGGGATTGTTGTGGCTCTCGCGTTCTTTAAGATTCTTTGTATGTTTATTTAAACTATCATAAAACCAGGGTAAAATACAATGAAATGTTAACGTTTTACAACCTACTGTGATCCCAATACAGCATTTGCTTGATAGTAGTCCTTTTATTGCTGCACTTTAATTAATTATTTTAAGGTTTGTGTATTCTAAGAAGTTGTAGGTTATAATAAAATAATAATCATTTGTCGGATTAGTATTTTAAAGATATTTATCTTAAAAGATTAGTCATTTACATAAAATATAAAAAAATACAAACGGTTAACAATAATTTAATTGAATATAAAGCCCTATATATAGCTTAGATTTATATACTATATTGCAAATAATCATACGGTTTTCATTTAAGATGGTAGTATTTTAAATAACCTACATGTTGTTTACTTAAACGTATTATCTTTGGATACAATTATTTGCAATAATCATACAAAACTAAATTATTTAAAGGTAAATATTAGGGTAGGGCGAAGATAAAGTTATCTCCCAAAATATTTACGGACCATAAGCAATTATTAATCAGACCTAGCACATGTAATCGAGCTAAGAAGCTTATGGAAATCGTATTAAAGCCATGGTTTAGGTTATAAATCTAGATTGAACAAGCTGTTCCCCACACATTCACCAAACGCATATTATTATTTTTAACCATTAAATTATAAAATAAATAATATATAGTACAAGGTGGCCCAAAGAAAAGCTACTCATATTTTCACGGTAGTTAATTATTGTATGTTAGCTAGACAAAACTGACTCTATCATTAAACTAAATGCTCTACATATTTTCCACCATTGTTTACTGCATATTCCATACACTTAGCATGTTTGCAACCATTCCTAAACATACTTGTGGAGTGATATCCATTAAAAAAATTGTTACGTTTTTCTTAAGATCCTGGATACTATGAGGTGCTCACCTGAAACAATTTTCCTTTAGTGTTCCCCACAAAAACATCACAATGTAAAAGATGGTCTTCTTGGAGGATATTAAAGTCAGTTGAACGAGACACTACATTCTGAGGAAATAGCTGCATGAGGAGTTCTTTGTTTCCTTGTCCCAAATGAGCGGTTGCTCCATCTTGTTGGAATATTTACATTTGCAGGTTGAAATTGTTGAAATCACAAAACGATTGCAAATCAGCGTGAAATCTATAAATTATCTGGTGTTTGTACACCAATTAGGTTACAGTAATTGGATTGCTATTGTCATCTTCTATGAAATAAGAAGCCATGGCTGGAAATGCCCGCCCGAATTGTTATCTTTTGGGAGTGTAGTGGTCTTTGTTCATATTCTGTCGTCTTCTGCTAACCAAGGAAACACATGATTTGTTTATTTACGTGACCACTTAAGAGAACATGACATTCATTATATCACCAAATGTTATCTGTAAAAAGTATTAACATAGGAGTTTGCCAAAACTCGTCCGCTGAGTTATAGACGAGCGAGATAATCTGTAGGCCTCAGCTCATGTAGGATTTGAGTTCTGTAAGAAAAACAACCTAAATCCTTAACAATTCACTGATTTGTGCTTCTAGAAATATCACGTTCCCTTTATATCCGAGTAATGCTCTTTCTGGGAGATGCAATAATTGTATCGAACACACGGCCATTATTTTAATTTGTCCAAATGGCTCTCGAGTGAAAATAATTGATCTTGTTGTTTTTTACAGAGCCTTTGGTCCTATAAACTTTCAGCAATGATCAAATAGTCTAAGAATGTGATGGCGGCTTTCTAAAGTAACATTGACAATCATTTCTTACCAAAATTATCGGTGGTCCGTTTCGGGGTCCAAGTCTAAAACTGTTTAAATATTCCTCCACAGTTCAAACTCTTTCTCCCACTGTGTATACTGAGGCATATTACTGCTAGAAACGGATTGCAAGCAGGAAATAGGAGGAAAATTACATTTATTATAGCAAATGTGATTCATAATGGCGGGACAAAACTTTGTTTTTCCTCACGAATATTGGTTTATACTAAGGAGCTTTACAAAGAGGATTGGCAATCCAATCTTTTTTTCCCTTAGGACGTTACAGTATATATTGACTGATGGTAGAAGAGTACTTATTAAGGAGGATTTGAATACTGATTTTCTTCAAAATGTACAGAGTGTGCGGTTTGGTGATAATAGTCACGTGCGGTTTAATTGAATTTGGTTATATAAATTCCATATTGGTCAAAGGTTTACTTTTTACAGAAATTACCAAATAAATCTAATATTTTAATTTACGTAGTGTTAATTATTAAGGCTGCTGTTCTCAGGCTTTCCTGCATAAACTAGGATTATAAAAACGTGGTGTTTACCATGTACTTTATGAAACAAACCATTCTCACTTACTACTCGTAACCTTAGTACCATTGTTAAATCAAATATAAATCCTAAATTGAAATTCAAGCTTCGACAGTCACTACTATTCAAAATTATTTAAAATAAGACTCAACAAAATGTGTCAAGTAATTGTCTCAGAATTTGTTTCGAAAGAAAAACACCAGTTTTTTTACGACCACCGCCCTGAGAACCCATCTAGATATTTCCCATGCAATTATAATCGGACAAAATTCATAGTACTAATGTTTTGTTGGATCCCTGGGATACGATTAAAACGTGCAAACAATTCGAACATTACAAACATTTTAAAATCAAAATATTGATTTTTTTAACTGGTATTATAACTGCTACTGTATATAGGCTAAGGTAAGGAGTTATTATGTCAAAGGTAAAGCACCAATAACGTCATTAACTGTTATATTTGTACATAATCAACAAATTTAAATAAACTTACAGGTTTAATTGTCAACTATGTGAGAATAATTTACCATAACACCAAGACAACGCTAAAAACCATGTACAAAGAATATGGGATTTATGTTTCAAGGGGTAATTAAACTGGCTATAAGACTTCTGATTTTTGCTCGATTGATTTTTACAGATTTGTTGTTTTAAATCATGGGGCTGGTTAGGCCTTGTTATCTTAGTTCTTCCCTATACTGTAGTTGTCGTTAATAATTAGTAATTTAATAATTCATGTAAATAATAAAGTCTCTTTATATATGAATTGTGCAATTACATATTTATTACGTTACAATTAAAATTGAAACAAAATGCACTTTTTGTTTTGTAGGATTTTGTAGGATTCTCATATAAAACATGTTCTCGAAATTATTACGTTAAAAATAAAATACCACGTTTGAGCATTTACAAAGGTTAAAATTACCTCAAAATTAATAATGAAACTATGAACTAATTATGTACTACTCGATCTTGCCAACCCTCAAATACTTCAAAATAAAGTACAGTTCTTTTTTATTTGTTTTACTCGAACAAACGCTTATTCCTGATTAACTAATAAATAAACTACTGTACAAACTATTACAACGTAATGCTGGCGTTGCACCTAATGATACAATGTCGTATATGAATACCCTAAAACGCGATATGGTACCAACGTAAAACAAAACATTAGTCCTATCTTGCCTATCTTCAATTTTCCATCCCGTAATGCTTTTGAGAACCAACACGTTAGCACAATCAAACAAATAGAAGTTTTTGGTTCAACTTAGATCATAAAATAAAATATTATTTTTCCATTGATGAACCTCTAAAATAATGAGTGTTTGTATTTTTTAGTCCGAAAATATCTGAACATAATTATATAATAAATCATAAAAAATATTTAAATAACTTAATTTTATTAATTTATAGTTTATTATTGATTGTTATAATGTGTGTTTGGATCAGTTACTTCCCTTAGTATATAAGTTAAGAAAAATCTATTATCTGGAGACTTGAAACTAAAACCTAAAACAACAACACTACCTAAACAACTGAAAATATCTTTATTAAAACTTAATTTTGGTTACGAGTACAGTGAATAAATTAAATTTCTTGTAAATATACAACTTAGAATACTAGGTAAAAATCTAGCTCACCAGCATTTGTCAATAATAATAATTTTTATTCATTCTTAAATATAACTCCCGGTAATAGTACAATGCAGAGTTACAAACACTGGTAAGCAGTTTAGTCAATTTGCAAGTTGCATTTACTAACTGTGTAACTTAGATTAACAAACGTTGGTGTGGAAATTCAGATAACAGTTGTAGTTTGTAGTATCTTGTTTGCCTATTCACAAATTTGGCCATATTATATTATTTTAGTTGTTTTGTTGTTTATTATTGAACTTACACCCATTTCTGATGTTACTGTCTTGAACTTGGTTAGCAAAAAAGGTCTACAGTATTCTACGACAGTGCATTATTACGTATTGACAACTGTTTTGAATGTGCCTGTAATAGTAATTCGTTCAATTGTGTATCAGCGTAATAATTTATATTGGGAAATGAATCAACAACTGCAGTTTCAAGACGATGCTACATTAGCTAGGTAAAATACCTAATTTGTCAAGTAACTGTAGCCCGTTATGAGTTACACTGTTTCACTGCTCGCCAACCTTGTCAATTCAACTAAGAAGCTTAAGTGGTATTGCGGCAACGTTTGATGACTACGTGAAATATTTAACTACCCAAATGTCCTTAGCTGGGCATCCTTTTGATTAATGTTTATATACCATATTGTTTTATAGTTTAATCTAAAACGATTGGTTCTTCTTTGTTAAAATTAATTTGCAATAATATATTGTTTACTTAATTATAAACTTAATGATTTCAACATTATAAAACTTGATGTTTTTTGTAAATTCTAAAGGGATAATTAGAAACATTCAAACGTCACCATTACTGGTAGAGTTGGTGTGAACTTAATCTGTTAAAAAACTACGTATTATATAAATATTTATTACTAATTTAAGCCACGAGTAATATTGTTTGCAGTGAAACGATTAGCTTTCTGACCATAAGAGTTCATTTTGTTGTGACTTTTAAACAATTGTGGAAACCGCAACGCAAAATGAGTGAGCCAGAAGCTTCTTAAAAAAATCTAGGTTTAGATATAAAAACGAACTTAACCCTGACCTTTTTTCTGAAAACAGCACCACACGTCATAGCCATTTTGTGGCAGATTAATGCAAGTGAATCGTTTATTTGCCAGTAACTTATACTGCGATAAAAGTAGAGTTGAATTAATTATAAACGTCAACATATAAACCCAATGATATCTGCAATAAGGAAACTTTACACTGCACTAAAAATGCTATAAATGAGGATGTGGAATCTAAACCCCTATAATAAACTATAATTATATTTGAGCCACCTTAAGCTTAGAGTGCTTGGAATGTATTAGGGAGTTGTGAATAATTCATTATTTCCCTAACCTCTTTACTCAATTAAACAACGCAGTGCTTTGGATGCTGCACGTCTTGACACGGAATTTATCAGAACATTGTGACATAACAGTACTACTAACAAAAACATGGCAATCATGTTTGCATATCAAGTACTGATTTCATAACACATCAAATATTGATGTATCATCCGATTTTGTACGGTTTTTCATCTCAACTATGTGAATGTCATAATTAATCACGAAGGGACCTTTCGTGTTTCTCTGGAGGGCATTTAATATTAGTCCTATAGGTAAACAAAGCCCTATTAGTAAACAAGCATACATGTGAAAACCATTAATAACAGTAATTTTGGTAATCTGACACCTCAATAACGCTTTCTAAACAATGTTAAACTAAATTCCAGAACATGTTAAAAATTAATAATATAAACATTAATAATGCAACAATCCAAACATGAACATGCTTTTATGACTAATGCATACAACTGCTTACAATTATATCAATGCTCACGTATATGTTATTAAGTTTTTAAACAACTCTAAGAATTATAATATTTAAAATAATTAATGGCCCAATAACTTGTATAGGATAATGTCCTAGGTAAAATTATCAATAATTGTGGACTCAAAGTAGTGTTATAAATATATATATATATATATACAGGGTGTCACAAAAAAGTGTGATGGGCTATACAGGACCTAATTCTACATGCAAAAATAAGTCAAAAATGAAGAATAACATTTTTTGGATTTCGGCTTAGTTTAGCCGTAATCCACCATTTTGTTTTTTTGGAAAAATATTTATTATTTCAAAAATCCAATGAGATATTTTTACGAAACTTGGCAAAAGTGTTTACACTAAAGTAAGTAACATTTGTAAAAAAAATATTTTTTTACCTTTCCAAATTTCAAAATGGCGGCCATTTGAATTTTTGTATGCCAAATTTCATGAAAACCGGTACCTAAATCAAAATTTTTTGAGACACAATTTTTTTTGTATTTATTATAACAAATCCAACAAAACAAAAATGAATAAAATCGGTTCATAAATAAAGAAGCTGTGTTTATTTTAATAATTTAGACTGAAATTACTTAATTACATTACATAAATTATTATTACATAAATTTCAGTCTAAATTACTAAAATAAACACAGCTTCTTTATTTATGAACCGATTTTATTCATTTTTGTTTTGTTGGATTTGTTATAATAAATACAAAACATTTTGTGTCTTGAAACATTTTGATTTAGGTACCGGTTTTCATGAAATTTGGCATACAAAAATTCAAATGGCCGCCATTTTGAAATTTGCAAAGGTAAAAAAATATTTTTTTTTACAAATGTTACTTACTTTAGTGTAAACACTTTTGCCAAGTTTCGTAAAAATATCTCATTGGGTTTTTGAAATAATAAATATTTTCCCAAAAAAACTAAATGGCGGATTACGGCTAAACTAAGCCGATATCCAAAAAATGTTATTCTTCATTTTTGACTTATTTTTGCATGTAAAATTAGGTCCCGTATAGCCCATCACACTTTTTGTGACACCCTGTATATATACAGGGTGAGTTTCTACTAAGTGCGTTAATTTTTACCAATTATTCTACTCACTAAAAGGAACAAAAAATGTAAAACAAAAATTTTTCTAACCCCACCCGTTAAGCTGTAATGGCCGATTTTGTATATTTTTAAAATTACCTGTAGTAGCTTCACTAAACCAAGCATAGAAATCAAACCAATCTCCGTACAGCATTTTAACTTACACATATGGAAAGAACGTTAAATTTCATATAAAAGTATTGCAACACCGTTAGCATACAGTCCTATGTCTACCGTTTTAAAACTCACATAACATAAACAAAGTAGTTTGTAAATAAATTATTTAAAAATTCAAAGTGGTGTTTCAATTATTAACACTAATGTGATGTTGTGTCAAATTGCAGAAAAAACTTTCGAATTTAATTACCTTTAAAATGATGTAACCAATAAGGTAATTACTGCATTAAAATTTTGAAAAATTAGGTCCAAACTGCGTCAAGGTCAGAGTTTTGGGAATCAAAACATTGAATCAAATTTAATATCTGTCATTATTTTCGTTGTTATCTTTTAATCAGCTGACATCTGATCAGCTGGGTTTTAAACTATGTTTACAAAACCAGCTGATTTTGATTGTTGTATTGTAAACATTCAAATTATTAACTATTTCATGGACAAATTAGAAAAATATCATAATTGTTAAGTGCTATGTCGGTGTTCACCAACGAAGAATATGTTGATATTATTTTAGTTTACGGGTTCTGTTCTCAAAATGCGGCTGAAAGCCGGCGTGAATACAGTCGTCGGTTTCCTAATAGGCGACTTCCGAATGAACGATTCATCATTGTTCATAGGAGTTTGCGTGAAGATGGTAAATTTTCTACCAAACATCGTTCAGTTGGGAACGTGATACAAGATGTGGGTGTTGAAGAAGCTGTGTTGGGGCGGTTTGAGGAAGATCCACGGACAAGCACAAGGACAGTTTCTCGTGATTTTGGTGTTTCTCAAACTTACGTCTCCAAGCTACTAAGAAAGGAAAAATTGCATCCCTACCATTTCACTAGAGTACAAACTCTTGAACCAAGAGACCCTCCTCAGTCACTTCAGTTTTGTCGCTCTATTAGTCGACTTGATCATCGTGACTTTCTCAAGGTGATTTTGTGGACTGACGAATCCACGTTTACTCGGGATGGTATTTTCAACATCCATAGTGAACATCATTATGCTACAGAAAACCCACATGTGATACACCAGTGTCGAAACCAAACAAGGTTTAAAGTGAATGTATGGGCTGGACTAATTGGAAAACAGTTAATCGGCCCTTACATTGATCTTCCACCATCATTAAATGGCCGTCAGTACCTCAACTTCCTTACTGATACTCTACCAAGGCTCCTTGAAGACGTCCCACTGGATGTGCGTCAGCGAATAGTGTACCAAGCGGATGGTGCACCTCCCCACTTCGATAATGGTGTTCGTGCGTACATCGGAAATAGTTTCCCAATGTGTATTGGAAGGGGTGGAACAATCGCTTGGCCACCACGGTCACCAGACCTAACTCCTATGGACTACTACGTATGGGGTTACCTCAAACAGGAAGTTTACCGAACACCAGTTCAAACAGCGGATGAGCTAAGAAATCGGATTTTAAGAGCTTCCGAACTTCTTAAAGATGATTTAAACTTAAATGCAACAGTGAGAAACTTTCGGAAAAGAATCCGCAAATGTATTAGAGCGAATGGTGGACATATCGAAAATTTACTTTGATTCGAAATCCAGAAACCAGACCCTACAGGATTATTTTTCTAAATGTAATTTTTTATCCGTAAGAATGTATTAAACCTTGATTTTTTATCAAATTGAGTCTGTAGTTTTATCATAGAATTATAAAATAAAGACAGACATTAAATTTGATTCAATGTTTTGATTCCCAAAACTCTGACCTTGACGCAGTTTGGACCTAATTTTTCAAGATTTTTTAATGCAGTAATTACCTTATTGGTTACATCATTTTAAAGGTAATTAAATTCGAAAGTTTTTGCGCAATTTGACACAACATCACATTAGTTTTAATAATTGAAACACCACTTTGAATTTTTAAATAATTTATTTACAAACTACTTTGTTTATGTTATGTGAGTTTTAAAACGGTAGACATAGGACTGTATGCTAACGGTGTTACAATACTTTTATAGGAAATTTAACGTTCTTTTCATATGTGTAAGTTAAAATGCTTTACGGAGATTGGTTTGATTTCTATGCTTGGTTTAGTGAAGCTACTACAGGTAATTTTAAAAATACACAAAATCGGCCATTACAGCTTAACGGGTGGGGTTAGAAAAATATTTGTTTGACATTTTTTGTTCCTTTTAGTGAGTAGAATAATTGGTAAAAATTAACGCACTTAGTAGAAACTCACCCTGTATATATATATATAATATATA
Organism: Allygus modestus; assembly: GCA_963675035.1. Lineage (NCBI taxonomy): Eukaryota > Metazoa > Arthropoda > Insecta > Hemiptera > Cicadellidae > Allygus > Allygus modestus. The sequence continues at coordinate 88,233,655 of OY776112.1, read as the reverse complement.
TTTAAATTCAGGAAGTGAAAACCCATCCCTAAACACAATATCTCATTTTGTAGTGTGCGGTGGAATTTTTGTAATTCCAACTTAATTGTCATGGGCTTGATTACGAATTATATTAGGAGGCATTTATTTATAGCTAAAAAACTGCTTCTAAATAAACCTTTCTGCTCATTTGCAGCATTTAAAATCTCTATACATCAAAAGTGGCATTCAGTAACATTAAAAGACTTAAACCCTTGTGTAACGTGGAATTGAATGTTCACATATCACCTACTACATTTAAACAAGTCTTATTCTACAAAAAAAAACTATTTTCATAAATTCAATCGTGTTAAAAATAATCCTAGTTTGTTGCTAATTATGTTCTACACTATTTAAAGTAAGTTTAGATACAGTATTGATTTTAAATATAAATTTTGAGAGACATGTTATAGAAGGTAAAAGCAGAGCCTATATTTGTTACACTTTATTTTAACCAGTCATAATCACGTAATGCGTTTGTCTAAGCGATAAAGCCAGATGACACCGGCTGCGACAGTTACGACCAGCTCGCTTCGTTTACAGTTGCAGGAATTGTCTTGATGATGGGACGTTATAGTGACAAACTGTTACTTGTAACAGTCGCCTCTTAGGCCTAAAAAACTTGAGCGTTGAAATATTACCACTGAATAGTACATAGTTTCATTGTTTTCCTAAGTAGCTAAATTATACTTAAGATATGCTTTTACCGAGTCTTACTCATCATCATTTTTACAAAAGTAATATCAGATTTCTATGGTAGTCAAACAAATTTCAAGGAAGGTTTTTGAATAATGGGAAAATGAAATCCATGCTAGGGAAGTAAAAACTCTTATTTCCAATTGGGAATGCATTGGTTACATTGTATTCCCTGATGGTACCTACAACACATTTCTACTTATTTCCTAAAACAGAATTTGGCTTGAGATGGAGTCACTTTCTTGAACGTTTCGTAATACTTTTTAATAAACATAGGTATGTTAAAAATTGGTATAAGAAATAATAGATTAAAGTTTTACTTAAATTTAACTAACTACTTTCTCGTCCAGTTTAACACTTAATGTTTCATTAAACCATAAAGCAATATAAAAGTGTCCGAAGGACACCCTGGTCTTTTTTGGGTATTTTTAAAGCATTAGTGAAAATTTTAAGATATTTAATTAAAATCCCACTATTTTTACTTGCTAAGTTCAGTTTTATAAACCGCATAACCAAAGACACGTATTATAATCTTATTATAACATCTATAAGGATACAAATCCATCGAGTTTTTGTTTCCAAAACATTATCTCAATAGGTAGATTTTATTTTGTACGATTATTTATATTATTATTAAATGTATTAGAGTTTAACACTTTACAACTAATATGAAAGAGAAAAAGTGTTATACAGCTTCAAAAAGGTTTAACGAATTAGTGTTTATTGTACCAGCAATGTGAACAGATATGATACTAAAACACTTTATTACTCATCATCTTTATGTTGTCATACTCATATGGCAGGAAACATGTTTGGCCTACAGCAATTTGGTTGGTTTGTTTGTTTTGGATCCATTAAACAAAATATGTCATTACAAATGAAGATTCCATTTCTATTGCAGCTAATATTTTAAATAGCAATTCAAGCAATATATAAATATTATTATTTAAATAAAGGGCACCAATGCAAATAAAACAATAACTAGGTTTAACAAAAAATAATGTGGGGATACTTTCTCACAGTTTACAATATTCCTGAATTGTTTTATAGGTGCAAATAAATATATTCCAGACAACGATTTGGTTTCGATAGCTGCCACTCACCAATGGCTTTTAGCTATCCTATAATATAATCATGTAGGCAAAACATTACATAATGCTGTATCTTCAACAAAAAAAGTATATTATCCTGGTAAGACAACTAACTACTTTATTACTCGAGATACTTTAATAACTAAAATCACAGATTTCGACTGTATTATTATCTTTTAAAAAATAACGGTATTTGTATTTTAAATCAAGTATAATTTTGGTTTTGAAACTTTTATTTAATACAATTAAATTGTTATCGATTGTAAAACCTGTGGATGGCAAACGCGTTTTATAATGTTCATTTTTTTATTGAAATTATAAACAGAGAGAAATGAAACCTGTATTACATACCCTTTATTAAGTATCCTTTATTACATAGATACGATTACCAAATGTCGCGATTCAAGCTCTGCTGCAGAGTGAGGTGGTGTATAATCTTTAGTAAAGAGCTGTAATACTGGATTAACTGGGCCTAGAAATCTTCGTTAGTCTAGGAAGATTTATGTACATGCCTTTTTTGTGCTGAATTCAGTGGTTTAGAACTAATGACCATTTATGGCCTGTACCATTACATGTTCTTTTTATGTTTCATTAATTATCCAAGGAAATAATATCCTCAACTCTCTTTTGTGACTATTAAATCCTTAATCCAAAATTTAAGACCAAAAGGTTTCATTATACCTTCGTACTGCTTATTCATAAAGTAGTCAAAACAATAATTATCGTTTGCTGTTGCATAATAATAAATCAGAGGATCTTGCCACAATAACATCTACAAACTTGGTACTCCGGATTCCTCTCTTAGTTACAAACATTCTAAAACTAGTGTTTCATAACGATAGAGTTTTCATCCAAATCATGTTTAAACACAAAATATATTTGTATCCAAAAGATAAGGAAATTGTTTGGCATAGTGACATCTCCACCTGCAATATACACCTTTAATCAAAATGTTCGTTAAAATTCCAAAACTGTTGGGAATGTTTCATAATATAACATTAACAATTAATATGCAGCGTTTTAACAAACTAAAACATTATGTATTAAATTAATGACCGATTTATTTACTATGTAAATCAATCCAACCATTACTAGGTAAAGATTTTTGTTAGGTAAGCATTTAGTAAGCGTTTCTGTAACGGTTGTTAAGCCTATCGAAAATTCAATTTTATTCAATATGACCGTGGAACAAACATTGTTGACCTGGTATTAAGTAAAATGTTTATGATGATTCAAGACATATAAGTTTCTTTAAAAGATAAGCGCATTTGAGCAAATATAATTATCACTAACAAAGTTAAATTAAGTACGATCTCAAATCAAATGTACGTGAATTTATAAGAGCTAGTTTTCCGGTATCCAAAGCAGCCTTTTCATTGGGTTCTGAGAAACTATTAAGATCTTACCGTATTACAGACCCCCACATAGCAATTTATTTAGAGACTTTTCTTTTATGTAAACAAAATGGTGCTAGAGTCAAACCACACATAGAGACTCAATACGTTGCATCATTTTTAATCAAAAAACTTATTTATTCATTGGACAGGTATTAAATTTCTGCTCTTCTTGCAAGTCATTCTGAAAAGCTTATACCAAGCAATCAGAAAGTTTTGGTAACAATTCAAATAGATTGTTAATTTATTAGACTCTAATCATATAATATATGTATTGGTAATATCTGGAGCCTGTATGATTCCCAAAACTAGATGTATTACTTTTTTGACATTTTTAACTTTTATAAAACGCTGCAATCATAAATATGAAATAAAAATAATACCTTATACAAATTTGCAATGCCACAATGTAAACAGTTTCCCTTAACACAGAATAACCAGAGTTGTAGCTAGTGGCTCCCTAGGCTGTTTTTCAATGCAACGTCCAATTATAATTTTAATCCCTCTTTTTCTTCCATTTAATATTTTAACAAACCTCCCAGTTCATTCGTTACTCATATGACCATCATGTATTATTTAAATCGTAATGTTTTTGAAAGTATACATAGCATCAGTACTAATATAATTAGTCAATCATATAACTAATAATACTATTTAGGGTAACATTGGAGAAGATATTACATCTAACTAAATGGCCATTTACTTCAAGAGGTGCTACCTATTTTGAGAAATATCTTCACTAGGACACTATAAAATAAAACAAGCAAATTAGCTGGGTACGATATATTTTCTCTGGTAAATAATTTAATTAATTTTGGATGTTATTCATTTAACCCTTCATTTAAATAAACATTTGTCTTTGTAAATACATTTTGCAACAACATAATTAGCAAAGATTAACATATATCAGCTAGAATACCATTAACCACACACTACAAATACTTAATAATTTCGGAATGGTCATACCTTTTGAGATCTGTGATACCCCTCAGATGAGCACATGAGATCGGGTTTTCTACGAGTGTGCTTATTTTAGGTGCCAACCCAAAACGATCTTAACAGAACCGTCTTAATTTAAAATCAGGCTGCGTGCCAACGTAACAAAACTGAATAACTAACTAACTTTCACCTATATGACAAATAATATGTCGTAAAATTTTACTTTTTATGTCATAAAAAAATCTGTATAAAATGTAGTTCAATTGATTTTGAATAAATATTAAGTAGCGGTGATCTGTTAAAGATTGGATAAACCTGTTATTTGTATATGTCCTTTCCGTCTTTAATGAAACAGGAAGCTGTGGAGAAGGGACTAACTTGGCTAACTTGGATTTTTCATTCTACATAAAATAAAAATTAGATTTTTTTTATATTATAAATTAATTGGTTAAAAGTTATATTCCAGATTGGCTTTTTTTATTTAAAACATTACTATTTTGCAAATATTTCTGAAAAATTAAGTCTTCGAATTAATTCACTTCGTTATGTTTCAAATAACAAATATACTGAATTTAAAAAAGTGAATAAGTGAATTCAAAGTGTTATAAGTTAAAAAAATTATCAATACAAATAAAATAGATTACTTTAGTTAATACTACGCCTACTGCTAATACGTCAGTGGCTCATACTCTCAAATCGAGTAATGATAATTGAAAACAATAACTGTTTAATTAGGCAATAAGTTAAGTTCAGTAAGTCCTAAGTTTTTACATTATTTACAAAAAGATATACGGAATTTAAGTAAAGTGTTTGTACATAACAAAACAAGATGTAGGAAAACAAAATGCAATTTCGAAAATATACAGTGACACACAATCATATTAAGCCACAACGACTATAATAAATAACCGTAATGATAGCTACCATATACTTATGGAGTACAGAACCCCTTATCCCCTTTGCACCAAAAAGATAGGTTAAACTGCAATTTATATAAATGTGACAAATTAATGCTTTAACCAAGGGAAAAATAAATCATTTAAAGAATATGGCTTATGGGACATACGTTTGTTAACTCCCGTCACAAAAACGTATGTCTATTTAGTTATCGGTCCAATATTATAATATTTCTAATGCACTACGCCGTTTTTCAATCAAGATAATGCAAACAGCAAATCTGATTATCATTGCATTGTTCCCTTAAAATAAATCTGTTGCACGAACAGAATTGTTAAACAAACCAGTAAAACCTGCAGAGTGAGGTCAGATCAGACGACACGAGATAGTTTTAGTTGTTTGATTGGTGATTTCTTTTATCTGGAAAAAATAACAACTTATATGCCCAAGAATAGCAATATAAATATTGATTATATTAACACAGTCGTATTGATTATTATTGTTTATATTGATTGTATTAAGTATAAATATGATTAATTGTATTTTTTCATAGTGTATTATAGTACAATATTACTTTTTGTAAAATTTTTCATGGGTTTTTCATTATTGTGCTCTCTTGAACACTACTCGCATTAAAAACTGTTATATATTCTATGTGGTAATTATTTCCAGGGACAAAATGTGTATGATCGTATTTGTATAATTTTACATTTATATATTTGGAGTAAAGTGATTTAATTTGATTTGGGACGTCTTTCCTGTTGTGATTTAAAATAATATCCTGCACTTTTATGGATATATCTAATGTGACAAAATATATCGAAATAAGAATAGTTGTAGTTTTAAATACATAAAAAATGCAATTGATATCAACATACTAGACTAATTATCGAGGAAAGAGTTAAAAATCGGAAGAATATATCAATATTCAATCCTTACTAAGGGTATAACTAATACTAATACCCTTACTATTTTTATTAATTAAGTTTTTAATTAAAATTAAATTTTTGTTATGACTTAACAAATATTAGTTGTATGTATATAGTTATTGGTCATTTACTGGGGGAAAATCTACGACAAAATTCGAGTCAAAATGTTTAAACCTTAAAAATAATGACAGAAAGACAAACGAATGCAGTTTGAAAGAATAGATTTCATGGAACAAATGGATTTGGAAATGTTGAAATGTTTTAAATATATTTTCGTAGAACGATTCTGTGTAAAATACATCAGTACGCTGTCACCAAAATAACTGCATACTAAATTAACTACATATTAACAATCCTTTGTACCAATTGTTTTAACAATTCTACGAATATGTCAAAGTTGCCATAAAGTGTGTCATTGAAAACGTGGGTAATTATTGTTCTTAGTGATATATTTGCGTGGGTGGTCTCCAGTTGTTAATACCTTTGCAATGAATCGTTTTTATATTTTACAAATGTGTTATAGTTGTCACAAAGATTGGTGAATGCAACATGCGTTTGATGAAAAACGTATACAGTTAATTAGTCTTAGCGACATGTTTTCGCTGATTGTCTCCACTCCACAATACCTCCCAGCAGATTCGTGCAAGTTCTTACTGTATACATTTTCGCTACTTGTAGCGAAAAGCTGAAGTTTGGGGGATTTATGCTAGCATATGTAGCCGGGGGGAAGTAATAAGTTAATTATATGGGGGAATAAGTTAATTATAGGTTACCCATATGTAGGGTAAAAAAGGGGGGAACTAAATGGTTAATTTGGTGAACTAGATTATAGGGCGTGCTGACTCTGCTACTAACTATAAATAATGAACTGTAATACCTAAATGGAAGTAAGACTGTCTTCCAACCTGTGTTGAAATACCGGTACCAAACTATATAATTGAACTGGAAAACGTGCTTGGGGGACCAGAGGCTCGGAGATCTTTTACCCGAGACCAGAAAGCCTACTTAGCCAGCTTTGATTTAATCTAAATAACTGTAATGAACTAACTAAGATCCTTCCAAAAACTGATATATACTAAATCTGCATCTGAGGTTATTGCAATATTGATCTAAGCATGGTAACTAATCTTTAAGGTAAATGAATGTATAGAAATACTGCAAGCTAATCAAAAAACTATGGATAATCTTCTGGGGAGTCTGGTTAATTTGGTCTAAACGTGCTGAAAATTCAACCTGTTGCAAAGTGTTCGGGGCAGGCCCGAACACTACTATTTGTTCCTACATTCCTGTATCGGGGCGAACCTTATGGGTTTCCCCTTAATAAGCTGTTTAGCCAGCCATTCTGTCACTAAATTACCCTATACTTAAATGAAAACTTATCGGTTGTGCGAATTGGTTGCAGAGATGAGGTTCAACACGTCCGTCCTTTCTGACGCCGGCAGTAGGAAGGGGGAGAGGACGCCGCTAAGCCAGATTTCGTTGACAAGACGGAAAAAAGTTGTTCGCTCTGTCAACGGCGCGACAGGCGAAGTGCTCCAGGCAGTGGCTGCGCGACGGAGTTTGCGCGCACTATATAAAATAGGGTGACGCTAAGCGTCACAACCACCCCCCTTACGGCAAAAGAAAAGAAAAAGAATCAGTTTTGCTGAAGGTGTGAGGTTGTTGAGTGTTTTGAGTGGTTTTTGTTCGAGTTGCCTCCCTCTATCGTGCTCTGGGTCCCGAGATGTCATGGTCCCGGTTTTAACTCAAGGGAAGCCGAGAACAGATGAGGAAAGGCGAAAACCCCTGACCAGTCCGGCTTCGACTTGGAACCTCGTTCGCAACGTTTGTTTGGGGGAAAAGCTGATTGTTTTGGTTGACCAACCACGGCAGGGATCGGGATCCACCCCCCCTCGCGAATAGAGGAAGGTATGTTGGGTGCGACAGCTAAATTAACCTAACCTAGCAAACTTGTGACTACTGTGATCTTGGCTCAGCTGAAACAGAAAGTCGGAAAGCGACAGTAAAAGGGACGGACAACTGCACGCACAAAAACATGTTTTTTTTTTGTTTTTTTGTTTTTTTTTTTTTTATAAGTTGAAAATCGCACAGAGTTGGAGAAGATAACGTGGTCTTTGGTGATGTTTTTTGTTTGGGGGGTGTCCGAGAGGAGGTCTTGCTCAGGCATCGACTTGGCTGGTTCCCAACTGACAGGTGATGGAGAAAACTGGAACAGCCGAGGATTGCAGGCAGCAGGGTGAGATGTGCTCCCAGCAGGTCCTGATCACCGCGTTGCTGTTGGTGTGGACAAAGCTGAGGCTCTGCTGGATCTGCCTTTGAAGATGTTGCCATCCTCTCGGAACTTGGTGTCGGAATATCACTTCTGTCACTTGGAGCTGATGATGTGAACTTGCGGTTGAGAAAATGTCTATTTTACTGTCCAAGTAACTGACACTGTCCAAATAAAGCACTGGTAACTGATATTGCTTGAGATCACTTTATTATTCTGTCTTTAAATAATATTATTTGGTTGCCGGTTGTACTGTTTAATGTAAATTTTTGATTGTGCAGTTGTCATGGTGTTATTTTAATAGTTGGGGGTATTAACTGTATTGATCGGTGATGATTGCTAAACAAAAAATCTTTTTAAAGGTGAACTGTCGTGGTGAAGGTGATGAAAGGTTGATCGCAAGGCGGCGGTCCGATAACTGACGGGTTGGTCTTTTCCTAACTGGGGTACCGTGGGATTGTCCCATGTTTGGCGCCGGGTTACCAAGGCCAGACTGGTGAGGTCCGCGGAAACTGTTTCTGAAGTGAGTGAGAGTTGTGGAGTTTGGAAGGATCTGCAAAACTGTTGAAAACCCTTTTTTTGTATTTTTTTTGCTTCGCATGCAGAAAAAAAATTGCGCTCGCAATTACGCTATGATGAGCGGTAATTTCAGGTGAGGATAGGTGCTTGTGGACTGTTTGGGGGAAAAAATCTTCCTAGTGCCCGGTTCTTGCTTAATTGAGAAAAATCCTGCCCCTACTCGTTCTTACAAACGACGTTTGTCTTGGTATACCTATTACAACATGAAAATCTTTAACTTAACTACCTTCTGATCTTCTCTAGACTGTTCCTAAACCTAACTACTACTACTTTAGTGACTAATTAAGCCAAGAAGTGTGAAAAGAGCAAAGGGAGAGAAATAGGAAAGAATAGTAAAAGAGTTTGTCTTCCAAACACTCGACTAGTACAAAGGTCGCCACAGAAGGTGCCACCACTGAGCCTCTTCCTGCGATGGTGAAAAAATGAATAAAACAAAAAAAAGGTAACCATGCGCAGAAAGGTTAATCTCAATCAGGAAAAAAAATTCTTTACAAGACCCAGTGAGGGTGTCGGAGACGAAAAGGGGAGGGGAAAGATTTGGCCGACAACGCACGGGGGAGGACGTGTAGGGCAGCCCATCCTAGGGAAGGATACCCTGAGACTCACAGTCCCCCGGGCGTTGGCGGGGACAGCGACAGAGAGAGAAGACTTAACCTAATATCACTTTTGTAGAGCGTTTCTGGTCTGGGTAAAAGGTCTTTAATATTTTGGCTGAAAAAATCTTTTTAACATGAGCGTTTCTAATGAACTTGCCTGTTGAGGGGTTTAACAAACGTGCGGTGACGGGTGAAGAAAATGACTCAATAACACAAGGTTTGGACCAGACAGGCAGCAGCTTTTTGTTGATTGATTCGGCAGCCTTGCTGAGGTGGTGTTCTCTGAACATTACCCAATCACCGGTCTTGTAGGGGTTGGGCAGTCTGTTCAGATCGTACTTTTGTTGCCTACGTTGCCTAGCCTTTGAGAGGTTCTCGACGGCCGTTCTCCACTCCTCGTTCGAAGATTGTTGGGAAGCATGGTCGTCGACTAGCCTGTCTAAATTCCAATGGAGTTCTAAGGGGTGGGAAATGTTCCGGCCAAGGAACAAACGGGCTGGAGAAACTTTGGTGGAATCATGACGGGCGGAATTGAAGGCTATCTGGAACCAGTGTAGCTCGTGGTCCCAGCGCTTTTGGTGCTGGTTGTGAAAAATTCGGATGGCTATCTTTATTTGTTTGTTTACCCTCTCGGCATGCGAGGGGTTAGGGTAGTATGGACTAGTGTAGATATGCTGGATGCCTAAGCCTAAACAAAGATTCTTGATTACTACTGATTTGAAATTTGAAACATTATCGGAGACTAAATATTTAGGGGGGCCAAAGATTGAAAAAACTTGCTTGGTGAGGACTGAAGCTGAGGTCTCTGCTTTAGTATTTTTTACTGGTATCATGAGGCAAAACTTGGAGAATGAATCGACCACAGTCAAAATGTATTTATTTATGTTTAAAGAAAGGGGTAGAGGGCCAATATGATCAATAAAAATCTTTTCCCACGGCTGGGTCACGATTTCAGAGGCCAGCTTCCCAACCTTGGTGTTTGGGGCCTGCATACACCGTTGGCACTGGACGCAAGTCCGAACCCTATCAGTGATGTAGGCTTTTAGATTGGGAGCCCAGAAAAAGGGTTCGATGCGGGCGAGGGTCTTGCTGATGCCCAGGTGTGCTGAAGTGGGCGACTCGTGGTAGTAGGAAAATAAAAGATCAAAAAGTTTGGTGGGGACAACTACTCTGGGCTTTGTTTGGTTAGGCTGACGGTAAAGAAGGGTATTGCTGTCTATTGAATAGTTTGGAGGCTTTTTTGCGGACCTAATGATCTTCCTGAGGTCAGGATCATCCAGTTGATGTTTGGAAATGTCCTTGAAAGCCTCAGGCAGGGAAAAAAGAGACAAAAGTGTTGGTTGTTGGATCGGGGGTGCTACAACTGTTGGTTCTACATTTTCAAAAGTCTGGACAAGCAATCAGCAATAACATTGTCTTTTCATCGGTTTCGGTTAGCGAGACGGTGACTGGGCAGGTCAGATCCGGCCTGGAATTGGGGGGCAAGGGCTCGGATCCGCCATTCAACTGAAGAGTTTTCAGAAACTCACTCAAGAGGGACCTATTAACTGACAGGGTCGTTGAAGGTGCAATCCCTAAAATGAGACATTGATCAGTCGCGTCCTGAGCATTGAGAGTAAAAACCCAGGAAGTGCCTGCTGGCAACTCCTCGGGCGAATATACCCTTGAGGGCATTTTGTCTAAAAACCAGGAAAACTACAAAGTGAGAAAAAAAAATTTTAACACAAAACACCTACTGCCTATGGGTATCCCTTATCAAGAGTCGTTGCTCAAAAATTCAAACTGCGCAAAAAGGGTAACCCAGGCAACGCGCCCAACACAAGAAAAGAGGTATTAATTAATTTATTTTTTTTTTTAAATTTTAATCCAGAATCCCCAAAAAAAAATCCCATTAATTTCGAGAAGGGAAAAACAAATCCCTAAATGATTGGGGGTTGAGCAATTGCAAAACAATTGGCCGTAACAGACTTTCCCTGGAGCATAAAATTGCTGTTCGATGAAAACCATTTACAAAAAAGAATCTATGTCGGCATTGGTGATAAAGAGTTTTCTATTACAGGAATCAACTCTATAAATGCATCGTTGTTGAAATGTATTCCATCACGACGCATTGATTTCCCATAATAGGCATGAAAAAATCGGGTGCGATTTAATTCGTCGGGGAGGTCTATCACTTTGACGAAGTGGGAACGTAATGTGAGCAAAAACCTATTAATTTTATGTAAAATGGTAACTGGTGGGGTGTAGTTTCCTATCCGTGGATAACTCGGCAATGTTGTAAAAACAATGACCATCCTAGGATATAAACGCCGTATCAGTCTCAAAAAGGACAAAAAAGAATTCTTGAAAACTGTAATATCTACGTTTGCTAAAAAATCGTTTGTACCTAAGAAACATAACAAGGGCATATGCGGCTGTATGGCTGAAACATTTAACTTAACAAAAGTCTTAAGGTCAGATACTCTTGCTCCAGAGATGCTCCGAATTGAAATTGGCCGTAAACTCCCAGTTAGGCCGGGATTTGCTCGAGAAAAATTGCAAAAACTGGCGGCATATGAGTCGCCAAGGACCTGAACACTAATCAAATTACTTGCTTGGGCCATAAATAAATTAACAGTGAAGGGAAAAACCCAAGCTACGCCGACCGACACCGGTAGGTGTCTATTTGTGAAATGAAAGGAAAAGGTCGGCCCCTAATGTCCCGTATCTAACTACATTAGAAAACAAAAGCGCAAGAGCTATCCTAAATTTTCCCCAAATGCAAAATTCGGTTCCCTGAACAAGTAACTGCACACAAGCAAAAATAAAATTGATAAAAGTGCCGGTTTAACTTCAGTTAAACTAATTGAAAAAGATTTTACTAGCAAAAAAGGTGGGTGCAGCGCTAATCCATTGGCCGCCCAACCAGACGTTAGCTGTAGGTAAGCTAAGTTCAGCACAAGAATTGGTGGCGAGTGACGTAGCGTGACCGGCCGGAGTATCGACCAATTTATAAACACAAGCCCCGACCGAATTACTAGAGGCACATTGTTGCTCAAAACGCATAATTATAAATACATTTGGCACAAGGAAAAAGAAAAAATATATTCTACAGTACGTTACATTAATGCCTTGATGTAAAATGCCAGCTGTACCAAGCCAGAATTCTGACTTAGCCTAAAAGTGAACTGAGTCAAAAACCAACTGAAATGCAAAATATAAACTAAATTGACTATGGTTACCTATGTTAGACATGTCCTGAGAACCCATTCTACAATTATATACCATAAAAATCTAGCCTAAAGGGTTTTACTGATCCAAAATTTGCAAAAAACTTCCTACTGCAAAAACTGCTAGGCCCTAAAAACTTTACTATTGGCAGATTCTGGCCCTGTATTTCTGGCCCACTGAATGCTTACACTAAAAGAATATTATTGTTACTAGGGATGACCAATAGTGTGAGAAAATATATTCACATAATTTTAAAGACAAAATCACATCGTACAAAGAATAAATTAAACATTGGACAGACAAACAGCACAGATTGTAGCCACAGACTAACAGTTGTAAAAGATGAGGCTGCAGCATGATAAATATATTTTATTGAACAATTAAATAACATAAAAAACAGTCACTGAATTTAACACATAGCAAGGTGTTGGCTTTAACTATAGAAACTGGTCTTTATTTGTATAACAAAACAAAACACCTTGGTTTTGGCCAAATGCCATTCTAATTGTAATAAAAATTGGGTTATGGCCGTTAAACCACCATACCTGAGACCTGTACCCAATACATTTTTTTATAGACCAGATATGCCTCTTGCTAGGCTTACAAATTAAAATCCTAAACACTGAATCACATCACTGAAACACTTGTACTGCTGCCAAGGCCTGATGAGTTGTGGATTCTCACTGAAATACAAAACAGAACAACAAATACAAAATCCTACCTAAGACACACTATTTTCCCTTGGTCACCCTAGTTTGATAAATTTGGAAAAGGTTTAACCTCAAAAATTGAGGGCTAGGCCCCCTACCTTCCTGGTGTCAGTCTAGCATTCTAAAAAAGTCTGATATGGGACATAAACTCCCCAGAAGATTCATCGACTAAATCCTAAGTTTTCTAACCTAACAAAAACAAAGCTGCCTAAAGCTCTCTGGTCCTAGGCTTATGTCTGCTACCATATGTAGCTTATATTTTATTGGGGGGCCAGAGGAACGTGGATCTTTTACCCGAGACCAGAAAGCCTACTTAGCCAGCTTTGATTTAATCTAAATAACTGTAATGAACTAACTAAGATCCTTCCAAAAACTGATATATACTAAATCTGCATCTGAGGTTATTGCAATATTGATCTAAGCATGGTAACTAATCTTTAAGGTAAATGAATGTATAGAAATACTGCAAGCTAATCAAAAAACTATGGATAATCTTCTGGGGAGTCTGGTTAATTTGGTCTAAACGTGCTGAAAATTCAACCTGTTGCAAAGTGTTCGGGGCAGGCCCGAACACTACTATTTGTTCCTACATTCCTGTATCGGGGCGAACCTTATGGGTTTCCCCTTAATAAGCTGTTTAGCCAGCCATTCTGTCACTAAATTACCCTATACTTAAATGAAAACTTATCGGTTGTGCGAATTGGTTGCAGAGATGAGGTTCAACACGTCCGTCCTTTCTGACGCCGGCAGTAGGAAGGGGGAGAGGACGCCGCTAAGCCAGATTTCGTTGACAAGACGGAAAAAAGTTGTTCGCTCTGTCAACGGCGCGACAGGCGAAGTGCTCCAGGCAGTGGCTGCGCGACGGAGTTTGCGCGCACTATATAAAATAGGGTGACGCTAAGCGTCACATACTCGATATGTAAAAAAATCACTGAGTGAAATATTTACTTAGCAATGCCCAACTAAGCTAACGTGGATAAATATAATAATTTTAGGTTTAGGAAACGGAATAAAATAGCACGTTGAAAACCCGATGCAGCAACCTATTTGGCAATTATTCACGAATAAGAGCCAATTTTGCGTAGGTAGGTGAAAGAAAATATATGTAATAACCTTTTAATGTTACCAAATATCTTTAAAATACACATTTTTTCAAATAAAAATAAAAGCAAATTATTGAATAAGGGAAATTAGAAAAATAGGTTTGAAATGAAGTATTAATCATCAACTTTGTGGCTAAAAACGTTTTATCTGATGCGTGTAACAATATATTTCATATTTTTAAAAATTATTTTTGCCGTTGACATTCTCACTGCAGCCACCCAAAATACAAAGAGAAATAAGTGGGAAAACAAAGTATAAAACAAACAAAATTTAGTTTGCCATGATTTTTTTTCTCAATTTTCAAGAATAAGACACTGATATTTTTTAATACCTAACACATGAAGGAAAGGAAGTGTCAATGCTCGTCTTTGGATTTATATAAGAAGAAAAATATGTATGGAATTATCTTGAGTGAAACTAACATTTCTCTAACCATTATGTTTGTTTTTAATGCTAAGAAATGCATAATCTAACTGAAATAAGCTAAATTTATAAAAATAAACTACCATTTTTTATGTATTATACATAGAACTGTGTGGCTAGTCTTATGATTATACATTTTTTAAATCTTATACCTTCTAACTATCATACACTTGATTTATACGTCGTCATCAGATAAAAATAAAATTTAAAATTGTAAGCTTTTTCATGGCAACATCAGTTTTTTCTAAAACAAATTTATAACATTTACAGCTAAGAGACCACTTTGAGATAAAGAAAAAGAATTGTGTATTTAGACTCCATTTACTCCATATTATCACCCAAAAAATTTTGTCACACCAAGTACCAATCACCCTGTATATACATTGTTTATATATTAAATAGATAATCCCGTCCAACATGTATAACGGGAGAATGGTTTGGTCTAAAGTCATAAAACAAAATAGTCCCTAACTAAAACGCATATGGGCAATCTGTTAAAAATATGTTCATCAAAATCTATGTACAGAATGTTCCAAAACTGAAGGCCACGGGTTCGATTCTCAAAATGATTGTATGTAAACATTGGGCAAATCATACATCAATTTAAAGGTCTCGATAAAACAAACCTTTTGCCAAAAACAAAATTCACATAACTGCATCCGTTTCAAAATGGCGGCCATTTTTGTGTAAAATATAAGCATTTACGGATCACTCTGTATTTTCTAAGCCACAACTTGTATATTTTTCAGTCTTAAATTCCTTACTCGTGATAAACTCAGCTTTACTCTGGTATGCTATATGACCAGTTTTTTTACAAATCTAAATATCAATATCTTAAGGTTTTTTACTTTCTCCCCTTATACATAGTATATGAAGAAAGTATTGTTTTCGTCAAAATTTTCGAATTTGAGTTGTTGGTGGAAATATTCGTTTTGGTGCTCCCTGAACCCAAAAAAGTGGTTTTTACGTGATATCTGTGTGTGTGTGTGTGTGTGTGTGTGTGTGTGTGTGTGTGTGTGTGTGTCCGTGTGTGTGTGTGTGTGTGTGTGTGTGTGTGTGTGTGTGTGTGTGTGTGTGTGTGTGTGTGTGTGTGTGTGTGTGTGTGTGTGTGTGTGTGTGTGTGTGTGTGTGTGTGTGTGTGTGTGTATGTGTGTGTGTGTGTGTGTGTGTGTGTGTGTGTGTGTGTGTGTGTGTGTGTGTGTGTGTGTCTGTGTGAATGTGTACAGAGCTAGAGCCCTAACCAATGGGCCGATTTTTATGAAATTTGGTATGTAGGTACTAATCCACGATATCTCCAGGCGTTTTTTTATCATTTTTTTGAATTTTTGATTTTTAAGGGTAATCATTCCCCAAAAATCATGAAAAATCAAAATTTCTCAAAAAAAGGTCTAACGATTTTGATTAAACTTTGGTAGTTTGTAAAACATTAGTTTTCCAACAAAATTACACCACTCGCATGTCTGTAAAAATTTGGGTTCAGAAATTACAGGACTTACATCAAAAATTCAGTTTTTTTGATTTTTCATGAAAAAACATAAACATAAAAAATATTACTATTCACCATTAAAAAGAGCTCAAAAAAGTAAATAATTTAGTATTTTGAATTACTATTCTACGATTGCTGGTTCCGGAGAAAATTCGAATTTTCATTTTGCGGTAAACGCTGTACGTTGTCCAATGTTATTCTTATGGGGAATACAAAAATTACTATTTCTCAGTAGAGGGAAATCCAGAAAGAGGGGCCGTAATCGGCACTTTTTTCCTTTGTTATTCTTATGGGGAGCCGTTTTTGCACCGACGCCAGCTCCCGCCCTAATTTTCGTTTTGACCTATACACCCTTGCCTATATTAAATACATTTTCCCCATCCTCTATATGTTTAAAATATGCTCTAAATTCGTTTAAATACATCCTTTGCAGAAATCCACGAGTTCTGGCTACTTGGGAACCCAAGCCATTTGACATATAATAATTCACCCTTCCTCCTAATTACCTTCTCCACCAAATACAGGTCTTTATATTTAGTCTTTAACAATTCTTCTGTATAAAATCCTCCTTTGATTATATTGCCATTCTCATCTTTCAAAATATAAGTCACAGGCTTCGTTTTCTTAACTTCTGCTATTGTAAAAAGCTCCCTCGTCCAGTTAGGGATATATCCTTTACTAAATACATGTTTATATTTCGATATCCTTACACTATCCCCCACCTTATATCTTGGCTTTTTAACCTGTACTTTAGATGCTAACCTTTCGTGTATATCTTTAGAGTTCTTGGCACTTACTTGGTTAGGCTTCATTCCTATGGACCGATGTACTTTATTATTATATATCCTTATTAACTTTGGAAGTAAATCCAACCACTTGTAACTCCATTGTGCACTAAACTCTCTATACAACCAATTCTTTAAAGTTCTCTGGAACCTTTCCACAATAGCCGCCTTAGTCGTAGAGTAATTGTGGTAGTGATTAATATTTAGATTTTTCATAAGTTTGGTAAAATTTTCATTAAAAATTCTTTTCCGTTATCAGATTGAATATTTTTAACTCCCTTTGGGATAGTAGTTTTTATAGCTTCTGTGACTACTAATCCAGTTTTATTCTTTAGTGGAGCAGCATAAGCTTTTTTAGAAAATGTGTCTATTAAAGTTAAAATAAATTAATTCCCGGAATTCTCTCTTGCATAATAATTCTGCACATCTATTAAATCTATTTGAACAGTTTCGTTTATACCCAACACCTTAAAAGACCTTCAACGAAATTCTTTCTCGCAGGCTGATGCAATTCCTAAGCAATTTTGTCCATTTTTTTATTATTTATTTTAACGTTAACGTATCTGCCAGTCTCCGTCGATTCAAAAACACCTCCATTGCTACCAACTAACATACCATCAGTGATTATTTGATATACATAGTTTTTTGGCAAATATGCCTCTCCATCTAAAGTATTAAATCCGCTTAAAGATGTAGGGTCTGCAACCAACAATTTAGGATTGTACATCATCAAATCGATTTGATTATTGTCTTGCATAAATTTCTTAGTTTTATTGTTAAACCTTAATGCATGTGATTTTAAACAAATATCAAATTTGATATTGTCTTGTCTAAAAGTTTTAATATTATCGTCATACCTCAAAACCTGTGACATTAAAGAAATATCACTCCTATCTTTGCCTTCAGGTACATTCTTTATTAATTTGTCCTCTTCATCCCACATATCGCTATCTAATATGTATATTATTATACATTATAATTTTTATCCCCCTGTTTTATTATGGTTTTCTCACCTTTTGTTAATATTTTATTAACAACAGCCACATCATTTGGCAATGTTCCAGGTAAAATGTTTGTTAATTGCTTATTTTTACCATCAAATTTAAGACCGTCTAAAGTCACAGTCTGATGTTTTGTAACACAATCGTTCTCATCAATAGCGGGTTTAACACGAACTAGCCTTTTATTATTAAAATCCCAAAAGTTTAGATCCATTTTTGGTATTTGAGAGACGTTTACAACATCATCGCTTTCTTTACCAGCCAACAAATTACTAATTTTTTGCTTTTTGGCATTCCAAATACCATTCTCTGATTCAAAAAATTCATAATTATTTTTGTCTTGTACAAAGACACCATCTTTTCTTATTAAAGTTTGCTCTAATGTGGGCACATCAGTTGAGCTTTCACCTCGTTTCACATTATTAATTTTGCGTTTATTAGCGTTCCTATTATTACTCTTGGATTCTAAAAACTCATATTTAGTATTACCTTGTACAAAATCATCACATTTCTGGTTAACGTCTGCCCCAAAGTCGATACATCATCAGTAAATTCCCCACCTTTAACACTACTAATTTTATAATTTAAAGCATTCCAACCATCATCTTTTAGATTTAAAGTAGTTTCTTTAAAACTTCTAGCTTCTGGTTTACTATACGGGTTATACACGCGATAAAATTTATCTATCATCTTTTTATTTAATAAACAATTCCACTTTCCCTCAATTCTTCTATGATAGAATCTATCTCATTATCCACTCCAGAATTTCCCGCCAATCGGCTTAACCAAAGTAGTCTTAACCTATCTACAAGCTCATTAGGATCGTCCCAATAAACATAGCCTATTTTATTACCAGTTACCTGCCTTAAACCTTCACCAACAGTCTTAAACAGGGGTTTAATTATATTAAGATATTTAGTGTGTTTATTATTTGACATCGCCGCACCTGTTTTAACCCTTTAAATGTGCATTTGTAGCTTCCAAAATCTCTTTATAATTTTGCAAATCAGCCTGACTATAGTTTACGGGTTCTTTTAAAGTTAACAATTCCCACAATCCCTTTGTCCCTTTATAAAATTGTCTCCAACTGTAACATCATCATTGGCAATTTCAACTTCCTGATTTCCAACAAAAAATTTATTTCCTTCCCACCTAATACCATATGTGGTGTCTGTCATACTACTTCTACTAAGGTAATTGCCTAAATAGTCTGATGCTAAAAGACCAAAATCTAATTTGTTCGGTGTTACCTGGGTTATTCTTGGTATTCTAGACGGGGTATTTTCTAAAATCATTGGGAGAACTGGCCTCTCTGTTTTGGTGGCTAATGTTTTTAATTCTTGCAAAGGCTCTATTAACGGTTGGAATGTTTGGAACCTCTCTTCAGCCTCTAGAAATTTACCACGTTTTAATGCCCTGCATTTTTCTCTTATTTGTTTTGCAGAGTCTACCAATTTTTGTTGAATTTTTGTTTTCATTTTATTTCTCATTTGTCAAAGGATTATACTCAAACACTTTATCGTGTATTATTAGGCAATATGCAGATGTGGTTGAAAGGACATTTCCTGCAGTTTCAATTTCTAATTTAATATCTACAACCCCCTCTTTGAATGATTTCAAAGTCGAGATTTAAATCACTATAAGGATAATATTCAGAGTTTAAAAACACTTTGAGATTTTTCAATTTACAGTGATCAAATTCATCAGTTCTTTTTCGTGCACTGTTGTCCCTACCAGTATGGAAACCAAATATGATATACCTAGGCTTCTCCAAACTCGAAGACGTCTTAACTGACCATGTATGTCTCTTGGTTTCGGGGTATGATAGGAGTTCGTGTAACTCCAAACTTCTAAATGCAATTTTCAAATTTTTATTTTGCAATAACATATTTTGTAATTGAAGCTTTTCCCCATCAGATGACACCACATACGGCATCACCCACTGGATCGAGTTAAGTGTAATTTTAGGAATAGGATCGACCCCAGTTGGAACATTAGATGTTGTTAATATACAATTTAAAAGTCGTTTTTGGATCTTTTTCAACACCAATTCTTGTTTAACATTTACTAAAACCTTATTAAAATCGTCAAACACACCCATTAACAGCTCTAATGGGACACAAGTACTAAACTTGCCACTTTTATGGAACTCCTTTAAATTTTCATCAGAATCAAATGCTACATTTGACAATTTAGTTGTTTTATTGTAAGAGCACAATATTTTCATAAGACTGGAAATTCCTGGATTTCTTACAATTTCTATTTCTTTACCAGCAACTTCGTATCTAATTTCGTCAAATAAGAATGCAAATGCATTATTTATAAAATGTCCTTTATCATGATTCCCTATTTCACCTTTAATATACAGATAACTCCTACATGGGAGTGTTAGTAAATCTTGATTATTTATACATATTCGAATTTCATCGGAATTATTTATTGCCAAAGTGTTGTGTGGAACATAGGGGTGATTCGTAATTTTAACCACGCTATCGTCGGATTGGAATTTTCCTGTAACGTCTAGAAAATCTTCCATTTTTATTAATAGAAAATTTTAACTTCAGTCCAATTGATCGCAGAAACCTGGCATTTTGCACACTCAGTCCGTTCTTGTAAATTCTCATATCTTTTTTAATATGGGACATTATTTTTCAATCCCATTCCCATTTTTGCTTTGGCCTTCGTCAAATTTGTCACTGCATAAGCCGCTGTTTTTTTCGGTTAGATTGGCGTCCTTTGCCGAAACCCTAGTCCAAGCCTGGTCCGCTAATCTCATATCTGCCTTGTTCCGGGTGGCTGTATTGGGATTATTCATGTAGAATATATCTTTCTCTTTACAATAAGAGTCTAGCTTATTTTTTGGAGGTACATTTCTGGCTAAATTTTCACGTATCTTAGTTCCAGGACCACAATTGGGATATGACGGAATGTGCAGGGAGAAGGGAAGGTTATTTATAAGGGTATTTAACAAGCCACGGCCTCTATATGGCTTTAAGAATAACCCCTTACCTTGGACCTTTTTACACTTTCTCTTTGCCATTTTTATTATATAAAAAATGTAATTTATTCAACAAAAGAACAAATTTAAAATAGCACATAAAGAAAATACACCAAAAAAGTTGGGTCTATATCCTAATAATATTCACTGTCTTATAATAAGGCCTAGCGGTTCGGGGAAGACCGTTGTAATTTATAACTTAATTGTAAAAAGGAAGGATTAAAGTTTACAAATTTATATATAATATCCAAATCTTTAGAACAAGAAAAATATAAAAAAAATGTAAATATTCCGTCTGTGTGATGAAGTTAAATTACACACATATTCTGACTGTGAACTCACACCAAATGATGTATAATCACACTTAATAGTTATATCTGACTACATAAATAGTCCAAATATCACACCATTTTTCTCAATGGGCAGATACAAAAATATTAACAGTTTTTACTTGTGTCAATCTTACAGTAAAGTAAACAAACATTTACGTGACAATGTTAATTTTCTAATATTATTTAAACAAGAAGATTTAAATTTAAAACATGTGTATAACAATCATGTGGGGAATGATTTTTCATTCAACCAACTTAGAAATCTCTGCCATCAATGCTGGGATAGGTCTAAATATGGCTTTTTTGTAATAGACAAGGAAAGGCCAAAGAATAATGGCAAATATAGATTTATGTTTGACCAATTTTATAAAGACCAAGGGCAAGAGTGTTAATGTCATCCAGAATAAACCTCTTGTCGTCATCAAAAGAGAGTACCTGTTTGTTCATTGTTAATGTTTGAAGATGGTGGTGTGTGGATTTAATTCTTGTAAGATTCTCATAGTAATCTTCCCCGGTTGCAAGACAGTTTAAGTAATGTTGGTGTCTTAAGAGATGTTTAACTGTAGCATTGTCAGCCCCCTTTGCCTTTTTAACCTCTAGCTCATTTTACTTTTCTTTTTCGTATAACCATTTCAAAGAAATGAAAGAGTATAATTTTGGCCTTAAACCACAATATTCATACATAATTTTACCATTGAATTCGTCTTTAAACTTGCCCGTAACTTTTTTATTTTTATCAGAGTATAAGAAATGATCTTTACTATATGCGGAGATGTAGAAACAGTCCAAGTCACATTGTAGTTCCTTGTAAAAGTCCTCTGCTACTATAGAATAAATAAGGCTGTCTCTGTCTGTCATTAGGAACTTTTTATTCTTAAATATTGACATATAATTATAGTGGAAATCATACATTATTACTTTAATGATATCCAACATGGTCATTCCTAAATATATTGGTTTATCAAACTTAACAATTAATTAATTTAAATGTACAGCATGCAAATTGTTATCGAACTTTTTGTTACAGGCAAACCTTGGCTTTGTAACGTACTTTGTTAACTTAGACTCGTCTACAAGATGTATATCACGATACTTACGTTGGTTCATAATTGTTCGACCAAATAGACTGTTATTTAACAGTTTGTAAAAGTCTTTTTCGAAATCTTGTTTAGCTTTTTGTCGTTTTTCAATATTAAAATTAATATAGGGTGCAAGCCATTTCGACTGTCTAAATTTTAAAATTTGGAGGTATTTTGTAACTACCAAACCCAGTTCTTCGTTTTTTTTTAGTGCTTTATAATGTAAAATATATTTAGTTTTGTCATTTAAATTTTGTATTAGTTTTCCATTCATTATTTCTGGTACGAGCGGGTAGTCATTATGCAAATCGTGTAAACTTTTATCGTATTTTAAATCAACTTCCAAAATAAATCCAAGGTTTTCATTTTGATTGTATTTATAATCTTTCTCATTTGTCCATCTAAATCCATCAATGGGCAACGACTCGCACATTGCTGTAGAGTATAGCGAGTTACAGTCTAAGTATACATGATATGTGCTTTCTTTATTTGGGTCATAATATTCACCCATGTACTTATTATTGGCTTTAGCATAGCGCGTGTAAATCATACTTACACCGCCTCTAATGGCGTGTCTATAAACAAATGCATGTCAATGTCACAAAATAATTGTAATTTTATGCCGGTCATTCTAAGACATGCCTCCATGTTAGTCCAGGGAGTGAGTACATATGGACGGGGTCAAGTTTATAATCCTTTAAACATAAGTCCCTAAATTTCTCAAACCAGAAGGAAGGTTGTTTAGTGAGATACATGGTTGGTGTAAATTAGAAAACTGTTATAATTTACAAGACCATTTTAATGATTTGCTTTTTGACATACACTAGTTTTTGACTTTTTTGAATTTTGGGTATTCAAGCGTATTAAAAAAAACGTTGTTATTGTAAATTAGATTTGTTAAAAAAACTGGTCATGTAGAATAACACGGTAAAGCTGAGTTTATCATGAGTAAGAAATTAGAGTCTGAAAAAAGATACAAGTTGTGGTTTAGAAAATACAGGGTTATCCGTAAATGTTTAAATTTTATAAATAATGGCCGCCATTTTGAAACGGATAAAGATAAGTGAATTTTGTTTTTGTCAAAAGGGATATTTTATCAAGACCTTTAAAATGATAAAAACATTTATATAAAAACATTTTGGGAATCGAACCCGTGACCTCAGTTTTGGAACATAGATTTTCTGTACATAGATTATCTGTACATAGTTCTGTACATAGATTTTGATGAACATATTTTTAATAGATTGTCCATATGCGTTTTAGTTAGGAAGTATTTTGTTTGATGACCTTAGACCAAACCGTTCTCCCCCGTTATACACGCTGGGCGGGATTATTTATTAAATATATACACATTTTATACATGGATTTACCAATTTTCGGAACACGATTAAGCTGCCAGACTTAGATTTTCTGAAATTACAATTAGTCATGCTGGTTATATACCATTAGAAAAGCATGCAAATGGTATGAATTGTTGGGTCATTGGCTCTAAGACTATTATGAGAAAAGGGTAAACTTTGAAACACATGACCATGTGCATTGGAATAGTGTAAAAACTGCATTCGTCTATAAACAAAATAGGACTAGTAAAATGCAATTATTTTTATATTGTCTTGTGACTCCGTTAGCGAACGATAATGATTAAGTCAAGAAATCCCCTTGGAAAAGATCATATGGCTGCATATTAGTAAAACTTGGCCGCATAATCGTTACTAGTCTACGAAATGTGTTTCAATTTTCTTCAGAATTTAACAGGGAAATTTCAAATTATGAAGCAAACGCTCTAACCACTACTCATTCATAATTAACATTTAAGTTAATCGTATCAACAAATAACTTAAACTGATACATGTTAAAAAAGTAATACACAAACACGTCAATAAGTCCACTAGAAATATTGTCTACCATTTTAACAGTAATGCGAAATGTCTTACATCATTACATTTTTCCTTGACCAACTGGCGAAGGACCACTTGAATGATACAAGATCCCTAGTTCACTGCTATTAGCATTCCATAACAGTTTCGTAATGATTAAGATAGTTGATGATCATTTTAGTTTACTTTATATTGGAGTTTTCCATTGACGTTAATTATACGATACTTCCTTGATTTTTTAAGATTTTCCATTTTATTGATGCAAATAGCTTTAGTATTGCTAACAATTAAGTGCTAAATGTTTAGTATTAAGCCCTCTATGTTATCAGATAAATTTTGTCTATACATTCTTTTCCAAAAAAATCTGCATAATCCCTTAGCATATGAAATATATTAGGTATACACAACGTAACAAATACGTGTAATTTTAATCAACCAGTATATAAACCATTATCATAATGTTTAATTTCTAGCTTAGAAGTTCGATAAATATGTATTATATAATAAAGTGCCGTACTTGATTGACTGTTACTCAACTGTCATTGATGGTTTTGATGTGCTATTTTAATTTAGAGATACCTTAAAGTCTCTATTAGACATTTTTATTAAAGTTGGTATAAGGGTTATTGATAAGTTAATTGTTATAATGAAGTAATTGGTAAATTAATTAATTTAGTCTAACTGTAAAATAACGTGATTAATATCAAGAGAGGTTAAGAAGTTTGCTCAATGTAGGCACAAATGATGTTTGGACGGAAATTAAACTGGCTTAAATTTGTCTCCTAACGCCGTCTTGAAAACTCGCAGTTTCAGCCTGGAGGCTTATATATTTTAAGTTACTTTAGTTAACTTAAAATACATAAGCCTCCAGGCTGAAACTGTGAGTTTTCAAGACGGCGTTGAAGAACTATAGTCATTATACTAATAACATTAGTCGTATAACACAATGTTTTGTCTCAGGGCACTAAGCAAGATTAATTTAAAATGAGTAATTACTAAAATTTTAATTACTCTTGTTCTGCAAACGCTAATTATACATCTATTAAATATACATCATCAACAATCTTTATTTTATTTATCTCCACCCACTACTACATTATACTATCCTAGTAGCTTGTAGAGGCTATATAACCCCAACAATATATTTGTCGTGTTTGAGAATGTAATATGTAATATTTACTGTTTACATACTAGAGAAAATATGGTAGGATAAATTAGTTTTAATACATAAACAAAGCAGAAACTTAAATCACATTATAATTACGTACAGCTGATCATTAGTAAATATTATGGTTTCAAACTATATTTCTTTACTTATATATATATATATATATATATATATATATATATATATATATATATATATATATATATATATAGCTACAATTCAATAAGCAACTGAAAAATTCAATACATTACACTATATTTCGCATTTCGCTTCTTCAGGTGTATAAAATAAAATAAAAGTATAATAAGTATAAATAAAAAACTATAACATCTAACAAAATTAAAGAACGAAAATATAAATATAAATAAAGATCACATGTAAATTGGCCATTAAATAACATCTGTGGCACAATCTATCTTAAATTCAGTCCATGGGGGAACTTAGATTTTAAAACCATTTGGTGAGCTTGTTCCATATATCTCAGCTGTTGTGTCGTGGAGTCTTTCCTTAATTGCCGAATCGGTATAATTGTATATAGTTCTTCAAAAGATTCCTTGTGATGATCGGCATGTTTGACCAGTGGCTGCTCCATCTTCCTATGATTGAAGGCATACCTATGACCTGTAACTCTTGTTCTTAATGTGTTTATGGTTGATCCTATATAATCCTTAGGGCACTTACTGCATTTAACTTGATACACGATGTTTGATGAGTCACAGGACATGTTTTTTGTAATGGGGTATGTTTGGTTTGTTATACTACTCGAGAATGTCGATGAACATGGAATCATTTTACAAACGAGACATCTTGGTTTCTTGCAGGGTTGTACTTTATTCTTTTGTTCTGTTTTCATTTGTTCGTTTTTAGAAGGAAGTTTAGGTTTTGATAATATTTCTTTTAGTACAGGAGGTCTTCGAAATATTATTCTAGGAATCTTTTTAAATATTACATTTGTAGAAGAGGATTGCTGTAATACATTATAAGCTATTCGCATTATGTTATTAAGTTTGTATAACCCAGGGTGGTAAGTGGTTATAAATTTTGGATCTTCTTTCTCAAAAGATGGTTTATTCTTTACTTTTATAGTCCTAGTGTTAAGTTTAGAGTTAAGAAGCTTCCGTGGATAACCTCTTTTAGTGAAAGCTATTAGTAGGTTGTCAACATAATTTTCTATGTGTTTTCTCTCGCTACATAAATTCATTGCTCTTTTTGTTAGACCTTTTGGGATAGACTTTTTTATATGTGGAGGATGACAGCTTTCATAATGTAGATATTGGAACGTGTTGGTACTTTTCACATTTATGTTATTTTTTAAAATTCCTTTATCTATATACACGTTCACATCTAGAAACGTAACAGATGATATGGATATGGTCATTGTAAATTTTAGATTACTAAAAGTATTCAGAGACAGTAAGAAGTTTTCCAGTTTATCACGACCATATGTCCATATCATGAATATATCATCGATATATCGTTTCCAGAATATAGGTTTGTGAGACTGGGAGGCTAAGAAATCCTCTTCCATCTTACCCATAAACAGGTTAGCATAAGAAGGCGCCATTCTTGTTCCCATTGCAGTACCTTTTTGCTGTAGGTAGAATGAATCCTGGAATCGGAAACAATTCATGGTCAGTATTAAATTAATTAGTGTAGACAGAAACGTCGTAGAAGGAGATTTCACTGTTAGTTTCTCTAGGTAATGTTCGGCACTTTTTATTCCTTCTGAGTGCAAAATATTTGTGTATAAGGAAGTGACATCTATTGTTACTAAAAGAGTTTCTTGAGGGAGTGGTTGTCTGACATCTTTCAACTTTTCTAAAAATTCATTTGAGTTTTTCACATATGATGGTAAGTTTTGAACGATATCTTGAAGATTAGCATCCACAAATGCAGAAATCCGCTCGGTAGGAGATGAGATAGATGAAACTATTGGTCTTCCTGGTGGCGGCATAGTGTCTTTGTGTATCTTTGGCAATATATAAAAAATAGGAGTTTTTGGATTCTTTTGGATAAGCAACCTGATAGAGGATTCACTCAGTCCTTCCTTTAATCCATTAGTTTTAACATATTTTTCAACTTCATAAGAGAACTTATTAGTAAAATCTTTATCTAGCAATTTATATGTTGAGCTGTCATTAAGTTGTCTTTCTGCTTCTTTAATATAATCTTCAATATTCATTATTACAGACATGTCACCTTTGTCAGCAGGAAGAATTATAATATCTTTGTTTCTACGGAGGGAATTAATAGCTTTCCGTTCATCTGTTGTTAAGTTGTTATATTTTGGTAGGCTCTCTTGAAAACCAGGATCAGAAATATTGGTTAGAATTACATTAAGAAATTGTTCAATTGGATGATCTGGATTTAGGTACTGAGGCTCATACTCTGATTTAGGTTTGAACTTGATAAGGCATTGTTCAACATTATCTGAATTAGTGTTAGCAATGCCATTAATGGGATCAAATCTATTTGACAAGTGATGTTTATTTCTCACCTTTTTTGCAAAATCCAAAGCATCTGATACCAATTTCATGTGATCAAAACGGGGTGTCGTTATATAAAACAACAAATTATCGGGACTGTTTGGTTATTTCTCATTTGTTATAAATGGCCCAAGTTTCAGCTTTCTAGATTATCCGATTGCTCCTGTGCAAATACACAAGTCCCCCTTTTTAGCGAATTTCCCCTATAGGGAAGAAGCTATTACCGTAGGTCTCATGGTAAGACTTAAGCCCAAGACCATGATAACTTTTCATTTTGAGGTCCCCAGATGCCAAAAACACCATTCGTTCAAATTTTGATATATGTATATATACATATATATATATATATATATATATATGTATATATATATATATATATATATATATATATATATATATATATATATATATATGTGTCCGTAAGCACGATAACTCTCGTAAAAAAGGTCCGATCTTAATGAAATTTGGTACAAATATGTAAAGTACCATTTATTTGAACGAGTTCGAAAACCAGATGAATCGCACCATCCAAAGGGGGGTTTTGGGGGGGTTTTGTACCCCAAAAATGTGTTTTTTGGGGTTTTCACAGGTAAGTTAAATTTAAATCAAATTTTAATTTATACCATTAGGTTGAGCTTAAAAAAAACAATTTGATATTTTTATCATTGCTCTACGTTAATTGGTTACCGAGATATTGAAAGTGCTAAACACAGTACGTTGTCTAATGTTATTCTTATGGAGAAAAAGAAAAATTGTATATCTCGCTTATTTATGAACATAAACTGACGAAATTTGGTATATGGCTTCATATGGTTGTGGTTTATTGTTGTTTGCACAAAAAAACTATTTTTCGCCTATGGTTCCTGTAGCAGCAAACCTATGTACTCGGTCCCCATGTTATTCTTATGGAAAATACTTAAAATGTTATTTATCGCTTATTTATGAATGTATATGGATGAAACTTGGTATGTGACTTCACATACATGAGATCTATTGGTATTTGCATAAAAACCCATTATTTTGTGTGCCTTGTTGCAGCAAACCTGCGTACTCATCCCCAATGTTATTCTTATGGAGATTAATTAATATTTTAAATATCGCTTGTCTGTGAATACATTTCTTATGAATCCTGTGAAGTGTTTTAATGTGTTATGTTATATGTTCATTCGAAATTCGCTGAGTATGCAGGTTTGCTGCGACGGGGTTATTTCTTGTTTGTTTTTTTTCTTTACGCAATTGTATATTAAGATGAGGATTGCACACTAATTGTTCAATCCAAATGTTATGTCAGTGAACAAGGATTTTAAGCGTTTACGAAGTGTTTTAATTGTGCTCTTTTCCCTATTGCAAAGAGTAGCAAGTTGGAGTAAACAAACCCATTAAACCGTCGCGCCACCTGTCCCGCCACTGAGGTCAACAGAGATCAGACGTCCATAGTTGTCCCGATGTTGAACTGACTCCCAAGGTTACAATTGTGGTGATACTAAACTTACAAGTTAAGTATAGGAGTATGTATGTAATGGTATATTACACCATTAGTAAATGGCATGACATACTTTTAGTTAATTAGATACCATATAATATAATTAGTCAATAATATAATTATAATTACATCTTATGAAGACAGCCATTTCTAAAAGTGCTGTATATGATACCGAATATATCCCGTACTCCGAATATATTCCGTAACTTTAAATTAATGTTGTCAAATAATGGGATCACATATTAAAATAATTACAGAACATAAAAATTAATAGATTGACGTTTTTAGAAATAAGTTTACTATTGCTTGGCTGCACGTGTTGAATCCAACGAATTTATGAAGGATCTAAATTGGCTATATTCCAAACGGAGAAATAAACTAGAGACAAATCCTGTTACGCAGAAATGTTGGCAAACCTCTCCTTAAGAAAACTGATGTACGAAAGTTTATCAAGCTCTTTGATTTCATCTCTTAGGGCTAGACCGTGACTGTGTAATTAGTGAAATTAATTTATTTTCAGATAATTTATAATTAAGCATTAAATTTGCTTTTTATTTATAGTAGTAGTGGTTTGAACAAATAACCATGCTAGGTAGCCAACCAGTATGGTTTTTTTAATACATTAAGTTACGTGATTTCATGAAATATAAAAAATTTAAGAATGAATAACATTGAAGTGGTTTTATTAGTGAATTTCCTATGGAAAGTTAAGTATTAGCATGACCCACACGGTGAAACTTAAGCCCGGGACCACCGTAGAAGTTCCTAACGTGACCCCCTGAACACGTTTTCGGGGGTCGTTCAAAATTATATATATATATATGTCTGTGTTTGTGTGTGTGTGTGTGTGTGTGTTTGCACTCTAGCGGTCGCATTTTTTGTCCGATTTACTTCAAATTCGTTAGGGATATACCTTTCTGTAATCAGTTGGACAAGTTCGTTGGGCAAAACAATCGGAAAACTTTAAACCCCTTTTTTGGGGATTAATCTTTAAAATTTTGAGTTTTTGGGCCCAAAAAGGGTCATAAAAGCCCCAGATGTAAAATTAATCCATGTATAAAGATGGGAATTAGTGAGGCAAAACTTTTAAACCCCCTTCCGTTATTCTAGCATAACTATTTACCAAGTTATAGAAGAAAATGTGTACTGACCTAACACAGTACGTTGTCTTATGGGGGTTTTACATTAGAAAAGCCTGCTATTCATTTGTTGATGTACTTTCATCATCCCCAGCAACCTCACGCCTACTTTAAAGCCTGACTGGACCTTCTCCTAACCTTATAATGCGCAAAATTGTATTCCCAGCATTGCAGGTAAATGAAACCAGGAGCATCAGAACAGCCAAAAAATTAATGTTTTCAGATTTAAATAAAATTGGAATAAATTATGTTTTACACTTATTTTGAGTTTTAAAAGTTTTTTATGCAACAATTCACTCCCCTCACGTGCTGCGTGCGAACTCGTTATATTTTGGAGCTGTTCTGAATGATGATGTTTTAAATAAGTTTTAGAGTCGTATTACTTGTCGAAGATCGAAATTTTAAACGAAGCAAATATAACAGTTGTGTTAATAAAATGTTCAGTTTACCATTAATTTACCCTGTTTAAAGTTATCAAACTTATTTATATCGTTATATAGGATTAAACTAAAGTTGAGTCCAGCGTAAGACGTGTATACAGGGTGTGCGTGGAACCTGGTGATGATGAGATCCGACGGAGATTGGTGGAAAAAGCCGATTAGACGCAAAAGCTTCCCACCATTATTCGCTTTTGTTTTGACGTTTCTACAAAGTTTTATAAAGTTATTTCCCACACGATGTCAGTCAAGCTCTGGGTCGTGTCCTCGAACCACCAACTAACTCTAAGGAAGCGCTTTTTAACAATGTAAACTATAGAATAAAATTGCTGCTCGAAATTTGGGGCCTTTTAACTCGATTTATAGAGGAATCCTGTAAACTGATGTTGTAACTATACATATCAAAATAATTTCTTATAATCCAAAATAATATTTTTTGTAATCTTCATAAACTATATTTTTATTCTAACTTATTCGTCATTTTAGCGAATTTCCCCTATAGGGAAGAAGCTATTACCGTAGTCGGCATGGTAAGACCTAGGCCCGGGACCATGATAACTTTTCGTTTTGAGGTCCCCAGACCCCAAAAACACCATTCGTTCGATACCGTATATATATATATATATATATGTGTGTGTGTGTGTCCGTGAGCACGATAACTCTCGTAAAAATTATCCGATTTTGATGAAATTTGGTATAAACGTGTAAAGCAACATTTATGACTAAGTTCGAAAACCAGTCAGATCGCTCTATCCAAAGGGGTATTTTGGGGGGTTTTTGTACCCCAAAAATGGGTTTTTTGAATTTTTTATATATAATTTTGGAAATAGTCAAATTTTAGTTGTTACCATTGGATTTAGCTTAAAAAACACACAATTTGGTATTTTGATAATTTCTCTACGTCAATTGGTTACCGAGATATTGAAAGTGCTAAACACAGTACGTTGTCTAATGTTATTCTTATGGAGGAAAAGAAAAATTTTATATCTCGCTTATTTATGAACGTATACTGACGAAACTTGGTATACGGCTTCATCTGGTTGTGGACCATTGATATTTGCTCAAAAAAAATTTTTTGCCAATGGCTCCCGTTGCAGCAAACCTGCGTACTCAGCCCCATGTTATTCTTATGGAGAATAAGTAACGTGTTATCTCCCTTAATTATGAAAATAAATTAATGAAATTTGGTATGTGGCTTTACCTAAATGAGTTTTATTTATATTTGCATAAATCCCCATTTTTTGTTTTCCTTATCTCAGCAAACCTGCATACTCAGCCGCCATGTTATTCTTATGGAGAATAATTAAAATGTCATAAATCGTTTATTTATGAATGTATATTGATGAAACTTGGTATGTGGCTTTATGTGGTATTAAGATACATATATATACATTGGAAATTCGCTGAGTACGCAAGTTTGCTGCTACGGGGCATATATATATATATATATATATATATATATATATATATATATATATATATATATATATATATATATATGAGCCCGTTAACACGATAACTTGAGTAAAAAACGTCCGATTTTGATGAAATTTGGCTTAAATGTGTAAAATGACATTCATGACTTTAAGTTCGAAAACCAGAAAAATCGGACCATGGGAAGGGGGGTTTATGGGGGTTTTTAATTTTCCAAAAATAAGTTTTTTCCACTTTTCACCCTACAATTTTTAAAAAACTTAATTTTGGTTTTGATCATGTTATAGAGCTTAATACCCCCGTCACAGCAAACCTGCGTACTCAGCGAATTTCCAATGTATAATATATGTCTTAATACCACATAAAGCCGCAAACCAAGTTTCATAAAAATATATTCACATATAAGCGATTTTAGTTATTCTCCATAAGAATAACATTGGTAATGAGTATGTAGGTTTGCTGTAACAAGGAACAGAAACAATTGGTTTTTATGCAAATATAAATAGAATTTAACTAGGCGAAGCCACATACTAAGTTTCATCAATATTCAATCATAAATAAGCGCTATATAACATTCTAGTTATTCTCCATAAGAATAACATGGGGGTTGGGAAAGCAGGTTTGCTGCAACAAGGAACAGAAAAATGGGGTTTTATATAATTATCAATATAACTCAACCAAGTGAAGCTACATACCAATTTTTATTAATTTATGTTCTTAATTAGGGGAGTCATTACATTTTACTTATTCTCCATAAGAATAACATGGGGGCTGAGTACGCAGGTTTGCTGCTACGGGAATAATCAACAAAAAATCTACTTTTTGTGCAAATATCAATATACCAGTACTACGTGAAGCCACATACCAAGTTTCATCAACATACATTCATAAATAATCGAGATATAAAATTTTATTTATTCTCCATAAGGATAACATTGGACAAGGTACTGTGTTTAGCACTTTGAATATCTCTACAACGGTTAGGCGTAGAATCACAATTTAAACACCAAAATTATTGTTTTGTGGAACTGAACAGGTTGGTAAAAGCAAATGTGAAGTTTACATTAAAATAAAGTGAGGAAAAGCCAAAAACCTTTTTCCCATAAGATTAACATGGGAGATTTTATGAGCAGTTTTTTTGGATTTTCTCCGCAACCACTTAACCTAGGTTAATAATTCAAAATACTAAATTATTTGTTTTTTTAAGCTCTATAACATGGTCAAAACCAAAATTAAGTTTTTAAAAAATTGTAGGGTGAAAAATGCAAAAAACTGATTTTTGGAAAATTTAAAACCCCCATAAACCCCTCTTCCCATGGTCCGATTTTTCTGGTTTTCGAACTTACAGTCATGAATGACATTTTACACATTTGAGCCAAATTTCATCAAAATCGGACGTTTTTTACTCAAGTTATCGTGTTAACGGACACATATATATATATATATATATATATATATATATATAAATATATATAAATTTGAACGAATAGTGTTTTTGGCATCAGGGGACCTCAAAACAAAAAGTTATCATGGTCTCGGGCTTAAGTCTTACCATGAGACCTACGGTAATAGCTTCTTCCCTATAGGGGAAATTCGCTAAAAAAACAAATAATTTAGTATTTTGAATTATTAACCTAGGTTAAGTGGTTGCGGAGAAAATCCAAAAAAAAACCTGCTCATAAAATCTCCCATGTTAATCTTATGGGAAAAAGGTTTTTGGCTTTTGCACAGTTTATTTTAATGTAAAATTCATATTTGCTTTTACCGCTCTGTTCAGTTCCACAAAAAAATCATTTTGGAGTTTAAATTGTGATTCTACGCCCAACCGTTGCAGAGATATTCAAAGTGCTAAACACAGTACGTTGTCCAATGTTATCCTTATGGAGAATAAATAAAATTTGATATCTCGATTATTTATGAATGTATGTTGATGAAACTTGGTATGTGGCTTCACGTAGTACTGGTTTATTGATTTTTGCACAAAAAATTGATTTTTTGTTGATTATTTCCGTAGCAGCAAACCTGCGTACTCAGCCCCCATGTTATTCTTATGGAGAATAAGTAAAATGTAATGACTCCCTTAATTATGAAAATAAATTAATAAAACTTGGTATGTAGCTTCACTTGGTTGAGTTATATTGATAATTATATAAAAACACATTTTTCTGTTCGTTGTTGCAGCAAACCTGCTTTCTCAGCCCCCATGTTATTCTTATGGAGAATAACCAGAATGTTATATAGCGCTTATTTATGATTGAATATTGATGCAACTTAGTATGTGGCTTCGCCTAGTTAAATTCTATTTATATTTCCATAAAAACCAATTGTTTCTGTTCCTTGTTTCAGCAAACCTACGTACTCATTGCCAATGTTATTCTTATGGAGAATAATTAAAATCGCTTATATGTGAATATATTTTTATGAAACTTGGTTTGCGGCTTTATGTGGTATTAAGACATATATTGTGCATTGG
This sequence comes from Allygus modestus, assembly GCA_963675035.1. Lineage (NCBI taxonomy): Eukaryota > Metazoa > Arthropoda > Insecta > Hemiptera > Cicadellidae > Allygus > Allygus modestus. Next base: position 88,198,622 of record OY776112.1, on the reverse strand, counting down.
AAATTCGCTGAGTACGCAGGTTTGCTGCGACGGGGGTATTTATTACTTTGGGTAATCTGTAATTAAATATGCTCATTAATCAGTATATCTTTTTGTTTATTTTGCTTCTATAATTTTAATTTTGTATTCAAAAACAATTTTCAAAATAAAATAAAAAATATTTATTGCATTTACACTCATTTGCAAACCTCCCACATTGTTCATCAACTAAAACTACTCTACATAATAAATGTAGGACAGTACGAATACAAACGTATATCAACTATCAATTCTAAGAAAGAATATTGTTCATAAATGTATAATGCTTTTCGATCCCGCTTGCAAATATCTAGTTTTCTGGCTTCAAACAAAGAAGCAGGAAATTAAAAATCCAGTTGCGTATGTACCATGTTTACGTAACTTAACTGTTTTAAATACGTCTTCACTGTTAGATGGATTAAGAAGTCACAATTAAGAAGACGTGCCAGAAGCTGAAGCTGTATAGCATCCACCACGAGCCACGAGTATCATTAACCTATCTGCTACGTAGAGAACCTCTTTACATATCTACGTTCTGTTACATTGAACCTCTCTAATACTTCTCAAAGATTACTTAATTGTTTGTTTTTATCAATTAATATTTCAAACTAACCAAAATATTTTGCTGATTTTTTATTTATTCCATCTCTCATATGATCGAAGCAGCTCTCTATTTATCGCAGGCATTACTAATCCGATTGACAACAGCTCTTGCCAAATTAAATTTTGAACAAAGTTAATTTATTGTGCCTCGGTAAACTTGTCTTATTAGTTGTATTCAGGCAATTTATTCGTCAAAGGATACAAACAAGTTGATCTATTTTTATCTACAGATATCAAATAAACAAACCAAACGTTGTTTGTTTTGGCAGTTGTTGTATCGCTATAAAATGTAACTGTTTTATATAATGTAACATGAATGTTTATATCTCCTGAACTGTATTTTAGTGGAGCCAGTTTTGAATAATATAGATTTTTGCTTGAACTCTGAACAACAGTTTTGTTAATTGACTAGTGTTGTATTGTTACTGTTGTTTTACACAACTTCACCACACGACTGAACTAGTATGACATTATGGAGCATGACTGGCTGAGAAGTACTGATTCAAATGAAAGCTTTCATATTGGGACATCAGCAGTCATGAGCTTGCACGAACAGGGCTCGAATCGTCTTGCAGTCATGTCTCTCTGTGACTGGGACAAGACTGCATATATTTTGAACAATAGTCCTACACCGTCACAACTGTAGTCGTGTGTCAATACTTCTTTGGTCGCGTGCACATGCGTCCAGAAAGTCGTTCATACAAACGATCAAAGTCGTGTAGTAAGAACATTTGTACGGTGTGTACATTATTCATATTGTATCATATATATTAGTTAAACGATGCATATAACTTTAAATTGGAAAATTGATATATTATTTATTTAACACTTTGAAAACTTAGTGGAAAAGTGTTAGTTTTACTGATATGACCATCCGTCTTCGATAGCGAATTAAAACGATTTTTTATATAAACATTTGAATTTTCTCAGTTAATATTTGTGTACGCCTCACATTTTGTTTTACATCTGAGTTAGCAACAATCATCCTATTTATAATTTTTCATTAGTCTTTGGAAATGTATCAAATAATAATTGACGTTTTAGGAAGTCAAATGTTAAAGCGACCCATAGCAATATTCATACCATTATTTGATTAATTAGCCTCGAATTTTAGTTGTAGCTGAATCACAAAATAACGATACAGTTTTATAAATGTTGAAAATGTGTTAACTTTAACCACTAAAACTCAAGTTTTCACAGACGACCTACTCCTAAAGCAAAATTTAAAATACAAAGCAAGCCAGTTTAGTTCCTATTTGTATTTTTTTGTATACTATTTATATACTATTTGCATAGGTAAGTTTTGGTTTAAAAATAAACAGTTATGTTTTGCTAAAAAATATCTGGGAGAGAATATTCCATCGGATTAAAGAAAACATACATATAGTTGCTTCCCTAAGGCAAGGATAAAACATTAGCTGTCGTGATCATTATGTTGCTTGTGCCTTCAAATATATATTTTATGGGCTTCAGAATGGTAATGGATAAACAGTCTAGTTATATTTATATTATACAAATAATATTTACAAATAAACTAAAAAATCAAAATGTATATTTAATAAAGTTAATAGCTTTAAACATTGCCTTTATTAGCAGCACCGTGAAATTACTTTAATATTAATAGTTTAATAAAACATTAATTTATGCTCAGTACGGTACGGTACAGTACGGTGTTTATACGGTATAAGTAGTACAGTTAAAGTTTATGCGAATAACTTTTACATTTATTTACAAATCGTATTCGGTTCCTTAACACGAAAATTAAAATGTTTAGAAACATTTTTGAAATAATTAATATTAAAATGTGAATCTTAGAATATTATTATTTTTAGTTCCTTGCTGTCAATGAAGATGTCTGAAATGGCTTTGAAACGACTAGGAATAAATACAATTTCAGAAAGCATGTAATTTCCCAAAGATTTTTTATCAGAATAATGGATGGTACGTTGTATTGTATACCGTAAATCCCCTAAACCAGCTCTTATCGCGCAAAATGAAACAGATCATTATCGATATGTTCAGCTTCCGAAAACAATTGTCGATGGAGGTGGTGTTTTTGGTTTCAAGAGCCTAACCGATATCCCGAATTGAATGATGGCACTACACTTTGAACTGTAGTGTTCGGTGTATAGCTTATTCAAGTATAAGGTCAAAATAGGATAACGTATTTGTAGCTACAAATTGATATGCTTAATATAAAACCCGATTTCCTAGTAACGAAATAATATTCTTGGTTCATTTAAAGAATAATTCTTTACAGATGATTCAAAAATTTTAAACGTTTATAAACGTGACATGTAGCCCTTAAACTAATATAAATAAACTAGAGATATAAGCTCAGGTTGTTTAAATAAAACCAAGGTTTGTGCTCCACTTTCACTAGATGTAGCAAGAACTGTTTCCACCAAGTTTAGTTTTTAGGTTGAAACTGTGGGAGTTGTAAGATAAAGAATGTAAGCAAAGTGATTCTTTTAAGTCAGAGGAAGGAAATTAAAGAAAATACTATGGCTCTGCTCTTTTTTCATGAAACAATGTACTCTTATAAGTTTACTTCCCCTCTAACTTTAACAGAAACACCTAAGGTATAAAGTGTAAACAGCTATTATTCTCTAATATACATAAGCACTGTTTATTACTTTCGTCTACATTCTACATATTGAAAAATAACCTTTTCAGTCTCAAATATTGCCAAACAGTTTAATATAGTAAATTGCATATACATTTCATAAAACAGAAAAATCTAATGTACTAAAAGAGGTGTGACATAGTTTTAAACCAAATTAAATTAAGTTTTATGGCGATTTTCATAAACTGAACTTAAAATCTAGAATTGGTTTTTACAAACTAAATTTGTTAAGCTCTCATTATTGAAATCTGTATAAAAATATTGTAAATTTTGAAAAGTGAATACATTTATAGCTCAAACTTAAAAAATATTAAAGTTTAACTGAGATGGAATAAAACAATTGATGAAGAATTAGTCAAACAACAGAGATAAGAGATCATTTTGAAACCTTCATCATTCCGCAGTTTAATTAAACCATACCAGAACTAAATAATACCCCCGTAGCAGCAAACCTGCGTACTCAGCGAATTTCCAATGCATGTATATGTTTCTCACTACCACATAAAGCCACTCACCAAGTTTCATAAAAATACACAAATAAATAAGTGATATATATATCAATTGATTTATTCTCCATAAGAATAACATAGAGTACGCAGGTTTGCTGTAACAAGGAACTCAAAATATGTGTTTGTATGCAATTATCAATGTAACTTAACAAGTCGAAGATGCATACCAAGTTTTATTAATTTATGTTCATAATTAAGGGAGACATAATATTTTAATTATTCTCCTTAAGAATAACATGGGGGCTGAGTATGAAGGTTCGCTGCTGCGGGAAAATCGGTAAATAATTATTTTGTTGTGCAAATATCAACATGCCAATGCTAGGTGAAGCCACATGCCAAATTTCATCAACATACATTCATAAATAATCGAAATATCACATTTTTATTATTCTCAATAAGGATAAAATTGGACAACGTACTGTATTTAGCACTTTGAAAATCTCTGCAACGGCTGGACGTAGAATCACAGTTTAAACACCAAAACTATTTTTTTGTAGAGCTTAACTGGTTGGTAAAAGCAAATGTGAGGTTTACATTAAAATTAACTGACTAAAAACAAAAAAACTTTTTCCCATAAGATTAATATGGGATATTTTATGAGCACGTTTTTTTGGATTTTATCTCCAACCACTTAACCTAGGTTAATGATTCAAAATACTTAATTATTTGTTTTTTAAGCTCTACAAAATGGTTGAAACCAAAATTAAATGTTTTCAAAATTGTAGGGTGAAAAATGCAAAAAACTGATATTTTGAACTTTTAAAACCACCATAAACCCCCCTTCCTATGGTCCGGTTTTTTGGTTTTCGAACTTAAAGTCATGAATGACACCTTACACATTTGAGCCAAATTTCATCAAAATCAGACGATTTTTACTCAAGTTATCCTGTTAACGGACACACACCAACACACACACACACACACACACACACACACACACACACACACACACACACACACACACACACACACACATACACACACACACACACACACACACACACACACACACACACACACACACACACACATGTATAAAATTTTGAACGACCCCCCAAAACGTGTTCAGGGGGTCACGTTAGGAACTTCTATGGTGGTCCCGGGCTTAAGTTTAACCGTGCGGGTCATGCTAATAGTGAACTTTCCATAGGAAATTCACTAATAAAACCAATTCAATGTTATTCATTCTTAAATTGTTTGATATTGTACCACATGAAATCAAGTAACTTAATGTATAAAAAAAACCCAAACTGGTTGGCTACCTATATATATATATATATATATATATATATATATATATATATATATATATATATATATACGTCCGTTAACACATACATACATAGCAATTTTAACGAATAGTGTTTTTGACATCTGGGGAGTAGGATACGCCCCACTATAGCAAGCCAATCAGAAGCCAGCATTTTGTAGTGACGTCATTCCAAGATGGCGGCGCCCATGGCACTTTATTTCCCGCCAAATTTCCTAACCTCACTTTTTAAATTTTAACTCATTTTGCTCAGTTCTGGCAACCTATGCTCTATGATACATTATTTTACATATACACCATTATATATATATATATATATATATATATATATATATATATATATTATATACTGTAAATTATATGTATATATGTTCCATGGTTCGACTATTATATACTCTATGCGATTGATACTATCATATGGCAATGTATATACAATATTATACATATACTTTACAGCTACACCATTATATAAATATAATCTAGGATATATTAAAAAGTGACGTCACACGTCACTTGACCGCATGGGCTGAGTGAATATATACGTCATCTGAGGCTGAGCCAGTGACGTAGGCGGTTTCGTGACGTAATGAGGGAAAGTTTAAAGGTCAAAGTCACGGGGAGGGTGTTTTTAAAAAATATACGTCGCACTCGTAAAATTCGAATTGTGATTCGATAGTATAATCGATATAAAATATCAAATGAAAACAATCGAATGAAACAATCGAATGATACGAGTGCGAGGTATTACTATTACAAATATTACTTTATTTTATTTACAATAATTCATGTTTACAATAGTTCCCCGTTGTTCGTTGTCATCGATGTTGTTGTTTTTTCGACACCAATCTGTTCTGATAGGTGTTTCCATTTCATTACCGTCATGTAGAAATAATACCTGATGGCATTGAAATGGAAACATCTATCAGATCTTGAATGAAATGACATTGTTATTTTGTGAAGAGCGTTTCGGAGAGCTCGATGTTCACCGGTCGAGAGCCGGAGGTGTACTGACTATTCGCTAGCTAGCGTTCTGATATCAAATAAAATGGTGGGGGTAAAAGTGTAGGATACGAGGCAGATGGCGCGGGGCAGGTGGTGCGGGGCAGATGGCGCGAGGCAGATGGTGCGAGGCAGATGGTAATTCTTGAATTCACTTACCACCTTATTCCATTATTGTTTAATAAAACGTCCATCAAGGATAACATCATTGCTTCTGTATCAGATGGTGTTGTTGTAGAAACTTCATGTACTTGTATTTCACCAGATATATTTTTGATCAGTGTCATTGTGTTCAACATTATAAGAGACAGATGTGGAAGAAACATTATTGTCTTGTATTTGTGAATCCATGTGTACCGCGCAAGAGCTGGACATATAGTGGTGTAGCGTTTGCGCGTAGGTTAGGTACTCGGCTCTTCCCCCACCACACCAGTCCCCCACCACACCAGTCCCCCACCATACCAGTCCCCCCACCAAGTTTTACATCACACAATAATAATAGTTTACATGTGTTAGTTAGGGTTTAGCTCTTAGACTGTCAAGACCTTAGCTCCGTAACTGAAAACTTCAATAATGTTTGCTCAACGTTGTATAATTATAACAGTTACTATGTTGCAGCGAGGCCAACTAGGGCTAACTTCAGCAAACAAGGTGGGACAGCGCCCTTTTACAGACTAGGATTTTCGTTATACAGGGTGTGCGAAACCCCTTGTTCCATTTGTTAGCAGTCTTTATTGTTCAAACACATAATAAAATACATCAGTTAACAGCTATTATTGTTGGAATAAACAAGAACAACGCACTGTTCTAGTATAGCAAAGAAAATAATTTGTCCGCTAAAGAGCTTATCAGACATCCATTCCATCATAGCTATCGCTTAGAAACCCGGTGTTCATAGCCGTTAACCCCGTATACTAAGTGTCTGTTTGCTTGGGTGGGGTTTGAGACCATCCCGTGCATATGCACCCAGGTTAAAAATTATTCCATACGTAGGCCATCCAGATTACCTGGTTGATGCCCAGTACGAACTAATGTCCTCTCCCTTTTTAGCAAACAAAGGATAGAGTATTTTTAGAAAAAAAAGCCATAGCCCCTCCACCGCCATGACCCGTGGAGACCTTCCAAAAAAATAAACAAGCTAATTGTCTCCTCCGTTCATTTTTTACTTTTACAAGTCCCACCGTATGGATTCAAGGAATAACTTGAGTACACCATTCACTCTAGGTCCTTCCAAGGAGTAGCCAAGGACTTACCTAGACGCCTCAACGTACAAGACCCTTCAATTTACATTCAGGTTTACGGGGCTTTTCGTCCCCCATGCCATTGACCTTCATTCACACACACACACAAACACAACCACACAGACATACATACAGTGGGAACTTTTACAATGTCCAAGACATGCTGAACTATATTTACAATTGAACTGTTCATGAAGTCAAGTGAGCCATTTTATTTTAAGTATTGTGCAGTAGTACAGATTAGAGCAATTTAGGGCAGGATCAGCGACCAAAGTGGCTGAGACAAAGCTGGAGGTTATATCATCCAAGTTAAAACCTGAAATCAGGCCACGTGACCATGTTTTTTTTTTTACAAAGGGGACGAATCGTTCCCAATACTACCAGTAGTGTTTACTCAAGTTTTTGGATTTTATAACCATAGGGTAGTGTGTCGTACTCACCCTCGAGCTTTCTTTTTGGTCCAGTAATTTTGAAAAGTTTGGATTCATTCACAGTTACAATATCGCGGTCTTTCGTCCTCCTGATTCTAGATTCCTTAATTTCTATGCTTTCAGCTGACTCACTAAGAACCATTTCTTTTAGTTTTTCAAAGTTAAGTGTTTTGGAGGTCTTAGAATTGAGGGTGAGGCCCTTGATTTTGCAAACAGATTTTAGTTTTTGTTTGTTGGTTGACCAGACAAGATATGCGTACGTTTTAGGCCCCCCAGAAACGAATTCAACGATGAAAGATCCAGGTCCGTATTTAACCAGCTCGTCGGTCATTTCCCCGAGGTAATCCCCCGTAGGAACCCTGTACAAACCTCCCTTATAAATATAGAGGGTTGAGTCTGTATCGTAGTACAAGACTTGTGAACCCAGGGCCTCCAGATATTCATACAGTTTCAGCCTAGCTTGAGCAGTAGTATAGGCCGCTATGACTACATTCACGTTTCTTAAGGGCTCACCGACTTCCTCCAGGTACTCCCAGCTCACTACCACTACCTCTTCGTTTACTATCTGTATTCTATTCACTATTATATAGGGTCTTGTCATCATCCCGAACAGTGTTTTGGGGTCTCTGACTATCGTGGCCTTTGTCTGGTTCTCCCGCTGTCCAAATTTACCCCAAAATGAATTTAGCATGAGTTTAGCCATTGATCTCAAACCTTCATTTTCAGCAATCTTGGCGGGGTCCAGCCTGATTCCTTCATGCGTGAAGTAGTTCCGCACGTACCGGTCTTTATCATTCTGAGTCTTACACCATTCTGGGTAGCCGGACGCTTCTTGTTTCATTTTCAGGAATTTATTGATGAAATCTGTAAAGAGTCCCCTTTTCTCGTATGTGGCCATTTCATATTCCCATAATTCATACATATCGAGGATGACATAGCCTTTCTCTACCGCTTTCCGCACCTCATCCATTGTCCAAGTTCCTACCAGGGCTCTTTCTTCGCTTTCGTGTTCACAGTCTTCTTGGTTTTGGTTTTCACCACATGTTTTACAGAGGGCAAACATTAATTTATTATTCATCCTTGCTGGGAGTACTGGGTGGTAGAGATCCCTTGGTGGTAGGACTTTGCATTTCAATAAACCATCTACTTGGAGACCTCTCTGTCTGCACTCTCTGTCTCCTACATGAATGGTGGGATGACCTAGGGGATACTTTCCGTACTTACACACATACGGGTAGAGCGAGCAAACGTCCACATATTGGATCGTTTCTCCTTCGACGCATTTATGGTAAGTCTTAGAGTTACCCGTTCTGCCCCCAAAGAAAGCCTGTCTTGGGTCTAGTGGGAGTGTGTTCAATATGGGGAGAGAGTCCAAGTGTTTGAGTTTTTTTCTTTTTTTAATTTCCTAAACTCACACTCCCACATCTCGACTACTTTGTAGTCACTAAACTTAGCGATTTTGGCCTTAGTTCTCTCGTATCTTAAGTGAAGTGAGTCTGAGGGATCCTCCTTCAGAGGAGCCTCTCGATTGAACGGGAAGCATTTGGGGCATCCATGCCAGTAGCATCCATGAAACTCGTAGATGTTTTCCCTGTCAAACCCATCTACTTTCAGTTTGTTAATCTTTACTTCTTTACCCCGCCCCGCATGCTCGATCCTCACTCCACGTTTCTCTTCTTCCCAGCTCAACCACTGAATGGCAATAGCTGACTGGTTATCCACTAAACGGTAGCCGTTCTTTGGGATGAGGCCGATCGTGTTTGGTTTCAAAAAGTTGCGGCGGAAGGCCAAGTTGCAAGCACTAGCGATCGTTACAGCCTCTAGGAAAGGATCAACATTACACTCTTGGAGGAATATCGATCTGAACTTAAGGCAAGCTTGGGCCAAGATCTCCACATCAGAGATGCAATACTCCAACATTTCCTTTTGAAAATCAAATACATAGTTTTCCGCTACTCTTTCATGGTACCAGATTTTAAAGGCCTTATTGGACTTTTTAAACATTGACTCTGGGCAATAGTACTGTTTATCGGGGATAGGGCCTACATAATTTTGGTTCGCCAGAGTGTTGAACAAGTGAGGAAAGTAACCCTTCTTTCTCTCCGGAGGCAGATCAAATGACTTAGGGAGCGCAGCGAGGGCCATGGGGAAATAGTTAAGTGAGTCCACAAATCTAACGTTGTCCATTTCCATGAGAATAATTTTGCAACCCTTCATGACCAGATCGGGTGTGAATTTAGTTTTTTCAAGAACATACTTTAACAAAAATTGGAAATCAAAGCCCTGACCATTGTGGGCAATTACACAGACATCTTTAAAACCTTTTCGGACTTCCATGACGTATTCCATGAAATCTTTAACAGGGTCAGAGTTGAAGACTCTCGTACGGTTTTTACAAACCCTGCAAAATTCTGTTTCGATACACTGGTAGCAAAACTGCTGGGAAACACACAAGTTTACTTTATGTACTTTTTTGTTCGGGATCAGAGGGGAGAGACTCGTCTTGGCGAGTCTCCAGATCAAAGAAAATGAAAATGTAGTCCTTTGGTTTAGGCTTACCATCGTTCCGCTGTATGAAACATTTGTGATTTGGATCTTGGAAAGATCCGCAAGGTTTACAATAGACTTCTCCACACTTGTGGGGCGTGGATCTGTCTCTAATCCAAACTAATTTACCGCAATCAAGACACTTTTTGACAACTTTACATTTATCGACTTGGTGAGCAGTGAAACACTGTTGATTTCTCAAAGTCATATTACATTTTGAACAAACTATTCCTCCATGCTCCTCTTTGCAGGGAGGCGAGATGGTCTGACACTGAGAACAGATGTTTGAACATCTGTGCACACCTTTGTGATCATAGGGAACATGGCAAACTTCACAAAAATATTTACAAACGAAAGCAGCAGTCAAACTAGTTATTACGTTATAGTGCCCGTTGTAAAACAACAGGTTGATCTTGAATTTAGCATTTTCAACACTGCCCTCGAAATAAACGTCCCGGCCTTTATTATCATAATTGAACACGGTTATTTTGAAATCTTTCAACAAGTCTTGAAACTTCTCAAGTTCTGGGATTCCCGCACCATCCTCGGGCATCTCTACTCTAGCCCGTCGAATAAGTTCCTGAGCCCTCACGGTTTGCCTTTTTTTATCATCTTGCCTAATTGACTTGTACTGAGGATCCTTTGTTGTATGAGCGATACCTACAACCAAGGCCTTGGGGAGACACAAGTTGTCTTTATTTTTAATAACTACGATACCCTTCCTTGCTTTGCACTCCTCGTCAAACGTGTTAAAGATACCAGGTCGTACCCTCCCAGAACCTACAGGGAGATTAACTCGAGTACATTCTACTTTAAAAGTGTCAGTGGACTTGACGGATTCAGAATTTGACTGTATGATCTCTCCAAAAATTTGCCAAAGGATGTCTTCATCAATTTCACCAGCGGGTCGAAATGCGACATACCCCGGATCTCTACTTTTTAGGTTAAGACTCTGCAAAGTGAACCCGAGCTGATCATTTTCGCGGGCTTGTCCTTTCATCTCATTTACAATCTTGGCAAAACCTTGTCTGAGCCAATCTATCTCACTAGTATCAGGAGGAGGGTTAGAAAATTTGAAAATAGTTTTCGTTCCGTACAATCTAAACTTTTTAACATAAACCTGCTCGTCACTAAGTACTTCAACGGGTTGAACAACTTTAGCCATTTTACTAGTTGAATCAAACTAAAAGTTAAATATAAATTAAAACAATAAAGTGAGGTTATGTTAAGCAAAAGTAAGGTTATGTGAACCCAAAGAGAAACTTGAGTAAATACGACGATAGAACTATATGTTTGACTCTCAAAAGTGAGGTTAAGATATAAAAGTAGGGTTATGTTATACAATAAAACTGAGTTTAGACCTGATACACCAAATATAATACGCGTTAAATACTAACGACAAATTATAGTAGCACTTACTGTAATAATTGCACAATACTATCACAACTCACTTACCACAATAGCAGAGAATGAAGCAGCGCAAGGACCTCTGACCAACACAAAAGTCTGGAACAGAATGAATGTGGAAGGCTGTCTGCACCGGTATATATAGGCACCAACAACCAATCAGCGATCAGAACGCCTAATACGACCAATGGGGAGCGAGCTTATTCCGACCAATCACAGAGCTGTATTTTAACCTGTTACAACTGGATTTTTTAGGTGACTTACAGTAATTCAGAAACGCTACAATAGAGCAAGAAGAAGAGGGTTTGGAGAAAAACCCTTATTATTGTAGCATATATAATAGTGTAGACCATATAACGGTGAGATAGGCCAAGTTCAGGGTCATCCTGAGGATGTTTTAAAAAACTCTCACAGGTTTTATTTGATAATTACATTCAATATAATGCGTATACTTACGCATATTACGAAATGAGCGCAGAAATCATACAGATTTATTATTAATCGCTAAAGATAACAGCAGACCTCAAAACACCACTCAACTACAGATAGGCAATGAAGTGGAAACATCTATCAGATCTCGTGTGACATGATATTATTATTTTGTGAAGAGCGTCTCGGAGAGCTCGATGTTCACCGGTCGAGATCCGGAGGTGTACTGACTATTCGATAGCTAGCGTTCTGGTATCAAATACAATGGTGGGGGTAAAAGTGTAGGATGCGGGGCAGATGGAGCGTGGCAGATGGTTACAAAGCAGCTGGCGCGGGGCAGATGGCGCGGGGCAGATGGCAGCTGGTGCGGGGGAATTCGAATAAAATATCCGTTAGTTAAAACCCACCAAGGATAACGTAATTGCTTCTGCATCAGAGGATGTTGTGGTAGACACTTCTTGTACTTGTATTTGATCAGTCGTTTCATTAGTGCCAGCTTGGTAAATATTAAAAGATGAAGATGTGTAAGAAACATTATTGTCTTGTATTTGTGAATCCATGTGTACCGCGCAAGAGCTGGGCGCATAGTGATATAGCGTCTGCGTGTAGGTTAGGTACTCGGCTCTTCCCCCACCACACCAGTCCCCCCACCATACCAGTCCCCCCACCAAGTTCTACATCGCACAATAACTAGTTTACATGTGTTAGTTAGGGTTTAGCTCTTAGACTGTCAAGACCTCAGCTCCGTAACTGAAAACTTCAATAATGTTTTCTCAACGCTATATAATTATAACAGTTACTATGATTTAAACCAGTGTATTCTGAGTACCCACTTGGCATATGTTAAACCAGAAATAAAGAAATTATTTAGATTTGACCTTCAAAAATCGTTGTTTTTGGCTATTACTGCTATACCCTTGGTCGGATCTGAATTCTGTTTGCACAGACTTGTTCGTCTGATCAATCCGCGTAATTTTAGTACCCACTTGACATATGTTAAACCAGAAATAAAGAAATTATTTAGATTTGACCTTCAAAATAATTTTTTTTGGCTATTACTGCTATACCCTTGGTCAATCTGAATTCTGTTTGCGTCAACTTGTTCGTCTGATCAATCCGCGTAATTTGAGTACCCATCTGACATATGTTAAACCAGAAATAAAGAAATCATTTAGATTTGACCTTCAAAATAGTTGTTTTTGGCTATTACTGCTATACCCTTGGTCAGATCTGAATTCTGTTTGCACCAACTTGTTCGTCTGATTAATCCGCGTAATTTAAGTACCCACTTAACATAGTGAAAACCAGAAATAAAAAAATAATTTAGATTTGACCTTCAAAAATCGTTGTTCTTGGCTATTACTGCTATACCCTTGGTCGGATCTGAATTCTGTTTGTATCATCTTGTTCGTCTGATCAATCCACGTAATTTGAGTACCCACTTGACATATGTTAAACCAGAAATAAATAAATTATTTAGATTTAACCTTCAAAATAGTTGTTTTTGGCTATTACTGCTATACCCTTGGTCAGATCTGAATTCTGTTTGCACCAACTTGTTCGTCTGATCAATCCGTGTAATTTAAGTACCCACTTAACATAGTGTAAACCAGAAATAAAGAAATTATTTAGATTTGACCTTCAAAATCGTTGTTTTTGGCTATTACTGCTACACCCTTGGTCGTATCTGAATTATGTTTGCACCAAAAGTTTCTCGTGAGTGAGGGCTAAGATAGGTAGTCATCCGGTTTTCGTTCCGTAAAGACTTAAGGTCGGTTTTCGCGCCATACCTTTTTGTAAGGGGTTAGGAAAAGGATAAGAAACATACTGATCAGTTAAAGTTAATCAGTGTGGGACTTAGATCCAAACACCCGGCGTCAGGCTACTGCAAACCCAAGTTTTGACCAAGGTAGTTTACAAAGAGAGTTTATATTCCAAGATTAAGTAAATTTACAACGAACACCCAAGGTCGGTTTTACAAAGGTCAACAGTATCGCTGAAACCCGGTGGGACTTAGATCCAAACACTCGGCGCCAGGCTACTGCGAACCCAAGTTTTGACCAAGGTCAGTTTTAAAGCGTGAAAGAAAAACTTAACATAGTGAAAACCAGAAATAAAAAAATAATTTAGATTTGACCTTCAAAAATCGTTGTTCTTGGCTATTACTGCTATACCCTTGGTCGGATCTGAATTCTGTTTGTACCATCTTGTTCGTCTGATCAATCCACGTAATTTGAGTACCCACTTGACATATGTTAAACCAGAAATAAATAAATTATTTAGATTTAACCTTCAAAATAGTTGTTTTTGGCTATTACTGCTATACCCTTGGTCAGATCTGAATTCTGTTTGCACCAACTTGTTCGTCTGATCAATCCGTGTAATTTAAGTACCCACTTAACATAGTGTAAACCAGAAATAAAGAAATTATTTAGATTTGACCTTCAAAATCGTTGTTTTTGGCTATTACTGCTACACCCTTGGTCGTATCTGAATTATGTTTGCACCAAAAGTTTCTCGTGAGTGAGGGCTAAGATAGGTAGTCATCCGGTTTTCGTGCCGTAAAGACTTAAGGTCGGTTTTCGCGCCATACCTTTTTGTAAGGGGTTAGGAAAAGGATAAGAAACATACTGATCAGTTAAAGTTAATCAGTGTGGGACTTAGATCCAAACACCCGGCGTCAGGCTACTGCAAACCCAAGTTTTGACCAAGGTAGTTTACAAAGAGAGTTTATATTCCAAGATTAAGTAAATTTACAACGAACACCCAAGGTCGGTTTTACAAAGGTCAACAGTATCGCTGAAAACCCGGTGGGACTTAGATCCAAACACTCGGCGCCAGGCTACTGCGAACCCAAGTTTTGACCAAGGTCAGTTTTAAAGCGTGAAAGAAAAGTACATATTTCATTAGTAAATAAAACACTTCAAAAAAACCAACATCAAACACCACAATCAGTTAAACTAACTACATTTACTAGCAGAAAACTACAAGCGTTACTCTAACATGTTTAATAATAAACATACATCCCTTAAGCTAAGGTAGCATCTCTAATATACAGTGGTACCAACTCTATACTAGAGATACTATTGCTGACAGCGCAGGCAAACAGCTAGCTAGGCTGTCGACCTGCGACTGCGAGCCCTGTGCGAGCCTCTCCTTGGTTTTATAGCCGCCAGCGTTGACGCTGCCAGACAGAGGAGAGCAGATGTCACGGCAGATGTCACGGTAGATGCCGGCGCGGCGGTGCCCCGTCTGTGTATTCAACTATGCTCAAAACGGTCTTCAATAAAGTCGAAACGTAGCACCTCTGGCGGGGACTTATCCAGGTTCCGGAGTCTTAACCGGTTCTTAAATCACAGCTATCCGGTTTTAAATATGCATATAAAAGGTGTTTATTATTCTTTTCAGAATTTGTAAGGTAAAACTTCACTATACATTGTGTAACATGTCATAGATTTGTTTTTTAAATGTCAATAACAATTTTAAAATGGACCATTATAAATTAAATCTATTATATATTCGTTGTAAATGTGTTATTCACTATAATACACTTATATCCTTTCATAAAAAGTGTATCACATATTTGATTTTTCATAAAATAAATTGTTATGTTGCATTTCTATTCATTTAGACTTATGAGGAATCATATAATTTGATATGTAAAGCAAATTAGGCAGTAAATAATAAGAGACTTATTTGTTACATTGATAAACATATCTGGTTAGTGATTATATTTTACTCGTGAAGCAAAAAGTTGAAAATAATTTTTCACCAAAAATACACGTAAAAAACATTTTTTTTTGTCTTGATTACTAGAAAAATAAATTCATGAAGCGGTTTGAGCAATAACGGTTGAATCTTTAGAGATTTTTGATTACCTTTTTTGTTTCATTTTGGAAATGTATTAATATGAACCAACAACATAATTGCAAAAGTGATTAGTGCTATTCAATACATGCAGAGTCAAACTGTATTCAAGAACTACGAGTAAAAAAAAATCAGCCAAAACCTTCAATTCAGATTTATTCAATTCAGTTATAGTTGATTACTTAAAATGGATTGGAGATAGATAGATTGGAGTCGTGTTGCGGGAATTTTACAGATTTCTCAGTTACTGTGCAATGATTCTTTTATATTGAGAAGAAACAGATGTGACAACGCAATTGGTTGGTTTAATTTCTATAATGACTGAATAAAATGAGAAATTTACATACAAAATATATTAAGGCTAAATTAACAAGTGTTTTACTACTAATCAAAACAACTTTTACTTCTACAAAGTGTTGTGTCGACCTTAGATTCATTCAACACGTGGACCACAAATCAAGGACAGACAGACATTCAGACAGTCGAACAGCTGTACCCACACCTGCTCGTACAGATTCGTACGAAATAGATACGAAAGTACGAGATACTAATAGCATTGACTATAGTCAACGCTAATAGCCTAAAATATTGTAATTATAAGAAAATACAAGAAAAATTGTTTTATTCATGTTTTACGTTTGAATAAATAAAGTACTCTCTTTTTTAATATGATTTAATTAAATTTATCTAAGTTTTTTTTTTTAAACTGTTTAATAAGAAACTAACACACGCTCATTTATTAACTTAGCCTGACAAAACTTGGTACGGTATATTACTTCATATCGTTGTGGTCTATTGCACAAAAAAAAACAGTTTATTGGTTTATTGTTTTTGTAGCAGCAAACTTGCGTACTCAGTCCCATGTTATTCTTATGCAGAATAAGTAAAACGTTATCTCCGTTAATTATGAAGATAAATTAATAAAACTTGGTATAAAACGCTGACTATTTTGATAAGTCGAACGACCTTCTTATGGCTTCTGGTATAATCATATTGCATTTTAAAAATTTCGTAACGTTCAGGACTTCGACAATTTTACTGTTGTGGTGACTGAATATTGGGTCAGATTGGCCACTTTATCTCTTACACCAATAATCCTGTTAACCTAATGTTAAATCTTTGCATGCAACAAAATTTAATTAAATTTATTATTAACCTTTTGATGTGTACGTATGCTGTTTTACCGTAATATTGCATATCACACCTAATATGATAAGCATAGTACTAAAATGTATACAATAACATACATAATTTTTTCAGCTAGGTCTTTGACGTTTTTTGGCAATCAATTTGGTGTCAAGACACGATGCAATTTTGTTATAATATATTGATCCTACTCAAAACGCTGAGTATTTTGATAGGTCGTTCGGCAGGTTTATGCCTTACATTATTTATTCAATTTAATTGTATATGTTTTTACACGTTTAGAACATAAGGTAAGTTATAAAAAGTTTTTCATTTTTAATCTGTGTACAAAAAATCATAATTATTTAATTATTATCACTATCTAATATGTACGTAAACCGTTTTTGTCGAAATACCGTATATCTTAAATAACATGATAGCAAACTTTCTGAAATTAAAATGAGAACATGCAAACACATCTTTTAGCAACAGGACTAGCTGAATATGTCAGTGTCTATAACATGTGAAATTTTAATATTATGTACTACTCAAAATGTTGAGTATTTTGATAGTTCGTTTGGCCTTTTTATGTCCTCCATTATTATTTATATTTAGATTTAAGTGTTTTTTTTTACGTTCAGGTCTTGGGACAATTTTACTGTGGCTGTGATGTGGTTCGACTTATTTTATTTTAGTGTTAGACCTTTTTTATACTGTAATGTGGTTTCTTATGTTAAATATATGTTCGAAATATATATATATATATTTTGTTTATTATTATCCTTCTGATATGGGCAAAATCCTTGTTTGCTGAAATCGTATATCACACCCAATGTAAACTGAACTTCAGACATTACCTTACAATTATATCAAATTTCAAACAGGCATTACAGTAATATTATTAATGAAGGTCTGCATACATATAAGGTGAGACAAAAACTGAATAATACTGTAATTTCTTTGGGTAAATGAACATTAACTAATGTCTTAAAACTATTTGGACTAAGTTATTTAATACCCTTGCTTGTCTTCTCTATTAGCGAGTGAAACTTCGAGGATATTACAAACCTATAAATAAGTGAATAAAACTTGTTATTACCCAAATTATTTTTCATTTACTAATCCTTAAATTAATACGATATAATTACTAATCCTACACACAGTTATAAATGAAAGTACTAATTGTTCTTTATTATTAAATTGCTTTAACTTCAACTTACAATACTTTTTACTACATATATAATAAACCTGTATGTATTTTTGTTAAACGTTACCACTGAGAATAGACCATTCTCAATTAGATATATGTTACAAATAAATTATGCATACTGGATCGATCGAGCTAAAATTTGATTGGAAGATTGCGATTTTAACCAAAAGAACACTAAGACGCATTCGTTCATATGTTTATTTTACTGATCAGTCTTAGACAAAACAAGTTATTACACACTATATCACACGATATTGTACGTATTCAATATTATATACGTAATTTATTGTAAACGTAATTTTTGTATTGTATATGTGATAACGTCAGAAATTAAAACTGCAAAATCCCCGTGTGGAGAAAGAGACACCGACTGGTCTATAATGTAATTATGCTTTTGTTGAAAAATATAATATAAACTATAAATTAATAGCTTTCTTTGCTTAAGTCCAAGGTATTGGTGAGAAAATTGGAGAAAAATATTAGTTTTTGTATACAACCTCTCTTAAGGCCATACATTAGATAATAAAAGTGCCAAGTTAAACAAATCTTGTGTTGGTATTTCATCAGATGTGTAATTTGATTTGACTATTAATGTAAAATCACCTGAAAAAGCAATGATTTCGGGGAAAAGCCAATAAAATTAATAATTTTCTTACGTTTCCCATTTATTCTAAACAGTTTCAATTAGTTAATTATATTAAGGACAACATTTAGTACTTCCATTGTTAGTAGCTAATCCCAAAACTACTAGTATAGTCTAATTAAACGACACGGGGTTAAAAAACAGTTAATTAAGCGGCGACCTTGCAATTAACCGTTTAGCTAACGAGACCTCGTTGCAGTAAGGAAGACAAGGGGAATCCCATTTCCCAGAAGTGGATTAGGTCGGTTCCCGAGTTACCTTGACCCCCGCTGCACCGCGACTGCGAGGTTCCCAAGGTTGAGGTTAGCAGCGGGGAAAGCCATCGATCAGTGATTACAATCATTTCCGATAGAGTGCACTTTCAAAATGCGCGTCCCCTGTAATGACAGTGTTTGGTCAACCCGATGTTGTCAAAACACACACAATGAGGATCGAACTTTCGTTTAGGGGAAAGGGCTCGCGGGTTGACCCCGTTTTCATTTTTGTCCTGCCAAACTTGCAGGATCGTTACCACCATTCACGTATTCCGCTTCCGGTCCGACTTAATTACCCCGTCCCCCGCCAGGTGCATGCCACTCAGCAGTTGCGATTCGTACTGCTTCTCACTCGCCGCTAGATGGGGCTGTCATTCGTAAATACATCTTCCGGCGCTGATCAGGATCGAAGGTGATCATGCAACTTTCTTCGAGAAAACATCAATTACAGACTTTTTACGGAGATAACAAACGTTCTTCCTTCATATTTCAAGTTATTGATGTAGAAGAACAATTTTTTAATAAGATCGGTATAAAATTTGTATCTAATTACTTATCAATTCGTTGATTCATTATAACTTGTAATTAAAACTATTTTGACGATCATAGATTCTTAATGGTCGCACAATATAAACCAAGTAAAATCACATATTATTCTCGTATTATTAGTTATTATAAATTGATACCCTTTCAGATGAATTGCAAAGCGACAAATCATATTTTGTTATTTCCGCGACAAAGAAAATAGTAAAATTCATAATAAAAACTAGGTTGTAACTGCAAGCCAATACACGCAAGAGGGCACCGCTAAACTGTATCGACAATAATTAACCGTAATCAAAATACTTTAAGCGAAGCCTTAAACAGCTAGGGTCTTGGTGTAACTTGTTTGACCGTAATTACAGGAAAACTATGTAATGCATTTATATTTATTAGTCAACCCTCTTGCAACAAAAAAATATCCGACAATTAAGATGATATTGGTATCAAGGCCAGACGGGGCGATAAGTCAAAACACACACACACACACACACACACACACACACACACACACACACACACACACACACACACACACACACACACACACACACACACACACACATGCCTGTGTTCTCACACGCGCAAACGCGACCACACCCTCGGGCGGTCCTAGACGCATAATTACACTTAAGTAGTAATCAGACAGCGCAATTTCCATTCTCCGGACTGGTTCCATTGGGCAGTTTAGCTGCTAATAAAGCAAACTACATCATAACAAGAGCGGATGCGATATTGAGACTTATTTATCGAAACTGGAGGACGCCGGCGGTTGAACAAGATAATTAGCTCTTCGCGACAAGACAAGTGCCGTAAAAAGTGCCTGTAACCTCTAGCCCCTAGCCCACGTGTTTTTTGTGTTCATGACTACAATGTAGGAGTAACTCAGGGTCCGATGCCGGGACCGATTATGTTCTTACGCTTTATTGACCGTTTATACGAAGAAGTGTCCCGAAATATAAAATGCTACAAATGATTTTACTTTTGGATATTTGTATATCAATATCACATATATGCCTGTCAATTTAAAAGTAAGGTTGATTGAACTGTTAAAGTATTCAGACGTTGCCATAGATCAATTGATAATATTTTGTCAACAATCTTGGAAAATGACGGCTGGAAATTGTTATACATCTTAACTGCTTGTTAATTGTTGAGTTTACAAAGAAGTGTTTAAAATGAATGTCGTTTATCTTGTGATTTCATCTTTAATTTTAGCGAATTTCCCCTATAGGGAAGAAGCTATTACCGTAGGTCTCATGGTAAGACTTAAGCCCGAGACCATGATAACTTTTCATTTTGAGGTCCCCAGATGCCAAAAACACCATTCGTTCAAATTTTTATATATGTATATATATATATAAATATATATATATATTTATATATATATATATATATGTGTCCGTAAGCACGAGAACTCTCGTAAAAAAAAAAGGTCCGATCTTAATGAAATTTGGTACAAATGTGTAAAGTACCATTTATTTGAACGAGTTCGAAAACCAGATGAATCGCACCATCCGAAGGGGGGTTTTTGGGGGGTTTTGTACCCCAAAAATGTGTTTTTTAGGGTTTTCACATGTAATTATAATTTAAATCAAATTTTAATTTTCACCATTTAATTCAGCTTAAAAAAAACAAACAATTTGGTATTTTGATCATTGCTCTACGTCAATTGATTACCGAGATATTGAAAGTGCTAAACACAGTACGTTGTCTAATGTTATTTTTATGGAGAAAAAGAAAAATTGTATATCTCGCTTATTTATGAACTAAACTGGCAAAATTTGGTATATGGCTTTATTTGGTTGTGGTCTATTGATATTTGCACAAAAATCCATTTTTTTGCCCGATAGTTCCCGTAGCAGCAAACCTGCATACTCAGCCCCATGTTATTCTTATGGAGAATAATTAACGTGTTATCTCCTTTAATTATGAACATAAATTAATAGAACTTGGTATGTGGCTTTACCTAGTTGAGTTATAATGATATTTGTATAAAAGCCCATTTTTTAGTGTTCCTTATTTCAGCAAACCTGCATACTCAGCCGCCATGTTATTCTTATGGAGAATAATTAAAATGTCATAAATCGTTTATTTATGAATGTATATTGATGAAACTTGGTATGTGGCTTTATGTGGTATTAAGATAAATTAATATGCATTTGAAATTCTCTGAGTATGCAGGTTTGCTGCTACGGGGGTATTTAGTATATCCTGGAGTTTTATTCAAAATTAAGTTCACTGACATATGTTTCTTCCACATGATGATATATTAATTAACACTGCATTTTATCAAATGAATACGGGGAAGCGAATATTTTTCTACTTACAGTTTTATTAAATGCTATATCTGGCTGTCTTGCTAGATTTGACTTAGACTCTTTCCGTTCCTTATGCATTTAAATATAGGTAATAAAAAGTTAACTCAAAAAAATGCGCTTTACATTGATTTTAAAGTGACAGTCTTTATTGAACGACCTATAAATTCAATAACAAATAAATTGGATGGTTAAAAATAGACATGAAAAGAGTTTCCCTATATTACTACTGTGTCAATAATTAACTCCAGAGGCTGGGAAGAAAAGCATACTTCCGGGCTAGTTTTTTATTTTATTTGAAATATATTTTTAAAGTAACTATGCCAGGCGCGGCACCGGCGCGGCGGCGCGGCGCGCCGTGGGACATAGCACCTTTGGCTATCCGAAGCCCAGTACACTGATTAAAAAATTGTATCGGAGGGTTGTGAGGTTTTTATATATTCATATTGTAATCAAAATTAGCTATCCGATACGCCGACTCGGAGGTAGATCAGACTAACATTGAGCTTTTTTTATGAAGTTATAACCGTGTTTTGGACGGTTGTTTTAGCATTGCAAAGTGTTATAAAACGTAGTTCAAATAAATATGTCACAAAATTTGTATTTAAACCCGAACAATAACCACTATATATTTAAACTTAATTATTCATGTAAATTTAACACCAGAAATATATTAATATATCATTTGTCACTATTCTCTCCTAAAGACTCTTCTTGACGTCATTTTCAAGCTTATATTCATTGGTGATAGAAAGTTATATTAAAAGCGTTTATATAAGTTCGGTATAACTTGGGAAATTACTGTGGGGTAAGGAAAATATTGAAATCAAAGTATTGTTAAGGTGTTGGAAAATTTATATATAGTGTTTCTGTCATTTAACGTGCCAACCGTTAATACTTATTAAGATCAAGGATTTTGTAAAATAACGCAAGATTTATACTTTATAATTTTTTATGCCATGTACATTTAATTTGAACACACAAACTTATACAGCAGTATTTGTGATGTACTTTTTCATTAATTTATTAATTTACCTGGCCGAAATTCAAAACATTTTAAAGTTTGCTTTAGTTTTTTATTTTTTATGAACAATTGTAACATATATACCAGACATAAAGTATAAGTTATTGTGTTTCTTTATTCTAGATCTTTTTTTGCGACACCTAACGAAACCCATTCTAGTTATTATAAAAATACCAGGAAATCAAGTTGACAAGAAAGCTTGTCGTAAGTGCGTGTGTTTCAGCTATTGCATATCTAAGTGTAAAACATATCAAATGAACCGTCAAAATAAAAATACAAGAGTATTACGTCGACACCGTATTAAATTACTTTTGCGACGCGGCGAATGTAGTAGAGTGCATCTGCCCCACGGACATCTGCCTTTGCACCTGCTCCTCTGTCGGCTATAAAAGCGAGGGTCTGGCTGCAGTAGTCTCACAGTTTTAGGCTGGCAGCCTAGCTAGCTGTTCGCCTTAGCTGTCTGTAATAGCATCTTTAGTATAGAGGTGGTACCCCTGTATACTGAAGATTCTACTTTAGCATGTTAGTTTGTTATGCATGTTAGTTTATTTGTTAGATTATAGCTTGTAGTTTGCTGCTATAAGATGTAGTTAGTGTTGCTGTTTGTAATTATTTGTGGTGTTGGTCTTTGAAGTGTTTTATTGACTAATTAAATATGTACTTTTCTTTCACGCTTTAAAACTGGCCTTGGGTCAAAACTTGGGTTCGCAGCAGCCTGACGCCGGGTGTTTGGGTCTACGTCCCACCGGGTTTCAGTGATACTGCTGACCTTTGCAAAACCGTCCTTGGTTGGTCTTTGTAAAATTAACTTTAACTAATCAGTATGTTTCTCATCCTTTTCCTAGCCCCTTACAAAAAAAAAAGGTATGGCGCGAAAACCGACCTTATGTCAATACGGCGCGCAAACCGGTTGACATTGCCCATCTTAGCCCTTACTCACGAGAAACAGATTCAATCAGTTTGCTTATTTTTGGTTAAATTTAAGGGGATCTTGGTCAGGTAATTATTGTACTTCGGTTCGTAAAACTCTGACACCTACACAGTGATGAACGTCCTTGCGGTTTCAGAGTGCGCGACTGTTGTTAACTGACCATTTTGCTTTTATTTATTTATTTATTTTTTGGGGGGAGGGGAGGGGATAACTTTTCGGGGGAGAGGATAGCGTTCCGTTATCAGGTTTATGCCTATAATTGCGAGCATTAAACTAGGCCTCTTCTCCTAATACAGAGCGGGGAATAGAGCAGTTTGTGGTCAAAGTGAGAATCACTTACTGCTCTATTCCCCGCTTTGGCAAAATGTTCAGATGACCTTAGGGACTTAGAAAATTCAGAAAATTCTCGTTTCTTAAAATAATGGAAGATATGTATTGATTTTTCGGAAGAGATTAATGTTTAGTTATTACAGAATTCAGATCCGACCAAGGGTATAGCAGTAATAGTTAAAAACAACTATTTTGAAGGTCAAATCTAAATAATTTATTTATTTCTAGTTTAACATATGCCAATTGGGTACTCAAATTACGCAGATTGATCAGAGGAACAAGTTGATGCAAACATAATTCAGATACGACCAAGGGTATAGCAGTAATAGCCAAAAATAACTATTTTGAAGGTCAAATCTAAATAATTTCTTTATTTCTAGTTTAACATATGCCAAGTGGGTACTCAAATTACGCAGATTGATCAGAGGAACAAGTTGGTGCAAACATAATTCAGATACAACCAAGGGTATAGCAGTAATAGCCAAAAATAACTATTTTGAAGGTCAAATCTAAATAATTTCTTTATTTCTAGTTTAACATATGCCATGTGGGTACTCAAATTACGCAGATTGATCAGAGGAACAAGTTGGTGCAAACAGAATTCAGATCCGACCAAGGGTATAGCAGTAATAGCCAAAAATAACTATTTTGAAGGTCAAATCTAAATAATTTCTTTATTTCTAGTTTAACATATTCCATATGGGTACTCAAATTACGCAGATTGATTAGAGGAACAAGTTGGTGCAAACAGAATTCAGACCCGACCAAGGGTATAGCAGTATTAGCCAAAAATAACTATTTTGAAGGTCAAATCTAAATAATTTCTTTATTTCTAGTTTAACATATGCCAAGTGGGTACTCAAATTACGCAGATTGATCAGAGGAACAAGTTGGTGCAAACAGAATTCAGATCCGACCAAGGGTATAGCAGCAACAGCGAAAAAACAACTATTTTCAAGGACAAACCTAAATATTTTCTTTGTTTTTGGTTCAAAGTATAACATGTGGGTACTTCAATTACACGGCTTGACAAAATGAACAAGAAGGTGCAATCTAAATTTAAATCTAACCAAAAGTATAGCATCCGTAGCGTAAAAACAATGGTTTGAAGGACAAGGTAACGTTGTGGTGGGGGGTAGGTGGCTATCATACACAATAACGCTACATCATTATTCTTCCAGCTCTTAACGGATGAACATCTACCTAGAGGGTCTGAAAAATGTCGCAGTTTTACAGGAACATGAGGAAGGTGACCTTCAGTAGTCCCCTTGACACTACATTCTACTTCCCTGACAATGAAGACAGAAGGTCTACGCTTTTAATGGACAATGAGCGGTTTCGTCGAAGAAAAATCGAGGTTGAAACACTTTTAGCCAGTTGTTTGCTACGCAAAAAGCACCATATGAATACATGCACCGGTTTAGATCATAGTAGCTGTTATACTTATACAGCGTTGAGCAAACATTATTGAAGTTTTCAGTTACGGAGCTAAGGTCTTGACAGTCTAAGAGCTAAACCCTAACTAACACATGTAAACTAGTTATTGTGCGATGTAAAACTTGGTGGGGAGACTGGTGTAGTGGGGGACTGGTGTAGTGGGGGGACTTCCATCTGCCGCGCACTTGCCACCTGCCGCCTGCCATCTGCCGTACGCCATCTGCTCCGCCCCACCTCACTTTTACCCCCACCGTTTAGTTTGATACCAAAACGCTAGCTAGCGAATAGTCAGTTCACCTCCGGCTCTCGACCGGTGAACATCGAGCTCTCCGAGACGCTCTTCACAAAATAATAATAATATTATGTCACTCAAGATCTGATAGATGTTTCTACTTCATTACCGTCAGGTAGTACTTCTACCTGACGGTAATGAAATGGAAACACCTATCAGAACAGATCGGTGTCAAAAAAAAAAACAACATGGAGTCTGCGCAGGGATCAAAGTATCTACCTTCTTTCAACAGGAAAAAACACGATGACCGCAACTCTCCGGGATCATCAACTTCGATTATAACCAACAACGGCTGAAGATTCGTATTGTAATTAAGAACAAACATTGTAAATAAAATAAAGTAATTTTTGAAATAGTACTACCTCGCACTCGTATCATTCGATTGTTTTCATTAAATTTTTTATATCGATTAACCTATCGAATCACAATCGAATTTTACGCGTGTGAGGTAGTACTTTTTTTTTAAATAACCTCCCCGTGACCCTGAACTTTAAACTTTCCCTCATTACGTCACGAAACCGCCTACGTCACTGGCTCAGCCTCAGATGACGTATATATTCACTCAGCCCATGCGGTCAAGTGACGTGTGACGTCACTTTTTAATATATCCTAGATTATATTTATATAATGGTGTAGCTGTAAAGTATATGTATAATATTGTATATACATTGCCATATGATAGTATCAATCGCATAGAGTATATAATAGTCGAACCATGGAACATATATACATATAATTTACAGTATATAATATATATATATATATAATGGTGTATATGTAAAATAATGTATCATAGAGCATAGGTTGCCAGAACTGAGCAAAATGAGTTAAAATTTAAAAAGTGAGGTTAGGAAATTTGGCGGGAAATAAAGTGCCATGGGCGCCGCCATCTTGGAATGACGTCACTACAAAATGCTGGCTTCTGATTGGCTTGCTATAGTGGGGCGTATCCTACTCTGGGGACCTCAAGATAAAAAGTTAACATGGTCTCGGGCTTAACTCTCACCATGCCACCTACCGTAATAGCTTCTTCCCTATAAGGGAAATTTGATAACAAGTAATGCAAACCAATTGTTAATTACCATATTAGCAAACAATATATTCTGTTAAAACTATCGGCACTTTATTATTAAAAACTATTGATACTTTCTGATATTTTACAGAGGGTCTTATAATATAACCTTAATTGATCCACTGTGTGCATTTGGGTTAGAGAACGGTGCGTTCTTAATGGGACTATCGATTAAGGTTTCTTTGCTTACGAAATATTGATTTTATTTTGTTTTATATTTATGGTTTAGGTGTTATCTTGGTATTTTTGTTAACATGGATTCATATATGATATTATACATTTCTATTACACCATGACGCATACAAAACGGTAAAAATATAACTGACCTCGGATGTACAATATCAGCTGTATAAAATTTAATAATAATTACGTAAGCCAAACTTAAAAATTAGATTCAGATAATTACAATAAAAATGTCATTACACATTCATTTAATAATAAGTTTCCATGCAACTTTTGAATTCATGTAAAACCAAGTAATAATTATACCCTGCATGAATGGGTTATGATTAAAAACATAACCCTGTCCCCTTTTAAAACACACTTTAGGCAGCGCATAAATGTAACGCCTCCAATACAGAGGTTGAATCTTTCTGAAACGACATACAATGGGGAAATTTTAAATAAAATCTGACCCACTTTATATAGAACCTTTCTTTTAGTAATACTTACTGACTCCTGTAGCCACTCAAATCCAAGTTGATTTTTGGCCCCACCAACAAGTTGTCTTCAGCCATGATAGTCTCCCTCATGTTTTTTTACGTCATCCGCCACTCGCTCATTCCATCTTATTCTTGGTCTTCCCAGGCACTTTCCTTCTAGTTTATCTCAGAAGTTCACTTCACTTTTATTTAATGGAGAAAAACTTTTTCGATTAATGTCAATGGTGTAAATTTATATATAGAAAGTATATGACAGTTATCTAATACCATTGATGTATACTTACTTTAAGTAATATGTTTAGTATTAATCTATATTTAAGTGGTCATTGAGTGCGAAATATTATAAAACAAATGGCAAAAACTATTTACTCGTTAACAAGTTGTATAGCTATTATGTTTAAATTGTAGATACATTAAAAAACTTACGGGATGTAATAAAAGACGTATTAAAACACTTCAAAAATATATTTACAATTATACTTATTCACATACAGACGGTAAACATATATAAAATATAGTACAAGGCAACCGATTTCGACAAGTCACATCGGTCATCATCAGGCCGATTAGAGAACTGGCAGAATAAAAATGGCGTCCCCGCTTATATCCTACTGGTTATCGGAAGTTCCGGATACAGGTTCCTAAATGTGCCACCAGAGTCGAAGTTAACTTGTTCATTTATCAATTTATCTCTATCTTTACACTTTTCTCTAAATATAAACAATTCTTCCCATGTATTCATTTCAGAAGTATTTTTGTAACATAACGGGGAGATCATTTTTGAAAATTTGAAGAAAGAACATGAAATAATAATGTATGTCAGATATGTGGATGATATACTTGTTATTTTTAAGGAAACCGAAGAAAAGGAAGCGGAACAAATTATCAGATTATTAAATGGTCACGATAGAAACTTAAACTTATCCAGAGAGTACAAAGAGAACGGCAAGATAAATTTCCTACATCTCACGATATTAAGAAGAAATGATGAGCTAGAGTATGACATATACAGGAAACCTACGCAGACGGATAATACAATCAACAGGTCTCTTCATACCACCAGCCACAAGACCGCTACATTCAGATGATGTTAAATAGAGCCTTCAAGATGCCTCTAAATGAAGATAACAGAAGAAGAGAAATAAAAACTTAAAGGCCATTTCTCGAGCCAACGGATTCAACCAAACAATAATAGGCGACATTTTATTTATTTACTTATTTTCTACGGCAAGCGCTATTTTTGTACAATAATTTACAATTCAATTCAGTGACATGCAATAATTGTTGATCAATTGTCTAAGAAATCTTGTAGAAAATATTGGTTGGTATGCAGAGCTTCAAGATATAGATGATTATGTTCAAGCACTACTTGCAATACAAGGATAAATTACTAACTCTACAGAAGTAGAACACTAGTGCAAGCTACATCAATGATAAACATTGTCATGTAAAACAAGAATTCAGTACCTATACTATCCTAATTGTATGCAATTAATACTATGGAAATGTAAACATGTAACAAATTTGTTAAAAATGCAGAAATATCATTTTCGGTTCATGCTAGAAATTCTTTAAAAAAATCAAGCACAAAACAGGTGATGTGAAGCTTAAGGCTAATTTGATTTTATACATGCAGTGAAAAATAGTTTTAGGAAATAAAAAAGGAAGGAACATTTCAAGGTGAATTTTTGAAGGTGTGTGACTGAATGGGGAGTTAAGGGATAGGAGTTGAGAGGATTTGCAGGGCCCCTGTCTTAAAAGCTTGTAGGCTGTTCCCGCTGAAAAGTCTAGATGGCCAGAAACTTCATTTCCAAGGCGTGTCATTCTTGGGAGTGGCGCTTGTAAAAGATAGTTTGTACTGTTATATGATAGTTTCATCTATTTGAAGTACTGAAGACAAATCATAAGAAAATATTATGCCAAGGTCTCGGAAAGAGGGCACTCTTTCAAGTTTCTGGTTATGTATTTGATAGCATTTTATAGAAGCCCTGATGGTAATTTGGAAATTATATTATTTAGGATAAATTATATTTATATTTTTTAAGAATAAAAGCTGATAATAAGAATTTCCATGTTGTAATAGGAGGAGATTTCAACATAAACATAATGAATAGAGATAATAAAACCACCAAATTCTTCAACATCATTAAAAGTTATGTACTTCAAACTGCAATATCAACACCGACCAGAAAACTACTGAATCCAGTACATCTTTTGATAATTTTATGATCAATAAATTTGATTGTAGCAGTTAAGTTATGCAACCTTTTACTTCATATCACCATGCCATTGTAATCCAGACAAATTTTAAAATCAACAGATTAAATTGTAAAAAAACAATCTCCATATGTATAAATGATAATAGCCTACATGAACATAAATTTCGTCTTTCTAAATAAACCTGAACTGAACTTTACAGTACCACTAATATAAACCAAAAGTACAAGGTTTTCTTTTCAACTATACATTATCACTTCAAAATTTCATGTCCGTTAAAATAAATAAAATGTCAACTGAAAAATATAATTAAGTTGATTAACAACAATATTATTGAACATAAAGCTACCATATTAGATTTTCACAGTACCTGGAAGAATCACAAAAGTGAAAATAGTAAAGCTAGGTATTAACAGGCCCTTAATGCTTGTAGATCCAGCATACAGACCGTTAGGGCAGAATGGTATAACAACAGAATTACTGATGCATACAATAAAGCTAAGGAAGCCTGGAAGGGTGGTCCATACAATAAAGCTAAGGAAGCCTGGAGGGGTGGTCATAAATGAATGGAGGGGTGGTAAAAATAGTAAACAACAAAAAATCATAGTTTTAAGTAAATCGGCATCACATAACTAACCCGAAAAGGTCGGTGAAATTATGAACAATTACTTCTGCAATGTTGGCACTGAAATTCATAGTAACCCTGCAACTACTGGCCTACTCAGAGTGGTCACTGCCTAACCGACCCCAGCTTCTGCAACAGTTTTTAATAAATTAAAAACAATTGATGAACAAATCTTGTCCTCCATTTTTGTGAAATTCAAACCAAAAACCCTGCTGGTGTGGATGGTTTAAGTATGAAGGTTCTGAGGTCCTGTCAAGATGAAACCCTTGGTGCACATCATAAATGTCTCGATTGGTGGTGGCGTTTTTCCGGACGGCTCTAAGATAGCCAAGGTTAAGGCCTTCTTCAAAAAGGGGGACTAGAGGAATATGTGCAACTACCGTCCGATATCACTTCTCCCCGTTGTTTCTAAATTAATTTAAAAGGTGGCCTGTGATCAACTAACGGCTTACCTGGAGGATAATAACCTCCTGTGTGAGAGGCAGTATGGTTTCAGGAGAAACAAATCCACCAAATTTGCTTTAATTGATTTTGTAAATGGCTGCATTGAGGCAATGGATGCTGGTGAGACGGTGATTGGATGCTACACCGATCTCAGAAGGGCGTTCGACTGTGTTTATGCAGTACTTCTCACTCAGAAATTGTCCAACCTCGATATTAATGGTGATGCGCTGAAGTTGATCTCGTCCTACCTCAAGAACAGATA
Organism: Allygus modestus; assembly: GCA_963675035.1. Taxonomy (NCBI): domain Eukaryota; kingdom Metazoa; phylum Arthropoda; class Insecta; order Hemiptera; family Cicadellidae; genus Allygus; species Allygus modestus. The sequence goes on along the minus strand of OY776112.1, from coordinate 88,167,289 downwards.
CCAGGTTACCGAGATTCAACATGATTAATAGATTTAAAACTGATTTAAAATATTTTTTTTTGTCTCAACACTGTTTTTATAGCTTGAGTGAGTTTGTTGATTTCTGTAGCCCTAATCCACACTTTTTCCTCACCCCCCCTTTTCCTTAAATGGAACTTTTCACCATTTGGTGATATGTTGGTCACTTTGACCACATGTTCTGACAACACCCAACGCCTGCGACTGGGTCAAATGGGTGGAGAGCCAAGTAAGTACCGGTAAGTATTTGAAGAGAATCGGGTTTGACTTTCGATGGAATGACAGTACTTTGCACTTTGCTAAATTTAAAGACATAGAATTATTTTTTGTCGAGGTTAGGAGGGCATAAAGTCCTTCTTGTAGCTTCCTACTGTCATCCAGTTTTGTTACCTCCATGAGCAACTTTGAATCGTCAGCAAATAGAATTTAAATCGAAGACACGGGATAACCGATACAAGGTCGTTTATGTAGATGTTAAAGAGGAAGAGTCCCAACAAGGAGCCCTGGGGAACACCGGAGGTGGCGTTGTAAGTAGGAGAAGTACAAACCGCGAATTTCACGAATAATGTTCTGCCCTCAAGTTAGATGGAAAACCATCTCGGCATTGAACCTATGACTCTATATCCTTTGAACTTGGAGATAAGGTCGGGGTCGCTGAGTTTGTCAAAGGCTTTTGCGTAATCCAAGTATATAACATCTACTTGGTTGCCTTTGGAAAAAGCAGATGTAATAAAATTATGCAAAAGTCATGCAGTTTTTTTACGTCCATGAGCAATTGTGCATCGTCAGAAAATAGAAGACACTTAGAACGGATAATCTATAAAAGATCGTTTATGTATATGTTAAAGAGGAAGAGTCCCAACAAGGAGCCCTGGGGAACTCTGGAGGTGGCGTTGTAAGCAGGAGAAGTGCAAGCCGCGAATTTCACGAGTAATTTTCTGCCCTCAAGATAGCTCGAAATCCATGTCCGCATTGAGCCTATGATTCCGTATCCTTTGAGCTTGGATATAAGATGGGAGTGGCTGAGTTTTTCAAAGCCTTTTGCATAATCCAAGTATATAACATCTACTTGGTTGCCTTTGGAAAAAGGAAATGTAATAAAATTATGCAAAATTAAAAAATTGGAGAAAAATCCAATGGAAAATAAAGAACCAAGAAAAACTGCGTAGAATAACAACGTTAGACGGAAGGAAAGAAACATCAAGTAATTTTGCAAGTTCAGCTTCACAAGGACTAAGATACAATAGGTCGCAAACTTATTCAAGAAATATGGAGTTAATATAGCCTACAGAACACAAAACACCATGAAGATAGAACGCAAAACACCATAAATCCCAAGATAGAAGATTGTAACAAATTTGACATGCCCGGTGTTTACAAAATTAATTGTAACACCTGTTATCATTTTCATATTGGCCAAACTTTGGTTAACTTTGATTACAGATTTAAGACCCATGTATCAGCTTGGAAGAACAGGAAACCGGAAAGATCAAACGTAGCGAAACATTTTTAGAAAATGGCCACACCATAGGGAAAATAGGAGAAAACCTCAAGAATTGTAAAAATTGTAATTAAATGGGAAGAATTGTTTATATTTAAAGAAAAGTGTAAAGATAGAGATAAATTGATAAATGAACAAGTTAACTTCAGCTCTGGTGGCACTTTTAGGAACCTGTATCCGGAACTTCCGGTCCAATAGGATATAAGCAGGGACGCCATTTCTATTCTATCTGTTCTCTCATTGGCCTGATGACCGGTGTGGCTGGTCAAAATTGATAGCCTTGTATCATCAGATCTTTATTGTCATTCGACTTTAAAAGCATTGACAAACGTCATCTACAAAAAAAAATTTGACATAGAAAATATAACTAATCCATAGCACAATGTTCAAAATATTACAAAATTATATATGTCAACGGTAAAAAACAATAATTACTTCATGTCAATAATACGCAGACACACTGTAGTATTCCTTAGCAACCAAAAAGGATCTCAGCCTCCTCCTAATCTTACCCACATCAGTTACTGCCATGAGATCGGATGGGAGGGAATTGTATAGTTTAATGCCTGCATACAAAGTCTGGTTTTTGAAAATGGTTGCGTTGTGACGGGGAATTGCCAGGGATCCAGTATTACGAAAATAAAACCTATAAATTAGGCCCATCTGAAAAAGTGTTTATTTTTAACCAAAAATAAATGAGTTTTAAAAATATAAATACAGGGAAAAGTCAGTAAGTTATTTTCAGAAAAAACACCTCTGCACGACCCAAGCCTTGCCATTCCAAAAATCAGTCGTATTGCTTTATTTTGTAACCGAAACAGTTTTTTTGTACGAGTTGATTTGGCATCCCAAATTGGAATGCTATACCTAATGTGTGGATACAAACAAGAAAAATAAGCAGTCAGAAGAACCCTGGTATCAGTGAACTGAGCAAGCCTACGAAGAGTAAAAATACCACTATTCATCCTACCGGAGACCTTGTTAATGTGTTTGAAATAATCAAGTAGAGAATCTATGGTAAGTCCTAAAAAATATTTTTTTTCGCATGCTTCTATTTCAAAATCTCCTACAATACTATTTTAACCTTTAGAAATGTCATCAGAGTTTCTTAATTTAAAATCAATGAACTTGGTTTTATCGGAATTTACGGAAAGTTTGTTTACAGCCAACCACTGAGGAAGAAGACTACTCTGCAAGAGTGTATTGATTTCAAGATTTTCTCGAGATATATCGTTTATACTGAGCAATGTATCGTCGGAAAACAGACACAGGTTATATCTAGGCACACTACCAGCATTGTCACTGATAAAAATCAAGAAGAGGATCGGTCCAAGGGCCGTACCTTGAGGAACTCCAGAGTCAACTACTACATCTTCAGATTTCTGTGAAGCAATACGGCCTTGTTGGTCGATATAATTCATTTGAACTGTCTGTGTTTTCCTTAAGATAAAAGCAATAATCCAATCCAAAGCAACACCCCTAATACCAAAATGTTCAAATTTCTTCAGAAAAAGGCTGTGGTTCACCATGTGAAAAGCCTTGCTCAGATCTGAGAACTATCCAAAAAAATGTCTGTGGTCGTCAAGTGCTTTAGAAACAGTAGGAACAAAATTGAACATTACATCAACAGTGGAGGTGTTTTTGCGGAAGCCAAACTGTTTATCAAAAAGAACATTATTAAAAACCAAGAATGAGTAAAGACCGTTGAGAAAAGATTGTCTAACATTTTAGATAGCCTAAGGTTGATGTTTTAGAGATAGGGCGATAGTTGATTTTATCAACGACACTGCCCTTCTTGTGAAGAGGTTTGACTACAGTGGATTTGAGAGTTTCAGGGAATTCCCCCTGTTCAAAAGAAGAATTAGCAATGTGAGCAAGAAGAAATACAAGAAGATCGGCAACCTGTTTGAGTAGTCTAGAAGACATGCCGCCTTTGCCAGCAGAGTCACTGATTTTTAAAGAGCTCATGGTGTCCTTTACTTCGCTCTAACTTATAGGATTTAGAAAAAGAGAAGAGGAAACACGTGGAACATTGACGGGAAGGTCCAGGCCATAGGAGAGCCATCATCATGCCTACCTCCAATACTGGAGAAGAACGTGTTAAACAGGACAGTGTTGATCTTTTTATTGATTCCTTAGAAAAATGCCTTGAATCATTTTCCAAGCTAAACCAACGGATTAGCATAGCCGGTGATTTCAATATAGACTTGTCTGTATTTGACAGCTCATCGGAAAAACTATCAGATTTTATGTTGTCGTTCGGCCTACATGACACAGTGTTTTCATATAGTAGAGAGTTTAATGGTTCAAAATCCCTCATTGTCAACGTCTTTTGTAATGTCAGCCCTCCAATTCTAAATACAGGGGTAGTTATTACAAGTATATCCCATCATCATTCACAAGTTGCTGACATGATATTTTCTGTTTCTGATCACCAACCACAATTTAAATTCAACAGGTCGTTTAGAACAGAAACTATTCTAATATGTAGGTATCTTCTGGAAAAATGCAGTTTGAGCAATGTTTATTTGTCATCTGATGTTAATGATAAAGCTGATGCCTTCTTGTCAACTGTTAACTATTGTTTCGAACTTGCATTTCCTTACAAGAAGGCAAGAGTGTGTTCAAAAAAGTTTCTCTCCAAAGTGGAACTAGGTCCTTCAGTAATCAAGCTGCGTGAAAACCTAATTGAAATGTATTTTCTCACTAAGGATTTGATTTGAGTTCACCACATTCCAAGAGACAGTCATACCTCGAGCTAAAAAAGAAATTTAGGGAACAAATTAGGTCCTCAACGGCTAGTCAGGTTTTTAAACACATTGATGCCGCGGAATGTAAATCTAGGGCTATCTGGGGTGTCATTAGCGAGACTATCCCTAACAAAAACTCAATGTCCTTCAAAAATCCATATTTTATATATGTTTACCGTCTGTATGTGAAACAGTATAAGTGTAAATATATTCTTAAGGGTTCTAAGACGTCTTTTATTACATCTCGTAAGTAATAACAACACGTAATATGCTAATCAAAAAATTATTAAAAACCTATGATTCGGTAAATTGTTAATTTCCTACTTAATTCGAGAGATCAAAATATAACAATTTATAGGACTGCTTTGCTTGATGAGCTTTATAACTTATAGCCTGAAAGGCCAGTAACAAGTTCAGCATCGTATAGTGATGAGACTTTGTTAATATTCAGTGAGTCAGGGTATTGTCCTGACATTCTCAACGGATTTTATAACTTATTTTACCTTTCGTGTTATTTTCAACTTGTTTACGTCATAACAACACTCTGGAACATCCATAAAAAACATTATGGCTGAGCTTATTTGTTATTATATTCAAGGATAACCTCTATGTGAATTTTAACGTTAGATATTAAGCTAAGCTATATCTAGATTAGTGGGAAATTTCATCACATAATTGTGCATCCAAATCGAATATGTATTTTCCTGCAAATATTTTTAATGCAATCGGCATTAAAAAAAAAAACAATAAACTTACATTATCTAAGTTTTCAAATTTAGTGTGTTTTATTTTCTTACTATAGCGATACACTCAAATGTAAAAATATAAATCCAGGCATACATTACTAATTCTGTTTTTTTATTCGGTCTTAAGGACGAATTGACAGGAACTTATGGAAAGACAAATAATTCTATAAATATTTTGATGTGAATAAAGACTATTAAGTGGGCAATACTTACTGGTTAAAATTAAAGAAGAAACTGGGGATAATATGTTATTTCAATATTTAAAGGTAATATCTGTAGGAGTAATAATAATAATAACAATAGTATAAATAATAATTCGAGGCTGTAATACTAATATTTTGTTACGTATTTGTATTTTACTCTAATATTTAACTAGTAATTTGCGATTAAGTAGTTAATTTCAGGATTAATTATTGTGAAAAAAAAACAATGTTTAATTTATCTTCTTTGCACACCTTTAACTTGAATTATAGTACTAGTTTTGTATATTATTTATACTATGTGTCTAATGAAAAACTAAAATTGAGCTATCACGTGCCCTACAAATAACTTCTGTATAATAATACCATTATAACGTTATACCAAAATATTTCAAACCTCCCAAAACTAAAAACCCATACACAGCCAATGATTATGTTTATTATTGTTTTATACTTTGATAGTAAAAGGGGATTATTTTGTTACCTCATTAAACAAAGACTGTAATGCGTATATTTTTTTGGCTAAGGTACATTAGATCGTTGAAGTTTCTTATAAACCCACCAAATATTGTTCCTAACTGATAAGGTCTGTATTGTTAAACTATATTAAATATATGTTAGCAAATGTCTATGCTATTGCTTACCAAGACAGACAATTATTTCTCTGAAGGACCAGGTTTTGACAGTTTTAATACGGATGAACTGGAGTCCTAAGGGACTTTTAAAACTGTTTGTTCTTAGAGTGAATTATTGAATTATCGAATTATTTGTTCTTTGAGTAACTATCTCCCTATGAAATTTCAGCTTAATATCTCATGCATGGAACCCATATACACATAATTGGCATTTTCTATTTATAAGATAACCTTATTTAAATTCAAAAATTTATTTTACAATGATAATTTCTGATATATCAAATAATAAAAATAGCATATGTTCGACTATTTCAAAATCAATAAATTACCTAATCTATAGCACTTTAGGATTTTGTAGCTTTAAAATGTATATATAAGTTTTTTTACAATCGTATCAAATAGCCATCGAATGATAAAATACTTTGTTTTCAAGAAACATAACATCAATTTAAAAGTGCTGCTCTCTAAACCAAACACATTAATCTTTTCAGTAACTAAACTTTGACATAAGAGTATTACCAACTTTAAAAAATTATAAATCGTACTACAATACAGAATAAAATTGAAAGTAAACAAATCAATTTAATTTCACTTTCCATCAAAATGTAAAACTAGCTATGTTGAAACCAAACCAATGAACAAATTTTATTTAATAGCTACCGAATAAAATAAATTTTCATAAAACTGGAAACTATATTACGGATCAGCAACCTTATTTCCAATTGGTATATATGACTGGACAAACAGTTTCAATTGTAAATGATACTTACCTGTGCGAATTTTACTAAGGTACAAAAATATTGTGAAATATAACTAAGCTTATATTTAATGAATAATAATAATAATTGAAATAACATTTTAATATTTATTTAGCCCAGCTAAAAACCGAACTACATGTTTGTAGAACCAATTTATCAAAAAATCATAATTTGTTACGAAAGTTTATATCTAACTGGTTTTATAGGTAAATTAATCTCATTGGTATAGATAAATTAAGTAATATCACTAGTATTAGTAGTTTTTATAAGTTGTACCTGCGTATTATTAGAAAAAATATAAGGCGTATTACAATGCATTTCAAGAGCTTAGTTTTGCAACAGCATGCAAAATGTCATGATTGTTTCGTAACAGTTTATTCCATTACCAAATTGACTAATTATTTAAATTTAATCTATAACCTAATTATCTTGTCCAGTGTTAAAATTCACTGTGTGTCATCAGCTCTAAACAGTATACAAAAGATAAGGCAACATTATTAGAGAAGGAGTATCATAATCGTATTTTAACTTGCCAGGGAATGTGTCGCTTCTATTAAAACGTTTGGACCCCTTTTATAAGAATCGCGCAGCATTGGGAACTTGAAAATGTCACAGGTAAATTTGAGCAGTTTTAAAATAACTTATAGATGTTGATTTATTCCAATGTTCACATCCTAATCTTTTTTGTGTTTAAATTCGTCTGGAGACTGAGCTTTGGTTTTATGTAGATAACGTAATCCAGGACCAACATTCAAAGGAGAGACACTTCAGTTCAGGACCTTAAAGAAACCTAAATCCGTCTTTAATAATGACTTATATGATTTCAAAAGAAACCAAACTTGAACGTCCTTAGGCTATGATGAATACAGTCTGAATCCTATCACTTCGTTAATTTTATGTTTTCAAGATATTAAGTGTTAATTGACACAATATTTAGCTATGAATACAGATCGATAAATATATTTAGGTAAAACAATAGAAACTGCATTTCAGTGTCCGTCCAAAGCCCCTAACTTACATTGTAAGGGCAGTATTATGTAGCTTTACTACACCATGCGTTTTATCCGCACCTTAATTTATAGTATTTTAATAGGTCTTATTTTCAGAACCCAAAATACTAATTACCGACCAAAGAAATAATTTATTACGTGTTTCAGATTGATAATCAAACTATTATGTATTGCCAGCTTAACTATTTAATAAAGTAAAATTGTACTTGTAGTTTTATAAAGTAATTTAATATTTTATTTATGTTTTTGGTACTCTCTAGGGATATTTGTAGGTTGATAATTTATTTCAAATAAATATTTATAACTGAAACATTTGGTTGCAATTTGTTAAGTAAATTTTAATCAAAATTTTATATGTTTATTGAAGTCTCAGCTCTTCTTAGAAAGCTCTTGACTAATTAAATTTACAAAACTAACTGCATAATATTTTTAATATATGCAAGTAAATATGTATTTACAAGAGTTTAATGATAAAATGTGTATAAAAGCAATAATGATAATACAGTTGTATTAAAATAATACTTTATTTGGATTGGACATTTATTTATTAAGTCCATTTATGAATACCTGCTTGGATCTTTCTGTATGTTTACCATGTCATAATTTTTAATTAGATATATTATAATAAATAAATAATTACATAAATGTATTCATTCATTAAATTTATTAAAAGATAAGTTTATTTAGCTTTTATTTTGAACGTTATAAACAAAACAATATATACGTGTAAATTATGCCATTTTTTTAGTGTTCATAAGGCAATCTAGATACTTGTTCTTATAACAAAAATACTAAAATCTTAAGAAATATTTAATTAGAAATATTCTGCTTGTAAAATATACGCATCTTCCTTTTTTATCTGGTCTTAATCTCAGTCACGTTAAAGAGTTGTAAGATCAATACATTTTTAACTAATTTTATATTAGCCGCACTATATTTTTTGATAATGACTTATTAACAGCATGCACATGTCCTTACATATGTACTATTTGTATGAAAAATATTTGTACTACTTTTTCACGCATATAAGAAGAAATATAAAACTAGAGTGCAATTTTGCAATTTTTGTTCCTAAAAAGGGGTTTATGGTAGGTGATCCCTTTACACGCAGGTGGTTGGTCTCTTTACATAATTTGATGATAAATTACGGTGAATTTTTAACGGGTTTTTCTCGTTGGCTAAGGCCATAATTCTTTTGGTAATATAAATATTAAAATCAGAAAATCTTTGTTAAAAATATATAAAACAATGTTATTTCTTCATAGTGTTAGATAGAGTACTAAGGTATCTATTCAATTATTTAACGTATGACTAATTATTAATTACTAATAAATATAAACTACTGAAAACTAGTATCATATATGTTTACAATAATAATATTAGTTTGTTTGATTTGTCTACATTTACTAATACTTAGCTTGTATATTTCATTCAAACCAAATATATAGCAAAACCTTCAAGGAAATTTGTAATTTACTAAATTGTTTTGCACCAAAAGCTTTAATATACGATTTTTTTAGATTTTACTATCATTTTTACATATAATGAGTAATAAGTAAAGTTACATGACTAACAATACAAGTGAAAAAGAGTTGCCATGTAAAAATAATGTAAAAATTATCTTAGCTTCTTAGACCTTAATTTCAATTGGAACTTAGTTTCTTTATAATGATTTCAGCAAATACTTTTTTTAATCATACCTGTACCAATTCAGGTTCTATATTTGGTACATGTGTATAGACATTATTTTAAAAATTATAATAAATATAGAAGGTGTACCGGAGCTTCAAACTAATATAACTGTGCTATTTAGTATGATAAACAAGCAAAACAATAGTCTCAACAATAGTACAACTGTTTTGTGAAGTAATAAAATGAAATAGTGATAACATTATTGTATTTTTTAAGAGAATTTGTAAACAAATATACAACTTGATTTCTGAAATAATACACTGGTCAAGGTTTTACTGTTCTGTTCACATAATAATGGTCATGATAATGACGCAGTGTCCGTGGTGACTTATTAATATTTGCTGGTTATGTCAACACAAATAATAATTGCATATCACCCATATAATGTTAAATAGGGTTTTATTTGGGCATGACGCGATATTAAATGTTCGATTGATATTGCTTTTTCCTTTAACAATGTATATATAAATTAAACTCTAATGTTATTTTTTACCCAATCACTATGTTTGTGAAGTTCACTTTAATCTCATTATATTAAAATAATCTATAAATCTGTCAAGTATGTAGGATTGTCCAACTAAAAGAGATTGTTATATCTGTGTATCGAACGTAACTTTCTATCTTCAATAATAATGGTTACCAACATCAATAAAATATCAATATTCAAATATGTTATTAATTTAATATGAACTAAAAAATATTAGTTTTAAATTAAGAAAACAATATTAAAATTAAATAGTTGATGAAAAAAACTTACACTCACTTTGACTACTGCTGTATGCCCGTGTTAACTTGGCTTTGATTATTTTTGTTCTGTAATTTAGATATAATATTATTCTTCTTTATTTTTTAAGGATTCCATTCACCTGTTGGTACAAAAAGGTTTTAAAATTACTTTCTTTCACATTAAATGACCTTTGTTCAAAAGTCTGAACAAGAAAAGTTGGATTTTTTTACTCTGTATCTGATTTCTGGTAAGGAGGCGAATCTAAGCCGTTTAAATAACTAATTTAATATATTTGTTGCTGACCATACTTAGGTTAACAAAAGAAGGAGAGGGCAAGTTTGCGGGATTAATTTGATTTTTGTATCCTCTTTAAAATGACATGAAACTTGTTAGGGGTTGCTGTTTGAAAAGTAATAACTACCCCCCCCACCACTATTATTTAGGGGTGAGGGTTGAAACCCTTTACCACTAAAAAATAAATACTTTGACTTATGCTAGTAACATTTACCAAAGATAGTTTTAAAGTATACAGCCGTTCAAAAGTTAAGAGGGGGGGGGTTTAATGGGACACTCGGTATATTGTGTATAATTTAATCAAGAGCTTTTTACTTGTTGCTATACAAATAACAGATAAAATTGTTTATAATATTCCGCCTTTAATATCTGAAGCTGTGTGACAGTAATACTTATTACTTAGTAGAAAATATTTGGGAGACAACAAATATAAAAGTCCAGTATATTACGTATATTTGGTTTTAATTGACAAATTAAATACCAAAAACAAATGGCAGATTAATTAGTTTAAGCAGTGTTACCATGAGCCAAGGTAGAGATAATCGACAAAACTTTTACAGTTCCACTTAAGTCGACTAAATATTTTATTTAAAACCATAAATATTTATATATTTATAAATTATATTTATAAATATAATTATTTATTAAAATAAATATAATAATTATTAGTTATATTTGCCTGGTATAATATAACATGGTAATTAATTAGTTTTAAAGAAGCCAAGTTTTATATTTATAAAATAAGCGAGATATTAATATTAAAATGTAACAGATTTACAGCTTTAGCTAAAATGCTATTACTATATCAGTTACTGATATAGTAATTAGTCTTTTGTCTTTGACAGCTCAACTAGTTATTACATATTTATAAATACCCCCGTAGCAGCAAACCTGCGTACTCAGTGAATTTCCAATGCATATATATGTATCTTAATACCACATAAATCCACAAACCAAGTTTCATCAATATACATTCATAAATAAACGATTTATGACATTTTTATTATTCTCCATAAGAATAACATGGCGGCTGAGTATGCAGCTTGCTGAAGCAAGGAACACAAAAAATCAGGTTTTATACAAGCATCAATATAACTCAAGTAGGTAAAGCTACATACCAAGTTTTATTAATTTATGTTCATAATTAAAGGAGATAATAGGTTACTTATTCTCCATAAGAATAACATGGGGCTGAGTACGCAGGTTTGCTGCTACGGGAACTATCGGCCAAAAAATGTTTTTTAGTGCAAATATTAATAGACTACAACGATATGAAGCAATATACCAAGTTTCATCAGGAAAAGTTGATAAATAAGTGAGATATACAATTTTTCTTATTCTCCATAAGAATAACATTGGACAACGTACTGTGTTTAGCACTTTCAATATCTCTATAACCATTTAACGTAGAGGAATGATCAAAATACCAAATTGTGTGTTTTTTTAAGCTAAATCCAATGGTAAAAACAAATATATGACGTTTTCAAAAATTATACGTTAAAAATTCAAAAAACCCATTTTTGGGGTACAAAACCCCCCCAAAATACCCCTTCGGATGAAGCGATATGGCTGGTTTTCGAACTTAAAGTCATAAATGCTGCTTTACACGTTTATACTAAATTTAATCAAAATCGGATCATTTTTACGAGAGTTATCGTGCTCACGGAGAAAAGTTATCATGGTTTCGGGCCTATGTCTACGGGACCATGCCGACTACGGTAATAGCTTCTTCCCTATAGGGGAAATTCGCTAAAAATAGTTGTTTAAGAAAATATTTTTTACCTATTTGATTAATTTTAAATAATCTATTACCTTAAAAAAATAATTTAAAACAACATGTGCCGCATAACAGCTACAATTATCCTCATCGCAAAAAATAACATTTCTTCATTATGAATTTTGTTAAGTTATCGATGAACATTTTTTATACGCTAAACGTAGACAAATACTGTGGAGGATGTGCTAAGAGGAGTGACACGTGCACTGCACATTTATTTTAGTGTAATACTCAGGAGAAACATCTGTTTAAAGTATTACCTTAAATACAGCTGTTATGACATATTGTCTAAAATGTTAAATTATTTTGTTGTAAGTTTTAATACAGACCTAACTCTTGTACAGATTTCTCCTCAAGAGGTTATAAAAAGTTAGTTCTTAATGTGTGGAAAAGTACAGGATGAAATGGAATGACTTTAATCGCATGGATTTTTACTTTTTCTGGATAGGGTCTAGTTCAAGCGATTATAAAAAAGTATGTTTTTTACAAATACTGAATCGAAGCAACAATAAAAATAGTTATTCTAAGACAATCATAAATACTGTAATCTATATTCTCCTTTAAAAAACAACATATACATTAAGTTTACTTCATTCACAACAAAGATTGTTTATAGAATATAGTAAAGGTATGTATAAAAGTTGAAAGAGAATAATTGACACTGATCAAATAAAGTTATGTCAAACCCAGATATTTTTTCCTTCAGAACACTACAGAACACACGTTAATTGAGAAATCACATGCGCTGTATAGCATGAACGGGATACCGAGTGCAAGGTCCAAGCTGTATTGGCCAGTGAAACTATATACATTAAAATAAATTACTGTGAAATTAAACAAATATCTCAAGTACTCCAAAACTAAGTACCACATCACATTACAACTATAAAAGAATGAAATTATAAATCAGTTTTTGAAGTATGAAATATTAAACATTCAAACATACAGATATATAGGGTTAATAAAACGCCGGAAGACCCCTCTTAACTTTTGAACGGGTCATAATTATTAATATAATATATATAATTATTATAAGATTATTTGTCTGCTTCTTACCGATGCCGTGGCGTGATTGAAAACATCGTGTGGTAGGCCTACCGGTATTAATTCGTAAATGTGTTTGTGACTGTGCCACTTTTAAAATTTGACCTATTCTTTTTGGATAATACGTTCTTTGTATATGTACCACTTGATAATGCCGTATTTACGGTGAAACATGTAGTGGATTAAATCACTACAATTTAAACTGTTGACGACAACGTATGTACCTATTTTATTTAATACGCACAGTTCAGGGGCTACAATTCAATGGGGCTTTAAATTTAAAATATTTTGAGTTGGCCCCAAAATACCCCAATTTGGGTATTGGGGTATTGGGTAATGGCAAAGTTTTTCTGGTAATAAAAAAAATATATGCTTCCCATAAATGTAAAAGATAATAAATAATTATTGCCTATATTGGAGTTCTAAATTTTGCATTTTAATTGCATAAACAACATTTCTTTATGCCTAGATTGTAAGTAGTTCTCTAACTTATGGAAATATTAACCGGTCGCCTTATTTTTGCTGCTTGAGCTGCTTGACCTCTGTTTTGTGATTTAATTTTTTTTTTGTTTTATAAGGACATTACAACTAAGGAGTCAATGGTGCTTTATATTAAAAGCTTTTGAGTGACAACCAAAATAATCTCTTTTGGGGTCGTAGGTGAAGTAGTGACACTGGTCCAAAAAGTAGGAACATTTTTTTATCCTATGAAGGTGTTTTTTTATACTAGGCTTAGTTTTTTTAAGTATGATCCGTTAAAAAAGTAAGATCACCAGACTTTTTACTATCCATGTATATAAAAACAATGCATAATACAATTAAGCTGCTTACTCAGTGAATTGGTATAAATTATACACTATTTAGATGAAATAAGACAACTGGAAAACAGCTACAGTAAGTCGTTTTCAATCAATTCCGTGCTGACTTTGTGAAGATTAATGACTGGTGGTTTAAATCAGCGCATTCTTTTCCCTGGCGACTTGTTAGCTTAGTCTAACACAGGGTTGACACATTTAGATTTAAAGACTGGATTTTGCACTAAAATCCACACTACTCATTGTCAGTGGAAATCAAAACTAATGAAGTTTCTTAGAAGCTATTTGATCTACAACTGCATGAAATTTCATTCAGGTTATCCTTGATTATATTCTTTATAAATGTGTAGCTTTAATGTTTCAATCTTCAATCCAAATATTTTTAGAGCTTGCCATATTTCCAAAATATAAGAAATCTTGTTAATATTCCATTAGTAAATTCAAATTTTCTCAAGCAACGATAGTTACCAAATTAGAACATGGACAAGTAGTCATGACAAGCAAAAGAGTCAAACGTAAAGTAAATAAATATACCAAGTAAGTCTAATTATTGTGGTATATAAATTTGCAATTTACTACTTAGTGAATGTTAATCTTAGTCTTATCAATAAAAGTAAAATGGTCTGTAGCGGTACATCTAATTTGTAAGAAATAAATTCACTTTGTTGATCGGTCACCAAACTATTTTTACTCTGCTTACAGGTCATATTTATCACCATAAACATATAATATTACAATAAATGTGTAATTCAATGTAAAACATTTATTATAAACCGGTAATACAAATTATAATCCACCGTACGATATAAATGCCAACGGTATTTTGTAGTACATTGACAATACAAGTCCATAGCAATGGGCAAATCTATAATGTTTTTCGATATAAATTCTAACGGTTAGGCAGTACTGTGTATTAATAAATAAAACATAACTCGTATTTGTCTTATTTACCATAACATAAATTTATATACGAAACGCTTATTTTTTGTTTTGTAAGTGGTCATTTCGTAAATTGACATAAATTTGGCCGTTTTCCCTTGAGTTACTGTTCACGGAAATGGAAACCATAAAAGTATGACAAATCGGGTTTGATATTCACTTAAAAACTAAATTTAAGTCTAAGACTATCCAAGTTTTTAAGTTTATCTAAGAAAGGAAGGGTCATTATCTATCTTATATCCCTTTCCATACATCGTCTCATATGCCTCTCCAGTGCTTTCATAGATGTGAAAAATTTCATGAAATGTACGTCTATAATTTTTCATTTCAATGTTTTACATGTAAATAAAAAATTTATAACTTTCATATTGTGGAATAAAATTCAGTAGACACACTGTTTTGAGTTTAATGGTTTTGCTCAAATCACTTTTAGCATAGGAGATAGTTTATAAATTATAGTAGATGTAATATGGGTAGAGCGAGATGGAGCGTTTGTAAACAAAGACATAACTTTACTTCTTTCGAAAGGAAATGGGATATTTTAATCACCCGCAAGACAAACCTTTCGAGTATACAGTGTATACTTTCGTGATTGTGAAATGGCGTTATTTTATTAGTACGTAAGACTTTAAAATGTGTTTACAATAGTTAAAAGTTATTACAAAAATACTATTATCCTGGTTAATATTTTAAAAGTAAAAATTTTTGTAAATAAATAAATAAAAAAATAACTTTTATTCCACATATATTGAGGCTGAATTTAGTAATAAACCTCACTATTCTTCTATTTTCATTTTATTGTCATTTTGTTTTATTGTATTTTATAGTCCCTAGACATAAAATAAAACCAACAAAAGAAAATTAAGTAAGACATGCTTAGATACTGTTAACTCGTAAAATACAACGTGTATTTACTTTGATGTTAGGAAGCTAAATCATTCTTTCTAACTAAAGTTTTATTGGACGATTTTAAAATTCCAGTCACTATATTAAACAACTGGGAACATTCAAACATCTTATTCAGGGGTAGGGATACTCTCTGGTCTAATAAGAGGTTTATTTACCGGCTTGCGGACCGAAATGTAGGTATAAATTTACATCTTCTATAAACATATAAACAATGGTTCGAATAATACCGGAAACTACAATTTTAGGTTTATGTTGCACTTGCACAACCGAGTTTATTATATTTTAGCTTTATTCATACTGAATTTATATTTTACAATTTAAGTCAACCCTAAACTTAAATTACCTTGTAATAATTTACGTAACAATTCTAAGTAACGAAAATACACATGTGGTGCATGAGTCATATACAGGAGTCCTACGGCTGGTGTCCCCAAACTTTCACTTTTCATAAACTACTCAAAGTTTTATTTTAATTTTTTATCGAACTAAACTAACAACAAAATACATAAACATGACATTACTATTATTTAAAGCAGGTTAACGTAGTGTTTTGCTTGATTTAAAACATTTGAATTTATTAACATTGGTAGCAGAATGAACTAAAAACATGTTTCTGTATAACACCTTACGATATTATCCAATTTTACAAATATCCGGCAAAAATTATGATGAGTAAAGTTTTTGCCCAGTTGTGATCAACCTGAGTTATGGACTTTAACATGCTAAACGAAGGGATTTGAAATGCCCATTTTCTATTTTGTCGCAACTATCGTTTGATGGCGTAAAATCCCAGATGTGTAATACCAGGACTTCTGACATTCTTATGTGACTGGAACTGTTTGTATAATGGTTTTGGGTCGTTAGAAAGAGCTTCGTCCTTTCCTAGAAAGGTAATAAATAAACGGGAAAACCAAAGAGCAAGCAAACTATCCACCTTGTCTTTCTTGGAAAGCGTTTGTTTAACGACCCGTTACGGATCAGTAGTTCTCAAAGTGCATTCAATCAAGAATCACCTGAATACGAATTCTCCAGTGGTATATTTACTGAATCGGATTTAAATCTAGTTACTGGTCACTGTATCAATAATGCTTCACCAAATCTTGCTACACCTATTTTAATACATATAACATTTATACATACATCCTATTTTTATTTTAAAATAACAAAAAACCAAAAGTATTTATATTACATTACAAATGTATTATTCTTTTAAGCACCTTACATTAGTAAGTATTATGAACAAACGAGTTGATTTTCTTAAACATATATTTGAAACTATTAACTTATAATATTTTTTTAATGCCATTCTTTTCTCTGTTGCCATTCTTATACATTTTTTTTTTACAAGCGACTTGACTTTTATTTAAACATAAAATTGGAGTATACTGTAAAATTTAGGTTTCACAAATACTCAAGCTTCTTACGTCGTTGTGATTATTAATTATTTGCACTAAATATCCAGCCAATAATTAAAAGACAGAACAACTACAACTGCTTAGGTGGTAGTTAATATTATTTATTTAAGGAGTAACGTAAAAATAGTTCTAACTTGTTTAAAATACAGGATGTTCCAAAAACTGAGGGTCACTCGTTCAAAGGTGACTTTTCAAATGTAAGCATAGGTAATGGAGTAGACCATTTAAAAGCCCTGAAACAGACAAACATTTTGGTGGAAACAGAACTCACTTATCTACATCTGTTTCAAAGTGGCGGCCACTTATGTGAAAAATAGTAACATTTACGGAATACCCTGGCTAAACCACAAAACATATTTTTATTTTTATTCAAATTTCTTACTTGTAACCAGCTTTATCCTGATATACCACATGCCCGTATTTAAAACTTAATCAAAAATAATACGAAATACTCTTTTTGAAAATTGTTATATGCCCAAAATTAAAAAAGTCAAAAATAAGGTAGGTCAAAACGTATATAATTTCAAAGGTCTTAAAAATCTTAACAAATTTCTAATTTACATCAACCTCCTATCCTCTTTTTGCTCACATATGAAATACATGTTATTTTTACATAACTCTCACATAATTTTTACATGTTATTTTTACAAAACATTTATAAAAAAGACATCGGAGTATTTGAAATGGTTATACAGAAATAACATGTATTTCATCCGGGGAAATGATGAGTTTTGTTAATTCCGAGATTCGAACTAGTGACCCTCAGTTTTTGTAACATTCTGTATTTTAAACAAGTTAAAACTATTTTAACGTTAATCCTTGGGGTAAATTTAGTGTGAGATAATTTGATTTCATCCTTCTAGGTCAATTGATTTGTATGCAATCGGTTTGAGACACCTTACGTGAGACACACTGTAATAATATAACTGTAATTTCATAATGATAATGGGAATTCGTAGTCCTGATAGAACTTAGGTATTTACCTATTTTTTTATTTGGCTAATGAAATTTGTATGATATTTATATGGAAAAATAAACACTTATGACTTGAAACAGATGGCTCTTCTCGTATGCTTCTGTTTAGAATTAATTATTAGTGATGTTAAGCTTATGTTGTATAGTAAATTATCGTTAACCTTTTACATCATTAATTCAACTGAATAAATATTTGTTTTTGTCTGACCAGTGATGGAAAATGTCCTCAATACTTTCTCCTAAATATATTTATTCTGTAACCGCAACCAAAGAGCATCTTTACGATCTAAAAACACTCCATGAAACAGCTGTTTTCTTTTAGCAAGCGTAAACCTATTTTCTTCTCGCTGTTCCTTACTCTCCACACACTGAAGTAAAAAGTTGTTCCAGTTTTTCTGAGGAGCAACCGAACTTACTCGGTATTTGTAACCTTAATCTTGTGAGTTCAGCCAAAATGGATTAAAGATAGTTTTTGTGTTTTAATAGTATCCAAAATTGTAGTGTATGAAAATGTCGAGTGTAAAGTGTTTTTGTCCCACCATGCGTCACACGGGAATGTTCTAAAAGACTAGCATTACGCTCTTAATACATAAATAAGTTTTTTACGGTTAGTTAATTAGAATTAAAGTAAGTAAAGAAGGACAGGTTGTCGAAAGGAAGTTGTCATACAATTTTTTAAATGCTTTTGTCATACTTATTAAAACACTGATGTTTTCAATACATGTACTGAGATGCTAAACTTGTTCTTCTTGTTCCTTGGATAGCAAATATTAGCTTGATAATCTTTTCCTTCAAAGGAAAAAAAATAATTTGATGAGACTTTTTGGTTGAGGTCATCAGATGGTACTTCGCTTATAAATATGCATTAAACAAATTATAAAATGGTCGTAACTATTCGATAATAAAACTGTTACTATAGTATTTTGTTAGTTATTGTTGGATATCATATAAAGTTATTCAACAAAATAGTAGATTTTCTAATCGAATAGCCGGAAGTAGTCGATTTGGAAATCGTTAGTTATTGCTTATATCACTAACATAAACTGAACCGCTTATTATCTTAGTATTGTTTGCAGTATAAAGAAAAATATAGTTCACACTAGGACCAAAGGGGGCTTTCGATCCTCACAAATCTTCCACAAGCTTGAGCTTAAACTTGGACTTGGGCTTGTACCAAACATCTTTACTTTTGACCCATATGATAAAATATGCTGTTAAATATTACTTTTTGTCATCAAAGCGGTTACAACTCGCTTAGTGGTTTTGTAAATGGCAACATGAGGCAACGCTATTAAGAACTAAACATATATGATTGTAGGCTATCAGCATCGTGTCCCGGTGCAGTAAAAAAATGCCCAAGGTTTTGAAAAATCCAAAGATTTGAATACACTACACTATCACCATCATGGCATAAAGAAATCGAACACATGAATGATTCACGGAGAGTCACCAATTGTGGAAGAAGGTATATCAATGCAAGTATAGGGGATTGTAAGAAAACATGTTGCTGACATAGCCTGAAACTGAAATTTAAAAAACGGTAAACGTGTAAGGTATGTAAATATTAGTAATGTTATTTTCCACTTATAATAACTAATTACTATTTGTTATTTACCCAAAACAAACATATTATCAAATAGAAATTATGTGCTAAATCTAGCGACACATTAGCAGTGGGAGAAACATTTCGCCAAGGATAATCAAAACTGCTTTTCCGCCACACCAGTTTCCATGATGTACGGTTATGAGTTTAGTGGTTTTCTTTGTTTTTGACTGAAAATGTGAAATATTTCAATGCACTGCTTCCAATTTATCATCTTTGGTGAATATTCTACAAGAATCAAAATCTAAGCGTAAAGCTTGTATATATGTATGAATGTTTTTTTTTTTTCATTATTATAACGACAATTATTCCTTAAGTAGTGAGATAAAAAATAGCATTGCATTTAATGTCAGATGACCACTAATTAATGTCACTAATGGTTTTTAAAATAATTACTTCCTTTCAACAAATACGTTTTGAGAAAGGAATATGGAACAGTGACAGTTTATTGTTTATTCAACTGGCAAATATACAAAAATATAAATAAAACACCAGAAAATATAACAGAAACAAATATTTACTGTACTATTTTTATATCTTAATACTCTCTTCTATTAACAAACGCTTATAATCAATTTTATTTTTGCAAACCAATTGATTTTATTATTTGTGATATGTGTTTTATACCATTTAATTTAACAATATAACTGAGCGTTTTAATAAATCATTTAAATAGAGTCTTTATATTTTCATAATCAATTAAATATTAATATATTCCAAATACCCCCATTGTAGTAAACCTGCGTACTCAGCGAATTTACAATGCATATATATGGATATCACTACTACCTAGATCCACTTACCAAGTTTCAAAAAAAATATATTCATTAATAAGTAATATAGAGCATTTTATTTGTTCTCCATAATAATAGCATTATAATTGAGTACGCAGGTTTGCTGCAAAAAGGAAGATAAGAAATGTGTTTTTTTCAATTATCAATATAACTCAACCAGGTGAAGCTACATACCAAGTTTTATTAATTTAGGTTCATAACTAAGGGATATATAAAAGATTAAACAACTTTTTGATTAGCATATTACGTGTTGTCATTACTTACGGGATGTAATAAAAGAAGTCTTACAACACTTAAGAATATATTTACACTTATACTGATTCACATACAGACGGTAAACATATATAAAAGATGGTACAAGGCTATCGATTTTGACCAGGCACACCAGTCATCATCAGGCCAGTCATTCGTCAGTTCTCTCATTGGTCTGATGATGACTGGTGTGACTGGTCGAAATCGATAGCCTTGTACCATCTTTTATATATGTTTACCGTCTGTATGTGAATCAGTATAAATGTAAATATATTCTTAAGTGTTGTAAGACGTCTTTTATTACAACCCGTATAAATGTTTACTTGTTCTCCATATGAATAACATGGGGCCGAGTATGCAGATTTACTGCTACCAGGAAAAATCAATAAAAAACATTTTTGCTGTGCTAATATCAATATACCACAACGATTTGAAGCCACATACCAAGTTTCATCAATATACATACATAAATAATCGAAATATAACATTTTAATTATTTTCCATAAGGATAACATTGGACAACGTACTGTGAATATCACTGCAACGGTTGGACGTAAAACAACAATTAAAACTCCAAAATGATTGTTTTGTAGAGCTAAACTGATTGGTAGAAAGAAATGTGGAGTTGTTAGTGAAATTATCTGAGGAAAATCTAAAAACTGAAGTGTCTGTGTGAATTCTCTAGAAAGAACAACACCATGACTCCCCATTATGGGCCATGTTGTTGTTGCCGATGTACCAAATTTTGGCTCTATTGGTTGAGAAGTTTGTGATTATTTTATTAAAGGTCAGTGGGGGAGATCCCTTAAGTATTTTTTATCTGCCTTTTTGCTTTCGAATTTCATCTCCATCAGTCCAGTAGCAGATGCAAGATTTTTTAAATAAGTATTCTGAAGGTTTGGAGTGGGGCCCTAAAACACATTCTTAACGGGTATAGGCTTGTGTTTATTCTGATATATTAGATTTCCCGTGAAAAGCGAACAAGAACCCGTCCTTGACCGTGACCGACAGGTAGACAGACAGACAGATATTGAGATAAGACTTGTTTTGGCTTCCCGAGGGTGTAAAACTTGAAAATATGCAAAAATGTCATAATTCCAAGCTTTGTAAACAAGTAATATACAGAGAAAACTCTAATTTTATTTATATAGATGACAAGAGTATCACTTTAAAGAAAATGTGCCGCTAAATACAATAAATCAAATAATGAAACTTTTTCTGTAAAATTAGTTAAATTAAAACTATCAGCCTATCAACTTTGAATACATTTGTTTGAGCCCTTGAAATATTAATAATAAATAAATGCAGACCATACATTTTATTGGTATGATTAGATATATTTAATTTTATTTGTTTTTGCTAGTATACACCATTTAATTTGCATTCGTTATTTAACGTTGTTAGAGGACCTCGGTCAAAACCTCTAAAATAATTTTAAGCATCGAACGATTCGATCTTTTATACCAAAA
This sequence comes from Allygus modestus, assembly GCA_963675035.1. NCBI lineage: Eukaryota > Metazoa > Arthropoda > Insecta > Hemiptera > Cicadellidae > Allygus > Allygus modestus. The sequence continues at coordinate 88,144,966 of OY776112.1, read as the reverse complement.
TTTAAGCGAAAGCCGTTAGGCTCTCAAGGTGCTCCTGTGACGTATAAGGTCTTACATCTCTCTAAGCATAACACTATATTATTTTGAAATTTTAACTACATTCGGCTAATACCAGAGTTTTTTTTTTTTTTTTTTACGTAGGAGGAACGCTTAATGCGCGAACCCAAAGGAACAGTGTGGGACTCCCTCTTACGAGGTATACCCACTAAACCTCCTACGGAGCCGCGGGGGAAAAACCAGGCCGGAACCCTTATCGGACAACTTCGGCGCTGGCCCGCGTGTCTTGCGCCCAGACGGGTCACGTCACCGTTTCGGGAAACTTAGAGGTCACCTAAGCATCCCTCGTCTCGCTTTCCCCGAAGAACGGATTGCACGAAGAGCGCAACCGCTCTCCAGGAGTCTTCATCTCGAAGCATCGCCCCCACCACGACGTCCGGGGACAGATCGCCGACAGCAGAGACGAGCCTCCTCCTGTCTTCAGCGAAACGACTGCACCGGAAGAAAGTATGATGAGCATCATCCACCTTCTCCGGGCAGTACCTACACTGAGGTGACCTCACCTTCCCCATGCGGAAAAGGTATTCCCTGAAGTACCCGTGGCCCGTCAGGAATTGACACAAGAAAAAGTCAATTTCCCCAAATGCACGGCTCAACCACGGGCTTATGTCTCTGATGAGACGAAACGTCCATCGCCCTTCCAGTCCACCGTTCCAACGCTCTTGCCAAACTCGCAGAGTTTCGAGTCTGGCTTCCACAGCAGCTTGGTCTCTTCCAAGATCTGGAGCACGGCGAAAGATGTTCTGCCTCTCAGCGGCGAGCAGATCAAGGGGAAACACTCCAGCCACAACCATTACAGCCAGTCCAGACACAGTGCGATACGCACAGGCAACCCTAAGAGCCGCCCTGCGCTGAACGGAGAGAATTCTCTTACTGTGTTTTTTGACTCTCATGGCACCCGCCCACACTTCTGCGCCGTACAGGAGAGTCGCGTTGACGGTGGACATGAGAAGTCGCCTCTTGCTGGACCTCGGGCCTCCGACATTCCCCATCAATCTGCTGAGCGACAGAACAACCCTCGTCGCCTTGTTGCAAACCGCCTGGATGTGCTCCCACCATGTGAGGCGGCGGTCAAGCACCACTCCCAGATACTTCACCGCAGTCTTCGTCTGGACCTCCACGTCACCAACAGTCATAGGGATTACTGTTTGGATCCTCCGTCGCGTGAGCATGACGATCTCGGTCTTGGCGACCGCCAGCTCAAGTCCATGACCGCTCATCCATCTGTTGACCCGAAACATCACCTGGTTGAGGCGAAGCTGGGCTAACTCCGGATTCCGAGCCGTGATGACTGCGGCTACATCATCTGCGTAGCCCACGAGATAGGCTTGTGGTGGCATCTCGAGGCGAAGCACTCCGTCATATGCCACGTTCCAAAGGTCAGGGCCAAGGATCGACCCTTGCGCCGCGCCGGCGGTGACCACTTTGGAACGGACCCCTGCTTCTGTGCTATATAGCAGCCTGCGCTCCTTCAGGTAGTCCTGTACCACGACCAAGAGATAGTCGGGTACCCTGAAGTCCCGCTGCAACGCCTCGAGCATGTCCACCCAACGGGCCGAGTTAAAAGCGTTTTTAACGTCCAGGGTGACCAGCAGCACGATCGGCCTGGCCTGATGGCAGGCCGTGTCAGCCCGCTGGACGGCGCCCAGGACTTCAGCCACGGCATTCAAGGTTGAGTGGCCCTTCCGAAAGCCGTGCTGCCGGGGGGACAAGTCCCCAGCGGCTTCGACGGCCAACCTCAACCTGGGTTTCAGCAACCTCTCAAAGAGTTTACCCGCCGTGTCCAACATACAGAGTGGTCTGTATGCCGACGGGGACTCCGGGTCACCTTTGCCTTTGCTGATGAGCGCCAGTCTAGCTGTCTTCCAGCGTGACGGAAACACACCCGCCGCCAAACACGCGTTGAACATGCGCAGCAGCAGATGTGGGTGACTTCCCGCCACAACCTTTAGAGCCTCAACCGGAATGCCATCAGGGCCTGGAGCTCTGTTGTTGTGCATGGCAGACGACGCTGCCACGAGCTCCTGTTCCGTGAACAAAGGAACATCAGGCACCGGCCCCGTTACTCTTTCCTCTCGCCTCACAGGGTGACTTGGGAAGAGAGCATCGACGATGGCCGTGATCGTGCCTGCAGGCATAGAGGCACTGCTGGCCCCCATTCCCCCGAGCTTTCTCGTGACGAGCTTGTACCCTTTTCCCCATGGATCGGAGTCCACGTCCCGGCACAGCTCCTTCCAGCAGCGAGCCTTGCTCAGGCGAATTGCACTGGCAAGAGCTTTTTTCGCAGTCTTGTGCTCTGCCGACCTGGCCAAAGCCTCCGGTCGGTTTCGAGTTCTCTGCGCTCTTCTGCGAAGCATCAGTGCCGTTCTCCTGAGCTCCGCGATTTCGTCCGTCCACCAGTACACGTGGCGACGACCCCGGACAGGTTTTTTCCGAGGCATCGACGAGTCGCATGCACGCTCGATCAGCTGCATTGTGGAACCCACGAGAGCTTCGACCCGATCTCGATCAGCGGAGTCAAAGCGCTCCGTCAAACCGGCCTCGGGGCTACGACTGAGCCGCTCGACGAATTTTCCCCTATCCAGTTTGGCCTGATTCCAGCCAATTGGGTTTCGGGTACTGCATCGACGAGACAACTCGTTTTCTTCCAGATTGAAGGAGATGAATTCGTGGTCACTGGCCGTGTACACGTCCATCACCCCCCACCCCGCTACCAGAGGAAACAACCCTGCCGATACCAGCAGTTAACAAAAATAGTGGCAAACTAACATTGTCTTATAAAAGATTTAGGGATTTCGTTACTTTTATTTATTAGGTTCTGAAAGGGTTCTGAACCTTTTAGGCAAACATATGAAGTTTATACAGCGAGATAACACGTTGTCAATAGGTTAAAACTAAAACTGATTTTTATAATACTCTGCTATTAATAAATCTAAGAATCCTACCTGAAAAATCGATGTTTGCTTTTTTAATGCAAAATACTGAAGCCGGCTAATGTTACATCATTATTGTTGTACCCAAAAGAACGTGCTCTCACTCGGTGCTCTAAAACACAACAACAGATAAATTGTCAACAGTTAACGCTCACAACAAATCATTGCCAATAATGATGATTTACGTGCCTTTTTGTTGCGAACCCGGCTGTGCCAATTAATTAATAGTGTTGGAGTATTTATTCCTATTGTGATACCGTTTCTGGTTTATATTTGTATATAAAATTCTGTAAGCGAAGGTTTTAGGTCGAAACTGTGGGAGTTTGGCAGATCACAGGATGATGGGAGAGGGCTCAAATTAAAGATATTATTCCCAGAGACTTGGGAACAATAGCAATATTTCTAAAAAGTTACCAGCAAACGAGAAATAACGTAAAACATCCCCCACAAGAAAAGCAGGGGAAATCAAAAATGTCTGCCATGTCTACATTAAAACGCGTGATTAAGTGTATTTTTTGTTTACGAACTGACATTGTGTTACCTACTTAGAGGCTATCAACCCTTCAAGCCACTAGTAATGTAAAATGTTCACACTGTCCATTTCCATCGGTATTTAGTTAAGTTTATGCATAAGACTCCAAACTATTTGTTGTTTGACCATATAACCATATTACGCAATAGATAACATCTACAAAACTACAATATACAGTATACAGTAAAACCCCGCCGAAATAATGAGGGCGGGATCGTTCCGGATATCCATTTATTTTTTTTATAATCAACTGTTGCTATATCAAGTTTAATTTCGGAAAATTGCGCATATATCTTGCACGTTTTCCCACCGTAAGTTTAATTTCCATTTTGAATACCACGGATGGCTTTCAACTTATTACTTATGTCCACTACTAGAAAATTTTATTGTTCTTACAACAAGTAATGTAATACAATTGATAAATTCATCAATCGGTCATCTTAATATAAACTTCAATGTATATCATTGTAACTCAAAAACATATAAAATAATATTTCACGTTTCATAGATTACGACCTATTAAACATGAACTGTTTTATACATTTAAATGTCATGAGAATCTTGTAAATGGAGATCTTTTAAAACAACTACATAAAAATGACATAAAACAAAAGTTGTCTATAAAACACTACTCTTAAGGGCTGATAAACAATGAACTTAGCTTTTGCTTATTCACACTCCAATAGTTTAATTAAATGTTAAAATCTAAAGTTTACTTTTCTATCGTAGTTTTGTTTTAAAAAAGGTATATAAAATGCCATATTACTAACAAATTGTTTTAAAATATCTATTAAGCCTGGAGGATACAGTGCGTCTCTGCAACAATGTAGAATTATTTAAATTATACCCCTTTAAAATAAACACCTTTTTATTTTGTTACTAATTATGAACATATATCGAATTTATAATGTTCGTGACTCAACCCTGTAAGAGTATTTTCTTTTGTTTTTAGAACAATCTTCATAAAGAAAAATTAACCTTAAACAGTATATTCTTCTCTATTATGCTGCTAGGTATTAAGGGAAGATCTAGTCGCACTTCATCTTGTTCCATTGGCCTTCATCTGATAAACCTATCATCAACACCTATCTCACGATTGTCATCGACGAGTTGTGCAACAACAGTACCCAAGTCTTAATTGCATCAGACTTGCTTTTGGGTCTTCAAGTAACAACTCAGACCTTTAGATGAAAAAGTAGCTTCTGCGGGCGCTTTATTGAAATTGGCTTCACCAATTTGTGAAACAAAGTGATTCGACTCAAACTAGCGTAAACTAGACAAATATGACCGTTATTGTGAATAGAGCACTGAATTGTTATACTAAAAGTTAAGAATTATGTAATAGTGATTTAAATGACCTTTCAAACGAAAATGACGAGTCATAAGGTTTCACACAAAAATCAGATAAATTTCTGCCAAACGACAACAACATAAGGCAAAAGCATGATGCACACTGTATAGGTTTGTGTATGAGGAGTACCTTCAGGACTATTCCACTATATCAATCATTTCCACAGCCCAAGACCAAGACTGAGGAGTGACAGAAAAGTCGTAATTGCTGAACTAGATTTATTTTGTTTAACTTTTGTCTTTAGTAGTTCTAGTTAAATAAGTGGTTTTGATTTAATATGAAATATTGTTATACCGTTTAGTTGTATTCATCGAATATATATTGCCACTTGTTATTGTTCCCAGTGAACTATTTGAATAATTTACTTACAAGTAACCTTGGCCCTGTTTAACAATGTATTATTTTTTATTTCAGCCTGTGCACATTTTATGTTATTAGCAAAGCCAATGTTTATTATTTTCTCAATCTAGGTTTGGTTTTGGTTGGTTATTGTTTTATTATGACTTTGTAATTGTTTAAAATTTAGAGTTATTAATTTTCTCTTTGTACTTTTATTCTAATTATACTATTAAAATGTAGTTTTTTTATAAATATCCGGTAAAATGGTGTATTTCCGTTTATGGTAAATAAATAATTAAAAATTGTCCGGCAACGAGGAGAAAGGGATCTCCCCGCATCATTGCCTTGGCAATATTTCTGAAAAAATATCGTGACGTCCTAAAAGATTTACTTGTAACCACCCTATCGATACTTCTGTCCTCGTTGACGGACAATAAGTACAACCTTTTTAATCAGGCTAAGGTAATTTCTACAATGTCTTTCCAACAATAAAATTGGACTACTTTCTTTATCTGAAATATATTGAATGTTATGTTGACAACGATTATACTAAATACTGTCAAAAATAACAGACTGGAAGTGGTCGAGTGTTAGGATTCAGCTGTCTATATCAAAAAAATTAAAAGTATGATATTGTTGATGAAACAAAAGTAAATAGTGACCTAATTCCAAAGCCCTTTTAGAGCTATTGATGCTAGTGAAAGCTAATGATGCCAGTGAAGCTCTTAATACGCCAATTGAATCTGTATGAGAGGATGAGAACCCATTATACCATCATAGTTTGCAGATATATATTACTCCATTAATACTCAACTATGATTGCCATACATATCCTTAGGAAACATCTTTAGAACGAAAAATCCATTTTGCATCAATATTGAAATAAGATTATAATAATATTTAATCGTAAATTGTAAATAATTTACAAAATGAAGTTGACCTTATATTGACCAAATTTAAAAGCCTTAAGTAATATATAGCAATTATTCTAATATAGTAAAATGTAATGCATGAAATATAAAAGGATCTCAAATTAATTATATGTTACTTTTACAGAAAATAATAATGTAAATAATTAACCAAACCATGTAAAATTATAAAATAATAAATACAATGAATGAGGACTTTCATATTAAAGTGTAAGGGGAAAACATATAGTAAAATTATTATAATATCTATAATATATCTCTAATATATCTATAATATCTATAAAAAATTATGTTGGTTTGTTTTTTTGTATATATATATTTGAAGTTTAGGACTCGGACACCGTTTGCCATGAAACTTGGTACATGTATGTAAAATTTCACGGAGAAGGTTTTTAAGCCATCCATTTCGTCCTAACTAAATTGGGTTCCTCCCAAGAGGCCCAAAAGGTTTCCCATATAAACCTTATGGAAATATAATGTTTTTACATAAAAGCTATCGACATGTTTACTTGAACAGGTGATCTTGGTGATATTGGTTTTAGTAGGTAATAGGCAAAGGCATGAAAACGTCTGCCGGGTAAAAGATAGTTGTATATAAATATATGAAATTGAATGTAATACTTAATGACGTGATCAAAAGATTTGGGATGTTTACAATCATATAAAAATTGCTTTATATAATTTGGATTTTTAGTTTTTTTGGTGTGGTTATACTGAATTATATATTTATGTTTAATGTTAAATTAATTGCAATTAAATGTATTGTAATCAAAATGAAAGTAGAATGTCATTTGGTATGTCAGGTGAGTCAAAGTTTGAAGGAAGTGTTCCCCAAGATATTCTGGGCTTATAAACGACTCCAGTCCAAATCTAGGGTGGTATTTGGGCAAATCACCACCAATCGGGCAGCAACGACCCTTTTACTAAATGAGGCCTGCAGGTTTAGGATATCTTACGATTTACGATCACACATGCATATTTTTATGTGACCTCGTGCTTTGAGGGTTATTAATGGTGCATTTTTTCTTTATAATGACGCCAATATTTGCCAGTTATTTATTCAACCTTTATGATTTTTAAATCAATACTATTAGATTTTATGACGGCTAAGGACATATTTCCTTTTGTTTATATTTAACAGTATATACAAAGGCGTAATATACATTATTCTACAGAGGAACTCAAGCCTGTAAGTTATTTTGTTATACATTTTTCTGCTATTTAAATTTGACAAATGAAAAAGAATGTAAACCTATGGAGCCTTAAAACTGTAAACTAATCTTACAGTTTTAACAAAACGTTATTACGAAAACCCAGTTTCTCTTGATTTATTCCAGATATTTCGTTGAGTACCTATATTATTTACCAAAATCGAGTGAAAAAAAAAACACTGAGTATGCTGGCCATTGATTAATAGCAGTGAATCCAAAGAAGGATCTAATAACTCTCTACCTAATTATTTATGAAAAATTAGATTAGGTATAAGCAGCTTGGACTTGAATTTATAAATGAAAAATATATTCCAATTGGTTTTAAAGTTGCAGTATAGTTGTGTAAGTCAATAACTGAACATGGGCTTGTTGAAATATATATTGCCAAGTTCCAACTGTTCCAAAAGGTTACGTTAGATATATTGGGTATTCTAGCTCCAGACAGTCTTAAAAGCAACCACTACACAGTATTTTGGGTTCACTAGCATGTTCTAGACGCTTAACCAGATTAACTTGTACTATTGAGGTTATTTTCCCTTTTTGCCGTAATCATTATTTATTAAGTCATTTAGGAAACATGGGTAACTGAATGCAGCCTTTTAATAATTACGAATGATGTAAGCAGAGACTACTATTAGTTGATATTAGGTATTAATATTGATGACATTATATATTTTATACTACAGTACGGTTTTTTTACGAACTGTAATCTACGAATTTTATGTCTTTGGGAGGTATACGGTATATTTTTGAACTGATGCCAAGTATAAATTTAATATTTTGGTCGTACATTAAATATTAGGCGAACGCCATATAATGGAATTATTTTAATGTGGCATGCGTTATTATCGTTTTATTACTCAATACATAATTTAAATGATATTTCATTAGACTTTTTCAAGGATTAGTTATAATGATATTTCATGCTAAGTTTTTCATCGTGATATATTAACTAAACATAGATGTTTTAAAAGAAGTATGTATCTCTTGCCCTCGCCGAGAATATACAATTTTTTTAAATAAGCTAAAAATAAATTTATGCATTATACCTATAGAGGATTTTTAAAAGAGGGATGTATCACTTGCCCTCGCCGAGAATATACCATATATATTTTTTTTAATTAGCTAAAACCTCATTAATGCACTATACCTATAAAGATGTTTTAAAAGAAGGATGTATCTCTAGCCCTCGCCAAGAATATACAATAAATATATTTTTTTAATAAGTTAAAAATAAATTTATGCATTATACCTATAAAGAATTTTTAACAGAAGGATGTATCTCTTGCCCTCGCCGAGAATATACCATATATTTTTTTTAATAAGCTTTAACTTAATTAATGCATTAGACCTATAAAGATGTTTTAAGAGAAGGCACTATCACTAGCCCTCGCATTGGAAATACTATCTTAATTAATGTTTGTATATGCTTCAATTCAATTACAGCATACCTATAGTGATGTTTGATAATTATTCCAAATCAATAGCCCTCGAAATGGATCAACTCTTCTTTTATATTAACAATGTTTTTCATTTTACAACTTTTGGTACTTTTTAGACTATATAACTTATTACCCTTCATGATCGATTCCCATTACTGCGATCTATCGGACGATATCGGGAGAGAAGCAGCGGGTACAGATTGAACTGTCAACCATGTACAATTTACCCTCCTCCTATTTCAATAGTTCAACACCCCTTGGCCCGCCGAGCAGGTTCTTTAGACGAAGATTCAGGCGGTAGCACTGTCTGTCGGGGGTGTGAATTGCCGCAAGGATCTGAAATTACGTTACAATCGTGACTACAAACTAGATGGTTATACTATCACAACTGTTACGTTATAGGTTTATCCAGTGGATTAGTTATTTGAATGAATACGTATCCAAATCAAAAAGTGTACTTACCAACTTTGCCATATCAGTCCTGTATCGAATAGCCAATTTACTTGTACTACATTGAAGAAACTTAACAAAATGTTTATTGTCTTCGAGACGATTGTGTTGTGGGGAGTGAGTTCCTATATTTTGCCGTAAATGTTAATAGGCCTATGCAATAACGATGCTGAGTGTGATTTGCATACACACATTACGTTATTCCCATATTTATATAAACAATGGGCATTCAAAAGTGAATACATTATGATGATTTTGAGGTTTAAACAATGTTAAACTTAACAAGTTATAGGTTTATCCAGTGGAAAAGTTATGTAAAAGAAAATGTATCGAAAACCAAAGGTGTACTTACCAACTTTACCAAATCGGTCCTGTATCGGACATGCCTATTGAACTCTACTTCATTGAATAAACTTAACAATATGCTAATTTTCTTGAAAACGATTGGGTTGTGAAGAGTGTGTTCCTTGTTCTTTCCGTAAAGCTTAATAGGCCTGTGCACTAAGGACGCTGAGTCTACAATGCATACACACATAACGGTATTACCAAATTTGGATTTACTTTGAGCATTCCACAATAAAGACATTGAGGTGATTTTGAGGTTTACACTATGTTAGACTTAAGAACCAGGACTCAGATACAACTGAGGATTTTAAGATTTAAACTATGTTAAAATTAAGAAACACGACTCAGTCACTACTGAGGATTTTAAGGTTTACACTATGTTAGACTTAAGAAACACGACTCAGTCACTACTGAGGATTTTAAGGTTTACACTATGTTAGACTTAAGAAACACGACTCAGTCACTACTGAGGATTTTAAGGTTTACACTATGTTAGACTTAAGAAACACGACTCAGTCACTACTGAGGATTTTAAGGTTTACACTATGTTAGACTTAAGAAACACGACTCAGTCACTACTGAGGATTTTAAGGTTTACACTATGTTAGACTTAAGAAACACGACTCAGTCACTACTGAGGATTTTAAGGTTTACACTATGTTAGACTTAAGAAACACGACTCAGTCACTACTGAGGATTTTAAGGTTTACACTATGTTAGACTTAAGAAACACGACTCAGTCACTACTGAGGATTTTAAGGTTTACACTATGTTAGACTTAAGAAACACGACTCAGTCACTACTGAGGATTTTAAGGTTTACACTATGTTAGACTTAAGAAACACGACTCAGTCACTACTGAGGATTTTAAGGTTTACACTATGTTAGACTTAAGAAACACGACTCAGTCACTACTGAGGATTTTAAGGTTTACACTATGTTAAACTTAAGAAACACGACTCAGTCACTACTGAGGATTTTAAGGTTTACTCTATGTTAGACTTAAGAAAAACGGCTCAGTTACAACTGAGTATTTTAAGGTTTAAACAACGTTACACTAAAGAAACACAAAACTGTTACAATTGAGTACTTGATTTAGGTTTGGTTAGGTTAGGTTACTAAATGTTTATGCCACCTATATTGCTGCCATTTCATGAATTTGTATTGTGTACTGTGACCGTTCAAAGGATTAATTAGTGAACGGCAGAAGTACAAATTTTATTCGGTACTGTTGCCATTATATTGATTAATAATTTAGCTAAAACTTCATTAATGCATTAGACCTATTAAGATGTTTTAATAGAAGGATGTGTCTCTTGCCTATTAACTAATGTTATATTGATACATATGAATAATGCAATACTAATAATTTAAGTAATGTACTTGTTGTGTGATTTACTAAGTGTATTGAATAAAGGTTTTACAATACCATATATGTGTTTGTAGTTATTGAATTCTAACCCTAGTAGATGATCTATTTTGATAAAACGTAAAGGAGGTTGGTACTATACAAAACAGTTGAGCAGAATAGTTGTATGTGGCTGAGAGGTATATGCCGTATAGAGAATAAATAAGTCATTGACCAGATATAATTTGTAGTACTGCCACTTCTAAAGTTTACTGTCGATGGCAACAGTACGGAACATTTTTCAATTGCATTCAAAGTGTTACCAAACTACTGCCGTCTATGTATTTTCTTTGTGAATTGCTGTTGTACGGTAAACTCAGTAGGAGTACTACCTTAGGTGTACTAGGAGTTTCTAGGAGTTGGAAACTTCTAGTGCCAATGCCACTGTGCCTCAAAAATTCGTTGCATCAAAAGTTGTATACCAAGGGTTACAATAACAAAAACGTATTGCAATGTGCCACATTATTCAGTCGTTCAATGACTTAGTAAATTTCGTTCCTCTTGGCCGTGAATAAACGGTCTACGTTGAGCTGCCGTCCAATTACTGTTACTGAACTGGACGAGTCATAACTCAAATATAATTCGTTGAATTACTCGTCAATATCGAACGTTTAAAATTATGTAGCAGTCTTTAAGTATGTGCAGCTATTCTGGCGTTCATTCAGTGGTATACTCTTAACATCAATCATTTATTATCAATTGGTTTTCCTGACTCACGACCCATACTATTTACTTAGCAATTCCAACAGTCTCTTCACAATATAGACCGATAATTCAGTGTATTATGGCTATTATGGCGTTCATTCAGTGGCAAACTCAAATATATTTGAAGGGTTGGGTTGGGTATATATAGGGGAAGGGTTGCAGGCATGGGAAAGGGTTGTTGGCTGGTACTAGGCGTGGGCATGGAGGTGGGTGGAGCCTCCCTTTACTGCTACTCAAGCTCCTCTTCGGCAAACCATCATTGGGTATTCATATGTTACCACGTTATATCCTCCATGGTCGATTTATAAGTGGTTCTTGTGAGCTGCGGAGTATCATTATAACTGTGATCCATTCTTCAATTTTAGGAGATTCACCATAATCAGAGTTGGAAGTGCTATAAGCAGAGTATATAATTTGTGTGTCCGATTGTTGACTGGCCGGGTGATAATGAGAATAACAGTAGTGGAGAAACCACAAAGAGGCATACTATTCGGCGCTTTTTCCCCATGTTATTCTTATGGGGATCAGTTTTTGGACCGACACCCGATCCCGCCTATACTAATAAGCCACAAGTTTCCTTGTTGGCCTGTACTAATACCCAACCCTTGCCTATATTAAATATATTGTCCCCATCCCTCCTCTATATTTTTAAAAATTAATTTTCAAATTCTAAAAAACTATCTTTAGTGTTTATGGTGTGATTTGTTTAAAACTTGGATATGTTATTGTCATAGGCAAGTGTTTTAATAAATTCCACTTACATATCCCAAATTCACTATTACGGTCAAATTAAAAATTATTTTTGAAAAATACTGCCAATTGCCAACTTCTTTATTTACTGTCCGATTTATTTAAAATTTGGATATGCTATTGACCTAGGCGAGTGTTTTAATAAATTCCACTTACATATCCCAAATTAACCATTACGGCCAAATTAAAAAATATTTTTGAAAAATACTGCCAATTGCCAACTTCTTTATTTACTGTCCGATTTATTTAAAATTTGGATATGCTATTGACCTAGGCAAGTGTTTTAATAAATTCCACTTACATATCCCAAATTCACCATTACGGTCAAATTAAAAAATATTTTTGAAAAATACTGCCAATTTCCAACTTCTTTATTTACTGTCCGATTTGTTTAAAACTTGGATATGTTATTGTCGTAGGCAAGTGTTTTAATAAATTCCACTTACATATCCCAAATTCACTATTACGGTCAAATTAAAAAATATTTTTGAAAAATACTGCCAATTGCCAACTTCTTTATTTACTGTCCGATTTGTTTAAAATTTAGATATGTTATTGTTATAGGCAAGTGTTTTAATAAATTAGCCTTACATTTCCCAAATTCACTATTACAGTCAAATTAAAAAATATTTCTGAAAAATACTGCCGATTGCCAACTTCTTTATTTACTGTCCGATTTGTTTAAAATTTGGATATGTTATTGTTGTAGGCTAGTGTATATGCACCATCCACGTTTTACAAGTATTGCGGTTAAATTTTAAAAAATTTGGAAAAATACTGCCAATCGGCAACTTCTTTATTTATGGTCTGATTTGTTTAAAATTTGGATATGTTATTGTTGTAGGCTAGTGTATATGCACCATCCACGTTTTACAAATATTGCGGTCAAATTTAAAAAATATTTTGAAAAATATACTAACAATTTCAAACTTCTTTATTTGCTGTCTGATTTATTTTCGGATATGGTACCAATACTGTCTAAATAGTAATGGATTGATTACATGCTGCACTATGTGATTTGTCTTTGGCAATACACTTCCAACACATTTCCTGTCTAATATCTGGCCGGTTGTATCCAGCACAATTTACATTTATGTTTTACTTTACAACAACACAATGAGATGTCTATTCTGCTGCTTATACAACAGATCTATGTATAGGTCTTGTAGAATGTGCGTATCTGTATTAAATACATATATTACTCTACTGCACAGGATGTAGGGTTAAATAGTACAAAACCTAATACAAGGACTAAGAATAGACAGTTATAGAATTTCGACAATTTGGGTACTAATGTTAATATGTTAATTATATTGAGACTATAAACTTATTTAGTCGAATTTGTGGGTATTCCATATTTGCATATGGGTGTCCACTTACATGTTACACTTACCACTCGCCTATGTTTATATACAATATATATTTACAACCTCTATATGCCTATAGTGTTATCTGTCCTGTTTACATGTTTCTGCTACTTTTTTGTATAAAAGAAATGTACTCTGTTAGCCATTTATTGGGAAATTGTATTAAACCTACTAACGAAAGATTCGGTATATGGTTTTTATTAGAAAATCTACGTAATAATAACCTTCTTACAGACATAGGTAATATAAACTATTGCGAGGGCGAACCAAAATTAAATAACTTAACATCTATAACGGATGCGTTTTGTGATAACATAATGTTAGTTAAGATAACCAATGTTACGGATTGTGATGGGGACGTTCGGAATAAATTTAAAGTTAAGAAGGAAATATGTGGCTCGTTTAATAGCTACTTACGAGGAATATTTAAAAAGTTCTCTTTAGCTCGACATGGTGTTGTGGCCAAACTACCATTCTCCCAAAGCGAGGGTGTGTTACAAATAATAAAGAAAGATATTGACCAAATTAAACAAAAGTATGATGATCCTATAGCAATTCCCTATAAAATAGAGCTTGCAAATGTTAAAATTAAGGATTTGTTGGAAGATCTTCCAAAGATACTGCAAGATCTGGAAAAAGAAATGTACTATCTTATGGATTTCGATATAACACTAGATTTGGCTGGAGGAAATGTGCCAATATCTTACAGAAAACTTTTGCTACCAAGGGGCGAATGGATATAATGTTATTGTAGATAATGTTAGTAAAGATTGTTTAACATGGTTTAATGTAAATAGCAGGGTAAAAATATATAATAAATTTATATGCCAGATTACAAGCCCTGGAGTAATTAAAAGTATAGGAAACCATATAATAAACTTTGTAAACTGTCCAGATGCGAGACTAAAAGAAACGTTCTCGTCTAAACTAGCTAGAGAGAATGGAATAACAAGGTTAGAGGCAACAATCTATTGTAGAGGTTTTGGTAAGGGGTTTGAACCTTTAAGAGATTGTTTAAGTCTAATAGAAGACAACAAACGGTACTTTCAAAATGCTCCATTCTATGCTGTACCTCTGCATAAGATGCCAATCAATTACAAAACAGTTGTTGTTTAGTGTTTAACGATGCATATTGGGGTAATAGTAATACGAAGAAGATAACTGGAGTACAACTAAAACTGCCAAAAGATAGTACACAAAGGGAAAAGTTAATAAAGTATGCTCTATCTGCATTTAGCTTTAACTGTTTACCAACTAACTACGTGGAGGTAATAGAGGAGGATGCCATAAGTGTAAAGCATAAGTGTTACATCAAATCTGGGGGCACATGTTTTACAAAATCAAATACACCTTTCTCCACTATACCTAAAAACATCAATTTAGAAGAATTAGGCTTAGTGGAAAGTCCTAACCTTACTCCCTACGTTTTAAGAAGCCGGACCAATAAACTGTACCCATACACTATTAAAGAAATAGAGCCACTTTCCAAGCCTTTCTTAGAGAGTTGTTCCAAAAAGAGGAAATTGGAATTAGAAGACATTGGAATATGTGGAAAATACTGTTGCAGAGGAATACAAAGCACAGTTGGCTAAAGAAAGAAGGGAAAGAGAGGATAAATTAAAAGATTACTTCCTGCGACGTTGGGAGGATCTAGAGCATTATGGACATTATATAGTGTATGCGTTTGTAGTAAACAAGTTTGTGGGAGTGTTGGCAGAAAAGGATGGACGGGTGTATACTATGTTAAAGGTGTCTGTAAAACTGTATTTATAGAGATAAATAAGAATAGGCAAGGCGTGTTGCCATACAGTGGTGATTTGGACATTATTTATCCACCTACCAACGAGCCACTTGCAAGCTTTAACACTAACGGAACCGCAACATTTTATGGCAATTCCTTTCCAAAAATAGAAAACCTAAGTTTCCGTAACAATGTTGGACAAGAAGACATAGAGATGCAAGATATTAAAGGCAATGTTAAATTTAAAGAATGTAGTAGACTGGAGGATTTGGAATATGGTGCGCTATTAAACAAGTCCAACATAGGGGTAGAAAAAGATATATTGTACAGTTTGAAAATATTTGTAACCTTTATGTCTCCAACCACTGGCTGGAAAGGGAGCTAGAATGTGGGAAATTTGATTTTAACTACAAAATTAAAATTAAGTTGGATAAAATAAAAACTACTCCAAACAAGCACAAAGAAAGATTAGTGTTTTGGGTTTTAAAAATTTATTTGTTGTTATCGCATTGGCTTAAAACATATCCAAAATTTGTTCTGACCATAATTGTGGATATATATTACTTATCAGCTGGATGTATATAATAAGCTTGTATTTATTTTTTTTTAATCCAACCGTAATAGTGAATTTGGAAATGGGGTATTTACTTATGCAATGGCCAGTAATATATTGCAGTCATATCCAAAGTTTTGTAAAAACACAAATACCAATGTTAGTTTTTAGGTTGCGGCAAAACAAACAACACATCAACTGTATTATAGGTGGAAATAATATTGTAATTTTAGATATAATAGTTAGGGGCTATAACATATCCAAAAATAAATCAGACAATAAATGCTTAGGACAATATCCAAAGTGTAGGCAAATCGGACAATAAACAGCAAAGTCAGTTTTGGGATTACAGCAAAATAAACAAACAAAAAGACAAAATACTGTATTATAGGGGGTAGTGGGGCGTGTGGTAGTGTGGTCTTGTTACCTATATAAGAGCTATAACATATCCGAAAATAAATCAGACAGCAAATAAAGAAGTTTGAAATTGTTAGTATATTTTTCAAAATATTTTTTAAATTTGACCGCAATATTTGTAAAACGTGGATGGTGCATATACACTAGCCTACAACAATAACATATCCAAATTTTAAACAAATCAGACCATAAATAAAGAAGTTGCCGATTGGCAGTATTTTTCCAAATTTTTTAAAATTTAACCGCAATATTTGTAAAACGTGGATGGTGCATATACACTAGCCTACAACAATAACATATCCAAATTTTAAACAAATCGGACAGTAAATAAAGAAGTTGGCAATCGGCAGTATTTTTCAAAAATATTTTTTAATTTGACTGTAATAGTGAATTTGGGAAATGTAAGGCTAATTTATTAAAACACTTGCCTATAACAATAACATATCTAAATTTTAAACAAATCGGACAGTAAATAAAGAAGTTGGCAATTGGCAGTATTTTTCAAAAATATTTTTTAATTTGACCGTAATAGTGAATTTGGGATATGTAAGTGGAATTTATTAAAACACTTGCCTACGACAATAACACATCCAAGTTTTAAACAAATCGGACAGTAAATAAAGAAGTTGGCAATTGGCAGTATTTTTCAAAAATATTTTTTAATTTGACCGTAATGGTGAATTTGGGATATGTAAGTGGAATTTATTAAAACACTTGCCTAGGTCAATAGCATATCCAAATTTTAAATAAATCGGACAGTAAATAAAGAAGTTGGCAATTGGCAGTATTTTTCAAAAATATTTTTTAATTTGGCCGTAATGGTGAATTTGGGATATGTAAGTGGAATTTATTAAAACACTCGCCTAGGTCAATAGCATATCCAAATTTTAAATAAATCGGACAGTAAATAAAGAAGTTGGCAATTGGCAGTATTTTTCAAAAATAATTTTTAATTTGACCGTAATAGTGAATTTGGGATATGTAAGTGGAATTTATTAAAACACTTGCCTATGACAATAACATATCCAAGTTTTAAACAAATCACACCATAAACACTAAAGATAGTTTTTTAGAATTTGAAAATTAATTTTTAAAAATATAGAGGAGGGATGGGGACAATATATTTAATATAGGCAAGGGTTGGGTATTAGTACAGGCCAACAAGGAAACTTGTGGCTTATTAGTATAGCCGGGATCGGGTGTCGGTCCAAAAACTGATCCCCATAAGAATAACATGGGGAAAAAGCGCCGAATAGTGTGCCTCTTTGTGGTTTCTCCACTACTAATAACATTCACTGACTTCGTTAACACTGCCTGTCTGTAAGGCGGTCCTGTCTGTAAGGCGGTCATGGTGTCTTGCTGTGGGACAGGCAGCCAACATCTTACTGACGTATGTGTCTGCCAACAAGTCCGATATTGAATATAATTCAGTGTATTACAGTTCACACTCGTACCGTTACAATTATATAGTAAATATAGAGCTTGTGCTGTTAAACTGGCTCTCATTCAGTTTTAAATTTTAAAAGTTTATCTGTTACCTTGACCAGTATTTCGAAATTTGACCTTAAACCATTTACTGAAATAACTTATCAGCCTTGCCAATTAATAATTCGTTGCATCAAAGGTTGTATACCAAGGGTTACAATAACAAAAACATATTGTAATGTGTCCCATTATTCAGTAGTTCAATGACCTAGTAAATTTCGTTTCTCGTGGGCATGAATTAGTGGTCTACGTTGAGCTGGCGTCCAATTCCTGTTACGGTACTGGACGAGTGCGAAATCATATATTCTGGTCCTAATATCCTTTAAAGGGTTATGAATCTGTAAGGTTAAGCCTAAAAAATATATTGGCTTGAGTCAACACGGGCTGTTAGTAGCGCAGCAAAGCATTATTGGTGCGCATCACGCGACCGAAAGCCCAGTAAGTTGTATGACTTATAATGATGTTGTAAATGGAATATAATTCAATGCATCCCACCTCGATATAGAACGTTTAAATATATGTAGTTGTTATAACGTATGAACAGCTATTATGGCGTTCATTCAGTGACAAACTCAAATATATTTATGACATATTATCAATAGGTTACCCTTACTCACAACCTATACTATTTACTACGAAATGCCAACAGCCTTTTCACATTATCTACCGATTAACGACTACTGACTACTGGTGCGATTAATGATTCTAAAGTGGGCAAGTGTGTATTCGATAAGTTCGAATTATGCATGACAATAATAGACGGTTCGATAACACCTATAAGACGTAGTACGGCCGTTTAAGAATACGAACTTGAGTGGCCGTACTTCATTATAAAACTGAACTGTAAGATTCGTATATATTTACACCAGTTACTACTGACTACGAAGCTGAACCAAAACCAGGGATGAGTTGTAAGTTTATTAGCTAACTTTAATATCAGTATCTCATATGGTGTTGGGTTAATGTAACCCATAAAATAATTAAACTCATTTTTCAGTTGAAACCTGATTGATATGGTAGTTCATCGTCTGCGTATCATTGGTGAATCCATACGAGATGTTGTTTTAATGTTTTTAGAAAAACGATTAGAGGTATTGTTGTTTAATTAACTTAAACTACTTAGGTATCATGTTAGACAAGTGGTGAGGTATAAATCAAGTTACAAGTTATCATCATAAACTATATATTGATGTCAAAATATTTGATGGTTAATGTTCGGTTTGCATTACGAAGTACACCCGTTAAGTACAAATTTACTACTGGCTGCACTTAATAATACAATTCAAGGAGCTGGGGAAGCGGCATTACTGATAGCGAGCTGCGAGTATCGCGCCCGCTGGCCGTGTAGTATTCATGTACTATAATGATGTCATAACTGGAATATAATTCATTGAATTACTCGTCAATATCGAACGTTTATTATTATATAGCAGTCTTTAAGTATATACAGCTATTCTGGCGTTCATTCAGTGGGACACTCTTAACATTAATCGACAGAGATATGATTAAGAAGATATCGTTGAAGTACGGTGTATTGGCCCAGGTAGTTGATGAAGCGCCTTTGGAGGGATATATTGAAGGCCCGGAGATAGTCAGCGTGACCGAGTTCGTGGAAGACGAGGAGGAGCAGCAGGCGTTCTTGAACGCCAGTATCATCAGCTGGTTCGCCCATTGCTGGCCCCAGTACGAGTCATCAAATTCAATTAATTCAATTAATTTTGATTAGCACTCCAGCACTCCACCTCCTTGCATACACAGAATTTAGATGATCCAGTTCTGAAACAATACATATATTGCCATTACTTTTCAATTAAGAAATTATGGACTATTTGTTGAGTGGGTTATTATAATACCCTTTAAATTATTAACATGTATACTCATTGTTGCCCGTGAAATTGCTGGTTTGTTATATTATGATGTGTGCTATAAGTATGCTGTAATAATAGGTTGTTAGTTACATTACGGTTAATGACCATGCCTCAATTAATGACTGTAAATCACTAGGAGTGATTCCTTAATATTGATGACACTTAGATATGAGTTTATTGAGAATCACTGACAGGATGACTATTGTTTTGTACTCATTGTCTAGTAGCCCAGCTAAAAGATGGTGGATACAATTATTTTATATTTTTATTAAAAAATGACAAACCTTCTAACAGGGGCTGCCGTTCCGAGGATGGCGCTGTTCAACGAGTCGTCATTGACTGGCTGGGCTTGGACAAGATTGTTGGTCATGTGCAAACAAACACGCTGGAGATCCAAAGTTGCAATGGATGTTGGTGGGGAGTGTTGGGCCGCCATGAGCTGGTTGACCTGGTGAAGCTGGGTGAACCTTTCGATCTCGGATTGCAATGTTGCCACCAGTCTTTCATTCTTATCCTGTTAACAGTTTTAATTAGAATAATACGTTATACAAACATGAATTATATTATGACATTATCTTGTTTTTTTTTACATTTTCACACATTAGATGATTTATTACTGTTTAATATATTGGAATCAGTTCTGTATTTAATATTTATGTTATGGCAAAAGGTTAAGGCTCAGGCAACACTAAGTGACATAAATAGAGAGATGATATATAAACAGAGTATGTAGGTGCCTAATATTATTGACTGAGAGCAAGAGGCATGCAATATTATGGTTGAGGACTTGCTTAATTGATGGACACAAACAGATAGAGGTGGGTATGTAGGGATGGATGATTCAGATTGTAGTTAATGGAGAGTACTACAGAATTACAGTTATATACTTGCCATAACCCTGGTCAGTCTCTTTTCAAGTTTAGCTGTTTCCAGGCGATGTTGGGTTATACTGCGTCCAATGGTCTGCTGGACCAGTGACCTCTCCCTAACAACCCCCGCCCTAGCACCTTTCGGTAGATCCATGCCGTATCGAGTTACTAGTTCGTGGAATTGTTCCGTGCGCTCACGATCGAAGATGCACTTCGGATATCGGACATTTCCTGTAAGATAGGGATTATATTAGCTAAGTGTCACGTAACAGTTTTATCAGTAGACATAAAATCAATTATACATTGATATTAATACATATATATGAAGATAGGATAGATTTATTTTTATTCTAAAGAATGTTTTGGCAGTTTATTGATTTAATTAATAATTAATGATTGTATGATTAACGGTGAAATCAATTTCACATTATACTAGTTTTTTTATGATGTATTTAATAGCAAAGCTTGTATGAATATGTTATAATAGGTTATGGAGTTCTTGATCGTGTTATTAGACTTTTAATTAGATTAGTTCCGATAGTTACGATTTGATCTGCAGTGGTTAACACTATGTATACATTTCATTGTTGAGGGGTTAATATTATACGCATATCTATTTTTTAATAAGATTTGAAATTATAAAACTCAGGCCCCTATTATGATGAATTATTAACGATAGCACTCACGTATGGTATGGCACTGACGCTGTTCTAGGCCACTTGACACGGCACGGTGAATAGCGACACCAGCGATATAGTTGTACTTTATGATTATTTTACGTCCAACGTCCTTCATCTTCTTGTTTACGGCATCTCGCTCGCCATGTTTGAGGTCGAAAGTTGGTGATACCATAGAAATAACTGCCCCACATAAAGGTCCAGGTAGGCACTCGGCTGTTTTGATACTGCCTCGGTTCAGTCTAGAGGTCCACAAAACATTTTCACCAACATGTTGCAATAACTTCCATGGGCCAAAGCGAAGATAGAGAACGTACTGAATTGCATCTTCACAGATGCTCCTGGCCCCTGTAACAGAAACATACAACATATATAGGTTATGCTGATATAGATTATAACAGATTTTTTGATTTAACAAATTTTATCATAGCATGTACTCCTCGGACGGCATGTTCACTTAAGATATATTTTTACACATAAATTATCGATTTAATTATTTTGTCAAGAAAATAACCACACACAATTATTTAATATCTGGATACATTATTATTGGTTTGAGGTCCTCGGGTCTTAAGATGGGTGAGCTTATGAACACATGAGTACAAGAATAACTTGTTTTTAACATATATTTTTTAATAATACCAATTCATTTACAGTAGGCTTAACTGATACCAACAGTTACCAAATTCATCATGTTACTGAATCAAAAATACGCCATGTTAGGTGAGTCATTTGTGATATACCCAGTTGATAATAAATTTAAAATTGCAATAAATATTAAAGTTAATTCAATGAGAAAAGTTTAAAATTTTATATATATGTGAAATGAAATTAAATATATTTATGAGGTGGTGACGAAGATTTAAATGTAACAAACGGGAGAGGAATCAAATATCTGTTGTACACTTCGTCTTAAAACCTAAATAATTTTAAAACATTTTGAATTAACTCAATGCATTGATGGTTATTGTGACAAATTAACATCATTATTTAATCATCCGAATATTCATATGATCAGTACCATTGATGGCCATTGATGGCTTTTAATTAAATTATGGGTTTATTAATTTCTAACAAAAAATCCAACGTTAATTAAAAACGTGACATCAGTGAAACGAGTTGTTTCCTGACATCCAGCTTCGTTCTGGTAACGAAGTCACTGTAAAAAATATATATATTTTTTTATGTAATGTTCTGAGTAATATTCATTATCCTATTACCTATTGCAATAAAATAGTTTTATAGAGTATGTTATCCTAAATAAATGTATTGTTTTACAATATAAGTGAAAATACCTTTTAGCGAATTTCCCCTATAGGGAAGAAGCTACTACCGTAGTCGGCATGGTAAGACCTAGGCCGGGGACAGTGATAACTTTTAGTTTTGAGGTCCCCAATTGCCAACAATACCATTCGTTCAAAACTGCGATAACTTTCGTAAAAATGGTCCGATTTTGATAAAATTTGGTTCAAACATGTAAAGAAACATTTACGACTTTTAAGTTAAAAAACCAGCCAGATCATTCTATACAAAGGGGTGTTTTTTGGGGGGGGGGGGTTTGTACCCCAAAAATTGTTTTTTGAGATTTTTAGATATAATATTTTGTAAATCAAATTTTACTTTCCACCATTGGATTTGGCTTAAAAAAGCGAACAATTTGGTTTTTTGACATTTCTCTATGTCAGTTGGTTACAAAGAAATTGAAAGTGCTAAACACAGTACGTTGTCCAATGTTATTCTTATGGAGAATACGACAAATTGTATATCTCGCTTATTTTTCAACTTATTCTGACAAAACTTGGTATATTGCTTTATATCGTTGTAGTCAATTGATATTTTCACCAAAAAACAATATTATTGCCGATAATTCCCGTAGCAGCAAACCTCTATAATTAGGCCCAATGTTATTCTTATGGAGAATAAGGAAAATGTTATCTCCCTTAATTATGAACATATATTAATAAAACTTGGTGTGTGGCTTTACCTAATTGAGTTATACTGATATTTGTATAAAACCCCATTTTTTGTGTTCCTTGTTTCAGCTACCCTACATATCCGCAATTTATTCTTATGGAGAAAATTTAAAAATGTGATAAATAGTTTATTTATGAATGTATATTAATGAAACTTGGTATGTGTCTTTATGTAGCATTAAGATACATGTATAAGCATAAGAAATTCGATGGCTATGCTGTTTTGCTGCTACGGGGGTATTTTTCCATTATAAAGACAGGTTGTTAATTCCACATATTATAAATTCTATATAATATTGGTTTTATATATATATATATATTTACTGCTTAAATTATAAATTAATACTTAATGAGGCTTTTGGGTGGAAATAGCAATATTGCTGTTATTGTAATGAAATTACAGTAGTTGAATAATAAATAGTGCTTAATAAAATTAGTCTTAAAGTATAAACAGATTTACACCGAAGATGGTCCCAATAATGGGACGGAGACGTTTGTAATAAAAAGTAAAATATAAATGACTGAAAAACTAAAATTTAGTCTAATTTAAAAATTACATTCATTAAATTTATTGTTATATAATCATTTTAAACTATAACCTATTGTGTAGGCCTTGTTAGTTTTTTATACTCGTACTTATGACCTACTAATAAACGTAACAATTTCACTACGGACATAGAAATTTACTTTATATAAATTAAATGCTGCTGCTACCTACTTATTACTGTCACGGGAAGTCTAACACTACAAACAATAAGTGTTTAAATAATTTTAATAAAGGTTTTACAATGTGTTATCTAATACATGCTAATTATATTACAAACCAAACTAGTAAAATAAGGCTTGATAAAATGTTTATATTGAAAAACACCATTTTGCTAGCAATAAATTTATCAGAATCAATATTTACGTACTGGGAAATAGTATTGGCGAATTATTTTATTGCTGGGTTGTTTTAAAACCGTAAACAAAATATAAAACACGTATAAATGAATTAAAGGGAGATGTAATTATTAAAACTACTCCTTGAATCATTAAACTACCTTTAGATTGCTTTCGGTTCTTTAATAGATAGGCGATAGCAATAGCAACTTAAAAGGAGTTTTAAAAGGCCATTAATGTTTAGATATACATAAAATTATCAATACTATTAACATTAATTCATTAATAATTACATTAATAATATCAGGAGTTGTGAAGCGTGAATGGTTATCTGATACAAATTTTAATTTTAATCGTAAGATAGTTCACGTTTGTTATTTAAAATGTAACGTAGAACCGAGAAAACTCTGATTTTCCTATTTTTAAGTTGCTTTTCCTTGTTAATCTAAATAAATATGAAAAATATTCATTATATATATCATGCTGAAAATAGTATAATAAAGAACATCAAACACTAAACTTCCTTTCGTCTAATTAAACATCACTCGATGAAAACCACTGTAAATTCACTTTTTATAAGAAATCATGATTTTTAAAGTTTTGATATTATTTATCATCCCCATGATTCCATTTGTCACTGGTTCAAGCATGGCTACGGCTAGTCAGATGTAGCCACATATGTTTGTTTCTGTAAGAAATACTATTTTTACAAAACATATTGCATAAAACAAAGCTCTAAATTATTGCACTAACTTTAGTTTTATATATATTTACCCTGTTTGGAAATATATGAGTTGAAAAATTGAAAACTGCTAATAATATATAAAATGTTCCAAGTTTTCGTTCATTAAATGTATAGCGACAATTATTTTATGTAATGCTTATTTCCCTGAAGTAATTAGTTTTATAATATAACATTATACCTCCCGATATTCAATTACAGTATCATGTTGTCAGTTGTAGGAATCTCTCTTATTGGTATATCCAAATAACAATATAACAACTAAGCAATATAACAATTAATTGAAATACGTTTAAATTGTATGTGTTTATCATCCAATTTATATGTTTAAGGTCCAAGATTATACCTAATTTACATAAATTATCTTATTCCAAATCTTGTATGTTACCTAATATAAAGTTTACCTAAAGTTACCTACAAAGTTTACCTTCTATGTTACCTAATGTTTACTAAGAATACAAACATTTATTTTATAATTATTTACTATGTTTCCAGCTTAGTATCACTATCACAGACTACATGTCGATGTTCAAATAAAAAAATCTTGCTACAGCTTTTAACCATTCAGGGGTTGTTATGGATCTAAAATATCTAGACTTAACATTTGAAATTTTGGTATTTGTTTTTAATCGTATTGCAGAACATTACCCAAAAGTGTAATATCCCCCAACAAATTAAATGCAATTTGGGAATTTTATAAAACAATTACTGAACGTTAATCACTGTATTTGTATAACGCACACCTTAAACAATTCTACAAATGAATAATACAAGCTGATAATTGTAGCTGATAATTCTTGGTTGCTAGAAAATACAAGGGCATCAGAAAATATTTGTTCACCTTACTAAAGTTGGGGAGCCAGACCTTGGTTAAACCTAACGAAAAATACAGTATATGTGCTGTTAGCTATAGTTTGTTATTTGTTTGGGAGCGTAACCCGGTTAAGTAAATATTTTATCAACTTAGCTAAGCAGAAAACTTAGCCAGAGGTTACGGCAACACGTGGTGGAGTAGTTGGTTATTTTATAAAACATGGAAGCTTGCTTAAACAATACCTTTAACTTGGCACCTCAAACGTTGAAATACGGCCAGCTGTTATTGAGTTATGGCTGTGAAGAAAACCCCCGAGTGTATTAATGTATTTCCAGGTATCGCTACTCTTTAGCACAATTTTCCTCTACTAAAAGTAAAAATAAACAACAACTACCAGGCAGTATCGCAAATAATTTCTGATAATTAATGAAAGTAATTTAAACTATAATTATTGATGATAATGGAAAGAAGAATACAAGTTAGTTAAACTTTAATTAGTTCATTAACATAAAATTTCATGTATAAATACACATTTGTATACAAATATTAGTGGTAACCAATATTAGGGAAGGCCAGTACAGCAATTTTCGCGGTGGTTGGCACCTTGTTTGCGCATGCGCAGTAATACCATAGAAAAATAGTAATACCTTTCCCCCTCCACGCGAATTAGTACAGTCACCCTACCAATATGCATATTTCTGTTAAAACCTATGTTTTGACTATTTTGGTCACCATTTACATTTGTCCAATTCGTCGAGTCGCTCGGGACTCAGGAGAGTGTTTTGCGGCGGAGTGGCAAGTCATTTAACAACGTAGGCTAAGTAATCAGCTGGAATAACACGAGCGAACTACGCATCTACACTCTCGTGATCGTCTTTGCTCTCCTAGACTCGGCATCAACGTCAAACGTGAATACCATTAATTCAATTGACCAATCATAGAATTGACAACATTTATTCACTAAAAAGTCTTCATATTATGTCATACAAATGGTTTAAAATGTATAAAAAGCAGATATAAAAATATTAGAAGTCATTACAGTGATGCGTAATTTTAAATTGATTGTACCTAACCGTTAGATAGGTATTGTACCTAACAGTGGTGGGAGGTATTCACTATCTCTCTCGCACTATCTCCCCTACATGCCAAGCACTGTGAACAGACTTGTAATGTAGTGCATGTGCTGGAATACAAGAGAAGCAATGCTGTTAAACAACGTTATCAGTTATTATGTTGGTAACATCGATAACGCCTGACATCGTCAGGTCGTGGTGCAGTTGTTGTGACAGTTGAGTATGCTGTTTTAATGGCTATTGTATGTAGAGATGTAGGAGACTGAGAGATTATGATGAATAATAAAAAAGTAAATTCAAAACTATTGAGTTTATCTTTACATACAGTCTATAGCAGTCTAAAGTTCTACTGTTTTTAATCATTCAGCTGCATACCAAGGATACCTATTTATAATCGCTACATTAATGAAATGGTGGAAGAAACATAACGAGCAAACATGGTTCTTTAATAGTATCAGTTTAAATAGGAAAGTACTGGAAAACTACTGTTACAGGTCTCACGCCCAAGGCTGGTCTGGACGGTGCTGTGTTTAATATGTTCATGTATGTTTTTAAAAAATCTCCTGGTTAATTTTGTAAGTTAAAGATGACAAAATTACCTATAGCAATTTGTGTAGGCAGTATTTAATATAGAAAAACTAGCTGCTAAGAACCAGTTGTGGTACACCTAAACAAACAATAATTATGTGCACTATACAGTAGTTGGAAGTATGTTGCAAGATTTACATTAACTAGAGTGTTATTTTTTTTACTAAAGCTATTTCAGTTGTTTAATGATATAAATATAATTTCATTATGTGTTACATTTTTAAAAAACGGAAAGCGCTTCATTAATTTTCAAATTGCTGCTTTAAAAATTACATATTATATTTGTTATGACGTTTAAAGAGCAACAGATATAAGGATCATTAAGTAAAACCTTACCCAACTGAACTTTTGAAATAATAGACATTAGTCGACAGAGGAACTTGGGCCTTTAAGTTCCTTGCTTATACGTTTTTTCTGTTAAATAAGTTTGATAATTGAAAAACCATGTAAACTTATGGAGCCTTAAACTGTAAACTAATCTTACAGTTGTAATCAAAGGTTATTACGAAATAACAGTTCTCTAAATTTATCCCAGTTGTTTCTTTGAGTATATTATTTACCAGTATCAAGTTAAAAAACATTGAGGTCATTGATTAATAGCAGTGAATCCAAAGAAGTGCCTGATAACTCTCTAACCATTTATTTACGTTAACATTCGATTATTAAGGTTAAGCTTAATAGACTTTAAAAATGTATGAAGGAAAAATACACATCAATTGGTTGTAAAGTTGCAGTTTACTTGTGTAAGCCAATAACTGGATATGAGCATGTTAAAATATACATTACCCAATTCAAAAGCTTCCAATAGATTACGTTGGATATACAGTATAGGGTTTTCTGGCTCTAGACAGTCTGAGAAGCATCCAATTACATTCAATCCTTACCCGGCGGCAAGGCTTAATTTAGTTTTAGACACCGTATTTCGGGTTCAGATAAGACATTTTTTTACAGTTAAATTATAGAATTATTTATTTTTTCAGGCAAATAACAACATGTACTTATAATATCTGGATACATTAGTATTGGTTTGAGGTCTTGGGATTTTAAGATGGGTGAGCTTATGAACACATTGGGAAGCAAAAAATCCACTTGCTTTTAGCGAATTTCCCCTATAGGGAAGAAGCTATTACCGTAGGTCTCATGGTAAGACTTAAGCCCGAGACCATGATAACTTTTCATTTTGAGGTCCCCAGATGCCAAAAACAACATTCGTTCAAATTTGTATATATGTATATATATATATATATATATATATATATTTATGTGTCCGTAAGCACGATAACTCTCGTAAAAGAGGTCCGATCTTAATGAAATTTGGCACAAACGTGTAAAGTACCATTATTTGAACGAGTTCGAAAACCAGACAAATCGCACCATCCGAAGGGGGGTTTTGGGGGGGTTTTGTACCCCAAAAATGGGTTTTTGGGGTTTCCACGTATAATTTTTATTAAAATCAAATTTTAACTTTCACAATTGAATTCAGCATAAAAAAACAAACAATTCGGTATCTTGATCATTGCTCTACGTCAATCGGTTACTGAGATATTGAAAGTGCTAAACACAGTACGTTGTCTAATGTTATTCTTATGGAGGAAAAGAAAAATTGTATATCTCGCTTATTTATGAACATAAACTGACGAAATTTGGTATTTGGATTCATCTGGTTGTGGTTTATTGTTGTTTGCACAAAAAAAATTTTTCGCCTATGGGTCCCGTAGCAGCAAACCTAGGTACTCGGTCCCCATGTTATTCTTATGGAAAATAATTAAAATGTTATATATCGCTTATTTATGAATGTATATGGATGAAACTTGGTATATGACTTCACTTAGCTGAGTTCTATTGATATTTGCATAAAAACCCATTATTTTGTGTTCCTTGTTGCAGCAAACCTGCGTACTCATCTCCAATTATTCTTATGGAGAATAATTAATATTTTAAATATCCCTTGTTTGTGAATATATTTTTTATGAATCCCTGTTAAGTGGCTTAATGTGTTATGTTATAATTCATTGGAAATTCGCTGAGTATGCAGGTTTGCTGCGACGGGGGTATTTACGTATATTTATTATTAATACCAATTATTTTATTATAGGCTTAACTGATACCAACAGCTACCAAATTCATAATGTTACCGAATCAAAAATACGCTATGCTAGGTTAAGAGTAATATGTGATATACCCATTTGATAATATATTTAAATATTAAAGTTAACTCGATGAGAAAAGTTTAAAACATATACATATCTGGTACATGTCTGTCAATTATAATTAAATATGTGTAGGAGGTGGTGGCAAAGATGTAAATGTAACAAACGGGAGAGGAATCAAATATGTGTTGTACACTTCGTCTTAGAACCTATGTAATTTTAAAACATGTTGACTGAACTCTTTGAATTGATGGTTATTGTGACAAATTAACATCAGTATTTAATCAGTATCAAAATCCAACGTTAATTAAAAACGTGACATCAGTGAAACGAGTTTTTTCCTGACATTCCAGCTACGTTTTGCTGGCGAGGTAATGTAAAATTTTCTTTTTTAATGTAATATTCTGAGTAATATTTATTATCCTATTACATATGACAATAAAGTAGTTCTATGTAATGTTATCCTAAATTAATGTATTTCTTTGTTACAATATAAGTCAACAATTGTTGCAAACAATCAATTTACCTTTTATTACATTTTAAAGACAGGTTTTAATTTCATATATACATACATGTAGTAATTTTGGTTATATATATATTTACTGCTTGAATTATAAATTAATACTTTATAAAGGCGTTTGATTTGAAAATTTTAATATTGTTATTATTGTAGTATAATTGCAATAGGTGTATAGTAAATAGTGCTTTGAAAATTAATCTTAATGTGTGTACATATTTACACCAAAGATGGTCCCCATAATGGGACGGAGACCATGGAATAATAAAAAATATGACATGACCAAAAAACTCAAATTTATTGTAATTAAAACATTACATTGATAAATTAGTTTTAACATAATAATTTTAAATTATAACCTATATTGTAGTCTTTGTTGTTTTTTTTTCAATTTATAAACTTGAACTAAAAGTAACAATATTTCACTTCGCACATAGCTATTTACTTTATATAAACTAAATGCTGCTGTTACCTACTTGTTAGAGTCACTGGAAATCTAATACTATATACAATAAGTGATTAAATAGTTTTAATAAACCTATTACAAAGTGTTATCTAACATATGCTAACTATATTAATAATCAAACCCGTAAAATAAGGTTGGATAAAATGTTTATATGGGAAAACACCATTTAGCTAGCAATAAATTGATCATAGTTAATATTTACAAACCGGAAAATAGTATTAGCGAATTGGGTATATTGCTGAGTTATGTTAAAACCATAAACAAAATAAAAAATGCGTATAATAATTGAGTTAAAGAAAGAAAGAATGACTACAACTACTCCTTGCATCGTAAAACTATCTTTAGATTGCTTCCGGTTCTTTAATATATTGGTGTCAAAAATAAAAATTTAAAAGGATTTTTTTAAAAGGCCATTAATATTTATATATAAACAAATTTAATAATACCATTAGCATTAATACATTAATAATACCAGGTGATGTGAAACGTAAATGGTTATCTCACACAAATTTAAACGCGTCCGTTATAGGTTTTATAACAAACAAAGGTTTTAAAGTTAGGTTTAATAAATCAGTTCAGAGAGTGATGTGGTTGTGTTTGCTAAATAAATACAAATATCCATCCGACCAACGGGGACTGTCGGTATGCATTGTACTTTGAGAAGGTTTAAACATTGATCAGGTAAACTAACAGTGTATTTGAAACAAATCAAACGTGTAATTGCTGATTCGATGATTTTATTTTATTTATACTCGTAAGATATTTCACATTTATTATTTAAAATTTTAATATAAATAAGAAAAATCTGATATTATTATTTTAAAGTTACCTGTACTTGATAATCTAAAGAAATATAAAGAACCTAAAATACTCGACTTTCTTTTGTCTAATAAAACACCACTAGAAATTCACTTTGAATAAGAAACAATGTTTTTAAAATTTTGATATTAATTTTAATCTCCATGTTTCCATTTTTCACTGGAACAAGCATGCTTGCGGCAAGTGAGATGCAGCCACATATTTTCTGTAAAAAAACCTATTTTTATAAAACTTATTGCATAAAACAAAACTCTAAATTACTATTATAACTTTTGTTTTATATCTATTTACCCTGTTCGGAAAATATATGTTGAAAAATAGAAAACTGCAAATATTATAACAAATCATGTTCGAAGCATTTGTTGATTAAATGTATAGTGACAATTATTTTGTTTAATGCTTATTTTCCTGTAAGAATTATGTTTATATTCTATCACATACCTACTGATATTGAACTACCTTTATGGCAGTTCTAAGATTCTCTTTTTGGGTATAACCAAACCTCAATATAACAATTTAAATATGGTTAAAAGTATTATCAAACTGTAGTGTTTATATCCAAGATTGTTCTTAATTTACATATCCTAAATAATCTTATTCCAAATCTTCTACATTACATAAAGTGTACAAAGAGTACAAATATTTATTTAATATGTATTTACTTTGTTTCTAGTTTAGTAATAATATCCCAAGATACATGTTCTAATAAAAAATTGCGTTATAGTTTTAAACGATTTAGGGATTGTTATGAATTTCAAATATTTAGACATAACATTTTGAATGATGGTATATGTTTGAAATCGTTTGGCAGAAAATTATCAATGATGTAATATCCCCCTAGAAATAAAATGTATGTTGGGAATTCTATCAAACAACTATTACTGAACCTTAATGTTTTTACATATAATAACCAATTGTTTATAAAACGCACACCTTAAACAATTCTACGAATTATAGCTGGTGATTCTTGGTGCTTGAGAAAACAATAACATCAGTCAATTTTGTTTAGCTCACTGAAGTTGGAGAGCCATTCCTTAGCTAAACCTAACGCAAAATACAGTATATTTGATGTTATCCATAGTTTGTTGTTTGTTTGGGAGCGTAACCTGGTTGAGTTAAGTAAATAGTTTATCACCTTAGCTAAGCATAATACATAGCCAGACGTGACGGCATCATGTGGTGGAGTAGTTAGTTATTTTATAAAACATGGAAGCTTGCATAATGGAGGTGCAACGAAATAATCTTTTAACGTGTATTATTTACAAAGAGATTTTTATATGCAGTACAACTTGTTCATAAAAACAGTGTCTGATACAAATTATCAACACTTTATACCATAATTTGCATAAAAGCAGTGTGTGATACAAATTATTAACACTTTATACCATAATTTGCACAAACTATTGTAATAAGTCCGTATGCAATTTAGATACTTTGATACATATATATTACTCTACAGAAGAAATACAAAACATGTTAGAATTATGGTCAAATGGGAACAGTACAAAATGACTAATAATCCTTTAAAATACCCTTCTAGTTAAAATAAACGTCTTGATCTTATTTATTTTGAAGTAATACTTTTCCTTAGTAGTATGACAAAACAGTTTATGACAAAACATACTGTATACATTACAGTTGACAGTAATAATTTATTTTAACGATACTACGCTTAATCTTTCTAAAACTAAATTTCAATTAACACTAGTGGTATATTTATCAGGCAGTATGTAGCCTGATGTTTTGCCCTGACTCGAGCCAACCTTAATACCACGGCCAATGGAACTTAATTTCTCAGATATGGAGCAGCATTGATTCATGGCGAGGCCATTACTTATTCATACTGTGCGCCCTTCACCTAACCACCACTAGTGAAAGCATTTCAGAAACAAATTTATTATAGTTATGGATAAGAACCGGTTAGTAGTATATGACAGTAATACTAATAATGTAAGTGGCTGGCAATTATTATATGTAAGAACTATAAATGTAAATACAAATTTGTATTACTCACCTTCAAAATGTAAGTAGCTGGTTATATTTTTGTTCAATTACTAACCGGCACATATAATTCAAAAACACCCTCAATACACATTCTTTAATACAAAAACTAAAATTGTCGGTTCAAGCCGTGAACGGAAGTACAGTTTCAAATAAAATAAACAACAATGTAATCAAAAATAAAAGGAAAAGCAGATTACTTATTTAAATGCTACATATTATGATTTTGATGGTTAAGTTTTAAAATATCCATATAAATTTTATAGCAGGGTTTTGTATAATTTAAAAAATTAACATTTACGATTAATTTTACAATAATTTAACCTCGTACATAAAAAATAACAATAATAGATAACAATAAACGATAGTATAAATTAAAATAATTAAACATCTTTGAGTCAATAAAATAAATAGAAAACAATACATTAGCCACTTATTTTTACCTTAAGTTAAGCCCAAATGGAGTTTTAGATTTGAGGACTAATTGATGGGCCGGCTCAGGTTGTCTTATTTGTCTATCTTGACTGTCAGCAGCCAATTTACATATGCCCTTTAGAGAATAACATTCCTGAAAATGTTGTAAATGTTCTCTGGCATGAATGGCAACCGGCCTTTCTATCGAAGGATGATTAACATCATGTCTTTGGCCGTTCATGCGTACTCTCAGGGTTTTTGTGGTTTTACCAACGTAGTCCTTATGGCAAAAAACCCTAAAAAAAATGCAGGGTAGTTTGCAGGGTAGTTGGTAAATTACATTGATAGAATCACAAGCAATGTTTCCGCGAATTTTGTATGACTTGTTACTCTGGCTGCTAGTAAAAGTAGTGTATGGAACAAGTGACTAGCAAGTGGTATAGCGGGATTTATTGTAGGGATTACAGCCAGAATGTAATCTTAAATGTTGAGTTATTTCAAGTAATTTTGGTTTAGAAAGTATGCTTGTCAAGTTTGGAGCTTTTTTAATGTAACTGGTTAGTATTTTATTTAAATTGTAAACATATATTACTAGACTTATTTTACTATATATCATATTACTAGTAATTTAATGTCAAATAAAAGGTAAACCTTATCACAGGAGCTTTAACTACACCAACTTTGATTACACGTGTAAAGGGCCAATATCACTGTTTATTCAATGACGTAAATTGTAAATGAGGTGTATGTTGTTTGCATATAACAGTGAACCATGCATTAGTAAATCATGTAGTAACACATAATTATTAGTAAATTAGTACCACATATGCACAACATTAACTTTTACTGAATATTATATAGTTGAAGATGTTCATAAAAATTATTATGGGTGTGTGAGGAACTTATTTCAAAACAGTTAAAATATTATTCAATACTAGTTGTCCTGCTGTTTGAATCCGAGCAAGTAAGTACCCAATGAAAGGTTACTTCAGTTTTAAACAAACATAAAAAATCATCTGATATTAAAACGTATAATAAAATGTGAGAATAATGCGGATATTGTACTTTGAATTTAACGCGTAGTTTAGACTTCCGCCGTCAGATTGCACCACTGTTCCGAAAATCCAGCCCCTTACCATATTTAAATTATGCCCTTTCTTAAAATTTTGAGACGTTTTTGCAAATCTACGTAAACATACCTTTAATTTGACACCTTAAACATTAAAATCCGTCCAGATGTTATCGAGTTATTACTCTGAAGAAAAAACCCAGAGCGTATTAATACATAGGATATCCAGGTATTGCTATCTTTAGCATAATATTATTGTTCTTTCCTAAAGAGGAAAAACAAGTACCAGGCATTATAATGTGATAGTTATAAAAATTAAATTAAACTTTAATTATTGATATATTGATGTAAAGCAGATCACAAGTTAGTTCAACTTTAATTAGTTCATTAACATGAGATTTCATGTATACACATTTGTATACAATTATTAGTGATACAGGTTAAGCCTGGTACAGCCTTGTTCCCAGTGGTTGGCACCTCGTTTGCGCATGCGCAGTAATTCCTTACCGCAACCACGCAAATTGGTTCAGTCAGCCTACCAATATGCATATTTCTGTAAAAACATATGTTTTGACTATTTTGGTCACCGTTTACATTTGTGCTATTTGTCGAGTCACTCGAGACTCAGGAGAGCGTTATGGGGCGAAGTGGCAAGTCACTTAACAATGTAGGTTAAATAATCGGCTGGTATAACACGAGCGGAAGCGAACTACGCATTTACACCCTGATGCGTGATCGTCTTCGCTCGCCTAGACTCGGGATCAACTTCTAACGTGAATACCATTAATTCAATAGACCACTCATAGTATTGTCAATATCTGATCCCTTATAACGTCTTAATATTATGTCATACAGCTGGTTTAAAATGTATAAAAAGCAGAGTGTATATACAAATATCAGAAGTCATTACAACCATGTGAAATTTTAAATTGATTGTACCTAACCGTTCAAGGGGAATAGTGGTGGTAGGTACTCGCTATCTCTCTCGCACTACCTCCCCTACATGCCAGGCACTGTGAACAGACCTGTAATGTGGTGCATGTGGTGGGATACAAGAGAAACAATGCAGATTTGCTGTTGACACAAAGTTATCAGTTATTATGTTGGTAACATCGATAACGCCTGATATCGTCAGGTCGTGGTGCAGTTGTTGTGACAGTTTAATATGCTGCTTCAATGACTATAGTATGTAGACATGTAGTAGACTGAGAGATTATGATCAATAATAATAAAAATAAATACAACATGTTGAGTTGATCTTTACATACAATCTATAGAATTTTTTGTAAGCAGTATTTAGGATAGAAAACCCAACTGCTCAGAACCAGTTGTAGTACAAATACACAGCCCTAATTATGTACTATATAGTTGGACATATTTCGAATGTTTAGATTAAATAGAATGTTGTTTTTTGTTTACTAAAGCTAGTTTACGTGTTTAGTGGCATTGAAAAATAAAAAAATACATTTAAACATATGTTATATGTCGAAGGAACGGAAAGCGCTTCATTTAAATTGTTGCTTCAAAAAATACATATTAGATTTAGTATGATGTTTAAAGAGTAACAGATAGAAGGAACATTTAAACTGACGTTCACTTTATTCAACTGAACTTTTGAAATCATCCTCGGATATTGAAAATTTAGTTTAACATATAATCAAGCAGCAGTTTCAAAATTAAAACGGTAGGGTTAATTTTTATTACAAAAAGTAAAAACAATGTACCGGGTGTCCTAAAAAGCCCCCCTCTCTCTTAACGACTGAATTTTCGAAGAATCCTTTGGTAATTAATTGGCACTAGCATAAGTCAAAGTACATTTTAAAATAGTTAAGGGTTTCAAAACCTCACCCCTAAATATGGGTTGATGGGGGTCGTTTTTTACTTTCTACCTCAATACATAGTATATGGAGAAAGTATTGTTTTCGTCAAAATTTTCGAATTTGAGTTGTTAGTGGAAATATTCGTTTTGGTGCTCCCTGAACACTAAAAAGTGGTTTTTACGTGATGTCTGTCTGTGTGTGTCCGTGCGTGCGTGCGTGCGCGCGCGCGCGTGTGTGTGTGTGTGTGTGTGTGTGTGTGTGTGTGTGTGTGTGTGTGTGGATGTGTACAGAGCTAGAGCCTTAACCAATGGGCCGATTTTTATGAAATTTGGTATGTAGGTACAAATCCACAATATCTCCAGTTGTTTTTTAATTTTTTTGAATTTTTGATTATTAAGGGTAATTATCCCCCCAAAACCGCCAAAAAACATGAAAAATCCAAATTTCTCAAAAACAGCTCTAACGATTTTGATTAAACTTTAGTCGTTTGTAGAACTTTAGTTTTCCAACAAAATGACACCACCCGCATTCCTGTAAAAATTCGGGTTCAGAAATTACAGGACTTAAAAAATCAAAAATTCAGTATTTTTGGATTTTTCATAAAAAGACATAAATATAAAAAATTACTATTCTTCATTAAAAAGAGCTCAAAAAACTAAATAATTTAGTATTTCGAATTACTATTCTACGATTGCTGGTTTCAGAGAAAATTGAAATTTTAGTTTTGCGGTAAACGCAGTACGTTGTTCCCATGTTATTCTTATGGGGAATACAAAAATTAATATTTCTCTCTTATTTACTGATCAATTTCATTCAAACTTGATATGCTTGTCAAGTTAGCATTGACCAACAGAGGAAATTCGAAATATGTTACCCCTTAATAACCCTGGGGGGAATAGCGGGCATTTCCCCTCTTAAAACCACGAGTGTAGCAATGGATTCTGTAGTGCCTCCAAAGCAGAGATTTGGGTGTATATTTTTGAAAACAACTTGTTTACAAGATTTTCTGTACATTCAACCGTGCTTTGTATTCTATATTTAGTAAATAAAAAGCAATTTATTCATTAAAGTTGGCCTAAAAGGGAGAAAGTATGTGTCAGTTTCCTGATACCGTTTATTTTAATTAGCAACCCCTATCAATATGCATATATTTTTAAAGAGGGTTAGTAATAAAATTAAAGCCGCAAACTAGACCTCTCCAAGTTTCTTTAATCTAATGTTATGGCCAGCAAAAGATCTATTAATTTTGTTATTTAAACTGATAAGATTCGTCTCTTTTCCATAAATCAGATAAAAAATTGGCAAATCCAACTTCCCCTTGATCAGACCCTTGAATAAAGACAATTTAAAGTGCAAGAAATGATTTTTAAAACCTTCTTTAATTTTCCAAGGTCTCCATTCCCCTATTGGCAAAGGTAAAAGAAGGTTTTAAAATGAATTTCATGCACTTTAAATGGTATTTATTCAAAGGTCTGATCAAGGGGAAGTTGGATTTTCCTATTTTGTATCTAATTTTATGTAAGGAGCCAAATATTATCAGTTTAAATAACAAAATTAATACATATTTTGCTGGTCATAACATTAGATTATATAAACATAGAGAGATCTAGTTTGCGGCATAAACTTTATTTTGTTATCCTCTTTGTTTTATTTTGTTACATGCTAATTGGTAGAGGATGCTATAAGAAATGTAAACCAACGCCAGCAACGCCTATCTAAGTGTGACTTAACCTAGTGACATTTAACAAATATTGTATGGAAATCTTCAGTTGTTCAAAAATAAAGAGGGTGGGATCTCTATGGGACACCCGATATGAATTTAATTAAATAAAAATAACCTATACGTATGTATAAAATATTAATTTAAAACTCAATTGTACAATCAAGTTATAAGAGCCTTTAAACGGCTTTAGTTTGAGTAGTAAAATGTAATAAGTTTTAATTCGTAAGAAACACTTTAGTTAAGATTTTCAAGTTTTACCTTGAATGAATCACGTTTTATACAAATAATTGTAGAAAACATGACTTGGACGTCCTACCAAGAAATTTAGGACTAGGACCCGTGTTAGCGAATACTTTTTTTTACTTTTATAAGAGGAATCAGATCCTGAAGTGTGTTGTAATATTTCAGAATCACCCTATATGTTAATAATACCCCCCTCGCAGCAAACCTTCATACTAAGCGAATTTTCATAGCCTGTATATGTTTCTTACTTCCACATAAAGCCATTTACAAAGTTTCATAAAAATACATTTATAAATAATAGATAAATAGCAATTTATTTATTCTCCATAAGAATAACATTAGGGCTGAGTATGCAGGTTTGCTGCAACAAGAAATATAAGAAATGTGTTTTATGCAATTAACAATACAACTCAACCAGGTGAAGCTACGCACCAAATTTAATCATTTATGTTTGTTGTAAATAAGAAGCAAAGTGGTTTTTAGTTTATTAGACAATAGAATCAAGATAGCACAAGTTAGTTAGGCCTAGGAATATTGAGACAACCTTTGAACTCTGAGCAAGAGATAAGCGGAGGAAGACAGAAGGATCGGCAGTTCGAGCTATGACCCAGGTACGCATAGACGCATTGCCCCTGTTCCGGTCTATTTCAATACAATTAATTAATAGTTTTAATTAAGTCGTATTCATAATTAGTGAGTCTTAAATATATGCTTTCCGGGGTAAAATAAGTGGCAACGAGGCCTTTTTGTCGGATTTCCGCGTGTAAGTGCGAAATTATAGTGAAATTCAGTGTTTCTAATTTGCAAAATTTTCGTGTCTCTGCAAAACCGCCATTTTGAAGTGGTTGGAACTAGTTGTGGAACAGTTCTAAAGTAACAGTTACTATAAACGGCTGCAAGCAACTGATATGGACTCAAAAGGAGCCGGAATAATAGGTTCTGTAACTGTGATAAATAGTAGGTTCTGTAACTGTGATAAATAATAGGTTCTGTAACTGTGATACACAATGGGTTACTTGTCATTGGTCACTGGAACTTTTGCACGGCACGAATAGGAAACTAACCTGTTGTTGCGGGGAAAAGGACTGATTCAACCTGCAAGGAAATTTTCAGTGTGACTTGGTGAAAACTTTTAGTTTCGGTTGTTGAATGTATTTTAATTCTGAGTTTTGGTAAAATAATTTGTAAAACTCGTAGCCATGGCCAAACAATTGATAGGCAAATTCAGTGAATTCAATGAAGAAGTAGAGAGCTTTGAAAATTATTCAGAGAGGCTAAGTAATTTTTTTGCTATAAATAAAATTCAAGATGGTGACAAATTATCTTATTTTATTTCTGTCATGGGTCCAATTCTATATACTACACTTAAGGACCTACTTCATCCCAAAAAGGTAGGTGACAGTAATTATAATGATGCAATGAAAGTTTTGGAAGCACACTTCAAGCCTAAGGTCAACATTGCTTATGAGCGATTTTTATTCAACAAAAGGGCTCAAAAAGAGGGAGAATCTATTTCTGACTATTCTATGCAGTTAAAAAAATTAGCTGCTTCATGTAAATTCAATAAATTTTTTGATGAGGCTCTGAGGGACAGATTTCTATGTGGTCTGAAATTACCGACAATTCAGAGCAAACTGTTGGCCGAAGGGGAGAGTCTCACTTTTTCTAAAGCTTTAGATATAGCATTAGTTATAGAGAATGCGGATAAAAATGTCCGATCTCTTCATCCAGAGAAGCTGTCAGGCGAAATAAATTTTTTAAAGCCTTCTCGTGGTAAAAATCCAAAAGGGCTGGGACAGGTTAAGCCTAGGCCTAGTACTCAAATTGGGGAAAATGCCAAAAGTAGTTTCAAGCAAAAATGCTACCGCTGTGGCAAAATACATGATACAAGGAATTGTCCTTATGTTGAATTTACATGTTTTTCATGTCAAAGGAAGGGTCACCTTTCAAATATGTGTAAGTCAAGTAAACCAGAGGCTAATAATAAATTTAGGCCTAATAGGAAGCCCAAGACTGCGGGTAGGGTAAATGTTTGTGATGCTGGCAGCGATGAGGATGAACCTCACGTTGGGCAGTCTGGTCATGAGTATGACCTTTATACCATTGCATATGCGAATAGTTCAAAGCCTAGTAATTTTACTACAACAATGATAATTAACAATATACCAGTTGAGATGGTTGTCGATACCGGGGCTGTGGTTACTGTAATGCCTGATGAGATTTATTTCAAGAATTTTTACAAAATGGAATCAAGGCTAGAGGAATGCGAGATGAAATTGAAAACATATACCGGGGAAAGCATAAAAGTCCTTGGAAAGTTTCAGGCTAGTGTCAGTACTGGTGAGGATAAATACCAGAATCTACCGATTGTAGTCATCGAAGGTACGGGACCTCGGCAGCCAGCGGTCTTAGGACGCAATTGGTTAGAAAATCTCCGACTGGACTGGAGCTTGATTGGTCGTGGCGGACAAGAGGTCGATAGCGGAGATATGGAGATTCAGCCTATTTGCGGTAAGACTGTTCCAATATTTGATTTAGTCAATGGATTTTAAAAAAATATGCATCTGTCTTTGATAACTCATTTGGTGAAATAAAGAATATTTCAGTGGATTTAGTATTAAAGGAAAATGCCACACCAGTTTTCTGTAAGGCACGAAATGTACCTTATGCCTTACGTAATGCCGTAGAAAAGGAGCTTGAAAGTTTAGAGAACAATGGGATAATTTATCCAGTCACTAAATCGGAATGGAGCTCTCCCATAGTGGTCGTACCTAAGAGTAATGGTAGTGTCCGTTTATGTGGTGATTTTAAATCAACCCTGAATCCATGGCTCAGGACGGATCACTATCCGCTCCCTAACCCTGATGACATATTTGCTAAGATATCCAAATGGTTTTCTAAGCTAGATCTGACGGCTGCTTATAGCCAGTTAAAAGTGTAGTCAAGGCTCACAAGAACTCTTGACTCTAAATACTCATAAGGGCCTATTTAGGTATGCCCATTTGCCTTATGGGATCACTAGTGATGGAGCGTTGTTCCAGGCTACTATGGACAAAATGTTGTCGGGGTTGAAAGTTACGGCATGTTAACTAGATGATATTTTGATTTACAGCAAAAACATCCAAGATATGAGTCTCAGGGTTGATGCAGTTTTGAAACGCTTATGTGCACATGGTGTTAAGGTTAACACTTCCAAGAGTGAATTTTTCCAGCAAAGCCTAACATTTCTGGGTTACCGTAATGATGAAAAAGGAATCCATCAGACGGAGGAGCTATCTAAAGCTATAACGGAAGCACCGAGACCCGAAAATGTTTCTCAGCTAGGCTTGGTAAATTGTCTTTCCTAGGCTTGGTAAATTTTTATGGCAAATTTTTACCTAATTTGTCGACTTTACTCCATCCACTACATAGGCTTTTAAATAATGATGTGAAATGGGAGTGGAGTATGGATTGTAAAGCTGCATTTAAAAAATGCAAAAAGCTGCTATTAAAGGATAATGTGTTGATACCCTATGATCCCAACTTAGAAATAGTGGTCACAACAGACAGTTCCAGTTATGGAATTCGATGTGTCATCGCTCACGTTCTAGCGGACTGCTCCGAGCGACCCATTGCTTTCTCCTCAAGAGCGCTCACTAAGTCGGAGGTAAAGTATAGCCAGATCGAGAAGGAGGCGTTGGCAATTGTCTACGCTGTTAAGAAGTTTCATAATTTTTTATATGGTAGAAAATTCACACTAGTTACGGACCACAGGCCACACATTTTCCTCCTAGGCCCATCGAAGGGAATTCCGACACTCGCAGCTGCACGGATACAGAGGTGGGCATTAACTCTTGCAGATTATCAATACAATATAAGATACCAAAAAGGCGCTGAAATCTCCAACGCAGATGCTCTGTCACGTCTACCTTGCGAACAGCAAGAGGAATAAGGGGAAGTATCGTTTTTTTCTTATTCACACCAATTACCGATCACTTCAAAGGAGATTGCTGCAGCAACGAAGTTTGACCCAGTGCTGTCAAAAGTTCTGGATTTTACTCTCAATGGCTGGCCCTATTTTATGGATGACGAACAAATCAAATCCTATTTCAACAAAAGTTCACAACTCACTGTTGAGCAAGGTTGTTTATTATGGGGAAGTAGAGTGGTGGTTCCACCTACTCACCAGAAGGAAATACTGATGTTACTTCACTCAGAGCACCCAGGTGAATCACGAATGAAATCACTGGCGCGCAGTTTTGTTTTCTGGCCAGGCATGGACTCGGAAATTGAGAGCGTGGTGAAAAATTGCCTAATCTGTCAGAAGACCCGCAAGTCAGCACATTTGGCTCCACTACAACCTTGGGCATGACCGAAACACAATTGGCAAAGGCTACATCTTGATTTTGCTACGTATGAAGGGAAGGAGTTTTTAATCTTAGTTGATGGCCACTCAAAGTGGATTGAGGTTTTTTAAATGCCAACCACAACGTCTAGGCTAACCATTGAAAAGCTCAGGCATTGTTTCGCTACTTTTGGATTGCCTTCAACACTCGTAACTGACGGGGGACCACAGTTTACCTCCCAAGAGTTTAAGGAATTTGTTGAGTCCAACGGAGTTCATCACATCGTGTCACCGCCATACCATCCAGCGTCCAATGGACTGGCTGAGAGAGCTGTTCAAACAGTAAAGAATGCTTTCCTTCGACAGAAGCTACATGACGCAAAGTACAACCAGTCTCGCTCCCTGCAACATCGTATAGACTCATTTCTATTTGTCTATCGTAACACACCTCACACGATAACAGGAGTGACACCCTCAGAGGCCATTTTCAAATTCAAGCCACGAACGCATTTTAGCTTGCTGAAACCTCATCTAGCAAACCAAATGTTTAATAAACAGGAAGAAATTGTGAGGAGTGCTAACACTCATAGAGGAAAACCCCGAACTTTCACTTCAGGCGAAAAAGTGTATGTAAAAACTGTACGGAACGAGAAAGTCAACTGGCAGGCAGGTGTTGTTACTAAAGTTAAGAGCCCCGTAACCTATCTTGTAAATGTGGACGGTTGGACCAGGTTCGTCCATGTTGATCATTTGCGGTCAAATCCTTCTGATGTAGAAGAAAGCGAAGATGACGTTTTGGTACAATTTCCGAGAGAACTGTACAAGAGTCCAAAACTAACTCCACCTAACCACTCTTCAACTAATGACAAGTCACAGGGGTCATCGCCTTGAAGTGAAACTCTAACAAAGCCCGT
The DNA here is from genome assembly GCA_963675035.1 of Allygus modestus. Taxonomy (NCBI): domain Eukaryota; kingdom Metazoa; phylum Arthropoda; class Insecta; order Hemiptera; family Cicadellidae; genus Allygus; species Allygus modestus. The sequence continues at coordinate 88,101,005 of OY776112.1, read as the reverse complement.
CAAGTCACCGGAAATAACAAATAAGGGCCAACAAAGTCCGGTTATCCTCCGACGCTCCCAACGAACAGTTAGAGCGCCTCGGAGATTGGAACTGTAGTTCTAAGAAGAAGTAACTCCTCCATTTTATTTGTAAATATCTATTTTGAAGAAAACTTAATTTGGTTGGGAGGAGATGTTGTAAATAAGAAGTAAAGTGGTTTTTAGTTTATTAGACAATAGAATCAAGATAGCACAAGTTAGTTAGGCCTAGGAATATTGAGACAACCTTTGAACTCTGAGCAAGAGATAAGCGGAGGAAGACAGAAGGATCGGCAGTTCGAGCTATGACCCAGGTACGCATACCATTTAGTTCTTGATATCTTCTATTCGGTCGTTCAGGATGTTGGACACCTTCATGAACAAGAAATTTCGCCAACATGGAATATCTGAAACATTCATTGTCATTGCTTTGAACATTAATACATGATTTATTATCTTTAATCTTTGCTGGCAATGGAATAAAACTGCTGCCACGATCACCGTATCCACGTTTATGAACTCGTAAATCCAGGTTTTTTACATAGAGCAAGGACCATCCGGATCCACGAGCTTCATGTTCAGTTATTTTAAGCACCAATTCTTGTAAACACTCATCAACTATTTCATCTAAATTTGACGTCTCCATGATAGTTCGGTTTCTAGAAAGAAACCCTCTGTTGGATATTTCTCCTTCAACATTATTAAATGTTGTGTCCAATAGTAATCCAAATTTAATGAATTTCAAACGGTTAAGTTCATAATTTAATTTTGCAATTATAACATCTTTAACGAGGGTCAGAAATATTTGTAGTTCAAGTGTATTGATGTTATTTATTCTGTAAGGTCGAACGACAGATCTGTCAAACGCCTCCACTAAAATGTTGACTCCCAACGTTGCATTTTCGTTCGCAGTCCCTCTAGAAGTAGTGGGTGAGGATCCACTGAGTTTTGTTTGCTAGGAGGTGCATATGCAATTACGCTTGGTCTGCTCTGCCGTGTAGAGTGTTCAGTGTCAGCAAGGAAGTGTAAGAAATCGGGATGGTCTTCACAATCGGATAATGCATTATTAGTAGCATTATGGTAAATTTCACAGTGATATATATATATATAAATCCTCATTTATGAAATCTTCATTACAACGTTGACAATAGTACATTGTGATTGAATAAATTTCTCAGTGTGTTATAGACTGCTCCAAAAGTAGTATTGAGAGCCATTTTTCACATGTTCTAGTTTTATAGCAAATGCTGACCTCAGCATTGAATTACTATTGGTTTATATTTTTGCTAACATCATCACTTTCATTGCCATTGGTTCATTCATTTAAAAAGTAAACATAAATGAAATTATAAATTAGTATTGCTATAAGCTTACTAACCACAACATAATTATGGAGCAGCCTATACAAGTCCCAGATATATCCTCCACAACACCACCTTTTCAATTATCATTTACACCCACGGAAAGACAAGAAAGTGATGATCAACCAGTACAGGTTAACGTTGTATCAAGCAGAACAACTATCCAATCCAGAGAAGTAATGGCTGCATTAGAAAGATTAGTAGGGGCAGATTATCTATCAGATGATGACATCATTGTTGAACAATAAACACTTTATACAGTTGTAAAACACATCCAAACAGCCGTTTTAACGGCTACCATTTTTCATTCGTTTATTATACTCTGCTTGTGGCTTTTTTAGTTTAAGGAAAAAAAAACATTGCGAATTCGGCTGAGTTTTAAAACGATTGAAACAATTGGTGGCCTTGAAAAAGGCCGTTTGAAACAGACTTCTCTAATTAGTCGCTCAGGTATGCAACGCCGTCATCGTCTTCCTCACCACTGGAACTATCGAATAGTCTCCGCCTTGCATCGGGAACATCACGTAGGACAGGAGTCCTGTTGTCATCCTCATCTTCGGACAGGAGATAAAATTCAATACTGTCGGCGACTGACTCCGGATAATCCTCGTGAAGAACAAATGATATTACATCTTCTATGTCAGAGACATCTAGTGATGATGTGTTGTCATCGGAGTTGGTCAGGTCTTCGGAGTCGCTAGTATCTTCAATCTCCTCCACATCTTCCTGTAAGACATTTTCAATTATTTCTCCAATTTGCTTCCAGTGGTGAGGGATGTCTAGTGGTGCCATGGTGGTAGATAGGATATGAATGACCGGTGACTACTATTTACCTTTATTTATAGGGGAATTTTGTGATGAGCAAGCAAAAATAAACAACGAATAAGAGCATTAGGTTTTAGTCAGTAAAAAAAGTGCTAAGTTATGGTAGAAAAACCGTAAACATAGGTTTTGATCTCAAAAAATGTATATATATATATAGAGAGAGAGAGAGAGAGAGAGAGAGAGAGAGAGAGAGAAAGAGATACACTTGTGCATACTTAATATCATAAATTGCAATTGTTAGTTGAGGTACAATTAAGAAACCACCATGTGTTTTGTACAACTAAAAATATTTAAAACCATGTGTTTGTAATTATTAATTTCATTATTAGTAGAAACATTAATAATCGAAAAGATAAATAATTGGTATGGTTCAAATAAGACGCTTAGCTTAGTTAAAACGAGTGAAATTCATGGTGGCCTTGAAAAAGGCCGTTTGTAGTTGCCCTCAGAAGGTGGAGTTTGAGATGGCGTTGTGGGTCTGCAGGATACGTCCTCAAGAAACGATGACGGTGAGAGTCACCCTTTGGCCAAGCCGCAGCAAACGCTTCAGGTCTTTGATGACGTTGGTCTTGAAGGGTAAGTCATCTTCTAGAGGAGTAGGCGCCATCCAGAACCCTACGTCGGACGTTGTCAATTTAATAGTAGTCGCTCGGCAGTCGGCCCTGATACTGTCTAGAGCCTCAGAAACTCTCCACAAGTCGCATTCCTGAGTTATCTCCGTCGTCCAATAAATCGGAACACGGAGGTAGAATGTTTTCAGCCACAGAGGAGAGCGTTTAACCCTTCTCGCTGTTTGGTGGTGAACAATCTCGTAGACCATGTTGCCAGGTAAACGTCGCAGATGGATGTTATCAACTCTACAGAACGCCTCTATTTATAGTAATAACTACTGCATATTCAGCAGTATCTTATCTTAACTGCTGGCAATGCTTTTCAGCAGTCTCTTATCTTAACTGCTGACAATGCTTTTCAGCAGTCTCTTATCTTAACTGCTGACAATGCTTTTATTATTTTCAAGGTCAACCTAACAAACAAACAAACAAAATCTTTTTTTGAATGCAAAGAATCGATGAAACTAGAGCTGTAAATATTAATTCAGGCTGCAGCTTGTATTATCGGTTCAATTCATCTTATAATATAATTCGTTTGTGAAAGGCAACACAGTTAGCTCAATTTGAGTACTAAAACGAGAGATGTAAATATTAATTCAGTCTGCAGCTTGCATTATCAGTTTATTTCATCTCATAATATACTTTGTTTGTGAAAGACAACAGAGTTAGCACACTGTGAGTACTATAACGAGTGAATCAATTGCTGGCCTTTAATAAGGCCGTATTTGAATTCTCCACCAAGGTTTACGACTGGTATCGACCGTTGTTGACTGTAAGAAAAGCTACGCAATGTAGGTTAATTATGCTGTAGGATTGTGCATAATATACTTTGTTTGTGAAATACAACAGAGTTAGCACACTGTGAGTACTATAACGAGTTAATCAATTGCTGGCCTTTAAAAAGGCCGTTTTTGAATTCTCCACCAAGGTTTACGACTGGTCTCGACCGTTGTTGACTGTAAGGAAAGCTACGCAATGTAGGTTAATTATGTTGTAGGATTGTGCATAATATACTATGTTTGTGAAATACAACAGAGTTAGCACACTGTGAGTACTATAACGAGTGAATCAATTTTTGGCCTTTAAAAAGGCCGTTTTTGAATTCTCCACCAAGGTTTACGACTGGTCTCGACCATTGTTGACTGGAAGGAAAGCTACGCAATGTAGGTTAATTATGTTGTAGGATCTTACATAATATACTTTGTTTGTGAAAGACAACAGAGTTAGCACACTGTGAGTACTATAACGAGTGAAACAATTGGTGGCCTTGAAAAAGGCCGTTTCTGAGTTGCTGATCCAATCTAGACGAACTCCCACATCGCCTTTGCCAGTTCGCCTTTGCCCGCCCTTTGAAATATTAAGTATGACCCAGTCTTGGGTATTGGTTGCAAATATCCAGGCAGTCTTACCTTTAGGATTCTTCCGCTGTTTTCCAAAATTACTTTGCGCTCTTTAATTTATAGGAGTTTATATTTTTTGGAAACTTTCAATCTTCGGAATTTTCCCTCCTGAGCTATAGTTTCAAAGTCAAAACTAGATGCTGGCGGCTTTTTCTCTGCAGGTTTGTGTTTAGCGCAGAACTTTTCTCCTATTTTGCAGAAGACTGCATACACTTCACCCTTCTTCGGCCCTCTCTTAAATTGGTGGGTACACTTGGGCGCATTTCTTACCCGTGGTGTCTTCTTCAATGATATTCTTGGTGTGCTGGAGGATGAAGTTGCCTTCGGTACGAAGGGGTCATGTTTTGAAATGAATTTCCTATTATCTTCATCCGATGACTCTGCTGTCGGTGCTCCAAAGTGCAGGGGACTTGGCGGCGAAACCACGCTTGTGGATGTAGAAGGTGGGTCAGGCGGATCGAAGATAGACTTCACCTTGTTCTCAGCCAGGATGGATTCTACAGCTGCAGAAGTCTCAGAAGAGTCCATGACTTGATGATCAGATCAGCAATCAGCTCAGTGGAGGAATGAGGAAACATCGCACTACTCTCTCATTATATAGGCGTTGCTGATACAGCACTCTTCTCCTATTGGTCAGTTGAATTTAAGTACTAAAAATGGTGGCCTTGATAAAGGCCGTTTTTATGTTCCAATCTTGGACCGACTGTGCCTCTATGTTAGAAACTTGCAAATGTTTGTGTTTGAAAGCAATTTTATGTTTTACTCAAAGCTATGACTCTTAAGCACCATAATATTTGTTTTTAGGTACATTAAACAAACTGTGTTGACTGAATAACGAACAAATATCTCGGTCAAAATATATTATTTAGAGTCGGCAACTACGTATCTCCAATCTTAGCCCGACTGTAACTCTATGTTAGAAACGTGGAATTGTTTGTGTTTGCAAACACAACTCATTTTATTCTTTACTCCAAGCTATGGTTGTTAAGCCCCATAACTTTTATTTTAAGCGCATTAAATAAACTGTGTTGACCGAATAATGAACAAAGTTCTCGGTCAAAATATATTATTTAGAGTCGGCAACTACGTACCGTACAGATTACCAATACCCAGTATCATGGGACTTATAACAAAACTTTGCAAATGCATGGGTTCAAAAACGATTGAAAAATGTGGTGGCCTTTAAAAAGGCCGTTTTTTGAGATGATCTAGCAACGGACCCATTCGGCCTTCCCTCTGGGATACGAAAGGTCCTCCCCCGGCCCGTGAATCTTCAGATGCGTCGACCTCCATGGCCACTCCATTCTCCTTGGCAGGCAAACTCTCGTCAGCTCCAAGGAACCAACCTCCCGCAGAGCAGCCTCACCATCCTGGCGTACGAAAAATAGCAATTCGTACAGGCCGGGTTTCATCCGCCACAACCGTCGATTCTGATCGCCATGGCGTAGTTACCAAAGTGGAGTGTAGAAGCGCCGCTCCAGCCTCTGAAGCTTTCGCCGTGGAGTAGCCACAACACAATCCATTACAGTGACAGGATTGCTCCTTGGCACTGGTCTCGGAGCTGGACAGTCCAACGCGAAGCGAACACGCCTATGCGAGGCTCCTGGACGTTGACGAGGCGGCCGGAGTGAGGATATCGGTGCTAGTGGAGCCCGTCGCTCAATCATCTCAGCGAAGATTTCTTCCACCGTAGTTTCCATCTTCTCTCCTCAGCACAAGCAGGATGTCCTGAGCTCCACTAATCATTGGTCTCTAAGGTGCGACGCTACGTACAGTATAACACTGACTCAGCGTTTTATTTAGTGGCCTTGAGAAAGGCCATTTTAATTATTTAATGTCCCAGTCCAAGCACTTAACCCTTTGAACAAACTATGTTGACAGAGGAACGATTAAAATTCTCGGTCAAACCGTATTTGTTGAAGTCGGTAACTAAGTACCGTACAAAATACCAACAAACTTTATTGAAACCTCATGGGACTTATAATAAAAACTTCGCTACAGCAGGAGTAAGACTGGGGGTAAAACAAAATATATGTTTTACGCTACTGAGTGTCAAACGATTGCAATTTTTGGTGGCCTTTAAAAAGGCCGTTTTTATTAGTGTCATTGTTTACATGGACACCCATTGGACGGTGACACGCCAACGTCGTTGCCCATCTTCCAGCTTCCCGACCTCCAAGTAGGTCTTTAATGTCTCGTACGGTGGCTCAATCACTCCATTCGGCAGGTAACTTCTAAAGACAAAGTTGCGGTGGCGCAACAAAAGCTCCCACGAAGGCTTGTCCCATCCGAGCAGACAATAAAGTCCCGGCTGCAGTTTCCACAGGCGGTGGAGCTTGAACCCAGGGAATGCCGGTTCGAAGCTCGGCCGACGAATCTCCCTCGGCTCATCGATAACAGGGATCTGGGCCGTATAGTTCTTCTCAGGTTCCAGATCCCTCGTCTTGTCCGAGAGAATTTCTCTAAGTAAAGAGAACGGTTCCCGGGCACAAGTCGATATGTTTACCCGTCGAGGCATTACATCGACGGGTCTACTCTTTGACGCTGGTGTCGGAGCCGGGCGTTGACGAGGCTGCCCTGTCACGGACTCGCTCTTTGGGGCTGGGATTGGAGCTGGCCGGACGAGGCTGCCGGAGTGATGACCGAGGTGTGACACTGTGGGGCCTGGAGCTGGAAAGCTGGAACGATGGTTCCCGAAGAGGCATGTCAACCATCTTAGGCCGGGTATGCTTCCTGAACATGATGCAGTTGCGTCCGTAACGAAAGGGTGAGCAAAAGTGATTCGCTTAAGAACAGCGGTATACTCACTAGCACAAGCCGGCTTCTCATTGGTCAAACAGTTCAACCAATGAGGTGAGGTTATTTTCTGCTGACTCAGCGGAAAAGTTCATAAAACCGGGCCGCTCGTTCCACTCGAATCATTCGGCATGCAGACATGGGACCAGTCCAGAGCAGCTCCAGAGAAGCGGGACACAGCGGAGAACATCGGAGAGAAGCTGAACATCCACGGAGGTCTCCTAGTACCGCAATCCCTGCAGTGGTACCCCGGGCTTGGAACTTCTGTGATATAAGTGGTGGCCTTGATAAAGGCCGTTTGTAGAAGGAGTGGAGTCTTGGATTTAGTGTGGGGGGATGGAAGTGACGACCCGAAGAATTTGTCTTAGTTGTAGTTGTCGGCGTAGGCTAGCGTCGACTGTGTCCAAGTGTTGATGTTGGATGATGAGGTGGAAGTCATCTCCGCTACTAACTTCGATGATCATCTGATCGGCAAGGTGTTGGTAGCGGTCCAAGATGTCCATGAGTTGGTTGATCTGTCGGTAAGTGAAGATGTCTCGCTTTATTTGAATCGTCGCTCTCCCCACAGGAGTAGTTGCAGCCGTCGGTCTAGTTTGGCAGAACTTGAACTCTTTCCTGCGACGTCTGTGATCCTCTTCGTCCGAATAGTCCTCGTCAGAAGAGTCAGCAGGGCGTTTCATCGGTTGCAAGTTGCGAGCCATGGTTGCGTTGCGGCTAAGATCTGGAGTGTGAATGGGTCGTAACGCGCGATTATGTTAAGCATGTGTTAAGCTGTAAATGTGGCGGGGGTGATTAGTGGAGGGGGATTCTAGGGCGTGGGATGGGGAGCGAAGCAATTGCGGGGGTCTGGGGGTCTGGGGTCTAAGATAAGATAAGATAAGATAAGATAAGATAATATAACACAAACCGCCTTAAATGGACGGTTGGCCATTATAACACAAACCGACTTAAATGGACGGTTGGCCAATTCAAGTCGCAAACCAACGTAACTAAACCGTTTCTTAACGAATATAAATCCACCCGTTTTCACATTACCTCACATCCAATGACGTATGTGTATCGTCACACCAATACGTCATCGCCGTGACGTCATCACACCCTCTCGTCACACATACGTCATCACCACGTCACTCAAACGTCACTTCTGATTAAAAAACAATTATTTTTCAACTGTCCCAGACTCTCCATATTGCCTCTACTCAAGTGGATTCATTTAGTATAAGATTTAGGGTACAAAGCCATAGTTGAAGTAGGTGTTCTTTCCTCCTATAGAATTACATGGTGATTATGTAATTGGACTGGTAGATTTTCAAAGTTATAATTCTATATTTAATGTTAAATAACCTCTAAGTACTTTAACATATAACAAAATGCAAAAAATTGCAACCCCAAAAGGCGAGATCACAATTGATGAATTAAACCTGACATTAGATAGTAAAGTTGGAGTTATTATACAAAATAAATTAGCATTAATTAATATAAAAGTCAAACTTATATTTTACAAAGGGCTAGTTCCAAAATTAAATAAACTTAAAGACACAAAATTAACTATAGACGAGGGTGAGGATGTGTATTATTACGATCACAAAGCTCCAAATGTAATTGAAATTACTGAAGGTAAATACGAAGTGTTTGAGCTTGCGAAGTAAATCCAAAATCAACTCCTAGATTTTGTACTTATAGCCAATAATAAAACTATGAAAGCCACATTACATTCCAGCCATGTGTTTTATTTTACAAAACCGTGTTTAGGGTCTGTATTATTGGGATTTAAAGGATTTTTTACTCCAGATATTGCGTTTAAATCCGTAAATAAGATCAACATAAATAATGTAAATGTGATTAGAGTAAAATGTAATATTGCAAATGGGTATTATTTAAATGGTGACAAATCACTCACCATACACAGTTTTTACCCTGAAGCTCCTCCCGGCTTCAAAATTATTGAGGTCCCCAGAAATATTATATGGTTCCCTGTAAATAAGAGAAGTTTAGATGTTGTTAGCATTACATTTGCAGATCAACACGACAGGCCAATTGACTTTAATAAAGAATAAACTACAATTACTTGTCATATAAAAAAGATATGTCAATTTATAAGAACAGATTGAGTGTGCAAAATGCTAGGTTTCTGCAATCAATTGGGCTGAAGTTAAAATTTTCTATTAATAACAATGGAAGATTTACTAGACGTTACAGGGAAATTCCAACTCGATGATAGCGTGGTTAAAATTACAAATCACTCCTATACTCCACACAACACTTTGGCAATAAATAATTCAGATGAAATTCGAATATTTGTAAATAATAAAGATTTACTAACACTCCCATGTAGGAGTTATCTGTATATTAAAGGATAAATAGATAATCATGATAAAGGATATTTTATAAATAATGCATTTGCATTCTTATTTTACGAAATTAGATACGAAGTTGCTGGTAAAGAAATAGATATTGTAAGAAATCCAGGAATTTCCAGTCTTATGAAAATATTGTGCTCTTACAATAAGTAAATTGTAAAATGTAGCATTTGATTTCTGATTTCTTTAAAGGAGTTCCATAAAAGTGGCAAGTTTAGTACTTGTGTCCCATTACAGCTATTAATGGGTGTGTGTGAGGATTTTAATAAGGTTTTAGTAAATTTTAAACAAGAATTGGTGTTGAAAAGATTCAAAAACGACTTAAATTTTATATTAACAAAATCTAATGTTCCAACTGGGGTCGATCCTATTCCTAAAATTACACTTAAATCGATCCAGTGGGTGATGCCACATTTGGTGCCATCTGGGAAGAAGCTACAATTACAAAACATGTTATTGCAAAATAAAAATTTGCAAATTGCATTTAGAAGTTTAGAGCTACACGAACTCCCATCATACTCCAAAACCAAGAGACATACATGGTTAGTTAAGACGTCTTCGAGTTTGGAGAAGTCCAGGTATATTATATTTGGTTTCCAAACTGGTAGGGACAACAGAGCACGAAAAACAACTGATAAATTTGAACACTGTAAATTGAAAAATATCAAAGTGTTTTTAAACTCTGAATATTATCCTTATAGTGATTTAAATCTCGATTTTGAAAGTGGAGATGCCTCTAAAGCTTATGAGATGTTTGTGAGGTTTAGGGAGAGTTACTACAACACCGTCCCCGATCCTATGTTTAACAGAGCTGACTTTATAAAGAAATATCCTCTAATTGTAATAGATTGTTCTAGGCAGAATGAATCAGTAAAAGAGGGGGTTGTAGATATTAAATTAGGAACTGAAACTGCAGAAAATGACCCTTCAAACACATCTGCATATTGCCTAATAATACACGATAAAGTGTTTCAATCCTTTGACAAATGAGATAAATAAAATGTAAACACATATTCAACAAGAATTGGTAGACTCTGCTAAACAAATAAGAGACAAATATAGGGCATTAAAATGTGGTAAATTTCTAGAGGCTGAAGAGAGGTTCCAAACATTCCAACCGCTAAAAGAGCCTTTGCGAGATTTAAAAAATTTAGCCAACAAAAGAGAGGCCAGTTCTCCCAATGATTTAAGAAAAGACCCCGTCTAGAATACCAAGAATAACCCAGATGACACCGCACAAATTATATTTTAGTCTTTTAGCATCAGATTATTTAGGAAATTACCTTAGTAGAAGTAGTATGACAGACACCACATATGGTACTAGGCGGGAAGGAAATAATTTTTTTATTGGGAATCAGGAAGTTAAAATTGCCAATGATGATGTTACAGTTGGAGAACAAATTTATAAAGGGACAAAGGGATTGTAGGAATTGTTAAATTTAAAAGAACCCGTAAAATACAGTCAGGCTGATTTACAAAATTATAAAGAGATTTTGGAAGCTACAAATGCACATTTAAAGGGTTATAAAAAAGGTGTGGCGATGCCAAGTAATAAACACACTAAATATCTTAATATAATTAAACCCCTGTTTAAGACTGTTGGTGAAGGTTTAAGGCAGGTAACTGGTAATAAAATAGACTATGTTTATTGGGACGATCCTAATGAGCTTGTAGATAGGTTAAGACTGCTTTGGTTCAGCCGATTGGCAGGAAATTCTGGAGTGGATAATGAGATAGATTCTATCATAAAAGAATTGAGGGAAAGTGGAATTGTTTATTAAATAAAAAGAAGATAGATAAATTTTATCGCGTATATAACCCGTATAGTAAACCAGAAGCTAGAAGTTTTAAAGAAACTACTTAAATCTAAAAGATTATGGTTGGAATGCTTTAAATTATAAAATTAGTTGTGTTAAAGGTGGGGAGTTTACTGATGATGTATCGACTTTGGAGCAGACGATAACCAGAACAGGTGATGCTTTTGTTCAAGGTAATACTAAATATATGTTTTTAGAATCCAAGAGTAATAATTGGAACGCTAATAAACGCAGAATTACTAATGTGAAACGTGGTGAAAGTTCAGACGATGTACCCACATTAGAGCAGACTTTAATAAGAAAAGGTGATGCTTTTGTATAAGACAAAAATAATTGTGAATTTTTGGAATCGGAGAAAGGTATTTGGTTTGCCAAAAAGCGAAAAATTAGTAATTTCTTGGCTGGTAAACAAAGCGATGATGTTGTAAACGTCTCTTAAGTACCAAAAATGGACCTAAACTTTTGGGATTTTAATAATAAAAGGCTAGTTCGTGTTAAACCCGCTATTGATGAGAACGATTGTGTTACAAAACATGAGACTGTGACTTTAGACGGTCTTAAATTTGATGGTAAAATAAGCAATTAACAAACATTTTACCTGGAACATTGCCAAATAATGTGGCTGTTGTTAATCAAGTATTAACAAAAGGTGAAAAAAGTATAATAACACAGGGGGATAAAAATTATAATGAATTAACATTAGATAGCGATATGTTTGATGCAGACGACAAATTAATAAAGAATGTACCTGAAGGCAAAGAATGTAGGAGTGGCATTTGTTTAATGTCGCAGGTTTTGAGGTATGACGACAATATTAAAACTTTTAGACAAGGCAATATTAAATTTGATATTTGTTTAAAATCACATGCATTAAGGTTTAACAATAAAACTATGACATTTATGCAAGACAATAGTCAAATCGATTTAATGATGTAAAATCCTAAATTGTTGGTTGCAGACCCTACTTCTTTAAGGGGATTTAAGACTTTAGATGGAGAGCCATATTTGACAACAAAAAAAAAATGAATATCCAAGAATGACTGATGGTATGTTAGTTTTTAGCAATGGAGGTGTTTTTGAATTGATAGAGACTGGCAAATACGTTAACATTAAAAATAAAGAATAAAAATGGAAAAAATGGCTTACGAATTGCATAAGCCCGCGAGAAAGAATTTTGTTAGAAGGTCTTTTAAGGTTTTGGGTATAAACGAAACTGTTCAAATATAAATCTATTTGAACAGTTTCGTTTATAGATATGCAGAATTATGCTAGAAAGAATTCTGGGAATAAATATATTTTAACTTTAATAGACACTTTTTTTTCTAAAAAAGCTTATGCTGCTCCAGTAAAGAATAAAACTGGATTAGTAGTCACAGAAGCTATAAAAACTATTCTCCCAAAGAGAGTTAAAAATATTCAATCTGATAACGGAAAATAATTTTTTAATGAATATTTTACCAAACTAATGAAAAGGCTAAATATTAATCACTACCACACTTACTCTACAACTAAGGTGGCTATTGTGGAAAGGTTCCAGAGAACTTTAAAGAATTGGTAGTATAGAGAGTTTAGTGCACAAGGGAGTCACAAATGGTTGGATTTACTTCCAAAGTTAATAAGGATATATAATAATAAAATACATCGGTCCATAGGCATGAAGCCTAACCAAGTAAGTGCCAATAACTCTTAAGATGTACACGAAAGGTTAGCATCTAAAGTACAAGTTAAAAAGCCAAGATATAAGGTGGGGGATAGTGTAAGGATATCGAAATATAAACATATATTTAATAAAGGTTATACCCCTAACTGGACAGGGGAGCTTTTTACAATAGCAGAAGTTAAGAAAACAAAGCCTGTGACTTATATTTTGAAAGATGAGAATGATAATATAATCAAAGGAGGATTTTATACAGAAGAATTGTTAAAGACTAAATATAAAGACATGTATTTGGTGGAGAAGGTAATTAGGAGGAAGGGTGATTTATTATATGTCAAATGGCTCGGGTTCCCAAAAGGCCAGAACTCGTGGATATCCGCGAAGGATGTATTAACATGAATTTAGAGCAAATTTTAAAAATATAGAGGATAGGGAAAATGTATTTTAATATAGGCAAGGGTCGGGTATTAGTATAAGTCGAAAAGGAAATTAGGGTGGGAGCCGGTGTCGGTCCAAAAACGGCTCCCCATAATAATAATATGGGAGAAAAGTGCCGATTACATCTCCTCTTTCTTAGTTCTTGTCAACTGTCAAACCCAAAATTTCAGAAAAGCGGTGCACAAAATATTTATTTTGTTGTACAGCTAATAAAATTATCTTTATTGTTATATTTTCATACACAAGCAATTGCCACGGATAAAAAAATATCAAATAAGCCAGTTACATCGTATTTTTAAATATAAATTTAATAAAATGTTAAGCCTCTTACCATATAATAATTAGGTATTAATTTGTTATAATGATTGAATTCTTGAAGGTCGTAGACAAATTATTCAATTTTAAGTTTTAGTTCCGATCAAATAACCTTTAAAGCATGTTTTATAGTTTATTCATATGTTTACATAACGTGTATATTATTTATTCTAAACAACCTAGTTTGATGTATTCATTTCCTATATAAAGGTTGTTGTATATTATGTATTCAATGCGTGAAGGTAACAGGATAAGTAATTCTGATTACGTCACAAAATCCGCTATGAAGGATAACTTTTAATGCTGAAACTCGCCCAAGTGGTTATCCAAACTTTGCGTATATCAACTATCAAACAGACTGCTGACGGTGTCTTTCCAAGCTTAGGGTTAGTGACAGCACGTTATGGGGTGGAAACCAGTTATTTATTATAAGCGATTAGTGTATTCTTTAATATTTTCTAAGGACATAAAACAATAATGTACTATTTTATTTGAATTTTTGTACATGACGACATAATATACTATCTATTAATTTACTACAGCTTGTTGTTGTCATTTTTGTTTTCATTAGAATGATTCAATAGCATCAAAAAGGTACTGAAATGATACTGCACGCAATGTTAACATGGAAACTTAAGTAAACAACACGGGCATATTAAACATTCCTTTCATCCACCAGCTGGCCCCAGGCACCAGCCCTAGCATACACTGTAAACACAAGTAAACAATTCGCAATCAATGAAACCTAGGATTGCCTCTAACATAATTGTATCTTCTATTAATAAATTATATTTATGAAACGGATCATTTTAAATTTACATTTACATTATTCGTATTCATCGACATGGAACATATATGTCGGGTTTCTCATGCCGTTTGTAACATTTAATTAAGAGGATTTAAGTGTGTTTTGACGCAGATTTCAGAAATCTCAATTGCACAATTGGCAAATTGAATCAACTCTTCAGGGTGTGAGAAAAACCTTTTTTCCTCGCCTAAATTTTAATAGTATGTTTAATTATACAACATGAATGAAGGATCTTAGCCACCAGTACGTATACTTTTGTTACATGAAAAAAATAATTTACATTACTAATTTGAAAAAAATTAAATATATTTTAAACCCTGAATTACGACTACATGATATTTCATAACAACTCTATCAGAATTTACATAGCAATGGTAACCTTCGTCTACCTCAGCGGTAGTTGGCTTTCTACTACACGGGAGGCTCATCTCTGGCTTGACCAGGGTAGGTCTGGCAACCCCGGGGTACCCTAGCCAAACTGTGAGACTTCTTATACTCACAGTCTTTCCAAGAGCTAAGGCCTTTCTCCTAACTTTAGGTCTTAGGTCAGAATCTGTTTTCTTTTCTGGATTACTCTTGCCCACCTCTTCTTTTCTTCTAGCCCATCTGCGTGTCTTTTATTTTTTGTCTTCCTACCGGGTTACACCTCTCTGTCTCCCTAGGAGTACTCCTTAACCAGTCTGTTTTGTCACTGGGCTGGAGTGGGGGCTGTTTTGAGCTTGCTATACTGAGGGGAGTCTGCGAGGAAGTGTCTGAAGCTAGCCACTTTGGATCCTGACCAGGGAGAGCGGCATAGGTGCATGGTGTCAGACCAGCATTGCCACTGGTTACCCCCGGCACGTCCGGTTACCGGTGCTGGGCAAACGGACACCAGGACTCAGGGAACTGGGGTATGGTTGACGTTCCCAAGGGTTCCTGGCTACTCTGAATCTCCCCATACCGCACGATGTAACAATTGGATGGGGGCACTTTGCTGCAAGTTTGTGCTGATGGGCCGACTCTCAGCATTTGTTTTTTGGAGCGATCCGTCCCGGTGCACTCGCTGGGTTTGTGCCCGTAGCCCAGGCACTTGAAGCATCGTAGAATTAAGCATCCTCAGTAACAAACTACGAATGGACGAATCGATTGAGAAGAGACTAACAACGGGAGATAAACAGATAGCAGAAAGAAATTTGCTGAGTGTCCCTCAATCACGGCATAGCAGCCTCGCAAACAGCATGGGCAGTGAGTTCAGTCACGCCACTGCACCTTGAAGACTGCAAGAAAAGATGGGAGGAGGTTCTCCAAATTCTAAAAGAGGTGGAGGAAATCCTCTCCCATGTGGACGCCTTGTTGAAGGACATGTCAAATCCGTGCAATGTCCAGAAATATGTGAACTGCAAGTGAAGTACGGAATTCTCGGCCTCGTCGAGTTGTTTAGCACTGAAAGACCTGGGAAAAAAGAGGACAAGGCTCAGGATAACTTTCAATTGGTCAGAAAAGGGACTGAAGAGGCAAGAGCATGCCAAAAAAGGTACCAGTTACGGATCCAAGGACGATTGTTAAAGGATTCCATCCTTGTTGCTGGTACTCCAGACATGCGGAAGTGGAGACCGAGTGAGAGCTCCAGCAACAAGTCCAAGGCGGGGAAAAAGATAAAAATAAAAACAAACGAAAAGTAGAAATAAATATGGTGGAGGCTCCTCCGGTGATAGCGGTCACCGAACCCAACCCGGGTGCTATGGCTGCGAAGCCGAAGATGATATCTGCCCCATAGTCTGTTCTCGTGAGGGTGGCAGGTGGCCAAACCTACGCAGGTGTTCTGGCGATCCGCAAGGATATTGACCTGGGCACCTTCGCTGCAAAGGTTGTCTGTGCAAGGCCACTGAGACGTCCAAAATCGTTAAGGCCTTAGAGAAGGTTTTTGGTGGGCTCAGTACAAATAAAACAGATACAGATCAATTACAGATATAGATACAGATTAATTTATTTCCAACAACACATTTTTACATAAAAGTTACAGTCAAAATTGGAAATGTATTCCCTACATTGGTGAAATCCTGTTCGTGGGAACGAAAAGTGACATCTGAAAGGTGTCTGCAAGGAAACCAAACAAAAGGAAGTTGAAGATGGCAGTCCTTGACCTTTCTGAGGTATAGGCCACAAGATTCTCAAGCCTGGTCATCAATGAGTAGGTTTTGTCAGCTGCGCGGTGCGTTTGAGGACCGTAGTTCTACGGTGCTTCAAGTGCCTGGGCTACGGGCACCAAGCCAGCGAGTGCACCGGGACGGATCGCTCCAAAAAGCAAATGCGGAGAGTCGGCCCATCATCACAAATCTTGCTACAAAGGGCCTGCTTCCTCTGCGGTAAGCTCCAGTTAGGAGAAAAGGCCAACCACATTTTGTATTTGGAGCATGCCGTGTTTTTAGGCTTGCCCTGGGAAAGAGTAAAAATAAAGAAAGGTGACTGCCAAAAGCATTGACATCAAAGAAAAGGAAGTAGTTCCTTTCTCTCAGCACTACGGACCTCAGCACGTCGCATCAGCAGCACGGGGCTCTCTCCCCAAAGCACTGTGACAAACAATTCCGGGGAAAGGAAATCCTGGAATGGGGGGTGACAGTGGGAAGGGCTTCAGCGAATCCCACACTTTGTCCGTAAACGGATTTCCACCTCCTTACAAAAAGTGCTAAACAAATTTAGTTGTTGCTTATCTTGTAACTCAAATAGTTGATCGCACCTCTGGCAGTGAAGGATATTGACAGTCATATCATAGAATATTTAATACATTTATAACATACAATACATTTTTTTCAGAACTAATAAGTTTAAAAGTGCACTTAAGCTAAACACACATGATATAAATGTTGTGGTTTGCTAATATTTTAGTATATTTATCGTCTTTAAAATTATTTTGAAGATGTCCTTTTGATATAATGCGTTGGTACTTAAATAGATACCGTAATACAATTATAGTAAACCACTAGTCCTATTAAAACTCGATGAATGCACTTATTATAAATAATAAAATAACCTAACAATATAAACAATAGATTAAATACTGACTTTATAAAAAAAAGAATTAATTAAACCTAAACTGTTTTGAAATCTATAACAATATGCAGTTTCATTTAAATGTGATAATTATCATAAACTAACTGAACTATACAAATAAACTTATCCTATCAATAAAAACTATCATATAATGCAGTTTTTATGTTTTAAAATATTTCATCATTTTGTTAAATACATAAAGTTAACTAAATAGATTGTATTATTTGTTTAATATTTCTATATAGACCCAAGATGATCAACTCTTCCGAGTGGAGGCTTTTTCAAAGACCTGAACTAATGAGTTTCTTGAGAAATTGAAGTGATATTTTATTAACTTTGTAATTTTATGTGCTTCTTTGAATTATTACCTTCTATATAGACTAGAGTAAATTACAACAGATTTCCTTCGTGTAACGCATCAAAAATAAAACCAATTTCAAATGTATCATATCAATTTTGGAATATAAATTGAAATGAACTGCAGATTTATAAACATATATTAAGGATTCAGTTTCGTAAAAGCATAATTGTTTTTAATACTGTACCTTTCAATATTTTTAGTAAAATTTAAAACTTTTAACATCAAATTAACAAATATTTTTTAATAGCTTTTCCATGATTTTCACTATTAGTATTTTACTGTTTTCATTATTTATCAACTCGATCTCTAAAGAATTTAGTAACCAAACATGGAATGACATGACATGGAATGATTTGTTGTAAACAACTGTTCTATGTACCTTCGGAGTTTAAAAATTCAACATCCTTCATATGAGATGCTAATGAACATTTATTAGTAAGTAATATGGGCTCAAGTAGTTTTGAATTAAATAACTGAGTATTTTACATTTACAATTGTTTTAAATCACTTCGTTGTTATAGTAAATTATGTAAAGCAAATACACGATATATTCATATTCCTGGTTTTAACGAATTGTGTATTTACCATCAGAAAGAATATTGATTAGTTTTTGCTAGGACTAAAAGATTTTTTCGTTTTAAAACAATGACCGTGTCTGATAATATAAACTTAATCTGTTATTAACTACTGTATATACAGACTGTTTAAATATGAATATACTTTTCGTAAGAAGTGTTTTTCTTAAGATGTTTAAACACAAAAACATGTTTAAATGAAGGTTAACCACATTTTTTTAATGTTAAGTTTTTAAAATTGTTATCACAAATAAGGTATTAATGGATGTTGGGTTGTATTGGAAACACATTCCATGAAGCCGGTGTAAATTACTTGTGTGGAATACATTCTCTGCCTGGCTGCAATATCATAGAGATTATTGTTCTACTATCTATTTATCTTGGTAAGTATATTTAAAATTTAAAATATAACCCACAACTTAAGTATCAACAACATTTTATAACTATGCAAGGCCAATATTGATATAAGATGTTACCTTTTAAAACCAAATGTTAACTCGATTTTCTCCTTTAACCTTTATTAAACCTATTACCAAATAGTATGCCCAAAGGGCTACATATAAATATATATTTTGCTTATATAATAAAGAATTGAAATAACTTAAGATATTTAAGATATTTTAATTGCTTGTAATGTGTTGGTTTTCATACTGTCATGCAAAATTATATAATACTTTACAAAAACATGAACACGACTCAACGATGTTGTATAAACATTATTAGCATTAACAATTAAACGACTTTTTCATTATGAGTAGTGCAATAAGTGTTTATTTCATGATAGGTTGATTTACAATGTAAAATACATGCGTTTAGTAAATTGTGAATCTAAATATTTCTTATAATTACATCACACCTGCTTTACTGGTAAAGCAACATGGTGGAGGATCTTATACGTATAAGATCCTCCCCCATGTTGCTTTACCAGTAAAGCAGGTACGTACGTTTTTGTATTAATTTTAGTAAACAAACAACTTGTTTTGATAATTTAAGGGCTATAACCGATTTCAAGTTAGCCACAGTTAGACAATTATTGAAATTAAGTTTTCTAAGATTCGGATATAGTTTAATAATCATGTTGGCTTTTATAATCTAATAACTCCCACTAAATAACTCCAGTTCTTGGTATTACTTTTCGGGGAATTTTTATAATTCGTCAAAATGTTATATACAATGTGAATGGAAACGTATCTAAAATAACCTAATACTTACTTTAAATTCAAATGGGTTGTTTAAAAGCTCATACAATAAATGTAAATATATATTCCTATTAGAGAACCTAGTCAAATAGTATTTTATTTATATTATGTATTAGACATTAGCTTAGATAAATATTTTGGTTATTTCAGAAATTATTGCAAAAGTATTTAATAAGGTTGTTGTAAAAATCTTTTATCAAGTTTTTGAATTGTTACGACATACTATAATATTGATAGTAGCCATACTCCAAGGTTCTGTATTATTCATATTATTTATTTTCTAAGATATACAAGACTCTCCGTTGTGTTTTAGACAGTTTTAACGTAATTAAAATATTTAAAATGTTGTTATTTATAAACTATAGAAAATTTGTTTTAACTTTTTCAATAATTTGTACTATATTTATAAATATTAGTTATATTATTAAAACATTTAACTTGCTCAACTGTCACCAAATATTGTCAACGTTCCTTATAGTTAACGGTAGGTTGAATATTAAAAGATCAATTTCAATTCAATGTTCATTATCTAGTGTTTGAGAGAAAACGAATCGAACATTCATTTGCACATTATATTTGTAATAGAATAACAGTTATTGTAAATATATTAAAATATATGTTCTAAATATGTATTCAATACGTTACTGAAAGTGTATAAGCCATGTATTGTAAATATCAACAAAAGCTATAGAATGTTTAATTTTAAAACCTGTAGAGACCGTAAACGATGGGTTTATAATATTACTGTCTGCCTTGACAGTAAATGTTTATTTAGGTATTATGTTTCCATAAAAAACCGCATCCACAGGTAATTTTTCACTTATATCGTTCTTATACTTATATATGTAATATTGTTACCTTATCAAATAGTACATGGGGTTAAATTAGAATAAGTGTAACCAGGGGAACTCACCACTACCCGTTTAGCCACAAGGAGTATCTAAATGGGTTTTTCCCAGTATTATTATTTTCCAAGCAGTTTAACCAAATTTTATTTGAAAAACTCCTTCTCTCCTTTTGGTTTAAGGTTCAATTTACATGGAACCCAAATATTATAACATTTTAGCAACCATGCTAAGTATTGATTTTAATAGAACAAGGTACAAAATTAATTATTTTAGTACAATTATAAAAACTATTTTTACCATCACTTAATTAACCACTTATCGTAGACCTACATTAAAAATTCAAAATAACTCTTTGCTTGATGTCATTTAAGTCCAAGGGAGATGTTAGCACCAGCTTAAAAACACTCAATTTGATTAACTTAGATTTTATTTCCAAAATGGTGTTATATTTACAATTTGTCACAACAATTCAACTACAATAAATTATTTGACAGTATAAATTGGGATATATTTTCTTAAGCGGAACGATATAAAAAACCAAATAGAATGTTTCGATACGGTATAAAGATTATTTAGTTATTCAGTTTTGGTAATGTTATGTTTCAGTTTAGGTGTCTTGACATTTTTCCAGATAATAAACGTTGCATCTAATATTATATAAGCGTATATTACCAGGAACAACATTATCATGTTACGCATTGTCATGTTTGTTTAATTCATTTTTATTTTAAGTTGAGTTAAAATCAAACTAAAAAAGCATTAAGTAATAAGTAACAAACATACTATACAATAGTTTGCAATTACTAAAAATATCTACCTAATCGATATACCGCATAGATAAATTTCATTCGGTTTTTTATATCGTTCCGCCTATGAAAGTGTACCCATAAATGAATAAAACAAGTATTTAATGAGATCACGTGTTATACTCTTTCTTGAAAATATATAATGATACATAGTGACTAGTTCTATAGTTGTTAGTAGAACAATTGTTTCATAGTAGGACCTGCTGCTCGAACTCGAATCAATGTTCTTATCATGCTATTTAACCTGCAATCACAGAGTTTGTCCATTCTGTGTTTACATTCAAGAAGTCGTTCTTTAAATAATATCTGTTAAATGATTACTTTCTGTTTTGCTTTTTTTTTATCCGTCAATAGCAGATAAATCTCTATTTCTACTATTCTATAACATTTACATTGAAACTTTGAAGGGCTAGGGGGGCAGAACCATACAAAATAATGTGTATAATAATGTACTTATATCTACTTTTTGGAACAGCAAGTTCAAAGATAATCGTAGTAGTTTCTTCTATTTTTCTTGCCTAAACAAATATTGTACTCTGGTACCAGAACAACTAAGGGCAAGTTTTGGTAAACAAACCCATCAAAATCGACGCGCCACCTAACACCACCCCTTGACCCCTCTTATGGCAACCTCAGAGATAAGACTTTACGGTATATCCCAAGCTAAGAATACTGCCAAGTACAGCTCTATATTATAAGTGTATATAAATATTTTCACGGGAACCTACATTAAAAAAATACCTTCCACACAAGATACTATCAAATTAACTATATTTAAAGAAGTAATTCCGGCTTATTATCAATGGGTGACAAATATAAAAAATAAAAATGTAAATATATTTTGTTTTTTAATTCAAAAGTTATACCCTGATTAATATTTACTTATACAAACAAACTAAATGTAACTTTGACTTTTAACTGACTTCATTATATGCTTATTTTCAACAATTAAAACTTGTTATCATAAATATAGCTACATACCTCATATACTAATTATTTACTAGCTAATTGGCTGGGTAGTGTAGTGGTTATCGTGCTCACCTTGTAATCCAAGGTTTGCCAGAACGATCGAAACATTTAGTAAAAGTTCGAAACTGGACCCAGCTGTCAGTTATCACTGGGCTTTCAATTAATGATGCTTTGATGGTAACAAGACCAAATATAATAGTTGTAGTAGTTCCCTAATAGTGGGAGTTAATAGTGGTAGTCCCCTATCAAAACGTTGAACTGGTGTAAGTACAAAAAACATGTGTTTAACGAAGTATTTATTTTATTAGTATAACATTTAAATTTAATCTATAGCAATGTGAGAAAATGTTTGGGAATTTACAATTGTAATTATACTCCTATATTTTATATATTTGATAACAATAATTATTAAAATAGTATATACGAAATACAAAAAACATAACTCTGCTTTACCTACTTGATCAGTATAATAAATAAGATGAATCTTAAACATCCAATTGGTTACAACATTAATGAACAGTGTGACTCGAGTTGAAAAAGTGAAGCAGCTCGGATCCAATCACACCCTTGGGCTGTGAGGAAGAAAGTTGTGGCTCTTACTTTGAAGATGTGTTACACATCGGTATAGTCAATAAATGTTTAGGCTTTTTATGTTTTTTCTTAATTTGTTTTTAAATAAATTGATTGACGAATAAAATCTATATTGTTGAATATGTATGTACTCATTGAAACAAAGCATTATATTATATAACAAATATGTAGAAATCTTTTAATTGTTGTATTGGATTTCTGGCTGTGATTGTTTTATAGATCTGCTTTTAAGTATAGTTTTACCATAGTATAGGAATTTTTTGAATACAATAAAAAACTAAATAATATGCATAGTTATATTGGATATACACTTATAATTTAGAGGCATAAAGGAAACATTTATATAGGGTGTCTCTGAACTCTCTACCAACCTTTTCAGGTATTATTCCTGGACCATAGACAAGCCAAAATATCATATTCAAAATTTCGAAAACTCAAAAGTTACTCGTATAGCCACCATTTTGTTTTTCACATAGGAAATTTTAATTCGAGAACGGCTAGTTATAATTAAATGAAATTTGGTATTTACCTTTATTCCCTAAAGACCTAATTGCAGAAATAAAAATTTTTGTTTACAATCATTAATTTCAAAATGGCGGCTGCCTAAAAATTTCAAACGTAAATATCTTAAAATCACCATAAATCATCATCAATCTTATCATAGTAAAAAACTTACATTAATTACGTTTTATTTAGAGAATTTAATTGAAAATCTAATGACACCAAATTTACGGAAATCGGTTCATAAATAACGGAGAAAATCCATTTTTCAGATATTGCATTCTTGTCAATATCAACAGTTATCATGTGACATCGCTGCTAGTGAGCCACGTCGATCAGCTGTTTCAAGTATAATTCCACCAAACAGCTGATTAAAACATTAACCAGCTGTTATTAAGTTAATTTGCACCAATCACCTGATTGATACCCTTACGATTCCCATGGTTCACTAATGCTTCAAATAAAACATAAAATATCAGAAATGCGTTAAAATTACAAAAAACAAATGGATTTATTTACATGAGATATGACTACAATTCTACAGTATTTACAAACGATGTTCAATATGCCCACCACCAAGTCAATTGCACATCGTGAACCTAGATGTCATGGATTGCCGGACAGCTTCAAATTCATTTTTCTCTTGGATGACCGCAGCCGCCTCTACAATTCTACCGATCAGGTCCAGTTCATTTTCCACAGGTGTTGAATAAACAAGTTCCTTCATTCTACCCCAAACGTAGAAATCTAGGGGAGTAAGATCAGGTGATCGCGGAGGCCACGACACCGGTCCCCTGCGACCAATCCACTGCTGATTGTAATTTTGGTTGAGGAAATCTCTTAAAATTTGCCCAAAGTGTGCAGGAGCACCATCATGTTGCAGCCACATGTTTTGTAAGTCTGCCAAGGGGACGTTCTCCAGAATTTCTCGGAGTATGTCCCTCAGGAACACAAGATAGGTGGGGGAATTCAACCTATTTGGGAGAATGTAGGGGCCAATTAATTATCCCAAAAAACATGCCCAAACATTAACTGAGAAACGGTGTTGCTTGCTGGAAATAACAGTTTCGTGGGGATTTTTCAGGAGCACAAACATGGCTGTTCCTGGTATTGAAAATTCCATCCTGGTTAAAACTGGATTCGTCTGTAAAAAGAACCGATTTCAAGAAATATGGATCGTCCGCCAGTTTGTGCAGGAACCACCTGGAACAATCTACCCGACCTGGATAGTCTTGAGGTTCAAGGGCATGAACTTTTTGGAGATGATATGGGTACAAATTCTCTCCATTGAGTGCCCTCCACACGGTGTCTTTGCCTGCCCCCATCTCATTACCCACAGCTTGAGTACTTGTTCGAGGGTTTGCTTCAAATTTACGAAGGACTTCCTCCTCAAATTCAACTGTACGCACAGACTTCGCAGCACCAGTATCTGCCATACTCACATGAAACGTACCAGTTTCTTGGAGACGATTGTGGACAGCAGTGAACGTTTAGACAGCAGGACATTGTCTATTGTGGAAATAGTCGCTATACAACCTTTCTATCTTCATTTGCATTTCCAAATGCAGCTCCATAATAAAAATGCATATCGCAGTAGGGGTGGTTGGAGACTCCTGTCTCAGGGGGAGCATGAGCATCCCCCCCCGTCTAAGGGGGAGCATGAGCCCCCCCCCGTCTAAGGGGGAGCATGAGCCCCCCCCCGTCTAAGGGGGAGCATGAGCCCCCCCCCCCGTCTAAGGGGGAGCATGAGCCCCCCCCCCCCGACTCACACTACGCTATTAGCCTTTATGCCTAGGGGCCCGCACCGCGACCATGCCTTGGGACTTGGCGATAGACGACTCTCCCTCTTAGGCAATGATTATATATTTTTATATTTTTTTTGTTGATGCAAAGATAAACTGCATTTGTTCATCATTGTACCAACGGTTTTCTTTTTATATCTTTTTTTTTTTTTTGTCATTTATTTTCATTTTTACAATATAATCTTAAAAACTATTTGGAGGATGCAGCTTCGGCAGACGCCCTCTCATCAGGTGTAGCAGCAGCAGCAGCATCAGCAGCCATCCGCAAAGCATCGGCAGCTGCCTTCACCGCAATCTCCAGCTCCTCCTCAAGATCACTCACCGAGCGCCAATCCGCATCATGCTCAGCATACTCTTCCGGGCATTTGGGTTGACCACACCACTTCGTAAATGCATAACCATATGCATCAGTCAACTCCGATTGGATTGTTGCGATAGGACGATGTCGGTAGTATGCGTCCTCAACAAATTCCAATGTACGGACCAAATCAGCATCGGACATGGTCATGGCTCTGCTGTTATATCTGAACTGAAGCCCGAAGCGTCCGAGAGCGTGGTGAGGGTGGGAGAAACTAGTTTCCAACCCTGCGGGCGAGTATTAACAATAGACCCTTCTACAATAGGACAGCGGATGCGATTTATTTCATGAATGCAACAAAGGGTCCAAGGCCCTTTCACATGTCCATTGTAGGAGGGTAGTTTACAACCCAGCGGGCCATAAACAAGAGACCCTTCTCAGAATTTTCGGACAGCGGATGAGATTTATTGTCGGGTGTCATTCTCCAACAAAGGACTCTTTCAGTTAGATTCCTTTGAATTCGATT
Source organism: Allygus modestus (assembly GCA_963675035.1). NCBI lineage: Eukaryota > Metazoa > Arthropoda > Insecta > Hemiptera > Cicadellidae > Allygus > Allygus modestus. Next base: position 88,075,093 of record OY776112.1, on the reverse strand, counting down.
AGGGGAGGGTAGTTTACTACCCAGCAGGTGGTCGCAAACAAGACACCATTCCACAATATGCCATTCGAAACGTAAGTCTTTGTCACATCCCCACCACCACCGCCAGAGCGCGTAATATCACACACACACACATTCTGTCCAGACATCGCAATGGAAGAGGAACAAGTTTTGCCCGGGGACACGTACGAGGAATTTATTCAAAATTTCATCGATTTGATGCGTCGGGAAATAAGGCAGCAAAGACTGTGTATTAAGAGCATCACCATCAAAGGTGAAAAACCAATTGGCGAAGATAAAGTTACGATGTCGCGCGAGTTCAGTTGGAATCCGGACATTTTTTCAAGAATTTTCATTTTCATGGTGAACATGGTGAAAGCGGACTACACAACCATGGAAACAACGCTGCAGCACGATTCAACATGGTACGAGGAATAAGCAGCATCAACCAGACTCCAAGTCAACCAGACAACATAAAAGGCCTTCATCAAGGCCACCTAAGCTTTTCATGTTAGGGACTAGAAGGAAATATTCCTGAGATAGGAAGATTTCCCAATGTGGGAGTCCCCCCCCCCCCGAGGTCTCGTCTGTGACACTTTTGCCCCCCCCCCCGATAATGGTGGGGATAAATTAACCCCCACCATTATCAACATCAATGTCACGTGGTCTGCGCCGATCCTACTCATCACAATCAGTTCTGGCCGTGGTTTTGGAACGTTGACAGTGCGTTTGTGTGTACTAGTGATAATGCATTTTCAGCAGACCGAGTGGGTTAACACCGATACACCATGTAAATGGACTCCAAAATCTCTACAGGAGATAACAAGTTTAAAGATAAGAAATTTCTTGCCCGAGGGAGTCAAGTTGCTGCCAGGACCCATTCAAGAGAGCATCGCTGAGAATATGAGGAAGGAGATTCTCCGAGTAAAAGAGGATTGGGAGTTATGCTATGATCATATGGGCATCATGTTCGCTGGCTCAACAAAATATACGGATCGACGGGATCTATTGGAGAAAGAAGAAACGGAAGAGTGGTCAGGGCTCACGGCAAAATATCAGCAGCTGATTAAACAGTGGAAGCGATGTGAGTTCGGACCAATCCCACAATAAACATTCTTTCCGGAACATAGGGTCAGACTCCGAGCCCCACTAAAAGCGAGCAACATAACAATAAACCATTCGCAGAAGGTCGGGAAACGGAACAATGCCGCTCTAACCGTCGCTCTATAGAACTTCCCCCACCAAAACTAGGGGCGCCATACCGCATCACCAGCGCCCCTCCAGTTCAGTTTGGGAGTTCAGTGAGTGCAGACGTATTAGTCCAGCTCTACCCTTTTATTTAAGCTATTGACTGATTATTGTGAATTGTGATTCATACCTTGAACAATTAAAACGCTTGTGCTGTGCTGTTGTGTTTGTGATAACGAGCAACAATATTCAAGATGAACGTTACACATCAATGCAACATTTGCGGCAGCACGTTCCCGCGCAGACATAGTATGATGAACCACTACGCATCATTCCACGGCGGATTCATCCCACACCAGCAAGGTACGTCATTGTGTGTTACGATATCAATTTAATAAAGACTTAAATTTGATTTATTTTCAATTATAACAGTTCTTAATATTTATGAAATAATTCTTTCACATATGAGTAAACTAATAGTTATTTTGATTAAATAGACAGAAATGTAGTTTGTTCATATAACTAGAGAGTAAGGGCAGTTTTATTTTTAACAAATAGAGATATAGACAGTGAACTAATTTGAGAATAAATTTAGTAAGTGTAATTTGAATAAATAGCCAGAAATGTAGTTTGTTCATATAACTAGAGAGTGAGGGCAGTTTTATTTTTAACAAATAGAGAATAAATGTTGTATGTGTAAGTAACACCCCCCCCCCATGATTACCCTTGGGTTGGGGGGGGGGCAAAAGTGCCACAGACGAAACCGGGGGGGGGGGGATTTTCGGGGTTGTTCTTTTACAAGTCTATTTTCTGTTGTAACGGTTTAACAAAATCTATCACTATCCGTTTATCACGTTTGCAGATGACGCAGTGGCTTGCCGCCTATGCAACACCAGATTCATGGACCGATGCATCTTAGAGCGTCACATGGCGACTGTCCACCGAGTCGATCCGCCCAGGGCGGTGCTTGTGTCGCAGCAGTCAACTGTCGGCATCAACCCAAGCTCCGTTGCAGGTGAGAATCTACATTAAAATAGCGTTTTCCTTGAAACTATTTACCTTCACATAAATATTTAACTAGGTGCCGAAAGAAGAATGCTTAGCTATATTTAACTGACCAACTGTGGAAGAGGAGAAGGGATCAGAAGAAGAAGAAGAAGAAGATTACAATCGATGCTCGCTAATTAACATTTCTCATTAACAGTTTCATTTTGAAATATGAAATAGCTTCAGTTATCCTAATTTTATTTTCAGATGGAGGTCCTGGTCCCGACCGTCACACATGTCAACAATGCAACCGCCACTTCAGTAGATCATCCAACTTGCGGCGGCATGTGGACACAGTCCACAGCAGAGTCCACAGGTTCCTATGCGATACATGCGGGACCGTGTTTACGAGAGCTGAGCACCTGCAGCGGCATACCGAGCAATTCCACGGCTATGGACGGGCGCGCATTTTCCCTTGTGCTTACTGTGGTCAGGAATTCGGTCGGATGTACAACAAAGACCAGCATGAGCGATACTTCTGTAACGTCATGAAGGACCTTGTTCGGAACCGCGCGCCTTTGGAGTTGGAGGATCCTCAGCCAGGACCCAGCACCGACCCACAGCCAGGACCCAGCACCGCTCAGCAGCCTGGACCCAGTGTCGATCCACAACCAGGTACCAGTTCAGGCATTCAACCCGAAGATGAAGCGATGGCGGTGGATGATGATCATTCCGTCCACCCTCTATTCAAGCTCATCCAGCGCGGTTTCCTCTATCGTTTGCTGACATACCGACTACATAGACCGATGGAGAGCTTCGTCACAATCGGTGAAGTGATGATGTTGCTATTTGACTCCCTCACGGAGTTGTTGACGACTGTCTTGGGGACTCATCACAGCATCAAGACCAACTTCGTCATGGAGTGCGATTTCGTTAACGTGTTTGGAACCTCATCATGTACGCGCACGTTCAAGACGAAGAACGTTCCACTGACCAAGACCTCTGACCTGAGAAAATATATCGCAGACGCTTTTGCGAAGCTCATCAGGGAGAAGGATCAGTGCGAACAGATTGGCTCAGGTTGGTCATACATGCGGGTCCGTGATTTGGAGGTTAGAATTAATAGATACCTCCCGTTAGGTCAAGAAGGCCGATCATATATCCCACTGCCCGCGAGTATTGAGAACACACACTCAATAGTCAACGTGCGGAATGATGATGAGCGTTGTTTTATGTACGCCATCCTGGGAAAGTTTGTTCAAGAAAATCCATACAGACAGGCAGTATACACACCCATCATCATATCTCAATACGATTGGACCGGACTGCAATTTCCCGTTCCTCTGAAGAGTATCAAGACGTTTGAGCGGAACAACAACATCAGCATCAACGTCTATGGCATCGATCAGACGTATGTGGGGAAGAAACCTAACGGACTACCCAAGTACGAGGACACCGTCTTTCCCTTGAGGATTTGTAAACAGGAGCGTGAAGATCATTGCGACCTTTTGTATGTGACTGAGGAGGGAAACAGTCATTATGCATACATCAAAGACCTGAGTCGATTGATTCGACCCCAACTAACATCGCACCGAGGTAGGATATTCATCTGCAAGCGTTGCTTCGCTCATTTCGATAACCGTCCGAACAAGCTCGGTCTGACGGGTGTCCAGCGTCTGGAGGAGCATAAGCGGTACTGTGGAGCACATGCCCCTATCCGCATGGATGTTCCGAAGAAGACGGAAATCAAATTCAGCCACCCAGAATTCACCCGGCGCGAGCGATTCACCATTTACGCCGACTTCGAGTGCGCCCTGCGCCCTGTCGCGGAGATGGAAGAACAAGTAGATGTGCCGAACGCAGGAGCAGCCACACACATTCACATCCCATACGCATTCGCGTATCAAATCATCGACTCGTACGGTCTGGAGGAGTTTGAGCCTCGTGTCTACTTCGGAGATGACGCGTCCTCCACCTTCATGGAGATGCTGAAGACAGATGTTGAGCGATTGTGGACCTTCCTGTACGAAGCGAGAAATCTCCGGCCTGTCCTGACCCCGGCGGAGACGATGCAGTACAACGCGGCAACGGCTTGCTACCTCTGCGGGAAATTCTATTCGAAGGAAGATCCAAAGGTTCGTGATAACAACCACGCACCACCGTACGAGTTCCGTGGCGCTGCGCACAGATCATGTAACCTGCGCTACAGGGAGCAGCGTGTGGTCAACTGCTACTTCCACAACCTCTCCAACTACGACGCACACTTCATAGTGCGGGAGTTGGCCATCGATCCGGGTGATGTTGAGGTGTTACCACACACGGAAGAGAGGTACATAGCTTTCACGAAGCGGTTCCTGTTCGACCGAGCGGCAGCACCGGCTACGATGCGGGGGCGAGGCCAAAGACAACCTGGATTCTGCGTCAGGTTCCTCGACACCTACCGGTTCCTGGCTTTGAGCCTCGCCAGCCTCGCAGCGGCGCTTCCAACATCCCAACTATTGGAGACGAGAAAGAGATTCCCAGAAGACCACCTGTTCAATCTAGTCCGTAGGAAAGGTGTGTTTCCATACAACTTCGTAACATCGTACGGAGTGTTGGAAGATACCAAGGAGTTGCCAGCACAACGTGATTTCCACAACGATATGACCCTGGAGGACATTGAGGACCAGGATTACGAGCACGCTCGCAACGTGTGGAAAGCATTCGCCTGTAGTAACCTCAAGGACTATGCCGAGAAGTACCTGCGTTGTGACATTGCGTTGTTGACAGATGTTTTCGAGCGTTTCAGGGACAAGTCAATTACCGAATACGGACTAGACCCTGCACACTACTTCACTCTACCATCGTATGCCTGGGATGTTATGCTAAGGAACTGTCGAGTGGAGCTACATACAATTCAGGACTATGACATGTACCTCTTCTTCGAACAGGGCATCAGAGGAGGCATTTCCCAGGCGATCACCCGTTATGCCAAGGCCAATCACGACAAGTGTCGTCCCGAGGATCGCCGTTTTGAAGAGCCAACGCGTCACCTGCTGTACGTGGACGCCAACAACCTATACGGTTGGGCCATGTCCCAGTGTCTTCCCCAGGGACACTTCCAATGGCTCGACCGTGAGGAGATTGATGCGTTGGATATCGCCACGCTGGACCCCGAAGGACCCACGGGATACGTCTTGGAAGTGGACCTTCACTACCCTGCCCACCTACACGACCTTCACAAGGACCTTCCCTACTGCTGTGAGACCAAACGTCCGCCAGGAGGGAAATTCAAGAAGCTCATGACGACGCTGGATGACAAGAAGAACTACATCTGTCATTACAGAGTCCTCCAACAGGCGCTGGAAAACGGACTGGAGCTTGTGAACGTACATCGCGTCATCTCGTTCCGTCAGTCACGGTGGTTAGAGAGCTACATCTTAATGAACACCGAGCTGCGGAAGAAGGCCAAGACCACGTTCGATCAAGACTTTTTCAAGCTTATGAACAATGCGGTCTTCGGCAAGACGATCGAGAATGTTCGCAAGCGAATGAATGCCAAACTGGTGTGCACACCTGAGAAGTTCTCAAAGTATGTTGCGAAGTCAAACTTCCGTGACCGCACCTACTTCACAAATGATGTTGCAATAGTCCACATGACGAAAGTCAACATCGTCCTGGACAAACCGCTTTACGTCGGAATGTGTGTGCTTGATCTTAGCAAGTGGTTAATGTACGACTTCCTTCGGAAGATGAAGAACCGGTACGGCGATCGTCTGAAGGTGGACTACATGGACACCAACAGCTTCGTGTTCGACATCCAGACAGATGATGTTTATCGCGACATGTTGGAGTATCTGGATGATTTCGATACCAGCGCCTACCCCCAGAACCACCCATGTTACAGCCCCACCAACGCCAAAGTCATTGGAAAGTTCAAGGATGAGTGCAACGGTCTTCCGCTGCTCGAGTACCTCGGCCTTCGCTCCAAATTATATTTTATGGATAGTCTCAAGTGTGATGAGAGGACCGAGGAAGACGAGCTGCAGATCAAGACAGTGAAGCGTGCAAAGGGAGTCGCCAGAGGAGTGGTGAAACACTCACTAACCTCAGACGACTATCGGGAATGTCTCTTCAACGGTGTACTGAAGAGAACCGTGAACACCAGGTTTCAGTCCCGAAATCATCGCGTATTCACTGTTCAAGTTGAGAAGCTCTCCTTGAGCTATAACGATGATAAGCGACACATCCTCCCGGACAGAGTCAATACCCTGCCGTGGGGGCACAAAGACATTCCTCAACCACCACCACCAACACCACCTCAGCCAGACGACAACCATCTAGACGGCGGAGAATCGGATGAAGATGGTGATGGCGGTGGTGAAGATGATGTGTGATCAGATGTGACAATGCCAAAGACCCGATGTGTGATGTATATAATTGCGAAATTCTATCCATTAGTTTGTATCGAGTCGCGTAAAAACTTAGAAATGTGCTCCTTTTTTCTTTTTCTAGTCATTAGTTTGTATCGAGTGTTGTTTTTCTGCTAGACAATCACAAATGTTTAGTAGCACATACTTGATGTAAATATCTATAAGGCGTCTAAATAAATAGGCCTGTTGTTTGTATATATATATACATTCGTCTTTTTATTTTCCACATAGTACTTTCTTTCTGATTGCTCTCCTGCGACTGCTCTTCTTTGACTTCTTGGTTACGCGCTTCTTATTCTTCCTACTCTTCCTCCTCAAAGAATGCAACCGTCCTCTAAGAAGTCTGACTAGAGACTGGGGTGTGACACGACCTCGGCGTTGGCTCTTTTTGCCGCCGCCACCACGTAGAGCGCGACGCGAGCCGCGAAAGCGCGCAGCGCGCCGGATTTTCGCGCCAAGGCTGCTGCCTCCACCGCCGCCACCGCCACGCAACACGCGATCCACTTTTTCATCGGCTCTGCGTTTCATACCGCCGGTGAATTGTTTGAGACGGATGTCAGCCGCAACTCTAGGGTCGATCGTGCCCGTCGAGATGTCCCCTAGGAAACCCGCGCCGGTCCGCAACACCTCTTTGCCCAACGCTTTGACCCCCGACTTGAGTATCGGTGCGACCGCGCGAAACATGCCTCCTAGGAAACTGCATACACCATGCCCGCGCTGGTATGGGGCTCCGCGAAAAACTCTATCGATTCCAGCGCCGGTCTGCAGTTGTTGTTTTCGGTAGTAAGCCAAGTACGGGTCGTTAATGTTGAGCGTCATTTTTACTGCTGCTGCTGCGCTCTTCGAAAATGAAGCTTCACGTACGACGACCCGAAGAGGAATGGCACTTTTTTGTCGGTGTGATCCCTTAGGTCAATTTCGATAGTTTCGAACGCACCTTTCATAACCGGTACATAATGAGCGCTCGTGTAATGTACAGTCGTTTGACCACCGTGCACATAGTTTTCTCTGTCGAAATGGATGATTTTCAAAAGCGATGCCGTAGTATCACCAATCATCTGAGGTTCGATCAGATCACATTAGACGTACATGTGCGTCAGCAGTCCCATAGACATGTTAGGCTGCCACATCGCAACAGTGTGTTTTACCAAATCCTTCTCGTACGGATCGTAGCCTAACTGAAGAGCCAGGTCGGTGCTGAAATGTAAATTGACAACTTCGTCCGACATTACTGTCATCTTGACTCTGTTCATCTTCTCATCGTACTCAAAGTATAAGTACTGAATCATGTTCCACACACCGTTCATCATTTTCAATAAATCTTTTATGTCCTTGTAGTATCCGGGTTTCAGTTTTATTGTAACTTGGTCACTGCCAAGTGAGATTGAAGTTCCCAGCATAGTATGTTTATAGTCGAGCCAAATAGTCGAGTCATCAGTCACAATCAGCAGTGAACAGGGATAGTGCGCTTCTACTAAAGCCGTCTCCCACTCACCGTCCAAGCGAATTTGTCGCGACAGGTGTGTAGTATAATTGACCACAGTGTTTTTTGGAAAATAGCCCATCGAACTGTTGCTCGGAAGTGTCAAATAGAATGCATTGCTATTAGACATTTTGCAAATCTTCCGCTAGCACCCAGGAATTGAATTCTTCTCCGTAACCTTTCCACTTGACGAGGTAGCGCACACTGCGTCCATGACCCTTCGTGTCTAGTATTTTATCGATCTTGAACAGATGGTCTGTGCTCAGTGTCACTTTTTGCAATTCATGCTCGTAGAACCGACCTTCCAACACTTCGTTCTTGAGATCGCATAGTGTGTACATGGGTAGCGGAAGCGAATCGTGCACTTTACGCACGACAAACACCTCGTTGCTCCAATTCGTCTCGTAACCCTTGGCAAACGTGCCTTTCTCCTTAGTTATGCGCACCGTTTCGTCCGGTTTCAACTTGGCTTTACGACGCTTAGGCAATTTACGGTACATATGTCGCCAAACTCTGAACACTAGCTCTTTATTAGCTTTCACCACATCGACCGGACGCACTCGTTTACCAAGACTCTTGTGCGCACTGACGTTGTAAGCGTGCACCAGTTTGTCCAACACGTCTACGTATCGGTACGTGTTTTTATGCGTCAAGTACCGCCACATGCGCGCTTTCAACGTTCGATTTACACGCTCCACTACAGCGGCTTTAACGTCCGGATTCTGCGTAATCACTGATTGAGCTACCCTCACGTTTCATGAAACGTAAAAGATTGCGAGCGTCTGATCTGTAAGTTTTGGAAAACGTTTACACAATCTCCTCCACCGGACCACCTTCCGCAGCGGTGTGCGCTCGCCGACTATAGTCATTTCCTCCAGTCTCCTCGATTGGTATTCTAATCGGTTGTCGCCTATTCTCGGCAATATGCAAGAACCGGTGTAGCGCTTGATTGTACAATTTCCACTTTTCACTGTCGTCCATACGTTTATTGTTCAATATTTGATGCATCTCCGCGTCGAGGCTGTTTTCGCTGGATAGGGTGGTGGTAGTAGGTTTTTTATCCATCGCAGTTGTTTGAATCCGATCGAATACCTCTTGCGATACAACAACCATTTTCTTAGCATTCTCCATTCTAACTCTCGAGCTCTGTGTGCGTCTATCGCTGCAGAACGGACTGTAAGACTGTGCTCAACAGCACCGGTAATAGTATTCAACCGCCTTTCTGCACTAAGTATTTGCGTTTCTTAGTCCAACCCTCACCGCGTTTCACCAATCGTCTCAGCGCCTCCTTGGGTTTTCTCAAGCTTCGTTTGCTCTTGTTGGATAGACGCACGTTGCCTCGCAACACGTTATAAGCACACTCACACACTGAGCGAATACGCCTGTTCTCACAAACTTTTAACAGCGCTTTACGCTCCTTGGGTGTTGCGTGTATCAGAGCGGTAAGCAGAGCAGCGTCCTTCCTCAAGCACGTCATGACCACTACTGATGCGCATACCATCACAACAATAACTAAAACACACCCTTTTTACGCTTCGGTATGTAAACGTAATTCACGCGATCGTTTGGAAATATGCACGTACGAACGCGCATCTCCTCGGACGTTGACTGTTTCAAATCTATCAGCAGGTAGCCGTGCGGGTTGCGCGTGGCGTCCGCGTAAGCTTCTTCTATGAATTTCGAATCGTCGGGGTAGATCTGTCTAGCCAGACATTTGATCTGCACTCTGTCTCTGGGGTTCTTGAAACACACAATGTAGTGGGCGTTCAAGGAAATGTCCCGTTGTCCTCGACCCTGGTGAAACAAGTTTTGCGTAATAAAAAACACACTCAGATTCTTGTGGTGTGATCCTTTTGTGAACAGACCTACAACACCGCTGTCTGTTTCACGCATCATGTCATCCACCACAACTAAGTTCGGTGCGCTACCGTCAAAGTCTTCCATGTTTGGCAGACCTGTTCTATATTGAATTACGCCACCTTGCTGAGTGTTGTGATGCGGTTGGTGCCAGTAAATATTTTCAAACACTTTATCACACATGTCGTTTATGTTGGTTATGAACCGTGCGACAAAGTGTGATTTGCCTGAGCCTGAGGGGCCAGCCACTATGGCTGAGAATGGGTGTTGCCACCTCAAGTCCATCTCGACTACTGATCAGCTCAACACTAAAGCTAACTTATACTAGGTAGGTGGCGGGGTGTAAATGATAAAACAACGATTGTTGTACTGAATGTGGCTATACGTATTGAACTTACAAAACCTATCAAATTTACAATATTTACATTTTTAATGATCTTGCTTTACAATCAGTTTTTCTCCATTCTTCATATGAACTCCAACGGTGCGAATGTGTTCCCGGACTGTGGACTATGCTTGATCAGACGAAGTCGATCCCCATATCCAGTGTTGTAGAACTCGATGTCTTGAGTGTCGATTGCCGGGTTGAATCGCCTCGGTAGGTAGACTCTCAGGTAATAATCGTCTCCGACTTGACCCTCCAAGATGGCAACTACCGTCTCGCCAAACGGTGTGTCGACTCTCTCCAACGATCGGACCGGGTAGGCGCATTCTTCACGCAGGTCGCCAATCCTGGTGTATGTCGTCGAGTTCCCTTTGCAGGAGTTCAGAGACGACTTGAGGTCCTTGGGCCCGTGATCGGATAGTGGTGCAGCCGGCGGGAATGAAGGTTGTGCGGGCTTCGGCACGTCGACGGCTGCTGAGGCGTCTAGTTGCTCGGTCTTCACAACGATAACGCTAGACATCTTGATCTGCTGAATGTGAAGACACGTCTACTCCGGGCGATAGTCTATCGAAGAATGCCCTCGTCGTCGTCGTCGTCGTCTGGAACCTTCCCCCTCCAAAATGGCGATAAACCGGTTTCACACAGGCATCGTCGTTATGGACTGTCGAGTCGATCTATTGTTCCGTTTCTCGGAACAGAGGTGCAGCTGTTCTATTGTTCACAGGAGTTCTATTATGCTGTTGATTTATTACTTTTGGGTGTCGGGTCTATTGTTCCGTTTCTCGGAACAGAGGTACAGCTGTTCTATTGTTCTGATTCCTGGAATTCTCCGCAGGTGTTCTTTTGTTATATTTCTACAGGCTTCAACGTGTCGGTGGTCTGCTGCATCATATCTCGGAACTCGGTTCTTGTGAAATGTTAGGTTCTAGCGTTTTTGGCGGAAACCTTTTACACGCTTTTTCTGCACTGGTGATGTGCAATCGTTATGGCTCGGTGCTACAGTTTGAGTTAAACCCACGATTTTTGGAACACCGGTCGCTTTGTCAACCCACAAGTTTTCCAGTTTATTGATCAAGTCCTCAACACTCGCGTACTCTCCACTGTTATTGTCCAGAAATAATCCGCACATATAGATAATTTCTTTCCCGTCGTACAGATACATTTTTAGTAAAGACCTGCCGGTGTTTGCAGGATTCTGAACCGCAAACACGTTTCCATTATCAACCCACGACACTATGGGGCAATCCGTAGCGGGTTTCGGCACCCACCCCGGTTTTTGGGTTTCCAAATCGATAGAAGACGGGCTATTTCTCTTCTTGCTTGATGTTGTTTTGGACCTTACCGATGTCGTTGGCGGAGTCGGTGGTGTTGTCGCAACTGCGTCGTCGTTCATCATTTCGATCTCACCAATAAACGATTTGATATAATCATCAGCTGCGCTGAAAGCATCCATGGTCACGTCCGCGCCGCTTGAGTGCTCTCACACTACTGACGTGATGCGTCGTATAGTCCGCTTGAAGTAAACTGCGTGACGCACGTCTCGTGACACGGCTTGTCACAACAGACAAGGTGTTTCATTTTCTCCTCCAACATACACACCAACGGCCTACGAAATCGCATTTCGTCAATTGCAATTTGCGTCCAAGTCAACTCTTGCACATCCTCGCAGGGCTCGTATGTATAACGTCTATTTCGCACCTCGTTAAATTTAACCGTCTTCTTCTTTGATGACTTCATAGTTATATTCTTTGATGTGCAGCTCACCATCTCTGTTTTCTTCATTACAAGGTCTTTTCTTATGAAATGCAAGCTCAAAAACTTCGTCCCTCGCTCGATCAAACACACTCTTGATTGAGAGTCTATCGCGCAAACTGCGTCGTTTGAGATAGCGTAACTTGAGCAAAGAAGCGGCGACTACTCTTCTCGCTTCGGTCGAATCACCCGACATACTGACGAATGAGCTGTAAGCGTCAGACGCCATCAGCGAACTAGCGTCTACCCTCGAAATTACTCTCGAAACAGATTTTTCACCATAACTCCCACACCGGTGGTGCGATTGCAATAATTTTTTCATTTTGTTGTTCGTCTCGTCGAGCCGAGTCACCAGAGTACCCACATGACCTAGTTTAAAGAATGTTGACCCCCCCCCCAGGTCTCGTCTGTGACACTTTTGTCCCCCCCCCCAGGTCTCGTCTGTGACACTTTTGCCCCCCCCCCGAGATGATCTTTTTGGAGGATTGGGGGGGGGGTACATTTCAACTAGGTCATGTATCACCTTGGAATTACCTTCAACATATGCCAACGAACGGCACACAATAAGCAATCCGAACCAAAGATTTGTAGAAAATTTATGCTTGGACCTTCCAAGAATCGAGTCTTTGTTGTTCGGCGTCTTAGACATCCCCATTGTTAGCGTGCGTAGAACCCTCCCCACAGGGGTCTGCCATGCTATAGACTTTCTAAAAGCTTTTATTCGTCTAGGCCAATATAGAGAATAATGGTTTTGGGCCGTTCCCACCCTCGGAGAGTTTCACATCGTCCACACAAATACTCAACACCCCACCACCGACACCCTCGCTCGTAGCATCCAGATCATTTCCACCCGATACGTCGCCGAAGCTGCATCATGGCATACCGCTTGAACACTATCGAATCTATCAACGCCCACATGAACGTGCTGCGTACGAAGTTGGAGATGAACCAGGAGTATGCAGTACGTTTCGGCTTCATGGTCGTGGAGGATGGCGTCAGTGCTCCACATCTGCTGCCGAAGAAGCATGTGGTTAACATCTGGCACCAGGAAGCATTGGGAATGATACAGGAGCGATTAATTAATTTAATATTAAATGGTGAAACGGCGCTACTACAGACGAAGAGGATGTAAATCGAGAAAATATAATTTAAAACACAAAAAATTATAAAACAAAAAAAGAAAACAAAAAAAAAAAAAACTGTAATGGAGTGACTCTGCGTAGTCTGCCTCCATCTGATGAGACCCAACTAGGTCGAAACAGTTATGAATTCGTCGTAAAAGCAAAATCAGATCAGCAAACTAGCGATGACCCTCGAATCGACTCTCCAAACAGATTTTTCACCATAACTCCCACACCGTTTGTGCGATTGCAATAATATTTTCATTTTGTTGTTCGTCTCGTCGAGCCGAGTCACCAGAGTACCCACATGGCCTAGTTTAAAAATGTTAACCCCCCCCCCGAGGTCTCGTCTGCGACACTTTTGCCCCCCCCCCCGAGGTCTCGTCTGCGACACTTTTGCCCCCCCCCCGAGGTTTCGTCTGACACTTGGGGGGGGGTGTTAACATTTTTATTGTACCATTTCTATTTGGCGTGGCACTTTGACTGTTTGAACATGAATGGAACAGAAACCTCCGGAATCGGCCAATGCACCCTACTTGCAAGTTCATTTCTATCTTTTCCGAGAAACTAGGATTTACACCTGCCATTTGTTGCTCGGGTCCGACGTTAAGTGATTCTTCCTAGAACCACCCTCCCTTCGGTCTCGGGCTACACAATGGCACAATAATACAAATTTCTAGCTATTCAGAGAAACTAGCATTCACAACCTGCCCTTCTGTTGTTCGAGTCTAAAGCTTTTAACCTTCACATGCGAACTCTGCACAGCACACATCCTCAGTTAGAATCCAGCTCCGGTTCGATATGGATGGATACCCGTGTGAAAGTTGCGCTCGTGTGTTTTACCGCGCTGAGCACCTCACGAGACATTTGTGTGAGGTGCATCGGCTAGGTGCGTTGGTGACCTGTCTCGGTTGTGCAAAAACCTTCAAGAGGCAGAGTCATTTGGACAGACATGTTAAAATATCCTGCCCTCAGTCGCAGCACCTGAGGCAGCGGCGTTCACGCTCTCCGGAGGATGCCGAGGTGCTACATCCTGCGCGGCGGCAGCGGTGTGGCGCATCACCACCGCCTGAGGTCAGGATGTTGGCAACGTCACCTCAACCTCAGTCGTTGGAGCCGCAACCGAGCACCAGCATCGCTGCGCTGCGTGCTCTACACAAGCGCAGACTCTTCGAGATGGCTGCTCGTCGCCCCCCACAGTCGCCTGAGCCGCTACACCCTGCGCAGGTTCATCAGCCACCGACGCGCGACTCCACCACGAGCCCGGTCATGTGGGATGACGCCGCCGCAGCGCCGAGCCGCGACTCCGCAACGAGCCCGGTCATGTGGGGTGCCGTCACCGCAGCGCCGAGCCGCGACTCCGCAACGAGCCCGGTGAGGTGGTCTGAGGTCACCTCAGCACCTGACCCAACACCTGTGTTCCGGCGGCGGGTGTGGGAGGAGAGGCCTCATCGCCCTACGGCATACATCGTCGGGGTGGCGCGCGCTGCGCCTGCTGCGGAGCCCGAGGAGGAGGAGCCCGAGGTCCTGCTCGACGAGGGTCCCGCCCCACCTGCATACCGGTGGAATGAGGCGGCCGGCGAATTCGTGGAGTGGGATGCCGTCGGCGTGGTGATGTACGAAGATGTCGCGGATGACGAGGTGTCCGGCGCTGAGGATGATGAGTCCAGCGCCGATGATGACGGTGTTGGGTCCGGTGCTGATGATGGTGAAATCATCGAACTATCATCATCATCATCGGACGAATTGTAAATATTTTCTTTGTCATTTTAATTGTATTGTTGTAAATATTTTCTTAGTCACTTTAATTGTTTGTAAATATTTTTCTTTGACATTTTAATTATTTGTAAATATTTTCTTTGTTATTTAATTGTATTGTTGTAAATATTTTCTTAGTCACTTTAATTGTTTGTAAATATTTTTCTTTGACATTTTAATTATTTGTAAATATTTTCTTTGTTATTTAATTGTATATATTAGTTAAGACCCAAAAAAAAAAAAAAAATTTAAAAACAAAAAAAAAATTAAAAAACAAAAATCCAAAAAACTGTAATAGAGTTGCTCTGTGTAGCATGCCTCTATCTGATGAGACCCAACTAGGTCGAAACAGTTATAAAACAAAAATATATAATCATTGCCTAAGAGGGAGAGTCGTCTATCGCCAAGTCCCAAGGCATGGTCGCGGTGCGGGCCCCTAGGCATAAAGGCTAATAGCGTAGTGTGAGTCGGGGGGGGGGGGCTCATGCTCCCCCTTAGACGGGGGGGGGACTCCCACATTGGGAAATCTTCCAATCTCAGGAATATTTCCTTCTAGTCCCTAACATGAAAAGCTTAGGTGGCCTTGATGAAGGCCTTTTATGTTGTCTGGTTGACTTGGAGTCTGGTTGATGCTGCTTATTCCTCGTACCATGTTGAATCGTGCTGCAGCGTTGTTTCCATGGTTGTGTAGTCCGCTTTCACCATGTTCACCATGAAAATGAAAATGCTTGAAAAAATGTCCGGATTCCAACTGAACTCGCGCGACATCGTAACTTTATCTTCGCCAATTGGTTTTTCACCTTTGATGGTGATGCTCTTAATACACAGTCTTTGCTGCCTTATTTCCCGACGCATCAAATCGATGAAATTTTTAATAAATTCCTCGTACGTGTCCCCGGGCAAAACTTGTTCCTCTTCCATTGCGATGTCTGGACAGAATGTGTGTGTGTGATATTACGCGCTCTGGCGGTGGTGTTGGGGATGTGACAAAGACTTACGTTTCGAATGGCATATTGTGGAATGGTGTCTTGTTTGTGACCACCTGCTGGGTAGTAAACTACCCTCCCCTAATCGAATTCAAAGGAATCTAACTGAAAGAGTCCTTTGTTGGAGAATGACGCCCGACAATAAATCTCATCCACTGTCCGAAAATTCTGAGAAGGGTCTCTTGTTTATGGCCCGCTGGGTTGTAAACTACCCTCCTACAATGGACATGTGAAAGGGCCTTGGACCCTTTGTTGCATTCATGAAATAAATCGCATCCGCTGTCCTATTGTAGAAGGGTCTATTGTTAATACTCGCCCGCAGGGTGGGAAACTAGTTTCTCCCACCCTCACCACGCTCTCGGACGCTTCGGGCTTCAGTTCAGATATAACAGCAGAGCCGTGACCATGTCCGATGCTGATTTGGTCCGTACATTGGAATTTGTGGAGGACGCATACTACCGACATCGTCCTATCGCAACAATCCAATCGGAGTTGACTGATGCATATGGTTATGCATTTACGAAGTGGTGTGGTCAACCCAAATGCCCGGAAGAGTATGCTGAGCATGATGCGGATTGGCGCTCGGTGAGTGATCTGGAGGAGGAGCTGGAGATTGCGGTGAAGGCAGCTGCCGATGCTTTGCGGATGGCTGCTGATGCTGCTGCTGCTGCTACACCTGATGAGAGGGCGTCTGCCGAAGCTGCAGCCTCCAAATAGTTTTTAAGATTATATTGTAAAAATGAAAATAAATGACAAAAAAAAAAAGATATAAAAAGAAAACCGTTGGTACAATGATGAACAAATGCAGTTTATCTTTGCATCAACAAAAAAAATATAAAAATATATAATCATTGCCTAAGAGGGAGAGTCGTCTATCGCCAAGTCCCAAGGCATGGTCGCGGTGCGGGCCCCTAGGCATAAAGGCTAATAGCGTAGTGTGAGTCGGGGGGGGGGCTCATGCTCCCCCTTAGACGGGGGGGGGCTCATGCTCCCCCTTAGACGGGGGGGGGGGGATGCTCATGCTCCCCCTGAGACAGGAGTCTCCAACCACCCCTACTTATCGCAATACTCTGCAACACTATAATTAGCCATTTATCAATAAATATGAATACTGAATACGTTAACACAGATTACTATTAAAATGCAGCACACTGATTAACAATAATCAACATACAGGAAAAAGACACATTGTAACAGGAAACTGTAATAATTTTAACAATACATTGATCAATCAGCCGTTTAGTGGAATTATACTTGAAACAGCTGATCGACGTGGCTAACTAGCTCGATGTCACATGATAACAGTTGATATTGACAAGAATGCAATATCTGAAAAATGGATTTTCTCCGTTATTTATGAACCGATTTCCGTAAATTTGGTGTCATTAGATTTTCAATTAAATTCTCTAAATAAAACGTAATTAATGTAAGTTTTACTATGAGCGGTTTTAAAGATATTTAAGTTTGAAATATTTAGGCAGCCACAATTTTGAAATTAATGATTGTAAAACAATATTTTTTTTGTAATTAGGTCTTTAGAGAATAAAGCTAAATACCAAATTTCATTTAATTATAACCAGCCGTTCTCGAATTTAAATTTCCTATGTGAAAAAATATATTGGTGGCTATACGAGAGTAGGGGGCAATAGCCGATACAAAACCAGCACAGGCGAGTGAGGAGGAATGAGGAATCACCCCCCCCCCCCGTGACGTCATCCCCCCCCAATGACCTTGACCTTGACGACCCCCCCCCCGACCTGCCCCATAGCCAAGCTCGACCCCCCCACCTGCCCCATAGTCAAGCTCGACCTCCCCCGGTCCTCTGCGGCACTTTTCGTGATGACCTTGAACATGAGGAAAAAAATTTCGAAAATTAATAACTAGCCTATTTACCCACCGATTCCCATGGGACTTTTTCCAGAGTGTAGACCTATCCCAGAGGAAGCAAATGACGTAAGAACCCCATAGATCCGCCATTAAACAAGGCCGCTATTAATTTATAACCGCGTTTTCCTCATGGGATCTCAGCTGTTTACCTACCGATTTTGACGAAACCTCACCACATGTCAGGCGGTGGCCTAAGTAAACCATCCCTTAAAGAAAATTGAAAATCAACCGTTAAACGGACCCGCTATTAATTTTTAAACGCGTTTTCCTTATGGGATCTCAGCTGTTTACCGACCGATTTTGATGAAACTTCACCACATTTCGGGCGGCGGCCTAAGTAAACCATCCCTTAAAGAAAATTGAGAATCCACCGTTAAACGGGCCCGCTATTTATTTTTAAACGCGTTTTCCTCATGGGATCTCGGCTGTTTGCCGACCGAATTTGATGTGACTTCGTTACACGTTGTATGCCGGCTTGACTAAGCCAAACTGCGAGCGGCTCCGCGGAGTCACGTGTCGAGGCGCGTGCTAGGGCCTACGTGACCGCCCGGGGCTGTTTACTCATCAGCGGCCTTCCAGACCTCTCACTCAAGTGCGTAGCATGAGACCTCCTCCCGACTGGAGTGCTATTTATGAGCGCGTCCTCAAGGGTTTCGTCAGTTTGTCGTTGGAGCTCTTACTGTGTGGACGAAGTAGTGCTGCCTCTGCGATACACCTACACAACCTGCTGTTCATTGCCTTTGGATTCCCGTAAAAGTTAACGTAAGTAACAACATATTTATTAATTAGCGTTTCTATTTTAATTATTCGTTATTTTTAATTTTCGTTACTATCGTGGTGATTACTTGTGCGACTGTTACGACTTTCTCTTTGGATATCTTAAAATGTAAGTAACATGTAATTTCCATTTTCATCAGCAAGTTTACCAATGCTCTAAAATCTTATTAGCTAATAATTAATCTTTTACATATCCCAGTACACTGAGCCTTGTCGTTGTTTCTTTTCCGATGGAGATGAGTGGAATTGTAATGACCTTGAAACAGTTGTGTTTTATAACGATTAAAATTAATGAATCAAACTAAAAAAAAGCAAAATAGACTCACTACCACTCTTTAAAAAAACAAAAAATGTTTAAGCGAAATGAAATTAGGTTTTGCTTTTCAATTAGATGGCTGTTCCTCGTATGTGTGAGGTCTGCGGTAGCGTCTTCGCGAACGCTGGAAACCTGGCTCGTCACGCTGCATCCGCCCACAACGACCGCCATTACGACTGCCATGTATGCGGTAGACACTTCGGGCGATGTGACAACCTGCGACGCCACCTCGCCACAGTTCATCCTCCTACTCCTCACGACCAAGCGCCAGGTAAAGTTTTAGGTTAAATAAGCAACCGCCAGTAGATTTATTAAGTATGCTTTCTTCTCCAGTATCCTCACCCATGACGTCACGGCGCGCCCGTGGACTTTGATAACTAATGACTTGTTTTTATGAGAGAGTAAACGGCCCTGACTGGGTAAGCTGACAATTAAGACGAGAAAACAGACTCGAGATGTAAACAAGAGGTTACCAGCCCTCTGTATAGTTCCTCTCCGCCACCTTCTCACCCTTGTATTTAACAGGCTTGAGTAACTGGCGATCGAGATGAGGAAACAGACTCTAGGGGAAAACAAGAGGTTGATAACTAATGACTTGTTTTTATGAGAGAGTAAACGGCCCTGACTGGGTAAACTGACAATTAAGACGAGAAAACAGACTCGAGAGGTAAACAAGAGGTTGCCAGCCCTCTGTATAGTTCCTCACCGCCACCTCCTCACCCTTGTATTTAACAGGCTTGGGTAACTGGCGATCGAGATGAGGAAACAGACTCTAGGGGAAAACAAGAGGTTGCCAGCCTTCTGTATAGTTCCTCATCCTCGTGTTTATAGGGTAACTAATAGGACTTGTTGTCCTGTTCGCAGGCCGTCCGTGCCCGTTGTGCGCTGTCGCCCTGGCGAGTCCCGAGGATCTGCACCACCATATGGAAGCAGTCCACGGTGCGAGCCCGTCGGCTTCGACCTCCTCATCCGCCGCAACGCCACCCATCAGAGATCTACGGCCCGAGTGCGACGCGTGCGGGTGGCGATTCTCCCACGAGGACCTGCTCCGGCGTCACGTGCAGCTGGTGCACGCCAACGAGGAACGCTGTCCTGATTGCGGCGCCCTTTTCCACAGGGCCGCTTATCTCCAGCGGCACATGGAGAGCGCCCACCGCGGTATGAGGTTCGTGTGCGCCTACTGCGACCGAGGCTTCACCCGGCGCTACAACCGGGACCGGCACGAGGCCCACAACTACCCCGTCGTGAGGAACCTCGTTGTGGACGAGATGCCGCGCCTGCCCGTCCTGTCACCCGAGCCCCGGCCCAGCCGCGAGCCCCAGCCCGGACCCAGCTGCGAGCCCCAGCCCGGACCCAGCCACGAGCCCCAGCCCGGACCCAGCACGGCACCCGACGGGATGGTGGGCGCAGCGGCGGATTGCCCGAGTTCCGCACTGTCCAACGGGGGTTCCGCGGACGGCTCCTGACCTTCGGCCTGTCCCGGCCCATGGAGGATTTCTTGGCGGTGGAGGACGCGCTGGTGCTGCTGTTCGACAGGGTCCTGGAACTGCCGGCCGACGTCAGGACCCGACACCCGAACATCAAGGTTAACATGTTCCTGGAATGCGAATTCGCCAACATTCACGGGGCCACCTGTCTGCGGGCCTTCAAGACGAAGAACGTGCAGAGCGTTCACCGCCGCGTCCAACTTGGAGGACTTCCTGTCAGCGTCCTTCCACAAGCTGGAGGAAGAGAAGGAGCAGTGTCTGTTAGTGGGCAGCGGGTGGAGCTATCTCCGGATACGCGACCTGGAGATCCGCGTCAACCTCTACACCCCGTTAGGAGAACGCGGAGCCCGGTTCGTCCAGCTTCCCAGGACCATCTGCGAGACACGCGCCGTTATCAACGTGCAAAACGTCGATGACATGTGCTTCGCGTACGCCGTCCTGGCCAAGTTCGACGCGCAATACCCGGAGAGGCCCGCATCGTACACACCGGACGTCATGGAACGCTACGACTGGGTCGGCCTACGCTTCCCCGTGGCTGTGAAAGACATCAGAGTCTTCGAGAGGAGGAACCCCATCAGCGTCAACGTGTACGGGATCGAGCGCGCCATGGTGGGGAGACGCCCCGACGGATCGTCAAAGTTCCAGGACCGCGTGTTCCCGCTGAAGATCTGCAAGCGGGAGTTGGAGGATCACCGGGACCTGCTGTACGTGACCACCGGCGGGGACAGTCACTACGCCTACATCGCGAACGTCAGCAGGCTGGTGCGACCCCAGCTGACGTCTCATGGCCACGCCATCCACGTGTGTAAGCGATGCTTCGCCTACTTTGACAACCAGCCCAACAAGCTGCAACTGTCCGGTGCCGAGCGTCTGGAGGAGCACATGCGATACTGCACCGCCAAGGCCCCCCTCCGCTTGGACATGTCTCAGAAGCAGCAGATCCGCTTCGCTCACCCCGAGTACACTCGACGCGAGCGCTTTTGCGTTTACGCCGACTTCGAGTGTGCTCTGTAGCCCGTCGCCGCCAACCCTGCGGAAGCGCCACCCGTTACGAGGCCCCTGCAACTGCACGTCCCGTACGCCTTCGCCTACCAGATCGTGGACTCGCTCGGCCTGGAGGGGTTCGAGCCCAGCGTCTACTTCGGGGCCGACGCGTCCAAGGTGTTTATGGAGAGGCTCAAGATGGACGTGTTGATGCTGTGGGAGTTCCTGTTCAGCACGAGAGCTCTGCACCCTTCTCTGACCCGGCAGGAGATGGACGAGTATCTGGTGGCGACTCACTGCTACCTCTGCGGGAAGGAGTTCACGGACCAGGACGTCAAGGTGCGGGACCACAACCACGCCCCGCCTTACGAGTTCCGAGGAGCCGCTCATCGCTCGTGCAACCTCAGGTACCGGGAGCAGCGACACATCAACTGCTACTTCCACAACCTGTCCAACTACGATGCTCACAACGTAGTTCGAGAGCTGGCCATCAACCCCGGTGATGTGGACGTGCTAGCGCACACCGAAGAGCGCTACATCGCCTTTACCAAGCGGTTTCACTTTGGTCAGCCCGGGGACAATCAACGACAGAGCAGTTTCGCGGTGCGGTTCCTCGACACCTACAGGTTCTTGTCCATGAGCCTGGCCAGCCTGGCAGCGGGACTGCCCACTGACAAGATGCACGAGACGAGGAAGCGCTTCCCCGACGACCGGCTGTTCGACCTGGTGCGCAGGAAGGGCGTGTTCCCCTACGACTTCGTGACGTCCTACGACACGCTGTACAGGACCAGGGAGCTGCCGCCCAAGGAGGCGTTCAGGAACTCCATGACCCTGGAGGACATCAAGGACGAGGAGTACGAGCACGTCCTCAACGTGTGGCGAGCCTTCGAGTGTCGACACCTCAAGGACTACGCGGACAAGTACCTGCGCTGCGACATCGCCCTGCTCACGGACGTCTTTGAGCAGTTCCGTGACACCTCTGTGGCCGAGTACGGACTGGACCCCGCCCACTACTACACCCTGCCGTCTTACGCTTGGGACGTCATGCTCAAGACCTGCGACGTGGAGCTGGACAAGCTGCAGGACTTCGACATGTACCTGTTCGTGGAGCAGGGGATCCGGGGAGGGATCTCACAGGCCATCACCCGCTACGCCAAGGCCAACCACGCCGGGTGCCCGGACTACCGCCCGGACGAGCCCACGCGCTTCCTCCTGTACCTGGACGCCAACAACCTGTACGGCTGGGCCATGTCCCAGCGCCTGCCGAAGGGAGACTTCCAGTGGCTAAGCCGTGAGGAGATCCGGGCGTTGGACGTCGCGGCGCTGGACGCGGAGGCCGACCAAGGCTACATCCTCGAGGTGGACCTGCACTACCCCGCGCGCCTACACGACCTGCACAAGGACCTTCCCTACTGCTGCGAGACGAAGCGCCCGCCGATAGGGAAGTTCCCCAAACTGTTGACGACCCTGAACGACAAGACGCACTACATCTGTCACTACAGGGTCTTGCAGCAGGCGCTGCAAAACGGATTGGAGCTGGTCGCGGTGCATTGGACAATCTCGTTTCGCCAGTCGCGGTGGTTGGAACCGTACATCCTGATGAACACGGAGCTGCGGAAGAGGGCCAGGACGAAGTTCGAACAGGACTTCTTCAAGCTCATGAACAACGCGGTCTTCGGCAAGACCATCGAGAATGTACGGAAGAGCCTCAACGTGAAGCTGGTGTGCACCCCGGAGAGGTTTTCCAAGTACGTCGCCAGATCCAACTTCCTGGACCGGACGTACTACACGGAGGACGTGGCCCTGGTGCATCTGTCCAAAGTCAACATCGTGTTGGACAAGCCCGTCTACGTAGGCATGACAGTCCTGGAGCTGAGCAAGTGGCTCATGTACGAGTTCCTGCGCAAGATGAAGGAGCGCTACGGTGACCGCCTCACCGTGGACTACATGGACACGGACAGCTTCGTCTTTGACATCGTGTCCCAGGACGTCTACGCCGAGATGAAGGAACACCTGGACGACTTCGACACCAGCGGCTATCCGAGGTCCCACCCCTGCTACAGCCCCGTCAACGCCAAGGTCATCGGAAAGTTTAAGGACGAGTGCAATGGCCTGTCCTTATTCGAGTACCTCGGCCTGCGGTCCAAGCTGTACTTCATGGACATCGAGGACGTGGCGACAGGCGGCAGCAAGGCTCTCAAGCAGGCCAAGGGGGTGGCGAAGGGCGTTGTCAAGAACGTCCTCACCCCCGACGACTACAGAGAGTGCCTGTTTGACGGGGTCCGGAAGCACACCACCAACGTCCGCTTCCAGTCCCACTTGCACCGGGTCTACACCGTGGAAGTGGACAAGCTGAGCCTCAGCCCGACTGACGACAAGCGGTGCGTCCTCCCCGACGGCATCCACACTCTGCCGTGGGGACACAAGGACGTCCCGCCGCTACCACCAGCCAGGAGAGGAGGAGAAGATCGACCGAAGCGGATGGAGGTGGACGGCGAGGAGGAGGAGGGATAGCGCCAGGACGAAGACGAGGAAGAAGAGGAATTCCCGGTCTAGTTATATTATTAATTTTAAGAAAAAAAAATGTAAATACTATTTGTAAGAAAATATAATAGCTTTATGTACAGCATGAACCCGAGTTGTTTATTTCCTCCCTTTGTTCACTCAAAAGTCACAAGCCGTTAGGCTCAGAAAAAAAAACTCAAGTCTGTGTGAGAAAGGCGTTATGGGCCATTTGACCCGAGTCGTGTAGCTTAAAAAGCCCCCGCCAACCGGGAGCGGTTGGCGGCGCGTGTCGGGGACGACCCTGTAGGAGTTGCTTAGTGGTTTTCTGATGTCTGAGGGGTCACCCTCGAGTTGCTCAGCGGCTTGCTGATGTCCGAGGGGTCTCACGCCCTCTTTGGCGGCCTTCACTGTCGCTTGGCGGGGGCTCAGCCAGTGACACGCGCCACTGGTATATAAACCTGAGGTCCAGCCCCGCTGCCTCAGTTTTGCTAATTTATTTTTTTTTTATTTAGTAAGGAGAAAGGAGAAATGAAAACACAAGCTTTATCATTATGAGGCATGTATTGTACAGTAATAAGGTTACATACACATACTACAAAAAAAACCTTACAAACTAGTTTTAAGCGAATATGGAGTGGAAGAGCCTGCGGACCAGAGCGTCGTTGGCGGCGGGAGCGGCAGGGTCGAAGAGCTGGACGTAGTCGCTGAGTGACGTGCGGAGAACAGCCCGGCAGTACAGGTAAGTGAGGCAGTAGTCGCCGCAAACAGAAGTATCGTAGCCCTGGAGTCGATACCTGTTGTAGACGTAGTGGCGGTGATGAGGATTGCACCTCAGGAACCTTTGAAAGTCGGCCTGGTATGGCGGCCTTCCGTAGCTGTCCAGGTACTCGAGTCTGTCCTCTTCCGAGCAGTAAAACGCCACCCAGTGTTCGCCGCCCTCGGTGTGTGCCACTGTGTTGGATATGATGGCGGTCAGAGGCTTGACTGGCGCGTCCGGTAGTTGGTCAGAGGCGTAGACCGCGACGTTCCTCAGTCCGGGGATCCTCACCAGGCATTCTCTGATCTGGACGGTATTCATCGTGGACGGAAGCAACATAGGCAGCTCGAGGCGGACGAGTCCAGTCTGTCGTTAGCCACGAGCCAGTCCCGTAAGACGATACAGTTATGAAGGGCGCAACGGTTGTGGGAGCTCTTATGGTGGCGACAGCGTAGGGTCTGGTAGGTGGGTGGACCGTTGAGCGACCCGCAGCCCAGATCCTCCATGTCCTGAGCGATGGTGGCGGCGGGCTCAGTTATGAGGTGGCGTTTTACAAAGTCCCTCTTCTGCGATCCTTTGACGTAGACCAAGGGGCGGTGAATGAGGCAGGAGCGCAGCTTGTCCAGCAGGGCGACGTACGCGATGTCCCCCTGGTCCCACTCCAAGCCGTGGCAGTGACGAGTGACCCAGACGCTCTCGCGCTGTTTCTCGGGAGTCAGGAGGTCCTTACTGAAGGGTGGGTGGGCAATGTGATGTAGGAGCAGCGTGCCGGTAGTCACGTCCACCACGCAAACCTCTTTCAGTAGAAAGTCATTATCACTGTCTTTAAAACACTGCATATCCATCACCACGATTCTGTGATGACAGCGCGCTGGTGGTGGCTCGTTGTAGATTGGTGGCGGCACGTCCATCCCGTACGGCTGACAGAACTCGACTGAGCGCTGGCGGGAGCGCGCCTAGCAGGATAACCTTGGGTGCGCGCGCCGCCTAGCGGTGGTGGAGCGGAGTCAACCGCCAAAGTCGACTGTGACGTTGCGATGACGGTCCACCTCCACGACGTTGTCCAACTCGGCGTACACTATGCAGTTGAACGCCTCCGCCAAGGCTTCGGAGAATCCAAACTCTATGCACAGGTTACCGTTGCGCACCAGGTTCCAGTGGCTGGATTGAGAGGCCGCCATATCGGGTGTCAGATCAAACGCCATCAGGCAGTATCCGTAGGCGTATTCGTTGCGACTGACTTCGTTACCACAGTCTGAGAAATTGTTGCCGGTGCCGGTGGACAGCGTGTGGTAGGCGAGCACGCACAACTCCCGACCGAACGTGTAATCCGGATGAAGCGGCTTACATGGCACTTGCTCACCGTCTATGTACAGCGCGAAGAAGTTCATGTGGCTGTGGGTGAATTTGAACGGGTTCTTCTTGTAGGCCCCGTTGAACGCCTGATTGCTGACCAGGCCAACTATAACGCGTTTCGGCAGTTGACCCAGAAACACGCTGTCCAGAGTCTTGTTACTGATACCGGCAGGTAGCGTGAAGGATTTCACTTCCACGCACGTAATGGGATATTTGGCTGTGCCCGACTCCAGCGTCCTGCTGTGAGCCAACAGCACGCTCGGGTTGATCTTACAGCGGCGCATAAAGAGGTTGACTTCGGCGATGTCCACTTTGTAGTCTGTCACGGGTTTGGACATGATGGAGAATGAGTTCTTTGACCTGATCAGACGAAAGCGCATCTCCACGCCGTTTAACATGAACTTCTCCTGGTTGCACAGGTCGACATGCAGATGTCCGACCATCTCCGCGTACCGACTGCCCTTGATAAACTCCCTCCTACTCTTGAGCCCGGAAATATCCTCCTCAGTATCGTCCATGTACCCGGCATAGTCCTCATAGAACAACTCCGAGGTGAGGTGTGATGTCTTGGCATCACCACCATAGGACAACAGGTTCTCCAGGTAGGCGCGATAGGCGTACGTGTTGTTCTGAGGAGACACTAGTTTGTTGTTCAGGTACAGGTCCACTTGACTGAACAGCGAGTGCAGCCAGTTGTTAATCGGACCCACCTCTTTTATCGCTTGATCGCCCGTTACAGTGTCTCCGTTAGCCGATCTAATGGTAGCCTTCAAATGCAGTAGCGTCTGTTGACAGATCCGTGTACTCGTCCCCATGACCCGGAACTATGAACTCCACGGGCGAGTCGTCTGTCAGGGAGGAGATGGGCTTGTACTGCACCCATTTACCACTCTCTATACTGGTCTGCGTGGGCGGTAGCGAGAACAGGTCCAACTCGGTCTTGACACACTCGCACGACTTTTGATGTATGAACGACATTATCCAAAAATGTCCTTCACGGTACTCTTGCTCTTCTTACGTCGTACAACGGTCTTGCTTCTCCTCTTCTTATCGACACGTTTTGCGGGCTTCCTTTTCCTCTTGGGCGCAGCGCTCTTCTTCCTCGCTCCGAGGAGTTTCGTCAGAGACTGAGGAGTGACCTGCTGTACACGCCTCCTCTTATAGGTGCCACCACCGCTCAGCACGCGATCCAGTTTTTCATCAGCCCTGCGTTTCAGCGACCCGGTAAACTCTCTGAGCCGGGTGTTGGCCGCGACTCGGGGGTCGGCTGTGCCCGCCGCCACGTCGCCCAAGAAGCCCACACCGGACCTCAGCGCCTCCTTGCCCAGCGCCGATGCGCCAGATCTGATCAACGGGACCACTGTACGCATCAGCCCACCTAGGAAACTGCCGATGCCGTGACCGCATTGGAAAGCGGCTCTTCTGAATACCGTGGACACTCCGTGCCCAGACTGCTGTTGGCGGTAGTACGCCAGATAGGGGTCGTTCGGGTTCATGCTGCTGCTGCTCTCTGCGCATGTGAAGCTTCATGCACGTAGTCCCGAAGTGGAATGGCAGGTGGTGTCCGACGCTGTCCCTTAAATCGATTTCCACACTATCGAAGGAGCTCTTCATCAGCGGCACGTAGTGAGGGTCGGTGAAGTGCACGGTGATACTCGCGCCGTAGATGTAGTTTTTTGCGTCGATGTTCACAATCTTTAACAAGGGTGCTACAGTGTCACCTACTAGCTGAGGTTCCACCAGGTCACGTACATGTGCGAAGGGATCCCGGCCAGTAAGTTGGGCGGTCTTATAGCTTTTCTATGTTTGATCAAATCCACATTGTGCACATCGTATCCCAACTGTAACGCTAGGGTGGGGCTAAATTCCAGTTGCACCACAGTCTGGTCTATCGAGATCAATTCCACCTTCCCAATCTCTTTGTCGTACTCAAACTGGCATTGGTATAACTCCAATTTTGGAATGGCGTTGATGGCGTTGACCAGTTCATCGATGTCTTTATAGTTTCTGGCTTCCACCTTTACAGCGGTCAGTTCAGGCTTGTCGGTGTCATCCTTAGTGTAGAGATATACGCGAGCGTCCTCCCCCACTGTGACAAACGAGCACGGGTAATGGACCTCGACTAAAGCGAATTCCCATTCACCATTGCCACCCAAACGCACGACTGACGGTAGATGGGTGATGTAGTTAGCCACGGTGTTGTTTGTATAATAGTCCATTGAGCTGTTGCTGGGCAACGTCAGGTACAGCTGTCTGCGCTTTGTCGTCATAGTAGCTGTTGCACTTCAGATGCGGATACCCACGAGTTGAAGTCCTCTCCGTAACCGACCCACTTGACCAAGTAGCGCTTACTGCGGCCTCGCCCTTTGGTGTCCAGTATTTTATCTATTTGGTACAGGCGGTCCGGGGCGACCGTTACCTTTTGCATCTCATGCTCGTAGAAGCGCCCTTCCAGCGGCGTCCCATTCAGGTCGCGCAGCACATACAATGGCACAGGGTGCGACCCGTATACGTGGTCCACCACAAAAAGCTCCTTACTCCAGCTGGTCTCATAACCTTTGGCGAACGTGCCCTTCTCCTTGGCTATGCGCACCGTGTCACCCGGCTCAAACCTGGGCTTGCGCCGCCGGATCGCCTTTCCATACATGTGACGCCACACCTTATACACCGTTTTTCCATCACCGCTGTCCGCGTCCACGGGTCGCAGACTACCACCCAGGCTCTTGTGCGGGCTGCGGTTGTAGGCATCTACAAGCCTGTCCAACACATCGATGTAGCGATACGTGTTTTTATAGGTTAGGTAGCACCACATGCGGTTCTTGAGCGTGCGGTTGACTCGCTCCACCACCGCCACCTTCACGTCGGGGTTCTGCGTGGTGACGTATGTGACACCGCGACTCTTGAACACTCGCTTGGTAGCGGCCCCGGTGAACTCCGTCCCCTTGTCAGTCTGTAGACAGCGAGGAGTCGCCTCGGAGAATATCCTCTCGAACGCTGCCGCCACCTCTTGCCCGCTTTTACTCCTCAGTGGTACCGTGAACAGCCGCTTACTGAATACGTCAATCACAGTCAGCAGGTAGTTGACCCCGTCGTTGTGCTGGCTGAGACCGCGCATGTCATTCAAGTCCGCCTGCCACAGCTCCTGAGGCCCGAAAACGGCGTAGCGGTTGCGGGGAAACCGCTTGCGCACCGGCTTGTGCAGTGTGTAGGTGTCCTGGGCGCGCAGCCAGTCGGCTACCCGACGTTTCGGTAGGCGCGCGGCTCTGGCTAGGGCGGCCACCCCGCCTAGGGAACCGGGCTGGTTTGGGTCGTAGTACAACTTCTCCAATACGGTGAGAACGGCTCCCAGTTGTCCAATGACGATTCCCGGTCGGGTTCCTCGGTTATTATCGTTCTTCGGGCCGCTGGAGGTCGTGGTCTCAGGCGATCCAGTATCGGTGTCAACCTCGGTGAGAGGGGTGTTGACGAGGCCGTCGTGTCTCCCCAGGGGCTCGATGCCGAGTCCAGCCCAACGCCTAAGTAACGCAACGCCGTGGGATTGCTCACGTATTTTTTGGGCACGTTCATGTCCTTCAAGGCGGTCATCACTTGACGCCAGCCGGTAGGCAATCGATCCGCCCTTCGCGCTCTCACTATGCTGTGCGCGATGTCCACTATATTGGAATCGGGGATCTTCACCTTGTCCACGTACACCGCCCCACTGGCGTCCCAGGCGATGGGGCTGCCTTGCCGGGTCATGAATTGCAACAAGTTGCGCGCCACCGACCTGTAGATTTTTGAGAACGATTCCACAATGTCCTCCTCCGCCGAGGCGCTAGACTCGCGCTTCATCTGACTCGGACCCCCCGCCGCTTCCTCCTCCCTCTCCTCGCCCTCGATGATTGACAGACCTATGGGTTGACGTTTAGCCACGGAAAAGTGCAGGAACCGCTGTAACACCTGCTGATATTGTTTCCATTTCTCCGTATCGTCCAGCCGCTTGTCACTCAATATGCGATCCATCTCAGCGTCCAGGCTGGCTGGCTTATTGGCGCTACCTGCTCCTCCTCTTGGTCCTGGTCCCGGTCTTGGTCCCGGTCCTGGTCACGGTCCTTCTCGCAATCTCTCGATGAGCTCCTGCGGTACAACCACCATTTTCCTAGCGTACTCCATGTCCGATTAGCTTCTGCGCTAGAACGGGCAGAACAGCGTTCAACAGCAGAGGTAGGAGGATCCCTCCGCCCCATTGGATGAGGTAGTGTCGCTTCTTGGTATCTCTTCAGGCGTGGACTGTTTCAAGTCTATGAGCAGGTAGGCGTGCGGATCACGTGTGGCGTCCGCGTAAGCCTCCTCCACGAATTTGGGGTTTTCCGGATATACTTGACGGGCCAGGTGTTTGATCTGAGCGCGGTCCCTGGGATTCTTAAAACACACTATGTAATGAGCGTTCAGCGATATGTCGCGTTGACCCCTGTCCTGGTGAAACAGGTTTTGCGTGATGAAGAACACGCTCATGTTGCGGTGGTGCGAGCCCTTGGTGAACAGGTCCGCCACGCCGGGACCAGCCTCGCGCATCATGTCATCGACGATGACCAGGGCGGGCTCGCTACCATCGTAGTCGTTCAGGTCTGGCAGGCCGGCTACGTAGCGCACGGCAGAGTCCGCACGGCTCTTACCACCGCCACCACCACTGTCATAGTGCCAAGTGATACGGGCGAACCGCGTATCGCACATGTGGTCAGCGTGCTCTATGAAGCGAGCCACGAAGTGCGACTTGCCACTGCCCGAGGGCCCGGCCACGATGGCGGTGAACGGGTGTTTCCACCTCAAGTCCATGGCGTCTACTGACTGTCATGCACCGCCACCTCGGCTCTTAAAACTAAATTATTTTCTTTTTTTTTATTTGATTACTTTTCTTTTTAATATTGAAGGGAAATAAGGGAATAAGGAATACCATTTATTTATACAAATTCGAGGAGAGGACTTTTACTGCCTGGAGAGCTGCTCCTCTTCACAAGGCTCATCCTCGGCCTCACGCCAACGTTATACTGCGTGATGGTGTTATCGTCCAGGACTGCAAGGTACCGCCGAGGCATGTAAATGCGAATCGGATCATCGCCGACAAGACCCTCCAAGGTGGCCATCACCGCCTCGCCGTACGGTGTGTCCACTAACTCAAACGAGCGAATGGGATACACCACGTTCTCCTGTAGGTCTACAATGCGGGTGTAACCCGCGGCCTTGCAGCTGTTGAGGGCTGTCCTGAGGTCCATCTTCTGGTCCGTGTTGAGCATGGCACAGCGGCTGGATGCAGAATGACCGGCCTCACCACCGAGTCGCCTTTTATTAGCGGTGTCTACGTGCCGACTCGCGCGTATCAACAACATGATGACATAGTTACTCGCTCAATTCCAGGAAGGGTGATGTAATGGAAAGCTTTACTGCGTAAACAAGTGGATTGTTCTAGAAGCGTCTCGGTTATCAACTGCTTAGTGGAAGTTTCCACGCTCATTTCCAGGAAGGGGGACGTAATGGAAAGCTTTACTGTGTAAACAAGTGGATTGTTCTAGAAGCATCTCGGTTATCAACTGCTTAGTGGAAGTTTCCACGCTCTCTCGTTTACTGGATAGCGCGCCTGGAGTGTGCGCTCCTCTTGGTTTTCCCTGAGATGATGCAATCGGTCTTTCGCCAGGTGGGTAGAGGAGTAGCGGTCCTAGTGATCCCGTCGTATCTTGACTCTCCCGTCTCGCTATTTGCCAACCATAGGTTTTGCAATCTGGATAGCAGGTCCTCTAGACATATGCCGATTTCATCGTTTCGCTCCTCGTCCAAGTACAAGCCGCAACTGAACGTGGGGCGACCTCCTTTGAACACATTCATCTTCAACAGTACATTACCGCTGTTGGTAGGGTTCTTCACAGTGTACTGATATCCGCCAGCGGACCAGCACAGTGTCGGGGAATCGATAGGCACTTCCTTCCTCTTTACAGTCCACCCATCGAGCTTTTTCTTCTTTGACGCACATCCCTGCTGTACTGGCGGTGCGTTGGCGTTCTCATCTTTCATTGCGTTCAGCTCCTCTAGGAAGGAGCGGATCGTTTGGTCAACTTCAGCTGCACTGACTCCGTTTCCGTTCATGGTTACGTCTCAAACAACACTGAGGTCGCGCGCGCGGCTCTGCCTCGGTTTTATACCCAGGTTGCACGCTTCAGCGAACCTTCTAGAAGCTTCCAGAAACGTGAGAGGTGGTCTATCGCTGACGGGGGGGGGATCCTCATGCCAGGTGGATCCTCATGTTCAAGTTTATAAGTAAACTTTTTATTTTTATTTCTTTTTAAGGAATGAGGTTAAGGGTAAAAGAAGTCTTTATTATCGTAAAAACATGTAGTGGGTTAAAGGTAATCGGTTATTGTCCAGGTCCTCTGACATTCTCCTGGACATCCAGCACTGCCATTCTACCATGGTTAAGGGTGAACTGCAACCCTTGTAAAACCTCGTCCCACTGCGCCGGGTCGCCTGGGTCGAAACGACGAAAGGACATTAAGGGTTCAGCTGGACCCCACCACCCCGGCCTGAGGAAGATATGTGCACCTCTCCTCATCGCCTCCTCGACCCTAATCCTCGTGGGGGTAAGGAACTCTGGTCCTAGCAGAAGGTAGCGGTGGAAGTTGGGTTCATCGACAAACACCTCCACCGTAGCGATATCCATCGTGAAAGGGGCTCAGGTCAAGACTAACTACATAGCACTCCAGTCGGGAGGAGGCCTCATGCTACGCACTTGCCAGAGGAGTGAGAGGTCTGGAAGGCCGCTGATGAGTAAACAGCCCCGGGCGGTCACGTAGACCCTAGCACGCGCCTCGACACGTGACTCCGCGGAGCCGCTCACGGAGGGGGGGGGCTCCTCCTCACTTGTCCATGAGGAAAACGCGTTTAAAAATTAATAGCGGACACGTTTAACGGTGGATTCTCAATTTTTCTTTAAGGGATGGTTTACTTAGGCCGCCGTCTGACATGTGGTGAAGTTTCATCAAAATCGGTCGGTAAACAGCTGAGATCCCATAAGGAAAACGTGTTTAAAAATTAATAGCGGGCCCGTTTAACGTTTGATTTTCAATTTTCTTTAAGGGATGGTTTACTTAGGCCGCCACCCGACATGTGGTGAGGTTTCGTCAAAATCGGTAGGTAAACAGCTGAGATCCCATAAGAAAAACGCGGCTATAAATTAATAGCGGCCTTGTTTAATGGCGGATCTATGGGGTTATTACGTCATTCGCTTCCTCTGGGATAGGCCTACACTCTGGAAAAAGTCCCGTGGGAATCGGTGAGTAAATAGGCTAGTGATTAATTTTCGAAAGTTTTCTCCTTATGTTCAAGGTCATCACGAAAAGTGCCACAGACGACCCGGGGGGGGGGTCGAGCTTGGCTATGGGGCAGGTCGGGGGGGTCGAGCTTGGCTATGGGGCAGGTCGGGGGTCGAGCTTGGCTATGGGGCAGGTCGGGGGGGTCGAGCTTGGCTATGGGGCAGGTCGGGGGGGTCGAGCTTGGCTATGGGGCAGGTCTGGGGGGTCGTCAAGGTCAAGGTCATCGGGGGGGGGTCGTCAAGGTCAAGGTCATCGGGGGGGATGACGTCACGGGGGTGGATGACGTCACGGGGGGGGGGTGATTCCTCATTCCTCCTCACTCGCCTGTGCTGGTTTTGTATCGGCTATTGCCCCCTACTTACGAGTAACTTTTGAGTTTTCGAAATTTTGAATACGATATTTTGGCTTGTCTATGGTCCAGGAATAATACCAGAAAAGGTTGGTAGAGAGCTCAGAGACACCCTGTATACTAAGTATCCGGATATTTAATTTCTATAGTGGTTATCGTAATTATTTTTTAAAAATTAATTATACTGTAAATATTTAATTTTTTTATGAAAGCATAATGAATCTTCTTTAGCATTAGTTATATAAAATCGAATTTCAAGGCACTTATAAATAGTTTTCTTTTTCTTTTCAAACAATTACATTCCTACTTGGAGTAATTGGTTCTATGATATACTTACGTATATAGTTACTTATAGTTACGTAGTTACGTATATAGTTACTTAGAACCAAGTTTAATTTTTAATTTACCATTTTCAGTACCTATTTCAAAAGTACCAACCATTTATGGGTATAATAAAGTGTGTTAGTAAACTGTAAAATTTCTTATACAAATCAGCGAATGAAGAGGCCCTAGGGGATAAACTATTGCAAACTATTTGTTTAATCCCTCGTGTTTTACAATAGTTTATTTTTATAACAGATTCAAAAGACGTACCCAAAGAATATGTTGTACAGTATTTCGTTATGTTTTTATATTTTGTCCTACACTTTATTTCGAATGTGTTTTTTATGTTCTGATTACGAGTTTGTCAGGATCAAAACCTTCGGGTGGGAAAAAGTGGTTCTAATCTGGCTCTCTTTAAAATAATACACTTTATTTAGACTTGTTTACAACATGATTTATAGTTTCATATTTACTGTGTTCAAGTATTTATTCTATTCATCTGTCAGAAATCAAACCATATATTTAATACAGACTAAAATAACGAAAGTGCTGTCTACATTTTTTATTCCTGTCATGTATTTTATGTAATACATGACTTTAGTTTTATATTTTATTCATTGCTATGACCATGATACTACTCTATGCATGTGTGTTATACTTAGGAGGTTGAGCCAGTAAATCTTCCTTATTATATAATGGACCTGCCATGATGACTAATTATTTATTTCTGCCCCTTTCAAAATTGAAAAGTTTTAAATTACGTTTGTACATGGTTTAAAGTATTAAAATACATAACAGAAAACTTGGCGACGAGTTGTGAACATTTCTATAACGTAAAGTGGTAGAAACAACGACAGCAGGAACTGCAACAACTACTTCAACTGTAAGTACGCATGTTTCAACAAACTCTTCAACTATGACAAGCACAGCAAGCACTTCAATGTCGTGGTTTGGTTCCCTGGAGCCTTTTAGCGAAGGGCAAAACACATGGTTCAGTTATGTGAAACTATGGTCCCATGTTTTGAAATAAATAACGTTTCGGAGGAGAATAAACACAGATTTCTTCTCATGTTTACTGGCCAAAAATGTTATGACACTTTAAGAGACATTTGTCAGCCTGATAAGCTCGCTGCCAAAACCTATGCAGAACTGGTCGAATTGATGAAGACGCATTTGCAGCCCAAGCCTTCTGTGCTTTCAGAAAGTTATAAATTTCACAAGATTACCCAGTCCCATGGTCAGGGTATTTCAGACGTTATGTTGTGTCTTAAACGTGCCGCGCAGGACTGTGATTTTTAAAACCGAGACATTTATCTCTAAGAGCAGTTTGTTTCAGGCCTTCTAAGTGCATTGGGTTTATATCTACTAGAGGGGACACCTTATGGGAGCCAGAGTTAGCAAAAACAGTGCTGCGATCTAGCGTCATAATAAGATAACTACGTGATCTACAGCGTCATTAGGCCGAGATAACTCGACCGCCGTACCCAATCCGTGTAAACAAAATATCATTTTGATTACTATCAAAAAAAGGTTTAGTTAAACATTTAAAAATCTCTACGAAAACATTCCTAACAAAAATACGATGAACAAAACCGTGACGACCTCTGGTGGCGTATGATATAATTACGTCAACAAATCTCTCACATTAATTTCCATTGCGTGTCCCCTCTAGTAGATACAAACCCAATGGTGATAGTCTCAAGAAGCGGTTGTTTACTGAATCCAATCTAACCTTCAAATCTGTAGTGGAAATGTTGCTGGCATGGAAGTCGGCGGAGCACGATATCACTGGTTTTAATGTTCCAGCTTCAGGTAATATGAACTATACTAGTAAAAACTTTCCGAAGAAGAGAATAGAACAGTAGAGTGAAAATTGTGGCACCGGTAATCCAAGTCATTCTCGCCCTAATCAAAAATACAATGTTGGTCAAGGTCCTACTAGGTTAGGTTAGGTTCGCATTAGGCCTAAGCCTAATGTGAAATATAATAACACCAGTGGTATTCAGTGTACATGTTGTGGTCACACCAACCACACCAGGTCTAAATGTCGGTATTTAAATTATTCATGCAAAGCTTGTAAAGCCAAAGGTCATCTCATTGCAGTTTTTCCATAGCATAGGTTCCTAGCTTCTCATGTTTATAGGCCTAAGCAAAATAGTATACACAACAATGTAGGTTTAAATGAAAGTTATGGTTCAAATGATGATAGGCCTTGTAAAAATGCTAATTTAGAAAGCAATTTTGATAATGTTTTGTCTTTTGATGAAAATCCAGAACCTAATGACGATGGTATGTTTAATGTAGGCTTAAATAATGATTTGACTTTAAATGCATTTTCCAGTAATAGTAATAAGCCTAAATATGTTATTGTCAAAAAATTATATTGAAGGTAAAGTTGTCAACATGGAAATAGATACAGAGTTTCTAATTAGCCAATTTCAGAAAAAGTGTATAAACAATTGTTTGCTCATTGTAGGCTATATAATAATGAGTTGCCTTTAAAATCGTATGATGGTTCAGCCTTAAATCCCTTGGAGTACATAAAGGTGAATGCTACCTACAATGATTTTAGTAGTAAGATGCTTGACTTGTATGTTTTTCCAATGGTGGTTTACCTCTGTTAGGGTGAAATTGGATCAAAGAACTTAACGTTCTTTTAAGTTTTAATCAAATGTATGATTCTGATGTAGATGAGTTATGCAATGATTTTCCAAATGTTTTCTCAGAGAAATTAGGTACTTTTGTCAAGAAAAAAAATGTGTCAAGAGTCAAGACCGAAACTATTCCTGTGTATTGTAAATCCAGACCGATTCCATTTGCTTTACAATATAAGGTTTATCATGAAATTGACAACTTAGTTGAGCTAGACATCCTTGAACCTATTGACCTAAGTGATTAGGGAATGCCAATCGTTACAATTCCATAAAAGATGGATCCGTAAGAATATGAGAGATTTTTGTGTAACGTTAAATCCAAATTTACAAGTGAACACTACTCATTGCCTAAGATAGAATGTTTGTCAGCTAAGCTTTCAGGTAGTGTATACTATAGTAAACTTTATTTAAGACATGCCTAACATCAATTGCTGTTGGATGATGAGTCAAAAAGTTGACTACCATTTCAACCACAAAAGGATTGTACTGTTACAATATTATACCGTGTGGTATCACAAGTGGGCCATACATTTTTCAAAAAATAATTTATTTGACAGTTCTTAACTTACCAGTAGGTGATTTACCTGTAGCTGTATTTCAAGATGATGTTATTATAGGAAGTGAGAACAAGGAAGATCATTTGAAAAATTTTAGAATAGTTTTGCAAAGGTAAAATGAATCAGGTTATACAGTTAAGAAAGAAAAGTGTGAGTTTTTAAGAGAAAGTAAAAGATATTTAGGCAATCATATTTATTAAAATGGTTGCATACAGATTAAAGTAAAGTGGGTGCAGTTTTGCATGCTCTAGTTCCTACAAATGTGACTGAGTTAAAAAGTGTTTTTGGACTTGTCAACTTCTATGATCGTTTCCAAAACATTTAGCTGATTTTTTGTTACCTTTGTACAGATATTGTCTAAAAATGCCAAATGGTAATGGACAAAGGAGTTCAATAATATTTTCGAGTATGTAAAGCGCTTATTAACACAAGCGCTTTGCTTATCTCGTTATGATACTAATTTACCTATTTAGGTAGCGTGCGATGCTAGTAGCTATGGGTTAGATTCCTATGTTCTCTCATGCGTCTTCCCAGACGGTCTTGAACGACCTATTGCATATGCCTTACGTGTATCTTTACAAGCAGAATGTAATTATTCACAAATTGAAAAGAAAGCACTGTCGATCATTTTTGATGGGAAAAAGTACTATCAATATTTGTATTCGTTCCATTTCACTGTTTTGAATGATCATCAGCCCTTGGTAGCCATATTTGGTAGAAAAAAGGGATTCCGCAAATGGTTGCTAACCGTTTGCAAAGATGGGTATTATTTTTAAGTGATTTTGATTTTAATATTCAATATGTGAAATCCTCAAAACATGGAAATGCTGATAGCCTATCAAGACTATCTTAAGGAATGTTCAGATGACGATGACGTACATAATTATGATTATCTTAAGTTTATTCAGACAACTTGTTTGCCTATCTCAGCAGAGATAGTTAGCAATAAAGTAGTAAAGGGTGAAGTTTTGTCTAAGATATTGGATTTTACTTTACATGGTTGGCCTAGTCAGTTAAATGTGAAAAATGAGTTTAGGGCCTATTTTCTGAAGAGAAATTAACTGTCTGTTGCAAATAATCTTATATTAAGGGGGTTATAGAATAATTATACTCCCTGGTTTGCAGGTAAATTTACTTGGTGAGTTGCATAGCACACATATTGGTGTTGTCAAGATTAAATCAATAGCAAGGTCAACATTTTGGTGGCCGAATGTAGATGCTGATATTGAGGAAGTTGCAAATTCTTGCTAGTTTTGCAATAATGGAAGGAAAAGTCCCGCTAAACATATGTTATGTAATTGGAATGTTCCAAACATTCCCTGGGAACGTGTACATATGGATTCTTTTGGTCCTATCAATAATCAGATGTATTTATTGTTGATTGATGCTTACTCGAAGTTCATTGAAATTGTCCCTATGCGTTCAATAACTGCTTCATTGGTGATAAATCAGTTACGTTCTATGTTTGCTCGATTTGGTTTACCCTACTCGGTCGTAACTGATGGTCCAACCTGGACTTTCTCTGAGTACGCAACTTTTGTTTAATTGAATAGTACTAAGAATAACCTAACAGCACCATATCATCCAGCATCCAACGGTGCTGCTGAACGAGCTGTTCAAAATGTAAAAAAGAGTATCAATATTCCTCTTAAGCAAGGTAAATATGTGAATTAAGCTATTGTTACATTTTTATTTGATTACAGGAATGCTTCACATCGTGTAACATGTAAGTCTCCATCTGAGCTAATGTTTGGTCGTAAGTTGAGATCAAGGTTTGATTTGTTAAGGCCTGATAGGTTAACGAAGGTAAATTCTTCCTTGGCTCAGCAAACTGAAAATTTGTAAGGTAGTAGAAATGTGTCATTTAATGAAAATCAGTTAGTTCTGGATGAAGACTACCGCACCTTACAGGCTAAACTGGGCTAAAGCTAATATTGTAAAATTTCTCAGTCCCGTTTCAAATCCTGTAAGACTTTGTAACTCGGATATTTATTGGAAAAGATACTGGGATAAGATTTTACCTGTAAAAGAAAATGTAAAGCCACATGCTACTCAAGTTACTTCATTGCCTTTAACTAGTTCTGATAGAGAAACAAATAGACCTAATGTTTTTTAAAGCTTCTAGCACACATGTTGTAAATAATCCTCATGTTCAAAGACCTAGTTATGGTTTTCATTCACCTAAACCAAATGAGTCTTTTTCACACAAACCTAGACGCTGTATTCTTATAAGCCCTGTAACCCAGAGATCTGGCTCTCTTCAAGTTAATGTAAGAAATGAATCAGTAATTCCTTATGAAGATGTTAATTCTGATTTAAATAAAAAACCATGTAATCAAGGTGAAAGTGATTGTCTTGAGAGCAATGTAGATAGTACACCAGTTCCTGAAAGAAGGTATCCTTATCGCACTAGAGTACCAAGAAAATTTGTGATGTGTTGTTTAGGTTCAGTTAGTTTTTTTTTTCTTTTGTAAACTTCTTCGAGATGTTTATTTTGTAAAAATTTAAGACACATATTATTTTTGTTGTAAAAAAATATACAAAAGGGCAGGAAGATTGATTGTTTTTATGTAGCGTACTCTAGGTAAAGACAATTTTATTTTGTGAATTGTAGACCAGTAGGTCAATTATTTTTTTAAGATAGGATAATAGTGTACGTAATGTATTTTATGTAATACATGACTATTTTTATAATTTATTTAATGCTAAAACCATGATACTACTCTATGCATATGAGTTATATATAGGAGGTTGAGCAAATAAATCTTCCTTCTTACATGATGGACTTGCCATGATGACCAATTATTTATTTCTGCCTCATACAAAAGTGAAAAGTCTAAAATTACGTTTGTACAGAGTTTAAAGAATTGAAACACATAGCAATTCCCAAAAATGCAAATCACAGAAAGTAAATTTGTAGTTAAATTTAAAAGTAAACTATTATTCAGCTGATACATAAAAAGTATATTACAAAAGTTTAGTAAATCAGTATTGTTATTAGGTCATCAATGCTTCCTTTTGTCTTACAATTTGAAATAACCTTTAAGGTTTTTAATTACATTTTTATAATAACTATAAGTTTGAACTAAAGGAGACAAAATATTTAATTAGATATACTGCATAATAATTATATTATATTAACCATCTTAGTTTTGAACTAGAAAATAAGGTTTGCATAACTATGTATTAGCTTAAAAAAATAAAGCAATTAATGTGGAGTTACAAGACTTTACGATTATTTTGCGTCTTCCTAGTGAATATCAAAATTAAGGAAATATTGTAGGGAGTGGTTAAAATAGGTTGAGGATTGAAATTACGTTTATAAGATATATGCTAACAATAAATTGCATAAAATACCAATGAAAAGTTGTATCTAAAATAATAATACCTCGTGTCAAGTGAATTTTCTGTTTCCTGGTCACATTCAGCCCATGAGTATGTTAACAATTTTGCTGACGTCATAATCCAGCTCTATCCCACCGTCGGATAGCGTACTCAACTTCTACGAACTGGAGTTTGTTGTTGTTGTAACACAATCAGCATTTCAAGTGGAAACTGTTTGGGATATAAACCTAACCTATTTTTTCGCAATTGTAGACAACTAAAATAAAGAATATTCTACGTAAGAAAATTTTATTTTATACCATCAGGACTTTTACTTTAGTGGTATACATTTGGAATATTTAAACGAGCTCTTAAAATGAGTTTGTTCTGTCTTTTTACGTTGTGTTATAGAACGTTACATTTGTATTTATATCTTATTAACTAACGTGACTAGATATATATTTAAGGCACCTTTAGGCTAAATATCCTTTATCAGTTTATATAGTGGACCACGATCCTGCAAAACTTTGAGTAAAAAAGCAAGCTCTGAGTTCATCCAGTCTATGAGTATGGTAATTATACGCTGACACAAACAACGCAACGATTTTCCAGTTGAAGGAATTATGCACTCAACAGCATGAAGCTGGTATTGGTTGTTTTGGCAAAGCACTCTGTCCTTGCCATTGGTAATTAGGTTTCCCATATCCTTAAAATATAATTTAGGAATTTGTTTACAAGGACCTGGCCTATTGTCAATGCGATATTTCCTGCCATTTTATATAAAATTAACAGAGTTGAACCTATGGGATGCAAACACAAACATTTTTTTGCATGCAACATCTTACCATATTTATATATTTGTTTTCCAACAAAAATAAATCTATATGAAACTCAGCCTTAAAAAATCCAAACTACTAACACCATTTTAATGACTGATTATGTTTTATTGGCATTCGGGTATCATTATAGTCTGTATACGTTAGGTTACCTCAATTTAAAAGGTTGTGATTAATTTGATTGAATAATTGCAATTGAAATGTGAGTTCTAATGTAAGAAATGAAATTTAAATTCCCTCGGAGAATGTTCTATCCTTAGCCTAGTGCAGTAACTTGGTGTCACTCCGAGAAGGTCTGGGTTCAGTGGTCAGTGAATTGGACCGAGATTTCCCCATTAGATCTGAGCGAGAACCCTGAATACAAATTCCATTCTAGCTTCAAGACTCACTTTCGCTTTACAGGAGATAAGTTTCGTAAATTAGGGTATAGGATCTTAACTAAAGTAAAATATTATACGGTTGATTCAAGCTAATTCCTTTCCCTTCAAACCATTATTAAAGTGTGTCAATATTTTCAACGCTTTATAATCCATATTTGTATACATTATTTTGCAAAGACCCCTGAATTTGATGCCCCAAATTATATACATTTCTTTTTAATATGCATTGCGGTATAAATGCTGTTTTAATTATACTTTGTAGTATAAGTATACTGTCTAGTAATATATAAATAATTTATTAAGTAGCATGATACGTGTTGTTTCAACTAAATAGAATAAATAAAATACGACTTACAACACTAAAAAGTATATTTACACTTATACCGTGCTTACATACAAGACGGTAAAATAAACACAAAATATGGAACAAGGCGACCGATTTCAACCATTTACCCCGGTCATTATCAGGCTCAATCAGAAATTCTATGGGCTTTCCAAAGATATCTTTGACCAAAAAGGTTCTCTGATTGGGCCTGATGATGACCGGTGTAGCTGGTTGAAATTAATCGCCTTGTACCATTTTTTGTATATATTTTTGACCGTCTTGTATTTAGGTACAATATAAGTGTAAATCTACTTTTTAGTGTTGTGAGATGTAGTTTATTTATTCTATTTCATAAAATAAATTTTCCCGTTTACCTTACAAAAATTACAATTTTAAATTTCATAGGAAACGAATATTCTAAAATTACTATATATTTCTCCCATATAATACAAAAACTATCTTCACTTGTTATTTTATATTGCATATACATACTGTTAGTTATTAGACTGATTGGATAGTAAACCGCTAAATTTTATAATATTATAACATATGTTCTTGTATTCCTTATATCAAATTTTATTCTACCTTTAATGTTTAGTTTTAAAGGTTCTGTATTTTCATTCCAGTGCCAAATTAAAAGAAAATACTTATAAACTCCAGTTAAAAACTATAAAGAACATATACAGTTTTTACAAAACTTTACAAATATTTTGCAGCCGGTTTATTAATAAGTAGATAGGGGTTTCAAGACGCTATTACTTTATATTATAGCAATATAGTTAGATCTACAGAATTTTAACTGTGGAAGCAGTGTCAAACTTGAATGAGCAACATGAGGACAAGCATGAAGTGCATGTTACATGTTGTGGCCACGAAACACAAACTTTGGTTACAGCAAAATGTCGTTAAAAGCTTGACATTTTTCTGGAGTTAAGTACATTCAGGATCAATCTAACATAATAGTTCAGTTATAAGTATTATTCCTGGAATGTTTTGTGTAACGATGGATGTATTTTTTTATTTGAGGAGGAATTAATTGAAGGATCCCAAATGAAAAAAGAATTAATGTCCCGGTTCATGTTATATTTATTACAACCACTATTTCTTAAGAATTTCTTATATAGTTTATTATCTTTAATTAATTTTTAAAACAACCATATAAATCGTATATCAAAAATAAAAATTATTACTTACTGATTTTTGTATCATATACTCAAAACATTAAGTGCCCAATATAGAATTTTAATCGACATGTTTATCTGCCATAAACGTAATTTTCAATTATTTATGATCGAAAATCTAAACTAAGTGATTAGTAGGCTACATCTTGCTATTCCAAATGATTTCCAATTCATTTATAGTTGTTGATTATAGTTGTCCTGAAATTATTTACCTACAAGATCAAGAGGAGCCAAATTTGTCTACTGTAATTTACGGTCATGAGAACGGTTTTTTTCTTTTCTTCAAAGTTTTGTATACAAATAATTATTTTAATCACAATCAATTAATTGCCTCATGATCATATAAAGAAACAGTTATATAATGTAATAATCGAAATAATCGACAATAATAAATAGTAAAGTAATATGAGTATACACAATTACACGGTTTGTATGGTAAAATGTGTATGATAAATGTGTTTCTGTATGCTCCATTGATACATGTGATATGTATTACGCTAAGAGAAAGAGAAATAAAAGAACATAATTTTTCTCGCACATTTTAAAAAATTAAAAATTTATCGGTTATATAATAAAACATATATACCTATAATAAAAAGACCTATATAGTAAGACCTATTTAGTAAAACTGTTACTTGCTGTATTAGCAGTTGCACCGATGTCAGCTTTGTTTGTGGCCTGTGTCTGATATATGGTGTAACCTGGTAGATACAATCGGAACCAACTCGTCCAGTGTTTACGCCTTAATCTCACATACGGTCTGATACAACTGCTAGCCGATCAGGTGGCTGAACGGTTTAAGATGCCTTTGAACGGCGGTCCAATGATAGT
Organism: Allygus modestus; assembly: GCA_963675035.1. Lineage (NCBI taxonomy): Eukaryota > Metazoa > Arthropoda > Insecta > Hemiptera > Cicadellidae > Allygus > Allygus modestus. The sequence continues at coordinate 88,030,997 of OY776112.1, read as the reverse complement.
GTTTGGATCGATGGTTGAAATCCTTTCTCAATTGGTAGTTTTAATATGCACCTGTTGGAAAGTTGATCTGTCTGTAGCACAATTAAAGGAAAGAGCGGGTCCTAAGCAAACAGTAGACGGGACGGGACGAAGTTGACGAGATAGGTGAGTTGTTTGAGAGTTGCACATCTGATCAGGTGTTTTTATACTTTTTATCCATCCTTACCGTCTGTTTGCATACGAAAGCTCTTTTTTTAATTTTAAGTTTCAGACGCTCAACACATTTTTTAAATCAATAATAAAATTCAGATAAATCAGTTGAAACTTCTCCATTCAAAACGGGCGCCCAAAGGGTTAAGGGTTTTAAACACTTCTAAAAATTAAGCTTGGCTTAAATTTCTTCAGTTTGTTTATGAACACCGTAAACAAAATTAAATACCACCAATTTTTACCTGATACATAAATTATTAGAGATTAATTACAATCATCTGTGGTTGGCTATTGGTATGGTTTTAGAGGCTTGGATACCCGCATATCACTGCAGCCACAATGCTTGTAGTAATAACAAATAAATTATTTGATATTTAATTACAATCACCAAAAGTGTATTATAATATAAGATTTAGATGTAAAATTACTGATTTGTTGATGTTGTCGTGTAAAATTCCTTCTGGCATAAGCTCCACGACTCTCATTTTTCAAAACTAACAACATTATGGTGACGATGAGTCATTGGCAAATAAGCTTGCCATGAGACTACCTGGATTTATTTTGCATTTTCTTTTCTTCCTTTAATAAAGGTAAATAATACCTGCTGGGCTGATGAACACAGCCTTAACGCACATCTCGCACATATGCCACAAGTCATAAATAAATAAATCATGATTTATCATATTATCACAGTGGTTAAAAATAAAAATAAATTCCTTGGGTTTATTATTAAGTGGAAATTGCCCCATTTTAATAACTTTAGAAGCACTACAGATATATGTCCCTATCAGTGTTTGCAATAGGCTTATTAGTTGTCTGGTAGTTATAAAATACATTTCCTGGTTGGTTTCTAAGTTGGTCGAATCAAAAGAATTACCACCAGTAAAATACATACATAGAACAAAACTATTCTCATGAAAATACAACGATTCCACGGAATCGATAATAAAGTGCAACAAAGTGTTGTTGTTGCTTCCTTAACATCCAACGATGTGAAGGATGTTGTTTTCTTCCTTAACATTGAAGAAGAAAAAAAGGAAAAGTACAACTTCTGTTGATGACAAGAATGTTTTTTTTCTGACCTCAAGGGAAATCTTCGAAGTTGGTAAAACTCTACAAACTTTCTTGAGAAAGGTTATTATAAAATATTCTTTATAAGTAGTTTGGCTAACGTGTTTATCTTCTCTAGCTAAATGGTTTGCTATATATTTTACATATAATTATATTTGACTCGGGAACTTGGGAAAACTTATTTAAATGTGGCTTTACTTCTTCGTTATATCAAATCCAATACTTGTATAGTATTCAACAGACTGCTTGAATATTAAGATATCCTTACCTTTAATTTTGTTTACAAAATTATATTTATTCCAATTTATACATTTAACAAAATAACATATAGGTAAATGAAATTAAACCGAAGCAATTCAAATAAGTTTCAACCATCTATGTAATCCATCAATGTAATCCACGTCGTGTATTAAGATACCATTAAACCAACAATAAATTACTATAGTAGCAATTTCAAAGACGGCCTACGTATTTATGGTGAATGTTTGCCACCGCTGAGGAGCCCTTACATCAACAGCTCGTCTGTGAGCGACAGCTTCCTAAGCAGCCTCTGCAGATCACTGCTCTGCCATAGTGTCATTTTAGTGGTTCTCAAACTGGCCTGCTGCTGAGTTAACTGTTCACATCGAAGTTGCTGTTCTTCTGGAGAATCTGCTGCTTTTTGTGATGCCTGCCGTAGAGATTGTTGAAGGCTTCTAATTTTCGTTCGTGCCAAGGTTTCCTGATTTCTATCCAGTTTATTAAGTCGGACTTTTTCAAACTTAGAGACAAATTTTGTTTACGTTTCTCTGGAATTAATGTGATAAGGTTCACAAAAAAAAAAACTCAAAATATTGTTGACAATCTCAAATTAAAAACATCTGTTTTTGTTGTCATCTGATTCAGTAAATGTTAATACCCATAAGATTAATATGTGAAGTTTAGATGCCACTGGGGCAAAGCTCTAAAGACATTTTAAAACGTGAATATGCCTATATTGTGTTACTTTATAATATTAGTTACTTTCCTACCAAATATCAGCTCAATCGGTTCAGTAGTTGGAGCGTGAATGAGCCACAAACAAACAAACTCACAAACATTCACCTTTATAATGTTATTTATAATTTTAGTATAATGTTGTAATGCTAGACTCATTAGATGTAAATAAAGTTAAGTCAATATTTAATTACCCATTAATATTGTTATTTATAAAATACACTGTTGGTTTACTGAATAATAATTCGTTAATGTAATTTTACATAAGTTTTGATAGTTAGTTTGCTCAGAAATGTAACTATAAAAGAAAATTAAATCAAGCATTTTGAGGGTAAATGAAATATTTAGCAACTGTTATACTATAATTAGCATTAATGTATATTTATGTTACGTTATGTAATTTATATTATCTATAATTTAAATTAACATTAATTTAAGGAAAATATGGAAATAAAAGGTGTTATTATGTTATCATAGTGTTTAATTAATGAACTATCTTGGGTTAGTTGATAATAGGAAGTTTTCCCATTTTAGTAACTTGTGAGGCACATAGTTATGTGTTACTAACAGTGGTTTTAAAGAAAAAATAACGTCCATGATGTTACGATTATGCTGGTGAATTATATGTCTCCGTAAAGTGAGTTTCAAGTAGATTGGTATTTACTTCCCTTTTTAAAGAGAAGTTACACCATATAAATAAGTAATTACCGAATATATTTTAGTTTTTCGTTTTAAGTCTTGTTCAAATCAAAGCTGGTTATTATTTCAGATTATAATTATTGTTATATTGTTATTTTCATATTGTTACTATATTTTCTGAACTATTATATTTTGTTCATAGTCTGAAATTATTTGGTAACTTTCTGTTATTTATTACTTTAAGCTACTGTTAATGATTTTCATCTTTGGTATGACTTTGTTTACTTATTGTTATCTGTTGTTACGTGAGTTATATTATAACATTTAATCCAGTTTTTGCTGTTTTTCACTATTGACACTTATTATTGGTTGTTATGTCAAGCTCTTAGTTGTTAACAAGTCCTTCAGTTGCATTACAAATGCAAATATTGTAACATGGTGTAATCCGTTTAAAAATAAGTTAAACTAAATTAAATTTCATTCAGTTGACTGAAATTTGTTTAAAACGTATCTTTTAATAAGAAGGTTTAGGTACTAAATGTAAACAAAACCGTACAGTATTACACGTACAGTATTGTGGTAAAACATAATTTCATTAAATACTCTTCACCTTCCCACTGGGGCTTAGAACACCCCCATACACATACATATTGTGTCGTATTAATATGCTATCGTGTGAGGTTTTAACAGGCCGCATAGATCTAATCACCGGCGCTCGACCTCTCAAACTCAAACTCAAAATCATTTATTTCCAAGAGAATACATAATTACAAATTGTTAAAAAACTACATCTCTAACGTACATAACTAATCTATATCTGTAAAAGGCAAAGCCCTGGCTGACTGACTGACTGACTCACTCATCACTAATTTTCCACCTTCCCATGTAGATAGAGAGCTGAAATTTTGTACACTGATTCTTTAGGCATAAAATCGGAAAACTAAATGGTTTTCATCCTGATCTGACCTTAGGGCTCTGCCAGAGACCCCGACAAAGTGTCAATGTATTCCTTTGGACATTCAATTTTAATTGAGCTGATGAAAATACAAACAGCTGATCTTGATTCGTATAAGTTTCACGGGCTAACCACATAATGCAGCACACACAACTGTAATAGTTTTTATAAATCAATTGCGGGACGAAACCTGCGGCTGTCAGCTAGTATAATACTAACATGTATATTCAATATATTAACGTATATCAGCTAGTATGACCAATTATTTAAAAATAACCAAGGAAATAAGCCCGCATGGGCAGATTGATTGTGCCTAGGCTCAGCCGTTACATGATGTCGGCATAAGGTTAGATTAAATGTTGATATAATTAAATTAAATTAAGAGTGTGTCTCTGTATGACCTCCTGATATCACAACAACATATTTTTTAAAGATGTAGGTAAATCAAATCAAATTAAATCATTTATTGTCGTCAGACTACACATAGCATTGACAAAAAGTCGGATCATAAAATATTCATACTTTTAATATGCACATAGTGGTACAATAACAACATAATAATATACTAAATAAAAATGTTCTACATAATCTGCTCAGTAAAATAAAAACAAATTACATCTAATATAGCTTGTCATTAGGCCACCACAGTCTCAACTTGCCTTCATCTAATTCTTGCCTAAGTTAAATCGGAAGGGAGTTGCATAATGTTATTGAGCGAAAATATGTTTTCTTTTCGTAAGTTGAGGTTATATAAAATGGAATGGAAAGCAATGAATTATCTCGATGAATGCACTTCCTGGAGTTTCTGTAATGATAAATGTGCTGATTCTTAGACAAAAATGTTAAACAATCGAGGCACGACAATTATTTTAGTTTTGTAAAAGTATACGGCACAAGTGAATTTAAAATTATGTTTACCTTAAATTAAGGAGTTTTAGACTTTGAATTGAAGTATATATACGAAATCTTACGTACAATTATACCGAAAGTACTCCAATTAAATAGGATTATTCCATTATAATATGATTTATAAGAACAAACAAAATATAATTTGACAGTCATAGTTATAGTTGAATCTAATGGATCACGATCAGCAAAACACATACATAGAGAAATAACAATTCTCATGAAAATACAACGATTAGAAACATAGAAGAGGGTAAAACAAAATAACGAAAATTACAACTTCCGTTGACGACAAGAAAGTTTATTTTGTGGCTTCTGACCTCAAGGGGAATCTTCAATGTTAGTAAAAACTCCAAAAACCTTCTTGAGAAAAGTTCTTATAAAATAGTCTTTATAAGCTGATTAGCTAACGTGTTTATCATATCTAGCTATAGGTTTTGCAAGGTATTGTATACAAAGTTATATAGTACTCAGGGACTCGTAGAAATTTATTTTAATTTGGCTTTACTTCCTTGTTATACAATATCCAATGAATGTGTAGGTTTCAACTGCTTGAATCGTAACCTTTCCTTTAGCTTTTGTACAAAATTATATGTATTCTATCTATTACATTTCACAACATAGCACATAGGTCAAGGCAACTTAACACTAAGAAATTCAAATCAAGTTTCAATAATAAACGTCTTAACAGCCCAACTTTATAATTTACAACGTGCATTAAAACACCTCTAAACCTAACTAAACTTACCTGGGTAACTAAAATAAGCCGATATGTTTAAAATGACAGAAATTCAGTGAAAACATTATTTTTATAAACGACACTACACTAATTGTAATGTTTATAATCACCCCATTGGTGCTCAGTTTGTTATAGCTATAAACAGATTCCCAATTAGACTGACATATACAAATGCTTTGATCTATGCTCTTATACCCGGATTTAACTGATTTTACATGTTGTTTTGGTTAAACGGCAATTACATATTAAACATTCGGCTTTACAGTCTCTGTGGTGGTCTCAACTATGCGGGTTTCATTGTTGTAATCGTGGCAGAGATTTAGTTTTTGGTTTGGTTAAAATTGATATTATTTTTACATTGATAATTTTAAATAGTTATTAAATGCCTGTTAATGAAATGCCTCTACTTACATACACAAATTTAAATATATTTTGAAATTATGATGGCAATCTCGGTATCATCTCTTCCAAACCTAACCTCTCGACTCAGAGCAACAGTAAAAAGGATGTTAGACAATTGGCAACATACTTGGCAGATAAAAGAATGAATACCTTTAATCAAATCAAATTCTGTACTGTCACAACATAGTTCCATAAATTGCTGCATAAAATAACAGGTGTCTCGTCAATGTGGATACAATAAAACTTATATTATATAATTATAGCGGAACGGAATTTGCCTCGGGAATGAGCTGGGTCGGGATCAAGTAAGTGTTCACCCCTAATTTCATTGGAAAAATTTGTCAATGGTTTTTTCATAACTTCAAGTTAATAGTTTGAAAAGTAATGTAAGATGAATCACTCACAAATTTTTATTTGCATTTATCTATATAAGCCTGATAACCAATTAAAAATAATAACGTAAATAATATAATAATAATAATTGGATACAATTATGTTAAATTTTATAGCATATAAATAATTTTTACTTACCCTTAATGTTTGCATAGTTGGTGTTAATTATTTAATGTTTTATTTCATATATTTTTTTCTATTTTGTATCAATCCTCAGAACATATTGTAGTTTTATTTCAATTAATTTCTAAGAGCAACACTTATTTAAATTTACTTCAATAAGTCCATCCCGTATTTAAGATGGTTTTTACACATTTTTTAAGTTGCCTCACACTATAAATACATATAGTAATAATAAAGTTACAAATTCATCTCACAATTAATACCAGTGGCCTTACGTCATGTAATCTATAATAAAAATGAGTTTGGATACAAGACTATGTTCGTGAACTTAGATTCTGAGAACGACATCAGCTGCAATAATGTATTTTCTAGGGACTCCTGCACAAGCTATAGCAGTGCAGGACATTGTTCTAGTAATTCATTTAAAATCTCATTAGTTAAGTGTTATTTTTAATATATATATATATCCAGCTTAGCCAATTAGGGCAACATTATAATTAATTTAGTAAATATATCACCAACAATTTTACCAAGAGGTATGCAAATGAAATACAAGAATGGCTGATCAAATGAACACTTTTAATTTTGTCAAACTTTTGAAACCTATTACATTTCTTTATAAATAAATCCTTATACCTTTTAATTTAAAATGAAAATAAGGTGGATCTTACTTTATATTTGGAAGTGGCTGTGTCCGACGATAGATAATCCCATAAACCTCGTCTGCAAATAAACAAATGGAACAGACGAATTAATTTACAATATTTAAAATCAATTAACATTCAAAATTTATTAAAATTTTAATTATTTAAATCATGAGCTTCTGAACAAACAAAACGAAACAGGCTTTGCCTCACATTCGATTTTAAGTTTTACAAGTTATATAAAATAGTTAATGGAAAATATTACTTTACAAATATACAATAACATCTACATATTTATCTCAACATAATAACAATTCATGACAAAAGCATAAAACAATTTTAATTATTACAAAACTTACTATTTCAACGAGGAGGATTCAACTCTATCGGATCACAGTTTCCAACGAACAGATTTAAACTTTTTAGTAACTTACAAGAAACCTACGCGTCTGCACAGCCATCTAAATATCGTCTGCAACTTAACAGGTAATCTTCTTCTAATATATAATAAAAACATTAATTAATTAAATATTTTGCATATTTTACAAAACATAATATATCGGGTATACATATCCCCCTACCAAGAAAATATCAAAATGTAAATGATATCTATTTCTAATACAAATTCTTAATTAAAATAAATCCTCAAATATATATATATCAAAATGCAAATATTTAAACATAAAAAATTTTGTCTTCTTAATAATTTAACAAGCGACAGATGTAAATTTACTTGACAGGTGCTGAACTCTAGCGCTACAATATGCAATTCAACTCAACTAGTTCCATCTGTCACCGCTAGATAGCAAAAGAGTTCATATTTGCCGACGTTTGTTTACATTCACAAATCAAATTAATCTTTAAATTTATTTACATACAGTTTAACAGAGATTTTATCACGAAATACAGTATAACAAAAAATGTTGATATAAAATGCAACTAAATTAACTATTTACAATCATTTTGAGCAATATTCATTGATTTCAGTACTTAATATGATTCATATTAAGGAAACTAGCGGTAAATATTCCTCCCAAAATAACTTTCTCTTTTCAATAGATATCCTGTCTGAGGTCAGTTCTCAACTAAACAGAATCCAAGTGCGTGTGTTAGTCTGTGTGTCGTGTTCCGTTTTTGTTTCAGTGATTGTTTTCGTGAGAAGTGCTGTTTGTGTTCCGTGTGTTTAGTGTGTTGTAATCTTAGTAATGCGTGTGAAAAATGTGTGTCGTGACAACGTGTATCCTTAAAACTACCTAATCTAAAATTCACTCAACTTTCATCAATTCATTCACATTTGTACGCGCCGGCTCATATTTTCACACATACATACTCTTACATACAACATTTATTCAACAATTACACTAACTGACGGCGGACAGTGATATTTTGCTTAAGTTAAACAAACCTTAATCATTTGACAATTAAATATAATTTGACCCTCTTACTTTAATTAGTTTTCTCAATATTTCTCACTTATAAATATATTTCTTTTATCTCAAATATTATCTCAAATAAATGTCACTTTGTTTTAATATCCCTTAAATTATATTTACAACAGTTGTAGTTCTTCTCGATGTCATGGGAAGTTCATAAATGTTTTGAGAACATATTTCACGGCTTAAAATTTCTTCTTTCATTTACGATAACTTTAAATCATAAATATGTAATTTTCGCACATCTTCCAAGTTTTCTACATTTTGCACTAAAACAGTACCTTCACTTATGAAATACAAAATCCTGTAAGGTCCAATGTATCTAGGCCCTAATTTTTTTGAAAATTTATTTATCTTATTACTCAAGAAATGAGTTTTGATGTAAACTAACGAATTGACTTTAAAGGGATGATTGCACCGAGGAAATTGATATTTATCACGTCTTCTGTTTTTCGCAATACTTCTCTTGATATTGTTCATAGCTCTTTTCAAGTTTTCAGTTTTTTGCTCCGGAATTAATTTATTGGATACAAGGTCTTGAATATTCCATAGATTAGTGAGTGCATTATTACAAGGGTGATAAAACATTATTTCAAAGGCTGTGGAGTTAGTGGACGAATTTCTTGCAGTGTTTAGCGATAGCTGGATTAATCCCAGATCAGAGTCCCATAAGGTGTGATCGTGAGAATAAAAACACCTTAAACTTGTGTTAACTTCCCTCAAGTATCTCTCAGAACGGTTTCCATTTGCTCTGTATGCAGCTATACGACGGTGCTGTATATGGTTATTAAACAAATAACTCTTGAAATCTTTAGAGACAAAGTAACTAGCATTGTCGGATACAATTATTCGTGGTATCGAGAAATTATCGAAAGTTTGCTTCATTTTTTCAATAATTAATCGGTTCTTGCAATCTCTCAACGGATACAACCATACAAATCTGCTGAAACCATCTACAAGTATTAATACATATTGGTTCATATTTTTTGTACGAGGTAAGGGTCCAAGAATATCGATAAATGTAGTGTTCATGGTTTGCTCTATAGGCACTGATATTAATTTTCCTTCATAATTAGTTTGTTCACTTTTAGACATTTTACATAGAGTACATGATTTTACCATTTGTTTTACTGTGTCGTTCATCTTTGGGTGATAAAAATGTTCATTAACCTTCGCCTGAGTTCTGTAAATTCCTAAGTGTCCACCTATCACACTATTGTGATAAAAGGCAAATACAACACTGATAAGATTTAAAGGTAACTATATTTTACGCCTATACATTACAATATCATCTTTGAGGGTAAAATTTGCGTTATTAACCTTATTTACAATACTCTCTTTTATCGTTCTGCATTCCTCATCCTTTTCTTGATGATATTTTAATCCTTGGAGATCGAAAGGTAATGCATGCATGACATTTACAAACATATTATCCTTTTCATATCTCTTAGATCTATTCTTGTTAGTTTTATTAACCAAATATTTATTCACATTATTTAGGTTGTTAGGTATTTCTTCCTTAATTATATTTACAGTAGGTACATCCGGGGTTTTGACATCAATTACCGTTTGATTTTCATCGCTCGGTCGGTCAAACATACGTGATAAGGCGTCTGCTACTTTATTGTCACTTCCTTTTATATGTTCGATAGTGAAGGGTAAATTTAATAGCCGTTCAACCCAACGTCCTAAACGACCAAGAATAAGCTTATTTTTCTTTTCCAAAATGAATGAGAGAGTCATATTGTCGGTGACTACTTTAAAAGGTCTGACCTCTAAAAATTCGTGCCATTTTTCAATACATAGTATAATACTATAGGCTTCTTTTTCGTAGACACTATACCTCAACTCGTTAGGCGTGAATTTTTTGGAATAATAAGCTATCGGCATCAAGTCATTTTGCTCATTATATTGCAATAATACACCCGCAGCGCCAAATTGACTCGCGTCTGTTTGGAGGACAAAATCTTTTGAAAAATCGGCCATCTGAAGCACAGGAGGATTGGCGATATTTCTTTTTAAGGTATCAAAGGCTTGCTGACATTTTTCATCCCACATAAACTTAGAACCTTTCTTTTTCAAATTGTGTAGAGGTATGCAAATTTCCGCATATTTTGGTATGTATTTTGCCCAAAAAGAACACATTCCGGTGAATTGACGTACTTGCTTGACGTTCTTAGGGGTAGGGAAATTAGAAATACTTGTCGTTCTTGCAGGATCAATGGTGATCGTGTTGTGTTTAATAAGGTGACCAAGGAAACTAATTTCCTTACAGAAAATTTTAGCTTTTTCCGGGTTTACAGTCAATTTATGTGAAGATAGGCGTTTTACTACTTCTTTGAGGTGTTCGAGGTGTGACTCTTTGTCGGGACTGTATATGAGAATGTCGTCACAAAAGTTAATTAGGTATTTGAATTTTATATCACTAAATATCTTATCGAGATAATTTTCTAGTACTGAACTTCCACATTGCAAACCAAACGGAACCCTCTTCATTCGGTATTTACCAAAAATCGTACTAAATGAAGTGATATCTCGAGAATTCTCTGCAAGAGGACACTGTAAAAATGCTTTATTCAAGTCAATAATAGTAAAATATTTTGCGCCTTGTAAATGTTGGTACATATTTTGTAGGTCTCCTAAAGGGTAATTCATCTTTTCTAATTTCTTATTAAGTTCTGTATAATTTATCACTAATCTGTCATGCTTCGTTAAAAATGCAGGGCTGCTGAATTCACTAACTGATTCTTCGATAATTCCCTCAGATAACCAATTATCAATAATATTTTTCATCTTATTTAGAGCAGGAGGACTTAAGTAATAAGGACGAATATTTACTGGCTTGTTATCAGTCAATTTTAATTCCACTTCTAAGTCTAAGGCGGCTCCTATCTTATCTGTAAATACTTCAGGATGATTATTTAGTATTTCCTCGATTTCCCTTGTCATTTCGACAGTACCAATTTTAAGCATAAGCGAACGAAATTGTTCAGAATTTTCATTACTAATCATCTGAATTTCATTTTTCACATCAAATGCAAAATTACAAGTTTGGGACGCAAAGTTCAGGTTCAGGCCATTTTTAGTCATAAAAGGATGACCTAAAATCATGTGGAAGTAATTTTGTTTAATTACTAAGAATTGCTCTACCCAACAATATTTATCCATTTTTATTTTTATCTTGCATTCCTTCATAATTTCTACAGGATTTTCATTTGCAGCTAAGATATTTCCGGTCCATTTATTTTCATTAATAACTAATTTCTTCATAAATAATCTATTATATAAGTCTTCACTGATAAAGTTTTTACTTGCTCCGGTATCTAATAATGCTGTGGTATTTAACTCTGGATCCAAAGAGATGTTTACACAAGGTAAATAATTTATAGTCTTTCCTTTAATCTTAGTTAATTTAGGCGATTTTAAGTTATTATAACCCTTGACTAATTTTCTCAGTTCGCCTTTGAAATCTGGAGAATGCTGATAATTGTAATCTCTAGATGTTCCTAACGGGTTTGTGCATTCAGAAGAGAAATTGTTAGGCGGCGATATATTTTTCCCTCCCGGCCTTAGTGGTTTTTTGGCTTTCGAAAACATTGTCGAGCGATATGGCCTGGTCTGTTGCAGTGATAACACACTTTCGCACCTGCAGATGTTAAGTTTGGATTTCTCGGGACGTTTTTGGATTGAGGCCTATAATTTTCTCTGATATTTGAATATGGGGGGCTATGCGAGTTTTGCATTTGAACTTCATTACGGGAATTTTGGTACACATGATTTCTGACAAAATCGTTGTATGATACATTATTTACATTTATGCACAACTGGTCAAGATCAGCAAAAGTTTCTGGGTTTTTCTCGAATACTAACTTATTTCTAATATCAGGGTGTATGCCGTTTTTGATAAATGAAACCAATTGGTTTTCGCTTAAATCAGTTTTCAAGATTTCGTGGTTCATTTTCACTTCATTTATATATATAGACAATGGTTCATTGGGCTTTTGTGGTCGAAATATTAAGTCTTGCTTTAACTTTCCCCTTAATGTGATTGGAATGAAGGTGCTTAAAATATCAGAATGAAGTAGTTCTATGGATTTTTGGGCGTTTTTATGTTCCAAAATTTTGTTCACCAAAGGGGGCGTTGAATATATGGGTAGTATTTCATATAGCTCGTTTTGACTCAAAGTAGTTTCATTTTGAATGTTTACAATATTTCGTAGAAATTGTAGTAGAGGGCTTGTTTCAAGTCCGTTACACACTGGAAATTTTTGTAAGTATATTTCCATAGGATTGGATAATTTTCCAAAAATACTGTAATTGGAAGGGTTAGTAGTTGTGGCTTGTTGAATGATTTCAGGGGGATGATGAGGGACGTTTTGATTTGGAGCAATGAGTGTTTTGAGTGATGTAGTGGTGGGAACTGTAGTGGTGGGAACTGCAGTGGTTAGGTTAGGTCGGTGGGCCTCGTGGTGTGGTGTGGATGTAACAGGTGTGGTTGCATCTGATCGATGTTGTTCAATTTTCCCTAACATTTCTTCATCTTCAATGAGTGATGTATTAAGATCTTGCTCAAATTTATCCATTTCCTCAGAACTAATAACACCGGCAATAGTTTTAAAATTTTCTATAGCTGAAGTTAGTTCACTATTTATATCTTCAAGTTTTTGTTTTTGCACAGGGTCAATTTTACATTTCAATAAATTTGTTACTCTAATTTTTAGATGACTCAATTTGGCTTTAACCTTTGCAATCTTTAGTTTATTTGGGTTTTCACTGCATTGTTCAATCAGAGTAGAAATTAATTCGTACTTTTGGCTTACACAATCAATTTCTTCTTGTAATGTATAGTTGTTTGACAAATTATTAACATCAGGTTTTACATGCAAGCAATTTTTTAAAAGTTTTCTCATTGAATCTACATCTTCATTGGTTATCTGTTGTGCCCTTAAAGTAAGTTCATATTTTAATTCTTCTTTGTTTAAATAATTTAAATTGTATTTTGAAGACATTTTACATTTTTATATAACCTCTGGTTTGTTGGTTTAATATTATAGCAGAGTTGCGCAAATAATGTATACCCAGCTTAGCCAATTAGGGCAACATTATAATTAATTTAGTAAATATATCACCAAAAATTTTACCAAGAGGTATGTAAATGAAATACAAGAATGGCTGATCAAATGAACACTTTTAATTTTGTTAAACTTTTGAAACCTATTACATTTCTTTATAAATAAATCCTTATACCTTTTAATTTAAAATGAAAATAAGGTGGATCTTACTTTATATTTGGAAGTGGCTGTGTCCGACGATAGATAATCCCATAAACCTCGTCTGCAAATAAAAAAATGGAACAGACGAATTAATTTACAATATTTAAAATCAATTAACATTCAAAATTTATTAAAATTTTAATTATTTAAATCATGAGCTTCTGAACAAACAAAACGAAACAGGCTTTGCCTCACATTTGATTTTAAGTTTTACAAGTTATATAAAATAGTTAATGGAAAATATTACTTTACAAATATACAATAACATCTACATATTTATCTCAACATAATAACAATTCATGACAAATGCATAAAACAATTTTAATTATTACAAAACTTACTATTTCAACGAGGAGGATTCAACTCTATCGGATCACAGTTTCCAACGAACAGATTTAAACTTTTTAGTAACTTACAAGAAACCTACGCGTCTGCACAGCCATCTAAATATCGTCTGCAACTTAACAGGTAATCTTCTTCTAATATATAATAAAAACATTAATTTACATTTTGCATATTTTACAAAACATAATATATCGGGTATAATATATATATATATATATATATATATATATATATATATATATATATATATAAATGACATAACCTGTAACGTGTATGGTTTTCAAAATGATGCTTTTATTTTTGCGGATGACTTTGATTTAAAAGTAAGCTATGATACCTCAACTGAAGTCGGAAATTTTCTCATCGCTAGTTCTTTACTCTTGAATGATTGGAGTGCTAGTAACAATTTGTCTAGATACAATATGTGATATACTTTTTAGCTACAATAGAAGTCATATAAATGAAAGTGATGTTAACAATTACAATTTGTCAAATGTTTTGCTTTAAAAAAAATGGCACTAGTGTTGGTATGATTGAAGGTTGAATGACCTTTTTATTTATAATGACCACACACACACATATATATATATATATATATATATATATATATATATATATATATATATATATATAGATATGTGTGTGTGTTTGCACTCTAGCGGTCGCATTTTTGTCCGATTTACTTAAAATTTGGTAGGGACGTTCCTTTCTGTAATCAGTTGGACAAGTTCGTTGGGAAAAACAATCGGAAAACTCTAAACCCTTTTTTGGGGATTAATCTTTCAAATTTCGAGATTTTGGGCCCAAAAAGGGTCAGAAAGGCCCCAGATGTAAAATCAATGCATGTTAAAAGATGGAAATTAAAAAAGCGAAAGTTTTAAGCCCTCTCTTGTCATCCTAGCTTAAACATTTACCGAGTTATTAAAGAAAATGTGTATCGACTAAACACAGTACGTTGTCTTACGGGGGTTTTATACTAGAAAAGACTGTTATTCTTTTGAAAAGAAAAGAAAAGACTTAGAGTACTTTTATCATTCCCAGCAACCTCACGCCTACTTTTAACACGATGATGATGATGATGATGATGATGACACGATGATGATGATTATGACACGATGATGATGGCCTGTCAGGACCTTCTCCTAACCTTATATTGCGCAAAATTGTATTCCCAGCTTTGCAAGTAAATGAAACCAGGAGTATCAGAAAATCCAAAAAATCGGTGTTTTCAGATTTCAATAAGAATTGGACAAATGTATGTTTTTACACTGATTTTGAGTTTGAAAAGTTGTTATGTGGAAATTCACTTCCCTCACGTCAGCGTGCTGCGTGCGAACTCGTATGATTTTTAATGCAGAAAGTCGCTCCTCTCATGTCAGCGTTCTGCGTGCGAATTCGTTTCATTCGTTATTATACTGTAATAATAACTTCAAACGCCAATATAAATTATAGGAAAATACCTGGCTTAGCCTAACTCACTTTCTTTCTCTACTCTAAGCTGAATCAAATCACGATCTTTTCGCCAACAATCCATTTTCAGGTCTTGCTTTTCATTCGAAAATTGGCTCAGATCCTTGAACAGTTTTTTCTGAAGCTTTAGAATTTCTTATTTTTCCTTTGCCCTCTATTCTTCTTTTAATCCCACTTTTGTTTTGTTCATAATTGTTCTCTTAAATTTGTTCAAAAACAATACACGCAAAGTTCCAGTATCAAAATTTCAAAAGAAAGTAGAAATGTAACCCAGCAGTGCAGCCAACTTACTCTTTTTTCGATCAAACGAATCCTCACTATTCCGAAAATACAATGGAGGAAGAAGAGTAAGTTTGAACCAGCGATTACAATTTATAAAAGTTTAATATAAACTTTAGATTCGCCATGTTTGGGGAAAGCGGCCCTCAGAACACAATTTTACCGGAATTAGTAAAAGTAAAAAAATATAATAAAAATTTAAAATATAGGTTGTATATAAATCCATTAAGCATTTTTTGTTGGTTATCCTTGTTGGTCTATGTCTAATTCCTTAAGCCCAAATTTAACATTCAAATTTTGACAGAACGGGAGGTTGTAGAAATATGGGAGATGTCTCATTTAAAGGTCAGAGCATGAAATTTTGGGAAAATTATTCATTTTCTTAATTATGTTCCGACAGTTTGTTACGGAATAAAATAATTCTCATTTAAATAGCATGGAGATTAAAAAATTTCTGGTTTGTTTGCATTTAAACATGCGATTAAGTGTCTACTTAGTGAACAATTGCCATGTGAACCTAATTATATTGTTTTAATTTCCTCAGCATGTAAAGAGTAAAAACATCAGAGGAGGCAGAGTACTGGAATTAGTTTATAGGGGCTATGGCCCCTTCAAGTCACTAGTTGCTTGGAGATTTCAATCTAAAAACCTAATTTTATATAAGGATTTGTCTGCTTTGTTTACAAAAAGAACTTTATACTCAGCTGTTTTACTGAGTTCGGATGCAAAGAAAGGAGCACATAGCCCGGTATAAAATACACCCCCGTCGCAGCAAACCTGCAAACTCAGCGAATTTCCAATGGAGATATAACTGTCTTAGTACTACATAAAGCCACTTACCAAGTTTCCTAAAAATATATTCACAAATAAGCGATATATATACAGTTTTAATTATTCTCCATAATAATAACATTGGGGCTGAATACGCAGGTTTGCTGCTTCAACAAACACAAAAATGGGTTTTTATGCTAATATCAATATAACTCAACTAGGTGAAGTCATATACCAGTTTGTATTCATTTATGTTCTTAATTAAGGAAGACATAGCATTTAATTATTATCCATAAGAATAACATAGGACCGAGTACGCAGGTTTGCTGCTACGGGAGCCTTTGGCAAAAAACTCTGTTTGAGCAAATATCAATAGACTACAGCCTGATGAAGCCTTACATTTCAGTAGTTCTTAGTCTGACTGACTTATTGTGGACCTTATTGTCCTGCCAATGGTGTATCTCTTTCTGGGAGGTACAGCCCCCCCTTGTGTGACTAAAGGGGCGAAAAACTACTCTAAATTTGCTTGGTAAGACAACCCAATACAAGATTGTTATCCTCCAAATTCAGGATTTCTACAATTTTTAACAATACTATCAAGATAAAATAATAGCAAATGAGAGGGGGGGTTGGGGGCGCAGCCCCCATTGATATAAAAGTGGAAATAATTACTTTGGTTGTTATTTATCCGACTGGTTGACTTATTCTTACCTCATGTCGTCAAAATGGTGTGTCTGTTTGTAGGGTGTACAGCCCCCTATCGTAAGACTAAGGAGGTGAGAAACTATTCTAAATCTGCTTGGTAAGACTGGCCAATTCAAGATTGTAGTACTCCAAGTTCTGTATTTCTATACGTTTTAACAATAACACCAAGATAAAATAATAGCAAAAGGGAGGGGGATTGGAGGGTGCAGCCCCCCATTGAGATAGAAGTGGAAATAATTTATGATGGAACGAAGTCAAGGAATCTATGTATTAGCAGAGACGATGGCTCGTTTTCCGTCAGTGTGTGGGGTGTGTGTTTTCGTAATACAATAACTTGGAAACGGCTGCACGGATCGTTTTCAGATTTGACACAAGTGTTTTCCAGGGCACTTTACGCTTCCAGATAAAAAACTAAACACATTCGTTAAACCGTCTTTAATTAATTAACATTTAAAAGTTGTCAAAGTTCCATAAGGTAAAGCATTGGATAAGAATTACTGCTTGTAAAGTACGAGATACTAATACAATATTGTTTCGTAATTACAGGAAACTACTAAAAAAAGTTCTATACATATTTCTTATCTTTATATATAATTCGGTAAGCGAGATTTTTAAGTCAAAATGTTGGGAGTTTGGCAAGTCGCATGATAATGGGAGACGGGTTAAATTAAAGATCTTGATTCCAGGGACTCGGGAAAAATAACAGTATTTCTTAAAATTTACCAGTAAACGATAAATAATGTAAAACATCCTCCGTAAGATAAGCATGGAGATTTTAAAACGTCTGCTTTGTTTACATTAAAACATGTGATTAAGTGATTTCTTTCTTTACGAACTAACATATCATGTTCCTACGTAGATTGTTTTATTTTCCTCAGTGTGTAACGAGTAAAAGAAATCTGATGAGGCAGAGTATTGGAGCAAGGTTAGGGGCAATGGCCCCTTCAAGCCACTAGTGATTTAATAAATAAAGTACTGTCCGGTTAACATGAATTTATTCAATTTATTAAATGTTTCTGAAATTTTTAGATTAAAAAAAACTAATACCAGTTTTAATAAATAAAGATAACGTTCTCCTATAATGTGAGTAATGTGAATAAATTAATAGTTTATCCGCTAGATTGCAGCAGCCATTCATTTCATTTTAGCGAATTTCCCCTATAGGGAAGTTAGCGAATTTACCCTATAGGGAAGAAGCTATTACCGTAGGTCTCTTGGTAAGACTTAAGCCCGAGACCATGATAACTTTTTGTTTTGAGGTCCCCAGATGCCAAAAACACTATTCGTTCAAATTTATATATATATGTGTTCGTTACCGCGATAACTTTTGAAAGAAGCACCCGATTTTGATGAAATTTGGCGCAAATGTGGAGAGTAATATTTATGACTTTATGTTCGAAAACCAGATGGATCTGTTTATGGGAAGGGGGTTTTAAAGGGGTTTAAAATTGTCCAAAAATCTTTTTTTTTTACTTTTTACCCTAAAATAGTAAAAACGCTAGATTTTGGTTAGAGCCATTTTATAGAGCTTAAAAAAACAAACAATTTAGTTTTTTGAATCATTAAGCTAGGTTTAATGGTTGTGGAGGAAAGTCAAAATATGTATCCATAAAATTTCCCATGTTAATCTTATGGGAATATGGTTTTTAGATTTTACTCAGATAATATCACTAAAAACTCCACATTTCATTCTACCAATCAGTTAAGCTCTACAAAACTATCATTTTGGCGTTTTAATTGTTGTTTTACGTCCAACCGTTGCAGTGATATTCAAAGTGCTAAACACAGTACGTTGTCCAATGTTATCCTTATGGAGAATGAATAAAATGTTATATTTTGATTATTTATGTATGTATATTGATGAAACTTGGTATGTGGCTTCAACTAGTTGTAGTATATTGATATTAGCACAAAAAATGGTTTTTGTTTATTTTCCCGTTAGCAGCAAACCTGCATACTCGGCCCCCATGTTATTCATATGGAGAATAAGTAAAGTTTAATATCTCCCTTAGTTATGAATCTAAATTAATAAAACTTGGTATGTAGCTTGACCTGGTTGAGCTATATTGATAACTGGAAAAAAACACATATCTTATCTTACTTGTTGCAGCAAACCTCGTACTCAATTATAATGTTATTCTTATGGAGAATAATTCAAATGCTATATATCACTTATTAATGAATGTATCTTTGTGAAACTTGGTAAGTGGCTTTAGGTAGTAGTGGTACCCATATATATGCATTGTAAATTTGCTGAGTACGCAGGTTTGCTGCGACGGGGGTATGTACTTCTGCCAGCTGTGTTCTTTTGTCAGTTTATGATATTTAAATACCCAGTGATAGCACACCTGCGTACTCAGAAAATTTCCAATGTACCTCACTACTTAGGCAGCTTACTGTGTTATATTTTGTTGAAGAATTTACACCTCTAATATAATATAATTTAATATAATTAAGAACGATTTATCCTATAACCTAAAATTAACCAAAAGAAAAGTAGATAATTTCTTACAAAGTCCCCAGGACTATTTGTGATCAAATTTCGGTTAGAACTTGCGTAACAGTAGTAACGTTTATCTACCCTTTCTGAGTTCGGTCATCCCATTGAGCGAATATTTGAGCGTACTCATAGTTTTAGGTTTTTGGATTGAAATTTACAAGCAGTAAGAAACGGAAATTCCATGCTGAGTGGGATTAGAGTTTATAATACTGTATAAAAGTGTCAGCAAAGTTCAATTCAAATTGTTTATTCTATATTTACTATTTATATTTCAGATTTTGTTTACTTTTACTCTTGCAGCGAAATTGGGGTTTATCACTGTTAATGGAACCAGAGTAGACGATTTTCCTTTGATAAATCCTGGGTCTCGGAAAGTATGACAGCAGGGTGGCTTTCTAGCGAAACAGTGCTGGAATTGTAGTTTTTAAAGTTTTGTGTAAAACTGAATCAAAATCTGTATTTAAAAATCTAGGATATCCATTTTACTCCCTAAAGTAGTATAGCGATTTGTGCATGAGTACATAAAAAACATGACTAAGACACAAATACAGTTAAAAATGGGATGAAAAAATGCGAAGGTAAAATTAACCACATAAGGTTTGTGAAGGTTAAGACAAGTGATATAATCCAGTAAACTATATTTCAGTTATATATTTCAAGTTTAATATTCCGATTCAGTTTTGTTATCTTCAAAATTTAGTTGGATTTCGATTTCATATGCTGAATTGGATGAAACTGGATGGAACTCTGGTAAGAAATTTAATGCAATGGATAAGAAAACTAAGGACTATTGACCTATCCCATTAGCATTGAATACAATGTGAAAAAAATTCGATACATTTTATAGCTAACCAGAATTTCCTGTGCACAGCTTGCCCATCCCGTTACCTTGATTATCTAAAAAAAAAAACGTCGCAGCAAACCTGCATACTCAGCGAATTTCCAATGGCGATATAAATGTTTTAATACTAAATAAAGTCACTGACCAAGTTTCATAAAAACATATTCACAAATAAGCAATATATACAACTGTAATTATTCCCCATAAGAATAACATTGGGGCTGAGTACGCAGGTTTGCTGCATCAAGGAACCCAAAAAATGGATTTTTATGTTAATATCAATATAACTCAACTAGGTGAAGTCATATACCAGTTCATTTATGTTCATAATTAAGGGAGACATAGCATTTAATTATTATCCATAAGAATAACATGGGGCTGAGTACGCAGGTTTGCTGCTAAAAGAGCCTTTGACAAAAATTTTTTTTTAACAAATACCAATGCACCACAACTATATGAAGCCGTATACCAAGTTTCATCAGTGTACTTTCATAAATAAGCGAGATATAAAATGTTTCTTTTCCTCCATAAGAATAACATTAGACAACGTACTGTGTTTAGCACTTTCAATATATCGGTAACCAATTGACATAGAGGAATGATCAAAATACCAAATTGTGTGTTTTTTAAGCTTAATCGAATGGTGAAAACAAAAATTTGACTATTTCCAAAATTATATGTAAAAAATTCAAAAAACCCATTTTTGGGGTACAAAACTCCCCAAAAATACCCTTTCGGATAAAGCGATCTGGCTGGTTTTTGAACTTTAAGTCATAAATGTTGCTTTACACGTTTATACCAAATTTAATCAAAATCGGATAATTTTTACGAGAGTTATCGTGCTCACGGACACACACACACACACACACACACACACACACACACACACACACACACTCACATATATATATATATATATATATATATATATATACCCCCGTCACAGTAAACTTGCATACTCAGCGAATTTCCAATGGAGATATAAATGTCTTAATACTACATAAAGCCACTTACCAAGTTTTATGAAAATATATTCACAAATAAGCGATATATACAATTTTAATTATTCACCATAAGAATAACATTGGGGCTGAGTACGCAGGTTTGCCGCAACAAGGAACAAAAAATGGGTTTTTATGCTAATATCAATATAACTCAACTAGGTGAAGTAGCATACCAGTTTTTATTCATTTATGTTCATAAGTAAGGGAGACAGAGCATTTAATTATTCTCCATAAGAATAACATGGGGGCTGAGTACGCAGGTTTGCTGCTACGGTAGAATTATGTAAAATTTTTTTTTTAGAAAATATCAATAGACCTCAACGAGATGAAGCTGTATCCCAAGTTTCGTCAGTATACGTTCATAAATAAGCTAGATAAAAAATTTTCTTTTCCTCCCTAAGAATAACATTAGCCAACGTACTGTGTTTAGCACTTTCAATATCTCGGTAACAAATTGACGTAGAAGAGTGTTCGAAATACCAAATTGTGTGTTTTTTTAAGCTGAATCGAATGGTCAAAACTAAAATTTGACTTTTTCAAAAATTGGTTGAAAATCGTCTGTGGCAACGTTGGTGGGAGGGCCCAAGTAAAATAAACGGTGGCAGGCTTGCTTGGAAGTTGACGGGATCGGTTAATTCTTTGAGACTTGCACATGGTCAACACTGATTTTGCTAATTTTTACTTATGTCTACTGTGTGTGTGCCAATGCGACTTTCTAAACTGAAAAAAACAATATTTTAATTAAAATACACCATTAATCCATTTAAAAACACCAATTTTACTCTCCAATTCACAGGTTAATAAAATTACAAGTAAGGAACGAGACCAGCTCGTATGTCTACTCCAATGGGTTAAGATTTAAGCCCGAGACCATGACAAATTTTTTTAGGTCCCCAGATGACTAAAACACTATTCGTTCAAATTTATATATATGTATATATATATATATATATATATATAGGTATAATTGCCGGCCGATTTTTGATATTTGTATTGAAACTTACCTACTCGTGCTGATATTTGTTTAGATGTTGATATATCAACAAAACAGCCCTAGGTATCATCTTAAAAGTTGCATACTCCCTTGGAAATCTACATAAACTACAGTGTTAGTGTTGATACATAACCAACAACTAATATGGCGGCTTTATTGTTTAAATACGGTCCATCATATTAGAGATGGGAAATACCGTTACTTTGCAATAATATTCAGGAACGTTCCTTAGCTTTGTGGTAATACACTCGTTACACCCGTGATAACTTTATTTAAATATTTCTCGCCGTAATAGTAAGCGCAGACAGACTAGTACTATTATTCCGTGATGATCGCTGTTAATAGGAAGACACCAAGACACTCATCTCAACTTCTCAGCTGGATAGTTATTTCACTCGCTCGTTCAAGCAGTTCAGAAGACGTTAAACAAATAATAGGGTATTTTCAGTAACCTATTACCAAGGTAATAGGTTGTGGCAAAAGGCTGCTAGCAGATACTAGCTCTTACTTCACTAACTGGTTGGTGAGGTTGGGCAGAGGTCGGGTTAAGCAGTTGATTGCTCTGATAACTGGACATGGCCATTTCAGGAAACATCTCCACACTCTCGGACTCAGAAATGAAAGTCAGGTGTGTAGGCTCTGCAATCAGTCTGAAGAGACTGCCAAGCACATCATACTGGACTGCGAGAGACTCGGGGCAAGGAGAAGGGCTCTGTTTGGTTGTAAGCAACCAGGTGATGAAAGGGACGCTAGTATTGGTAAAAAACTCCTGGATCTCGTAAAGGGTACGGGCATTGGTTTGCCATACTAACGTACTAGGGACACACAATAAGCTTCGGTTGACGTGTGAGGATCTTTGAATCTTTGGATCTCTGAATCCGTCCCTTTAACAACACATAAACATAAACATAAACACATAAGGTAATAGGTGACACTTCAGTAATAGTGTTATTTATCCTATTACGTTAAATAACGCCCATCTCTGCATCATATATTGCAATTCAAACACTGTAAGAACATAGAAGGACCGATTTTTAATTATTCATATTCATATATATGAATTGGTTTTTGTAATACTGTCAATTCTCCCAGAACATATCTCAAAAAAATCTGTGCTACTTTTATCTGCCTGTGCCTTAGTTACTTGGAAGTTTTACCGCTTTGAGAAAGTGCGAAGTCTTTGTCATTAAAGGCGGCTATTGTGTTGTCCAATGGCAGTGGCTACGTACGCGTCCGACGTGAGCCGCTACTGTTCACGTCCGTTCCAAATTATGCACCGTACGTTACTTTTCCTGTGATTTTTAAAACAAATTGAGAGCCAGAAAACCTCCTAACCTAATCTAACCTATCCTAACCTAACGAAACATAACGTAACGTAACCTAACCCAACATAACGTAAGCGGTAGCGAAGTGAATTTGCCCTTATATTGGACGTGTACGCAGTCACTTCGTTGTCCAATGTCCAGTTGTGCTGTTGTGCAACCAAAACTGTGCAATATTATGGTAAGTAGCAAATAACACTTATTAAACGTTGTAACTAATTACAGTAACCTTAGAAATGTCTTTAAGATTATCGGCAGGAGGCTTGGGTCTCCTTTAGGTACCTAAATTATTGTAGTTTATCATTTGTTAATCTCACTTTCTCTGCAGGTTTGATTTAGTTAAGTGTTTTAGAGAAAACATAACCAAGAAAACAATAATAATAATAAATTTTGCTCCAGGTTTCTTCTATTGTATACTATGACCGTAGCCAAATAAGCTAGACTTTTAAGACTTTTGATAATGCATGTATAATGGCAATGGCAAATACGATTTTTGATTCTTTTAACTTACCACCTTTTGTTAATTCTTAGCCAAACAAAAGTTTGAAGTTCTTCTAGTTCAACATTGATACCTATTGATGTGTTAAGGTCTACAAACGACATACCGGTACTAGGTGTATATTTTTGAATATCTCATTTTACACAAGAGCAAGTAAGCTTGCCATTTAATAAATCAAGTAGATAGCAATATCCAAGTCTTAACCTTAACCTTAGCGGCAGAAGTAAATATAACCTCTGAGAGCACATATTCATTTCAGTTTTCATTCGTTGCAGAAGCATTTCTGGATTTTAAAGTTCCTTCTGAACTTCCCGAAGGTTTAATTAATGTTTCCATTCTCATTCAGAGCCCTTGGGCCATAAAACAAAGTCGTTTCAAATGTTTAAAGATTTGGCTATCAAGGCATCTTTGCCGGCAAACAACTTTGGTTTATGACCCCGCAGCTAATTTATTTTGTTATACGGGTATTACAGTTGTATGCATTTCTAATTACATTTCCCTACCTTAGGAGACCGCTAAACATTTAATTACGTTTTCTGCAATACTCTGAAAGTTATCATTCATTCAGTGTTCTCAATTATGTTTTGTACGGTTTTGTAGGCTAAGTTCAAATAGGGTGGGTTTGAAGCTGGGGTTTTGGTAAATTATGTTTCCTGTCAATGTCCCTCAACTATGGGTAAACTGCCTTACCCCACTTTTAACTTATATTTTCTTGGCGTAGAATGTGTTTTAGGCTAGTTTTTGCTTTCTTGCATAGGGGATTCTTAGGCTTAGTCCCAAAGGAGATGATTTAAATGAACTGTGGCTTATTATTTAGTTACAGGGGCCTAAGTTCCTGCTTTTCAGAAAGTTTGGACCAATTTTGTCAATAAACTGATCCCACAGATCATTTTTCACAAAACTTTGGCCAATTTTGGTTTCCGGTTTAGGTGTAGTTGGCCTATATTTTGGTGAATAATTTTCCTTATGCATATTACAATTTAAATGTTCTGGTATCTACTTTTAGCTCAGATGTGCCCCCTTGTTTTAAAATGCTTCTTATTAATTTTGGATAACAAATGTTGTAGTAAAATGACTAGGAACCTTGTGAATTTAGATAACTGAAAGATTCATCCAGCAATACATCTTAATTATTTTATAATTTGTTGATTAGATGTTTTCCTACCAAGCTGTTTATTTTATCTAGTCTACTTATTTAGTTCACAACCATTTTCATTAAGCTTCAGTCTTAAAAATATTAATATACATTTTTTCCTGTTATAAATATTTTTTAATTATTTTCAGTATTTTAAATTTATGTTAAGCACTGGGCAAATGAACTCTGGATGGGTATATCTGCAAATTAAAGTGAACTTGGGCATAATTAAAGCTATTCCAAAACAACACATGAACTTAAAACTTTTGAGCTACTGTGAATAAATCATTACATAGAAATTAGGAATTGGTGTTACATTACAGGGTCCAGGAATGTGACGCCTTCTTCTTCGTCTTCCGCCTACCCATGCAATCCAGGCCAGCCCTCTACACCGTGCCGCGGCGGATTACAACTCCTGTTGATGATGAACTGTGATATTAGCGTAAGTCTTGTGATTCAGCTGCCCAATATTTGTTGCTCATAGACTGTTTAGAGTTTATTTTTGTTATTTATTTTTAAGTTTAAAGAAGGACTAAACGATTACTTTCCAGTACCGATTATATCCGATACTAGTACGGACTAGTACCGAGTACCGACTACTTTGTATTCGCGATTACTTTTGTTCTCACAATTCCTACATGTTGTGCCGTGTAACGTCACCCTCATACATATTCCTCTTTTGCCAACCCGGTAACTGGCTCGCTCAGCAGATGGCTGGTCCAGAAGTGGGGTGACGTCACCTTTGTTGCCTCCTTCCACCAGCAAGAGGGTAAGCGTCGGGCTTAGACGTCGCTCTCCGGCACGAGACACACCCCCTTTTGGTCAACAGAGCAGATCGCTACAATTTCGTCCTGAAGCATCGCCTTGACGATGTCTAGATAAGTAGTAGCATTAAGGGAAGGAAAGCTAGGTTGGGTCAGGCAATGTAGAATTAATATAAGTAGGAAATAATAGTTTCAGTAATTTCGCGGCAGTCTATTAAATTGATTAAAATTTAAAATTTGTGATTCTTGCATTAAACAACCGCGACTTATTTCACAATCCGCAAATTTCCGTCACATATAAACCTACATTCCTACATTAAAAGTGAGCTTGTGAGGGGGTACAGTTTCATAAGCGGCCACCAACTAATCGGATGCAATATATCGATCTTAAACATTCGTTATATCGAATCGGAACACTCGATATTTTGAATCACATTTTAACAGTACATATAGAAAATTATTTACTCGATATTTATATTAATGCTATAATCTAAAATCAACAAATTGTATATCGTCAATAATAATATGCAATGCCAGTTACAAATATATTTTAATGAAACATTTATCAAATAACAAACAAACGAAAACTACAATTAAACAATTAAATAAATTCTAAAGAAACGTACAATTCAGCTAAACCTTAAGTTATCTTTGCCTGGGTAAACTTTATGGGCTGCTTTCTTGGATTGAATAAACTAAGTTAATATAAGTTAGGCCTAAGCAAATATACCTAAGTTTTTGCTTGGTTATGCGTTTCTTTATTATTTGTTGTATTTTTATATTTTAGTTTTTATTTGTTTGTTACTTGTTAAATGTTTCATTAAAAAACTAAACCTAATTAAATGCCTTCCGAAACCACTGAAACTGTTGCAAGACACTGGACATTCCTAAGCGACTACTCAAGGGGAGGGAAGCTAGGGCGAGTCAGGCAATGTAGAATTAATATAAGTAAGAAATAATAGTTTCAGTAATTTCGCGGCAGTCTATTAAATTGATTAAAATTAAAAATTTGTGATTCTTGCATTAAAAAACCGTGACTTATTTCACAATCTGCAAATTTCCGTCACATATAAACCTACATTCCCACATTAAAAGTGAGCTTGTGAGGGGGTACAGTTTCATAAGCGGCCACCAACTAATCGGATGCAATATATCGATCTTAAACATTCATTATATCGAATCGGAACACTCGATATTTTGAATCACATTTTAACAGTACCTACATATAGAACATTATTTACTCGATATTTATATTAATGCTATAATCTAAAATCAACAAATTGTATATCGTCAATAATAATATGCAATGCCAGTTTCAAATATATTTTAATGAAACATTTATCAAATAACAAACGAAAATTACACTTAAACAAATAAATAAATTCTAAAGAAACGTACAACTCAGCTAAAACTTAAGTTGTCTTTGCCTGGGTAAACTTGATGGGCTGCTTTCTTGGATTGAATAAACTAAGTTAATATAAGTTAGGCCTAAGCAAATATACTTTAGTTTTTGCTTGGTTATGCGTTTCTTTATTATTTGTTGTATTTTTAAATTTTAGTTTTCATTTGTTTGTTACTTGTTAAATGTTTCATTAAAAAACTAAACCTAATTAAATGCCTTCTGAAACCACTGAAACTGTTGCAAGACACTGGACATTCCTAAGCGACTACTTAAGAAGCTAGGGAAGCTAGGGCAAGTCAGGCAATGTAGAATTAATATAAGTAAGAAATAATAGTTTCAGTAATTTCGCGGCAGTCTATTAAATTGATTAAAATTAAAAATTTGTGATTCTTGCATTAAACAACCGTGACTTATTTCACAATCTGCAAATTTCCGTCACATAAATGAATTTAATTTCAGTTTGAGATGCTGTATTTCATACTCTAAGCTTTTAGTTCTTTGGGATTGAATTATTGTTGGTACAATATTCTCGATTTTAGTACGCTATGTAGAGTCAGTGTCGTGGTGTCAACTCTGTCAGTGGCGCGGCGTTATTGTTAAAAAATTCTGATGTTTTCGTCTTGATTACGATCTACGATGACTCTTGGTTGAGTTTACTGTTTATTTTTACATGGATTCTATATTTTATTAACTTGATTAGCTTGGTTAACTTGATTGGCACAGTTTCATATTACCTTCCCAAGTAAAATCAATAACTTTTGCCTAGCTGAAGTGTTGTTAGTAGTGATGTGCGATACGTATCGTATCGTATTGGCTTTTACTGTAGTAGTACCTTCTGGCTATTACTGTAGTAGAGCTCTAAATATCTCCATAATACATAATTTTAAACTTCCAAACTAATAAAATAAAAATAAAATAATGAATGCACATATTGAAGCGAATTACAAAGTGCCAACACGTTTTTAATACGATAACGTCGATGATAGTGTGTTCGCATTGGTCCTAAATAGGTATACTTGTGTGAGGTGGTAATTTGAGGTAACAGGTACTAATTATTTCAGGTCAAGGTGGGATTTTAGAAGATTTTGATTGGCAAAACTGCCCAGCTGTCAGTCACAGCAATAAATGTCAGTGGAAGCTTAACCTCAAACAAGTTCCTAATCAAAATGTTTATTCTGCAGCAATTTCTGCTAAAAGCTAAAGTAATGTGTTGCCAGAATACAGTCTAGTGTATGTAAAAGTTATTTTCTGTTTGTATGCTGTTTTAGTTAGCAAATCATCTTTTTAGCATCTGTGATTCAACTTTTTCAGTAAGTTAGCAGTTTAATCAGTTTTAACATATTTAGCCCCTATGGCACAGTTTCATATTACCTTCCCAAGTAAAATCAATAACTTTTGCCTAGCTGAAGTGTTGGTAGTAGTGATGTGCGATACGTATCGTATCGGAATATTGAAAGTGTTCTGGCTTTCGGCCAGAAATAGGCTATGTGTTCAGCCAAAATGAATTTTGTCCACGGTTTGTGTAATATTAGGCCTAAGGCCTCCAAATAACTTTATTTTATGTTCTTGGGTTGACCTACACCTTGGTGAGGTCAGCCATTCATTTTGGTTCAGTGTAAATGTGTTTTTGAGACTTGTTAAGTTAGGCATAGTGACTCAATTGATTATCTTGAATAAGTGGGCTTCTGGGACTTTTCCAGTGCCACGTTCGGTCACTTTTAGTTGTAATTAAGCTCATACATGTTCCCTGCAAGTTTTATTTAATTTATTTCATAGATAAGAAAATAATAAGCATTTTAAGTTTTGCTACTTCTGTAATTTAAGTTACCCCAGGGAACATTACGTCCAGTTGACCTCAGGCCAATTTTTAAGTGCTGGGTTGGGATTGGATAGCTGGGGGCACCTTTCCCCCAGCTGTTAAAACCTTTCCCAGCAAATTCGGTCAAGAAGTGTTTGAGTTTTTTTACAAAAATGCATGTGAATGCACCGCCAAGCTAAAATGTTAAAAATCCTTTAAATACGTTTTTTTTGTGTTTAAATATATTTTCTGTAATTGTCTCATTGTTTTATTTTAAGTCTGGCCACTCTGGACCAGATAAGTCTGGATTTTTGTCTTATTTTAAATTTTTAATGAAATTCTCACCTGACCTAACTAGTGATGCGCGATTGCGAGAGGTTAAAACAATCGAAATGTTCCTTCTCGAGAGGTTCCGCTTATCAATTGTTTTGATTGTTTCGATTGCTTAGCGAGAGGTTTGTATAATCGAGATGTTTTCTCTCGATTGTTGCATTCGTTAAGCAAAATCGTCTGCTGCCGGCGCGCGGCGAGAGGATAAACCCGTTATAAATGTGGATCGCATTTTTGTCAGGCACTAAAATTATTTTTTGCAAATAAGCCACCCGTAATTTTTTTTTAGATATACCTTTATTATTTCACCCCACGTCAATATAAACACGTGTGTGTGTGTGTGTGTGTGTGTGTGTGTGTGTGTCCGTGTGGATGTGTACAGAGCTAGAGCCCTAACCAATGGGCCGATTTTTATGAAATTTGGTATGTAGGTACTAATCCACGATATCTCCAGGCGTTTTTTTCATTTTTTTGAATTTTTGATTTTTAAGGGTAATTATCCCCCCAAAACCACCAAAAAAACATGAACAATCAAAATTTCTCAAAAACGGCTCTAACGATTTTGATTAAACTTTAGTGGTTTGTAGAACTTTAGTTTTCCAACAAAGTGACACCACCGGCATTCCTGTAAAAATTCGGGTTCAGAAACTACAGGACTTAAAACATCCAAAATTAAGTTTTTTTGATTTTTCATAAAAAGACATAAATATAAAAAAAATATTACTATTCACCATTAAAAAGAGCTCAAAAAACTAAATAATTTAGTATTTTGAATTACTATTCTACGATTGCTGGTTTCGGAGAAAATTGAAATTTTCATTTAGCGGTAAACGCAGTACGTTGTCCAATGTTATTCTTATGGGGAATACAAAAATTACTATTTCTCTCTTATTTACTGATCAATTTCATTCAAACTTGATATGCTTGTCAATTTAGCATTGACAACAGAGGTAATTCGATATGTGTTGCCCCTTAATAACCCTGGGGGGGGGCAATAGGGGGCATTTCCCCTCTTAAAACCACAAGTGTAGCAATGGATTCTGTAGTGCCTCCAAGCAGGGAGTTGGGTTGATGTTTGTTAAAACAACTTGTTTACAAGACTTCTGTACATTTGACCGTGCTTTGTATTCTATATTTAGTAAATAAAAAGTAATTTATTCATTAAAGTTGGGCTAAAAGGGAGAAAGTATGTGTCAGTTTCCTGATACCGTTTATTAATTTGGTTCTCATATTTGTTTTTATGTATCATATTATTAAACTCTATATAGGAGAAAATTACCAAACAAGTTTTTAATGTTGTAAAATGTAGGCTCTTTATACTGGCTTTATTGGGAGTTCAATTTCAATGGGCAATGTTTTTCCTTATATCCTATATCGTGTGTAAACAAATTAATTTAATTATTATTAAGTTTAAATTAATTAATGATTCGATCAAATATTTGTTTTTATTTGATTTTAATCGTGTGTTATAATTTTGGCAACGTCTTATAGTATTTTATTTCTACATAATAATTCTAAAAACATCTTTCATTTACAATTTTATAAGTAATAACAAATGTTGGAATGAGAGTATATAGTATAAAAAGTGGGAAAGTTGCAGAATTATACTGCTGCCTAAAACGTTCACAAATTCTGTGAGCATTAAAAGTATAATTATGCTTGTCTATATTTAATAATGATTAACATTTGTTTCTACTCTCCATTATTAATTTACGTATTAGATTTTATTTAGTTTATTTTTTAATTTTCACGTATTTGAATGCATCGTTTTATTAAATAACTCCCAAATGTAGCAATTTGTTAAAACATCTCGGTAGAGATGTCGATTGCTCAAATATAACAGAATATAGAATGCAAAAATCTCTTTAAAAATAATTATATTGATCGGCGACATATTTAGTTAACAAAACATCACGCTAACAATTTCGATTGCCCAGTACGAGAATAGCTGCCTCGTCTAAACGAAACATTCCGCTAAAAAACATCTCGGTAAGTTCCTCTCGTTGCCACGTCTAAACGAAATATTTCGCTAACAACATCTCAGTAAGAACATCTCGGCAAGGACCTCTCGCTGCCGCGTCTAAACGAAACATTTCGCTAACAACATCTCGGCACGCAGCTCTCGTCGCGTCTAAACGAAACGTCTCTACTATTTAGCTCTAAAGATTCATCAACAGAGTAAAATGGGGTTGAAAGTAGCCATTCAAATAGTATTTTCTTAAATGAATTAAATGGAATGTCAAGAGCAGATTGTGGTAATTTGTTATACAGTTTAATTCCTATAATGATATGGCTAGACTGAGTTTTGGACATTCTTCGATAAGGTACATCAATTTTTGACTGATTTTGTTTGTAGTAGGAGTGAGTATTATTTCTTGAATTAAAACTACTCAGATTTTTAAAGATTTATAAAATTAAATAAAAAATGTATAAGTTGTAGACAGACAGAATCTTCAGATCTTTAAAGAGAGGTTTCCAGTGAGCTTTCCATGATGAGTTTGTGAGCATTCTAACAACTTTTTTCTGAATCAAAAGGATATTGTGCGTTTTAGATGAATTTCCACAAAAAATAAGCCCGTATCTGATAATTGATTGAAAAAATGCGTAGTATGAAGTGATGACATATTTTAATGGAACCACATTTAATAATCTCTTCAACAAAAAAGCAACCCGGGAGATTCTTCTTGTTACGAGATAAACGTGAGGGCCCCAGTTGAGAGTCGAATCAAGAGTTATCCCCAAGTACTTCACAATTACTGTTTTTTGATGAATACCAGGAGGCAGTTTTTTAAAAGTAAAAATGACTGGCTGTGTTTTTGTATCGTTTAAAAATAAATTATTTGCATGGAACTAATTGGCTGCTTCTTCCAGAGTGGATTCAGCTACCTTTTTGAGCTCAAAAACATCTGAATTCCAAGAAAACTGTCATCTGCGTACATATATGTAAAGGCATTTAGGTTTGCAGGTAAATCGTTAATAGAAATAAGAAAAAGTAAGGGACCAAGAATTGACCCCTGAGGGATGCCACACGTAATCTCTGTACAGTAGTTCTGGACCATTCACCATTAACATAAACAGACTGACTTCGGTTTTGAAGATAGCTCACAAACAAATTCAGCTCACTCCCGCCAATCCCGTAAAACTTTAATTTTTAAACGTTATTAAAACGTTATTTAAACGTAATTTAAACGTTAATCCAGGGTCCCGGAGGAGAAGGATTATCTTTCAATACTGGTTTTGGGCGATTCATTTGCAATCCGATTCAACAATTTTTTCTACTGCAACCCAGGATTATCTGGGAGTTTAAGTAATTAAATATTTCTGACTTGCAGCAGCACATCCCACTATGCAAGCCATACGATACGGCAGTACGTATTTAATCGATACGATATTTAAAGAGAATCGGGATATTCATAGTTCAACTACTATGCAATGCATCGCTCGGATATATCATATGATCGTGCGGCTCCAATCAGTGACGTTACATTGTCTGTTTTTGATTCTACCAACCAACCAATTGAGCCGTCTTTTGCTTGGTTTGTTTAGAAATATTATATAAAAAAATTAAAAACCCTATTACGCGATGCATCACCAGGCATTGTCTGTTAAATGCAAGTCTGCTACGAGCAAAATTATCGGAATAGTATATTTCGTTACTAGTCCGGAAAAGCGCTCTTTGCCAGTGCGAGATCGTGTCAACGTGCGAGACGAAGTCGAGCACGGAATTTAGATCAAGCACTGGCAAAGAGCTTTTTGGACGAGTATTGAACGATACTTTTCGTCATACTACAAAAAAGTCATTTAATTACAAACCAAGAAATAATTTTACTCTAGAATCAAGGTTTATTTTACTCAAAAAAACACATAGGCCTGATTATTATTTTACTATAGGCTATTTACATATTTTATTAAACAAAACCCATAAGCCTAGGCTACTTAGCTTTAAAAAGATTTCTTCTAAGCTATTTTTTATCAAAATCCAAATTGATATTTATGGTGCAATTTTCATTGTTACATTATTTTATAAATGACAAAAACACAATGCCATAATGTGCTTGACACGTGTAACATCAATGAGAGGTTAACTGTGGCCAATGATTTCACAACAATGAAAGTCAGCTGTTGCGTCGCGTTTGTAACTTCTAAAACTGATCGGAAAAGAACTGTACGGCAAAAATAGGCTTTCACCATAAGATTAACATGTAGCTAATTTTAGTGATCGGAAAAGAAGTGATTGGAAAAGACATCAAAGGAACATATGTTATTTTAAATGAAAACAGCAAGTTTCCAGCCGCATTTTAGTATCGAAAGTCATATGTTCCCGCATAGTATGACGAAAAATTATTTCCAATGCAGGGTCCTTGACGAAAATACCTAAAATAGATGAAAGTACTTAAGTACTAAATAAATATTAATTATTTGGTTGTAAGGGACTCCAAGTTAGTTGACTGTGTTTCCAAATATGTTATTAAAAAAATATGTTTGTTTTAATACAACAAATTATGCCTACAGACCTTGAATCTCAGTCTATAAACTAATTTAGAAGTAAGTGCTTATTTTAGACATTGGTTGATTATACTGTACTACCTGATTAATATTATTGTTATTATTATAGATATTAGTTTAATATGTTCAAGCTAATCAGGCTATTGTTGTAATTTTTGCTATTAAAATACTTTTCTTTTGGATTGCCAAAATTTGGAGTTTTCCAATAAGATGATTTATTTAAATAATTTTCGTACTTATTAGTTTTTTACAAGGGGCTTTATAATATGATTCCAATGGTTGCGGTAGGCGCATGAAAAATCGCTTTAGGCTTGCAGAAAGTTTTGGGATTTTACATATTCCGTTACAGAAAGAATGAGAACATTCTGTCTTGGGGCCTGGGGGTCCGCAGACCACCTTTCGGGAAGCACTGCTATTTTAGGCTGGTAATATGTGTCTCGGGTGTCCCTTAAAATCGTTTAAAATCGCCGTATCTCGGCCGATCAAATTTGTTTCGATCTTAGTTTAGGTAAAATCTTTGTTTTCAACGATAACATACTTTGATACTTCCGCTGGCGTGTTTGGCCTTTAAATTGCAGTTTGGATATAAACTGTTGAGGTTTTTTTGGCCGATAAACTATGTTCACTTGTCGTTTACGGTTTAAAAGTTACAGCGAACTTGAAATGTGGTAAAATTGCCATTTTTAATCCAAAAAACAGGTCTAATAGCTGATTTCGGTCCATGAATTCAATAGTCGTCTTATTAGGCCGATAACTCACATTTTGGTCTATAAAACGGGTTCGGCTATTTTTTACAGCCGATAAAATTATTGATATGGAGTTTTTAACAAATTTCCTGGGGAGGACTCCCAGACCCCCTACCCCGGGGGGATTCCATACCCCCCCAAACCCCTGGCATTCCCCCCCCCCGTGTGACTCCCTGGATCCGCCCCTGGTTCTGACGAGTCAGTGGGAACTACGCATGGGAATATTGATCTGTCGTGCTATAAAGTTTCCTTTAGCTCGATCACACCCCAATGGCAAATGTACTTGCATGAAAATAATATAGGTAACCAATTGAGTTATTCTTAATGAAATTATAGATAAGTTACTTAGTTATCTGGAATACGACTTCTGAGTTTTTAAGAGGTTTCGGAAGCTTTGGTCATGCCCGGAATGCAGTGATGCATGAAAATATTTAACTATATATAGATTAATTTAAATAGAGGCTAATTCCCATTTCATCCATGCGTGTAGCACGGTTTACCGAATGTACAGTGTGATAGTTATTAACTTGTAAAGAAATAATTGAATTTGAATACTTGCTTACAGATTTGTTAATATGAA
Source organism: Allygus modestus (assembly GCA_963675035.1). Classification (NCBI taxonomy): domain Eukaryota; kingdom Metazoa; phylum Arthropoda; class Insecta; order Hemiptera; family Cicadellidae; genus Allygus; species Allygus modestus. Next base: position 87,995,264 of record OY776112.1, on the reverse strand, counting down.
GAATTGTTTGCGATGGTGCCTCGTACTAGAGACACATATACCTGTGCCTGCAGCAAGTGTATTCATTTTGCTTGTTATGTTGCATTAAATCTATTTAACATAAGTTTTAACATCTGTTTTGGTTTTTGATTTTAGTGGCAGTGCAGAAGAAGTTTCCTGGATGAACTGGAGGGCGCTTTGAAAATAATAAAGTTAGCAATTTACGACATAAAATTAAATCAATTAAAAACAACAGTAGAATACAGTGTTTTTTTGATATTACTTTTCTATTCATATAAGGTATTCAATAAAATTTGTAATTTTATCAATAATTTGAGTTTTATTTAAGCTAATTCCTTTGCTAGTAAGTAAAGTAATACAATTTCATTAATTTGCTATACAAAATCCCGTGAAAATGTTATAAAGTAGGCCTGATCACTTTAGTATTAATTTTTTATCAGGCAAATGAATTTAAAATTTATTACCTCCAAGAGACTGAATATTTCAATAGCAATTTATATTTCTAAAACAAGTGGGATGATCAGCGTTGGAGGGGAAGTTAACAATACTATCTGTCATAATAATATCCCTGCGGAAAACATTTGGCTACTCAGTATATTAAATATATTTTACTGGGTGAACGTATGGTAATAAGTTTTTATGGTAGTCTTTATAAACACGAGGATGGTATTCTAACCAAAATTGACAATATATCATTTATGTTTTTGAGTATTGTATTTTAAATTATGTCTTAACAAATAGGTACTAAATTATTACATTAGGTTTCTTGGTTTTTTTCAAATGGAATGGTCAACACAAGCCATTGAACTGTGTCACTGTTGTAAGCAGTATATTTGGAACATTTGTTCTTGTAGGATTAGCTATTTTTTACTCTTAAAAAAGTTTATTTTCTTTTGCTGATTTAAAATTTATTTGCTGTTATTTAAATATTTGTTTGCCTATAAAACTTAATGTTTAAACATATGGGTGCAGCAAACTCGTTAGGTTGAAGGTAAATTAAAATAATTTGTGTTAGGCCTAATCAATAAAGGCTGTCCCACACTTCTCGCGAATACGCCTGATCATTTGGCCTAACTACAATTTTTCGGTAGTCGCGAGAAGTGTGGGAGCTGCACGAAATATTTTGTATCAGTACACTATCGCTGAATGATTCTCTCGATGTTTGGAACGAGTCTTGCACCAAATCAACCAAATGTGTACAACAAACTAATTAAGTACACGCTCGCCCAATACCAATGCAATACCATGCTCGCCCATTCACTTCCGCTCGTCTCCTTTGATTTGTGCCAAAACCCGACAAAAACAGCACAGGTGAACACGAATTATGGTGAGGCGAACTATCCCGAACATTTGAGAACATTTAATCATTTGAGATGATTTAAGTTTTATTTAAGAAACAACAAATTAATGAGTGCTAAACTCTGTTAATTTTTGTTTGACCAAACTATATTTGAAATTAACCTTCGCACTGTAAAAAATAATCGTGTTAATTCGACCCAAATTTAATACCAAGATGTCCCAGTAAGACCTCACACACTCTTGTGTCGAAATAACACTCAGCTGCTTGTGTTGAAGTTCACCCACTTACCTGAGTTGGAAACCAACACAATTCCTTGTGTCACTCGGTAACACATATTTCTTCCGTGTTAAATGTTTAACACATTTTTGTGTGTGAAAAAAATTACTCTATGATTAAGCAACACAGAAATACTGTGTTAAAATACTTACCCAAATTTGTATTAATATAACCATTTTATTGTAAATAACACGCAGCATAATAAGTCAACACATAACATTTGTGTTATATTTGTTAAACAAATTTGAGTGAAATATTAACCAAAATACCTGTCGGGTAAGTTTGTATTTTTTCTGTGTAAAGAAAAACAGTGAACAGCTTATTTCTTGTGCAAAATTAAATGTCTGTAATGGTATACATCACTTGAGAAAGTTTAATTCACCGGGAAATATTACACAGACAAATTCAACTCGACATCACCTGTCCACCAACAATTTTATACACCAAGTTTCAGTAAAAATTTATATATCACATTAAAATAGGTCCAAATTTAAAACTTTATACTAACAAAGGTAACCCACCGTAAAGTTGCTTTTGAAACACTTATACTCTACATAGTTTAAAATTACACCAGGTATTCGTCTTCACATTACAGGTTTGATCTTGAGTGACCAAAACAGTAAAAAAATATTTTTAAACTGTTAAAAAAAACATAATCTTTAAACTGGACAAATTTTGAGGGGTTATTCAAATTTTATAGTTTGTTCATATATTTAACATATAATATTGCAAAAAATATTTCATCTGTAAATAAATTAAGCATTCCTATTAAGTTACGTTAAAAACGGTTAATTGAAAAAATTAACCTGGATTAAAAGTTATCACTTTTCACAACCGTACCAAAAAAACAATGAAATTTTCAAGATTCTAAATCACTGGATCTTCCAACTTTATATGTAAATAGGTATATTCAAAAATACTAAACATTTAAAGATAAAACACTTTATTGCACACATTGTTTAATGCAATGATTTTATCGTGAAGGCTTCAAAGGCCCTTTAAATCTAACTCTAACAGGTACGGGGAGACACTTCTTCTGTTTGTCCACAGGTAAAAAGATTTGGCTGGAGATCACTTGGAACTCTTTCTTTTGTTGGTCCACGGCTGAAAGATATGGCTGAAGATCACTTGAACTGCTTACTAGCTCTTCCAGAATGGCCATTCTGAAAAATATTTGTCAATACTATATATCTGGTCAGCAATGATATACCAATACTTATTGAGTACTTCATCAAGAGAAGCCCATAAAACTTTATTCTGAAATGTAAACATTGAAACTTAGGACGTTCACGGGGCTTAGCCCCGAGGGGATTTTAAGGAAGTGAATAGGCCTATATGTTGCATGGGTTCAAGAATAGTACTTTGGTATTATACGGATGCCACCCTTATACTGCGCGCTGCGGCAGTTATGTTAGGATGGGTTATCATAAAAATGATAGTAGGACTTTCCTTGTTTTGTTACGAATCGAATGATACCTGATGAGTCATACTTCAGGCCGCCAAACCCCCTCCAAATAGGCCAAGGTCAGGTCGTTGACCGGAGCGCGCGCATCACCTGTCACCGCCTGCATCTGGGCCAGTGTCATGAGTGATTTATTGCCGTCCACTACGTTACATTTTTTTTTCATAATGAGTGACGTTCTTTTGGTGTGATTTTTATCTCGAAATGAAGAGGAAAACGTACGTATTTTTATGATAACCCATCCTAACATAACTGCCGCAGCGCGCTTTATATTTGGCGGAGTACATGTGGCGATCGGGTGTGGCTGCTAGCGGCGGCGACGCATTCAACACGATCCTAGCGGACATCGCTGTCTTTTGGGAGGCACAACACAAAGACCGCTCATCAGAATGATGTAAAATTTGTACAGTAAGTCAATAAAAGTACGTTTTTTCGAATGATGTAGTTATCCTTTGTATCCGGTAAAAATTAACCTCCAAAAATAGTGGCATCCGTATAATACCAAAGTACCTCAAGATCTACCTTTATGTAAAATTTCAGCCCAGTCAGTTCAGTAGTTTTTGTGTTCACCCAGAACATCAGACAGACATACAAAAACCATCTCTTCTTTATAATATTATAACAAACTAGCAAATCCAGCTGCTCACAAATTCAAGCAAATACGGTTGTGACTTTAAATTGTGTTGCCATTCCAAAAGTTAGCCTGAAGCAGATGATCTTTCTTCTGTACTGTGTTTTGTTACCTTCAACAGCTATCAAATTCTCAATTTAAATGATTACTGTTCTTCCATAAGATCAGTGTCTCCAGTTGTACGATTATTATCGTTTTGTACGATAATTCAGCCCGTTGTACCATGTACGATAGGTCACATCCGATACGGTAAATTGTATAATAATTTGGGATCAGCCTAAACTATACATGATTATGACCTACTAATTAATTGAATGATTACTAATGATGAACTAATTACTGACTAGTTAATGAATTAAATTTTAAAAATACATAAATAGGCTCTCAGAACATATTTTAAAAGTACTAAATACAATTTTTTGTTGGATTCTTTGCCATTTATTTTTATAAATACCCTACATAGGCTTTGTAAAATATCGTGAGTTTTGTTAAGCATTTGTTTATTTATTCGAACCTTTATTACGTTTGGAAATTTACAGCTGTTCTACTTAAAAAAATTGAATGTTTGTCTATTTTCACGTTTGAGTGTAAGTTTTAGGTGTCTTTGCAAACGTGCAATAATTTTACCTACAATACAATAATATTTAACTACTTGTATGGTATTTGTCCCTGGCCGAACTGGAGACACTGCATAAGATTAACATTGCAACTTTGAAGGCCTTTGGGGCCTGAGGGCCGATGTATATTTTAATGATTTTCTGCAGACCTACGCATTGAGACATTTCCGCATAGATACTTCAATCATAACAATCGGTACAGTGGATCCTGATATCTCAGCGTGACACAAAATCTGCTTGTGTATTAAATATTAGGTTTGCTGCAGCAAGGGTATTTTTGTTTGGCTACTTAGCTTGCCGGCAAACTAAATATCCCCTGACACTGTAATAGGCCTGGAAAAAGGGTTTATAATTTAATCTTAAGATAGGAGGGAGGCACCTCACTGTCGGTAGCGTATGTTAGATGGGGACTGTAACTTTCTTTTTTTTTATTCGGATTGTTATATTGGATTTTACCTTGTAGAACTGCCACTCCCATTCTCACTCTGTCCAGTTTTCTTTCTACTTGCTGTTGGAGGTAAGTAGGTGAACCGTTGAAATCATTGAATATCTCGTCTGGTTCCATTCTATAAATAAAAGTTACAAATTACCTTTTCTGAACTAAAATACCTAAACGTTTAAACGGGTGCAGTTCCGGATCTGGGCTACCATACTATCGAATGAAAATATCAAAAGTTTTAACAGTTGATATATCGATTACTCTTATTCTTCAAATTTTCTGTCGATGTAGCTCTCTACAAAACGACATCCAATCAGCGATAGTTTTCCTGCTGGTTTTAGATGTTGATGTGAGTAGGGGGCATTGGAGCGTTCAGAACCAGCATAGGCGCGGTGTGGACGCGTGGACGCGTGGAAGCCACCCCCCCCCCCCCCGATGACCTTGACCCCAAGGTCACCCCCGAGGTCACCCCCGAGGTCACCCCCGAGGTCACCCCCCCCCATGACGTCATCCCCCCCCCATGACGTCATCCCCCCCCCGACGTCATCCCCCCCCCGTTTGCAACATTTTTCATGATGAGGAAAAACTTTTAAAAATTAATAACTAGCCTATTTACCCACCGATTCCCACGGGACTTTTTCCAGAGTGTAGACCTATCCCAGAGGAAGCGAATGACGTAAGAACCCCATAGATCCACCATCAAACAAGGCCGCTATTAATTTATAACCGCGTTTTCCTTATGGGATTTCAGCTGTTTACCGACCGATTTTGATGAAACTTCACCACATGCCGGGTGCCCTCCTAAGTAAACCATCCCTTAAAGAAAATTGAAAATCCGCCTATAAACGGGCCCGCTATTAATTTTTAAACGTGTTTTCCTTATGGGATCTCGGCTGTTTACCGACCGATTTTGACGAAATTTCACCACATGCCGGGCGGCGGCCTAAGTAAACCATCCCTTAAAGAAAATTGAGAATCCACCCTTAAACGGGCCCGCTATTAATTTTTAAACGCGTTTTCCTCATAGGATCTTAGCTGTTTTCCAGACCCCTCACAATGGTTCAAAACTAGCAAAGGTGCGGTGAGGATGTGAGGAAGCCCCCCCCCCCGATGACCTTGACCCCAAGGTCACCCCCGAGGTCACCCCCCCCCCCGACCTTCCCCATAGCCAAGCTCCGACCCCCCCCCGACCTTCCCCATAGCCAAGCTCGGACCCCCCCCCTGAGGATGCGAGGCTGCTAGGGTCTACGTGACCGCCCGGGGTTGTTTACTCATCAGCGACCTTCTAGACCCCTCATCACTCCCTCACTCCTCCGGCAAGTGCGCGCCGCATGAGGCCTCCTCCCGACCAGAGTGTTATTTATAAGCGAGTCCTTGAGGGTTTCGCCAGTTTGTCTTTGGAGCTCTTACTGCGCGGACGAAGTATTGCCGTCTCCGAGATACACTTTACAACCTGTGCTTGTGCGACTGTGTGGAGTTTTCTCTTTGAATATCTTAAAATGTAAGTAACATTTAATATATCTTTTCATCAGCCGATTTGCCAATGATCTAAATCCCAATTAGCTAAATTAATATTTAATATTTTACATATCCCAGTGCAAAATAAAATTTGGTTTTGCTTTTAAATCGAAATTTCAAGTGGCTAGTAGAATTATAGACGAGAGTAAAATCGCCATGTGCGACTGAAACAAAGATAAAGACGTGTAACAGTGTTAGGAATGTCATAGGAGCCATTCTTGTAATTTATTTCTGTCTACTATTAGAAGGGTACTGCTACAGATACCCGATGTTGTAGATGGCTGTTCCTCGTATGTGTGAGGTCTGCGGTCGCGTCTTCGCTGGAAACCTGGCTCGTCACATGGCAGCTGCTCACAGGGACCGCCATTTCGACTGCAACGTCTGCGGGAGACGCTTCGGGCGAAGCGACAGCCTGCGACGCCACCTCACAGCAGTTCATCCTCCCACTCCTCACGACCAAGCGCCAGGTACGGTTTTTACATTAAACAAGAAACCGTCAGTACTAATGACTTGTTTTCGAGAGAGAGTAAACGGCTTTAGCTGAGTAAACAAGGGGCTGCCAGCCTCTGTTCAGTTCCTCACCCTTGTATTACTGGGCTCAAACTGGCGTTCGAGATGAGGAAGAGGTCGTCAGGCCTCTATGCAATTCCTCACCCTTGTATTACTGGGCTCAAACTGGCGATTGAGATGAGGAAGAGGTCGCCAGTCCTCTATGCAGTTCCTCACGATCAAGCGCTAGGCACGGTTTTTACATTAAACAAGAAACCAGTACTAATGACTTGTTTTCGAGAGAGTAAACGGCTTTAGCCGAGTAAACAGATTTAAGTAGTAAACAAGGGGCTGTCAGCCTCTGTTCAGTTCCTCACCTTGTATTACTGGGCTCAAACTGGCGATTGAGATGAGGAAGAGGTCACTAGGCCTCTGTGCAATTCCTCACCCTTGTATATACTAGGTTCAAACTGGTGAATGAGATGAGGAAGAGGTTTCCAGTTCCTCACCTTCATGTATATTGAGGTAACTAATAGAACTTGTTTTTCCTGTTCACAGACCATCCATGCCCGTTGTGCTCCGTCGCCCTGGCGAGCCCCGAGGATCTTCACCACCACATGGAAGCGGTCCACGGTGCAATCCCATCAGCTTCGACCTCCTCCTCCGCAACGCCACCTGTCAGAGACCCACGGCCCGAGTGCGACGCGTGCGGGCGGCGATTCGACCGTGAGGACCTGCTCCGGCGCCACGTGCAGCTGGTGCACGCCAACGGGGTCCGCTGTCCCGAGTGCGGCGCCTTTTTCCGCAGGGCCGCGTACCTCCAGCGGCACATGGAGAGCGTCCACCGCGGCATGAGGTTCGCGTGCGCCTACTGCGACCGAGGCTTCACCCGGCGCTACAACCGGGACCAGCACGAGGCCCACAACTGCCCCATCGTGAGGAACCTCGTTGTGGACGAGATGCCGCACCTACCCGTCCTGTCACCCGAGCCCCGGCCCGGCCGCGAGCCTCGACCCAGCCACGAGCCCCAGCCTCGACCCAGCCACGAGCCCCAGCCCGGACCCAGCCGCGAGCCTCGACCCAGCCGCGAGCCCCAGCCCGGACCCAGCACGGCACCTGATGGGATGGTGGGTGGCGGCGGACTACCCGCGTTCCGCACCATTCAACGAGGGTTCCGCGGACGCCTCCTGACCTTCGGCCTGTCCCGGCCCATGGAGGACTTCTTGACCGTGGAGGACGCGCTGGTGCTGCTGTTCGACAGCGTCCTGGAACTGTTGGCTGACGTCAGGACCCGACACCCAAACACCAAGGTCAACATGTTCCTGGAGTGTGAATTCGCCAACGTTCACGGAGCCACCTGTCTGCGGGCCTTCAAGACGAAGAACGTGCCTCTCACCGCCGCGTCTAACTTGGAGGACTTCCTGTCAGCGTCCTTCCACAAGCTGGAGGAAGAGAAGGAGCAGTGCCTGCTAGTGGGCAGCGGGTGGAGCTATCTCCGGATACGGGACCTGGAGATCCGCGTCAACCTCTACACCCCGTTGGGAGAACGCGGAGCCCGGTTCATCCTGCTTCCCAGGACCATCTGCGACACGCATGCCGTTATCAACGTGCAAAACGTCGATGACATGTGCTTCGCGTACGCCATCCTAGCCAAGTTCGTCGCGCAACACCCGGAGAGGCCCGCATCGTACACACCGGACGTCATGGCACGCTACGACTGGGTCGGCCTACGCTTCCCCGTAGCCGTGAAGGACATTAAGGTCTTTGAGAGGAGGAACCCCATCAGCGTCAATGTGTACGGGATCGAGCGCTCCATGGTGGGGAGACGCCCCGACGGATCGCCAAAGTTCCAGGACCGTGTGTTCCCGCTGAAGATCTGCAAGCGGGAGTTGGAGGATCATCGGGACCTGCTGTACGTGACCACCGGCGGGGACAGTCACTACGCCTACATCGCAAACATGAGTAGGCTTGTGCGACCCCAGCTGACGTCCCGCAACGGCGCTATTCACGTGTGTAAGCGATGCTTCGCTTACTTCGACAACCGGCCCAACAAGCTGCAGCTGTCCGGTGCCGAGCGTCTGGAGGAGCATATGCGATACTGCACCGCCAAGGCCCCCCTCCGCTTGGACTTGCCGAAGAAGCAGCAAATCCGCTTCACCCACCCCGAGTACACTCGGCGCGAGCGCTTTTGCGTCTACGCCGACTTTGAGTGTGCTCTGCAGCCCGTCACCGCTGACCCTGCGGAAGCGCCGCCCGGCACGAGGCCCCTGCAACTGCACGTCCCGTACGCCTTTGCCTACCAGATCGTGGACTCGCTCGGCCTGGAGGAGTTTGAGCCCCGCGTCTACTTCGGGGCTGACGCGTCCAAGGTCTTCATGGAAAGGTTGAAGATGGACGTGCTGGCGCTGTGGGAGTTTCTATTCAGCATGAGAGCTCTGCACCCTTCTCTGACCCGGCAGGAGATGGACGAGTACCTGGCAGCGACTCACTGCTACCTCTGCGGGAAGGAGTTCACGGACCAGGACGTCAAGGTGCGGGACCACAATCACGCCCCACCCTACGAGTTCCGAGGAGCCGCACACCGCTCGTGCAACCTCAGGTACCAGGAGCAGCGACACATCAACTGCTACTTCCACAACCTATCCAACTACGACGCCCACTTCGTAGTGCGCGAGCTGGCCATCGACCCCGGTGACGTGGACGTGTTGGCTCACACGGAGGAGCGATACATCGCTTTTACCAAGCGATTCCACTTTGGTCAGCCCGGGGACAACCAACGTCAGAGCAGTTTCGCGGTGCGCTTCCTAGACACCTACAGGTTCCTGTCCATGAGCCTGGCCAACCTGGCGGCGGGACTCCCCACGGACAGGATGCGTGAGACGAGGAAGCGCTTCCCCGACGACCGGCTGTTCGACCTGGTGCGTAGGAAGGGCGTGTTCCCCTACGACTTCGTGACGTCCTACGACACGCTGTACAGGACCAGGGAGTTGCCGCCCAAGGAGGCGTTCAGGAACTCCATGACCCTGGAGGACATCAAGGACGAGGAGTACGAGCACGCCCTCAACGTGTGGCGAGCCTTCGAGTGTCACAACCTCAAGGACTACGCGGACAAGTACCTGCGGTGCGACATCGCCCTGCTCACCGATGTCTTTGAGCAGTTCCGCGACACCTCGTTAGCAGAGTACGGGCTGGACCCCGCCCACTATTACACCTTGCCGTCCTACGCCTGGGACGTAATGCTCAAGACCTGCGACGTGGAGCTGGACACGCTGCAGGACTTTGACATGTACCTGTTCGTGGAGCAGGGGATCCGGGGAGGCATCTCTCAGGCCATCACCCGCTACGCCAAGGCCAACCACGACAGGTGCCCGGACTACCACCCGGACGAGCCCACGCGCTTCCTCCTGTACCTGGACGCCAACAACCTCTACGGCTGGGCCATGTCCCAGTGCCTGCCGACCGGAGACTTCGAGTGGCTCAGCCGTGAAGAAATACAGGCGTTGGACATTGCGGCGCTGGACGCGGAGGCTGATCGAGGCTACATCTTGGAGGTGGACCTCCACTACCCCGCGCGACTACACGACCTGCACAAGGACCTTCCCTACTGCTGCGAGACGAAGCGTCCGCCAACAGGGAAGTTCCCCAAACTGTTAACGACCCTGGACGACAAGACGCACTACATCTGTCACTACAGGGTCTTGCAGCAGGCGCTGCAAAACGGATTGGAGCTGGTCGCTGTGCATCGGGCGATCTCGTTTCGCCAGTCGCGGTGGTTGGAACCGTACATCCTGATGAACACGGAGCTGCGGAAGAGGGCCAAGACCAAGTTCGAACAGGACTTCTTCAAGCTCATGAATAACGCGGTCTTCGGCAAAACCATCGAGAATGTACGGAAGCGCCTCAACGTGAAGCTGGTGTGCACCCCGGAGAGGTTTTCCAAGTACGTCGCCAGATCCAACTTCCTGGACCGGACGTACTACACGGAGGACGTGGCCCTGGTGCATCTGTCCAAGGTCAACATCGTGTTGGACAAGCCCGTCTACGTAGGCATGACAGTCCTGGAGCTAAGCAAGTGGCTCATGTACGAGTTCCTGCGCAAGATGAAGGAGCGCTACGGTGACCGCCTCACCGTGGACTACATGGACACGGACAGCTACGTCTTTGACATCGTGTCCCAGGACGTCTACGTCGAGATGAAGGAACACCTGGACGACTTCGACACCAGCGGCTATCCGAGGTCCCACCCCTGCTACAGCCCCGTCAACGCCAAGGTCATCGGAAAGTTTAAGGACGAGTGTAACGGCCTGTCCTTATTCGAGTACCTCGGCCTGCGGTCCAAGCTGTACTTTATGGACATCGAGGACGCAGCGACAGGCGGCAGCAAGGCTCTCAAGTGGGCCAAGGGGGTGGCGAAGGGCGTTGTCAAGAACGTCCTCACCCCCGACGACTACAGAGAGTGCCTGTTTGAGGGGGTCCAAAAGCGCACCACCAACGTCCGCTTTCAGTCCCACTTACACCGGGTCTACACCGTGGAAGTGGACAAGCTGAGCCTCAGCCCGACTGATGACAAGCGGTGTGTCCTCCCCGACGGCGTCCACACTCTGCCGTGGGGACACAAATGCGCGCGACGTTCATGCATCCCCAAACCTAACTTAAACCTGCGTCGCGACGTTCATGCATCCTCAAACCTAACTTAAACCTGCGTCTGTAAACCTAACCTAAACCTGCGTCTGTAAACCTAACGCACGCATTGGCCTACCTTAAGTAGTGAAGTCGTGGACCGCGGTTACGTCATCACCCCGTGCCTACGTGACTGCCCCAGGCTGTTTACTCATTAGCGATAATTGCCGCGATGTCGAGAATTGTCCACCGCCTTCTACTGTACGGTACGTAGCTATGTTACTTAAGTGATTGTCATCGCTTCCTTCATTCAGTTTGTGTTTGAAGCTCAGTGTGCGTAGACGTTCTACTTCAGTGCTGTGCTAGTCCTTACCGCACCATACTCCGAGATCTGTTAAACGTAAGTATATGTAGTCTTATAAGTTGTAGTGTGAACCACCTCAGGCTGTTTACTCATTAGCGATAATTGCCTCGATTTCGAGAATTGTTCACCGCCTTCTACTGTACGGTACGTAGCTATGTTACTTAAGTGATTGTCATCGCTTCCTTCATTCAGTTTGTCTAGTGATGTTGCAAAGTAAACACAAACATGGCTAGTGCAATTGAAGTGGATGAATCAGTCCAGACGTTGTTGAAGGAGTTGGAAGCGATGGAAGGCTACAGCACCATGTACTTTTCTCCACGAAGTCCTGAACAACCACCGCCAGCACCATCACTGAAACGGTCAGTCGCCACACCATCGAAGCTGGCGACCTGGAAATGTCCATACTGTGAGGAGTCGTTCACGTCGCGAGATGGACTTCGTCTTCATCATCGTCAGCACCACCTCTGTGTTAGAAGGAAGCGAAGAAAAGCTTGTGTTTTCATTTCTCCTTTCTCCTTACTAAATTTAAAAAATTAGCAAAACTGAGGCAGCGGGGCTGGACCTCAGGTTTATATACCAGCGGCGCGTGTCACTGGCTGAGCCCCCGCCAAGCGGCAGTGAAGGTCGCCAAAGAGGGCGCGTCACGAGACCCCTCGGACATCAGCAAACCGCTGAGCAATTCAAGGGTGCAACCTTGAGCGTCAGCAAACCGCTGAGTAATTCCTTCCTGGGCAACTCCTTCAGGACCGACCCCCGACACGCGCCGCCAATCGCTCCCGGTTGGCGGGGGCTTTTTAAGCTGCACGGCTCGGGCCAAACGGCCCATAACGCCTTTCACTTTAGTTTTTCTGAGCCTACCGGCTTTTGAGTGAGCAAAGGGGAGGAAATAAACAACTCAGGTTCGTGCTGTACATAAAGCTATTATATTTTCTTACAAATACTATTTACAAATTTTTCTTAAAATTAATATTAAAACTAAACTGGGAATTCCTCTTCCTCGTCTTCATCCTGGGGCTGCCCCTCCTCCTCCTCACCATCCACCTCCATCCGTCGATCTCCTCTCCTGGCTGGTAGCGGCGGGACGTCTTTGTGTCCCCACGGCAGAGTGTGGACGCCGTCGGGGAGGACACACCGCTTGTCATCAGTCGGGCTGAGGCTCAGCTTGTCCACTTCCACGGTGTAGACCCGGTGTAAGTGGGACTGAAAGCGGACGCTGGTGGTGCGCTTTTGGACCCCCTCAAACAGGCACTCTCTGTAGTCGTCGGGGGTGAGGACGTTCTTGACAACGCCCTTCGCCACCCCGTTGGCCCGCTTGAGAGCCTTGCTGCCGCCTGTCGCTGCGTCCTCGATGTCCATAAAGTACAGCTTGGACCGCAGGCCGAGGTACTCGAATAAGGACAGGCCGTTACACTCGTCCTTAAACTTTCCGATGACCTTGGCGTTGACGGGGCTGTAGCAGGGGTGGGACCTCGGATAGCCGCTGGTGTCGAAGTCGTCCAGGTGTTCCTTCATCTCGACGTAGACGTCCTGGGACACGATGTCAAAGACGTAGCTGTCCGTGTCCATGTAGTCCACGGTGAGGCGGTCACCGTAGCGCTCCTTCATCTTGCGCAGGAACTCGTACATGAGCCACTTGCTTAGCTCCAGGACTGTCATGCCTACGTAGACGGGCTTGTCCAACACGATGTTGACCTTGGACAGATGCACCAGGGCCACGTCCTCCGTGTAGTACGTCCGGTCCAGGAAGTTGGATCTGGCGACGTACTTGGAAAACCTCTCCGGGGTGCACACCAGCTTCACGTTGAGGCGCTTCCGTACATTCTCGATGGTTTTGCCGAAGACCGCGTTATTCATGAGCTTGAAGAAGTCCTGTTCGAACTTGGTCTTGGCCCTCTTCCGCAGCTCCGTGTTCATCAGGATGTACGGTTCCAACCACCGCGACTGGCGAAACGAGATCGCCCGATGCACAGCGACCAGCTCCAATCCGTTTTGCAGCGCCTGCTGCAAGACCCTGTAGTGACAGATGTAGTGCGTCTTGTCGTCCAGGGTCGTTAACAGTTTGGGGAACTTCCCTGTTGGCGGACGCTTCGTCTCGCAGCAGTAGGGAAGGTCCTTGTGCAGGTCGTGTAGTCGCGCGGGGTAGTGGAGGTCCACCTCCAATATGTAGCCTCGATCAGCCTCCGCGTCCAGCGCCGCAATGTCCAACGCCTGTATTTCTTCACGGCTGAGCCACTCGAAGTCTCCGGTCGGCAGGCACTGGGACATGGCCCAGCCGTAGAGGTTGTTGGCGTCCAGGTACAGGAGGAAGCGCGTGGGCTCGTCCGGGTGGTAGTCCGGGCACCTGTCGTGGTTGGCCTTGGCGTAGCGGGTGATGGCCTGAGAGATGCCTCCCCGGATCCCCTGCTCCACGAACAGGTACATGTCAAAGTCCTGCAGCGTGTCCAGCTCCACGTCGCAGGTCTTGAGCATTACGTCCCAGGCGTAGGACGGCAAGGTGTAATAGTGGGCGGGGTCCAGCCCGTACTCTGCTAACGAGGTGTCGCGGAACTGCTCAAAGACATCGGTGAGCAGGGCGATGTCGCACCGCAGGTACTTGTCCGCGTAGTCCTTGAGGTTGTGACACTCGAAGGCTCGCCACACGTTGAGGGCGTGCTCGTACTCCTCGTCCTTGATGTCCTCCAGGGTCATGGAGTTCCTGAACGCCTCCTTGGGCGGCAACTCCCTGGTCCTGTACAGCGTGTCGTAGGACGTCACGAAGTCGTAGGGGAACACGCCCTTCCTACGCACCAGGTCGAACAGCCGGTCGTCGGGGAAGCGCTTCCTCGTCTCACGCATCCTGTCCGTGGGGAGTCCCGCCGCCAGGTTGGCCAGGCTCATGGACAGGAACCTGTAGGTGTCTAGGAAGCGCACCGCGAAACTGCTCTGACGTTGGTTGTCCCCGGGCTGACCAAAGTGGAATCGCTTGGTAAAAGCGATGTATCGCTCCTCCGTGTGAGCCAACACGTCCACGTCACCGGGGTCGATGGCCAGCTCGCGCACTACGAAGTGGGCGTCGTAGTTGGATAGGTTGTGGAAGTAGCAGTTGATGTGTCGCTGCTCCCGGTACCTGAGGTTGCACGAGCGGTGTGCGGCTCCTCGGAACTCGTAGGGTGGGGCGTGATTGTGGTCCCGCACCTTGACGTCCTGGTCCGTGAACTCCTTCCCGCAGAGGTAGCAGTGAGTCGCTGCCAGGTACTCGTCCATCTCCTGCCGGGTCAGAGAAGGGTGCAGAGCTCTCATGCTGAATAGAAACTCCCACAGCGCCAGCACGTCCATCTTCAACCTTTCCATGAAGACCTTGGACGCGTCAGCCCCGAAGTAGACGCGGGGCTCAAACTCCTCCAGGCCGAGCGAGTCCACGATCTGGTAGGCAAAGGCGTACGGGACGTGCAGTTGCAGGGGCCTCGTGCCGGGCGGCGCTTCCGCAGGGTCAGCGGTGACGGGCTGCAGAGCACACTCAAAGTCGGCGTAGACGCAAAAGCGCTCGCGCCGAGTGTACTCGGGGTGGGTGAAGCGGATTTGCTGCTTCTTCGGCAAGTCCAAGCGGAGGGGGGCCTTGGCGGTGCAGTATCGCATATGCTCCTCCAGACGCTCGGCACCGGACAGCTGCAGCTTGTTGGGCCGGTTGTCGAAGTAAGCGAAGCATCGCTTACACACGTGAATAGCGCCGTTGCGGGACGTCAGCTGGGGTCGCACAAGCCTACTCATGTTTGCGATGTAGGCGTAGTGACTGTCCCCGCCGGTGGTCACGTACAGCAGGTCCCGATGATCCTCCAACTCCCGCTTGCAGATCTTCAGCGGGAACACACGGTCCTGGAACTTTGGCGATCCGTCGGGGCGTCTCCCCACCATGGAGCGCTCGATCCCGTACACATTGACGCTGATGGGGTTCCTCCTCTCAAAGACCTTAATGTCCTTCACGGCTACGGGGAAGCGTAGGCCGACCCAGTCGTAGCGTGCCATGACGTCCGGTGTGTACGATGCGGGCCTCTCCGGGTGTTGCGCGACGAACTTGGCTAGGATGGCGTACGCGAAGCACATGTCATCGACGTTTTGCACGTTGATAACGGCATGCGTGTCGCAGATGGTCCTGGGAATCAGGATGAACCGGGCTCCGCGTTCTCCCAACGGGGTGTAGAGGTTGACGCGGATCTCCAGGTCCCGTATCCGGAGATAGCTCCACCCGCTGCCCACTAGCAGGCACTGCTCCTTCTCTTCCTCCAGCTTGTGGAAGGACGCTGACAGGAAGTCCTCCAAGTTAGACGCGGCGGTGAGAGGCACGTTCTTCGTCTTGAAGGCCCGCAAACAGGTGGCTCCGTGAACGTTGGCGAATTCACACTCCAGGAACATGTTGACCTTGGTGTTTGGGTGTCGGGTCCTGACGTCAGCCAACAGTTCCAGGACGCTGTCGAACAGCAGCACCAGCGCGTCCTCCACGGTCAAGAAGTCCTCCATGGGCCGGGACAGGCCGAAGGTCAGGAGGCGTCCGCGGAACCCTCGTTGAATGGTGCGGAACGCGGGTAGTCCGCCGCCACCCACCATCCCATCAGGTGCCGTGCTGGGTCCGGGCTGGGGCTCGCGGCTGGGTCGAGGCTCGCGGCTGGGTCCGGGCTGGGGCTCGTGGCTGGGTCGAGGCTGGGGCTCGTGGCTGGGTCGAGGCTCGCGGCCGGGCCGGGGCTCGGGTGACAGGACGGGTAGGTGCGGCATCTCGTCCACAACGAGGTTCCTCACGATGGGGCAGTTGTGGGCCTCGTGCTGGTCCCGGTTGTAGCGCCGGGTGAAGCCTCGGTCGCAGTAGGCGCACGCGAACCTCATGCCGCGGTGGACGCTCTCCATGTGCCGCTGGAGGTACGCGGCCCTGCGGAAAAAGGCGCCGCACTCGGGACAGCGGACCCCGTTGGCGTGCACCAGCTGCACGTGGCGCCGGAGCAGGTCCTCGCGGTCGAATCGCCGCCCGCACGCGTCGCACTCGGGCCGTGGGTCTCTGACAGGTGGCGTTGCGGAGGAGGAGGTCGAAGCTGATGGGATTGCACCGTGGACCGCTTCCATGTGGTGGTGAAGATCCTCGGGGCTCGCCAGGGCGACGGAGCACAACGGGCATGGATGGTCTGTGAACAGGAAAAACAAGTTCTATTAGTTACCTCAATATACATGAAGGTGAGGAACTGGAAACCTCTTCCTCATCTCATTCACCAGTTTGAACCTAGTATATACAAGGGTGAGGAATTGCACAGAGGCCTAGTGACCTCTTCCTCATCTCAATCGCCAGTTTGAGCCCAGTAATACAAGGTGAGGAACTGAACAGAGGCTGACAGCCCCTTGTTTACTACTTAAATCTGTTTACTCGGCTAAAGCCGTTTACTCTCTCGAAAACAAGTCATTAGTACTGGTTTCTTGTTTAATGTAAAAACCGTGCCTAGCGCTTGATCGTGAGGAACTGCATAGAGGACTGGCGACCTCTTCCTCATCTCAATCGCCAGTTTGAGCCCAGTAATACAAGGGTGAGGAATTGCATAGAGGCCTGACGACCTCTTCCTCATCTCGAACGCCAGTTTGAGCCCAGTAATACAAGGGTGAGGAACTGAACAGAGGCTGGCAGCCCCTTGTTTACTCAGCTAAAGCCGTTTACTCTCTCTCGAAAACAAGTCATTAGTACTGACGGTTTCTTGTTTAATGTAAAAACCGTACCTGGCGCTTGGTCGTGAGGAGTGGGAGGATGAACTGCTGTGAGGTGGCGTCGCAGGCTGTCGCTTCGCCCGAAGCGTCTCCCGCAGACGTTGCAGTCGAAATGGCGGTCCCTGTGAGCAGCTGCCATGTGACGAGCCAGGTTTCCAGCGAAGACGCGACCGCAGACCTCACACATACGAGGAACAGCCATCTACAACATCGGGTATCTGTAGCAGTACCCTTCTAATAGTAGACAGAAATAAATTACAAGAATGGCTCCTATGACATTCCTAACACTGTTACACGTCTTTATCTTTGTTTCAGTCGCACATGGCGATTTTACTCTCGTCTATAATTCTACTAGCCACTTGAAATTTCGATTTAAAAGCAAAACCAAATTTTATTTTGCACTGGGATATGTAAAATATTAAATATTAATTTAGCTAATTGGGATTTAGATCATTGGCAAATCGGCTGATGAAAAGATATATTAAATGTTACTTACATTTTAAGATATTCAAAGAGAAAACTCCACACAGTCGCACAAGCACAGGTTGTAAAGTGTATCTCGGAGACGGCAATACTTCGTCCGCGCAGTAAGAGCTCCAAAGACAAACTGGCGAAACCCTCAAGGACTCGCTTATAAATAACACTCTGGTCGGGAGGAGGCCTCATGCGGCGCGCACTTGCCGGAGGAGTGAGGGAGTGATGAGGGGTCTAGAAGGTCGCTGATGAGTAAACAACCCCGGGCGGTCACGTAGACCCTAGCAGCCTCGCATCCTCAGGGGGGGGGGGTCCGAGCTTGGCTATGGGGAAGGTCGGGGGGGGGGGTCGGAGCTTGGCTATGGGGAAGGTCGGGGGGGGGTGACCTCGGGGGTGACCTTGGGGTCAAGGTCATCGGGGGGGGGGCTTCCTCACATCCTCACCGCACCTTTGCTAGTTTTGAACCATTGTGAGGGGTCTGGAAAACAGCTAAGATCCTATGAGGAAAACGCGTTTAAAAATTAATAGCGGGCCCGTTTAAGGGTGGATTCTCAATTTTCTTTAAGGGATGGTTTACTTAGGCCGCCGCCCGGCATGTGGTGAAATTTCGTCAAAATCGGTCGGTAAACAGCCGAGATCCCATAAGGAAAACACGTTTAAAAATTAATAGCGGGCCCGTTTATAGGCGGATTTTCAATTTTCTTTAAGGGATGGTTTACTTAGGAGGGCACCCGGCATGTGGTGAAGTTTCATCAAAATCGGTCGGTAAACAGCTGAAATCCCATAAGGAAAACGCGGTTATAAATTAATAGCGGCCTTGTTTGATGGTGGATCTATGGGGTTCTTACGTCATTCGCTTCCTCTGGGATAGGTCTACACTCTGGAAAAAGTCCCGTGGGAATCGGTGGGTAAATAGGCTAGTTATTAATTTTTAAAAGTTTTTCCTCATCATGAAAAATGTTGCAAACGGGGGGGGGGGATGACGTCGGGGGGGGGGATGACGTCATGGGGGGGGGGATGACGTCATGGGGGGGGGGTGACCTCGGGGGTGACCTTGGGGTCAAGGTCATCGGGGGGGGGGGCTTCCACGCGTCCACGCGTCCACACCGCGCCTATGCTGGTTCTGAACGCTCCAATGCCCCCTACTGATGTGCTTGTTTTTCTTATTAAAAAATCATAATTTACAACATTTATACAAAAAATTAAACTAAAGTTAGAATGTTAATCAATCCAAACTTGGCATTTTCGAAAAAAGTGTTTTCTAAAGCGTTCTTTCTTACATCGTGTTCGTCATTGACCTTTTTTTGCATCAAAATTTGACCGAATTTTCACCACGTATTAGTGTTTTTTGTTTTGCCTCCACACACTTCACAATTTGGATTATTAGGTACCTATTAGTTCTTTGTCTTGAAGAAAACTAACACATTTTACTATTGGATTAAACACATGTTTACAGAAACATGTAAAATTCACAAACTCACAATCACTTTCTACTTCTATTTTTATTTACTTTATTTTAAAATGTAAATAAACAATTTTAATTAAACATGTTTAAAAACATCTGATTATTAAAAATAGATACAGTTTAATTATTCGATATATATATCGATTGTTAAAACTTCGATATTTTCATGCGATATTTGAATGTCACAAAATTAATGTTCTCCTGTAAGTTAATTTGAAAGTTTCCACCACCCTACGTATATAAAAGAATTCTCCCACCTTTATGCTGTGTGTATTCCGTAATGGGTAATGTTAACAGTTTGACTAACATCAATATTTTCTCTATCTTATGTTAAGCAAATATTCGTTTGCTAGCGATATCGCAATATGGCGATAAGTCTCGCCATCAACAATTTTACTCACTGTCATTGTGTATTGCGAGTTGCAAGTTGCGTATCAGCAAGTATACTTTCTGGCATGGTTGGTTGGTCAGGTTGACAAGGGGCTTAATAGGTTAAGGAGCTACGGAGGTACGGTAGGCCTACTCAGAACAGTACAGTCGGCACGACTCTTATTCGATAAATTGAGGTTAGGTGAGATGTAAACTACTCTCAAAGCGAGGTGTTAGTATGACAGAAGTTTAGTTATGTTATGTTATTGTTGATAATACAAAGTTGGCATCACTCACGTCTTCATATATGTGGAGGCGGACCGGAAACTACTTTATTTAAGCCCTTAATTGTTTACTTGAGCTAACAATAAAATTAAGTAGGTATTTGATTACAGGGTTCTTATGGAGTATACATGACCCCAACTATATTGAGTTAAATTTGCATTTTTCTTAAAGATTTTTACCTCTAGAATACAGAAATAACATTTATTTTGCACGGGAACCATTATTAATTATTGAAAATATTACTTAAAATTATTATTTTCGATGCAAGCAGACAATACTTACAAACCACAGATTAGAACACAACTTTCAATGTTTCTAGTTTCTACAGACTATCAGGAACACGTCCATAGAGTATACAATATATATAAATGAAATGTCGTAGATAATATGTATCTAATAAAGAGTTATGTTTTGTGCTTTATTTACCCCTTACCCATTATAAGTGACTAAGTGTTGAGAGGTGAGTGAGCAAAGTGAACAAGCTCATTCTGAAAGTAAATGAGCGGAGCGAACTAAGTCACCATGGAGGCAAGTGAGCGCGATGGTTAGTAAAAAACACTACATCTTCGTAGGGTACGTGACAGCAAACGAGGTCACCATGGAGGCAAGTGAGCGCGGAGCGCGTAAGCTCATCCTGTAGGAAGTGAGCTGGCGAAGAAGCTTGATCCGAAAATGAATGGTTAATAAAAAACGCTACATCTTCGTACGGTATGTGACATTAAAGCGTACACTTAGTACTGGCATGGTTTGTTGGTGGGCTTGCCACGGGTGCTTATTAGGTTAACTAGCTTGGGTTAGGTTAAGTGCCACCGTACCTGGATGGCAAAACGAACAAAAACAAACCACACTTAACCTAACAATCCTAACCTAACCCAACGCTAGTTAACCTAATAAGTACCCGTGGCAAGCCCACCAACCAACAATCCGAATATAAGTATACTTTGGTACCTATTATACTCCTAATTAGGTTAGGTTAGGTAATACAGGTGCAGTCGAGCAATATTCAAGGGTTCGAGTTGGCAAACCTGCTCCAAGTAGAAAAATCAGCTCCGAAGCAGAAAAAATAACAAAATGGACGTTAACACCGTTTATTTAATTTCGTACTGTTAATTTTCATCTTAAAAGTTGTTATTTACTGACGTATAGTTATTTTAAGAACATATTATGATTATCTCTAGTGGATGATGATTGATCAAACGGTATTTATGTGTTTTCTTTATTAACAAGTTCTTAGATTGGAAATCTCTTGCAGACAGTTCCATGTTGCAATTTGAACGTTCCTCCCCTCAAACCACTAGTCGGCAGAAGAAATTGGAACCGTCCAAGTTTTTTTTACTATTTTCACCATTAAAACGGTCTTTCCGCGGAAAAAGAATACTTTTATCGTGTTTTTCAGGTCAAAATCTATAAGAAAAGTGTAAATTTACCTCGATTTTGTTGGGGTCATGTATACTCCATAATTACCTACAGGTTCTTATCCTCTAATCAATAGATTGCCAAGCATACATAGTGTAATCCATCTTACGTTCAAGAAAGGTTATCTGAATTTCAAAGTAGGTACGCCTAGCTCACAAACTTAACTTGTCTATAGTAGACTCACTAAAGCTGGAGCAGTCAAAATACTAGAGGAGTTATAACATGTTTGTATAAAATTAGCAAATTAAGTTCTCAGACCCCTTCAAAGTTTTAATGTAAGGAGTACAAAAGTGAGATTTAACGTCGAGTCGTACAGGCTTTGGAGAGTAGGCTAGGCCTGTAATCGGTAATTATGGAGTATACATGACCCCAACAAAATCGAGCCAAGTTAAGTTTGTGAGCTAGGCATACCTACTTTGAAATTCAGATAACCTTACTTGAACGTAAGATGGATTATACTATGTATGCATGGCAATCTATTGAGTAGAGGATAAGTAGGCAAAATTGACAAGGCCTAAGTTATTTTGTCAAACAAAATTGTTTTTCCTAGGATGTCCTTCTAACATCAATCACCCTAATAACTCAAGCACGCCGCTTCCTTCACGGAGTTGTAGGGGTTACTTACAGCCTGCAATAACACTGATCACTACCTTTACAGCTAAATCTTCACTTACCTTATCACCCATCTTGACGACATGTAGTAACAGTAGTATTTGGCTACTGCATTGCAGTTCCACATTCGCAATTTAAAACTCAAAGAACGTAAACTGACAAACTAACAAAAAGAATGCTGCCGGGTGTCGTCTGTCGCTGTCAAGGAGTTCTATTGGTATTACTGGAGGTAACACTGATGAACAAAACTACGAGCCGTTCTTTCCAAATTTTGGTGAGGCAAAGAACTACTCGCTGAAATCGAACTAGTTGGCAAAGTAACTCAAACAAATACCTACTAATGATTTTAACATTAATAAACTTGTATTCGTTTGTTTGCTCATGATTTATCATATTTCACGGCAAGATTAGATGCATAAATAGAGTGAAAAAATGAATTTGCTCCAACTTGTATTACTTTTACTCCAGTGATTTTCACGAGTAGAATCACTTATAGGAGTAAACAACGAATCATGATAGTTCAAAGAACGATAAATTTGCCTCACCAGTGTACCAACAGTAGGATTTATTCATAATTATTCTCAGTAATAAGTTGATAATTTCATTCATCTGCAACTGCAACTACATTAAAAAATGTACTTCTACTTCTACTTTTTAGGTGGAAATATTTGTTCATGGATCCTTTTTGAAAGAGTTTTTCTGCCAATTTAAATACATATCATAGTGTTAAAAACCTAATCTTGAGTTGCTTTATTAGTTTATTACATACCCGAAGCCCTACCCAAACTTAGACTAAATGTAATAGTACTAATAGTGTAATACAGATTTTTATCTTTCACCGTTGATCATTTGTGCTATTTAAATAATTGTTTTGTATTTTTAATAAACAAAATTGTATTCATTTACTATAACTACCGTCAACATATACAAAATTACACTTAATCGCATATTTTTCCTGGCTTTTTGTGAATTACGGCCAATCCCGGGTTCAACGCACATTAATTACCCACAATTCCACACAAAATTACCGTGTTTAAAATATATTTTAGAAGACCAACACGCTTTCGTGTCACAAATGCCAAATTGACACAGCATAGTTTTACCACGAATGCGAATTGGTTACTCAAGCCTCTAGTAAACCAATTTCAGTGTCTATTTTCAAACAATCAGTTTAACCAACATCTTTGTGTTTAAAATACCCCAGCATTTTTTTTACAGAGCAATATGTTTTGCAAATGACAATGTTTAAAGCAAACAATGAAATTAGTTGTCCATACACAAATTAGATTGTTTAGTTTATTATATTTTTGGTAGTTTCAACAATTATTCATTTTTCTCTGTGAACCGTACGTGTCACCTTGACACTGCTCACTGCTCTCTAAATGTTTTAAGCCAAGTACGCAGTTAATATTTGGGTAGTATCAACCCAATGCTGGTTTAAAACTGTATAACTGTGATATACACTGCTGTATCAAGAAAATTTAAGTTTTATAAAGATGGCGGTTTGACAGTTTCCCCAGTATCTACTTGAAGAGAGACATTTAGAAGTATCATCTAAATATGGGATTTCTTAAATGTATTATACGATTAAACATGGCAGATCTCTGGGGTTTTCTATATCAGCTTGATGTGGTAACCTGTAAGAGTATCAGCTTTTCTTTAAAATCTGTTATAAGTGAAAAAATACTAGTGTATACAACTATATATCAATCTGAAATTTTATAAAACACATTAATAAATCATTTTCTGTGACTTAGTCTTTGAACTGAACGAATATATACAGTAACAAGTTGGACCACAAGGGATGGACTACTCATAAAATCAACTGTAAGAGTGATTTTATGTATATATATAGATAGATAGATAGAGTTATATTGATATTTGCATAAAAACCCATTTTTTTAGTTCCTTGTTGCAGCAAACCTGCTTACTCATCCCCCATGTTTTTCTTATGGAGAATAATTAAAATGTTATAGAGCTTACTTATGATTGAATATTGATTAAACTTGGTATGTGGCTTCACCTAGTTAAATTATATTTATATTTGCATAAAAACCAATTGTTTGTGTTCCTTGTTTCAGCAAGCCTATGTACTCATCACCAATACTATTCTTATGGAGAATAATTAAAATTGTATATATCGCTTATATATGAATATATTTTTATGAAACTTGGTATGCGGCTTTATATGGTATTAAGACATATATTATGCATTGGAAATTCGCTGAGTACGCAGGTTTGCTGCGACGGGTTATTTTATTTTGCCACAATCACGTACATTTTATAAATTTGTGTAATCCTTCAATTTTGAAATAAAGTTGTATTTAAAAGACGCTTCGAGAAGAATAATATTGTTATGTTTGTTTATTTATGAAGTTTATGCAATTTTCAATAGTTAATTATAGAAACGTTTTAATTAATTATTCCCATATATGAACAGTTGACGTGATATGGAATTTAAACAGTTAAGGAAATTCAGTTGATGAGGAGAGATATGTAGACCGAAATAATATTTTACACTTGATTTAGAATTTAGACGATACTCATAGACAATGTCAAGTTCCAACAATGACTGATGCATAGCAACACGGGCACTCTAGTACTTGTTTGATGATGAACATAACTCAGCTGAAAATTACTGAAACACCAGAGTGTCACGCATATTTAATGTGTTCATACTATCGAAATTTTCAGTTAATAGACTTGAAGTAAAACACACTATTACGTGTGTAGGCACTATTTTTACGTTTGAACGGTAAAGTATTTTCGTGCTAGTAACATAGGGCTCCGCGCTGTGGAATTTGTGTTTCACGTCGTATCAGACATGGCATGTCAGATGAATTGGTTAATTTGGCGTATTGACATACACAGAAATTTAATATTCCATAGTTGAAATTGTATTATGTATACATTATTAGTGCTTATTGATTGGGCTGTTTTGATGACAGCTGTTTATGGTATGAGAATATACGCCGTAATGATTGAATTATGTTCAATAAATACCGCGTTATAGACGTTTCTGTCCATTGCAGAAGTGCCTCTTCTATCGTCAACATGGTGGCCTGTAGAATATCTCTGCTACTATGTGCAACACTCTGCGTTATCCTTAGTAAGTAAAGCATTTTGTGTAATTAAAAGGTTATTATAGTAGTGAACATTTATTTGTCTGTAATAGGCCATCTTAAAACCTTTAAAATATTGACTGTTTTTCTTGATTATGAATAGAAAGGAACTGCTTAATTATTTTGATACACTTATCAATCCCGGTTTTTAAGAAATTACATTTCTTTTAATTTTAAGCATGTAGTATAATGAAGGTTTATCCAACTACTAATGTATTATAAGTTATACGGACTATGTAATAAAAAATGCGTATTACTGTAATTTAAACTAGTAGGAGTCCCATTCTCCACTCGGGAATCCCTCAGGCAAAGGGTCAGATATTTTGAAATGTTTACATATTAATTAGCTGTTTGACTAAATAAAATATAACTCCATGAGATATTTTAAATAAGACATTGAAACTTTAAATGTCCATGGGGTGGAGGCCTGAAGGTGGATATTTTAAATCCCAAAAAGGCACAATTGAGGGTAAGAGCTTTCGTTTGAGACCAAACTTGCAAGGAAATAAATAGTTTAAAAAGTCCAAAATTGCCTAAAAAAAATTAGTTTAATAATATATATTTACTTTAACTATGATAGCATGTACGTATATTTAGTTGTTAAACTACCTCTTATTTTAAGTATAGGAACTGTACTATTAATGAGATCAAGGTGAAAAAATATATGTCACTTTAGCGAATTTCCTCTATAGGAAAGAAGCTATTACCGTGGGTTGCTTCGTAGAAGGGTAAAACTAGAGTATAGGGTACCGTTGGCAAACGATATTTTTTATTGTAACTGATATATTCATATCTGTAGATTACAGATATAATACTATTTTTTGTCGAAAACTTATATTTAACTGCACTTAATACATTTTGTTCCAATTTCTTACATGTGTTTATAAGGGGAAAACAATTTTCTGCTTTTTTGGTGACCGTAAACACGATAACGCCTGAAAAAAGGCCAGATTTTAATTATATTTGGCACAGATATGTAAACTAGAATTTGAATGATCGAAAACCAGATGAATCACACCATCTAAAGGGTATATTTTAGGGGGATGTTGCACACCATATGTATCAATATATGTGTCTGTGAACGCGATAACTTTTGAAAAAAAGTTCGATTTAAAGGAAATTTGGCACAAATGTGTAAAGAGCCGTTCATAACTTTGAAATAAAAAACCAGAAAAATTGGACCATAGGAAGAGAGTTTTATGGGGGCCTAAAATTTTCCAAAAACCAGTTTTTGCATTTTCAATTTCTTTGCTATTTTAAATTGTTAAAAAACCATGATGAATATAGAATTTTGAACCATTATCCTAGGTTAAGTTAATTTTCCATGTTAATATTATGGAAAAAAGGTTTTTAGATTTTCCTCACTTAATTTTATTTAAAACTGCGTAATTTATTGTTACCAATAACATCAGCTCTAAAAAAAACTAATATTTTGGTGTTTAATTTGTGATTCTAAATCCAGCCGTTGCAGAGATATTGAAAGTGCTAAACACAGAACGTTGTACAACATTATCCTTATGGAGAATAAATAAAATTTTATCTTTCGATTAGATATTGATGTATATTGATGAAACTTGGTATGTGGCATTACCTAGTTATGGTATATTTAAATTTGGACGAAAAATAGTTGTTTGTCCATTGTCTTCATAACAGCAGGCCTACATTCTCACCTAATGTTATGTCTTATGGAGAATAAGTAAAGTTGTTATGTCTTCCTTAATTATAAACATAAATTAATACAACTTGGTATGTAGCTTTACCTGTTTGAGTTATATTGACAATCCATAAAAACATAATTCTTATCCTCCTTAACCTGCGTACTCAGTCCTATAATGTTAATCTTATGGAGAATAAATAAATTGCAATAAATCACAGATTTATTTATGCATATTTATGAAACTTGGTAAATTGATTTATATGGTAGTGGGAAACATATGCATGCATTGGCAATTCGCTAAGTACGCAGGTTTGCTGCAACGGGGGTGTTAATAGACTCCTCGGCTTTGCAGCAAACCTACGCACTCATCGAATATTTAACATACATGAACATAAGAGTATTTTACACTAACATTTATTTTGCATAATAACGTTAATGCAAAATTTCAAATATAATTAACCCTCCAAAATCAAGCCTAATGCTTTTCCCGACCGATATATCTGAAGTTTATGATGTCATACACTACTTAAACGATAAAAGCGCACAAGATGTTTATGGCATATCTAATAAACTAGTGAGAATAATAAATATTTATGTATGTGATATTCTTGCCAATATCATCAATACTTCTCTAGAAGAAGGAGTATTTCCTTCAAAATTAAAAATTTCTCGAGTGAAACCGATATTTAAAAATGGATTGACAAGTGACATCAATAATTACAGACCAGTATCAATAATTTCTCCATTTAGTAAAATATTTGAAATAATTTATTATAGACGATTAGAATTATTTCTTAATTCAAACCAATTATTATCAGACAACCAATTTTGGTTCAGGAAAGGAAAATCAACCACCAATGCAATAAATAAAGTAATTAGTGAAATAGTAAATAACCTAGAAAATAAAAATAAAACTATTGGTATATTTATGGATCTTTCTAAGGCTTTAGACTGTGTAAATTCTTATATTTTATGTGACAAATTATACTCACTGGGTGTTAGAGGGGTTTCAAATAACTGGTTAAAATCTTATCTTTCAAGTAGAACACAATTAGTCGATGTATCCGGATATAGATCTATATGCAAAGCGATTTCATTCGGAGTACCTCAAGGTTCTATTTTAGGGCCTATTCTTTACAATATTTATGTTAATAATTTATCAAAAGAAATTCAATACGATAATATAACTTGCTACGCTGATGATATTGTTGTAACAATAAATCAAAACACAGTCCAAAATTTAGAAATAAAAAGTCATGTAGTTCTCACACAAATATATCAAATTTTAGGGAATTTGAATTTATTTGTTAATTGTAAGAAAACCAATTTTATAAATTTTAGTTTATTGAGAAATAGAGCTGAACAATTTCTGGGTCAAATAGTAATGGATAACTTTGAATTAACGGAAGTTAAAGCAATTAAATATTTAGGTATTATAATACATGAAAATCTAACAAGGACAGCACATATTAATTCCTTATGCAATAGCATAACTTCATGTATATTTTGCTTAAGCTATTTTTGTCAGTTCAGATATAAACCACTACTAACATTATACTATCATACAGTGATAGAATCAAAAATAAGATACGGCATTGTAATATGGGGCTCAGCAACACAAAATTTAATAAAAATAATATTTGTTTTCCAAAAAAGAGAAGTAAGACTTATTCAAGGGATAAAAAAGGGGAAATCTTGTAGGCAAGCTTTTAAATTTCTCCATATTTTACCTTTATATTCATTGTATATTTATGAGGTTATAATGTTTGCTAGATTCAACAGTAACGATAAACCAGATGAAGGAAATCATATGTATAATATCAGAGGGAAATCCAATCTAAGTCAAGAATCCCATAGACTTTTATTAAACTGTCACTTGGCCAAAAATATTGGTGCTTCATTCTTCAATAAATTACCTTATAACTTAAAAAATATTGAAGATAAAACAAAATTTAAAGTCAAACTTAAAACATTCTTAATAGAAGGATCATTCTATTCCGTAAATGAATTTAATGAATTCTATTACAACCAACCTTAATAAATTAAACATGTAAGTAAAGATACAATTAAAAATTATATAGACTATAAAAAGAAAATGTTATACAAAATGATCATACAACTTCTGACAACTAATCAACAATGCATATAGAATATTAAATTTTAAAATAAACTATTAAAATATATATTACTTAATTAATTTGATTTAATATACATAGGTCAATAGTACTCGAAGCATCCAAGCATCCGGGCTGTAGTGATGCGAACGGTATATCAGACTCGAAACTCTACAGCCTTTGGGTGTAGATAGTAGACGGTCCATTATTGTAATGATTGTTGATAAAAAATAATAATTTGATTTTAATTTTTTAATTTTACTACCACTTTAAATATGACATTTCAGATGTCATTTTATTCCTTAAAACTATACATAGTTATTTTGTTCACATGCAGTTGTAAAAACAATGTTTATTATGTTATGATTTAACAATAATAAAAAATAAAAAACAACAACAATCATTAACAAAAATAAAAAAACAAAGTTAACAAACAAATAAAGAAAGAAAGAACACTATAATTAATAAACAAGATAACAAATCAATAGTCAGATCATTAATTTTACTCCAATATTTTTTAATTAATGGAGTATGAAGATAATGAAAATGAAAGTAGTGTGCATTTGGGGCTGCTGGGGCGGAAGTGACGTCACATCCGGTGAGTGACCGGATGCGCTGAGTGAAAAATACGTCATCTGAGGCTGAGCCAGTGACGTAGGCGGTTTTGTGACGAAATGAGTAAAAGTTCAAAGTTCAAGGTCACGGTGAGGTTTTTTTAAAAAAATCTACCTCGCACTCGTAAAACGATTGTGATTCGATAGTTAATCGATAATAAATATCGAATGAAACAATCGAATGAAGCAATCGAATGATACGAGTGCGAGGTAGTACAATTACAAATATTACTTTATTTTATTTACAATAAGTTATGTTTACAATAATTCATGTTTACAATAGTTCCCCGTTGTTGGTTGTCATCGATGTTGTTGATCCGGACAAGTTGCGGCCATCACTTCGCTTTCTGAAGAAAGACGGTAGATACTTCGATCCCTGCGCAGAGTCCATGTTGTGTTTTTGACACCTATCTGTTCTGTTAGGTGTTTGCATTTCATTGCTGTCAGGAGGAAAGAATACGTGACGGCAATGAAATAGAAACATCTATCAGACCTTGAGTGAAATGATATTGTTATTTTGTGAAGAGCGTCTCGGAGAGCTCGATGTTCACCGGTCGAGAGCCGGAGGTGTACTGACTATTCGCTAGCTAGCGTTTTTGGTATCAAACAAAATGGTGGGGGTAAAAGTGTAGTAGAACGAAGCAGATGGTGGACAGCAGATGGGCGGCGGCAGGTGGCAGGTGGCAGGTGGCAAGTGTGCGGCAGATGGTAGTCCCCCCACTACACCAGTCCCCCACTACACCAGTCTCTCCACCAAGTTTTACATCGCACAATAACTAGTTTACATGTGTTAGTTAGGGTTTAGCTCTTAGACTGTCAAGACCTTACCTCCGTAACTAAAAACCTCAATAATGTTTGCGCTTCAACGCTGTATAAGTATAACAGCTACTATGATCTAAACCGGTGCATGTATTCATATGGTTCTTTTTGCGTAGCAAACAACTGGTTAAAAGTGTTTCAACCTCAATTATTCTTCGACGAAACCGCTCATTGTCCACTAAAAGTGTAGACCTTCTGTCTTCATCGTCAGGGAAGTAGAAAGTAGTGTCAAGGGGACTACTGAAGGTCACCTTCCTCATGTTCCTGTAAAACTGCGACATTTTTCAGACCGTCTAGGTAGATGTTCATACGACAAGAGCTGGAAGAATAATGATGTAGCGTTATCGTGTATAATAGGCATCTACCCCCACCACAACGTTACCTTGTCCTTCAAACCATCGTTTTTACGCCACGGATGCTATACTGTTGGTTAGATTTAAATTTAAATTGCACCTACTTGTTCGCCTTGTCAAGCTGCGTAATTGAAGTACCCACATGTTAGACCTTGAACCAAAAACAAAGAAGTTATTTAGGTTTGTCCTTGAAAATAGTTGTTTTTTCGCTGTTGCTGCTATACCCTTTGTTGGATCTGAATTCTGTTTGCACCAACTTGTTCGTCTGATCAATCCGCGTAATTTGAGTACCCACTTAATATATTTTAAACCGTAAATAAAGAAGTTATTTAGGCTTGCCCTTGAAAATAGTTGTTTTTCGCTGTTGCTGCTATACCCTTTGTCGGATCTGAATTCTGTTTGCGCCAACTTGTTCGTCTGATCAATCCGCGTAATTTGAGTACCCACATGACATACTTTGCACAAACTGTGTACCCCCCCCCTCCCCCCCCCTTTTTTGGGTCATGTTCAAGGTCAAGGTCAAGGTCAAGGACCTTGGGACTTAGAAATTTTCACAAAGTGGGCTGCACACAAACATAAGACTAATAGTCTCCTGCCTATGTACAGGCCAAGTCCCTAACTTGAAATGCTTAGGGTGGTCCTGAAAAGGACCGTTTGTGTTTGAAGGAGATGGTGGATAAGGAGCGGTGAGCGGTAGTCAGTGTTTATTTTTCCTTTGTAACCCACTTTACTTGTCCCTTCTGCCGTACTAAAATCAAGTCGCACTTGGTCTCAGGAGGTGGCAGAGTGGACCTTGGAAGGTGGACCTTGACGTAACGGCCGACGCCAAAGAGGTGTTGGAGTAGGTACTCATCATCGCTGATCTTCCCCACAAGTAGATACTCCACGTTTAATTTCAACTGCGCAAACTTGACGGCGACAGACTCCAGCGGCGTTACCAACTCGGTAAGTTTCACCGTAGCCGTCCTCTTCATTATCTCCTCAACAGTTGGTGGCGGCGATGAAGGTCGAAGCGATGAAGGGCGAGGTGATAGCGATGGTGAAGATGCAGTGGACGTCGAAGGCCGTTGGTCGAAGTAAAGTGGGTGGTTTCGAAAATTCTTCCGTATGCAAGATTTAAAAGAACTAGGTCTTTTGAATCCGCTCCTTTTTTCCGAAGACTTCTTCAAAGTCTCCTTCAAACGTTGCAGTTTCTCGGGTGTAATGGGAGAAGACATAGCGCAGAGGTGTATTCAGTTCGCAAGGCAAAGCTGGAATGAGGTACCAGACGGAGCAAAGCGGGTCGCCAAGTGTAACCGTGACATTTCCATATACGGGTAGAAAGCTAAAAACCGGTCTACATCCGGTTCCCCTTCCCCCGTGACGACACAACCTCCCCCCCCCCTTTTGGGTCATGTTCAAGGTCACCCCCCCCCCCTTTTTGGGTCATGTTCAAGGTCACCCCCCCCCGTGACGTAACATTCCCCCCGTGACGTAACATCCCCCCTTCCGCTTCGGTGACGTCACTTTGCCTTTATAAGCGGGAGCAGTCCGCAGTCTCGTCGCAGTAGCTTGCCGCCCGCTGTTTGGGTATACGTCCCAGTGGGTTGCACTCTGCTGCAGCGTAGGTCTGTTAAGTGTGCGTTGGGCCCGACGCGCAATTAAGAGATCCGCGCCCTTGCATGTTTAGTTAGTTTGTTAAGCATGTTAGATAACGCTTGTAGTTTGCTGCTAGGTAATGTATTTAGTCTAATATATGTTAGTGTTTGGTATCGGTTTGAAGTGTCTTATTTACTAATGAAATATGTACTCCCGGCCCTACAGGTCCCTCAACAACCTTGGTCAAAACTTGGGTTCGCAGCAGCCTGACGCCGGGTGTTTGGGTCTACGTCCCACCGGGTTTCAGTGATACTGTTGACCTTTGCAAAACCGACCTTGGTTGTTCTTGTAAAAGTAACGTTAACTGATTAATTTTGTTTACATAGTTGATGGTAAAGTCTTTATTTTCAAAGTAATGTATCTTGCTTCTCATCCTTTTCCTAACCCCTCTAAGGTATGGCGCGCAAACCGACCTTGTGTCAATACGGCGCGTAAACCGGTTGACATTTCCCATCTTAGCCTGAGAAAACTGTGTAAAATATAAAGTCAGTCTCTTGTTTAAAATCAGTCTCTTGTTTGTTGTCTTTTGTCCCCTTCCCAAATACAGAGCGGGGAATAGAGCAGTATGTTATGCTCTATTCCCCACTTTGGCTTCATGTTCAGATGACCTTGGGACTTAGAAAATTCACGTACAAAGCGGGGAATAGATCGGTTTGTGGTCCAAGTGAGAATCAATTACTGCTCTATTCCCCGTTTCAATAATATGACCAAACGACCTTGACCCACTTCGGGACTTAGAAAATCCTCGTATTGTAATATATCCCCCCCCCCTTTGACGTAACATCCCCCCTTCCGCTTTGGTGACGTCACTTTGCCTTTATAAGCGGGAGCAGTCCGCAGTCTCGTCGCAGTAGCTTGCCGCCCGCTGTTTGGGTATACGTCCCAGTGGGTTGCACTCTGCTGCAGCGTAGGTCTGTTAAGTGTGCGTTGGGCCCGACGCGCAATTAAGAGATCCGCGCCCTTGCATGTTTAGTTAGTTTGTTAAGCATGTTAGATAACGCTTGTAGTTTGCTGCTAGGTAATGTAGTTAGTCTAATATATGTTAGTGTTTGGTATCGGTTTGAAGTGTCTTATTTACTAATGAAATATGTACTCCCGGCCCTACAGGTCCCTCAACAACCTTGGTCAAAACTTGGGTTCGCAGCAGCCTGACGCCGGGTGTTTGGGTCTACGTCCCACCGGGTTTCAGTGATACTGTTGACCTTTGCAAAACCGACCTTGGTTGTTCTTGTAAAAGTAACGTTAACTGATTAATTTTGTTTACATAGTTGATGGTAAAGTCTTTATTTTCAAAGTAATGTATCTTGCTTCTCATCCTTTTCCTAACCCCTCTAAGGTATGGCGCGCAAACCGACCTTGTGTCAATACGGCGAGTAAACCGGTTGACATTTCCCATCTTAGCCTGAGAAAACTGTGTAAAATATAAAGTCAGTCTCTTGTTTAAAATCAGTCTCTTGTTTGTTGTCTTTTGTCCCCTTCCCAAATACAGAGCGGGGAATAGAGCAGTATGTTATGCTCTATTCCCCGCTTTGGCTTCATGTTCAGATGACCTTGGGACTTAGAAAATTCACGTACAAAGCGGGGAATAGATCGGTTTGTGGTCCAAGTGAGAATCAATTACTGCTCTATTCCCCGTTTCAATAATATGACCAAACGACCTTGACCCACTTCGGGACTTAGAAAATCCTCGTATTGTAATATATCCCCCCCCCCCTTTGACGTAACATCCCCCCTTCCGCTTTGGTGACGTCACTTTGCCTTTATAAGCGGGAGCAGTCCGCAGTCTCGTCGCAGTAGCTTGCCGCCCGCTGTTTGGGTATACGTCCCAGTGGGTTGCACTCTGCTGCAGCGTAGGTCTGTTAAGTGTGCGTTGGGCCCGACGCGCAATTAAGAGATCCGCGCCCTTGCATGTTTAGTTAGTTTGTTAAGCATGTTAGATAACGCTTGTAGTTTGCTGCTAGGTAATGTAGTTAGTCTAATATATGTTAATGTTTGGTATCGGTTTGAAGTGTCTTATTTACTAATGAAATATGTACTCCCGGCCCTACAGGTCCCTCAACAACCTTGGTCAAAACTTGGGTTCGCAGCAGCCTGACGCCGGGTGTTTGGGTCTACGTCCCACCGGGTTTCAGTGATACTGTTGACCTTTGCAAAACCGACCTTGGCTGTTCTTGTAAAAGTAACGTTAACTGATTAATTTTTGTTTACATAGTTGCTGGCAAAGTCTTTATTTTCAAAGTAATGTATCTTGCTTCTCATCCTTTTCCTAACCCCTCTAAGGTATGGCGCGCAAACCGACCTTGTGTCAATACGGCGCGTAAACCGGTTGACATTACCCATCTTAGCCTGAGAAAACCTTGTAAAATATAAAGTCAGTCTCTTGTTTAAAATCAGTCTCTTGTTTGTTGTCTTTTGTCCCCTTCCCAAATACAGAGCGGGGAATAGAGCAGTATGTTATGCTCTATTCCCCGCTTTGGCTTCATGTTCAGATGACCTTGGGACTTAGAAAATTCACGTACAAAGCGGGGAATAGATCGGTTTGTGGTCCAAGTGAGAATCACTTACTGCTCTATTTCCCGTTTTAATAATATGATCAAACGACCTTGACCCACTTCGGGACTTAGAAAATCCCCGTATTGTAATATATATTTACTCGTTACAACATTATTACCCCCACCGTATAACACTTGCACTCCCCACCACTATCAGTATGTATAAAAGAGGGTCCCCCAGCACTAGTAAAATCATTCTTCCTCTTGTGCTGTTATACCTCACACCATGGCACACATTAGGAAGCAGACACAACCTCTCAAATTGAAACCTTCTGCTTCGTCTTCGCTCGCCTCTACCACTCCGTCTTCTGCGGTTCCATCCATCCTTCGGACAGCCCTGATGTTAGCTAACATCGTCCCGGAGAACTGTCCACCACTACCTGCTGCGTCAACGACTTACACAAGTCCTTCACCTCTTCCGTCAACTTCTCGTGCTGTTTCTCCAAGTCCTTTGTCAACGTCTCGTGCTGTTTCTCCAAGTCCTTCTACATCTTCAAGTTGTTCTACATGTTCATCAAAGTCTTCCAAATCGTCTGCTTCTTCATCCTCATCAACATCAAGTTCGAGACCAAGCCAACCAGCCACCCAATCATCTTCTCCAACCAGACCTTCAGTAATCTGCACATATACTTCATCTCCTTCAGAGAAATTTAAACAACTTAAATCTGTACAAAGGATGTGCATGCTTCCTGCACAACAATGTAATTATATATTCAAAAAAGGTGCTAAGAAAGGTGAACGCTGTGTTAAACGTTGTATTTTAAATGAAGAAACGTGCAGTCTTCATTTAAAATTAAACCATGGCGCATCTCCTTCTTCACCACGTGCAACAGTGGTGCCAATTAAAATTCGAATTAACAGGCTTTGTAAAAACAAACGCTACTTCTTTGTTAAAATAAAGGACTTTGCAAAGGTGTTGGTTCAATGTGAAGGTAAACTGTACTATGTAGAGTTACCTAGAGCCATGGACCTCCACGTCAAAAAACCTACCCACAAGGACTATTTAATTCGAAATGATACAGGTATCACTGTGTGGAAATCATTAAAATAATAATATAAATAAAAAGACCAAAAGTTTATTCCAAATTAAATAAAGCATTTTTTCCAAATTAAAAAAAAAGTGTGGACAACCTATTTACAATTTGTAGCATATGCTGCAGAGTGTAAATAAGTTGTCCACACTTTTTTTGCAATGTTACAACGACCTTGACCTAGATAACGGACTTGGATAATTTACACTAAGTCAAAGATAAACTTAAAAGGAAAAAGGAGAAATATTATACTAAAGTCATTATTCAACAGTAAAGAGGGGAGGGGGTAAGCGGGTATTTAAGCGAGCGATTCGGAATATAATTATTAGTTGTATCATCATGAGCGTCAACAGCAACACATGGGGAAAGGAAATTAACGAAGAGGAGTTGTACGCAATTGCTGAGGCTGCAGAAATGACTGAAGTTTTTAAGATTAATAAGGTTGCGGATAATGATGCTCAGTCACATCCGCAACAAACTACATCATCGATGCAGTCTACAACGCAGCAACCAAGACCCTATCATGTTATCCTGGAGGAGTATAATGAGGCAATGAGGTACGCCTTTACAAAGTGGTGTGCACAACCGCGTTCTCCTGAACAATGGGAGGAGCACGATGCAGACTTTCGCCTGGTTGGAGACTTAGAACTTGAGCTTCAAAGAGCAAAGGTTGCTCAATAGTGAGAAGATTTATTGTTTACTTTAGAATACAGAGCGGGGAATAGATCAGTTTGCGGTCCAAGTGAGAACCACTTACTGCTCTATTCCCCGTTTTGGCAATTTGTTCAGATGACCTTGGGACTTAGACAATTTTCGTTTGGTAAAAAACAACATTGAAATATATATATATTTCTTACAAAAATATCTCCTCCCTAAAACTTTCACCCCCCCCCCTTATATATGTGGGGGTAAACATATATAAGGCGTACAGCTTTAGAGTATAGTTATTCAGCTATGAATAGCCCAGCAGAGTTGATGCAGCCTACAACATCGACGCAGCCTACAACATCGATGCAGCCTACAACAAATAACAAGGAAAAGAATGATGAGGCAAGAAGAAGAAATGCTAGAGAAAGAGGAAGGATTAAAAAAATAAATCAAACATATAAGTTATTACAATCAAAATTACCGTTTATGGATAAAAAAAGTTCAAGGCATGCCATTTTGATACAGGCGATAAAATACATTAATGCGTTAGAAACGTTGTTAGAAGGTGCATCACTTCAACAAGATCTTCCTGAAGACCTTCTAGCATTCGTAATTGACTAAAGATGTTTTGGAAATACTGAACGGGGGGAAACAGAACGGGGAATAGATCAGTTTGCGGTCAAAGTGAGAATCGCTTACTGCTCTATTCCCCGTTCTGGTAATAAGTTAAAACGACCTTGACCTACTTACAGGACTTAAACATCCTTGTTTCATAAACATTGTTACATATATTTGATACAATAATACCCATTTCTTATCACTAGTTACCCCCACCACTTAAATCGGGGAATATAAAAAGAGATTTCTCATCAGTGCTTATCTCATTCTGCTACTTGTGTTAGCACTAGAATATATAGCAGCTATGTCACCAAAGGATAATATATTTCCTTCTGCAAAATCAATCGTAGGAATTATAAAACATATTGTGATTGAAAGTGAGGATTAAAATGAAGACGAATTGGAAGATTTTGAATTATTAAGTGATATGGATGCAATGGAAGATTTTGAATTATTAAGTGATATAAACAGTGATGATCTTGAAGCAGGATATATGGAACAAATTGAACCGTTAAGTGACGGGGAATCTGAAACCTATAGAATCTATCAGCATCTTCTCTGTTCTGAAGAAATACATGATGAAACTCCAACCACTAGTAGTAGTAGTTTGGATGGGTTATTTTTAGATAGTGCACGAGGGGTATATCATATTCGTCGACGACTATTTCTTTCCGATGCTTCTGATACAACTGATTCCGATTCATCAAATAAGTCTGATTAAGTGTTGTCTTTTTCTTGTCAACTGACAAACTTTAAATACAGAGCGGGGAATAGATCA
The DNA here is from genome assembly GCA_963675035.1 of Allygus modestus. Taxonomy (NCBI): domain Eukaryota; kingdom Metazoa; phylum Arthropoda; class Insecta; order Hemiptera; family Cicadellidae; genus Allygus; species Allygus modestus. Next base: position 87,957,268 of record OY776112.1, on the reverse strand, counting down.
GTTTGTAGTCAAAGTGAGAACTACTTACTGCTCTATTCCCCGTTTTGGTAATATCGTTGTATAACCTTGACCCAGTTACAAGACAGAAAATATTTACCATCTTTCAATTTTTTTTTTTTTTTTTTGCTTTTTTTTTTTTTGTTTAGAAAAAGTGGGGGTAACTTATAAATTTAATGGTGGGGGAACGTCTATTTAATGTCGATGCAACAGTGTATATTTATCATATCGGCATGATGAACCCACCAGGAAACTCCGTTTGCTACAGCTTTCCCCTCATCGATATCGATGATGTGATAAAACTTACATCAATAACAAAACGGTTTGAACTCGAAAGGCGACTCATAAAAGTCGACGTAATTCCACAAGATCTTCGTTCGGCAATGTTGACCATCGAATATGTTAAAGATGAATCTACAACTGAAGATCCCTATTGTTTTATGAAATTTTTAGTTGATCGAGATGCAATGTGTACAATCCGACTTCACATCCGAGTTTAAAATCTATCAAATGTTCCTGTTGGAGAAAATTGTCTTAGTTAAATACAGAGCGGGGAATAGATCAGTTTATGGTTTGATATGAAATCATTTACTGCTCTATTCCCCGTTTTGGCAAATATGTTCAATGACCTTGACCTAAATACAGAACTTTGTACCCTTCAGCTACAATAGTAAATATAAAATGCAAAAAAATAGTAAACTTAACGTAATACGTACCCCCACCACTTTTGCTAGGGTATAAATAGAGGGGTATTTGCAGTGTTTTTCATTATTGCTTTGACCCTTGCGGAGATCGCACCTACATTATGCATCGCTGCGATATTTGCAAGTCTTCATTTAAGGATGAATTTCTTTTAATGATTCATAAAGAATTAAAACATAACAACAACCAAGATGAAAAGTATGAAGAAGAAGAATTGAAAGAAATAGATCGAATGTTAGCTCAACACCAACATTCCAGACCAAGTGTTATTCAATATGCATCATCAACATCGACTTCTACGCCTGCTATGTCTACACTTCACCGTCCTTCAACATCAACACCATCAACATCGACTTCAACGCCTGCTATGTCTACACTTCACCGACCTTCAACATCAACAGCTGTAGATGTGGAACTACACGCTCAAGCACTACCCGGTAAGGTAGTAACACATTTTAAAATTGACAACGTAAAATTACAACTTGAAAACTTTCTACATAACGCCAAAGAATTAGTAACCAAAACACTAAAGAATGAACAAAAAAGATTAAATTTTATCAAGTTTGGACTGTTGCTAGATGCTATATTCACTAACATACAAAACGAAACATCACCAAGAGGTTTTATGACAAAAAACCGAACCATCATGGCTGCGTCAGATATTGAAAAGATTGTAACAGAATGTTTTGAGGAACTTTTGACAAAAATACAAGAGCATGAAGGAAGAGGATCTGGATGGACTTTATTAAGTATAACAAGTCTGGATGTTAGAGTTCATAAACACGGTTATGGAATGAGAGGAAGTAGTTACATTCCTCTTCCGAAAAAAGTAAGTGATACCAAATCCTGTATTAATGTGCAAAATGAAGATAACGAATGTTTTAAATATGCTATGTTGGTAAAATATGTAAACAAAGACCACCAAAAAAGACCAAGTCAAAAATATGAAGAAGTTCAACATAAGTATAATTTCCAGGGAATGACTTACCCTGTTGCAATTACTGATATATCAAAATTTGAAAAGCAAAATCCGTCGGCTTCAGTCAACATATTTGGTTTGGATTCGTCAAATAATGTGTATCCCTTGCGCATAACATCGAATGAGCGCAACAATCATACTGACCTGTTATTAATCAATAAAGGAGAGATATCCCATTACGTGTATATAAAAGATTTTGAAGGGCTTGTATGTAAACAGTTAACAAAACATAAAAGTAAAATCACAACATGTAAGAGATGCTTTTGCCACGTGAGCAAACCATTAAGAAGAGGAGGTTCAGAATGGCTATTAGAACATCAAAGGTTATGTAGTGGGAATTATGAGGTTAGAATTAAATTACCTCATCCTAGCAGAGCATACGTACAATTTGACAAAGTAAATCAACAATACCCTATTCCATTTGTTGTGTACGCGGATTTCGAAGCATCTTTACTTCCAATTGAACAACAAGAAGAGGATATTACAAAAAGAAGCAAATATCAAAAACACGCACCAAACAGTTACTGTATACTAACAAAATCCACGCTGTCTGAAGAACATCTTCAAGAATTTGGACTATCATCTGCTCCGAAGATTTATCGCGGTGAACAAGCAGCGAAACACTTTGTAGACGATTTGTATTATATTGCCTCTAAGGTGGAAGAACTCTACAAAATGAAAATACCGATGCTGCCTATGGAAGAACATCAACTTCAACATCACAATCTGGCAACAACATGTTATCTGTGTAATAACATATTTACACCAGATAACGTTAAAGTTCGTGATCACGACCATCTTACAGGAGTCTACAGAGGTGCAGCCTGTAACGCTTGCAATTTGAATTACAAACTTCCATCTTTTATACCCGTTGTTCTACATAACCTTAGTGGATATGACTCTCACTTTATAATTCCCGAATTGGGAAGAGATGATGGGGCGATAGATGTTTTGGCAACAACAATGGAAAAATTTATAAGCTTCTCTAAAAAGGTTGGCAAAATAAAACTTAGGTTTATTGATTCGTTTAAATTTATGCCTTCTAGCCTAATGAAATTAACTGAGAATTTAAAAAGAGAAGATCTGATAGAAACAAGCAAAATTGTAGCCAGTAATAAAATGGATCTGGTTCTTCGAAAAGGGGTCTTCCCCTACGATTACATCGATGGACTGCATAGATTTAATGAAACATCACTTCCTCCACCAGAACAATTTAACAACAAACTTAATGATTCGGAAATTTCACTTGAAGATTATCAACATGCATGTCGAGTATGGAACGAGTTGGATATGAAGACCTTAGGAGAATACTCAGACTTTTATGTAAAACTTGACGTGACTCTTCTCTGCGATGTTATGGAAGAATTCCGAAGAACCTGTTTTGCAGCATACGGTTTGGACCCTCTACATTCGTATACATCTCCAGGACTAGCTTGGCAAGCAATGTTGAAAGAAACAAAATGCAAACTCCAGCTGTTAACAGATATAGATATGGTTTTAATGGTTGAGTCGGGTGTTAGAGGTGGATTAACTCAAAGCGTGACAAGACATGTTAAAGCCAACAACAAATATCTACCAGACCATGATCAAGAGAAACCTTCAACGTACTTGGGATATTTCGACGCAAATAATCTGTATGGATGGGCCATGTCGAACCCACTTCCATTTGACAACTTTAAATGGGTTGATCCCGATTGTATTGGGGATATATCACAAATTCCAAAACATGGAGATACCGGATATATTTTGGATTGCGACTTTGAATATCCAGAACATTTACACGATCTTCATTATGACCTTCCACTCCTTGCAAGAACAGAAATTTCACCAACTGGAAAACACCCAAAATTAATGATGACCCTTAACAATAAACAACGATACGTAGCTCACTATTGCGTTGTTCAACAAGCTATCGAATTAGGTTTACGTCTTACTAAAATTAATAGAGCCGTGGAATTTTCCCAATCGTGCTGGTTGAAACCGTACATAGACTCGAACACTACCAGAAGAGCAGCCGCTACATCAGCCTTTCAAAAAGACTTTTTTAAATTAATGAACAATGCGATATTCGGTAAAACATTAGAAAACAAAAGAAGACATAAAAACGTTAAACTTGTTACAGATCCGAACAAACTACAGAAACTCGTACAACAGCCTAACTTTAATACATCTATAATTATTAATGAAAATCTTGTAGCTGTATCTATGAAGAAAACAAGTGTGAAGATGGATCGTCCTTTGTATATAGGAATGTCAATCCTGGATATCTCCAAGACTCATATGTACGATTTTCATTACAAAAAGATGGTCACCTTTTATGGACGGGAAAACATCGGCATCTCCTACATGGATACAGACGCTTTTATATATTGGATAATTACTAACGATATGTATGAAGATCTTCGGACATTTGATTACAAAAACGACTTTGACTTTTCCGACTATCCAAAAGATCATCCAAACTACGACAATGACAGAAACAAAAAAGTGCTTGGCAAATTTAAAGATGAAGCCAATGGTGTTATACTTCAAGAAATTGTTGCACTAATGTCAAAATTATATTCTTTACAACTAAATGAAAACCAAGTCATTAAGAAAGCTAAAGGAGTAAAAAGTTTGTATTTAAAGAAGAATGTGCATTTTAATCACTATAAGAAATGTTTATTTGAAGATCAAGATATAATAGCAAAATTTAACACAATCAGAAGTTTCAACCATCAGCTGTACAGCGTGACTGAAGTAAAAAAAGCTCTTTCTTCAAATGATGATAAACGACACATCCTTGCAGACAATATCCACACTCTACCATTCGGCCACTATTCCCTCAACCCTATTGACGAGTAACCCTTTCATCGTCCTACATCCCTTTTCCTTTTCCTTTCCGTATAAAAGGGGGAACACAGCAGTATTTTGCTGTGTTCCCCCTTTTATACATTAGTTTGGAATGACCTTGGCCTATATGAGCAGATTTATACAAAAGAATATTTAATACCATATCAGCTGTCTTCGTGAAACCATCATGTCAGACCTGAAGGAGAAGATTATTAATGAACTACACAAACCTGCAAGAATAAAGTTTCCAAGAAGAAATACTGTTATAAAAGGGATAAATGATCTATATCAAGCGGATTTAATTGAAATGCGACCGCAGAGCAGAATAAACAAAGGATTTAAATATATACTCACAATTATTAATTGTTTTACAAAAGTTGCAGACGCTTTGCCTCTAAAGGACAAGACTGGTAAAAGCGTAACAGAAGCCATGGAAATAGCCATAAAAAGAGATAAAAACAAAATTAAACATTTACAAACTGATGATGGAACAGAATACTTTAATACAAACTTTGCACAGTTAATGAATAAATATAAAATAAATCATTATTCTACAAATTCAGAGAAAAAAGCAGCTATTGTAGAAAGATTCAATAGAACCTTAAAAGGAGCACTCTATAAACAATTTTCAAAAAGAGGTTCTTACGTATGGTATGATGTTTTACCACAATTAATAAATGATTATAACAACAGGTTTCATAGAACTATTGGTATGAAACCTAACAAAGTAAATAGAAGAAATGCAAAAGATGTATTAAAACGCATAAAGAAAAATACAAAGCCTAAAGTAGAAAAAATGCAGCCAAGAAAATTTAATGTAAGTGATAAAGTACGGATTAGTAAATATAAGGGAGTGTTTACCAAGAAATACCTTCCCAATTGGACGAATGAAGTTTTTACAGTGTATAAAGTGCAACCGACTGTACCTGAAACGTATATCTTAAAAGATAACAAAGGAGATTTGTTGCAAGGTGCATTTTATGGACATGAAATGTTAAAGTCAACAGTAGGTGATGTATATCTTGTTGAAAAAGTGTTACAAAGAAAAAAGGACGCAGTTAAAGTGCGGTGGTTAGGGTTTAACAAAACTGAGGATTCATGGATACCTATAAAGGACTTGGTGTAATGCAAGCAACTCATTTCATCGTTAACCTTTGAGCAGGATGGAGATTATTCACCATAAAGATCGATTCAATATTAATAACATAGATGATTTAACTGTGGATAACGTTAATATCAACAATGGTAAACACGGTAGTTTATTTCCAAACACTGTTCGATGTATAGTAAGTGGCCCCTCAAACTGTGGAAAGACCAATGTTGTCTTTAATTTGATCACTAATCCGCAGGGATTAAGGTTTAATAACCTATATATTTTTTCAAAGTCCCTACAACAACCAAAGTATCAATTGCTGGATAAAATCCTATCTGATGTGTCCGATGTTAATTTTTACAAATTTAACGCTAGTGATAGCATTATGCAACCAAACGAAGCGAAACCGTATTCTGTATTTATATTTGACGATGTATCTTGTGAAAATCAGGATACTATTAGAAACTACTTTGCCATGGGAAGACATAATAACATCGATAGCATATATATAGGACAAACTTATAGCAAAATCCCAAAACAACTTATCAGAGATAATGCAAATGTTTTAATTGTATTTAAACAAGATGATACTAACCTAAAACATATATATAACGATCATGTAAATGCTGATATGGCATTTGAAAAGTTTAAAGAGCTTTGCGGAAAAGCATGGGCGGAAAAGTATGGATTTCTGGTTATTATGAAAGATCAAGCTATAAAAGACGGCCGTTATAGAATAGGTTTTGATAAATTTGTTTTACTACACTGATTAGCGGTATTACTGTACAAGTCGTCAAGGTGTGAAGATGGTTAACCAGGAAAAGCTACTAAAAGAAATAAAATCACTTAGTGATTCTATTAGACAAAAAAACCGAGCTTTAAAATCAGGTATAAATGAAAGAGAGCAATTTTTAGAAACAACATTTAAACCTGTTACTGAACCTTTAAAGCGATTAGCACAAAATATGGAAAAACCTTCAATTCGCTTCGAAGGAGACAAAATGCTACCAATTTCCAAATATGAAGAAGAATTTCAGAATGATGAAAGTTTTGACCAGTTACAAACATCTGAAGAAAGCGACGAGTATGAAGAAAGCGGAGATATAGGAGATTTAAGGGAAAAGAACATTGCAGGAGATACAAGTACAGAAGATACAAGTGCGGAAGATACAAGAGCAGAAGAAGAGGATATCAACCCATCCAACTTAAGCAAATTAGGCACAGATATTATGTTTAAAGGAACACTTGGAAGAAAATATACATTAAAAATGTTACATGGCACACATGCTAATCGAAATTATCATACATATGGAGCTAGAATAGAGGATAAAGGATTAATGATTGGAGATAGAAAGTTAGATATAAACGAAAATGATGATATAGTTATTGGTGATAAGAAATATAAAGGTACAACAGGTTTGTTTGAACTCATCTTTAAAAATAATCCTGGTAAATATACTAAAAAGGATTTACAATTGTTTAAAAATATACTAGAGTATACAAATGCACATAGAAAAAAATATTCCAAAGACCTACCTATTTATAGAAACAGGTCAATAAAATACACAAACATTATATCTAGTCTTTTCCCCTCGAAATCAAATAAAGCTCCAATTAAAAGAAGAGCTTTATCTTCTGCTGAATTAAATGTTTTGCATAAAAAAAGAAAAACAACTGATCCTACTACATCTGGAAGGGGATTATTAAAAAATTTGTATAAAACCAATATAATATATTACAACGATATAAATAAGTTAGTTGATCGAATGAGGTTATTACATGAAGCTATGGAAGCCGGGCACACTGGTTTAGAAAACGAATGGGTAGCTTTGGTTGATGAACTGCGAAAACGAGAAATAATTGTTCAGTAGACGTATATATAGTAAGAACCTAAACGATAGCGATTCAGTTACATCATGAGTGTGGACAAGTTTGGACGGTATTCCGAGTTTGGAGTAAAATCTGGATATAGTGAAAAAAGAGCTGGGTTTCCGTTAACACCTGATGGTAATTATAATTTTGAAGGAAAAGTAATTCAAAATGTTGGTGATCCGCTTTTGTCTTCTGATGCGGTTACGGTACAATACATGGATAAAAGAACCCCGATTGTACACGAAGACCATTGGGGGTTTTCCGGTAAAAGGTTAAGCAATATAAAACATCCCATTTATGATGGTGAAGCAGTAAATTTAGCGACTTTAAAATTGTTAACGATTTACAAAAAGAATGAAACTGATACAAGCTATGATGTAAAAAAATTAAAATTGTCAAATGTAGGTGATTGTGAGCAGGATGGAGACGCTGTAAATAAGAAAATATTTGATATAGTACACAAGAAATGGACTACAGAATATGAAAAACATATGGAAAGGTTTGGTGCAGCTTTATTTAATTATATCCATCGGGCTTCAGGAAGAGCTGTAGCTTCAGATGTTGACAGCCACAATTATTTAGACTGGAAAAAGATACACAATCCAGAAAAACCTAATCAATTAGATAAACCGTCTGAGCCTTCTAAAGTCAAGACATTAGGAAAGGGGGATAAAGTGAATGTGATTAATGAACCAACAGAAAACGATGAAGATTACATAAGAGAAAAAAGAATTTAAATACCCATGATAAGGGATAAAGCATCAGTCATATTCGAGAGATGATACAGAGAGGATGATGGAATCCAATATTACTGCGTGGAGTTTAATATCTCAAGAGCCGAGATTTCCCCAAGGAGTGCTGACAGATGGTTTTGTTCAACGGTTTGATAGATATATGGATTGGGAACAACTTTCCATACACTACCTCTTCACAATGACTATGTTAAGAATTTATTTTCACAGAGTTAACTGGATTCATATTTTACAAAGACAACAGTTTTCAGAAGACTTCCTTGTAGAGATGACATCAAATTTTAATAACTGTTGGGAAGTAATAAGTAAATATCAAAATCTCTCTGAAAATTACATTGACAATTTTAAAGATAAACTAGACTGGAATGTGTTATTTAATTATCAACGATTAAGTGGCAAGTTTCTAAGGGAACATGACAACTATTTAGATTTTATTCATTTTACCGAAAACAACGATACCATCACCAGCGGAGAAACATTTGAAACATCTTCAATTACACCTTATTTCTATTTTTACTACTTTTATTTATTATGTCTACATTTAATTAATTAATCCATTTCTATATAATAAATGGATTTTAAACAGTATATATAATACAAGAAGCCAAGACTAATATTACATTCATTGTAAAACATTTATAGAGTGCACCTACTGATTGTAAGTTTGGCTATAAATAGTCATGCCGAGGGCTAAACGCATCAGTCATAATCGAGAGAGATTACAGAGAGGAAGGGGAATAGCATCAACAGCATTTTCTCTATTAAGTAAACCGGTTGGAGCTATAGTTAACAAGGCGATTGATTTATTACCTGTGGAATTACATTTACCTGGAGGATATCAATATTGTGGTCCTGGAACCAAATTAGAGAAACGGCTTGCTAGAGGAGATCCTGGAATAAATAAGCTTGATCAGGCCTGTAAACAGCACGATATAGCGTATTCCAAATTTGGTGATACAAAAAATAGATCAATAGCGGATAGAGCACTTTCTGAGAAAGCTTGGCAAAGAGTAAAATCTAGTGACGCGAGTATTGGTGAAAAAGCAGCGTCTTTAGCAGTAACAGCAGCAATGAAAGCAAAAACTACGTTTGGAGGAGGAAAGAGAAGAAGGCGTGGGAAAAGACCCGCTAAGAAACAAGGAGGTAATATCAGAAGAAAACGTCGATCTACTAGTGGTAAAGGTAAAAAGAAACCAACAATATGGTCAATGATAAAAAAGGGAGGAGGACTATACCTAAGACCGTATCGTGTGTATTAAATAAGAAAGAGCAATTAATAATTAAAAACAAAGAATTAACCAATGAAGAACTGATTACATATGCTTCTTGTTTGAAAATCCCATTTTTTAGAGGAGTATTTATGAAAGATGAATTACCGGTTAAAATGTGGAAAAATGAGACTGGTATAGTAAATTTGGATAATAGTGAAGGATTAGGCACTCATTGGGTGTGTTACAAGAAACTTGGTGAAACGATTTATTATTTCGACAGTTTTGGAAACCTTCCACCACCGAAAGAACTTCAACAATACTTTCGTGCGGCAGAAAATGTTTTTTACAATTATACAAGAAAACAACCTGATGATACATCCATTTGCGGTCATTTATGTTTAGACTTTTTAGCTAAAAGTGTTAGTCAACTTTAAGATGTCTTCGTATACAGTGTCATTAACCGGTAACTCATGTACTTTGCGCAGTATTCTGTTTCCAGCGCTACGTTTGCAAAAAGGAAGACTATGGGAAGCCGCATTATTGGATTTAACAACATATAACTCTATTCCAAACGTTAGTGAAGGAGTTAATAACAAAATACATTATTACAAGACAAAAGATAATAAAGGAAAATATTCAGCTTTGGAAGAATTCAGTTTACCAACAGGAGCTTATGAAATTGATAATATAAATGAAGTTATACAAAAACATATGGGAAAAGAAAATATAACGATAAAAGGCAATAACAATACAATGAAAGCCGAAATTACTTCTAAGTATTATATTGATTTTGGCCAAGAACGTTCAATTGGTAGTTTATTGGGGTTTTCTAAGGAAACAAAGGTATTAGAACCTAATACAACTCATTCTGGGAATAGAACTGTGACGATCATCAAAGTAAACAGCATAGACATTACATGTAACATTATACAAGGATCCTACAGAGATGGAGAAAATCGGCATATATTACACACATTCTACCCATCAGTCGCACCGGGTTTCAAGATAGTAGAAAAGCCTCAAAACCTTGTGTACCTACCGTTAAACACCAGTTTCATTTCAGACATCGTGCTGAACATAGTGGATCAAGACGGAAACCTTATTGACTTTCGAGGAGAAGCTATTACTGTAAGAATACATATAAAATCATCCGCTTAGATAATGGGGTTATCATTTAAAAAGAGAGAGCCAACCAGCAAAGAGGTCAGTAGCTCATCAGCTGTAGAAGGATTAACAAGTGACAACATTCGTTTTCTAGAAGAAATTGGATTAAAGGTCATTAACAATGGATATACTGGATATAGCGCAGGGCCCAACATTCGACGAGACCTTATGGGAAAAGGAATATCACACGCACAACCCTTACGCTTCGTCCAAATTAAACAATAACGATGAAATTAGGATTCCTATACAACAACAAGACATTTATACTCTTCCATGCGAAAGTTATTTATATATTGAAGGAAAAGTAACAAAAGCTGACGGTACTGTTGGAACCACTGTTCCGTTCATAAATAATCCTATGGCATTTTTGTTTGACGAGATTAGATATGAAATTTCAGGAGTTACAGTCGATTCAACAAAAAAGGTTGGAATTTCCAGTACATTAAAAGGATTAGCGTCTTTAACACCAAATGAGAAGAATCTGTTAGCTGTTGCAGGATGGGTTGCACCAGACAAAAGTATAATTACTCCTGACGCTTCGGGAAACTTTGATTTTTACGTACCTTTAAGATTACTTTTAGGATTTGCTGAAGATTACAGAAGAATAATAATAAATGTAAAACAAGAACTAGTTTTATTAAGGTCATCAAACGATAATGATATTATTAAAGCATCTGCTGGAACAACTGAAGCCAATTTAGACTGGAAACTAACATTAGACAAGATTGTTTGGAGAGTACCACATGTGCGACTAAATGATGAACACAGGATTACATTATTAAGAAAGTTAAAATCAGATCGAGACATTGTAATGCCATTCAGAAGCTGGGAGTTTCATGAATACCCCGTTTTACCTTCAACACAACGGCATACATGGACTGTAAAAACTTCTACTCATTTGGAAAAAGCGAGATATGTAATCTTTGGATTACAAACAAAGAAAAAAAGTATATTAACTGAAAATGCTGGTGAATTTGACCATTGTAAATTAACAAACTGTAAAGTGTTCCTGAATTCACAATTCTTTCCCTACGACAACTTTAATATCTCTTTTGATAAAAAAAGGTACAGTGTTTTATACGATATGTACGCTAGGTTCCAAAATTCATATTACGGCAAAACAAACACACCTCTACTATCTCCCGTACAGTTTGAATCGAAAGCTCCGATTGTTGTAATTGATTGCTCCAAACAAAACGAATCTGTAAAATCGTCTAGTGTTGATATAAAGATAGAAATGGAATTTCAAGAAAACGTACCTGCAAATACATCTGCGTATTGTTTAATTTTGCACGATAAAATTGTTACATACACACCGTTGACTGGTATCGTAAAGACGGTATTGTAAAACGTTGTACCACCACCGGCACCGCCACTGTCGCTAACCTATAAATAGCGGAGCAACAATGCAGGTCTTCAGTTGATCGTCTATCGTCGCATGGGCAACATCTTCTACAAAATGAGTTCTCCATCTGTTGTACAAGGTGATGCAGAAATAGCACCGTTATTGGAACGTGATAATACCAGCGAAGCAGAAATTATCAAGGAAATAACTGCATTTTTAAAGTTTGGTAAAAGAGATAGAGAGGAGGAAAGTAATGCAGACCCATCAAAGGTAGTACCAAAAAGGAAGAAGAAAGTTGAAGAAAATATTCCTCCTCACATTTTAACTGAAGTGTTTTTGCGAATCTTTTACCCCATCTCAGCATGCATCAGTAAAAGTGTATCAGTTGGATTGATAAAGTCATTGGATTATTCCCCTACAGTAATTCTACACCATGGAACAAAAAAGGTTTTATTTTCGCAAAATGCTTGGGAGTCATTTTTGAAACATGTACATTTAATAGAATGTTATTTAACTAACAGTTTGTGTGGAAGAAAAACACATATTCGACTTTTGGATTGTGACAATGAAATCGATATTGTTAAACATCGCGGACAACTACAAGTGCGAATTAGAGACTTGACTCAACATGAAAATAAGATTCTACTGTCACGTGAAGAATTCTACGTTTTAAACTACGCAACAGAACCTATTACAAGGTACATGAGACAGTTGGTATTTGCAAGCGCTATTATTAAAGAATATTTGGTCGATACTTTGGAAAAACAACCTGATAGCACCATCGTGTACGGACCTGTGGATACATCTATTTTTAATAGAATACCTCATGAAGTTTGCATGTGGAGAAAGTTAAAGGATTTTGAACCACTTGTAGAAATCGCTACAGAAGCTACAGAAGAAACAACAGAGGAAGAAGAAACGGAGAAAAAAGAAGATGAAGAAAACGAAACACGAGAAGAGGAAGTTAAAAAAGACTAAAGTTTAACTTAGTAAAGAAGAACACACGTGGGGTAGGCCTATTGGGGACGGTGCCCACGTTAAATATACACCAACGCGCCTGCAACTGTACGGCCTGGTATTTAACCTACCGTGGTGTGGAAAACAGTTTAGTTGATCGTTAGGTGTCATGATGAGCGGAGGGGATGAAGAAGTGAGTGTAAAGCCTTGTGTAATAGAATTTCAAGCATTTCGAAATAATGATGATAGGTTTATTATCAAGGAATTAGTAATTTTAGACTTGCTTACATTTGTAGTTTACCCATTCACGTTTGAAGCTCCTTTTTCTTTTAACAACCTTAACGCCAAAGCAAAAAGTACAAACAAATGGATAACAAACTACTTTCATCACATACATTGGTATGAAGGATTTATAAGCTACAGTAATCTGCACAGTATTATGTTTAACTTTTGCAAACAATATTCACATATATACACAAGAGGATTAGAAAAAAGGAACTGGATACAAAAGTACACGCACGGTGATGTTTTCGATATAACTATCGGTAAGGACTTTAACATTAATCTCGGTAATATTTGTGTTGCTGCAAAAGATCCTAAACACGGACAATCAAACTGCGCATTGCACAACGCATATCGTTTGGCTGCTTACTTGGAACAAACGCAGAAATGTGGTGGGGGTAGCAAAGAACCGGAATGTGGTGGGGGTAGCGGGGCCTATAAATACGAGGATCCAACACCGCTCCGGCACGAGTATTATTCGAGACTCCGAAGAGGCAACATCACAGAAGACATCGCAACCACCACTGACGAAGATGGCATCACAACAGTTTCTACAAACACTGGTTGATCAATTCAACACTTATTCAAAATCCGACCTTCTGCTAACTAAAAAGTGTTCAGAATTAAAAGAACAAAAACACTACATTATTCATAACATCAAGAAAGTGGAAACCACACATGGAGAAGCAATTCTAGTTTCATTGAGCGAAGCACCTTTAACTTCAGGAGATGAGCCGAAGTTTCAAGTATTTCTTCCAAAACGATTTGTTCAACTGCTACAGAATGAAGATTTGCGAGATATTCAACCGGGGACGTTGTATTTGGTATCACACGGTGTAAGCGGCAACAACTCAACGGAACTCACTCTGCACATCATGCATCCTTGTACATAATGTCTCTGTTTGTATTTCTCTGTTTGTATTTTATTGTTTGTATTTCTAGTCATCAATGTTAAACTTAAGTTTATTGTATTGTAAAATGTTTGTTTAATAAAGAAAAGAAAAATAAAAAAAATATGAAAAAATATGAAAAAAAAAATAAAGAAAACAGCAACACAGCAGTATATTATTTTATATACTGCTGTGTTGCTTTTTTTTTAAAATTCGAATGGGTGACCTTGAACTTTCATTCAGGGTTAACCTATGAAGAGGTATAAAAGAGAGGGAGCAGTGAAGTTAGTCTCAGTCTTGTCTAACACACGCTGCAGCTAACATGTCGGTGCCACCTATGAACAATTTATTTTTCGATAACAATTTGAAGACATATTGTTGCGAGTTACAATGTTTTAAAATACCAGGCGATCAAGTTGACGGGAAAGCTTGTCGTAAGTGCAAGTGTTTTAGCTATTGCATATGTAGATGTAAAACGTATCAAATGAACCGACAAGATAAAATACAAGAATTACGCCGAAGGATTGCATTACTGTGGCGGCGAATGTAGTAGCAACCATCTGCCTCGCACCAGCTGCCACCTGCCGCCTGCCATCTGCCGCCCGCCATCTGCTCCGCCCCACCACACTTTTACCCCCACCATTTTGTTTGATACCAAAACGCTAGCTAGCGAATAGTCAGTACACCTCCGGCTCTCGACTGGTGAACATCGAGTGCTCTTCACAAACGTAAAACATTATATTAAAATGTCCATTAAAATTAGGTGTATTCATTATGACTCTATTCATCTTGCGACTTACCAAGACCTCGAGGTGTTTAGTGAAGAGCTAAGACTTCTTATTGCGTCCGGTTACGATTTATCTTTGGAACTTTACGCATCAAAAAACAACATGGACTCTGCGCAGGGATCGAAGTATCTACCGTCTTTCTTCAGAAAGCGAAGTGATGGCCGCAACTCGTCCGGATCAACAACATCGATGACAACCAACAACGGGGAACTATTGTAAACATGAATTATTGTAAACATAACTTATTGTAAATAAAATAAAGTAATATTTGTAATTGTACTACCTCGCACTCGTATCATTCGATTGCTTCATTCGATTGTTTCATTCGATATTTATTATCGATTAACTATCGAATCACAATCGTTTTACGAGTGCGAGGTAGATTTTTTTAAAAAAACCTCACCGTGACCTTGAACTTTGAACTTTTACTCATTTCGTCACAAAACCGCCTACGTCACTGGCTCAGCCTCAGATGACGTATTTTTTCACTCAGCGCATCCGGTCACTCACCGGATGTGACGTCACTTCCGCCCCAGCAGCCCCAAATGCACACTACTAATGAAGAAATGATAAAAAAGAAAATATGGAATAATACAAAATAAAATAGGCAAGTTAATAAAAAGATGAAGAAAAATTACAAGATACCAAAATACCCCCGTCGCAGCAAACCTGCATACTCAGCGAATTTCCAATGAACTATAACATAACACATTAAGCCACTTAACAAGATTCATAAGAAATGTATTCACAAACAAGCGATATTTAAAATATTAATTATTCTCTATAAGAATAACATTGGGGATGAGTACGCAGGTTTGCTGCAACAAGGCACACAAAATAATGGTTTTTTATACAAATATCAATAAAACTCATCTTAGTGAAGTCACATACCAAGTTTCATCCATATACATTCATAAATAAGCGATATATAACATTTTAAGTATTTTCCATAAGAATAACATGGGGACCGAGTACCTAGGTTTGCTGCTACAGGAAACATTGGCGAAAAATTGTTTTTTTGTGCAAACAACAATAAACCACAACCAGATGAAGCCATATACCAAATTTCGTCAGTTTATGTTCATAAATAAGCGAGATATACAATTTTTCTTTTTCTCCATAAGAATAATATTAGACAACGTACTGTGTTTAGCACTTTCAATATCTCAGTAACCAATTGACGTAGGGCAATGATCAAGATACCAAATTATTTTTTTTTTATGCTGAATTCAATGGTAAAAATTAAAATTTGATTTAAATTAAAATTACATGTGAAATCCCCAAAAAACAGATTTTTGGGGTACAAAACCCCCCAAAAACCCCCCTTCGGATGGTGCGATTCGTCTGGTTTTCGAACTCGTTCAAATAAATGGTACTTTACACGTTTGTACCAAATTTCATTAAGATCGGACCTTTTTTACGAGAGTTATCGTGCTTACGGACACACACATATATATATATATATATATATATATATATATATATATATATATATATATATATACATATATAAAAATTTGAACGAATGGTGTTTTTGGCATCTGGGGACCTCAAAATGAAAAGTTATCATGGTCTCGGGCTTAAGTCTTACCATGAGACCTACGGTAATAGCTTCTTCCCTGTAGGGGAAATTCGCTAAAAGGAGTTAAAAAAAAAAAAAAAATAACAAGTCTGAAAATTAAAAATCAAAAGTTAAAAATCTTTTAGAAAAAGATTAAAAAGAACTTGGAAGATTTACAAAAAAATATAAAAACGTGTTTTTGAGTGCAAATTAACAAAATATTTCAATTAATTAAAACTGTCTTAGTGGGTATTGTTGTTATTCAAATAATTGTTGTAGAAGAAACTATTAATCTATATCCCAGTCTATTCAAGAAAAACATTTTGTGAAAAGAAGTCAAATAAAACTACATACTAACTAACTACAAAAGTTGACATAAACAATATAATAATATGTTGTTTATGTAATCTTCTTATTTTCAATATTAAAGTGTATAAAAATATAATGTATAAATGTAAAAAAATGCAACCGAGTGAGGTAGCGATTATTGCACCTCAAATTCGGGAGGCCTTGGGTTTCATCCCAGGCCGGCCATTCTGAGAAGAGTTTGTACGGTTTCTCATCTCATTTAGGCAAATGCCGGAATGGTTCCCAGAAAAGGGCCGTAAACCGCCAGGAAGGGAAAGATAGGACTCAGGCCTACCTTACCTGGTTTAAAGATTTACCCATAAATTTAATATTTTGTTTTGTAAATTCCAACACATTGTTAAACATTGTCACGGAATAAATATTATTATTAAAATCATTATTAACGAGTACTCGTTAATAATGATTTTAAAAATAATAATATTAGTAGCCCTAATATGCAAGTCAAGCAATATATATATATATATATATATATATATATATATATATATATATATATATATATATATATATATATGTCTGTGGGTGCGAAAACTCTCGTAAAAAAGGTCCGATTTTGATGAAACTTGGTACAAACGTGTAAAGCAGCATTTATGACTTTAAGTTCGAAAACCAGACAGATCGACCTATCCGAAGGGGTATTTTGGGGGGGGTTTTGTACCCCAAAAATTGTTTTTTTGAGTTTTTTACACATACGTTTTGATAAAGTAAAATTTTCTTTTTTCCATTGGAATCAGCTTCAAAAGACGCACAATTTGGTGTTTTAATCTTTGATCTACGTCAATTGGTTACTGAGATACTGAAAGTACTAAACACAGTACGTTGTCTAATGTTATTCTTATGGAGGATAAGAAAAATTTTATATCTCGCTTATTTATCAACTTATCCTGACGAAACTTGGTATATTGCTTTATTTCATTGTGGTCTATTGATATTTGCATAGAAAACCCATTTTTTGGCTGATAGTTCCCGTAGCAGCAAACCTGCATACTCAGCCCCATGTTATTCTTATGGAGAATAAGTAACGTGTTATCTCTTTAATTATGAACATAAATTAATAGAACTTGGTATGTGGCTTTACCTAGTTGAGTTATATTGATATTTGTATAAAAACCCATTTTTAGTGTTCCTTATTTCAGCAAACCTGCATACTCAGCCGCCATGTTATTCTTAAAGAGAATAATTAAAATGTCATAAATCGTTTATTTATGAATGTATATTGATGAAACTTGATATGTGGCTTTATGTGGTATTAAGATAATATTATATGCATTGGAAATTCGCTGAGTATGCAGGTTTGCTGCTACGGGGGTATTTTGTTGAAGAATTGGCACGTCTTATCTATACCTTCAAAAGACAAAGCCCTCACTCACTGACCCACTCACTCACTCACTCATCACGAAATCTCCTATTTCCCATTTACGTATAGAGTTACAATTTTGCACACTGATTTTTTAATCATAAAATAGGAAAAATAAATAAATTTCAACCTGATCTGACATTAGGGCTCCGCCAGAGGCCCCGACAAAGATCCCATGTATTCCTTTTGGACATTAATTTTTGTTTGAGATTATTAAAATACAAACAGCTGATCTTTATCTGTAGTAGTTCCACGGGCTAACCACAGAATTCAGTGCACCCAACTGTAATAGTTTTTAGCGAATTTCCCCTATAGGGGAGAAGCTATTACCGTAGGTCTCATGATAAGACTTAAGCCCGAGACCATGATAACTTTTCGTTTTGAGGTCCCCAGATGCCAAAAACACCATTCGTTCAATTTTGTATATATGTAAACATGTATATATATATATATATATATACATGTGTGTGTGTGTGTGTGTGTGTGTGTGTATGTGTGTGTGTGTGTGTGTGTGTGTGTGTGTGTGTGTGTGTGTGTGTGTGTGTGTGTGTGTGTGTGAGTGTGTGTATGTGTGTGTGTGTTTGTCTGTAAGCACGATAACTCTCGTAAAAAAGGTCCGATCTTAATAAAATTTGGTACAAATATGTAAAGTACCATTTATTTGAACGAGTTCCAAAAACCAGACAAATCGCACCATCCGAATGGGGCCTTGGGGGGGTTTTTTACCCCAAAAATGTTTTTTTTTGGGAGTTTTCACAAGTAATTATCATTTAAATCAAATTTTAATCTATACCATTGAATTCAGCTTCAAAACCAACAATTTGGTATTTTGATCATTGCTCTACGTCAATTGGTTACTGAGATATTGAAAGTGCTAAAAACAGTACGTTGTCCAATGTTATTCTTATGGAGAAAAAGAACAATTTTACATTTCGGTTATTTATGAACATAAACTGACAAAACTTGGTATATCGCTTCATCTGGTTGTGGTTTGTTGTTGCTTGAACAAAAAACTCATTTTTCGCCTATGGTTACCGTAGCAGCAAACCTAGGTACTCGGTCCCCATGTTATTCTTATGGAGAATATTAAAGATGTTATATATCGCTTATTTATGAATGTATATGGATGAAACTTGGTATGTGACTTCACTTAGATGAGTTCTATTGATACACGGTATAAAAAACTTTGCATAAAACCCATTATTTTGTGTTCCTTGTTGCAGCAAACCTGCGTACTCATCCCTAATGTATTCTAATGGAGAATAATGAATATTTTAAATATCGCTTATTTATGAATATATTTGTTATGAATTCTGGTAAGAGGCTTAATGTGTTATTAAGACGTATATATATATATATATTCATTGGAAATTCGCCGAGTACGCAGGTTTGCTGCGACGGGGGTATTTATAAATCATTTGTGGGGCGAACCCTGCAGGAAAGATCATAGTATAATATAATTTAATATATTTAAGAATGATGTATTTACCAAGACTTATAATTAACCAAAATAAAAGTAGATATTTTCTTACAGAGTTCCCTGGATCAAACTTACGTTAACAGCGCAGTAACTTTCATCTACCATTTCTGAGTTCGGTCGTCCCATTACGCGAATATCTTAGCATACTCCTAGTTAGTATAAGTATATAGTGTGAACATCTTCTCTTTGTACTATATTATTTTTTCCCATTTACGTTCAAGCAAGATACAGCCAATTGTGAAAAAACTTTATATCGTCATACAGGAACCCCGTATGGTCATACATACCTTTTATGTTATGATGACCCTAGAAATGTTCCCAGCCATTATTCAAAGTCGTAATCCGAAGGACTCCATCCCACTGGACTTTTAAATTATCAGTTTTAACCTTACACAGAAATGGTTTTGTGTGTTTCCATGGCAAAGATATATGAATATATGAACGGGAATCAAGAAAGACAACGTGACCCCCTTCCTACAAACCCATCAGGGCTCCACCCCATTGAACTCTTCAGCCAATCTTATGGACATTAGGGTTTGCTGGACCTTTTGACCTAAAATTTGTAACGTGCACAGCTAATATACCTCTGTAAAACATAAACCTATTTCCATTCCGCAATTTGTATAAAGCCCAGCCCCCTTGTCTTTTTAAATAATGACGATTACTATAGCCATATAAAATATAAAAATATATAGTATTCCAAGCAGTTAATTAGCTATAACTATATATATAATGTGCAATTAGGTTAAATTTGACATTTTTTAAATAGGGATTAAGGCATGCACCAAAGTTAAAGGCAGCTACTAAAATTCTACAAAATATTTTACAGGTGCTGCCGATGATGCCGGCTCGGGCCCGAAACCTGTGGTGTTGGGATTATCCCAAGGCCCATGGCCTTGGTGGAAAATATGTTGGCTTCCAGGATTACCCATACCAAAAATTCCGAAACCGTACCCAGATGCCTCAGAAGAAAAGAAAGGAGGCCGCAGCCCGGGACAACCCAACGCATGTACTGACAATCCCAACCATCCTGATTACTGAGCGAGGACTGTTCTGTTGTGGAATCCCAAGTGTTACTAATTTAGAATACAGTTGAATAATAAATAAAAATTGTCCTGTATATAGAGGGTCGTTAGTAGCGTTACCATAACTGTTTCTAGTTAAAATAAATACATATAACGAAATATTACACGAAGCTTAAGTTATTATTAAACATTGAAATTGATTGTTAAAATAAATATTACTAGTTGTCCTGTTGCTCGAATCCGAGCAAGTTTGTACCCAACGAAAGGTCACTTCAATTGTAAACAATCACAACAAAACATCTCATATTAAAACGGATGATACCAACATACTTTCAAACAACACGTAGTTTGGACTTCGGGATTTGAATTTATTATTGATTTATTTCCACTTTACCTATCGCTTCTAGTGTTTAAAACTACACAAAGTCCAAATAAATCAATAATAAATATTATTATAAT
Source organism: Allygus modestus (assembly GCA_963675035.1). Taxonomy (NCBI): domain Eukaryota; kingdom Metazoa; phylum Arthropoda; class Insecta; order Hemiptera; family Cicadellidae; genus Allygus; species Allygus modestus. The sequence continues at coordinate 87,936,153 of OY776112.1, read as the reverse complement.
TAATTAAACTGCGAGATGTGTGGAATCAGAAGTTTTACTACTTTAGTATACAGTTAAATATAATCAATTGAAATTGTCCTGTACATAGAGGGTAGTTAGTAGCGTTACCATAACTATTTCTAGTTAAAATAAATACATATATCGAAATATTAGAAGAATTTTATGTTAATATACAACATTGAAATTGATTTTTTTAATAAATATTACTATCCTATATATTAAAACACAAAATTCAAAATCTTCCGGAAGAACGTGTGAGACTTCCACTGGACTGATTTACACGCGGGTGGTGTCAGAATGAAAGGAAGTAACCCTTATTTTACCTTAATGTTGGTATCTGGTCGATAATCATTAAAAAAACGAGATTAAAAGATTTCTTATGGCAAGAAACATGGGGTAAAATTTCAACTTTGCACTGCTTTGGTCAGTTCACTGAGGTTTACACTGAACCGTTTTACACGCGGTTTATTTTAAATGAAAGATCAATCCCTCTATATTTTCACAATCTACTTACATTTTTGAAATAATCTCATTTATAATACAAAAAAAGAACTTTTTAAAACCTATTTTATCACTATTTTAACTTTCTCTAACCAGCTGATTATTATCCTATACTCTAATATGAGTAAGGTTTGCTTGCTTGCTTGCTTGCGTACTTGCTTGCTTGCGACACGGATCTCAAAAACGGCTCCAACGATTTCCTTCAAATGTTCGAAATAACTAATTTCTGGGATAAAAATAAGTTCTAGACAGGCCTCACCCCTATGAAAAATTAAATAATGTAAGAAAACTAAAATGAAAAGTTAAAAAAATTAACATTGGGCTTATGAGTTTCAAATCAAAACAAAAGAATTGTAACAGCTGTTCATAATCAACCAGGGAACTGTCAAAGTAATACTCATTTTGTTTATGATTATTAACATATGGTTTCCTGAGAGCAGAGATTAAAAGATTTGAGTTAAGATTACATATATAGAGTAGTAAAATAAATCAAAGGGATATTGAGCTATAAATAACAACTGGAGGGACCTTAAAAATGTAGAAAAGAAGCAAATGAATAATACAAATCTGATTATTAGTAGGGGGAAGTGGTGAAATATTACTCCGAGTCATCTAAACTGACTGAATGGTCTTCCCCCTAGCAAAGCTCGGCCCTCCAGGTATATAACACGTTTATTGTGTATCTAAGAACAGAAAAGTATCAAATGGAATCAGCTGGCTTATAGAAAATTATTAGGGGCCAGGATCTTTCAACGATACATATACTGTTATCACTGAAGCCAACTCAGGCTTACCCAAAGAAGAAGATAAAATTCATTCTCATATGTTGTAATTATTAATGTATTAATTGGCACAATCTACGATGGTTGTTTCGAGGTGAATAAAAGCGAAAAATAAAGTGCTCACTCAATCAAAGTCAATCAGATATAAATAAAAAGTTGTGGTTACAATGTTAAATTGGAGTTCTACAAATGGATTTACGTGTAAAAAAAACAACAAATTAGACTTCAGTTCACCACAAAATTATAGTAACCTAACCTAAACTAAATCCGCAGAGCGATGTGTAGTGGCTGTTCGTTGTGCAACATAATTACAAATAAATGAATTTGTAAAAACAAAAAAGTCAAATTAAACAGAAACGAGTTCGCACGCAGCACGCTGACGTGAGGGAAGTGAATTTCCACATAAAAACTTGTAAACCTCAAAATAAGTGTAAAAACGTACATTTGTCCAATTGTTATTCAAATCTGAAAACATTGATTTTTTGGCTGTTCTGATACTCCCGGTTTCATTTACTTGCAAAGCTGAGAATACAATTTTGCGCATTATAAGGTTAGGAGAAGGTCTAGACAGGCTTGAAAGTAGGCGTGAGGTTGCTGGGGATGATAAAAGTATTCTAACAAAGGAATAACAGGTTTTTCTAGTGTAAAACCCCCATAAGACAACGTACTGTGTTTAGTCCATATACATTTTCTTTAATAACTCGGTAAATGTTTATGCTAGAATGACGAGAGAGGGCTTAAAACTTTCGACTCACTAATTCCCATCTTTTTATATGCATTTATTTTACATTTGGGGCTTTTATAACCCTTTTTTGGCCCAAAAACTCAAAATTTTAAAGATTAATCCCCAAAAAAGGGGTTTAGAGTTTTCCGATTGTTTTGCCCAACGAACTTGTCCAACGGATTACAGAAAGGAACGTCCCTACCAAATTTGAAGTAAATCGGACAAAAAATGCGACCGCTAGAGTGCAAACACATATATATATATATATATATATATATATATATATATATATATATATATATATATATATATATATATATATATATATATATATATACCCCCGTCGCAGCAAAACTGCGTACTCAGCGAATTTCCAATGCATAATATATGCCTTAATACCACATAAAGCCACATACCAAGTTTCATACAAATATATTCAAATATAAGCGATTTTAATTATTCTCTATAAGAATAACACTGGTAATGAGAACGTAGGTTTGCTGAAACAAGGAACACAAACGATTGGTTATCATGCAAATATAAATATAATTTAACTAGGTGAAGTCACATACCAAGTTTCATCAATATTCAATCATGAATAAGCACTATATAACATTTTAGGTATTCTCCATAAGAATATCATGGGGGCTGAGTAAGCAGGTTTGCTGCAACAAGGAACCAAAAAAATGGGTTTTTATGCAATTATCAATATAACTTAACCAAGTGAAGCAACATACCAAGTTGTATTAATTTATGTTCATAATTAAGGGAGTCATTACATTTTACTTATTCTCCATAAGAATAACATGGGGCTGAGTACACAGATTTGCTGCTACGGGAGTAATCAACAAAAAATCAATTTTTTGTGCAAACATCAATATACCAGTACTACGTGAAGCCACATACCAAGTTTCATCAACATACATTCATAAATAATCGAGATATCAAATTTTATTTATTCTCCATACGGATAACATTGGACAACGTACTGTGTTTAGCACTTTGAATATCTCAGCAACGGTTGGGCGTAGAATCACAATTTAAACACCAAAATGATCATCTTGTGGAACTGAACAGATTGGTAAAAGCAAATGTGAAGTTTACATTAAAATAAACTGAGGAAAAGCCAAACACATTTTTCCCATAAGATTAACACGGGCGATTTTATGAGCTGGTTTTTTTGGATTTTCTCCGCAACCATTTAACCTAGGTTAATGATTCAAAATACTATATTATTTGTTTTTTAAGCTCTATAACATGGTCAAAACCAAAATTAAGTTGCTCAAAAATTTAAGGGTGAAAAATGCAAAAAACTGATTTTTGAAAAAAATAAAACCCCCATAAACCCCCCTTCCCATTTTCCGATTTTTCTGGTTTTCGAACTTAAAGTCATGAATGTCATTTTACACATTTGAGCCAAATTTCATCAAAATCGGACGTTTTTTACTCAAGTTATCGCATTCACGGACATATATATATATATATATATATATATATATATATATATATATATATAGATATATATATATACATATATTTAAATTTGAACGAATAGTGTTTTTGTCATCTGGGGACCTCAAAACAAAAAATTATCATGGTCTCGGGCTTAAGTCTTACTATGTGACCTACGGTAATAGCTTCTTCCCTATATTGAAAATTCGCTAATACATATATATATATATATATATAAAATTTTGAACGACCCCCCAAAACGTGTTCAGGGGGTCACGTTAGGAACTTCTATGGTGGTCCCGGGCTTAAGTTTCACCGTGCGGGTCATGCTAATACAGTAGTTCACTTTCCAAAGGAAATTCACTAATAAATTGCAGCCACAAAAAGTAAGCATCAAAAGTAGGATTCAAACCCGTGACCACATGATCTTGAATCATCTGACAACATATCCACTGGGCTACTGGGTAAATTCATTCGATAGAACAAACAATCGGTTGATTATATTTTCCTATAAATCAGCTGATACATTAGCCAAAGATGTATACTTTCATTGCACGGCTTTCCAAAACTGTACACATTTCAATGGGCCAAAATACTCAAAATTACTTCTTCTCCGATGAATAGCGGCTAAACGGATGAGCGGATCTTAAATCTGACGAAAAATCGTCAGTTGGAAATTAAATTTCTACTACTTTTGTATTTAACATTTGTTGCCATCTCTTACCGTTTCCGTGCAAAACGCGCTCAAAGTGGAAAAATTGAAAAAGTGGAATTTTCCCCGCCCCAAAAATGCCCCAAAAACTCAAAAATGTTAACTTTTGGTAATTTTTCTGGGAGTTTCTCGTCAAGAGCTTTAATTCAAGTATGGGGTAGAGGGGGGTTTGATTACGGGAAGTGCCTCAAAGTTTATGTCAGTGAGTGAGTGAGTGAGTGAGAGAACCCGTCTAGCTTTATATAAGTAGATGCAATGTATATATAACCACATAAGTAGGGAAACGCTTATGGAAAAACGATTTATAGTGATAAATCCGCCCCCCAAACACATAACGAGTCACAATTGCATATTTGACTATTCATACCGGATTTAAGTGTTTACGGATAATGTTAATTGTAAAAATCTATCGGTTGGCTAAAATGTACTGGCATTAATCTGTTATTTATTAGTTTGTTTACAAACAAATATACTTATTTTGACGTTTTAAAGGTAAACAGTAGTGCGCGTGACGGGACCAAGTTGAATTAGTATCGAATACAATACTCACCCTTAAAATATTGAATCCGTCGAATTTTGACGGGTCACCAACTAGTAATTATAATATTGCAAAATAAAGCAAACAATTTCGAATTAATTTTAATCACAAATAAATAGTTTTACTTTAATGAGTTTGAATGCAAACTCGAAATTATTTTGAGTCTTTCACGATATCTGAACAAATATTATTACATGACTGACTTTTTAAAATAAATATTATTAGTCTAACCCCATTTCTTAGAAGTATCAGTTTTTCATAATATATTTGTATTTCTTGATGTAGTTTTATCACCCCTGATACCCCCATACCAACTTTTTATCCTGATGGAAACTCCACCTAACCTTGTAACGCACACCATTGTCATCCCAATATTGCATTTAAATTTAACCAGGTGCATCAGAACTGCCAAATAGTCAAATGTTTTGCTTTTAAAAAAAGGCACTAGTGTTTGTATGATTGAAGGTTGAATGACCTTTTATTAGTGAATTTCCTTTGGAAAGTGAACTATAAGCATGCCCCGCACGGTGAAACTTAAGCCCGGGACCACCATAGAAGTTCCTAACGTGACACCCTGAACACGTTTTGGTGGATCGTTCAAAATTGTATATATATATATATATATATATATATATATATATATATAGAGAGAGAGAGAGAGAGAGAGAGAGACATATATATATATGTATATGTGTTTGCACTTTAGCGGTCGCATTTTTGTCCGATTTACTTCAAATTTCATAGGGACTGTTCCTTTCTGTAATCAGTTGGACAAGTTCGTTGGGCAAACAATCGGAAAACTCTAAACCCTTTGCTTTTAAACTCTAATGTTTTGCTTTTAAAAAAAGGCACTAGTGTTTGTATGATTGAAGGTTGAATGACCTTTTATTAGTGAATTTCCTTTGGAAAGTGAACTATAAGCATGCCCCGCACGGTGAAACTTAAGCCCGGGACCACCATAGAAGTTCCTAACGTGACACCCTGAACACGTTTTGGTGGATCGTTCAAAATTGTATATATATATATATATATATATATATATATATATATAGAGAGAGAGAGAGAGAGAGAGAGAGAGACATATATATATATGTATATGTGTTTGCACTTTAGCGGTCGCATTTTTGTCCGATTTACTTCAAATTTCATAGGGACTGTTCCTTTCTGTAATCAGTTGGACAAGTTCGTTGGGCAAACAATCGGAAAACTCTAAACCCTTTTTTTGGGATTACTCTTTCAAATTTCGAGATTTTAGACCCAAAAAGGGTCAGAAAGGCCCCATATGTAAAATCAATGCATGTTAAAAGATGGAAATTAAAAAGGCGAAAGTTTTAAGCCCTCTCTTGTCATCCTATCTTAAATATTTACCGAGTTATTAAAGAAAATGTGTATCGACTAAACACAGTACGTTGTCTTACGGGGGTTTTATACTAGAAAAGCCTGTTATTCTTTTGTAAGAGTACTTTTATCATCCCCAGCAACCTCACGCCTACTTTTAACACGATGATGATGATGATGATGACACGATGATGATGGCCTGTCTGGACCTTCTCCTAACCTTATATTGCGCAAAATTGTATTCCCAGCTTTGCAAGTAAATGAAACCAGGAGTATCAGAAAATCCAAAAAAATCTGTGTTTTCAGATTTCAATAAGAATTGGACAAATGTATGCTTTTACACTGATTTTGAGTTTTAAAAGTTGTTATGTGGAAATTCACTTCCCTCACGTCAGCGTGCTGCGTGCGAACTCGTATGATTTTTAATGCAGAAAGTCGCTCCTCTCATGTCAGCGTTCTGCGTGCGAATTCGTTTCATTCGTTATTATACTGTAATAATAACTGCAAACGCCAATATAAATTATAGGAAAATACCTGGCTTAGCCTAACTCACTTTCTTTCTCTAATCTAAACTGAATCAAATCACGATCTTTTCGCAAACAATCCTATTTCAGGTCTTGCTTTTCACTCTAAAATTGGTTAAGATCCTTGAACAGTTTTTTCTGAAGCTTTAGAATTTCTTATTTTTCCTTTGCCTTCTATTCTTCTTTTAATCCTACTTTTGTTTTGTTCATAATTGTTCTCTTAGTTTTGTTCAAAAACAATACACGCAAAGTTCCAGTATCAAAATTTCAAAAGAAAGTAGAAAAGTAACCCAGCAGTGCAGCCAACTTACTCTTTTTTCGATCAAACGAATCCTCACTATTCCGAAAATACAATGGAGGAAGAGGAATAAGTTTGAACCAGCGATTACAATTTATAAAAGTTTAATATAAACTTTAGATTCGCCATGTTTGGGGAAAGCGGCCCTCAGAACACAATTTTGCCGGAATTAGTAAAAGTAAAAAATATAATAAAAATATAAAATATAAGAATAAGAATAAGAATAATTTATTTTCTCCAAAAAATATTACATTTTTGTACACTTTCAAATTTTGCACATAAAAAATAATAGTCTAAAAAATGCCCATTCTTTTAGCAACAAAATTAAAAGTCCACAAAATGTCTATATTCAGAATGACTTAAAAATACAACAATACAGATTAATGCATAATAATTAAGACTAAAAAAATAAAAGGTTGTACATTTTGTTGTGCATAAAACTAAGGAGAAAATGTAGGGCCTCCAAGGCAAAGCCTGTTAGGAGGTTCCTTTCCTTTAAATTATCAAAATAAAATACGGCCATCAGACAGAATTGAAAATATGTAGAATAAAATATAGCGATCCCTTAAGTATTTGTGCCATAAATTTTACTAATCCAAAAAAATACATACAAACCTACTTCAACAATTAACAATGACTAAACTATGGTTTGATCTTCAAACCGCACACCGCACTTTGGTACCAGGCGGCTCATGGCACCAGCCCAGGTGCCGTCACAGCTCATAGCATGCAATGCTTAGTCCCTGAGTATCAAAGCTTTCCATAGTGTGCCCGTATCATGACCCATTTTCCTATCTACCTTTATTTTAAAATTAAAAACATAAACATTATTTCTTCCAAACTAAAAAGCCACTTCTTTAACTTGTTTGCAAAAATATCCGCGCCTTTGGATTTTTTTATTTCATCAGGCAACCTATTAAAAAATCTAGGTGCCATAAAATTGTAAGTTTTTGTGAAAAATGTATTTCTTGGTTTTGGAAAAGTATATTGCTCTGCATTTCTAAGTTTGTTTCTGTACAAATTTTCATTCGGAATCCTATTTCCACTTCTACTAAAAAACATTTTCAGCACTTTAAAGACAAACAAATATTTTAATGGTAGTATTTTTTTTAAAACAACAGAAGGTTCAAATTTACCTTTATATGAAATTAATCGTACCAAATGTTTTTGCTGGATATTTATTGCATTTAGATGGGTTTCATAAGCATTTCCCCAAAAAATTATACAATATTCCAAACGACTTTGTACAATAGAAAAGTACAATGTACGTAGGGCATTGTCACTAGTCATATCTTTCAAAAAGTAAAAATATCTAAAAATGGAATTAATTTTGTTTTTTAATTTAGAAATATGTATTTTCCAGCTTATTTCACTATCTAAAAAGATTCCCAAAATTTTATATTATTGGCTTGCCCCACAATTTTACATGTATTAAGACAAAAATTTGGCTTACTGATACATTCTGCGCTGTGGTATTTAATGTCATTTGAAAAATTAATATTCTTTCGAAGACTAAAATTTATAAATTTAGTTTTTTCGGCACTCAGTAGCATGTGGTTTGCAGTAAACCACCACTGAAGTGCTTTGAGGTCATTGTTCATAGCCAATTTAATCAAATCCAAATCTTTTTCTATGTAACAGAGAGCAGTGTCGTCAGCAAAAGAAGTTAATTTTCCTTGGAAATTTGCTTCACACAGGTCATTTATGTATATAATAAATAGTATTGCCCCAAGCACTGACCCTTGAGGGACCCCATTCGTAATTACTCCCATTTCACTATATACAGAATTGATTTTTACACATTGCTTTCTCTCAAATAAATAGCTTTCAAACCATTTATGACCTACACCCCTTATCCCACCATGGTATAATTTATTCAACAAAATTTTGTGGTCAACTGTATCAAAAGCTTTTTTTATTTCCAAAAATAACCCGCTTACATTTTCCCCCTCATTTAAACCATTATATACATTTTGCAAAAATTTAAAAGAGCATGTTCAGTGTTTAATTTAGTTCTGAATCCAAACTGATTATTACTAAAAAAATTTGTTGAATTGAGATATGATAATGACTTCTTTTTCATGATCTTCTCAAAAAGCTTGGAGAAGCAAGACAACAAGGATATCGGACGGTAGTTATTGCAATAAAATTTAGAATTGCCTTTGAAGATTGGTATTACAACAGCATTCTTTAATTTGGTTGGAAAAATCCCAGTTTGAAAACTGAAGTTAATTAAATATAATAAGACAGCGGTTATTTTTTCTGAGACCTCTTTAAGTAAAATAGAATTCACTCCATCTATTCCAGGACTTTTGATATTTTTTAAACTAGCAATTGCAGCAGATAGTTCTTCCAGCGTAACCTCATCCAGGAAAAAAGATTTTACTTGACTATTGGTAATAAATAAATTTTTGTAGTTCAATGATAAAAATTCTTTCGATACTGAACTATCCAATTCCAATTTTTCAACAACACTCAAAAAATAATCATTAAACTCATTTGATACTACTTGTGGATCATCAACTAAAATATTATTAATTTCCAATTGAATTTTCGTATCTTGGTCTTTAGCTTGCCCCGTAATTTCATTTAAAACTTTCCAAGTAGCTTTAGAATTTCCATTACACTTTTCAAATTTTTGTTTTAAGAAATTATCTTTTAAATTCTTTATTTCTTTTTGCAAATCATTTCGGAACCTCTCATAATAATTTTTCAAAGCCTCATTATCTGGATGCTTTCTAACTGAATTATAAATTTTATTTCTCCTCAAAATGTAAGCGGGTTATTTTTGGATATAAAAAAAGCTTTTGATACAGTTGACCACAAAATTTTGAATAAATTATACCATGGTGGGATAAGGGGTGTAGGTCATAAATGGTTTGAAAGCTATTTATTTGAGAGAAAGCAATGTGTAAAAATCAATTCTGTATATAGTGAAATGGGAGTAATTACGAATGGGGTCCCTCAAGGGTCAGTGCTTGGGGCAATACTATTTATTATATAGATAAATGACCTGTGTGAAGCAAATTTCCAAGGAAAATTAACTTCTTTTGCTGACGACACTGCTCTGTGTTACATAGAAAAAGATTTGGATTTGATTAAATTGGCTATGAACAATGACCTCAAAGCACTTCAGTGGTGGTTTACTGCAAACCACATGCTACTGAGTGCCAAAAAAACTAAATTTATAAATTTTAGTCTTCGAAAGAATATTAATTTTTCAAATGACATTAAATACCACAGCGCAGAATGTATCAGTAAGCCAAATTTTTGTCTTAATACATGTAAAATTGTGGGGCAAGCCAATAATATAAAATTTTGGGAATCTTTTTAGATAGTGAAATAAGCTGGAAAATACATATTTCTAAATTAAAAATACCCCCGTCGCAGCAAACCTGCGTACTCAGCGAATTTCCAATGAATGTATATGTTTCTCACTACCACATAAAGGCACTTACCAAGTTTTATAAAAATAAATTAATAAATAAATGATCTATAGCATTTTATTTATTCTTCATAAGAATAACATAGGACTGAGTATGCAGGTTTTCTGCAACAAGGAGCACAAAATATGTGTTTTTATGCAATTATCAATTTAACTCAACCAGGTGAAGCTACATACTAAGTTTTATTAATTTATGTTAATAATTAAGGGAGATATAAAACTTTACTTATTCTCCATAAGAATAACATTAGGGCTGAGTATGCAGGTTAGCTGCTATGGGGACAACCAACAAAATATTTGTTTTTTGTTCAAATATCAATATACCAGTACAACATGAAGCCAGATACCAAGTTTCATCAATATACATTCATAAATAATCGAGATATCAAATTTTATTTATTCTCCATAAGGATAACATTGGACAACGTACTGTGTTTAGTACTTTGAATATCTCTGCAACGGTTGGACGTAGAATCACAATTTAAACACCAAAATGATTGTTTTGTGGAGCTGAAGTGATTGGTAAAAGCAAATGTGAAGTTTAAAGTAAAATTAACTGAGGAAAAGCCAAAAACCTTTTTCCCATAAAATTAACATGGGAGATTTTATGAGCATGTTTTTTTGGATTTTTTCCGCAACCACTTAACCTAGGTTAATAATTCAAAATACCATATTATTTGTTTTTTTAAGCTCTATAACATGGTCAAAACCAAAATTAAGTGTTTCAAAAATTTTAGGGTGAAAAATGCAAAAAACTGATTTTTGGAAAATTTAAAACCCCCATAAACCCCCCTTCCCATAGTCCGATTTTTCTGGTTTTCGAACTTAAAGTCATAAATATCACTTTACACATTTGAGCCAAATTTCATCAAAATCGGACGTTTTTTACTCAAGTTATCGCATTCACGGACACATATATAGATATATATATATAGATATATATATATATATATATATATATATATATATATATATATATATACATATATATAAATTTGAACGAATAGTGTTTTAGTCATCTTGGGACCTTAAAAAAAAAATTGTCATGGTCTCGGGCTTAAGTCTTACCATGAGACCTACGGTAATAGCTTCTTCCCTATAGGGGAAATTCGCTAAAACAAAATTAATTCCATTTTAAGATATTTTTACTTTTTGAAAGATATGACTAGTGAAAATGCCCTAAGTACATTGTACTTTTCTATTGTACAAAGTCGTTTGGAATATTGGATAATTTTTTGGGGAAATGCTTATGAAACCCATCTAAATGCAATAAATATCCAGCAAAAACATTTGGTACGATTAATTTCATATAAAGGTAAATTTGAACCTTCTGTTGTTTTAAAAAAATACTACCATTAAAATATTTGTTTGTCTTTAAAGTGCTGAAAATGTTTTTAGTAGAAGTGGAAATAGGATTCCGAATGAAAATTTGTACAGAAACAAACTTAGAAATGCAGAGCAATATACTTTTCCGAAACCAAGAAATACATTTTTCACAAAAACTTACAATTTTATGGCACCTAGATTTTTTAATAGGTTGCCTGATGAAAAAAAATCCAAAGGCGCGGATATTTTTGCAAACAAGTTAAAGAAGTGGCTTTTTAGTTTGGAAGAAATAATGTTTATGTTTTTAATTTTAAAATAAAGGTAGATAGGAAAATGGGTCATGATACGGGCACACTATGGAAAGCTTTGATACTCAGGGACTAAGCATTGCATGCTATGAGCTGTGACGGCACCTGGGATGGTGCCATGAGCCGCCTGGTAGCAAAGTGCGGTGTGCGGTTTGAAGATCAAACCATAGTTTAGTCATTGTTAATTGTTGAAGTAGGTTTGTATGTATTTTTTTGGATTAGTAAAATTTATGGCACAAATACTTAAGGGATCGCTATATTTTATTCTACATATTTTCAATTCTGTCTGATCGCCGTATTTTATTTTGATAATTTAAAGGAAAGGAACCTCCTAACAGGCTTTGCCTTGGAGGCCCTACATTTTCTCCTTAGTTTTATGCACAACAAAAATGTACAACCTTTTATTTTTTTAGTCTTAATTATTATGCATTAATCTGTATTGTTGTATTTTTAAGTCATTGTTGAAATTTGAAGTAAATCGGACAAAAATGCGACCGCTAAAGTGCAAACACATATACATATATACATATGTCTCTCTCTCTCTCTCTCTCTCTCTCTCTATATATATATATATATATATATATATATATATATACAATTTTGAACGGTCCACCAAAACGTGTTCAGGGTGTCACGTTAGGAACTTCTATGGTGGTCCCGGGTTTAAGTTTTACCGTGCGGGGCATGCTTATAGTTCACTTTCCAAAGGAAATTCACTAATAAAAGGTCATTCAACCTTCAATCATACAAACACTAGTGCTTTTTTTTTAAAAGCAAAACATTTTACTATTTGGCAGTTCTGATGCACCTGGTTAAATTTAAATGCAATATTGGGATGACAATGTTGTGCGTTACAAGGTTAGGTGGAGTTTCCATCAGGATAAAAAGTTGGTATGGGGGTATCAGGGGTGATAAAACTACATCAAGAAATACAAATATATTATGAAAAACTGATACTTCTAAGAAATGGGGTTAGACTAATAATATTTATTTTAAAAAGTCAGTCATGTAATAATATTTGTTCAGATATCGTGAAAGACTCAAAATAATTTCGAGTTTGCATTCAAACTCATTAAAGTAAAACTATTTATTTGTGATTAAAATTAATTCGAAATTGTTTGCTTTATTTTGCAATATTATAATTACTAGTTGGTGACCCGTCAAAATTCGACGGATTCAATATTTTAAGGGTGAGTATTGTATTCGATACTAATTCAACTTGGTCCCGTCAGGCGCACTACTTTTTACCTTTAAAACGTCAAAATAAGTATATTTGTTTGTAAACAAACTAATTTGTACATTTTAGCCAGCCGATAGATTTTTACAATTAACATTATCCGTAAACACTTAAATCCGGTATGAATAGTCAAATATGCAATTGTGACTCGTTATGTGTTTGGGGGGCGGATTTATCACTATAAATCGTTTTTCCATAAGCGTTTCCCTACTTATGCGGTTATATATACATTGCATCTACTTATATAAAGCTAGACGGGTTCACTCACTCACTCACTCACTCACTGACATAAACTTTGAGGCACTTCCCGTAATCAAACCCCCCTCTACCCCATACTTGAATTAAAGCTCTTGACGAGAAACTCCCAGAAAAATTACCAAAAGTTAACATTTTTGAGTTTTTGGGGCATTTTTGGGGTGGGGAAAATTCCACTTTTTCAATTTTTCCACTTTGAGCGCGTTTTGCACGGAAACGGTAAGAGATGGCAACAAATGTTAAATACAAAAGTAGTAGAAATTTAATTTCCAACTGACGATTTTTCGTCAGATTTAAGATCCGCTCATCCGTTTAGCCGCTATTCATCGGAGAAGAAGTAATTTTGAGTATTTTGGCCCATTGAAATGTGTACAGTTTTGGAAAGCCGTGCAATGAAAGTACACATCTTTGGCTAATGTATCAGCTGATTTATAGGAAAATATAATCAACCGATTGTTTGTTCTATCGAATGAATTTACCCAGTAGCCCAGTGGATATGTTGTCAGATGATTCAAGATCATGTGGTCACGGGTTTGAATCCTACTTTTGATGCTTACTTTTTGTGGCTGCAATTTATTAGTGAATTTCCTTTGGAAAGTGAACTACTGTATTAGCATGACCCGCACGGTGAAACTTAAGCCCGGGACCACCATAGAAGTTCCTAACGTGACCCCCTGAACACGTTTTGGGGGGTCGTTCAAAATTTTATATATTATAAAATATATATATATGTATTAGCGAATTTCCCCTATAGGGAAGAAGCTATTACCGTAGGTCTCATAGTAAGACTTAAGCCCGAGACTATGATAGTTTTTGTTTTGAGGTCCCCAGATGACAAAAACACTATTCGTTCAAATTTATATATATATGTATATATATATATCTATCTATATATATTTATATATATCTATATATAGATATATATATAGATATATATACACGTATGGAACCTCGGCACATTTCATTCTGGTCGTGTATATAGCGCGGAACTCTTCACTCCGCTGGCACGTAGCACTCTGCCTCTGGCACGTAGCACTCCGATATAGGCACGTGACAGTCCGGAATGTGATTTGCCGGGGAGCTGTAGTACCATGGAGTGAAAAGTGACGCTCGGAAGTAAACGGCATTGCTCTTTGAGTGTGGCGCTTTCTTGCGGAGTAAAATATAACTAATGAGGAAGTAGGGGAGGGTATCCCCACCATTCCAATGCCACGACGGAGTGTTATATGCCTTGGAGATATAATATTCTAACTGTATTGCAGGATACCTATAAGCTGATTATGTTTTATAAGCGGTAAAGTAAATGCCTGTGGATTGTGTGATATAACAATTAGTTTTTCTATAAAGTGATCTATGTGCATTAAGGATTCAAATTCATATGTTTATTGTAACGTTAATATTATTAGAATTGATTAAATGGCTGCTTTCGAGCTATCAAATTTGTTTCGCTTCAAAGCTTAGTTATCTTCAGGCTGGAAAGAATGTCTGTCACTTCATTTGAAGGTCATCATCACATAAAAGTACATTTAAACACACAGGTAGACACGGAAATGACGGATACATTAAATATTTGCAAAAACACTAAAGTTTATTCTCGGAACGGATTCGATGTTGAGTCTAGACTGCTGGTCAACGTGGTCCGTGGTCTGAAGCGTCACTCACCTTATCACATGCGGGTTGCATTCCTTTCACTCTCCCCCTCCAATATCTTGATAGCCGTGTCGTAAATAAAATTCGATTAGTAAGATAGTTTGTCATTTACAAGATTTTGATGGTCACATTTAACTGCTTTGTAACTTTCAAATTCTTCTAATGTCTGAAATTCTTCTATTGTAATTCTCTGAAAATGATCTTTTGAAAAATGTAGGATGTCCATATATGATATGACTGTCAATATTTTAATAATCATGGTTATGTGAAACCAGATGTTCTACATGAGTAGAGGATTGGGCGGATGTCGTTTTTTTAGGTAAATGGTCTATAAATCGTTTTTTGAAAGATTATGAAACCTGGCCTGTGTAGTAGTTTGATCAGTCGCTACAGTTTATTATATATACACCATTTTTATCATAAATTGGCGTTGCTATTTGAGGCTACTCATTTAATAAACTACCAATTATCTTGACCGTTTAAAATTAAACTTTAATATTTGTTTAGCCATTACGCTCTTAATTTTATGACTAAGGTATGAACCACATTCTGCCGAAATGCACGTTTTCTGGTTGTTTGTTTAAAGAGGTGTTTTATTCTCATGTTTGCCAGTTAATTTAATAACAAGACTGTTATTGTAACCATTTTCGACACTTACTTATTTAATGGTGTTAACTTCCTCGTTATAATCGTTCAAATTCATTGGCAATGAAAGTAACCTGTGAACAAAACTGTTATAAGCAGCAATCTTCTGGGATTATGGGTGGTGTATTATATAATTTTAGATTTTGATATATACATCCCAAATAAAGTGATTAAATAATGTAATATGAAGGTTAGGTATGATTAAAACGCATCAAAGGACTTGTCGCCTGACATCATATTTGCTTTAATACCTTTAGTTGTTATGCAAACAATTAACACACAAATAATTTAGTTGTTATGCAAACAAATAATAACCATATTATTTTGCTGTAAGGTTTTTTATATTATGAAGTGTTAGGTGTTTGGATACATTGTAGGACTGAAGGTCTCAGGGTAAACCGATCAAGATGGATTGTTAAATATTCTGGCGAGATTGTATGAAGGCGAAGATACCCTCTCTAGTCATTAGTGCTGGTGCTAGGATCCTCGATCTAGTATTATTTGCGCCGATTAGTGTGAGTGCTGAGGCTGTAACTCATATGCTCAATTTTTGTGATTGCTCAATGATGTAGGAGTAAGGAGTTTAAAAACCAGCCCCTACATTATGAAGAATGGTGATAGTGTAATTCGTCAAATTTTACTATTTTGTGCCTACATTCAAAATAAAAAATATTGTTTGTTAAACTACGCCTATATTGCCACTTTCACGGTGCGGGTATACCACACCAACGCGTCTAAATGTTTAAGGTAAAACATCGACATATTTCATAGCTTTAATTTGTCTTTAGACGTGTAAAAGAAAGTACGATAATACAAAACTAAGATAGCCAGTTTTATTTTCGTTTGCCTAACTTGGGGTGCCAATACTCCCAACGGTATTTGGAATGTGGGGTCTCGCGGTCAACAATTGAAAAGGTGGTCATTCTCCCTCCCCCCCATTACCACCCAGCAGAAACCTGAAAGGGAAATGAAAGTTTATTATTTGTATACACTAACTGGCGTTAGGATGCTTGGCTACCTGCGAGCTGCCCGGGCCGTCCACCGTCGCGTCGCTTGCTTCATGACCCAGGTGTTTCAGTGATCAGTCTCTTACTGGTGTTAATATTGCACTGTTGAACCTTTTTATGGGACATTTTTAGATTGTTTCCAGAATACTTAAAATGTTCAGGAAGAAATAATAATATTAATACCAAACATGACACTAGAAAGTTCATAAAAACAATTTGCATAGCCATATGTTTATTGAATACTTAATTTCTACTTAATTTGGTTATGAAAGTAAATGAAAATGGCAATGTTGCTAAGCATGTATTTAATTTATTTTCAAACACTGATACTTTTTAACTTGAACAATTGTTGTATTATGTATTCTATCTTTCACAGGAACACCTCTCAAACACTTAGTGTGTGCATCTGACAACATATGGTTACTGGTAGCGTAATAGCTTATAGTTCCTTGATAAAATTTGTTTGGCTATTTATCATAACGGTGAAAACTCTGACAAATTATTTAGCACAAGACTTATTGATACATTATTAAAACGAATAATTTAAGGTATACACACGATAGTGTGCACATCCTAGCTATTTACATTTTAACATACTTATATTTATATTTATACATCTGTTACTATTGAATGACTCACAGCGGTTAATATTTCTTCTGGGATGTAAGTGATCCACATCCTAACATTAGTTCTGTTTCCAAAGGATATCAGTTCCTAGTCAGTGTTAGCCAAAGTAACGTAGAGCGTATTATAATATATATAGTGTATTACTAGTCTCAAACAAAACTTATCGTGTCGTGTTTGGTATTAATTTTCTAATTTTCTCCTGAACCTTTTAACAATGCTGAAAACAATCTAAAATTGTGCCCCATAACAAAGTTAAACCGTGCAGTGTTAACGCCATGCGCCAGGAGGTGACTCATCACTGAAACACCTTTGTCAGTAAGTGAGCTCCGGGGCTCAAGGGGACGGCTGATATCCAATTGCACCGGCACCGGCGGACGAAGGAATTTGCAAGGGTCAAAATATTCCTCCGTCCAAAAATAGTTTTATTGCACCGGTTATCAAAAATTACCCTCCCCACTCAAAACCTACCCCCCTTTTCCTACTGTTTCTCTTACCCAACCCCCCTACATTTATATTCAAACATAATGTCATGCTTCCTCATTTATTTGTAACTAGGTTTATAAGTGTTTAACAATTTCTTAATGGAATATTTTATAAACATTTGCCGATGGTTCCTTGCTACATGAAAAGAAACTGTCTTGTCGATGGTTATGGTTATGATATCCATCGGGCATCACATCATTCCTTGTTTCAAAAATATAATTTAGCAACACACTTCCTCTTAACGCACCTCCATTAACGTCCTTGTTTGGTTAAATCACTGTTGTAAAATTTATGATTATTAAAAATTAACAATTTCCTCCTCTTCTCACTTAACATCACTAGCGTTCCCGACACAATCTCACACATTCTGCTGCAAAATATGACAACCTATATACTGAAGTGGATAAGCAGGAGCAGAGGGTTTTAGTTACCGAACGGCTCAACCCTCATGTCAGAACAAAGGGGTTGGAATGTGGCACGGCCAACTTGGGGTTCTTGTACTGAGCTTCCCTGTAATATCTCCATCAATAGTTTTAAACTTGGCTATTTCTTCTTTATAATAGTTATTTCTAAAAACCTCCATATTATAATCTAGCGATATAGTCAGTTTAATAAAAACATCTTTGAATAATTTGAATTGACCGCTGGACCAGTACAATTAGAACACCCCCAAAAGTGATACCGGACACATCAGTTTGGGGCTGATCTCTGACCGCCGGTGCAATTGGACATCTGTGGGGAGAACGGCCCGGGCTGTTCGCATGTATCCAAGAGTCCAGACGCCAAGTTAGGTATACACATAAATAGTTTCTGGGGGATTTTGGATTCGAAAAGGAGGCAAAATAAAACTATTTTGAAGAAAGATAATGTGCACTTGATTTATCCGGATGGTTAGTCAAGTACTGTAAACACTGTCACAATATTGACAATATAGTCAGGAAGTTCGCTCGGCGCTCACACTATGTGGCACTCGCACTACGCGGCGCTCGCTCCACGTAACCGGGACCAACAGTCCCGGAAACATGTACAAATGGATGGAACTCAGGTCTCTACCTCAATCTCCTAAATCAAAATTAGTTTCGCGTATACAGTCAAGAGTCGTGTTATAGTATTTTTATATTATACTTAAACTTGACGTTTTATGCAAGTAATAAACTATCAGTGGAAATAGAATAATGAAACTTACATGAAACACATACAAAACGCATTTGAAAACACTCTAAGAAATAAATATTATGTTACACTAACGAAACTATAACATGGTATACTCATATTAATAACTTTGGTGATTAAAATAGTCATAACAACACCCAATCAGAATTGATTAATACAGAACAGAATTTGTTTTTTGGTTTTATCGCCCAATTTAGTAATATCAACCGGAAATATACGTGTTTTTATTTTATTTTCGAAATGTGTCTATTCCACGGCATCAATTTTATATTTTTCTTCATACCTGCATAGTACTTATTGTGTTTTCCTTAAACAGTGGTCTTATTATCTGATTTTATCATTTTAATACAGTTGTAGAGCAAATAAATTTAGTTTTAGATAGACTAACTGCAGTTGTTAGTTCAGGCTGTTATTGACCTCTCTGGACAAATTTTGGGACATTATTTCTTGGGTAAAAAACAAACAAGAAACTTGTCATAAACATGGGGACTATATCGCTCTGTTTCCCTTCTGTGGGCCTTAATGCCTGTTTGAATCAACATTTTTACAAATTTGAAATAACTGCCGTTTTAAAACGGTTAAAAGCTAAAAAAAAGTCGAATTCAATACAGAATATTCCTAAACTATTATAATTCACGTTACAAGTTTCAAGTCAGTACCTCAAGTATATGATGTTTTGATTAAAAACGCTTAGAGACAAACAGACGGGAAACTGATTAAGATAAAACCCAAGTTTATGTGACATTTTGTTTTGGTTTGGCCCAAAAATCAATTTCCCAAAAACTTTCCAGAAAGTTCAATCACACCTGTATAATTATTATAAAATATTATATGATGCCTGAGATGTGCACTTTGATTCATTGACAACATTATCATTATTATTAGTTATTGACGACTTTTACGTTCCACGTGAATCGACCCATGAAATAACACATGTTTAAAACCCCGAAACCACTATAAAGACGCATTTACACTGGAGTTACCAACAAATGTTTTTTGTTAGCAACAGAAGTTAATAACAAAAGTTACCAACAAACATTTTAACAACCTTTCGTTTTGAGACTTTTAAATTTTACGAAAATTTGTGCACGTACATTTTTTCCGCCCTCGCCTAGGTCACATTGCTTGGAAAATTTCGAATGTAGGAAGATGTGGTTCTCGCTGCAGCTGTTTTTGTTATTTTGGCGAAACAGAGGAGGTAGGTATAGTAGCAGTGATATGCTATGAGGCCTAGAAAAATGTGAAGTCCGTCGATCGTTGGTGTGGAAAGCTGCATTGTGTCGGTAGTTTTAAAAACAATTTACGAATTTTAAGCAGTGATTTTGGATATTTGATACTAGTGTTAGGAGACAAGTTCGTTAAACGAGACACTAATTATAGAAAATCAATTCTTGTGTAGGGAAAACTTGCAGTGACTTTGGGTTTTTTAGCGACCGGAGACTTGTACACAAGTTTAATTTACTTGTTTAAGATTTCGAAAATCAACAATTTCTTTGTTTTTAACTTATCAGAAATATCTGCTGCTGTGATTTGAACAATTTGAAGGATTGGTATTATTATTTTTGACATCTGGGGAACTCAAAACGAAAAGTTATTATGGCCCCGGGCCTAGGTATTACCATTCCGACTACGGTAATAGCTTCTTCCATATAGGGGAAATTTGCTAAAACAGAAAACCAAAAACAAAATACTGGAATACAGATCCACAGCCTCAGCGTAAAAGGAAGGGTAAAAGTTGCTAACATCCAATACGTTCGGTAACATTTTCTGCTAACAAATGTTATAAACATTTGAAAAGATCAAAGAATGTTAACAGATTTTACCGAGGGGATATACCAACTGCACCTTGCGGTCAGAAAATTCCTAATTAACCTCACCAGCTGCACCGCACGGTCAAAAGGGTCCCTCCTCGGGCACTATACAAACTGCGCCGCGTGGTCGCTGTGCGATACTGAATAATATGACAAATTATACTGATGTACTTTATTCTGGATTATATGTATGAATATTATCATTTAGCTAGAGTGGTTTTTATTAAATCAATTTTGTCCAAATGGAACAAGTCCCGAATTTTGGATAAATAAGGTCAATTAACACTTCACGACTAATAAATGTTTTATAACTAAACAAAGTATTTATTGGTATTGTAATACGTTCTTAAAGTCTCCCTGGTCAGTATGGAAGAGTTTAGACAATTTTTAGATAACTATTACGAATATATCAAGGTAAAATGGTTAATTAATAGAAATATACACCAATATAGGTTTTTTAAATTGTGTGTAATTTTTATAAATGATGTTTAAATGTAAAACTTAATATACATTGGGATTGAGGCACTGAGGCTTTTATATCTGCGTCGCCTCAGCCATGGTTATTTATATATATAATTCAAAATCCGGTGAAAATGCATTTTTTACGATTGATATATATCACTAGATGTCTTCTTGTCTTCACGGATTTAAACTACCGTTTTATGGCTAAGACTGTTAAAATGTGTGTGTTAATTTTATATGGTAAGGGAGAGTATATTTTTATCACATGAAAAACTTCATAGTTTTTCATGTGATCAAAAATAGCAAATAGCAAGCGTAATATTACGATCGTTCGTTACGATTTTATTTAAGTAAGTGTTTAAACTAAGTCACGATACAACTGTTTTATTTCTGGTTGATTAACTTTGTGAGTTATTTGCTGGAGATATTACTGACCAATCAAGGATTTCCGGCCCAATCCTCGGTTTAAAGGGGCTCAAGCGTTTCCCAGCGCAGTTGGCATAGTCCTTTTTCTGGAATGAGGGGTGTCTTCAGAATTCCTATGACCACGCGGCGCAGCTGGTAGTAACCCCTTATCGACAAACTGTGGATAACGAAATTTGTGTTGCTAAAACGGTACTTTTGTTGATAACATGTTACCAACAAATTAAAAGATGTTTTCTCAAAAGTTAGCAACATGTGTTGCTAACTCCGGAGTAAACGCGGCTTAAGCTACTATAACCACTACAAGATCATACATTTTTACACTTCCAGTCACACACCGGGAATGGCAAATAAACAATGTCTACCTTTCAGGTCAACACATATTTTGAGAAGTTCCACTCTTTTTTTATAAACTAGTTGGATACACGGGTTAGCTTTAGGTAAAAGTACCTGTCAGTGACATATTTTAAATAATTCCTTTAAAGATAATATGTATCCTGTTTACATATTTTAAGCACTTCAACCTAAAATATATATTAATATAATAATGAATAAAACAAAGTATACAATGCACAATAAAGATATTGACCAATTTACTGTTTTATTACAAATTACACTCGTGTCAAATTACATTAAAAAGAGCCTCGTCCAAGCACATGCATCTTCAGTTAATAAAAAGATAGTTACATTCACCAGATTCATGTTTGTTTACATATTATGGAATATGTCTAGATTTAATAAATCATGAAATATAAACACATTTGGTTAATATATTGTTAAGATTTAATTTTTAGCTTATGTTCATAAAAAGGGACATTTTGTTTATATTTCTGCAAACTAACAAGCATCCTACTCTAATTACACCAAATATACAGTTGACCTCTTTCAAATCAACACTTCATGCATGGAAACCGACTTCAGTAGTTTCAGTAGTTCAGTAGTTTCTTAGACTTGCCTACTTGTGTATTAATTTTAAGATCAATTGCTAGTGTAGTAGGATGTAGGGATGTGTGAAGTAGTAATATTCATGGAGAGTATTTAATAAAAAAGTCCTATAAACTCTTAAATATAATTTTAAGAGAATTTTTTGTTCGTAGAATATATAATATGTACTACTATAATTTTGTTCAATAACAAATCAATAATGCGTGATCTGATGTACTATCAGATAAAGCAAGTCAGAATAACTGGACAGAGGGTATTTAAAATAGAAAGTTACCCCTTACATCGAAATTTAACGAAATTACGTACTTATGATTTTTTCAAAATCAAACACTAAAGACTTGCTTTGAAATAGCGGGATTGTCAGTCAGTCCTTCTTAAAACGCATCAACGTACCGCCGAGCAAACCTTCCGAGAAGCAGTAGCGGTGAGTCAGAGACAACCCTTTGTGGGGCGTGTTGCGAAAGCGGAATAATATGCTTGGGCCGTGACGGCTACCTGTTATATGGACTGGATGGCACACATGGGTCGTCTGTTAGGACGGGTCTACATTATGCGATTTTCCCAGTCCTGGTAAAACTTAGCGTCATCTCTGCACGACTTGAGCATATGGTTTTAAATGGAAGTGTCTGGACTGTGCGGGTAAAAACACATCAGCCCATCGGCCAGGGAAAGCGGACCGCAGTGCGACGAGCTTAGAACTAAAACTAAGGTTATTAGATCTGCAGAAGCCCAAAGCGGGACATCGTTAATGTACTGGGAATAGGGGGGTATGGAATACTGAAATAACCCATAGGGATCCGGGCCACTTCCCCGGAAGATTTTAGAAAATTAGATGCGGTATTGTGAGTTTTGGTCCTCAGATTACTTAGTATTTTGTAACAACAGGTTTTGTAATCATACTCATATAATTATACTACTATACAGTTCAAATTTATTAAATATAAAACATAAGTTAAAATTAATGAAGTACAAATAAGCTAATTATCTTAGAGTTAGCCAACCATAATCTTACAAATAATGTATGAAATCCCTGTGATATGCTAACTTGTAAAAGTACAATATCGTACAAATTACTGGTATTTGTCAGAAGAGTGAATTTGTTTAATTAACTTAGAATTTACTTTAATTTTATTATATAACTGAAAACATCTTAAATTTACATTGTACTTCAGCAAAAACATAGATTTTACCCTCCCTATTTTTATTTGTGACTTGTTTTCCGTCAACATGTTGTTCATTAGAGTGAAAACTCTCTCCACTGGTGCATTTGTACCAGGGAGAGAGTGAACTAACTCAGCTATAAGCTTAAGGTTAGAACATGGTACTTGTTTTGTTTCAAAAACTTTGAACACTTCAACCCAACGCTGGTCGACAGGAGTCTTGAGCTCTCGCCACTGCTTGACCTTTTCTTGAGAAACATACTGAGTTAAGCAACTGAACTCATCAAATAGCGTGCTATCAACAATTCCAACTGAACTTCTGTTGTTAAATGTGTTCATTAATTTCTCGGTTCCTGTAAAAAATAACCTGATTCAAATTTCCCAATTCAGCTTCTACAATATACAATTAATTTTGAGATTTATAATTCAAGTTTTTTTGTTCATTTGGATGTATCCGTTTTTATTAAAGCGTTTAAAAATAAGTATAATTTTGTTGGAGTAGTTAAACAAAACTATAGGTAATAAAGAGTTGTAATTTTTACCTGAAACAGCATTTTCCCAAACTGGAGCTTCTTTTAGACAGAGCCAACCAAGTTCTTCAAGCTCCTCGATATGGCAGACCCATTGCTTAAGATATTTCACACTAGTATCGTAAAACTCGACGACAGCACTCGCCACACTTAACTGACCACTGTCTTCAAGTTTTTTAATTGTAGAACGTAATAAAAGAGGCATGAAAGAAGTTTTCTCCCTTTCTTCATACTTTTTTGTCAAATCAGAGAGAACGACGGCTACTTCAACAGCATTTATGTGTTGACCTTCGACTTGTAAAACAACCTGATGAAAGATGGCCACTTGACTGTGTACAAAGTACAACCAGAGCTCCGCTGTTGGGTCTTCAAAACAATTTTAAGGATTTTGGTACACTTTTCATTGGACAAAAAGTATGATTTCAATTGCTCAAAGAGCTTTATAAGTCTCTCAACTGGAGGCATTAGAGCTAACCACCGAGTTTTGCTGCAGCCGACCAGCTTATGGTACTCAACACTGGCTTCCTCATACAACTCTTTAAATTGCTCACCGAGCACAGTATAATATATAATATAATATAAAAGTGTGCGTACAACTTCACAATTATTGTCTCAACATCTATTGGGAGTCCATCTGTAGCTGTTTTTATGGTATTATTAATTATTTACGCCACACAACCAATGCCAATGATGTCATCATTGAGTGCTTGTTTAACTTTTAAAAACACATTTTGCTGTCCCCTACGAGCTGAACCACCAAAGTTGGTGTTGGTGTTATTGGAAATACATCTGACTATTTTATCTGTCAGATTTTTGTCTTTAATAACATTCAATCGTCTCGCCCGGAACTGATTGTATTTCCAGAAGCTTGACTTGAGCACCCTCAACTGAGTCAAAATAACGCACTAAAATAGGAAAGAGTTTCAAGTCTTTGGGATTTGAAGCGTCAGTGAAAACGGATACGAACTTTTCTTTCTCTAGATTTACGTTTAATTCATCTAAGATGTGTGAGGCCAGACGTAACTTTGCTGCTAGGAAAAAAACCTATATTCGTCGTTCTGAAAACATCAACTACTGGGGTGGTAAACATCAAGTATTAGTCTTGTGGTCATCATCCCTTGAGTCACTGGACGTGCGAGGGTCGGTGTCCTCCTACTTGCGGTCGGTCCTATTTGCGGTCAGTCCTATTTGCGGTCAAGTGTAATTGTATAAGGGATGATCAAAGTTCTGGAGGTGGAAGGGTTTCCAGTTTGCGGTCACATCTTGAGAGATAGTTAATTACTTCTTCTTCCCGTTCTTAGAATACCTAGCCACTAAATATATAACAGAATGATTTTACCATAATAACAAATCAAGTCTATAGAGCAACAAGGATTCTAAATGTTGTATAAATTCTGAGACTCATATCTTCAAGTTCGTAGTTGTCTACAAAGCCACTTTTATATTATCAGACAGATTTTTCTCAACTTACAAATCAAGTCTGATAATATTATAAATGGCCGTTTATTACAGTGGACAGTGGAATCATGGTTACGTTTTGGGGAAAACTAGTTTTGCATAAGGGGTTGTTTTGCCAGTAAACAAGGGGGGCATGGTGTCGAGTCACCCACCCCTATTCAGGTGTACATACCTGCTGTATGCGTCATCCCCCCATCCCCCTGGCCCGCTTGTTCTGCGGGACATGGTTTCTAGTCACTTACCCCTACATGTGTACATACCTGTTGTATGCGTCATCCCTCTGGCTCCCTTGTTGTGAGGCTCACTATATGGTGTTCAATATGTGACCGCAAATTGGACAAATATAATTTGATCAGCCCACTACATTTTTGGGGTGACCGCAAACTGGACGATTTTTCCCTTGACCGCAAATAGGACTGACCGCAAGTGGGATACAACCCGAGGGTCAATGTATAATGTATCCGGACAATGGTTTCAACGTATTCCGAAGGTATTTTATACCTACACCTACACCCTCCACTCGCCTATAGTCTGTCGCCTCGGCTCACCAGGTCCAAGTTCCAGCTTACGTTTTGTGGGCTGAACTTAAAAATTATACAGTGTATATTTGTCATAGTAAACAAAAGTTTCATTTAGAGGTTTAGCGGGAATTCTTAAAAAGGTTTTGTAAACTATATGTGGAGAGATTGATCCAACAGTAGTATTAGCGAAACACATGATTATGCTCGGGTGGGGCAGGATAGAGACCTAGCTTCTATGAATTTTAGAGAGGGAGTCTTTGTCTAATATGCGCCGCTACGCTGGGGTTGACGGATAAATAACTGTACATAGCTCTCACATTATACACCGGTTTCAAATCATACATAATTATGGCTGGCAGTTAAGAAATATCCAAAACAGATTTACCTGAGGTAATTGGAGGCGTGAAACAATAGAGTTAGTTCTCGTCGGAAGAAAAACTAGCAAATATGCTATCGAATTACGAAAGAGGAACCACTGATGGAGAATGGAGACCTGAATGACTTTTGTTACACAACGTACCCTACGGATAAAGTGAACTATTTTTGAGGCATCAAAAGGAATACAGGCGTCTGGGTGCATACACCCAGGGTGCATTGAACAGGGTGTTAGATTGCAACCCAATTTACAAGTACCAAATGTAAATTTTAAATGAACAATTCAAGTGCATATAAGTTGGCATTATTTTGTTTACTGTTATTGTGAGGTAATAAAATTTAAGTTATTATTAGATTGTTCACAATGTCTAAAAAGAGTAGACTATTCCATAAACGCTTATCGTAGTAATATTGAACACATAGTCTAAAAAATATTACATTTTTTAAGTTATAAGAATTAGTTTAAGCAAATGCAAAAAGCGATTAAAAATATATAAGTTATCTCAGATGTTTATATGATTGTTTCTGGAGGGTGTTGTTTAGAATACCACTATAATAGTAGTATATAGTACTTGAAAAAATATTTTATTCAAATATAGTATTTTTATAAATTACATATTCCCTCTAAAAAAGAATACTTGAAACGGCATTTCGCTTTTTATTTTATCCTCTGAGTGAATAGATTAACTGGGGTTTATTTGATCATTGCCACTTTTTTTCGTTAAAACCGGAATTTTCATGTTCAGGGAACTTCGTTTAATGAGGTATTGCAATTTGTTAATAGAAACCAAAGACATAAATATGAGCGCATTTACATTATGAGATATAATCTCGATACAAGTTTGGCAGTTAGTTCTTAAACTTAAGAAATTAGTTTTCTTAATCCTTTTTTCTAATAGTTTAGTAAAGTATTATGAATATTGCTTTCGCATCATTTGGATTGTTTGGCCTTGGCACCAGCCTCAGTATTTTATAAGCCGTTATTTCTAAACCAATGGTGGTCTATGTTAATTATTTGAATTAATTCAATCCTGCCACGTTTTATAAACACTTTCTTTAATCTTTTTAATTTTTTAAATAACTAACTGCAAATAGATGTAAGTATTTCCGTAACCGAAGTGGTTGAGTTAGTACTTAATTCAAAACATGATTTGTGTACTGATGCTCATTCTTAAGAAGGCACACCACCAAAAAGGTACTTTCGTGGAAACTGCTGAATAACTTTATAGTTTCAGATAATTATGCACTCAGCTTAATAAATATCATACTGATTGAAAAGTTATGCTGACTGATAAATGTATTTTTTGGAACAATTGAGATGAAAATTTGTGGGAAGGAGGTTTGACTTAATTTTTTATGGGTGGTTGTGGTCACAACTTTCTCATGACTAAATAATTATAAAATAGGTTAAAAATTTTTAATTTAAACCAATAATGAAGTCTCCAATTTTTTTAACGTTTAATAAATCATAATCATGAGCTAATTAAAACCTTATTTTAAAATACATACATAAAAAACATTTGTTTCTGTTTTAGTACTTCTGAACAACATATAGTGTTAAAACATTATTTAAAAATGATTTTACTCTTTCATAATTTCTCTTTGAATCGATATTTATTCGTATTTTTCGTTCCAAAGTGACAATATTTCAGCGACGGCGCGGCTGAAACAACATGGGCCAGCATCGGTCAGGGGCGAAGACGGGAGTTCCTCCCGCATACCCCTGCAAGCGGCATTATAGTTCTCTTGAGGTTCGAAAAAGTCATAAGTCTATGTGCAATTCTGCAATGATCTAAAGGAAATTGGTCAACGACAGGGATCTTTTCAGCTTTCAACTCAATTGATAAAATGATCCATACGAAAAAAGTTAGGAGTGAGTATGGTTTCTTGGCTTTGAGGGGGCAAAATAATTAGGCATTTTCTTCTTATCTGACTCAGGAGAAGTTCTCGGTAGCTTTGGCGATTTTACTTTCATAACAATTGTGCTCCTTGAAACATATCAACCAATTATGAATAGTTGTTGCTATCGACACTTCTTCACTATACACATAAGTCTGAAGTTGCACTATACCGTCAATGCTTTTACATGTTATGAATTTTAAGTATGGTTAAATTTTATTTTCACTTTTGAAAATTAATAATATAGTAGCAAGACAAAATTATTCGAACATATTGTATTTGTATGTAGAGTAAGAGGCACGTAAGTTGGCACAAACAGAAATAAACAAACTATTACCTTTTTGCGAACTTAAGCTTAAAATCCAGTACTAAAAACATACTTGCCATGTGTTTTGTTTCTTGATCGAATTTTCAAGCACCAGCTGTTGGTGCAGTTGTACCTGCAAAGTTAATTGCGACATTTTTAAAGGCAATTACTTGCATTAAAACTGTAGCAATTTGTTTTGCAATAAATACATCCTTATAAATTAACCATAGGTGTTAACTGTTTTTGTCATCAATTTGTTTGTGGAAAGATGATTTTACTTGAATTGTATGTTATTTTCTTTATGAATAATTAAGTTTTAACCTCATAAGAACTAACAAAATTTCACAAACTAAACAACAACAAAAATGTAATTGTTAACAGACACCTTATGAGAGTTTGAGAAAATTGTAAACAAGCGGCACATGTGGTCCAGTAATGTTTGTAATGTGACTAGTATGCAAAAAGTGGTTGAAATGAACAGTACACTCGTGTGCAAACTTACATGCATCTTACTCTACAATGTTCTGAACAACTGAGTAAATACTGAAAAATATAGTTTTTAAATGTTGAAGACTCCTTTGTGTTCGGCTGTAGTTAAACAATATTCCTTTTCTAAACAACACCAGATGTATCATTAATGGATAATCTAAGATAACGTATAGGCCTAATACTTTTTTTGAGAGTTCCTTAAGTTCAATCCAAAGCTAGAATTGTATCCACATCTTAAAAATACTTTTATTCTTGTAAACTTTGTGTACATTTGATACTGTAGGGGATGTGTAAAGAGGGTAATACTGAGCGGATTTTGCCCACCCCTTGCAGTTGCACGTAGCGCAAAATATGATTCAATAAAAATACTAAAATACTCAACTGCATAACAGCAACAACATTATTTCTTTGATAATAATTGGATTGTATATCAAACTGTATTCGCCCCTGGACATTTTTCAGTCAAGAAAAATATTAAACACGTGTTCGAATTTCAAAGTAATATTTAAACGATATATTCATTATAAAAATTAAAACTAACAACTGAGATATAAAGCTCTCTTAAACTGATCCAAATAACAGCTTAAGCATACTATCTTAAAGGCCTATACATTGGTTATTTTACTTGTAATACATTCTATTTGTCGAATCAAACCAAGTCAATGTAGAATAAACTGAGAAAATCAGTATACAAATATATTAACGGGTGTAAGTTTAATCATTGTTTATATTTTCAGCTAGCCCACCGATTAATATACCATATACACATACGAAGTAAAAATGTTTGTATTAAGTTCAAGCATAGGCCTACCTTAATCTAGAATTAGGAATTTATACCCGACATTGATGTGCGAACTGGTGGGTATAATTGTGAATTGTCCCCGTGTATTCTCTATCTCTATGAAGGAAGTGGCGATCTGTCGGGGTTGTGATCTGTCGGTAGCGTACCCGACAGATCGCCATCTCCGAGAAGGGAAGGTGGGCTATCTGTCGGGGTGGCTACTTGTCGCGGCCGTGTGAGGTGGCGATCTGACGATAGCGTACACGATAGTAGTAGGTTGTTGATAATATTCACCAGCTGATAAACTTTGGATGACATCTTAAGTGCAAACATTAATCTTATGGGAATAAGCAGACCTGGACTATAATGCTTTACATCAGATGCTGCCACAACTAGGGTGTATTTCAAGGCGAATATGAATGAATGATGAGTGTAGAATGGGTGATATGCCTTGTGTATTCTTGTTACTGAATATAAGACCGACCGATTATTTAGCCCAGATCATTATTTTGCCCAATGCCCAATGGAAGATGGATCCAGTTTCGAACCTTCACAATATTTTACTAGGATTTCGTTCAGGACCGATGTGGCGAACTTCAGATTATGAAACGAGTACGCTAACCACTACGCTACCCAGCCTTGGATCAACGTGGTTTTTTAAATCAAAAGCTGATTGTTTATGGATGAAAGAAAATCTTCAGAAATATTTCTTTCTTAGAAAAACGAACACTACAAAAGGTGGAAACGTTGATATCAGTTGAAATTGGGAAGGTAATTTATATTTTGATTTAAATACGGAATAGATGAGGAAAAAACTGCCAATAAAGATGAGTATTTTGATTAGAACGCGGGACTGTTAACTTATTAAATATTCTTTAAATAAGTCATTATTAAATTTAAAAACTCTATTCATATTTCTTATCAGACTTTAAATATTTTTTTATTTGGTGTTTGTTTTATTTTGGCATCTTAATATATAAAATCCAAATAACACTAACTTATCTATCAAGAAATCTCCATAACCATAAGGCCTACAGATTTTAAAATTGATACAAAGGTTCCTCTTCGGTCGTAGGTACTTGTTAAGAAACAGTATTACAAAATTTCCCCTGTGTTCCGCCCCACTGATGGGTCCAAAAGTTCTCATGTATTTCTTATGGACATTCACTTGGTTTAAACTGATGAAAATTCAAATAGCTGATCTTGATTCGTATTAGTTCCACGGGCTAACCACAGATTGAAGCACACTTAACTATCATAGTTTACGCGGGTGAAGCTGAGACGAATCGTCTAGTTTTAATGTAAATATTATAAATTTAATAAGATAAATATAAGGAAATTGTATACATGTTGTAATAAATCTTTACAACAACCTATTAACCGATGGAAAGTTGTACCAGGGGCGGATCCAGGGAGTCACGTTTGGGGGGGGGAAATGCCGGAGATTTGGGGGGGGGGAGTGGGTATGGAATACCCTTCAGGGGTGGTGGGTCCGGGATTCCACCCCCGGAAATTTGTTAAAAATTCCATATCAATAATTTTATTGGCCGTAAAAAATAGCCGAACGCGTTTTATTGACCAAATTGTGTGTTATCGGCCTAAAAAGAAAACTGTATAGAATTCATGGACCAAAATCAGAAATTGTACCTGTTATTTAGGATAAAAAAATAGCAATTTGACCACATTTCATGGTCGCCATAGCTTTTAGACCAAAAGCGACAAATGAACGTAGTTTATCGGCCCAAAATACCACAGTAGCTTATACCCAAACCGCAATTCTAAGGCCAACCGCCAGCGGAAGTATCAAAGTATGTTATCGTCGAAAACAAAGATTTTACCGAGACTAAGATCGAAACAAATTTTATCGGCCGAGATACGGCGATTTTAAAAGACACCCGCGATACATACTATCGGCTAAAATAGCTGTATATTCCCATTTTGCCGTCTAAAACGTCAATCGGACCGCATTTTTAGCCTGAAAACGGTCAAACTGTGTTTTTAGACAAATTTACCGACCGGGTGTGTGTTATCAGCCAAAATAGATAATTTTATTGGCAATTTTACAGCAATATTACTAGCCAAAAACTACGACCGCAAAGTTTTTTATCGGCCGTAATTGAGTACCAACCGTATTTAATGCCGGAAATGTACTTAATCACTCAAAAACGGCAATCGGACCGCATTTTCTCGGTAATAAATAAAGTCGGGTCGTGTTTTATATACAAAAGCGAAGTCCGAAACGCATTTTATCGGGCAAAATCAGAGATTTGGCCGTGTTTTATCGGTAAAAACATAAATTTTGCCGCAACTTGGTGGTCAAAATTACCAAAATGACTGAATTTTTAAAGTATAATGGACTGGACCACGTTTTATTGGCCTCAAGTGGCAAGCGAGCCGCATATTACCCACGGAAATAGCAATATATAATAGTATATAATAACTGTTTTCCTAGCATTTTAAAGTCCGAAATCGACGGCCGCAACTTGTTTATTGACCGAAAATGACGACCGAGCCTCAATATATGCCAAAAATCACAATCTAACCGTGATTTATCATAAAAATTGGCAATCGGACCACATTTCCCCAACGAAAAATAAAGCCGGATCCCGTTTTATAGGCCCGAACGACAACTGGAACGTATTTTTTACGAATACAGTCGGCGATTCGACCCCGATCTATCGCCAAAGAACGCCTTTTTTTCCGCATCGGATAGATCAAAAACAGGAATTTAGTTGCATTTAATGGCCCGAAATGACGATCGGCAACGTTTCTTACTAATTGAAAATGACAACCAAAACTTGTCTTAATGACTGGGAACGACAGCAAAGTAAACAATGTCGCGATAGACCATGCTCACGCCCATAGTCAGAATAAACCAAAATTCGGTCCAGTCGGGCTCAAGATAACATCTCAAAGTGTAGGACTCGCTCGCAACGCTCAGTACAGCGTCTTATGGGTTATTGGCGACGCGTCCTCAGTCCTCAGTTAAAGAGGTTTTCAGCGTAGGGGATTTTTTTATAGTAAAATGGGTTTCAGAATCGTATTACTGAATAAATTCTTTATCTTTTGGTACTAAATTCAAATGTATGTAACCTCTAATTATGACTAAAACACGTGGAAGTTTCAATATTAGTATACAGATCTCGATGTTCACGTACCCAACCTGGATTTTCATCGAAATTAATTTACGACTCAATGGGTCCCATATTTTACCTACTTGATACATGAGTCAACTCTTTTCGTGAAAATAACTATATAATAACAATTAAACGGCTTTTAAAGAGGCTTAGTTTTGAATTTTGACACAATAAATTTGATTCCATACTATCGCATTTATATTTTTGGTAAAAAAAGTTTATTCAAAACTAAATATCTTTCGTATTCGAGTTCCTTGACATTTTCCTCAACTTTTAACGACAATATGATTTTTATAGGATTGGTTATTACAGTATTGGCTCATATAGAGGCTTAGTTCTGAGTTTCGACGTAAAACCATAGTTCATTCATAATTTTGATTAAATATTTAGCTACACATATTTACTTACGACTTTGTATTTTAGTTCCCCGATCTATTCCTTATTTATTCACATAAAATCAAATTATAAGTCTATTTGAATAGTTGTTAGGGAGGTATAACTTAAGTTTATGTAAACAGATGTTGATTCTCTTCTAATTCAATGTTCACGATTAAAACCATAAAATTAAAGATTATAAACCTGAAAACATGTAATATTTAAATAAAATATAATTTAACGATGTAATAAATAACTACTAGAACTAGAAGGAAAAATGTTTAAGTGATTCAACTTTTAATGGGAGAAGGGTTTAAATAAAAGGCAAAGTTATGTATAAATAAAATCCAATACATATCGAGTTAATGACTCCTGTATTTTAACTTATAAAATGGAGAAATAAAGTATTTAGTGGGGAATTTTTGCTTCACGACTACATTATAACAAAACAAATATATTTATTCACGCATAACATTTTACTATGTAGAACAAATAAGTCTCATATTATTTTTCATTTAATTTAATTACATATTCATTTATAATATTTAATATGTAATGTTTAATCATGAGTCAGATTACATCTCGATAAATGTTTTTTTATCATAATTGAAAGCTGTGTTAAGTAATAATAACCTCAATATAATATGGAGTAAAATGTATATTTATATATTTACTTTTTATAAAAATCTAAGTAAAATGAGGAGCGATTATTCTGATGTGGTAGTAGGGCGTGGGGCCGTGGTCCTCGACGACGACGACGGCACGCGTAGAACTGAACATAGCCGTGATTTGTATCGGATTATTGAAGAAACTAGAAGCTATATCGAAAATGTTTTCGAATAAATTTTGAAGATCAACTAATTAGCTACAACTTTCTCGCTCGAAGTTTGTTTTTACCTCAGGAATAAAAAACTTTCTCGCTTACTGACTTTTTTATGTCATGTTCTTACAACCTTCTAATATTTTAATTATTACAAACTACACATAATTTTAAACTAAAATATATTGATACTGTTAGATGCGGACATTCATGCAGAAAAGGAATATATAAGTTTCATTGTAGTTGTATTATTATTAAGATGTACAGGAGCGTGTAATCGACAACGCGCTCACTGCTCGGGATTACTCAGATTTGCCGTGTCCTACACTTTGGGTCTAGCCTGACAATGTGCGGACCGTTTTCTGTCCATTTGGCGAGCTCTCCATGGTTTCTACCTCGCTGGGGATCGACAACCGAGCCGCATGAACGAGAATGTCCGAAAAATACGTTTTAAAACGAAATCAACGAATTTTCGCAGAGATTCCCGTAAAATTATCCGATTTTCCAAGAATTTCCGGTCTGTGAACTCTCTGTAGTAGTATTACAGGCATATGAATCTGACTGACGACGCATCAATCAGACGGCAAGTCGAGATGACGCTGCCGGGCAGACGTAGCGCTGACGCTGAAGTGGGGGTGCGCGCGCAACTCCAATCTTTTGCCTTGGGGGGGGGAATTTCCCCCATTTCCCCCCTATGGATCCACGCCTGATGTGGTACAGTTCTTTCTTATATATTGGGTGGCTGAAAAACTGAATAATTCTTATGATTTGTATTTACAACGTAAAAAGTATTGCCGCTGACAAAGGACAGTGATGAAGAGTGGGCGCGATGCGGTCAAAATGAACATTCCCGTCGGAAGCCTCCCCTAACCGCCGCGCCGGCGACACACTAGAACAGTGCTCCCAAGGCACAGTTCCACAGGTATGTTGGCCAGGTCCCAATCCTTTGATGAGACTGTGCCTTTGTTGGGAGCGGCCACCAGCCACCATTGTCACCCCCCTTCTGTTCTAAGAAACACTACGTCCCACTGTCCTACTACGATTTGCAATAAATTGTTCCTTTAGACCTACCAAACTAAAAGATGGCCCATAATATTTGTCCAAAGGAGACGAATAATACAAAATTTGAATCACAGTTCTACGATGTCTCGATACTGACTTACTTCTAAAGTAGACGAACATAACATTTGAATCAGGGATCCTAGAAAATAAACCGTAAGGTCCATAAAGACATTATGTCATTTGATCGAAAATAAAAACGCCACTTTTGATTTTACTTTACTTGCTTATGTCAAAAGGTCCATGTGTTCCCCATTATCTCTGCAAACAAGAATATTGTTACATACATATAAACAGAACCATATCAGTACATTTGTTAACAATCGATCCGCTAAGCCATCTTTTGAAGTTTATGGCTCTTACAGTTTATTATCTATTATCCGTGATAATAATCACAGTTCTATTATCCCACTATCGAAATATCAGGTAACATAGTTATTTATAAAAAAATATTGCAGGCGAATTTGGGAAACCCGTTGTCTATGAGTCTTTTTTATAGTATCCACCGTGAAGCCACAAAATAGGCCGAAGATAGAGATGACGAGTTGCTGCCAAATAACATGAGTGTAAAAACGTCAATCAGAGGGAACATTCAGTTTAAAGCAAAATAAGATTACAGAAAAAACGGGGATGGCCACTGATTAACCTTATAGTTTTATTTTAAATTAGAAACACTGTTTTATAAATGCAGATTTTCAAACGAGTTGTAGGGTTCCTGGTTATCAGTCGGGATTGTAACAACGAAAACAATTATTTGTTCAAAATTCACGGTTGGTAATGGTGAGTTTATGTTATTTAAATAATTATTGAAGACATTTTCCGTCACTTATTATGGTTAGTAATATATACGTAATAAGCAGTGGACAATTTCCGCAACAATTCCTTAAATAACAACGTAAAAATACTCTACTTACAATCTTCCTAGAATTTCACTAAAATAAATCTACCTGAATTAGTAAATTACAGATTACTTAAATTCTTAAACTGTTAAAATACCAACCGGCCGAAATTTTTCCGCTGCGGAATGATTTTCAACTATCTTCTAATTTGAACTATTGAATTACAAACAATACGTACCTTAATATAGAATATACTGTATATTTTAGCTTTAAAAAAAATTTAAATCACTAAACCTTGTTTCTAGAGTTTATAAATATGTTATTAATTACTAAGAGATGATTATCCAAACATTTTACCTGTCAAACCGTATATGTATGAATAATAAATACATCACAGAGTAGCAGCTCAAAAAAGTAACAACTTTAAAAAATATGTTATAGCAGGTAAATTTAGAACAAGGAAGTATATTATAGTCCGGTCATATTTTTAAAGACAAAATCACTATGATAAAAAGAAAATAAACTGTTTAAGAAGATATTTTAAAGTAAGTATTTAAGATTTGACAGTTAATTTAAAACCTTTGAATAATCGACTAATTAAAATATTTATATTTATTATAGTTAAGTGATATAACTGTCCGTTGAACGATTTTAAGATTCAAGTTTCGGTCTCACATTGCTCGGAGAGATTCCCCCATTTCCTTTAACTTTAGATTAGGTATAAATTCAATATTATAAAGTTTTGTGCTAAAACCCTTTATTTTGGAGTTAGTCTTGAAAAAGAGAATACATTTTCGAGACCTATCATTATAAAAACTGTTTCGTGATCGTTATAAGCAGTTATCATTGTAAACGGTGCGGTAGTACGTAATGTATAACCAGTTTTATTTAACTATTCATTCTATATACTTAAACATGTAAATTCCATTAACTAAGATGGAGGTCATTATAAAGTGTCTAAATATGCGAAATGGAGCAAGCACAATCGGTTGGTTCATCCTTACGCACCTTTATGTAGGCTTAAGAACTAGAACTTGATTAGGAAAAATCGTTGTGAAGGACGTCTTGCTTGAATGGGCGATGAATTGTCTTTGATTCTTCTTCTCTGACTTAACAGGAGAGGAAACGGGTGTGCGGTTGGGGGTTATCGCTACTGTGGTGGTAGATCCTTTTTCCAACTAACTGGTTGACTCATCTTTCCCTTTATCCTAGTATTGGTCCACAGCAACCGTTGAAGCTGTTAGAATTTTTTAAGGGTTACTATTATTGCAAAACCATTGTTTCGTGGAAGGACACTCTGTTATATTCCACCACACTGACAGCACCGAGTGAGGAGTGTATGAACTCCACTGTGCAATAAATATTGTTATCGTTTTAGCCAGCAATTACGATTATAACAATTAACTTTGTCTGTAAACTCTTAAATACGGACCTAAAAGAGTCAAATTCGTGATTATGACTATCTGTGTTGGGGCGGTGGCGCTTCCATTAGAAATCGTATTTCGATAAGCTCATCCCTACTAATTTGGCTGTGTATATATTGCAATTGTCACCCGCCTAAATTATTTGTTCGGCCGCATTAGAATAACAATACAGTGTCGGATAATTACTGGGTGATCAAGACACAATTAACAGAGATATTAAATTAGTAAAATAATTGAATAAAACATGTGTACGGCTCATTATGAAATGTTTTAGAAACTTTACATTAATTCTTTAGATTAATGTAAAATGAAGTTTTCCCAAGAAAATTACATATTTGGTATTACAACATCTGACACACATTAACAGTTAAAATTACTCAAAAACGTATTCGGGAATAAGCAAATGCCTACCACAACCTCATTTTGTATTACTCTTTATTTGTATATATTATTATTAATGTTTCAAAAAGATAATACGTACTTCAGTCATAACCCATTCCGTTGGCAAAAATTATATACGGAGTGTAAATGTCCGGAAGGTTGCATTAACTGTATATCTTTTTAGACTTTACGGAAAGGCGGCAATCGGCAGTCCCTTCCCCTCACGCGCCTCCACCAATGGGAGGACGGTTTCCCCTTCCCTTGGTCAGAATGTGACTTGCCGCTTGTTTGTAATATGGAATGCTATAGCTGGGCATTTTGTAAACATATACAGGAGGAGTGCCTTCTGCCAAAAGTCGTTTATATAGAGATTATATTAGGATATATGAAACCGGCATATTCAAGTTAGTCTATATATCTAGTATATTTTGTTGTACGTAAATCATAAGTCATTATAAAAGGTGGGTTTGATGGAATGCTACCTGCCGGGATCTTGTATGGAATGCTATCTGCCGAGGTTCTTTAAATATATATATATGTGTGTGTGTCCGTGAATGTGATAACTTGAGTAAAAAACGCCCGATTTTGATAAAATTTGGCTCAAATGTGTAAAATGACATTCATGACTTTAAGTTCGAAAACCATAAAAATCCGACCATGAGAAGGGGGGTTTATGGGGGTTTTAATTTTTTCAAAAATCAGTTTTTTGCATTTTTCACCCTAAAATTTTTGAGCAACTTAATTTTGGTTTTGACCATGTTATAGAGCTTAAAAAAACAAATAATATAGTATTTTGAATCATTAACCTAGGTTAAATGGTTGCGGAGAAAATCCAAAAAAACCTGCTCATAAAATCGCCCATGTTAATCTTATGGGAAAAATGTTTTTGGCTTTTTCTCAGTTTATTTTAATGTAAACTTCACATTTGCTTTTACCAATCTTTTCAGTTCCACAAGATGATCATTTTGGTGTTTAAATTGTGATTCTACGCCCATCCGTTGCTGAGATATTCAAAGTGCTAAACACAGTACGTTGTCCAATGTTATCCTTATGGAGAATAAATAAATTTTGATATCTCGATTATTTATGAATGTATGTTGATGAAACTTGGTATGTGGCTTCACGTAGTACTGGTATATTGATATTTGCACAAAAAATTGATTTTTTGTTGATTACTCCCGTAGCAGCAAATCTGTGTACTCAGCCCCATGTTATTCTTATGGAGAATAAGTAAAATGTAATGACTCCCTTAATTATGAACATAAATTAATACAACTTGGTATGTTGCTTCACTTGGTTAAGTTATATTGATAATTGCATAAAAACCCATTTTTTTGGTTCCTTGTTGCAGCAAACCTGCTTACTCAGCCCCCGTGATATTCTAATGGAGAATACCTAAAATGTTATATAGTGCTTATTCATGATTGAATATTGATGAAACTTGGTATGTGACTTCACCTAGTTAAATTATATTTATATTTGCATGATAACCAATCGTTTGTGTTCCTTGTTTCAGCAAACCTACGTTCTCATTACCAGTGTTATTCTTATAGAGAATAATTAAAATCGCTTATATTTGAATATATTTGTATGAAACTTGGTATGTGGCTTTATGTGGTATTAAGGCATATATTATGCATTGTAAATTCGTTGAGTACGCAGGTTTGTTGCGACGGGGGTATATATATATAGACATATATATATATATATATATATATATATGTCTATATATATATATATATATATGTCTATATATATATATATATATATATATATATATGTGTGTGTGTGTGTGTTTGCACTCTAGCGGTCGCATTTTTTTTCCGATTTACTTCAAATTTGGTAGGGACGTTCCTTTTTGTAATCCATTGGACAAGTTCGTTGGGCAAAACAATCGGAAAACTCTAAACCCCTTTTTTTGGGGATTAATCTTTCAAATTTTGAGTTTTTGGGCCAAAAAAGGGTCATAAAAGCCCCAAATGTAAAATAAATGCATATAAAAAGATGGGAATTAGTGAGTCGAAAGTTTTAAGCCCTCTCTCGTCATTCTAGCATAAATATTTACCGAGTTATTAAAGACAATGTATATGGACTAAACACAGTACGTTGTCTTATGGGGGTTTTACACTAGAAAAACCTGTTATTCCTTTGTCAGAGTACTTTTATCGTCCCCAGCAACCTCACGCCTACTTTCAAGCCTGTCTAGACCTTCTCCTAACCTTATAATGCGCAAAATTGTATTCTCAGCTTTGCAAGTAAATGAAACCGGGAGTATCAGAACAGCCAAAAAATCAATGTTTTCAGATTTGAATAACAATTGGACAAATGTACGTTTTTACACTTATTTTGAGGTTTACAAGTTTTTATGTGGAAATTCACTTCCCTCACGTCAGCGTGCTGCGTGCGAACTCGTTTCTGTTTAATTTGACTTTTTTGTTTTTACAAATTCATTTATTTGTAATTATGTTGCACAACGAACAGCCACTACACATCGCTCTGCGGATTTAGTTTAGGTTAGGTTACTATAATTTTGTGGTGAACTGAAGTCTAATTTGTTGTTTTTTTTACACGTAAATCCATTTGTAGAACTCCAATTTAA
This sequence comes from Allygus modestus, assembly GCA_963675035.1. Taxonomy (NCBI): domain Eukaryota; kingdom Metazoa; phylum Arthropoda; class Insecta; order Hemiptera; family Cicadellidae; genus Allygus; species Allygus modestus. The sequence continues at coordinate 87,895,333 of OY776112.1, read as the reverse complement.
CATTGTAACCACAACTTTTTATTTATATCTGATTGACTTTGATTGAGTGAGCACTTTATTTTTCGCTTTTATTCACCTCGAAACAACCATCGTAGATTGTGCCAATTAATACCTTAATAATTACAACATATGAGAATGAATTTTATCTTCTTCTTTGGGTAAGCCTGAGTTGGCTTCAGTGATAACAGTATATGTATCGTTGAAAGATCCTGGCCCCTAATAATTTTCTATAAGCCAGCTGATTCCATTTGATACCTTTCTGTTCTTAGATACACAATAAACGTGTTATATACCTGGGGGGCCGAGCTTTGCTAGGGGGAAGACCATTCAGTCAGTTTAGATGACTCGGAGTAATATTTCACCACTTCCCCCTACTAATAATCAGATTTGTATTATTCATTTGCTTCTTTTCTACATTTTTAAGGTCCCTCCAGTTGTTATTTATAGATCAATATCCCTTTGATTTATTTTACTACTCTATATATGTAATCTTAACTCAAATCTTTTAATCTCTGCTCTCAGGAAACCATATGTTAATAATCATAAACAAAATGAGTATTACTTTGACAGTTCCCTGGTTGATTATGAACAGCTGTTACAATTCTTTTGTTTTGATTTGAAACTCATAAGCCCAATGTTAATTTTTTTAACTTTTCATTTTAGTTTTCTTACATTATTTAATTTTTCATAGGGGTGAGGCCTGTCTAGAACTTATTTTTATCCCAGAAATTAGTTATTTCGAACATTTGAAGGAAATCGTTGGAGCCGTTTTTGAGATCCGTGTCGCAAGCAAGCAAGTACGCAAGCAAGCAAGCAAGCAAACCTTACTCATATTAGAGTATAGGATAATAATCAGCTGGTTAGAGAAAGTTAAAATAGTGATAAAATAGGTTTTAAAAAGTTCTTTTTTTGTATTATAAATGAGATTATTTCAAAAATGTAAGTAGATTGTGAAAATATAGAGGGATTGATCTTTCATTTAAAATAAACCGCGTGTAAAACGGTTCAGTGTAAACCTCAGTGAACTGACCAAAGCAGTGCAAAGTTGAAATTTTACCCCATGTTTCTTGCCATAAGAAATCTTTTAATCTCGTTTTTTTAATGATTATCGACCAGATACCAACATTAAGGTAAAATAAGGGTTACTTCCTTTCATTCTGACACCACCCGCGTGTAAATCAGTCCAGTGGAAGTCTCACACGTTCTTCCGGAAGATTTTGAATTTTGTGTTTTAATATATAGGATAGTAATATTTATTAAACAAATCAATTTCAATGTTGTATATTAACATAAAATTATTCTAATATTTCGATATATGTATTTATTTTAACTAGAAATAGTTATGGTAACGCTACTAACTACCCTCTATGTACAGGAAAATGTCAATTGATTATATTTAACTGTATACTAAAGTAGTAAAACTTCTGATTCCACAAATCTCGCAGTTTAATTAATTATAATAATATTTATTATTGATTTATTTGGACTTTGTGTAGTTTTAAACACTAGAAGCGATAGGTAAAGTGGAAATAAATCAATAATAAATTCAAATCCCGAAGTCTAAACTACGTGTTGTTTGAAAGTATGTTGGTATCATCCGTTTTAATATGAGATGTTTTGTTGTGATTGTTTACAATTGAAGTGACCTTTCGTTGGGTACAAACTTGCTCGGATTCGAGCAACAGGACAACTAGTAATATTTATTTTAACAATCAATTTCAATGTTTAATAATAACTTAAGCTTCGTGTAATATTTCGTTATATGTATTTATTTTAACTAGAAACAGTTATGGTAACGCTACTAACGACCCTCTATATACAGGACAATTTTTATTTATTATTCAACTGTATTCTAAATTAGTAACACTTGGGATTCCACAACAGAACAGTCCTCGCTCAGTAATCAGGATGGTTGGGATCGGTAGTACATGCGTTGCCTTGTCCCGGGCTGCGGCCTCCTTTCTTTTCTTCTGAGGCATCTGGGTACGGTTTCGGAATTTTTGGTATGGGTAATCCTGGAAGCCAACATATTTTCCACCAAGGCCATGGGCCTTGGGATAATCCCAACACAGGTTTCGGGCCCGAGCCGGCATCATCGGCAGCACCTGTAAAATATTTTGTAGAATTTTAGTAGCTGACTTTAACTTTGGTGCATGCCTTAATATTTAAAAAATGTCAAATTTAACCTAAATGCACATTATATATATAGTTATAGCTAATTAACTGCTTGGAATACTATATATTTTTATATTTTATATGGCTATAGTAATCGTCATTATTTAAAAAGACAAGGGGGCTGGGCTTTATACAAATTGCGGAATGGAAATAGGTTTATGTTTTACAGAGGTATATTAGCTGTGCACGTTACAAATTTTAGGTCAAAAGGTCCAGCAAACACTAATGTCCATAAGATTGGCTGAAGAGTTCAATGGGGTGGAGCCCTGATGGGTTTGTAGGAAGGGGGTCACGTTGTCTTTCTTGATTCCCGTTCATATATTCATATATCTTTGCCATGGAAACACACAAAACCATTACTGTGTAAGGTTAAAACTGATAATTTAAAAGTCTAGTGGGATGGAGTCCTTCGGATTACGACTTTGAATAATGGCTGGGAACATTTCTAGGGTCATCATAACATAAAAGGTATGTATGACCATACAGGGTTCCTGTATGACGATATAAATTTTTTCACAATTGGCTGTATCTTGCTTGAACGTAAATGGGAAAAAATAATATAGTACAAAGAGAAGATGTTCACACTATATACTTATACTAACTAGGAGTACGCTAAAATATTCGCGTAATGGGACGACCGAACTCAGAAATGGTAGATGAAAGTTACTGCGCTGTTAACGTAAGTTTGATCCAGGGAACTCTGTAAGAAAATATCTACTTTTATTTTGGTTAATTATAAGTCTTGGTAAATACATCATTCTTAAATATATTAAATTATATTATACTATGATCTTTCCTGCAGGGTTCACCCCACAAATGATTTATAAATACCCCCGTCGCAGCAAACCTGCGTACTCAGCGAATTTCCAATGAATATATATATATATCTATTTTAAACATATCATTCCATTGATTGCAATGCGTTAGTTTAAAGTTACTTCTGACTAGCTAACTAACTTCTTACTTTAGACTGTGGATGTAAAATGTCTCACATTGAAATATAAAATTACATAATATACTACACAAAATATGTATGCAGGGAATTTCACATATAAGAACGCATCGCTAACTTCGCCGACCAACGGGAACGCATCGCTTTAACGTCACCGACCATCGGGAACATATCGATAACGTCGCCGATCATCGAGAACGCATCGCTAATGGCGCTGGCAATCGAGAATGCATCGCTAACGTCGCCGACCATAGGGAACGCATCGCTAACTTCGCCTACTATTCAGAACGCGTTACGCAATAGCCGACGATCGCGACCTGAAATTCCCGGTTCAACTGAAAATTCCCACATAATCCATGCATTTTTTCCCGGTCACCAAAGTTATTCACGCATGATTCCCGTATTTCCCGGTCGGTGGCAAACCTGAATAAAATCACTAATATGACATTATTACAATTTTGCATTTCAATAGAAATGAAACATCCGAGTTAAAGGTTAAAAGACTAATGTGAAAACTATTAAAACACGTTGTGTACCTATTTCTTTTCAGTTTTACCGTTATTAAAATAGTGTGACGGAAGTATTTTTGATGTAATTATAACTAACTGTAACCTTGATTTAGATATCAATTTGAATATTTTATAAATTTTAAAATATTTATAACATCCTCTACAGATACGGGAGTGTGCCAGATCTTAGGGTTAAATTGTGCGAGTTACGTAACGTATTTATCCAAACCCCCTGTGACGGCCAGCTTGCCTGAAATGTAATTTATTAAACTAACTTAGCCAAACTGATATGTGGCCTTTCAATTTTTGTTATTACTCAAATATATTTCAACATACATTGAAATGTCAAGACGGACCTGGAATTTCTCCAAGGTGGTCCATTAACATTGATTCCTCCATTAGTATTAAATACCAGCCAGGAGTTTACAAAGTGACCTCGCATTTGGTTATTTACCGGCCGCTTTTAATGAGATTTGGTATGTATGCTAAGGGCGCTAAACGCAGACGACCCACGTGTAGGGATTGTTGAAATGAAGTCGATTTGAGATTTTTAACTTTTTCCTGGATTCTCGTGAAAAAACGCGATTTTAAGCTCGGATTTGAGTTTTAACCTTTGGAATGGCCTTGGACTTTGACCTCGTGCCAATGGCCTTGAACTTTGACCTCGTACATCATCATAGTCATCGTAATGACCTTGGACTTTGACCTCATACCCCTCATGCCCCTCATACCCCTCGTTGGCCCAGAACTGTCCTTTCTATACTACTCACAGCGTTCGATTGAACTTTTGAATTTTAAAACGTCAGTTTGCATTATTTTTTCATAGCAATAATTTTAATTTACCAATAACGTTTCAAAATAATAAAATTTTTTTTTGGGAAAAATTAAACTAAGCCGATAGTCTTTTAGTGAGTGAACAAGTTGGGCCCCATCCGCATCCCCCAAAATAGGGGGTTTTGGGGCTAAGTCAAAAATGTTAAACAGCACCCTTACTGAGTGATACCTCTTTTTAAAGGTCTTAATAAAATAAGAAGAATGGTGCAAACTAGAGGTCTCTACGGCGATCCTCCTCTAAAACATCTTATTAAATAAAATTTCATAATAATATTTAATAAGCTATTATGATTTAGAGGATCATTGTAGAAACCTCTAATTTGAACCATTCTTCTTCTGTTATTAAGACCTTTAAAAAGAGGCATCACTCAGTAAGGGATCATGTTTAACATTTTTGACTTAGCCCCAAAAACCCCTATTTTGGGGATGGGGCCAAACTTGTTCACTCACTAAAAGATTAAGGGCTTGGTTACTTAAACGTTCCCATAAAAAAATCGTATTATTTCGAAACGTTATTGGTGAATTAAAATGACTGCTATGCAAAAAATACGCAAAATGGCGTTTTAAAATGCAAGAAATTCAATCGAGCACTGTGTTTGATAGAACAGAGATAGAAACCCCTAACTTGCGCTATTATTATTCTTTTTTATGCCCATCACACAAGGGGGGTTACCATTTACATTTTTTTACTCACCCCCCAAAACCCATATTTTGAGGGAGGAGATTGAAAACTTGGACTCATCAAAAGTTTCCTTTTTGGGTCACTAAGACTTCCCCGGAAGATAATATAGTTATATGTAGTTGTTAAAAAAATAATTGGGGGATGGTACTTTAGGGACACACGGTATAACTACTATAAACATATCACGAATTATGAAAATGCACTTTTATATTTGACACGATACAGGTATGTGTCAACAAAGCAGTACCTAATACCCCCCCCCCCAAACCTGCGAATTTCCAATCCTATCCTATATATCCTATACTCTAATACGAGTAAGGTTTGATTGTTTGCGTCCGTGCGTGCTTGCTTGCAACTCTGATCTCTAAAACGGCTCCAACGATTTCCTTCAAATGTTAGAAATAACTAATTTCTGGGATAAAAATAAGTTATAAACCAGTCTCATGCCCAGGAAAAATCAAATAATGTAAAAAATCAAATGAAAAGTTAAAACAATTAAAATTGGGCTTATGGAGTTTAAAATCAAAACAAAATAATTGTAACAGCTTTTCATAATCAACCAGGGAACTGTCAAAGTAATACTCGTGTCATTTATAATTTTTAACATGTAGTTTCCTGAAAGCAGAGACTAAAACCTTTGAGTGAAGATTACATATATAGAGTGGTAAAATAAATGAAAAGGACATTGAGCTATAAACAATAACTGTGGGGACCTTACAAATGTAAATACCTCCGTAGCAGCAGACCTGCACACTGAGCGAATTTCCAATGCATATTAATTTATGTTAATACCACATAAAGCCACATACCAAGTTTCATCAATATACATTCATAAATAAACGATTTATGACATTTTAATTATTCTCCATAAGAATAACATGGCGGTTGAGTATGCAGGTTTGCTGAAATAAGGAACACTAAAAATGGGCTTTTATACAAATATCAATATAACTCAACTAGGTAAAGCCACGTACCAAGTTCTATTAATTTATGTTCATAATTAAAGGAGATAACACGTTAATTATTCTCCATAAGAATAACATGGGGCTGAGTATGCAGGTTTGCTGCTACGGGAACTATCGGGGAAAAAATGGGTTTTTGGGCAAATATCAAAAGACCACAATGAAATGAAGCAATATACCAAGTTTCCTCAGGATAAGTTGATAAATAAGTGAGATATACAATTTGTATTATCCTCCATAAGAATAACATTGGACAACGTACTGTGTTTAGCACTTTCAATATCTCAGTAACTAATTGACGAAGAGCAATGATTAAAACATCGAGTTGTGCGTCTTCTTGGGGTACAAAACCCCCCTAAAATACCCCTTCGGATAGGTCGATCCGTCTGGTTTTCGAACTTAAAGTCATAAATGCTGCTTTACACGTTTGTACCATATTTCATCAAAATCGGACCTTTTTTACGAGAGTTATCGCACCCACGGACACACACACACACACATATATATATATATATATATATATATATATAATATATATTTTTCGAAACTGTATATATATATATATATATATATATATACAGTTTCGAACGAATGGTGTTTTTGGGGTCTGGGGACCTCAAAACGAAAAGTTATCATGGTCCCGGGCCTAGGTCTTACCATGCCGACTACGGTAATAGCTTCTTTCCTATAGGGGAAATTCGCTAAAAGAGGCAAATGAGCTATAAAAATGCATGATCAATAGGGGGAAGTGGTAAAATATTACTCCAAGTCATCTAAACAAACTTACTGGCCTTTCCCGAGCAAAGCTCGGCCCCCAGGTACTGCATAAATATGTGTCTCACAACCACATACAGACACTTACTAAGATTCATAACAATATATTCATAAATAAGCTATAGATAACATTTTATTTATACACCATAAGAATAGCATTACTGACAACGCAGGTTTGCTACAACAAAACGTGTTTTTACTTTCTTCCCCTTATACATATGGAGTATACTTGTATACTTAGTATACTTGTTTTCGTAAAAATTTTCGAATTTGAGTTGTTGGTGGAAATATTCGTTTTAGTGCTCCCTGAAACCAAAGAAGTGGTTTTTACGTGATGTCTGTCTGTGTGTGTGTGTGTGTGTGTGTGTGTGTGTGTGTGTGTGTGTGTGTGTGTCTGTGTGGATGTGTACAGAGCTAGAGCCCGATTTTTATAAAATAGGCCACTTTTTAATAGGCCTATTTTTATGAAATTTAGTATGTAGGTACTAATCCACGATATCTCCAGGCGTTTTTTTTCATTTTTTGGAATTTTTGTTGTTTAAGGGTAATTATCCCCCCAAAACCACCAAAAAACATGAAAAATCAAAATTTCTCAAAAACGGCTCTAACGATTTTGATTAAACTTTAGTCGTTTGTAGAACTTTAGTCCTCCAACAAAATTACACCACCCGCAATTCTGTAAAAATTCGGGTTCAGACATTACAAGACTTAAAACATCAAAAATTCAGTTTTTTGGATTTTTCATAAAAATACATAAATATAAAAAAAATATTACTATTCACCACTAAAAAGAGCTAAAAGAACTAAATAATTTAGTATTTTCAATTACTATTCTACGATTGCTGGTTTCGGAGAAAATTGAAATTTTCATTTTGCGGTAAACGCAGTACGTTGTCCAATGTTATTCTTATGGGGAATAAAAAAATACCCCCGTAGCAGCAAACCTCCGTACTCAGCAAATTTCCAATGCATATATATTTATCTTAAAACCACATAAAGCCACATACCAAGTTTCATCAATATACATTCAATAATAAACGATTTATGACATTTTAATTATTCTCCATAAGAAAAAAATGACGGCTGAGTATGCAGGTTTGCTGAAGCAAGGAACATAAAAAATTGGGATTTATACAAATATTAATATAACTCAATGAGGTGAAGCCACCCACCAAATTTTAGCGAATTTCCCCTATAGGGAAGAAGCTATTACCGTAGTTGGCATGGTAAGACCTAGGCCCGGGACCATGATAACATTTCGTTTTGAGGTCCCCAGACCCCAAAAACACCATTCGTTCGAAACTGTATATATATATATATATATATATATATATATATAGATTTACCATTCCTTAGACATTGCTTCCATTTCACTTGCCAATCATAAGTATTGGCCTCCAGACTGAGTTCATGCCTCCGATTGTAGTTCTTGCCTCCGTGGAGGTCACAACTAATGGTGGTAAAACCCCTTGAAATTGTGTATAGTTCTGACAGCCATTTAGCTGTCTGTTTGAGCCATATTGGAGGAAGAATGACTGATCTGTCAAACTTTGGTACTGTTAAGCATAAATTGTTCAAATCGTGATTTGACCTCATGATGACTTCAATATTAATTTATTAGGAAATAACATTGTCTGTCAGCAGTTTACGGCTATTTTAAATTATTTTAACCTGAAGTTTTCTATTTTGTCGCCAACCAGAATTACCCATAATTCTGAAACATGTGTTGATGATATATTGTCATTAGTTGTTTCCCTACATATTATCCTTCATAAGTAAAAAGTATTGATTTATCATATCACGAAGCACAACTGTTGTGTTTTTACTTTCTCCCCTTATTCATAGGTACTTATGAAAACATCATAATTACCTAACCAAACCGGTGTTATGGGATATAATGGTACGAAAATTCTTAAAATCTCACTACATTCTTGCTTAGAATTAGTTTAACTTCCACACAGTTTGAGTAGGCAAAGTTCTACTTCACTTTTATTGTACATAGATTTTCTTTAAGTTATTTAGTCTAGGTAAGGTATACTAGGTATACGCTCCTATGTCCCGTAATAGGATGAAGCGAGAATTTGTAATACCACCATAATAGGCAGTATAGGTGCCGGATTAATTAATTTAAAATAACTTACCTAACCTCACCTAAGCCCACATTACTTCGACCAGCCTACCACATTCCGGTTTATTGTTGAATCTAGTAGGCCTATATTAGGTGAAGAACCAAAATTTATTCGCCCTGAAAAAGAACTACTTACCACATAAAATTTCCTCTCAGAATAGTCATTGTGTAAACATTTTGTCTTTGAATTCTGTATTGTTAATTTGAAGTGGATATAAATAAGCTATAGGCAATAGGCATATATTTGAACAAGTCTTTAAAGCCCATTTACTTCTGGCCTACCAATGCACAACTTCAGTCAATGTCACTTTTGAGAATCAGGCAATAATTATGGGTCAAATTATTGCCAGGGAAAAAGCTAGTACAGTATCCAGTAAGACCTAGGCCAAATATGAAAGTATTCTCGTTGGTTGAAATCTAAACAAACATTATCATATTTGTAACGTGTCGCAGATTAATTAACAAGTAACTTACTATACCTCACCTAGGCTCACACATTAATACTTCAACTGGTCAACACATGCCAGTTCGTTATTTTATTTATGAATGATTTTTTTATACATTTATTTGAATTTGGGGTGTGAAGTACAATTAAATTTAAAAAAGGCACAATAAACTATCAATGCTAAACAACACAGACACAAAACAAGATAGTTTCACAACAGTGGGGATCAGCAAAACGAGTCGACAGCAAATGACAGAATTATAGGAAGGAGGCAGGTAGACAACCAAAACAAGCTACGCGCGCATCCCGAAAACTTGGTCGCAGTCACCGAGTGTAAAGGGCTCCGTATGTTTCAATGCCCCGCTAGTGGGTTGAGTCGCTAAAAAGCAGGGTCGCTGCCACCACCCGGCGTCGCAGTTCCGTGGCCACCGAGTCGCTGCCACAGAGTGGGTCGCTGCGACCCACTAGTGTGAAGGGCTCCAAAGGCTAAATAAAATTTCGACGGGTTAAGTGGCCGAAGGGTGGCTGCGACCCGGTCGCAGCGACCTAGTGTGAAGGCGCTCGTAAGTCACTTTAGATCACACTACTTCGCAGATCCGATGCGCCGTGCTGTAGCCGCTTAAGTTGACGACGACGCAGGGACCGGTGCGGTGCGCCCTAGTCTAGAGGGACTGGTCCGGGAATTACATAAATTTAGTTGTAGGCCTACGGAGTTTAACACATCTGTTATGGTTATAGTAACATCAGGTCGCTCTAGGGGTAGGCGAACTGCCCTGCCACCCAATGTGGCAGATTTTTTCGGAGCAGAAACTTTTGCGATGATAAAGTTTTAAATGATGATATATATATATATATTAACTACTTTGAGGACAGGTTGGTGGGCCCTTTAAAAACATTATTTCACCTCACCTGCCATCTTTACTTACGTTATTCCGCATGAAATACTCAGCGAGAACAATGTCACGGACATTAGGGGGCTATATGAATAGCCGTTATTTTGGGCTCCTCGAAGATTAGGTCCATACTATGCGGTAAGATCACAATTTGCCGCAAATATTACACCACTGAATAGTTATTTGCGGCCAATATAGGCCTATACCGCGCTATTTTTCTAGACCCTTGGTAAAACAACCGAGAAAATCGGTCTATCTACGGGCCTGTTACTTAAACCATACATACCAAACCAAACATAAACCATTCACATTTTACTTAAAAAATACGACGTTAAAACAGTGAAACAGTAAAATACAATGCAGTTTATGATTATGTTTTCCATTCCGAATCTTACGGAATAAATACTGGAGAATATTTATACTTCGGCCTAAGCAGCTACTGAACCTCGTGGACAAATCGGAAAACTGGAAATAGGGATGGATCGGAAATCAACGGGAAAAAGGAAAGATAATCTAGCTTTTAAATATGGGGATGTGGGTATTAACGTTTCGCGGAAGTTAATGCTTATTATGAAAAATACCTAATTTTTATGTCGTTTAAAACATTTAAAGGGCGAAACAACGGGTAAGAGTTTTGAAAAATGAGGTTGTGGGTAATCTAATTGTCCGGAGTAACACGCTCAGTTTGAATGTGCAATCATTTTTATAAGTGAATTATAAAGTCAGGAAACATCGGGTGAAGTATTATTAACATTTGTATTTTTTTTTGTGGGTAGGCCTACCTGAATTTTACGAAATTAGATCCTATTTTTTTGGTCACGGCCATTCTTAAACGTAAAATACAGCAAGGGAAACCGGAAAACATTTAGAAAACAACCAAAAACAGTTTTTTATAGGATTTTAGGTGTTAGAATTTTGCGTTTTGCTTTGTAATACCCATCCCAGGAATAAGGTTAATTACTAAGTCAAATTAACTAACAGTAACTAACTAATTAAGTAGCTAACTCATATTTACTTTAGGACTCATGTCTTTAATAAATAGCTTAGTTAAAACCTTGAATAAAAATTAGAAACTTAAAAATAATGCAATCCTTTATAGGTATCCTAACTTATAATAAGTTAATTAAAACAGTATAAACGATAAAAGCGTTTACAAAACCAACTTTAAATATGTTTTCAACCATAATTGTCATAAGTTTAATAAAGCATTTCTATTAAGATTAACGCAGACTCATTGTTTTGGTGGGTTAAAATGATTGAATAAATCAATAATTTCCTCAATAGTAAAAACAATTAACGTTAAAACTTTCAATGTAAGTTGGGGTAATGTCCTCAACAAACTCAAGCTACAATCAGCAATAATTCAAATTACAAAGTATTCAGGTAATAGTTAGAGTAATTATGAAATGACAGAAATATCCTGTTGCTTAATACAAAGATTGCATCCAAGATTTCCTCGGGTTTAAATTAAAATATAATTGTCATCTATTGTATTAGCCTAACAGCTATCCTCCTTATCCGTTTAGCATGCTACACAGTATACATCGCGTGGCGTCGGAGGCATGAGAATCTGAGGGTGGAAGCAATAATCTATACTGTATATATTAAATGAAACGCGCCAATTATATATGACAGCCTCCGGAAGCAAGTAACTATGATTGACCTACTGATGTGATGTGTTACCATTAGTTATTGCCTCCTGGAAGCAATATTTAATAAATTTTCAAGTATGAAAATGAAAAAATATTAATGTGTATATATAAATTATATTGTTGTTTTCGTTGTTGTTAACATATACTCAAATTGGATGACAGATATATCTTTTCAACTAGTCAAGATATAACAGTTAGATTATGGAAGCAAGGACTAAGGAATTCGGAAGTGGAGGTATGAACTAATGAATGGTACCTATATATATATATATATATATATCTATATATCTATATATATGTGTCCGTGGGTGCGATAACTCTCATAAAAAAGGTCTGATTTTGATGAAATTTGGTACAAACGTGTAAAGCAGCATTTATGACTTTAAGTTTGAAAACCAGACGGATCGACTTATCCGAAGGGGTATTTTGGGGGGGTTTTGTACCCCAAAAATGTGTTTTTTTGAGTTTTTTACATCGAATTTTTGAAAAAGTAAACTTTTATTTTTTCCCATTAAAGTCAGCTTAAACATACGCACAATTTGATGTTTTAATCATTGCTCTACGTCAATTGGTTACTGAGATATTGAAAGTGCTAAACACAGTACGTTGTCCAATGTTATTCTTATGGAGAATAAGAAAAATTGTATATCTCGCTTATTTATCAACTTATCCTGACGAAACTTGGTATATTGCTTCATTTCATTGTGGTCTATTGATATTTGCACAAAAACCCATTTTTTGGCCGATAGTTCCCGTAGCATCAAACCTGCATACTCAGCCCCATGTTATTCTTAGGGAGAATAATTAACGTGTTATCTCCTTTAATTATGAACATAAATTAATAGAACTTGGTACATGGCTTTACCTAGTTGAGTTATATTGATATTTGTATAAAAGCCCATTTTTAGTGTTCCTTATTTCAGCAAACCTGCATACTCAGCCGCCATGTTATTCTTATGGAGAATAATTAAAATGTCATAAATCGTTTAGTTATGAATGTACATTGATTAAACTTGGTATGTGGCTTTATGTGGTATTAAGATAAATTAATATGCATTGGAAATTCGCTGAGTACGCAGGTTTGCTACTACGGGGGTATTATTAATTTATGTTCATAATTAAGGGAGATAACACGTTACTTATTCTCCATAAGAATAACATGGGGCTGAGTACGCAGGTTTGCTGCTACGGGAACTATCAGCCAAAACATGTTTTTTAGTGCAAATATCAATAGGCCACAACGATATGAAGCAATATACCATGTTTCATCAGGAAAATTTGATAAATAAGCGAGATATACAATTTTTCTTATTCTCCATAAGAATAACATTGGACAACGTACTGTTTTTAGCACTTTCAATATCTCTGTAACCATTTGACGTAGAGCAATGATAAAAACACCAAATTGCGCGTATTTTTAAGCTGATTCTAATGAAAAAAATAAATTTTGACTTTTTCAAAAATTATATGTAAAAAACTCAAAAAACCCATTTTTGGGGTACAAAACCCCCCCAAAATACCCCTTCGGATAGGTCGATCTGTCTGGTTTTCGAACTTAAAGTCATAAATGTTGCTTTACACGTTTATACCAAATTTTGTCAAAATCGGATCATTGTTACGAGAGTTATCGTGCTCACGGATATATATATATATATACAGTTTCGAACGAATGGTGTTTTTGGGGTCTGGGGACCTCAAAACGAAAAGTTATCATGGTCCCGGGCCTAGGTCTTACCATGCCGACTACGGTAATAGCTTCTTCCCTATAGGGGAAATTCGCTAATAACTATTTCTGTCTTATTTACTGATCAATTTAATTAAAACTTGATATGCAGGTCAAGTTAGCATTGACCAACAGAGGATGTTCGAAATATGTTTCCATTTAACCCTGGGGGGACAAGGGGGCATTTCCCCTCTCAAAACCACTGCGTGTGGCAACGGACTCTATGGTGCCCCCCCAAAAAGGGATTTAGGTGCATATTTCTGATAACAACTTGTGAGGGAGGGATTTTCAGTGCTAATGTTTTTTTCACGCTTTGCTCGGAATGACTCAGCCTAGCTGGGTTTGGAAATCCAGGGGTCGTGGTTTAACTCGATTTACTTGTTCCCATACGGTGGCAACAAATCCCTCTCGATTTAATCGGTCTATCGTGTGCCAATTTTATTCTTCAATGTGTAAAAAAAACTATAGGGTAACTCAGGAGGGAGGTTTCGAAATCAAATTTCGTCAAATGTGCCTCATCATCGCTACCCTATGTTAAATTAAATTTTGAATCCTCAACGGTCGGGACGTGTAAATCGCTCGGCACCTCTTCCGCTATCTTTAGCCGGGACGCCCCAATCACCTTGGCTGCCGGAATTAGGATATATAGCCTGCGCGGCTAATCAGGATGCTGAATACCCTTCAAGCAACCTAGGATGGGGTTTGACGGGTTGAAGGGACGTACGGTACGCACCAAAAGTTTATCAATGTCACTAAACCCCTAGATCGATATCCTAAAACCTGGAAAACCAAGAAAAGGGTGACCGGTATTAGAACAGATAGCTTGTACGGCTAAACAGGATGCTGAGTATCCCTCTAGCAACCAGGATAGGTGGTGAATGGGTCGCAGAGAACGTCTAATACGCCTAAAGTAAGTTCAATTACATCAAATATCTCAATCGCTATCCTAAAACCTATAAAAACCAAGAAAACGGGTGGCCGGTATTAGGATAGATAGCTTTTACAGCTAATGAGGATGCTGAATGTACTTCTAGCAACCAGGATAGGTGTAGGCGGGTCGTACGGAACGCTTAATACGCTCGAACAGTTCAAATGTCACTAAACACTTCGATCGCTCTCCTTAAAACTCATGAAAACCAATAAAACGGATGGCTACTATACCCAAAATGCTTTAAATATGGACTAATGCCTTGATTACTATCCTAAAGCCGATATAAACCGAGAAAACGGGTGGCCGGTATTAGGAGAGATAGCCTGTACGGCTAACTGGGATGCTGAATATACTTCTAGCAACCAGGATAGGTGTGGGCAGGTCGTAAGGAAATTATAGTACTCCTAAATATTAATTTACCTGTGAAACACCTCGATCGCTATCCTAAAACCTACAAAAACCAAGAAACGGGTGGCCGGTATTAGAATAGATAGCCTGTACGGCTAAATAGGATGCTGAATATACTTCTAGCAACCAGGATAGGTGTGGGCGGGTCGTAAGGAGAGCCTAGTATTCCTAAATATTAATTTACCCGTGAAACACCTCGATCGCTATCCTAAAACCTACAAAAACCAAGAAACGAGTGGCCGGTATTAGGATAGATAGCCTGTACGGCTAAATAGGATGCTGAATATACTTCTAGCAACCAGGATAGGTGGTGATGGGTTAAAGGATACTTCAGAGACACGTTACACAATGCAATATTACCTTTATCTAGTCTAGGATTTATTTACTGTTCGATTTGGGTTGTACTAAAAATATAGTTAGGTATACTCGTTAAAACAAAGCTCTCGGGTTTCGTTGTCGCCCAAACGATTGTTCTATCACGGGCTAAACAATTTTCGAACGGTAAGTTGTATGACCTTTATAGGCCTAAGACATCATGAGGGTCGGAACGCAACAGTGAAATAACAAGTCCAGGAACACTATTATTATTGTCACCAATAAATTACTACACTTCTCTCAATATGTGTATAAACAATGGCTCACCTGGTATAGGCTGTACCTAAATCCCAGAACAAGGATGCAACATAACCTCAATTGCAATAATACATATTAAGCAATCTATTAACAGTGCAGCAATCAATCAATAAATAACCAGTAAATAAATCAGCAGTGCAATAGCCTAGGGCGATCAGTACATTTATAAAACTCTCAATCAATGGCTATTAATAGCAAATACTGTAATAGCCTTTCACCACTACAATGGCAATGAACAAAGTAAATTTATCTAGTCAAATTAACTTTCTGAGTTGTTATCAACCTTATAATTTTACCAAGGTGGCAATGACATTTTATTCCAATTCGAAAATATATATATTCAATTGTTTACTCAAAATAATAATCGGGTAATAAGTGTTACCAATGACTCTCAAGTCTAATGATCGTATACTGTACTCTTATCACAATGCAAGCATCAAGTCGGTATAGCACAGTACTTACTTCGGGAGACGAGTATCCAAGCGGAAATCACAGGCACAACTCGCTGGCTGGCGGCGGCTCGCTTGGTTTTGATACCTGTCTCGGCCTGTCATGCGCAAAAACCCGTTTCTACAGTTGGATCGAGACACGGCGGCGGCAACATCGGGTCCCGCGCTAACTGCCTCGGCCTTGGTTAGAACCTAACCTCAAAACTAACTTTCTGCCGCCCGAGGTTACTAGCGATGATGGAAATTAAATAAAATTAACTCTTCGGAGAAAATAACTTCAATCTCCCTTAATAACATTAACAAAAAACTGGGGTGTAAAAATTGAACCCTTACAAACTATTTTAGACAAATTTCTGTACATTTATCTGTACTTCATATTCTATATTTAGTAAATAAAAAAAATTTAATTAAAATTTGGTTAAAAGGGAGAAAGTATGTGTCAGTTTCCTGATACCGTTTATTTATTATTGTGATCTGGCCGTAAAATTAACGGATAAAAAAATATTATTATATAACAGACACCTAATTTTAAGAGTATTGGTAATGATTTCAGATCAGTTCATAACCTAATATATATGTTTTAAGGCACACTGTCTCCAAGCACTTTATATTTTGTACTGACAACAATTATTTCTTACAATAAAAGCAACACAATTCCCCCCCCCCCAGATTTACTTGAGTTCTGGAAGTTATAAAACAACCAGCTAATTCCTGATGTCTAGAAGGTATATTACAGTACTACAACTGTAACACGCAGCTCAAATACAATACATTAACTTGTATTATGAGGGGTGAGTCATAAATAATATCTAAAAAAGTAAAACTTCGCTTTCCAATTTCCATTGAAACAAAGAATGAATATAAACAGTATTTTTAAATCAAAAAAGGCAATTAATCAATGTTACTAATTTGTTTTCATCTCAATGGTCGATGCAATTTTTATTTTTATTTTTGAAAGGAAAAATACGCCCCTTATACATATTTCAATTTGGGGTAACTGATGGGAACAGTCAGTAGATTGAGTTGAGTTGGTGGAAGGAGAATGATTACACGAGCTGCCCTGTGTAATTACAGTGTATCATATCAACCAACAGGTGGTGTCGCGTCGCTCCTACACTCATGTCTCAGGTCTCGGTATTATGTTTATTGTATATTTCGTTTGGACGGATTATAAGTTGATTTTTTTAAATGTAAGGGTATACAGTTAGTTTAGTTAGGGTGGAAGGTGCCTGCGATATTGTCGGTCTTTTGAGGAAGATGAAATATTCGTTTACCTCCATTTTAGCGAATTTCCCCTATAGGGAAGAAGCTATTAACGTAGTCGGCATGGTAAGACCTAGGCCCGGGACCATTATTACTTTTCGTTTTAAGGCCCCCAGATACCATAAAACAATTCGTTCAAATGCATATATATATATGTGTGTGTGTGTGTGTGTGTGTGTGTGTGTGTGTGTGTGTGTGTGTCCGTGAGCACGATAACTCTCGTAATAATGATCCAATTTTGATGAAATTTGATATACAATGTTTAAAGCAACATTTATGACTTTAAGTTCGAAAACCATCCAGATTGATATCCATCCAAAGGGGTATGTTGGGGTGGTTTTGTACCCCAAAAATGTTTTTTTTTTGAATTTTTAAAATATTCAAATATAAGTTTTTACCATTGGATTCAGGTTAAAAAACACACAATTTGGTATTTTGATCATTCCTCTACGTCAGTTGGTTACCGAGATATTGAAAGTACTAAACACAGTACGTTGTCTAATGTTATTCTTATGGAAGAAAAGAAAAAATTATATCTCGCTTATTTATGAACGTACACTGATGAAACTTTGTATACGGTAAACTTGGTGTCATCAATATCAAGATACTATGTTAATTTAATATACTCTTAACCATAAAGTAAGTATGGTAATTAAGATTATACCAATAGATTCTTAAAGCCGATCACTCTCGCAAAAAGAATTTAAACTTAAGGGAATGTTGGCCCTCGACGGCTCTCGGACTGGTCTATACTAGTACAGAGATCGATATTGGGTACAGCAAAATGAAGCTGTCACAGTATTGGTAAGTCTTTTGGCTATCCATTGTGACAACTTCCGTTCCTTGGTTCCTCCTTGTATCTTCTGGGGGCTTGACTCCCCATTGAGCCTGGATACCCAGTATAGTCCAAGTCCTTGGAGGGAGCAGTGGATCTTTCTTACAGCCTAGGACGAGTGCCTGGGACGAAGAGCCCTTACCCGACGGTCTTCGGTCTGCCGGGCTGGGGGACAAACCATCCTGAGGCCATCCGACCCCTGAGAGGTTGGAGGCTCTGTGCGATGGCGGTCTCTGTCTGGTGGACTTAGGGGGACGTCGGGTTAGAGGGCGAATCGTCCTGGAGTGTTGTCACACACAGAGCTTGGGAGCTAGGTAAGGTTCTCCCTCCCTTTCTGGAGCGAGGCAGATTGACCCCATCCTACCACCTTTCCCATCCCCCTTTTCCCTCTCTCAGGTGGCTATACTATTCCAAGGAAGAAGTGCCTAGCCGGCCATGCCGGGGCCTCCTAATTCCCCCAAAAACAAACAACAAACAAACAAGTAAATGTTTGTTTTTTAATCAGCAACAATAGCGAGTAAACGTCGCGTCGCATATGGATGTGATTCCAACACAACCACTAGTAGTGCAACCACAGTTTCTGCATGTTAGTCAGATGCAATAAACAATGAGGTCAGCAAACAGTTGGTACAGAACTAGATAATATACTATATCCAACGATACTAATACATCAACTCACTTCTGCTTATCTATAAAGTTTAAACGGAAATTTAAAACATCTATACTAATTTTTATCATGGGTTGAATAATATAACGTTTGTTTTGTATTCTTAAACTACGTAAATAAAGGAATGAAAAGGATTGACATACAATTAAATTAACAAATATACAGATATAAAGTTGTAAAACTTGATAAACTTGTATAATATACAGATAATATGATATTGCCATTCCAATTTAAAATTAATAGAATGTTGTTATTGTTATGATATAAACTCACCATCACCAATAATGAATTTAAACAAAGAATATAATTTAATCAGCTGTAACTTCTAACAATGTGTATATATTCCCTTTTTTTGAGTATTTAGTTATTATTATGAAAGTATTAAACTATTTCGAGACTAACATAGTCAGCTTTACTCTTAAAAGGCAATTTGAAATAAACTATTGCATTTTCAACGTAATACTGTACCTTAAATGTTAAACCATCCAAATTATTGTTATGTTTTATAGTACATAACCAGACATATTATAAAAACCAATGAAAAAATACATATTTATAATGTATACAGTTTACTTTTTTATTCACATCTTAATTATCCTGAAATATATCATATCTACATGAAAGTTCTACTGTCTTAGTAAGTGTAGAGTTGATCTTTTTTAAGTTTACGAAAAACTGCTAAGCTTAAAATTATGTTTTATGATTGCATTAATACATAATTGTGTATGTGAAATTGGCTACCACACAAATAGGAAACTCTTACAGTACCCTTCTGCTAAGGTATAAAACAAGTTCAAATCATATATGTATATATATATATATATATATATATATATAAAGTTACCTATTTATATAACCTGTATTAATGTTATAGTTGTGTTCGTACCAATTTATTGTGATATTAATGAAATGGATCTGTGGTATTGATAAAATGAATTGCCAGATAATGCCAGATAGAAGTGATTTTATCAGAACTCTAGTTGAATGTAATTATAAAACAAGCAAATACAAAATTACAGCTGATCTTTTAGAATAAATTAAAATGTGCAGCTGGGTCATCACACAAGCACCCTACGATAAACTGAGTTACTTCTCGGGATTCGGAACCTGACGTGCCGTCCGTAGCGTGTGAGATAACTAGGTTCTGAAGAAGCAGAAGACAGCGAGGCGTCAGCCCCCGATGGTATGTCAGTCACAGGAGGTGGCATCGGAGTGGTGTGACCGTGCTCAGATTCGTCGCACAAGAAGAAGGCAGGCTTTACTCTGTTCAAAGTAACTCGAACATCAACGCCATTTTGTTGGATGGTGATAGTTCTTGCATCATGGTGGATGACAGGATATTGTCCGATATAAGGTGGCTGAAAAGATCGATGAACAGTGTCGTCTCGAAGAAAAACATGGCGGTGGAATCTCTCGACCAGTCCGTTAGCACAGGGTGATAGCTACAAATCCGGTTTCGCTCGGAACCAAAAACGTTGCCAAGAGCTCAAAAGAGAGCGGACTCAAACTGATGGCCCTGATTTGTAGTGATGCGTACGGGTGAGCCCAAGCAAGAGAACCAGCATGTCACGAGAGCTTCGGGGACTTCTTCAGCAGTTATTTTTTGAAGTGGATATGCTTTAGGCCAACTAGTGAATCTGTCGAGGACTGTAAGGCAGTATTTGTAAGGTCCTGCTTGAGGGAGCGGTCAAATAATGTTGACATGCATATGTTCGAAACGAGCCGAAGGAGATTAAAACTCGCCTAGAGGGACATGTCGTGACACTTTGGATCGCTGACAGTGCTGACATGCACGGGCCCAGTTACGGCATTCTTGCTGCACACGGGGCCATACATAACGCTGCGATACAAGTTTGGCAGAAACCCTGGTTCCGGGGTGGCTGAGGTTGTGCAACGAGTCGAAAACAACACGTCGGAATGACTCGGGAAAATAAGGCCGTTGCTCGTATGTAGATGTTGCACAGTAAAGATAGAGTTAAGTTCCGGGAATATTGACGTGTTGAAGTTTAAGAGCAGTATTTCTTCTGAGAAGGTCATGGAGTTCGTCGACAGCAGTTTTGTGCTCCTAGGATGTGACGAAAATGACGTACAGCTGCATAGACTGCAAAGAGTTCACGGTAATAAGCTGGCCATGATGATTGTGGTGGGTTTTTGGGAGAAGAATGCAAGAGGTTCCCAGGAAGAACCGTTGAAACCGTCGACAACAGAACAGAACCGTTGAAAAGTTGCTGGAGAACAGCGTCAATTGGTGTGCTTCAGGCTTCACAGAATAGTTCAAGTGGAGCATTATGGTCTGGGTGAACCAGCAGCGTAGCGTTCGTGAGGTGCTCCTTGCAAGTGATAAAGGCTTCTTCAAGTTCTGGGGCCCAAGCTACTTGTTGGTTTCTCCGAAGTGACGAAAGGGCGTTGTGCAAAGGTTCTTGTTCTTCATCCGCAGATGGAATAAAATAGAGGTAGAAGTTAAACATACCCAGAAAACGTCGTAGATATTTTGCTGAAATTAGACGGTTGATATTCCGGAGGGTGTCAACGCAGTCCGGGAGAGGCCTAGAGCCAGCAGCGGAGACTTCGTAACCAAGAAAAGTTACGGCAGGGGAGTTGAGCACTGTTTTGTTGACATTGACCAGAAGTCCGTAGTCTAAAAAACGCTTAAACAGGGTGCGGAGATGACTCTCGTGTTCATTAGCATCCCTGGAGAAAACTAAGAATATCTGGGAAACAGAAATCTAATCCTTAAACTACTTCATATATAAAGCGTTGAAATGTTGGACCTGCATAGCGTAGCCCAAAGTAAATACATGGAAAATTCATAAATTCCGAAAGGAGTGGTTATGGCAGTCTTGGGAATGTCCTCCGGCTTGACAGGAATTTGGGTATAAGCCTTGACCAGATCAACAGCTGAGAAAATGGTACTTCCACGAAGGCGGTATGAAAAATCATGGAAGTGATGGACGGGGTACCCGTCAGGAATTGTCCGAGCATTAAGAGCATGATAGTCACCACTTGGACGCCATCCATTATGCGCCTTTGGTACCATATGTAGAGGGAATGACCAAGGTCCATCAGAGCGTCGGGAAACTCTGGAATGTCGGGATTCGCGGGAGCGTTCCTTCGAGAATCATGGCGTCAAATTTAGCTTTGGCAAGGACTAGCCATTCAGGGGCTAGCTGGCAAGGACTGGATAGGCAGGAGGTATCGGTGTAGTTTTGATAAAGTGGACAGTAGAATGAAGTACATTTCGTGGTGTTCCTACTGGCTGACATGACTCAGGAAACTCAGCTAGGATGGAGTAAACGGGCGTTTTGGGGATAGTAGTTTTCATGCTAAGCTGAGTAAAATCAACTGATTGGCAGGGCATTGACAAGCCAGTTATACTGTCAATGAGACTTATGTTTCGATAATCAGGTAGTAATCCAAAATGAGCCATGAAATCAGATCTGATAATTGGATTATTTTACTCGGCAAAAATAAAATTCCATGTAAAGGCACGACGAAGTCAAAGATTTAAGGTGAGGGTTAAACTACCGTAAGTATGGATTGTTGAATTGGTTGTTTCACGGAGCTCGTAATTTACCGGGCTTCGGCGTTCCGCAAGATAAGAATGAGGAAAGCAACAGATGTCAGAACCAGTATCAAGGAGGAACTTTTGATTAGTTGTGTGATCTGTGACAAGTAGGCGTCGTCCTCCAGTTGGGCAGTCGGTCGACGCCGTTACTGACTGCCGTTCATGTTTGTCGACTTCGTGAATGAGCAGGGTTGGAGGCAGTTGTTTGCTTGCTGGCTGATTCCCTGATGATACCAGAAGAGACAGTTTGATGAAGTGTTGGCATGAGCGCTTCGACTTTGTTGGCGACGATCGTTTGGAGCTCGCTTTTGCGATGTTGAACGATTGTTTCGCAGGAATTGTAAATCGTCACAAGGACTTGATCTCAATCTGCATGGTGGATGATTCTCGAGAAAGTCCATCAATTGCCCCAACGGCTGGACTCTTGGTAGAAGCAGATGTGTGAGAAACGGCATACACCGAAGCAGTGGAAGTTATAAACGGTGAATTTGGTTGAACCTCCATGATTTTACCAGCAGTAATTGCAAGGGTGTCAGTGCTGATGCCAAGATAGCTAGCTTGGTGCTGCAATATACCTTGAACATAAGTGGGTAAACGTTGCATCCACACAGTGTGCAGGAGGTTGTCGTGTATGGTAGGATAACCCACGAGAGATGCTCCGCAAATGTCGGAGATACTGCGGACAGGTCACCAAAACCTCTTAAACAAAATCTTGACGATTTGTATTATGAAATATCAGTGGTTTAAGTTTGATCTGATACATTTTTAGGTTGTATGATTACTTTTTTATTAAGATCTATCACTGATTGTATCAATAAAATGTATGAAATTTGTGCTTAAATTGGAATATTTATAAATTATCAGTTACCTTGCACTTGGAAAATCTAAATTTCTCTCAGTTTTATTCATCACTCCATGTTCTTAATCCATTCATCGTTGTAAGCTAAAGAGAGTTAAGAAGAGATTAGTTTAAACTCTGTGATTGTTTAAGATAACACATATTAGTCTATTGATTGCTGTGTATCCTCTCAAATAATTACTAGCAAATATCTACTTATTCTACTTCTATATCTTCTTATTAGTCTATTGATTGTTGTGTGTCCTCTAAAATAATTTTTTAAGTAACACTGATACTTACGGTTGCGTTTGTTTAGGAGTCACTATTGACTCTATATATTTGAGTCTTGATAGTCTTGACTTGTGGAACTCACGTGTAATGCATGCAACTTAAAATCTGCAGGCTGGTATGTTTTCTTATTCAATTATATTCAAATTTATTTCAATATCTCATTATATATCCTGAGTTGGAAAACAAATAGTTTTTGTACTTTGATATACGATTCAAAATTGTTTACATAGATTAATTTTCACATTATTGCATTGACCTTATGTAAATGGGAATTGAAACCGGATGTACCCTGTACAACGATGGCCGTTATTATAACACGTAGGCTACGTCACCATGTACGAGCGTGACCATCTCTTATAATCACTAACTCCTACGTCATTAGGTTTTCCTCAATCCCATTTCAATTGTCTCTCAAGGTTATAAATACATTTTATATGCCAAGGAGATGCGTTATATATATTATTGGTTTCGACAATTACTACTTGGTCCAAACCCATGAACGTGACCTAAGCTAAAACAACACTAAACCAAGAACACAAAGTCTGTGGACGCAACTATACGGACATTTAAAGCTTTAATAATAAACTAGGCTTATCGCCGTTGGGGGTTTCGCCCCCAAACCCCCTTTTAGAGTTTTTGGAGTTGCATTCCTCAGTCAACTCAAGTTTAAAACAAACTCAACTATTTTAGTTCACTTACCAAAGAAAAACCACACGAAAATTACCTTTGGTGAGCACATTAACACCTACACAGGCGGTCCCATATCGGTTCGATATCTAAACATTTGACGAACCGGCTGCTTGTTAGTTTTATCGAATGAACTCTCAACTACGATGGTTGTTTCGAGGTGAATAAAAGCGAAAAATAAAGTGCTCATTCAATCAAAGTTAACTACATATAAATCAAAAGTTGTGGTTACAATGTTAAATTAGAACTCCAATTTACATACATATGGATTTACGAGTAAAAAACAACAAATTATACTTCAGTTCACGACAAAATTATAGTAACCTAACCTAACATAACTCCGCAGAGTGATGTATAGTGGCTGTTCGTTGTGCAACATAATTACAAATAAATGAATTTGTAAAAACAGAAAAGTCAAATTAAACAGAAATAAATTGCAGCCACAAAAAGTAAGCATCAAAAGTAGGATTCAAACCCGTGACCACATGATCTTGAAGACAACATATCCACTGGGCTACTGGGCTAAATTCATTTGATAGAACAAACAATCGGTTGATTACATTTTCCAATATCGTAACAAACGATATTCGCGATATTGGACCTCCCTTGTAGGCGATAATGTGCTCACCTTGTTTTGTATCAGCTGATTTATATAAATCTCATGTGAGCAAATTAGTATCGCCTACACGGGCGGTTTTTTTTAATCAGGTTATACAAACATGTGGTATTACCCAAAGATAGTGTGATTTCATTAAACGGCTTACCAAAACTGTACACATTTAAATGGGCCAAATACTCTAAATCCGAAGAATAGCGGCTAAACGGATGATCGGATCTTAAATCTGACGAAAAATCGTTAGTTGGAAATTAAATTTTCTACAACTTTTGTATTTAACATTTTTTGCCATCTCACCGTTTCCGTACAAAACGCGCTCAAAGTGAAAAAAACTGAAAAAGTGGAATTTTCCCCGCCCCAAAAACTCAAAAATGTTAACATTTGGTAATTGTTCTCGGAGTTTCTCATCAAGAGCTTTAATTTAAGTATGGGGTCGAGGGGGGTTCGCTTACGGGAAGTGTCCATAGTTTATGTCAGTGAGTGAGTGAACGCGTCTAGCTTTATATAAGTAGATGTACTCCCTAATATTTTGTTCGACAAAAATATTATACTGAAAGCAAAAAGCAATTGTAATTAAGTATACTAACCAGAATGTCTTGATAATATATACCTTGAACAAAAACACATAAGCCTAACCAATGCTAAATTAAATAACTGATGTTTGAAATTCCATCTCACTTACATAATATTCAGCTCTTGTTCTATACACAGCAGTTTGTAGAACTGAAATAAATTTACATTAAAAATAAAATTACCTAATTCATAATTGTTGATTTTCGATACGGTACCTATTAAATTACTTGTGGCTTTCGAGTACAATTACTGTAGAAAGGGTTACATTTTGATTCGACTGTGACTGTAATAATTAAAACCAGGACAGATCGGTAGTTAGCACGTCTCTGGGGGCCAGAGGCTGAGGCACGTAGTGGTCTCCACCATCTGCAGACGTGACTCATTCATTGGTTGTTGAGCACATCTTGTGATGGTGACAGTGATGTAAACTCTTGTTTAATGTGTGTCTGAGTATGTATACCCTGGTTATATGTGATATGAGTTATACAGTAACATTGTTTCTATTAAATGAATAATGAAAATATGTTGTATTAATTTGTTACATTTCTTTCATGATTAAAAAATAATGCTGAAGGAATATGTTAAGCAGATTTTGTAAGCAATTATTAACAAGTTGTTAAAATTTGTAATAGCTTTCAGATGGATTAAAAATGTTACAATGCAACAAAAACAACTTAAACATTTGTTACAGTGTTTAAAACTTTAAAATTTGTAAACAGTGTTTAAAACTTTAAAATTTGTAAACAGTGTTTAAAAGAATAACAACTGGTTACAAACCACTAGTAAACATTCAAAGTCACTCATAGTGGGCAATTCACGTGTGTTTATCTTTAAGAAAATATATTCAACACAATAAAACAATCTATATCTTTAAACTTCTTATAATATCAGTAGTAAATTATATTAAAAAAGAAAGAGTGGATTTATTCTGCTGACTATGCTTAAATTCAACGTTTTAAAAATTTAACGAAAGGTAAGTACTTACTTTGAATTGCTAAACTGCTACTAAATATTTGATTTATCACACTTATATTCCAAGTACGTTGCAGTATTTATCGTGAAAATACAAATGATACTAGTAAGTCTCTTATATAACAACGACTAAGACGTTAAATAAACAATAAAACAAATAACAAGTTTATTTAGCAGACTGTATAGTTTTCTAGATATGAGTGCGTTTTTGTGTAATTGTCAAAGAACCTTACTTTCTTTAGTAAACTCTTGTTTTCAGTAGCAAAGCCAACGTGTATTACCAAGTTTTTTTTTTTTTTAATTCCGACATAAGCAGAAGTGATTTTACCAGGTTCATTGAGTCAGGCTGAGATCTAGTTCAATACATTGGGAGACTAAAAAGAAGAATCAGGAACAGGATTACCAGGGAAACTTATGTTGGTCATATTACATCAGCAAATCACTTGATTTTGTTTAGTTACAGTTTTTGCTTGCATTTTAAATATCTTATTTATTGTTCTAGAATAAAACAAAACCTGCTAGTTTATTTTACAGCTAAAACTCTCATACAACTAATATTTAAACAATTCCAGTTTTCAGTAAAATTAATATCTAAACACAAAGGTCAATTTGTGGACCGCTTTTGGCAACGTCCAGGTTCTGTAGGGAGTGCCAAGTATGCGAGACACAAGTTACGACTTGGAAACTTGGGAACCCGATGTTATGTCCTAATATTAAGTTATTGGGGCATTTGGAATTGTTTTGGTCTCTGTACTTGCCAAAACAACTCAATCGTAATCAGAAGTACACAATTAGATAAGTACATTATTCAATGGTACAGATACATTTCACCTGGCTTAAAGGAATAATTGTTAATCGTTGACACACTAAAGCTGTAAGTGGAAGTGTACATAAAAATTACAACAGTAATGATAACAGAATGTATTAAATGCTTAAAAAAGCAGTCTACAGAGTAGGTTAGGTTGCAACTATATCCCACAATGGTCTAGCACGTCACTATTATCTTCAACAAACATCTCACGGATTTACAGTTATTATTATTAAATTTAAAACAAAAATTTATCCTACACTGTATCACTCCTTTGAAAGAGTAACAATTTTTTGGTTTACAAAAAACCATGAAATGTTGTTCAAATGTTTAAATGTACCAAATTACACTATGCAAAGCCTATTAATCTAATTATATTTTATTATTATTGTGACTGCGTGTTGTATTACCAACATAACATAATGATTATTTTATACATTTGTTATTATATTAATCATAGCGGAGGATTGTACATGCATATAATACGAGATAGAACGCAGCACGCTGACGTAAGGGAGGTGAATTTCCGCATGAAAATATTAAAAAACATCTAATAAAAGGTTAAAAACAACACTGGTAACATTTTTTTCGAATATTTAAAATGTTATTTTTGGCTGTTCTGATGGTCCTGGTTATATTTAAATTGACTATTGCAATGGCAATTTTGTACATTATAAGGTTAAGAGGAGGTATAGTCAGGATAACAAGTTGGTATAGGGGTATTGGGGGTGATAAAACCACATCAAGATTTGAAAAAACAGCCTTTTCCAGTGTAAAATCCCCATAAGACAACGTACTGGGTTAATACAATTAAAATTTTCTTTAATAACTTGGTACATACTTATGCTAGAATGATGAGAGAGGGCTTAAAACTTTTGACATTTTAGTACAATAATTGAATATGCAATAACGTTACATTCGGGGCTTTTCTGACCCTTTTGGGCCCAAAACCTAAAAATTTTAAAAATTAAAATCCCAAAAAAGGAGTTTAGAGTTGTCTGATTGTTTTGCCCAACGAACTCGTCCAACTGTTTACAGAAGAGAGGGCTCCTACCAAATTTCAAGTAAATTGGAACAAAAAATTGCGACCGCTAGAGTGAAACCCCTTATATATATATATATATATATATATATATATATATATATACATATATATATATATAAGTGTTTTCTCTTGTAATATATATATATACGTTTAAAATGGTAAATTAAAAACAACACTTGTAAGTTTTCCTTCTATATTTTGGAGGAGTTTATACCCCCTTCTTTAGGAAGAAAATACTTAAAAACAGAAAAAAAACTAACACATAATAACAACAATATAAATAACAGTAAAATGTAAATGTAAATTAAGTAAATCAGCTCTCAGCTGGTCCTTGAAAAAGTTATAATAGAGGCAGTTTGTGGGGATACCAAATTTCCGTCATCTGAGATTAAGCCCCATTAGATTTCTTGTTATTAAAACAATTTGATGGGCTTGATCGTATTTCATTAATTGGTATCTGCTATATTCTTCACTTTCGTTTACGTCTATCTTTGCAACCGCTTTCAATGAATAGCACTCTTCAAATGTTTTCTCTATTCTGAATTTCAATATGTTGGGCTAATGGATTGTTCTTATCTTTGTGAAAAATGTCGAAACGATGGCCTGTTATTCTTATTCTTAAATGATACGACGTCTGCCCAACATATTGTTTGTCACAATGGTTGCAAGAAATTTGGTATAACATTTTTGGTGTCACATGTTTTGTTTTCCTTTATAGGAAATGTTTTTTCTGGTAACCGAACTGCAGAATTCCTTAGAGTTACACCTAATTTTGCAGGTACCACAGCGCGGTAATACCACTCTTTCAAACTAGCTAAATTTAACAAACATATCATTTATATTGCAGCTTTACTTTATTTTGGATTAGTTCATAAAGGACTTCAACCAAAGTTTCCCATAACGGGAATTCCTGTTGCTGTACACGAGGACGTAAATACTTTAGCTATGAAAACCAGTATTGATTTATCAAAATTGGTACTTCATTCTTAAATAAACCTTTTCAAAACTCACGAAAAAGATTTTAGAAACATCCAGACACCACTTGTGAGTAGTTATTCGGATGAAAATACTAAACGAGATATAGATAATATATTAATGAAACTTAACAACTTCTTATCTTCTAAAGCTAATGTATTATTGAAAAACGACTAACTGTTATTCAAGATATAAACAGTCCAATTCCAACGAAATGGTCATATTGTCTTGAAGTTACACCCCAAGACACCGAACCAATGCCAAGTATTCTTAACGATAACTTCGTTAGTTTGGTCAAATTATCCACATCTCAAGCTCATCAGTCTGAAGATATAGAGCAACAAACTATTTATTTTTTATTTTTAAACTTCTCTCGAACTTTTATTACAAAACTTGAAGACATTTCTACAAAACCAATACCTGTTTTAAATGTGTTTGAACAAGCAATATCTTGCTTTACTGAACCTTTACCCAGTACATCAGCTGATGATATTGTACGTAAAAATGATAGTGAAACTGGAGTAGATGGGTTTCAAAACGTAGAGAATATTTCTAGCTATGTATTAAATAATGATAAGTTTAAAAGTATTATCCAAAGGACTTACATTCTGCCCAACTCCCAAGTTCAACCAAATAAATTTAATTAATGATGCTCTCTCATTTGCAAGAGAAGTACGCCTGAAATATCATTTCAGTAAGAAGCCTCCAAATAAATAGGAAGAACTTCTCCCATGCCTTCAGCGATTTAAAAGAAAATCTGACTAGGAACCAACTCTACCTCAAGATCATCCAGTAGATTAGTTTATTAATGTCATACTAGTCCAATCTGACAACTAATCTGACAACTCCAAACTTTGAAAAGTACTTAAAGTATGATAAAAATTTAACAATTGGTGGAATAAAAGCTATAAAATTGCTAAGAAACAATAAAGAAATAGTAATTCTGCTGGCTGACAAAGGTAGTAAAATTGTAATTCAGAACATGACAGATTACTTGAACGAAGCTAATAGCCAACTGTCTTATAATGATGTTTATAAACCATTGAAAGAAAATTTAACAAGTCAATTTAGTGAAGAAATCAAAGAATCTTTGAACGAGCATGGACCTAGTGAAGGGCTCTCCAGTAAAGATATTAATATCTTTGTTCCTAAATTTCCTCGTACACCCACGTTTTGCATGCTCCCAAAGATTCAGAATAAAATGTATCCACCTCCTGGAAGGCCTATAGGGTCTAGTTATGGCAGCCCCACTGAAAGGATATCAGCTTACATAGATGACCATCTTCAACCTCTTGTTAAGTGCCTTCCTTCTTACACAAAAAACTCAAACGATTTTAAAGAAAAGTTATCGGCAATACAACAACCACTACCAGAAGGAACGCTTCTTGTAACTGTAACTGTTGACGCTTCTTGTCAACTCTCTGTACACTGATAGTCCCCACGCTGATGGGCTAAGTATTTATTAAACAGCAGGAAGTCTAATAAAAAACCCAGTTCAGGGTTTATTTTACATAATATATCAATGACATTAACAAAGAATAATTTCGAGTTTAACAATAACCATTACCTACAAATGTCCGGGACAGCAATGGGGACAATAAGCTCTTCGTAAGCTAATTGGATAATCGAACGAAGTGAAGTTTATCCTTATACATAACTTTACTGCTTAGACTGGTAAGAGAATCAACTCAACTGGCGTGTCTGTGACCAAAATAACTCGAGAACGCCTCCACAGTTAAACTTAAAATTTTCCAGATAAAATTAACAGTACAGAATCTCGGCCGAGTTTGTTATTAAGAAAATTTCGTTCAGCATTAATAAAATTATCTTAAAACCAAATTTATTTTTTTCTCCATAATAATAACATTGGAAGCCATTTTAGTGATACCTGAATCCTTAAAATTTAGCCGAAGTATATGTTTCAACAACAGAGTAACAATAATTAGTTTACTAGAGAATACTTTGTTATACTGGATAAAAAAAGGGTTTTCACCACCAAAAAAAGAGAGATAAATCGAAGTATATTTTTAAGTTGTGAGCATATTCTTTACTTTAAAAAATTATTTATTATACGTTATTAAACAAATATCCATACAATTAATGTTCCCTTGGTATGCCTACTCTACTCTGAGTAAATATCGTCAGTCGTCGGAGGCGACAAGCAACAGTGGCAGACGACGCATGTAGCAGATCGAATAACTAAAAATAACTTTTCAAAATAGATGACAGTAGATACTGAGATATTAACTTAACTTATAAAATAGTTTGTTTTATTACATTGTCTTAGACAATTGGTAATATTGTGATTGTCATGTTTAAAAAGTACAAAGCCTCAATTAGTCTAGAAAGCTTTGATCAAGTTAGTCACAGTAAGCCACCAACCTTTTGTAGCACAATTATTTGCCAGGTTATATCATGGTTATATTTTCACTAAATTAATAATACAAAATGTTTACATTACTTCAAATACATTACCAGTAATTTTGTAGCTAACCACAATAAAATCTATAGACTATTCTAACCAAACAGCCTTTTTCGGAAGGTTATCTTGAATGATTTGACGTAGCCTATAATTGGATTACAGTAAGAGTAAACCGACATTAAACTGGTAATACAACTGTTGTAAAATACTTTAAACACATTACCAGACATTTTGTAGCGAACCAAAACAAAACCTCTAAGCTATTATAACCAAACTAAGCCTATTTTACAGGTTATATGAAATGATTTGATATACCCTAGGTTTGGATTACAGTGAGCTGAGATCATAAACTTGGACCTATGGCTATGAAATGTAGGCCTATACACTTAAGCTACTTGCCATTTTAGAAGTTTCATTTACGGTCTTGGACCAACCCATGTTTATAGCATTAATTTCATGATAGCCTAGGCTTTTAAAACAATTTATTGACTTCTCATTTTGTCATCTAAATAACTAGACCTGACGACTTATTGTTAATCTTTAAGGATATTTGGACTAGGCCTATGGAAATTGTAACATTAGTTCATTTAGGAGACTCGCTGTTATCCGCTGAAGTTAAATTAATCATGCTGCTAAAGTCACTGTCTAGCCCAAAATACTCAGTTTGTACTACGATAACGCACCCATGTCAATCCTAACAACAAACCATGCCTGAAATCTACAATTATTTTAAAAATAAATAAATTTACGGATTTATACAACATTTCCTTTGATAAAAACAAGTAATAAATGTATGAATATTTTCTACGGATAAAAGGTTAGGTCTGTGATGGGATACGGACCTGTGACCTTTTGCTACGAGGACCAGTGCGATACCCACTGAGCTACCGCGATAAGTGGGTTTCCGGGGAGAAGTGACAATGACTATAGCTATATAGACGTAAAACCCGGATTATGGCGCCAGTTAAATGATACCGGAATGTATTCTGATGATGTTATTTAAATCATATCTTGAATTTTTATGAGACTCGCTTTAAGTTTGATCATGTGTTTCGATTATCCTTATACGCGAGGAATAAGCGTACACCTAGTTTATTTATGGGTAAGTTTGAGAATGAGTTTTTAGGTTCACAGTCTTTATTGCCCATGCGATGGTTCAGATATATAGATGACATTTTCCTAATCTGGATTCATGGTACTGACTCTCTTACAAGTTTCTTGGAAGCCCTTCAACAATTCTCAGATTTTAAGTTTACCGGGACCTACTCAGATACAATTACTACATATTTAGACCTTGAAAATTTTCTTAATTCTGGAATACTTAAGATAAAACTGCACATTAATGAGACAAATACTATGAGTTATCCGAACTATTCTAGCTGTAATCCGTTATACGTGAAGAAATATATTCCGAAAAGTCTACCAGTAAGAGCAAAAACTTATGCAGTGACCAGAAATATTTTACAGACTATGTGTTTAAGATCAGTAATGCCTTTACAAGGATGGGGTACCCTGAGAGGCTTGTAAACAACCAAACCCTTAGACATACAAGTTCAATAAAAAATGATACTGCGTCTAAAAATGT
This sequence comes from Allygus modestus, assembly GCA_963675035.1. Classification (NCBI taxonomy): domain Eukaryota; kingdom Metazoa; phylum Arthropoda; class Insecta; order Hemiptera; family Cicadellidae; genus Allygus; species Allygus modestus. The sequence continues at coordinate 87,862,041 of OY776112.1, read as the reverse complement.
AAAGATTGAAACACAGTTTCACCTTGGCCTTCATAAAATCAACTCCATAACAAAAACGGCTTACTGCCTTCTGGAGACACTTCCAGAAGCTAAAGATTTTATGCCTACACCACCCAGAGTCACCATACTGAAAGGCTAAACTTGTTACAACGAATTTTCCAAAACCAGAAACGAAAGTAGAGAATGGATACAAGCCATGCAAGACACCGCGATGTGGTACCTGCAAAATTATATGTGACTCTTAGGAATTCTGCAGTTCGGTTATCGGAAAAACATTTCCTATATAGGAAAATATAACATGTGACTCCAAAAAAATTTATATACCAAATTTCTTGCAACCGCTGAGACAAACAAAATGTTAGGAAGAGGTCGAATCATTTAAGAATAAGAATGACAGGCCGTCATTTAGACATTTTTCACAACGATAAGAACAAGCCATTAGCCCAACATATTGAAATTCACAACAAAGAAAAAATTGAAGAGTGCTAGTCATTGAAAGCGGTTGCAATGATAGATGTAAATGAAATTGGAGAATATAACAGATAATTAAAGAAATATGAGTAGACCCAATATTAAACGTTGAGTGAAGATTAGTAATAAATGTTACTAGTATACAGAGAGGCTTTTTTTACCAAAAAATTAAATTTTGTTCTGTACATTGCTTTGAATTATGAAATGTTTGCTTATTTTCACGTTTTACACCCTAAGGAAGCCAAAAGAAGTCTTATCTCAATTTCTGTCCGTCTGTCTGTTCTTCGGTAACGTTCAAGTATGTGTTTTCGTTTCTCTTTTCACTGAAAAATGGGTCCTCTGATTTTGATGAATCTTTATTTATTTGTTTTATATAATCGTGAGAAGGTTTTAGGCTACTTTAAACTGTCATACGCTTTTTGTAAAAATAATGTCGGCCGATCAAAAACGTGTTTTCGCGCGGTTTGGATCGTGTTTGTTCGCTTTTCCCAGAGAAACGGGTGAACTGATTTAGATTGTTTTTCTATGTTCTAAACGTAAGTTAGAAGACTATAAGCTACTTCAAAATTTTTAATTCACCTCAGGGCTACACCCCATGGAATTTTCAAGATAACATCTTATGGTTATACACGAAGCATTTATTTATACTGAACCAGTTAATAACTTAAGAATATTTATTCCGTAATCACCTGTTGTACTTCTCATTTAAAATGTTGAATGAAGATTGGTAATAAATAACAGAAGTATACAGAGTGGACATATTATCTAAATCTATATTTTTCAGACACATTCACTCGCTCACATTGTGATCACTGTAACTAAAATACGACAATGTCTAAGAAAGTGAAATTGTGCATAGTGGATCCCCTTATTCTGCAGATGTTCAATAAAGCTAGTTTTGAAACGAAATCCTCCCGGGCTCTGCCCCAATTTTATTTTATTGCTGGCAATCTTATGAGAATTAGTACGGACTTTTTAAGTTGAGATTCAGTAGGAACATACCTAATATAGCAGAACAATTAAAAGCCTCATGCCGTAAATAACGTGTTTTAGGGCCCCACTCCTGAACCTTCAAAACACTTATTTTAACAATTCTGCACCTGCTACTGGACTGATGGAGATGAAATTTGGTAGCAAAAAAAGCAGATAAAAAAGTACTTAAGGGGCCCTGCCCCTCTGACCTTTAATATTATCATCACAAGCTACTCAACAAATAGAGCTGAAATTTGGTACTGTTTTTTTCTCTGAGGTTCATAAATAGATTAATTTAAAAAGTGCCTTGTGCTATCCTCACGTCCACCAATGAACAAGCAACCGAGATCACATAAAGGTGATGTATCTCTTCCAAAGCGAGGAACGGGTGTCAATTTGTTAACACCGTCCTTTTAACCAGGACCACGCCATTCACTACCCAACAGTGTTCCTCAGTCTAGGAACAATACCTGAATTATCTGCCAGTATCTTTCGTTAATTTTTATTTAATTATACTTAAAAAGGTAAAATGTAATTTAAATATTCTAAAATTAATTCAGTTGTTATACTTTTCAAATTCATCTATTATTTATACATACAACCCGTACGAAGGACGGGTACACAGCTAGTTATTAAATAAAATACTAAAAATTACTTTATGTTAATGGCGTGATTTAATTACATTAAAACACAAAAACAATGTATTGTTTGTGTAAAAATAAAACATAACATATACTCCCTGATGTTTGATTTATGTTAATAGTTACCAAACACCTTTTTAGACGGAGACCACTACAGATACTTTCTGTATATACTATGTACAAACGGAGCTTATGTGCAGCGTTTATATTACAAATGTACTCTATCTCAAACTTACATTTGTACCCACATATACTCCTATTCATACACTTATTGTCACCGGTTTTGAGTTGTACTTGTCTCTGAAAAATACCTTAACGAGGACGTTAAAAATAAGTAAGTAAGAATCGTTCATTAATATATAATTTTTAAATTGCAATTCGCCAATTTTGAAGGATCTAAGCTTAAATATGGTACTTTATTTATTGGATTGAGTTACAGTGCTAATAAAGAGGAAGAAATTATACAGCCAAATAAAACATAAATTATAAATAACTATAATATATAATACCTTGGTAAGTTACACACGTTCATCGGCGTCACACTTCGAAACCATGTCAGCGGCCCATCAGTTTTATCCAGAACATTTTATCAGTACTACCTATCTTGTACAGTAGCGGCTCAGTCTCTGCTTAGCTTTATACGTTCCTCGTATATAAATATATACTATAAATAAACGGTATCAGGAAACTGACACATACTTTCTCCCTTTTAGCCAAACTTTAATGACGAAAATATTTGTTATTTACTAAATATATAATATGAAGTATAGATAAATGTACAGAAAATTGTCTAAAATAGTTGTTTTCAGAAATATCCACCCAAATCCCTTTTTGGAAGGCACTATAGAGTCTGTTGATACACACAGTGGTTTTGAGAGGGGGAATGCCCCCCTGCCCCCCCAGGGTTAAATAGCTACATATATCGAACATACTCTGTTGGTCAATGCTAACTTGACCTGCATATCAAATTTTAATTAGATTGGTCAGTAAATAAGAGAGAAATAGTTATTTTTGTATTCCCCATAAGAATAGCATTGGACAACGTACTTCGTTTACCGCTAAATGAAAATTTCAATTTTCTCCGTAACTAGCAATAGTAGAATAGTAATTTAAAATACTAATTTATTTAGTTTTTTGAGCTCTTTTTAATGATGAATAGTAATCTTTTTTAAAATATGATTTTTTATGAAAAATCCAAAAAACTGAATTTTTGATGTTTTAAGGCCTGCAATTTCTGAGTCCGAATTTTTACAGAAATGCGGGTGGTGTCATTTTTTTGGAAACCTAAAGTTCTACAAACCACTAAAGTTTAATCAAAATCGTTAGAGCCGTTTTTGAGAAATTTGGATTTTACATGTTTTTTTGGCGATTTTTGGGGGATAATTACCCTTAAAAATCAAAAATAAAAAAAATGAAAAAACACCTGGAGATATTGAGGATTAGTACCTACATACCAAATTTCATAAAAATCGGTCCATAGGTTAGGGCTCTAGCTCTGTACACATCCACACACACACACACACACACACACACACACACACACACACACACACACACACACACACACACACACACACACACACACACGGACACACAAACACACACACACACACACACACACAGACAGACATCACGTAAAAACCACTTTTTTGGGTTCAGGGAGCACCAAAACGAATATTTCCACTAACAACTCAAATTCGAAAATTTTTACGAAAACAATACTTTCTCCATATACTATGTATAGGGGGAGAAAGTAAAAATACAGCTATCCCCGTTTATAAAGTGATTTTACAACATAGGAAGAGATAGTAAAATATCAATAGAAAGAAAACAACATATTAAAAATGTGTTATATATGTTTATCAACCGGTTTTAATTTTAACAAATATGCTAGAATATAATATACATTGTAGATGTTTGAGTTATAACTGCATATAACGAGATTTAATAATATTTCAGCTCATAATTTATGTCAGAATCTCACCATTGAATAATGTGCTTATTTAATTGTGTACTGCTGATAACGATTGAGTTGTTTTGGCAAGTACAGAGACCAAAACAATTCCAAATGTCCGAATAATTTAATACCAGAACATAACATTGGGTTCCCAAGTTTCCAAGTCGTAACTTGTGTCTCGCATACTTGGCACTCCCTACAGAACCTGGACGTTGCCAACAGCGGTCCACAAATTGACCTTTGTTAGATTTTAGTTTTACTGAAAACTGGAATTGTTTAAATATTAGTAATATGAGAGTTTTAGCTGTAAAATACACTCGTAGGTTTCGTTTGATTCTAGAACAATATTTAAGCTTTATTAAATGTTTAAGCAGCATCTGTTACTAGACAAAATCAAGAGGTTTGATAATGTATTGTAACCAAGACAAGTTTCCTTGGCCATCCTTGTCTCTTCTTTTTAGTCTCCCAATGTATTTAACTAGACCTCAGGCTGTCCCAGTAAACCTGGTCAAACCACTTCTGCTTATGTTGGATACTACCCCTGGCCTCTAACGGCAATTTTGTTGTACTGTTAACTGGACGATGACGGATGCGTTCAATGATCTATCAGGTAAGAGTCGAACTTTGTTTTTATAAACGATTTTTTAAATTCAATACAGACAAAAAAACTGTACACACATTGTTTTCCCAATTTAACATGTTTTCTTCTACAATGAAATTTTCCTACAGTTACCTAACAATGTACATGTTCTCTCACTGATTTGAGAAAGCAAAGTGGCCAATTCGCTCATCAGTGAGACAATGTTAACATTGTCTCGCTCTAATTACTTTGTCTCACTCCAGATTTGCAACGTGAAGGCACGAAATAGTGAGCGCGTAACATGCAGACAAGGTCGTATGCGCGCGAAATACGTTGGCAGCACTGGCTGTAAATCAGCTGGTCAGCTGTTGTACTGTTCTATTTGTCACAACACTTCCGGTCACGGCAGAAGCCACCATTTCATTGATTTGCCATTTGTAAACATTGAAGGTGGTTTTGCTGTCGCAAAATGGACGTTAAAGACGATTTTAGTAATAATAGTTCACCAGAAGAATCTTGTACAATTTATTTGTTTTATGGTAACTGTAGGAAAAATATAATGTGCAACTCGAGTGCAAAGTGCAATCGCCTCACTCGAGAAACCATTCCTCACTCGCCTACGGCTCGTGAGTAAGGATTTCTCTCGAGTGAGGCAATTGCTCACTTTGCTCACTAGTTGCACAAATAACTATTTCAATTTATAGTTCAGGTGAGGAATTGCATTAAGGCATTATTACAGCATAACGTCCTACACAAAATCTCGTACAACTATGTTTCTTTATATGATCATTTATGCTGTATTTATTTTAATGAACCGAGATTTGTGTCTTTTTTTGATGTGGTATTTGCATTTTTTGCAGTACATATTTGTTAACAATTTTAATCCGTCTAAAATGTGTAGTGGTCCCACTGCAGCAAACTTGCGTACTTATCTTACGAAGATTAAACCAATTTAAAATGTTGCATTTGCATCTTATTAAATTTGCAAGTTAATATGTTGTAATGCAATTGATATCTATAAGTAATGTCATCCACAATTCTGTTTTAAAGTGCACTGTAATCAGTCGACTGCATGAATATAAGTTTTAAATTTTATACTATCATTGAATAATTAAGTTACTTCAAATATTGAGATCAATTAAGGTCAGTAAGTGACGAGCATAATTTAGTATCATCAGCGATGTTTTATGGAACCATAAATAACAGAATATCTATGGTAGTTTGAGAGGTTGCTTCGGAGTCGCAAGCAGACATCGAACGTCTTTCACATTAATAATTCACACCAGCTTCTTCAAATGGATTTCCAATACGGTTTACTCTTCGTAATGTGTATTTCTAAAAAATCACGGAAATATTGAATATTGGGATTAAAATATTATTATTTTCATTATTTTATAAAGGAAACCCCAAACCAATAAACCTGTAATTATTTAATATTTTAAAATTCGTATGTAAATTTTATTTAGCTGGTTAAAAGTACTAGATAATGAAATTTGACCAAAACTATATGAAAGTGGAGGTTCAAAGTACATGCCTAAATTACTTTATTCCTAATATATTGATACAAATTACGTACCTTTAATATTCTTAGATGATACTTGTGTTTTCGGTGTATGATTGATATTTATATTGTTAATAAATAACTTAAATTTAGTTTGGTTACCTCTAGTTTGAAATTGAAAAGTTTGTATGTGATGTGGTTTTGAACTAATATTTTTTGGGATGATGAAGAAGTTATATGAATAATGAATACTACAAAATGTAGCTGCTAGTAAGAAAATATTACTTTTTTTTGGGGGGGGGGATATATAACCCATATACTACTATCTTACAAGTTTACATTGAGATGCCATTTCAGGAGTTATCTTAAAATAGCTGATCCTGCTTCAGTACTGTTTTTTTGTACCTACAGCAGCTGTTAATTATTAAATTACTCTTATTTACATTCTGCCTTAATATTGGGACTTTACAAGCCCAGGGTGCAGATCCCTGGTCGAGGACGTCTTTTAAACCCAGAAAGGCACCTCTAGATTCCAAGGGCATTCAAATAACACATAAATAATGATTTTAAACCTAACAGTTTCGCCGGTAGCCCGTTCGCAAAAATCACCCATTTTTTAATAAGATGATATTAAAACGCTGAACTATCATATTTTCTCGTTTCCCATATATATGTAGCCACATTAACCTATTTACTATTTTTTGAGGTGAAACAGCTCAAGGTAAATATTTAATTTATTAATGTTCGCTTAACTGACGCTAACAGCTTAATGTGATAGAACAAAATGTGTCAGGAATTTTACTTTTATTATTTCATGAACCAAGAGTTTTTTAACTTAATTACTGGAAAATAGCACGTATTATGTAGTCCTCAAAATGTTAGGGAGCTGGATAAATGATTATACATTGCGGCTACGTACATTAGACGATGTAGCTTAAAATACATGTAACCAATTAGTTAAACCTTTGATAGCAATATTTCTGCTACTGGGCTTAATGTTTCTTTTATGACCGTTATGGACGTATACAACCCATCAACAATTGAAAAGAAATACACAGTTCCGTTAACATACGATACGGCACATGGCTCTGTGCGTCAAAAAAATCACCACTGAACTCAAGAGACTGTGGTAATGGCACAAAACTCGCTAATTGGGCTCTCCACAATTACTTGTCTCTGGCATTTGTACGAAAATGTCGTTTTCAGTTTGATTTCCTTTTTGATAAAAATAGACTGTTTGATGTCATATTTTTTGCTAAACATAAAAACACAAAGGATCTATACAATATTATGCTAAGACCTTTCCATCATTCAAAACATCCACTTTAAAACCAACCATACTAGGACACTTTCAAGAACTCTGTAGATCTGACACTCATCAACCACATACTTAAATTAAAGGTCTCTGTGAGGAAATTCTAGTATAATACTACTTATTTGACACAACCAATCCCGTAGCAATGAATTAAATAAGATCGTCAAATCGTGGTAGATTTGTAACAAAGCGGATATTCAAACATATAAAAAATATTTCTGGTAAATTGGATCCCCCGAAAACAATAAACAAAGTATTCATCACGGAATCCCCAACCCGGGAAATGTGTATTTCGGTGAGATTCAGATGGTTTGTTAAAACACAAACTGGTTTAGAACATTTTTACAATACTGTTGATCGTTCATTCGAAAATATCTTCTATAAGTAAGGTTATTTTCAATTATTTAAATATTTTTAATGTAATACTCAAATAATAGACTCATTCCAGTATGTGTTATTTGTTACATTTATTATTCAGTTTAATATTTTATTATTATAATTATTTATTGGTTAGAAGAATTCCTAACATAAGCCTTTCATGAAAATAAACATTTGATGGTTTGTGTGTTCATATGTTCACATTTTACTTTCACCTCTATAAATATCATATAGTGAAAGTATATTATTTTCCTGATCATTTTCGAGATAGAGTTTGGTTAAAATATTCCTTTTGGTGCTCGTTGAACCCTAAAAAGTGTTTTTTGAGGTTATATATTTCTGTCTATCCATCTGTGTGGACTTACAGACCAGTAGTTCAATGTTTGCTACTACTTAAAGTAGTATAACTAAGTTTATACAATTTAGAATGTAGGTAATAATCTACGACATCTCCAGGCATTCCTTTAATGTAAAAAAAAACTTTAAATGGAATTATTCCCCAAACAGTGCTAAAATCATGAAACAAACTTTCTTAAAACAGCCTTAACGGTTTTAATTAAAATTTGGCGGTTTTTAGTGATTTTATGGTCTGAAAAAACTGACACCATCCCCATCTTTGGTAAAACATGGAATCAGAAAATGTAGGGTTACAAATATTACATTTTCAGGTTTCAGGCGAAAAGCGAGTGGTCCATTATAGCCGATTCTGCGGGAGTGGGGTGAAAGATTTGCATAATTTATCCCCCCCCCCCGATTTCTTTTAATTACCCTTATTAATATTCATAACTGTAATTACTCTAATTACTATACATTAATCAATAATTAGATCTATTGCACATAATTAAACATAATTTGCATAATAACCCCCCCTGACAGTGATTGACGATAATGACATCCGCATTCCCAGACGGAGCCCTGTGTATTGCCCTGTGGGGTGCCATTAACAAAAGGACCGTTCCCCGAATTCCATTATAGAATTTTTGTCCCAACACCTGCGCAGTAGCTGCACCTAACCGTGGGAAACCCCCCGCAGAGCGCTTCCCAAACCCTCGTTATGTTTTTATTGACATTCTCAGACTAGGGTGAGTATAGGTACGACACCTGCGCTGCGCAGTTGCAAGGACCCTTCTCCGAATTACACTATAGGAGGGTAATTTTTTGTACCCAAATCTGCGCAGCAGCTGCATCTAACCGTGGGAAACCCCCCGAAGAGTGCTTTCCAAACCTTCATTATGTTTTTATTCACATTCTCAGACTAGGGTGAGTTTATGTACGACACCTGAGCTGCGCAGCTGCAACGACCTTTCTCCGAATTCTACTATAGGAGGGTAGTTTTTTGTCCCCACATCTGCGCAACAGCTGCATCTAACCTTGGGAAACCCCCCACCGAAAGCTTCCCAAACCCCCATTATGTTTTTATTCACATTCTCAGACTAGGGTGAGTTTGTGAACGACACCTGCGCTGCGCAGCTGCAACGACCCTTCTCCGAATTCCATCATAGGAAGGTAGTTTTTTGTACCCACATCTGCGCAGCAGCTGTATCTAACTGTGGGAAACCCCCCGCAGAGCGCTTCTCAAACCCTCATTATGTTTTTATTCACATTCTACGACTAGGGTCAGTTTATGAACGACACCTGAGCTGCACTGCTGCGACGACCCTTCCCCGAATTCCATTATACGAGGGTAGTTTTTTGTCCCCACACCTGCGCCGCAGCTACGTTCCCAGACAGGTCTCTACACGTCGGTTTTTTGTGTGAACACCTTCATGTAACACCTGCGCACAACAGCTGTGACCACCCGTGAGACGCCACATACTCCTCATAAATCCGATCCGCGCCGACTCCTGCCTCGTTCTTCGTCTGGACTTTACTGTGTGTAGTTGTGTGTCAGTCGCTGTTCTGTGAATTGTCCCCTTCTTCTTTGATCGTAACTAACATTCATTCTTATTATTATTATTAGTTGTAATGTACAAGGATGATAAATTGTATAATTAATTTTTATAATAAAGTCATCATATGACTCAAGATGTAATATTCTTTACATACTGGTTTATAACAATGACAGAGCAAATCTCAATAATCACTAATGAGGATTATACATCGATAATCGTCTAAAGAGTAAATCTTAATGAGTTTTATTTATTTAATGAATTTTGTTTCATACTTCATTATAAAAACTCAAATAATTTTCTATCATCTTAAAATATCAACATCATACTAGAGCAACTATCTTTGTTTAGTCTCCTTTGCTATTTACTGTCAGTTTTGTATCGTGATGGTTTAGGATTTGAGTTATATCCTTAGCTTTAAGCCAGGTTTTATTTTTTATTATAAAATGTTGGTTTATACTTCATTTATAAGAAACTTTAAATATTTTTATTTCTCTTATCATAAAAGATAAAAATCATGCATGACCTACCATCTTTGTTCAGTCTATTTTATTCCTCACGGTGGAGTCAGCTAACGAAGACAAATTTAGATATCATAATAAGTGACTTATCTGAATATTAAATACATAGGTTTTTAATTAAGATATTTTAAAACCAAACAACGTCCTCCATAACTCAATTTCTTATTTTGTCTGTAATTTGCATACCCTCCCCCCGCTACCTATTTTTAATTTTTCTTTACAATACTTAACAATTCGGCGCATACTCTGTTAAGTTAGGTTTGTTGATGAATACAAAAAGAATCTGTACCCTCAATGTCGGCGCAAACGTAGTCAGTTGTATATCATCGATAGGTTATGTTATGCTCTGTTAAGTTAGGTTTATGCATAAAAATTGGAAATATCACCAGTCGTATCTCGTCGTTAGGGTAAGTTATGCTCAGTTAGGTTATGCTCTGGCGCGCCGACATTAAGGATACAGATTTTTTTCATATTCATCAACAAACCTGACTAGCACCTGTAGCACCTGCAATCTTATTCATCTATGTTTTATATATATATATATATATATATATATAAGAAAAGGTGAATTTAATTCATCTGATAAAATTTAAAGCAAATATGTAACAAAAATGAGTATAATTAATCTAATAAAATTTATAAATTATATAACAAAATCAACTATAAACAAGCGACGCACTCCGTTAACCATCACACTCATGCGACGTCGTGAAACGATTCCTAATCTATTTCCATAGGTGGTGGCAGAAAAGGTGTTATTGGTAACGGTGGCGCCCTTGGGGTTATTCCATAATGTCCCCATGGAAGTGATTTGAAAGGAGTGAGTTTTCTATCTTCTGGCAAAACGTATCGTTTGTCATAAAACGGAGCCAGGGAACGTTTCCTTACCACAACGGTGTACATGATGAGGTAAAGACTTTGGAAACGCATATTGTTCGTTGACTTGATTGTGTGAAAAAAAAATCAATCTTCATAGTCTTGAACAGATAGATCTTTCTGATCTACGGTGCGATTGATACCTTTCGCCTTTTTTACAAGCGGAGGCACATCCCAATCGTCGTCATCTCCGTTACCTATTGTAGCACATGTTCTACCACCGAACATTACACAGTACAGCTTAGCCATCAAGCCGACGAACGTCTTAATGGCCACCCCACCGGCTTCGTCCTTAAACTTCTCAAAACCCTATTGTTGCGGCCGTCATAGCAGATGTGGTTCTGGGGGTAGTTGCTTGTGTCTAAGTCGTCTAGGTTCTGTATCATGTCGTGGTAGACACCTCTGGTACTGATTGCGTAGATGATACCGTCTGTATACATGTAGGCCATTCTGATCCTATCCAATCCGTATTGTTCTACCATGTCATAGTGGAAACCGTACATCCATTGTTTAATATGGTCCAGAATGGTCACTCCAGCATACACTGGCTTGTTCAAGACCACTCGCACCTCTGCCATATTCAGTAAGGCCAGGCTCTCATTATACCAAACACGATTATTGAAATTTTCCTTGGCCACTTACATTGTATAGATTTTCTGCGAGGCTGCGAGTTTCAGATTTTGGTGTTTTCTGACATTCTGGAGACTCATACTATAGACAGCATTGACCGTTAGTTTAAACATCTCCACTTCGAACTTGTTTCTGGCCTGCTGTCTAAGTTCGGCATCCATAGTCAGGAACGGCTTCAACCATGGTGACTGTTTGAAACGCAGTACCAGGTGGATGCCTTGAACTCGTAATCCATTATCCATCGCTTGTTGAAGATACCGATAGTAGATTACGTATTACTATTTATCCATTAGGGTGGCAATTATTTTCTTCGATCTTCCTGCTCCGCTGTCAATGATGTCCTTCGATGAATATGGCAGTTGGTATGCTGTGCTCTCTGCACTTCTGGGCAAAATGGTAATTCGTGATGTTTGTCATGGAGGACCTGATCTCTAGGATATTGCAGGTGCACCTCCAAAACGTAACCGTACTCACCGTCTGCCGGAAGGTTTGTGATGTCCAACTCGTTGTATTCCGAACGTGATAGATAATCACTGGAAGTTTGCATATAGGAGTGGCTCGGACAATGCCCAACCGTATAGGTTATTAGCATCGTAGTACATTAAGTACGTATCATTGTCATTCTAGATGCTACTCGTTGATGCACTCTGACCGTCTTGGTCGCCACCATCTTCTCTTGTAAATTTATTATTGGCGACGACGTGTCGAGTAACGTACTGAGTCAGTCCACCTCGAATACCCTTCTCGAAAAACAAATAATGGTCTACGTCCTGCAGGGTATCAAGGACCACGCCGGTATTTCACAGCATCACGTCCCAAGCGTACGACGGAAGCGTAAGGAAATGTACTGGATCCAAGTTGGAATGAGTTAGACACATTCCCCTAAAACCCTCGAATACATCTGCCAAGAGTAGGACGTCTGACTGAAGGTATATGCCAGCTTATTGTCCTAGAGTTGTTCAATTAATCTTGGTCCAGACGCATTGGGCGTGTGCATAATCCTCATATTCGACAGCATCTCCGAAAACTGCCTTTGGGGGTAGGGAATCTTTGTCAAGTAACTCCATCGATATGATGTGCTCGTAAGGAAAAATTCCTTTCCGGCGCAACAGGTCAGCGTATTGAGCCCGTGTGATGTTTATTTTATTGGCCGGCAGAATAGAAGTCAATATTGCCAATGACTTACCCATCAGCCTATAAAAGTCAACCAATAGTAGTTTAATACTATTTCACCGGCTGTGACCGGGAGACTGAAAGAGTTTGGAGAAGGTAATTTCTCCTCAGTATTAGCGAGCACATCAATGTATCCTTTGTCAACTGCGAGCTCTCTCACGATGAAGTGAGAATTTTTATTAGAAAAATTGTGGAGGTACACATTGACGGTTTCTTGTTCTTTAAATCGGAGATTGCAGGATCGATGCACTGCTCCTCTGAACAGTATCGGTGATGTTCTTCCAGACGCTCAGCTCCCCTGAGGCTTAACCTAGTCGGGTAATTGTCGAAATATGTGAAGCATCTCTTGCATATAGAATAATGTATGCCCTCGGCGAGTCAACTGACTAGATACCAACTTCTCAAAATTCTTTATTAATGCATAGAGGGATGTCCTCTCATTGGTCAGGAACAGAAGGTCGAAATGGTTGGGTAGCTCTTGATCCTCGACGCGAAGGGGATAGACAATGTGCTCAACTTCTTGATTAGCGTCGTTCCTCTTCTTCTTTTTATCTAGACCATACACATTTACGCTTACGCCGCGGTTGTTGCGCTCGAACGTGTGGATTGTAAAAGAGACATGGGAAAGGTAAGACCGTCAAAATTTAAATTTTCTTGTCCTCGGAGCTCTGCAGTGATGTTACTAGCTCTGAGCTGACTTCGGTAGTGATCTACATTAAATTTGGAGAGGATTATATATTGAAAATAATTTTCTTCCACATCGTTCTGCACATTAACCATGGCTTTTTTCATGGCGATATCTTGTGGTAGCGGGTTGAAGGAGCTACCTAAGAGACGGGTGTAAACATCCACTCTCACTTCCACATATAACACCCTAACAAAGCTCAATCCCGATTCCTTCATTTCGCACGTCTCCTTTTCCAACATAATTGCTGGAGGAATTGCTGGCATATTTCCTCAACATCTGATGACTGAAAAAGGGTGACGTACTTTTTTTTAAATTATACGCTCACAAGATTAACCATGTACGTTCACGAATTGGCAGACTACCCACAACTGTACCTTAATGGCTTTTACCTGCTGTAATACGCGTCGCATGAGTCTAATTACCTGCGCCCGCACTATATTGAGGAATCACATAAAAGAGTTGGTTTGATCTGCGGGTTCAATCAGACGGAAGGATTTCAATCGCCCTCGGAACCCCGTCTGGAACTCATCAAAGCCGACAGGAGCCAAGTCTCCTGGGAGCATCGGCAGGCCGGCTTCATCATCACCGCTGTTGGTGATAGCAGATGATGATGAAGATGCAGGTGATGGTGGCTGCAGTCCGATGGGTCCGGCGACTGCTGATACCACTGGGACCACCCGATCCAAACGCCCCCGGCAAGCATACCACATTTGCCGTGTCAGGTTGTCCTTCCTTGAGTATCATTTACCACACCGGACACATGGGAAATCTGGAAAGAGACAGACGAACCCACTATTATCTATGATGTTCAGTAATAAACTGAAAGATTATTTACAGTAATTAGATTCATTTATATATTTCATATTAAATATAAAACGAGTTAAGTGTAAAAAGTAAAATGAGTACTAATACTGAAAGAGAGAGAGAGAGAAACAAACACACTATTATCTATGCTATTTAGTAATAAACTGAAAGATTATTTACATCAAATAGATTCATTTAGATATTTCATATTAACGTGATATCAAACTAGATAAATTGAAAAAAGTATAATGAGTACTAATACTGAATGATTGTTATGATACAAAGTTATTTCATCTTTGAAAGAATTAAAACGTGCTTCTAGTAAAGAAAGATTATTTGGTTTAATGGTATTAATAAATCAGGTTTTTACAAATACTACTTCTTTACTACTAAATGACAAACCTTCCCAACCTTACCCACCACCTACCTTAAACCACCCATGCTTGGGTGGGTTTCTTAAATTTCGGTGATTCGTCGGGTGCCTGGGTGGGAATTGGGTTAGGAGCGTTGGTGGGGCCGGCTCTCGGTGGTTCAGCAATATCTGAAAAACCAACGTGGATTGTTAGTACAACTAATATAAACCCTTTCAATACATATATTTATTTGAGAAATCATATTATTTGAGAATTTATGCTCTCCCTTTAAATTATTTAAAACTGGGGCCGGCTCTCATCGTTGAAGCAATATCTAAACCAACAACGTGGATTATTAGTAAAACTATTATACAAACCTTTCAATGCATATATTTATTTGAAGAATCATATATAATGAGTATTTATGCTCTCCCTTCAAAGTTATAATCAGCAAAAATGATTAATGATATCACTAACCGGGTTGGAAAGCATGATTCTGAGGCTGGGGAGGCATGGGGCGGTGAACCGTCATGATGTGGCGACGAAGATGTTCGGCCCTGGCGAATCGTGACTCACACTCAGGCTCAGGGCAGACGATTTGGTCGCCACCATGCGTCGTACGGGCGTGGCGAACGAGATTTTGCATTGGTCGGTACTCCATACCGCATACCGTACAGGAAAAAGGTCGCTCGACTTTCATGATCTAAAACAGAACATACCGAATTATTTAGAATTGTAAGGAAAATTAAAAAGGATGCGTGGGAGATTCTGAAAATTATAGACTAAATAGGAAACGTAATTATGAAGGACGTTGTATGGTTTTAAAATACCTTAATTAAAAACCTATGTATTTAATATTCAGATAAGTCACTAATTATGATATCTAAATTTGTCATTGTTAGCTGACTCCACCATTAGGAATAAAATAGACTTACCAAAGATGGTAGCTCATGCATGATGTTTCTCTTTTATGTTAAGAGGAATAAAAATATTTAAAGTTTTTTATAAATAAAGTATAAACCAACACGCTTTATAAAAACAAATAAATCCTGGTTTAAAGCTAAGGATATAACTCAAATCCTAAACCATCATGATACAATACTGTCAGTGAAGAGCAAAGGAGACTAAACAAAGATAGTTGCTCTAGTATGATATTGATATTTTATGAAAATAGAAAAGTATTTGAGTTTTTATAATGAAGTATAAAACAACATTCATTAAATAAATAAAGCTCATTTAAATACTTACTCTTTAGAAGATTATCGATGTATAATCCTCATTAGTGCTTATTGAGATGTTCTCTGTCATTGTTATAAAACAGTAGGTAAAGAATATTACATCATGGGTCATATGATGACTTTAACATATAAATAAATTATACAATATATTATCCATGTAAATTACAACTAATAATAATATTAAGAATCAATGTTACTTACGATTTAAATCCAATAAGAAGGCAAAATTCATAGAACAGCTCACACGGAAACGGAGCAAGACTGAGACACAACTACACACAGTGAAGTCCAGACGAAGAATGAGCCAGGAGTCGGCGCAGAGCGGATTTATGGGGAGTGTGTGGCATCTCAAGGGTGGTCACAGCTGTTGTGCACAGGTGTTCCATGCTGGTGTTCACACAAAAAACCGACGCGTCGAGACCTGTCTGGGAACGTAGCTGCGTTGCAGGTGTGAGGACAAAAAAAACCCTCCTATAATGGAACTCGGAGAAAGGTCGTCACAGCTGCGCAGCGCAGGTGTCGTTCATAATCTAACCCTAGTATGAGAATGTGAATAGAAATATAACGAGGGTTTGGGGAGCGCTCTATGGGGGGTTTCCCACGGTTAGACGCAGCTGCTGCACAGATGTGGGGGCAAAACTGCCCTCCTATAATGAAATTCGGAGAAGGATCGTCGTAGCTGCACAGCGCAGGTGTCGTACATAAACTGCCCCTAGTCTGAGAATGTGAATAAAAATATAACGAGGGTTTGGGAAGCGCTCTGCGGGGGATTTCCCACAGTTAGATGTAGCTGCTGCGCAGGTGTGGGGACAAAAACTACCCTTCTATAATGGAATTCGGGGAAGGGTCCTTTTGTTAATGGCACCCCACAGGGCAATACACAGGTCTCCGTCCGGGAATGCGGATGTCATTATCGTCAATCTTTGCCAGGGGGGTTATTATGCAAATGATGTTTAATTATGCGCAATTGATCTAATTATTGATTAATGAATAGTAATTAGAGTAATTACAGTTATGAATATTTACTAGGGTAAATTAAAAAAAATCGGGAAGGGGGGAATAAATTATCCAAATTTTTTTATCCCCTCACCCCCCTCCCACATAATCAGCTATAATGGACTGCTAAAGCGTTTGCGAATAGAACTGAAATTGTCATTTATCAGTGAATTATATTCGTTGACTAATGTTATTGTTATGGGGAATAGCAAAAATCACAAATTCCACCTTGTATACTGTTTTATTCCTTTAAAACTTTGCATTAAAATTGACAAAAAGAAGATGTATTTGAAATATGTTTCTAGCTAACCGTGGGAGGAAGAAGTGGGAATTTCCCCTCTTAAAACCTCTGTGTTAAGCAAATAATTCTGAAGTGCCTCCGGTAAATTGATTCAGATGTATGTTTGTGAAACAATATAGTTTACTAGAATATTTTATATATCTGTTATCGTACTTATATTATATATTTTGTAAATATAAAGCAATTCATTTTACAAAATTTGGCTAAAAAAGAGAAAGTATATGTCAGTTTTCCGAACCGTTTATTTCAATGTTAGTTGTTTATCGCTTCACTATACGCATAGTGATAGAATATGATTAGGTGATAAATATGCATTATAGTTTTATATATGCAATGCAATTATGTAAAAAGATTTTATAGCAATAACGTTTTTCATAGATTATAATTTATGTTTCATATTTTCTTTTCAGATACATTACTAGTTTAAATTACTAATTAAATTAATGACAATGACAAAATAAGTGGACAGTTTCAGTTAGTCACCAAGTTAAGTATTAAATTTACGATTAAAAGCTTGAATTTGAAAACCACAAATCACAAAATAAACTAAAAACCATTCCCTGAATATACCAACTACACAGCACTGGATCGTGTTTCCAAGTTCCTAAGCCATAACCAAAAAAACTTAAACAATCAACCTATCCTATACTCTAATACGAGCAGTGTCTGTTGGTTTGTTGATTTGCAAACTTTATCTCAGAATCCTATGGAAGAGTTCAGCTTAAACATTGGAACTGGATGATTCGGGCCTGAAATATTTAGTAGTAAAATCCTCGACCCCAGAGTACTTTATTCACATAGAGTGATCATCTATGAAAAAATGAAGCCTTAACGTAGGATATTTTTGTAAACAATCCATAGATAACAATGTCTGATAGCAAATATATGATCAAGAATAAATATGTTTTACATAGAAACTGGTTTAAAAAATATATAAATTCATCTCCCTTGTTACATATTTATTAAATAATTATTTATTTTATCTTAAATACACTTTAAATACGATATAATATTAAAAAAAAACTATTCTTCTTATGAATAACGGTTGTTTATAAATTGCAATTTACATAATTTTATAGTTTATGGACAGTTTGGTGTTCATGGAAACGGAGAGCACACTAGCAGGTAAACGCAGGCTCGAACCTCGTAAGTGAAGACTTTGCCACCCAAAGAAAGCCTCACTCATTCGATGTCAACTGAACTATCCACAACAGACCCTTTATTGTGAGGGTGCAAAGTGCGCCTTAGTGTCCAGTGCACGGCAATAGTTTAGTATATAAACCGAAGAAACCTACTTATATTGTACAAAGTTAGGCTGCTGTTATAACAAAATTAAAGTAACCTAATCTAACCTAACCTAACCCCGCAGTGCCTAATGTGGTTCCTCCCTTTGCAACTTATTACAAAATGGGGTTACAGGAAAAATAACCAAATATTTACTTCAAAAAGTAAACGGAAAAAATAGATTTGAATCCGGGAATGCATGATCGTAAACCAGTACCATATGCACTAGAATACCATGGCATAACGTACTTAGTCAAAGTTACAATGCATCAAACAGTGGATGGCTCTGTGATTTTAATATATGTCACATGCAGCGCTCGTTGTGATTTCAAAGTTTGCCACTGGCAGAGCTCATGTAGGGAATGACTCCACTTCACAAGGTTAATGCCTGTGTTTAGCTGCTAATTGGAGGGTACAAGTAGGGAAAATTGGGACCATTTTAAAGGTGTCACTTTTTCTTGAGCATTAAAATTCTATATGTATTAAGCCGGTTTCCACCATCTAGAACCACTGGAAATGTGTAAATGTGTAATTTACTAAGAACAGTGAAAACCCGTTGATTGCGTATAGAGTGGTTAAATCCAAAATGAATAAAATGTTCATATAAAAAAAACCCTACCTGGACTTTTAATTGAGTTATAATAACTAAGTTAAGAGGGGGCTCCAGTCCTCTGCGTAACCCATCTATCTGCTCTACTCTGCGTAACTGCTTCTCCCATAAGACCAATGTTAACTTTTAAAGTCCGTTCCTCCTGAATGGGTTATCCGAAATCGATTATTTATGGTTCATTTTAAAGATCAAAAATATATCTAGCGATTTTGGTAAGCAAAATTTTGTTATCATAAATAGTTCGCGCATAAAAAAGGTTAGGGTTCATTTACGCTACAGATCGTTGACACAACGACCCTCCTAAATATTTAATAAAATATATCATGGGTTCATTTACTCTACAGATCGTTGACACAATGACCCTTCTAAAATAACTAAACAAAAATAAAGGTTCATTTTCTCTACAGCTCGTTGGCACTATGACCCTATCTAAATAATAAAATAATAATTCAAGGTCCATTTACACTACAGATCGTTGTGTCAACGGCCTTAAAATGTAATATTTTAAATAAATATGAAATTAGGTCGTTGATACAACGAACCGTTTAGTTTAACATATTTGTTATTTCAACTTTAGGGCCGTTGGCACAACGAGCCATTTCATATATTTTATAGTGAAAATATAAAGAGTAGGTTCATTTACACTACAGATCATCGTTCTACATGGTGCGCAAAAAGTATCTTTAAACGGAAGGCGCTCATCCATTCGCACTGACAACGCGGCCGACACGACGCGACGGACGAAATTAATTTGCGCATATTATTACTAAAAACCACACGCATATAATTATATAAATTCCTTTTAACAAATAAAAGTCAACTATTTTTAATGCAGTACAAAATGCCGTAAACCAATGCTAATGCTAGAAGTTAATTTGATAGCACTATTATACTATATTTAATATTATAATTCAGAAGCTTTGACAAATCCTAACCATTATTAAAAGGCCTTTAAAGTGAGAACTAAGACACAAATATAAGGTAAGTAAAATGGAGTAAATTGAACCAAGTAAATATATTCAACGGAACTGCTGTACAAAACAACTAACTTACTACAGTAAAATGCCGTGTTTTAATAGACGTAGAAGCTTAACGTATTGCCTGTGCTTATTTCGTCCAGGAAGTAATCGAATTCAACCTGTACGTTTTTAATGTTAGACTACATGTGTGTATGAACATGACAATAATTATAGGTACTGTTCTACAAGTAGTATAATCATAAGGAGCTTTAATGCCAGTACATATAATTTTAAATTTAAAATTAGCCTATGTATTACGTAAATGATAAGCGAGAAATTTGGCGTGACTGTAGTCCCTATTTGGGTACTTCGTATGGAAGACAAAAATTATTGGCCCGGTTTTTCCATTCTTAATATTCACACGGTCTTAACCGGTTGGCCATTTTAACTTAAGACTCCTAAAGGTGTTTTACAAGATGTAAGTGCAGGTGGCTTGTGAAGGTGGCTCTGGTTGTCACCTAAGTTTTTTTGTATAGTTTAATTTTAAAATATCAACTAAATAAATATTATTCTTAAGTCAGATCATTCGACTTTATTACATGTAAATAACATAATGATACAATGAGCCAATTTCTCCGAGGTTTTTTATTTAAATATCTTTTTGCTTGATTGTTTGGTGTTTATAACTGGTACTAGTGTTTATAACAGGGGTTGTAAATCTAAGTTTGCGACCTCTAAAGCCATGGGAAGAACTTTTAGCAGGCGTAAACCTCATATTTTTTACACTTTTTCCATATTTCTTCTTGTAGGCCCTAAATGACGCCTCGTACAGAAATTGTTATACATGCTCAATTTAAAGTTGACAAGATTTTTTATCAAATACACTGGTCAAAAGTGTTATTACTAAATTTGATTCATATTCCAAAGAACTTTGAAATTTGACGAAATTTGCCGATAAACCTCAAAAAGTTCCCACTTCTTTCATTTATTTACTGTAACTCGTAAATGAGACCTCGTGCAGAAAATATTATAATTGTTGGAATTAAAGTAGTCCTAATTTAATATAAAATACCCCCGTCGCAGCAAACCTGCATACTCAGCGAATTTCCAATGAATTATAACATAACACATTAAGCCACTTAACAAGTTTTATAGGAAATATATTCACAAACAATCGATATTTAAAATATTAATTAATTATTCTCCATAAGAATAACATTGGGGATGAGTACGCAGGTTTGCTGCAACAAGGAAAACAAAATAATGGGTTTTTATGTATATATCCCAGCCAAGTGAAGTCACATACCAAGATACATCCATATACATTTATAAATAAGCGATATATAACATTTTAATTATTTTCCATAAGAATATCATGGGGACCGAGTACCTAGGTTTGCAGCTACGGGAACCATAGGCGAAAAATTTTTTTGTGCAAACAACAATAAAAACGACCAGATGAAGCCTTATACCAAATTTTGTCAGTTTATGTTCATAAATAAGCGAGATATAAATTTTTCTTTTTCTCCATAAGAATAACATTAGACAACGTACTGTGTTTAACACTTTCAATATCTCAGTGACCAATTGACGTAGAGCAATGATCAAGATACCAAATTGTTTATTTTTTATGCTGAATTCAATGGTGAAATTTAAAATTTGATTTTAATAAAAGTTACATGTGGAAACCCCAAAAAACCCATTATTGGGGTACAAAATACGAGAGTTATCGTGCTTACGGACATATATATATATATATATATATATATATATATATATACATATATATATATATATATATATATATATATATATACATGTATAAACATTTGAACGAATTGTGTTTTTGGCATCTGGGGACCTCGAAATGAAAAGTTATCATGGTCTCGGCCTTAAGTCTTACCAAGAGACCTACGGTAATAGCTTCTTCCCTATAGGGGAAATTCGCTAAAACAAACAACTAAAACAATGTTTTTGTGACAGTTACTTGTCAATCCAGTACTTGTCAATCCAGTTTACATTTCCTGTGAATAATTTTCTTTCAGCAACACCATATGAGGATACTGTAACACTGTAGTAACTTTTTGGCAATTAAATATTATGCCTGAGTGCAAGTAGCATTTTTTCTTATTTAAAGTAATTTAGGATTATACTAGATGAGAAAATGTGCTTTGGCACCTATAAAAGGGAAAGCCCTCACTCACTGACTGACTCACTCACTCACTCATCACAAATTCTCCTACTTCCCATTTACCTAGGGAGTTGAAATTGTGTACACTGATTCTTTATAGGCATAAAATAGGAAAACTAAATGTTTTTCATCCTGATTCTGACCTTAGGGCTCTGCCAGAGACCACGGAAAAGTTCCCATGTATTCCTTATGGACATTAATTTTTGTTTGAGGTGATAAAAATACAAACAGCTGATCTTGATTCATAGTAGTTGCATGTGCTAACCTCAGAATGCAGCACACAAAACTCTCATAGTTTTTATAAACCATTTGCGGGGCGAAGCCTGCGGTTAACAGGTTCAAGATATATAAACTTAAACCTCTATGACCCAGCACAATTATTTCACTTTAATCAGATACAAAATTGAAATATAACATAGATACCCCCCGTCGCAGCAAACCTGCGTACTCAGCGAATTTCCAATGCATTGATATGTTTCTCACTAGTACATAAAGCCACTCACCAATTTTGACAAAAATACATTCATAAATAAGTAATTTATTACATTTTATTTATTCCCCATCAGAATAACATTAGGACTGAGTACGCAGGTTTGCTGCAACGAGGAAGATAAGAAATGGGTTTTTATGCAATTATCAATATAACTGAACCAGGTGAAGCTACTTACCATGTTTTATTAATTTATGTTCATAATTAAGGGAGATATAAAACTTTACTTATTCTCCATAAGAATAACATTAGGGCTGAGTATGCAGGTTAGCTGCTACGGGGACAATCAACAAAACATTTATTTTTTATGCAATTATCAATATACCAGTACAACATGAAGCCACATACCAAATTTCATCAATATACATTCATAAATAATCAAGATATCAAATTTTATTTATTCTCCATAAGGATAACATTGGACAACGTACTGTGTTTAGCACTTTGAATATCTCTGCAACGGTTTGACGTAGAATCACAATTTAAACACCAAAATGATTGTTTTGTGGAGCTGAAGTGATTGGTAAAAGAAAATGTGAAGTTTAAAGTAAAATTAACTGAGGAAAAGCCAAAAACCTTTTTCCCATAAGATTAACATGGGAGATTTTATGAGCATGTTTTTTGGATTTTTTCCGCAACCACTTAACCTAGGTTAATAATTCAAAATACCATATTATTTGTTTTTTTAAGCTCTATAACATGGTCTAAACCAAAATTAAGTGTTTTAAAAATTTTAGGGTAAAAAATGCAAAAAACTGATTTTTGGAAAATTTAAAACCCCCATAATCCCCCCTTCCCATGGTCCGATTTTTCTGGTTTTCGAACTTAAAGTCATAAATGTCAGTTTACACATTTGAGCCAAATTTCATCGAAATCGGACGTTTTTTACTCAAGTTATCGCATTCACGGACACATATATAGATATATATATATATATAGATATATATATATATATATATAGATATATATATATATAGATATATATATACATATATATAAATTTGAACGAATAGTGTTTTGGACATCTGGGGACATCAAAACAAAAAGTTATCATGGTCTCGGGCTTAAGTCTTACCATGAGACCTACGGTAATAGCTTCTTCCCTATAGGGGAAATTCGCTAAAAATACATGTTTGTACGTCTGATAGTCTGTCCGTTCGTATTTTATGCGTTGCTATACCGTTCATCCGATTGCTTTGAAATCTTTCATGGTAACACAGGTTAACCCTGAGAAGGATACCTTGTAAACGAGGTCCCGTACAGAAAATAGTTGCTCCATAGAGTAGACAAGATTGAATGTAAAACGAACTGGTAAAAGTTAGTATTACAATGTGTGGTTCATATTCCGAAGAACCTTGAAAATCTACGAAACTTGCCGATACACCTCAAAATTTTCGCACTTCTTTAGTTTTTTATCCACACCGACGAGCTACGGTCCAACCCAACAGTAAAATTCACCAATTGGTAAGTTATTTTGTTTTAAATAAACCATTTCTTATAGAACAAACGTTTTTAAGTGTTTGAAATCTTATAATTGTAACTATAAATCGAAACTACAATGACCCAAAACATCTACAGCAATGTAGTAAATAATAAATACCCCCGTCGCAGCAAACCTGCATACTCAGCGAATTTCCAATGAATATATAACATAACACATTAAAACACTTAACAGGATTCAGGAGAAATGTATTCACAAACAAGCGATATTTAAAATATTAATTATTCTCCATAAGAATAACATTGGGGATGAGTATGCAGGTTTGCTGCAACAAGGCACACAAAATAATGGGTTTTTATGCAAATATCAATAGAAATCATCTTAGTGAAGTCACATACCAAGTTTCATCCATATACATTCATAAATAAGCGATATATAACATTTTAAGTATTTTCCATAAGAATAACATGGGGACCAAGTACCTAGGTTTGCTGCTACAGGAACCATAGGCGAAAAATGGTTTTTTGTGCAAACAACAATAAACCACAACCAGATCAAGCCATATACCAAATTTCGCCAGTTTATGTTCATAAATAAGCGAGATATACAATTTTCCTTTTTCTCCATAAGAATAACATTAGACAACGTACTGTGTTTAGCACTTTCAATATCTCGGTAACCAATTGACGTAGAGCAATGATCAAAATACCAAATTGTTTGTTTTTTTAAGCTGAATTCAATGGTATAAATTAAAAAATGTATAAATTGATTTATATTAAAACTACATGTGAAAACCCCAAAAAACACATTTTTGGGGTACAAAACCCCCCAAAAACCCCCCTTCGGATGGTGCGATTCATCTGGTTTTCGAACTCGTTCAAATAAATGGTACTTTACACATTTGTACCAAATTTCATTAAGATCGGACCTTTTTTACGAGAGTTATCGTGCTTACGGACACACACACACACACACATATATATATATATATAAATTTGAACGAATGGTGTTTTTTGCATCTGGGGACCTCAAAATGAAAAGTTATCATGGTCTCGGGCTTAAGTCTTACCATGAGACCTACGGTAATAGCTTCTTCCCTTTAGGGGAAATTCGCTAAAATGAACTTTAATTAACTAAACATAGTATTTTTGTAGTTCCTATTTTATAATAATGTTATATGAGTTTTAATAGTACAACCATCCTATATAATAAAACCCCCGTTGCAGCAAACCTGCATACTCAGCGAATTTCCAATGCACATATATATAAAGCCATTTACCAAGATTCATAGATACATATTAAAAAATTAGCTGTATATTAAATTTTAATTTTTCTCCAAAAGAATAACATGGTGATTGAGTACTCAGGTTTGCTGCAACAAGGAACAGAAAATATTAATTTTTAATGCAAATATCAACAGACCACAACTAGGTGAAGGCACATACCAAGTTTCATCCGTATACATTTATAAATAAGCAATTTATACAATTTTAATTATTCTCCATAAGAATAACATGGGGGCTGAGTACGCAGGTTTGCTGCAACAAGGAATACAAATTATGGTTTTTCATACAAATATCAATGTAACTCAACTAGGTGAAGCTACATACCAAGTTATATTAATTTATGTTCATAATTAAATGAGGCATAACAAATTTGTATTCTTCATAAGAATAACATGGGCGCTGAGTACGCATTTTTATGTAGCATTAGATTGCAAATACTTGTGGTTTTTTTCTTTACTTTCCAAATTACAAGGTAATACTTAAATTAGTTGTTGGAATAATGAGTTCTATGCAATTGTCTTCAGTGTCGGTTATTTTTAGCGGATTTCATTTTTTGGTATTATTAATCTGAAGGGCATACCATCTGAAGAGCCACCCTCAAAATTAGTTTTGTTGCCCTTAAGATTAACATAGGGAATAATTTGATTTGAATTGCAGCTGTTAATACATTATTGACAGGTTATTATCAATACCAGATTTTACAGGTAAGAATTTATTTATTTATTTATGTTGTATGCAACGGAGATATTTAAATTGTTCTTAAAATTTGTTTATCCGTTTGTCTTTTTATAAGCCAGATTTGTTTAGCGTTTCACAAACAACGACAATATTGAATGAAATAAAATGTTTTTCCTATTTTCGTGAGGAGGAGGAATTCTTTTGACTATTTTAAAGCATTAGGGTGATGCTCCTTTGTCCGGCACCGCAACAAAATCGATCTTAAGGGTACAGGTCACTCAAATTTTCACTGCAGAATGCACTATATTTGTGCTATTGAGCATTTAGTCAGCTTATTACATTTTATCAGAGAACGGAGGAAATATGATTTACTACTCTACAAAGGTATACTAAACCAATCCAATAACGGCAAGACAATGAATCATTGGCTACAGAACACGTAAGCCCTTGCAACATGGTATGTAAAGCTCAGTTTGTCTAGGTACCATTGTGATTATAATACCGAATATTTTATGTATTTAAATCCACCTTTAATAAGTCCAACAAACTACTGGAGTTATTGATCAGATATTTGAAAGAAGATGGGTAAAAAAACAGTTATGGGTTTATTCTTGTTCCAATAAGGCTCGGCCTTAAAGGCCTTCAACATTTCCATGTTAATTATACTAGACCGATTGAGCAAATATTGGTAGAAAGACAGCAGGCAATGAACTATAGTAAGAAACAGGCCTATACTTTCCATCCTGTATGCCCTCTGCTCCGTCGGCCTTACACTTTAAATTTATTCATCAATGACGTTAGTAGTTAACTGAACCAATTGAGCATACATTTG